>CM062816.1:1476740955-1477995398 GCA_031772625.1 Pinus tabuliformis
TTGAGCAGAGCTATGACAGTGATTCAGCACCTGTTATGCTCTTAACCTGCAGAGTAATACCCAAACACAGAATATGCGAGGAAAATATACCCAGAACATAGAATATGCGAAGAAAAGATACCCAGAACATAGAATAGCAATGATTTTATTATTCAGAGAGAAATGTTCACAGGCCTCTTCGAGGGGGAAACCTCCAATAGAGCAGAGCTCGATTACAAAAACAAGACACAATACTCCTCGCAGGGAGTCTCTATCCTTTATATATGACTCATACATGCAATACCACGAGCCAATATCGTGGGTTTTATTAATACCATCTATCTAATACTACCGCCCATTTGCAACTAACTGTGGTCCCGTCATTAATTGCGGTTAACCACTTACAAATATTAATATGGGCTTTATTGACTCTTGACTATGACGTGATCCCATGACATAAATAAGGGGGTTAGGGTGGGACCCTAACATGCTCCCCCCTTAAGACTAGCCTTGTCCTCAAGGCTGAAGCTGTGGAAACTGCTGAAGAATAGTGGCTGGTTCCCAAGTTGCATCTTCCGGAGAGGTGTCTTTCCATTTGACGAGGACCTCCTTAATCATGCGACTGCGCAGGTGCTTGTCTCGTGTGTCTAGAACCTGTTCGGGTTGAAGCCAGATTGACCCTTCTTCGTCTAATTCAGGTAGACTAGTTTGAACTCGGCAATTGGTCCCAATCACTTTCTTGAGGCACAATACATGGAAAATTGGATGGATTTTTGCCGTAGGGGGCAAAGCCAACTTGTAAGCTACTTCTCCAATACGCTGAAGTACTTGGTATGGTCCATAGAATTTTGGAGCGAGCTTTTGACAACCTTATCTTTGAGTGATGTTTGCTTATATGGTTGCAACCTCAAAAAGACTTGATCCCCTTCTTGAAATTGGCGCTCTGAGCGATGTTGGTCGACCTGTTGCTTCATGCGGTTCTGAGCTTGATGAAGATTCTCGCGAAGATGGGCGAGCATGGTTGCACGGTGTTGTAGGAGTTGATCCACTGCTTGTACTTTGGAGCATCCCTTGAGATAAGAAGTAGGGGAAGGCAGAAGTTGACCATAGACTGCTTCATAGGGAGTCATTTTGGTGGTGGCATGATAGTTGGTGTTATACCACCATTCAGCCAGAGGTAACCACTGTGCCCAAAGGTGTTGCTTTTCTGAAGTGAAACACCTAAGGTAGGTTTCTAGACATTTGTTGACAGCTTCGGTTTGATCATCTGTTTGTGGATGATATGAAGTACTGAGTTTGAGTTGAGTGCCTTGTATATTGAAGAGTTCCTGCCAAAAATTGCTGGTGAATATCGGGTCGTGGTCGGACACTATAGAAGTGGGCATGCCATGTAATTTGAAGATCTGATCCATGAAAGTTTGAGCAACCAAGGTTGGTGTAAACGGGTGGGGTAGGGCGCAGAAATGAGCATACTTCGACAGTCGGTCCACAACCACCATGATGACTGACTTGTTCCCTGACTTTGGAAGACCTGTAATGAAATCCATAGAAACCTCCGTCCAAATTGAGGCCGGAATGGGCAATGGTTGTAAGGTGCCTGGTGTGTTGACAGTTTCCCCTTTGTGGCATTGGCAGACATCACATTCGGCTACGAAAGTAAGGACATCCTTTTTCATGCCTGTCCAAAAGAATGATCTTCTGGTGCGAGCATACATCTTCTGAAAGCCCGAATGTCCTGCAATGGGAGATGAGTGCAATTCTGCCAAAAGGCGACTTTTGAGGGTAGATGTTGGAAATATTACGACTCTGTCCTTATAGCGAAGAATATCATTCTGCCACGAGTAGTCCTTGCTGGAATTAGGATCTACCTGCAATTGAGAAATGAGTTGGGAGTGCCCTGTGTGTGAAAACCATTCCCTGCGAGCCTCTTCAATCCAGTCTAGAATGGGAAGGGAAATTGCGAGAAGAGTACTGTCCTCCTCAAATTGGCGCGATAATGCATCTGCTACACTGTTGTCTTTCCCTTTCTTGTAAATGATCTCATAATCATAACCCAGCATTTTGGCTAACCATTTATTTTGTTGTGGGGAGGATAGGCGTTGCTCCAAAAAATATTTAAGACTGTGATGATCTGTGCGGATTTGGAAACGTCGCCCCAATAAGTAAGGTCGTCAGGTCTCGACTACATGTAAGATGGCCATCATCTCCTTCTCGTAGGTAGATTGGCCCAGATTTCTCCCACTGAGTTGTTGGCTTGTGAAGGCCAATGGTCGCCCTTCCTACATTAAGACCGCCCCAATACCTGTACCCGAAGCATCACATTCAATGACAAAGGATTTGGTGAAGTCAGGTAGTGCTAAGACTGGAGTGGTACACATGGCGTTTTTGAGAGCGGTAAATGCCTGTTGTGCTTCCTCGGTCCAGAAGAAGGAATTTTTCTTTAGGAGTTGAGTGAGGGGCTTCGCGATGCGGCCATAGTGGCGGACAAATTTACGATAATAGCCAGTGAGACCCAAAAATCCTCTCAAGCTCTTCAAAGTCTTAGGTTGAGGCCATTCTTGCATTGCCTGGATCTTTTTGGGGTCCACCTTGACACCTTCACGCCCCACAATGTGGCCCAAATACTCAACTTCTTCCATGCCAAACGAACACTTAGACATCTTGACAAATAATTTGTGCTTGCGGAGCAGTTGCAAGAGTAGATCTACATGCTAAAGATGTGCCACCCAAGTGCCACTATAGATGAGAATGTCATCGAAGAAGACAAGGACAAATTTTCTGAGATATGGTTTGAGGATGTGATTCATAAGACTCTGAAAAGTAGAAGGGGCATTACAGAGACCAAATGGCATGACCAGGAACTCATAATGGCCTTCATGAGTTCTGAAAGCCGTCTTGGGAATTTCGACTTCCTTCATGCGAATTTGGTGGTAGCCGGAGCGAAGATCCAACTTAGTGAAGAATTGAGCCCCATTGAGTTCGTCCAGCAAATCGTCAACCACCGGAATGGGAAATTTATCTTTGATGGTGAACTTGTTGAGGGCCCTGAAGTTTGGACACATCCACCACTCCCCATCTTTCTTGAGGACCATGACCACTGGGGATGAATAAGGACTAATGCTGGGACGAATGACACCTGCTTCCAACAATTCCTTGATGATTTTTTCTATTTCATTCTTTTGAGTGAATGGATATCTGTATGGCCGCACATTTGGGGGTTGGGCCCCTGGAACCAAGGTGATGCTATGATCATGTTCTCCTCGCGAGGGTGGAAGCTCATGAGGCTTGTCAAAGACCGTCTGATGGGTGTTTAAAATCTGCTGCATCTCAGGATGAATTGGCAGAGACCTGGTTTCAACTACTTGGATGGCATTAAATTGATCTACCACTCCATGATGGCCCTTTTTTAACAATTTTTCCATCCGATACGAGCTGATGACAGAGGGGGCTCCCGCCTGGAGGCCACGGAGGGTATGTGTGGAGTTGTTCTGCTTAAAACTCATATATAACTCCTGGAAATCCATTGTGATTGGCCCAAGGGTGCGGAGCCATTCAACGCCTAGGACAATGTCGCATCCCCCCATGTGTATGGCAAACATGTGGGTTTTCAACTGATAATCCCCCATTTGAAGTTTGACATTTTCACAGCGGCCTTCAAATTTCATTGTGCCCCCATCTGCAATTTGGACTTGGAAGTTAGAAACTGCCCATACAAAACAATGCGCTGCTTCGACTATTTTTTGATGGATGAAATTATGGGTACTGCCACTATCAATCAATACTATTATTGGGCGATGTTTAAGAAAACCCTTGATTTTGAGAGTTTGAGGGGAAGAGATTCCTGCCAACGCATTGAGCGAAATAACTGGTTCGTCAGATACAATCTCCTTTTGGTTGTCTTCTTCAATCGCCTCCGGTTCCTCAAGAGGTGGATCTTCCTCGGTGGAGCTGTAGTCAGTGGCATCTATTTGAAAAAACTTGGGCTCCTTGCATTTATGACCAGGGGAATATTTTTCATCACAGTAGTAACATAGTCCTTGCTTCCTTCTTTCGGCCATTTCCTGAGGTGACACCTTTTGGACCTTAAGTGTCTGAGTCGTGTTGTGAGCTTGTGGGGGACGACCTTTAGTGGGGAAATTGGGGCAGTTGTATTGGGATGTTATGGCACGTTCCACCTTACGGGCTACCTAGCAAGCCTCTGTCCATGTGGGAGGGTGGTGGAGTAGAACTTGAGCTTTGATGGCTTCTTTAAGACCACTGATAAAACATTTCGTGTAGAACTCATCTGAGAGATGCTGAGTGCGGAAGGCTAAGGCTTCAAAAGCGGTGATATATTCATCCACTGTACCCGTCTGTTGGAGCTTAGTGAGGCGGCCCAAAAAGGAGTCTCCTGTTCAAAGCGATCTTGAAGAGCTTTGGCAAACTGTGCCCAACTCGGAAAAGGTCCATGGCGACGTTGATGCCATTCCGCCCATTGCCATCGTTCATTGTCCAAGTACATGGTCCCCACTCCAAGCTTAGTCCAATCATCTTGGAGACGATTCAATTTGAAATACTGGTTCATTTGTGCTAGCCATGCGGACGAGTGAGAACCGTCAAATTTCCACATATCCATCTTGGGAGGTCGTTGACTGGGTGGTCAATGGGTGTGCCAGAGGTGAGGAGAGTGGCTAGACTCACCCTCATGGTGTTCATGGTCATTATACGGTTCCTCGAGAGCTGGCTCCTTGCCCTTATCGAGTGCTTGCCGTACCAGGCTAGTTAGTCCGTTAATCGTAGTTTTGAGCTCATTCATATCTGTTTCAAGTTTGTCTAGCCTTTCATTGGCCATTGCTTGAGCTCTAGTTTCTACCATACACCAACTTGATGAAAAATTGGGACCGCCAAATTTTTTTTTCTAATAAATTGAATGGTACCACCGTGCTCAGCTCGTCGTCCTAATGCTGATGGGCTAGATCACAAATAAGCTCTTCGGAAGATCTCAGACTTTTTTTTTTTTTTTTTTTGGAAAACTCCTAACGGAGTTTTACTCCTTCCTAATCAATACTGCAGTCGCCAAATCCTCAAAATGTCAATGCCGCCAAAAGTCCTGCGAAAATTATATCCAGGTACAGGAACCCTTCCCAACTACTCCGATCTGGTGGATCTGAGAGATCTGAATGGTGGAAAAACTGCTGCTGCTGATCTGATGGAGCTGCGGAACTGATGTCTGCTGCTGCGGCACTTGCTGATCTGGAATAGATGATGTGTGATCCCCCGATAGAAAGGGAACTATGGTTTTGAGGAGTGTCAGGTGCTACAGATCGCAATATACATAAGGGTCTGACAGTAGTACTCGGCCCAATGTTGCAGGGCTCTAACTAAGGAGGATCAACCATACCCTTAGCCGTACAACCCGACTACCCTATCGTACGGGCGAGTAATCTCTCCGAGTGCTGTTCTCGGTGTACTGTAGCCACAAGACAGTCGAAGGTTTATCTATGGCGAGGTTTCAAGGGAGCTAGGGGGCTTCCTATATACCCAGAGGGTACATGGAAGACAGTCCGTGCGCGGTTCTGTCTAATGTGCTACTACTCGAAGGGGTGCCCACAGGGGTTACAAGGGAGTCCAACAGACGTGACCACCTCTTGTATTTCCTGCGTGCATGCCTCCCCAAATCCGCAGGTTTATGCGCTTAACGACAGATCCAGTGGTTTAAAGACGCCGGAAAACGTCTCTAGCCAAAAAAAATTTCACTAAAAATTGGAGATCCCACCGAGCCCTGGAAAGTGCTCTGATACCACTTGTTATGCTCTTAACCTGCAGAGTAATACCCAAACATAGAATATGCGAGGAAAATATACCCAGAACATAGAATATGCGAAGAAAAGATACCCAGAACACAGAATAGCAATGATTTTATTATTTAGAGAGAAATGTTCACAGGCCTCTTCGAGGGGGCAACATCCAATAGAGCAGAGCTCGATTACAAAAACAAGACACGATACTCCTCGCAGGGAGTCTCTATCCTTTATATATGACTCATACATGCAATACCACGGGCCAATACCGTGGGTTTTATTAATACCATCTATCTAATACTACCGTCCATTTGCAACTAATTGTGGTCCCGTCATTAATTGCGGGTTAACCACTTACAAATATTAATATGGGCTTTATTGACTCTTGACTATGACGTGATCCCATGACATAAATAAGGGGGTTAGGGTGGGACCCTAACAGCACCAGAGGTAGAAGTGCCAAGGAGGCATCATAAGGGTGGTAAGGGTGGTCGGCACCTGCAATGTCATGTTTTCGATATCAATCATGCTTTGGATATTGTGAGAGGATCTCACAAATTCAACACCATAGAGAGCTGGTCTGCTTGTTTGTCCTACATTTGCACAATGGCCATGTGAACCTTGCAGGAGTGGATTTCACCTTATCACCTGAAATGGTTGCTCAAGCTACCGGGATACCAAATGTTGGGGAAGAGTGGACCAAGCGCAAGCTACTAGACAAATTTCATTATCAACCATACATCAAACCCGGATGCATGAGGCACCTTACTGCTGTTTTTCCTTTCAGATTCCTAAGGGATGAGTATGCACCGTTGATGAGGCTCATTATGCGTTATTTCACTTGTGAGGGCAGATTTTCACGTTTATATTCGTACCATATCCGTTTGTTGATGCATTTCACCTGGGTACGAATGATGAACATTCCATTTTTCATGTGCCGAAATATAGAGAAGATGGTGCCCGTAGTGCAAAGGAAGAATCTCGCACAGCAGCTCAAAAGTATATATCATTATGCATTGATCAAGATCATAGTGATGCATCAGTTAGCACAACAGGGTATTGCTTGGGAGGATTTCATTTCTCGTGACTTCTTCATGGTGCCACAGCCACCTCTCGAGGTTTTCCATGGTGAGGGAGAGCCTTCACAGCAGTTTGATATTCCTGAGCTAGAGCATGTCAGCACTCCTCCTTATGTTACATATCAGAGAGGCCACAGGGCCTTATTTGCATCTGAACGGCGAGTATTATCTCCACATCAGGTGGAAGGGGTCTCACCTTCTTCATCAGCACGACGAGTGTTATCTCCACATCAGGTGGAAGGGGCCTCGCTATCGACAGCAGCACAGGTACAAGAGAAAGGCAAGCAGCCCAAGATTGATGAGGGGCCATCAGGTGATCCAGACATAGATGTTGTTGACCTTGATATCAGTTCTCCTAGGCTAGAGCCAAAGGAGATCATCCAGCAACTAAGGGCTGAAAATGACTTGTTGCAGCAAAAGTTGGAAATGGGAAATTGGACAATCACATACTTAGAGCAGTGCAACAAGAAATTAGAGGATGAACACACTCTTGATGAGTTGCGGAGGATCCGAGAAGACCGGAATTTGGCTCGCAAGAGACCCGGTGATTTGACACCTAAGGAGCAAAGCTCTATGCTCATTCAGGTGAACACACATCTAGAGAGGTTGATAGCAAAGGCAAACAGGGACAAATACATGCTCCGCCACATGAAGAACCATTATTGGGCCCGCATGCATGTGTGCAAAGCAAAAATGAAGGTACTTAAAGCACGCTTGGCTAAGGAACTAAAACGGAGGAAAAGGCCCGATCCGCTTCAAATTTTGGCTGAAGCCATCTTGAGGGAGCATGGTGCTCAATGACACACCTCCGGCTCAAATTTCAGGAAATTTTGAGCAATTTTGGTCAATTTTGACTTTTTTGTGCCAAACACAGGTTTTTGCCCTCAACGCGTAGCGCACCGCGCGCTACCCTTAAGTTGGGGAGGTCCATTTCAGGAAAACTCAGCATTTTTGGATTTTTCATGGCAAAATACACTTGCTCAGCCACTGCCAAGAGGTTTCATGGAGATTTGAGCCCCCAAAAGGTCAAAAAACAAGCAAAAAATGACCATCTGCCACTTTTTTGGACACACAGGAAGCAGTCTTGGGAGATTGCAATTTTGGAGGGGAAAATGGCCACCAAATTGAGAAATTCCACTTGGGCTAGAGAGTAGACATCCAGACCCTTCCAACAAGCCCACTTGTGCCTCATTTGGATGCTGGGAAGTGCCTCAAAAGTGGCCTGAAAGGCGCGCTACGCGTTGAGAAATGGCGCGCTACGCGTTGGGAAAATTTGCCAGATTTGCATCTTCAGCACAGGAAAACGCAGCAGTGACTAGTTTTGACTTTTTGGTTGGATTTTTCATCCTCCTTGATGCATTTGATGTAATTTCATGATTGACATGACACTTTTTACTTATTCTAGAAGATTCATTCATAAAATGGCAAAAAACTAATGAATGAATTGGTTTCCTAACTTATAGAGGCAAGTTGTTTTGATTGCCTAGATTGTAGTGCTCAGTTTAGAATTGGTTGAAACAACTCCTAGGATGATGACCTCGACCCCTAGAGGCAAGGAAGTGTGTTAGCTTGCCTATATTATGTACTTTCTTAGTCATTTTCATGGTTGGACTCTTGAGGGATAAGCTTAGACTGTTTTACTCTTTGTATCTCTGCAATTTTGGCAAAGGAAAGACCAGGGTTTTGCAGCACTATTTGGGATTCCTGTGGTGTTTTGTGTTGATGGTGTGCTTCTCTCATGTATTTTTAAGTGTGTTATGTGTATCATTTTCCTACTTCTCTTTCTGCACATTAAGTAAATGAAGTGTTAAGGTAGAATTCATGGTTTCTATGCTCTACCTTTAAGTTTGCTTAATATCTATGTTTTCATCTGTCTAAAGAGAACTCTCGAAAGTTTCTTGCTCTCTTTAGCTCCTCACCGGTCATTCCTATCCATTCACTTAATTCAAAGGCATCAAGACAATCTCCTACCTTGCCCCAAAAAGACCTCTGCAAAAAATTGTGTCTCATCCCCGCACCCAAAATTGTTGTGCTCAGTTTTCCAACAAAACTCTAAAAATTTAAAATCAAACTTTTCCTATCAGTTTACTAGCCTAAAATCAGTGTTCTTTATTGGTCATCTCCGCCCTTTGAAGACCTTTTGCCGAGATAGACCCGAAGAGAGCCCTCTCCTGTCCCCGTAGGGCTAGCTACAAGGCTAAGTGGTTTGATGTTGCCTTGGATTTTGTCTTTTTCAGCCTAAGGCCAAATTCAAGCGCTAACATATTGGCGACCATACTAGGGAGAACAAACTTGTTTGTGGATTGATGTGTTTATTTCATAAGTCTTAGACGGAGCCTGAAGTTATGTCAGGTAGCCTTCGAAACGCTTTTGCTTTGCATAAGCGGAAGTAGATAAACGTTGCTTCAGTCAATCTCCGTGAGATTGTGAATACGACACTTCAATTGCATTTTACCCTAGTTCATTTGCAAACTCTGAACTTTTGGATGATTAGTTGAGAGTTTCCACAGGCTGATTGGTTATTTGTTCCTTGATATCCAAACTGGCTTCAGATTCTAATCATATATTCAAATCTCATTCATGTCCAACTGTTTTTGAGTACCTTGAAGACATTGATTTTGACGAAAGTTTTGAGTTGTCTTTGTTCAAAACCAAATCTGAAAGTGCACTTGATTCTCTAGTTCTCAACCCTGATTTTGCTGCTGCCCTTGAAATCGAGAGACACAATAAATTGGTTGAAAACTTCATCCTAAGACACCTTCAGACAGATATCCAAGTCACTAATATTGCTGATTTCCTAGAAACTATATCTAGCAATATTGGATCTACTATCACGGCTTCAGTTCCGCACGAACAGACCAATCCTCCTTTTATTTCTATATCTCCTATAGTTACACATCCTGAATCCATAGTCAATTCTCCTTCCTCATCACATATCACTTCTCCTCTGCCTACACCTCCCTATACCCCTCATACTACAGCTACACCTACTCCGCCTGCTACTCCTAGACCCGATCTACCTAAAGCAATGGCTGCCCAGTTTGCCCCACTTTCTCTTCCTCAAAATCTGCATGATATGCCAGCTGATTATCAGAGTAAAATTCCCATGTTTGATGGCACTCCTCAGGGTGTTTCCGCTCAGCAGCATATAGACAAGATGACAACTTTCTTTGATCTATATGAGATAGATGAAGAGGATGTGACTATGCATTTGTTTGTACAAACATTCGGAGGAGAAGTAAGAAAATGGTTCAGAGGTTTGACAGCTAGAAGCATACCCACATTGGAAGAACTTCAGAAGCAGTTTCTAGATCGATGGGAAATCAGAAAAGATCCACTTCAGATCAATGCTGAGTACAACAATCTCAAACGTAATCATGGTGAGTCTGTCCAAGATTACATTATCAGATTTAACACAGTTTACAATGCTATTCCAGATGATTTAAGACCATCTAGAAAATCAGCACTTCTCAAATTCCCGGATGGCTTTGATCCGGAAATGGCTTATTCATTGCGAGATAGAGATCCACCTACCTTGGAGGATATGCAGAAAATCGCTGTTAGTGTTGAAGCGAATTTGAATGATAAAAGAGCAAGGATGAAAACTAAAAAGCGAGTGACAATCAAAGAAGAAGCCTCTACATCAGATCAGCGCCTTCACAAGGTAGAAAGGGTAGAAAGGTTGCTTGAAAATACTCATCTCAGCAAGCCGGAACCACAGATCCGTAATCCTAATTTCCGAGGTCCGCAGCAGCCACAGTACAGAATTAAGCAGCGTGAAACAAGGGCATAAGAAATAGCAGTACAACAGCAAATAAAACCTCCACTTCAGCAGAATTTTGTTAGCCAAGAATCCGAGGATGAAGGTGATACTATAGGAGAGGAGAATCATTTTTTCACTCCTGATGATCTGCCTACTTATATTACAGAAGAAGAAGAATTGATGAGAAACTCCATCATCCAACAGGATGAGGATTATATCTTATCAAATGATGCAGCCCTCGTGGAAGAATCGGAGGAGTACCAAAGAGGATATCTCAATGCTTTGTCCGCTCAGCAGAGACAATTAAGAAATCGAACTGTTCCCATAAATCCCATTCAGAAGAGGAAAGATACTTCAGCAAAAAATGATTCAGCTTCCCCACAGACAAAAGGAAAGGATATAATTGATCCCCTAGAAAGTCAATCATCTTCAGCGGATAAGGTAAATCATCCACCAAGCATAATGAAGGATAAAGTTGAAAGAAGAGAAGTTCCGGCCAAGGAAGGTGAAAAGGTTTCAGCATTTAGTTTGGAGAATGAAATTTCAAAGCTGAAAGTGTCTATTCCATTGACTGAAATCATGAAAAACACCACCTACCGAGGTCAAATTTCCAAAATTCTGAATATTGATCCAATGCTTGACACGGTAAATGTAGAAGATGATCAGCCAGAATTAATTTTTGGGCCTGCTTTAAATGGTGAGTCTCCTGAAAATGATGTTCCTCCCTTCTATATCAGTTTGAGGTTGCACGAGTATGTTTTACATAATGCTATGTTTGACTCGGGTGCTTCGCACAATTTGATGCCGAAAGCAATAATGGAAAGGCTGGGATTGGACATCACAAGAAGATATCATGATTTGTATTCATTTGATTCCAGCCGGGTAAAGTGTATTGGATTGATCAAGGACTTGGTGGTAAGCCTAGATCAAATTCCAGCTAAGAATGTCTTGATGGATGTGGTTGTGGCGGATATTCCTCCGCGTTTTGGTATGTTGCTTTCAAGATCTTGGGGAGCTAAGTTGAAAGGTACACTTCAGCTAGATTTTTCTTATGCTACAATTCCAGTCTTCGGTCAAATGAGAAAGTTATATCGGGAGCAAAAGATGAAATACATGATAACTAGCAAATAAAAGCCAATAAATCATCCTGTAAATTATGTACATACAGATTTGGAATCGTTTGTTTTGTTTGCTGATAATTTTAATGAGATAGATAGTCAGTTAGTTCAGGCAGAGGATATACCAGAGATTACTGAAAATTTTAGAGAAGTTCTACAAAAGGAAAGAGAAGAAAAGTCAGCTGCCATGAGGCAAACAGCTGAAGCTAAGGGGCAGCAAACAGAAAAAACAGAGGCAACAGAGTTTCAGTAGTTGGAGGAAGATGAAGATGGTCTTTGGACCATGGATTTCGATGGCGCTGTGGGCAGCGATGGTGCTGGTATTGGTGTGTGGATTCGAAGTCCCTTTTCTGCTCGAGACAAAGTCCCAAGCAAGGTGAGAGTGTGTTCTTATAAACTAGCATTTGATTGTTCAAACAATGAGGCAGAATACGAGGCTCTTATTGCTGGCCTTAAAATTCTTCGCAAGTTGAAAGCAAAGAAGATTGCAGTCTATGGCGACTCCGAGTTGGTGATAAAGCAAGTTAAAGGTGAGTTTCAGGCCAAGCATCCTCGCATGAGAGCATATCGAAATGCTATCCTAGATATTTTGAAATTATTTTCTGAACATACTTTGACATGTGTGCCCCGCATACAAAATGGTGTTGCTGATGCATTGGCCAAGGTAGCTAGTAATTTAAAAATTCCAATGAATTCCAGCAACAAATTTGAGATTTATGTGAAACACTGCCCCATAGTTCTGGATAATCAACGATGTTGGAAAGTCTTCCAGGATGATGAAGAAATCAAAGATTTTCTGCAGATTGAAGGTGAGTTTAAGGACATCTCCATAGATACTGAACCAGATGAGGTAAATCAAATGGATGTGCTGCAGCTTAATGATAATTTTATTCCTAAAGGGTTGATTCCTTTGGAAGAGCTGTTTGATCAAGATGATGTGGCCCGCAAACCAACATTGAGACCAACTGAAGAAGGTGTTGAAGAGGTAAACATTGGAGTAGCTGAGAATCCCAAGATGGTAAAGTTATCTAAGTCATTGTCACCAAAGGTAAAGAAGGAGTATGTCAGATTGTTGTCTTTGTTTTCTAATGTCTTTGCATGGGATTATTCAGATTTGAAAACATATGATACTAATATCATTCAGCATACTATTCCTATAAAGCCAAATCAAAAACCTTTTCGCCAAAAGTTGAGGAGAATTAATCCTAAATTGCTGCCATTGATAGAAAAAGAAGTGAATAGGTTGTACAAGTTTGGAATCATAGTACCTATCAGATTTTCTGATTGGATATCCAATTTGGTACCCGTAAGAAAGAAGACCAGTGAGACCCATTTATGCATTGACTTCAGAAATTTGAATAAGGTGTCTTTAAAGGACAATTATCCGCTGCCCAAAATGGATCATATATTGCAGCGAGTGGTTGGAGCATCAAGGATGTCGCTACTCGATGGCTATTCCGGGTACAATCAGATTTTGGTACATGAGGATGATCGTGACAAAACCGCATTCACTACTCCATGGGGAACATTTCATTATGAAAAAATGCCATTTGGTTTGAAAAATGCAGGTGCCACTTTTTAGCGTGCGATGGACATGGCCTTTGCCAATGAGAAAGATGTCATTTTAGTTGTTTACCTTGATGATTTGACTGTATTTTCAAAATCTGATGAAGAACATTTATATCACTTGCAAATTGTTTTTCAAAAGTGCAGAAAATATGGTATTTCGCTGAATCCAAAGAAGAGTCTTTTCGCCATGAGTGAAGGCAAGCTCTTGGGTCACATCATTTCCAAAGATGGCATCCGTATAGATCCTGCACGTGTTGAAGCTATTCAGCAACTTGAGCAGCCCCGGAACAAAAAAGAAATACAGTCCTTTAATGGTAAGCTGAATTTTCTGCGTCGCTTCATTCCGAATCTTGCCAAGCACCTTAGAGAAATCACAAACATGCTGAAAAAGGACAGCCAACTCAAGTGGACCGAAGAGGCGGTAAAATCTTTCAATTTGGTAAAGTTGGTTTTATCTTCAACCCCTACTCTAATCAGTCCGGATTACACACAAGATTTTATTTTGTTTTCATTTGCCTCTGAGCACACATTGGCAGATGTACTAATGCAAAAGAGAGATGGAGTTGAGAAGCCTATTGATTTTTTCAGCCGTATTATAAGAGACGAAGCGTTGAAGTATAACATCATCGAAAAACAAGCGCTTGCACTTGTGAAGGCATTGAAAGATTTCCATGTGTATATATTGCATTCCCACATTATAGCTTATGTTCCTAACGCGACAGTAAAGGATGTGTTGGTACAGGCAGAACCGGAAGGAAGGTGGGGAAAGTGGATTGCTGCATTATTAGAGTATGATGTGGAAATTAAACCCACTAAGTTGATCAAAGGGCAAGGTCTTGCCAAGTTGATGGCTGAAACAAATCTACATGTCCTAGACATCAATTTGATAGCTGCCATGTCCGATGAAGATGAGGAGAATTCAGCACAACAGGTATCCGAGATCTTTATTTCTTCTCCTTGGTATGCTGATATTATATATGTACTTCAAAATTTGTCTTCACCTCCCGGGATGCCTCGAAATAAGAGTAGGACATTGAAGTTGAAAGCAGCCAAGTTTTGCATCCTTAAATCTGCATTATATTGGAAAGACCCTGGTGGAATATTGCTGAATTGTTTGGTTGAGGAGGAAGCCAAAGCGGTGGTGGAAGATTTTCATAAAGGTGACTGTGGGGGTCATTTGTTTTGGAAGACTACATCAAATAAGATCCTAATAGCAGGTTTTTATTGGCCTTCATTGTTTTCAGATGTATATAAAGCTGTTAAGAGTTGTCATGAGTGCCAAATTTTTCAAGGGAAACAGAAATTGCAGCCATTGCCTCTCAAACCAATTGAAGTCAGTGCACCATTTCAGCAGTGGGGCTTGGATTTTATCGGTGAGATTCATCCGGCATCGTCGGGACAGCATAGATGGATATTAATAGCTACAGATTACTTCACAAAATGGATTGAAGCCATTCCCACCCGACAGGTCACGGATGCGGTAATTATTTCTTTCCTTGAAAATAATATACTGTCACGTTTTGGCTGTCCAAGTAAGTTAATTACAGATAATGCAGCAACATTTAAATCAAAGAGAATGGTTGACTTTTGCTACAAATACAATATCAGTTTGGGGCATTCTATCGCCTACCATCCGCAAGGAAATGGGTTGGCAGAATCTTCAAATAAGTCCTTGGTAAATATCATTAAAAAGTTGCTGGAAATCAATAAGAAGAGCTGGCATAAAAAGTTAGTGAATGCACTGTGGGCTGATAGGGTAAGTCATAAAAAGTCAATTGGCATGTCTCCTTTTGAGTTGGTGTACGGGACAGATGCAGTGTTTCCTACTTCGCTTGCTATTCCGGTAGTCAAATTGCTTCAAGAAGCTGATAGTGAGGAAGATCCTATGCAAAGGTGGATTAATCAAATGATTCATTTACAACAGACATGGGAGGAGGTTCTTCACAATACTCTCAAGTTGCAAGAGCGCATAAAGAAAATTTATGACCGGAAAGCAAAATCAGATGACTTTCAAATAGATGATGTGGTTTTGAAGTGGGATGCTCGGAATGAAGACAAAGGGAAGCACGGCAAATTTGATAATCTATGGAAGGGTCCCTATAAGATCGCAGCATATCGTGGCCAAAATGCTTTTCTTCTCAAGGAAATGAATGGAGATGATTATCCCGGGGGGTCGATCAATGGTCGGCTGCTGAAGGGGTACCATGTCTGAGCATTTCCTGTCCTTGTCACCATCATTGTATATACCATTTTACTTCTATTTTATCGCATGTGTGTGCTGATCTTTCATCCTTAGTCTGGGGCCCGCAGTGAAGGCTATAATTCTGAAGATGGAGATTGGTTGGTTTAAGGTTTGTCAAGGTGTTTTTATCAGTCCATTTTCTGTTCACAATTGAGTTACTTTGGGTCAAAGTTGTGTCCAATTTTCAGTCAAATCTGCAGTCACTAAAGTTGTCAGAGTTTGTGTCAAATGAGTAAATAATGACTCCATCGCCCAATGGTTGAAAGCACTGGTCTGCTCTCCCAGAGGTTTGCGGTTCTTGGCACCTCCAAGGAGCTACCATCCCCATTGGAGCCAATGTTAGAGTCGGTCTAGTAGCCCTCCACCAGAGATCAAAGCTCTTTGCATTTCATGATTAGGTGTCCCATCAGTGTGATCATGTTGCATTCCGTTAGGCATGCCATAATCCTGGTGGAGGGAGTTTGTGTCGTTATTCCCCTCTTGTTTGGCACTGCTGGTTCAGGTTTGTTCAAGTAAATAAAATCCTCAAAGGGTCATTCATCTTGCTTTAAGTTTTAAGGTCTTAGGTCTAGGGTTGAGTCCATTTTTGTCTTGAGAGGTCATAAAGGACCAGCAGGCCAGAGGGATGTCCTTCATTGAACATTATTTCAAAAATTCTTATCATTGTACAGCTAAATTTTCACCTTGTTCTCAAAAACTCTGTTTTTGAAAACAAGGTCATTATCTCATTTTTGTAAAAATTCTCAAAATTTCAAATTCTTCAAATGTCGAAGTGCAGCCTTGGTCTCCTTTGCCAAAGCATCCTAGAAGCTATCCCTGCAAAAATTTTCAGAAGAAATCATCATTTCAACCAATTTTTCAAAGAAAAGAAATCAAAGGTCAGAGCCAATTAATTCAAAAAGTGTCAACACTCAAAACATTACAAAGTGGGTTTTGGGCAAGTAAAAATCAAAAGGAAAACTATAAAAGCACATCACTCCTCATTTACAACTCATTTGCCATTTACAAGCTAAGTGAATCCTTGCAAAGTCGATTTGAGGAGTTCTTGAGCAAGTCGAGCAGTTTCAGGGGCGCGCTACGCGTCAGGCAGACTTTTCCAGTGTTATTTTACAAGTGCGCTACTCGTCAGAGGCGCGCTACGCGTTGGGCAAGGCGCGCTACGCGTTGGGGATTCAGCTCAAAAAACTGCCAGCAAGTCATCAAAACGATTTTTCTCTCAGGCAAAGTGCAGTTAGGCTTCTCCTCTATGCCTAAATTTGGTTTTGCATAATGACAAAGAGAATTAATATGTTCAGATTCTATGTAAATGATAAATCAAAACCCTCTCTTGTTATGGAAAATTTAAAGTTTCAATGGCACTAGGGTTTCAAATTGCTCTTGCTGTCCAAGGTTGCCCATTTGTAAATCCCTTTTCCCTCATTTTCATCATCTTTCTCCCTCAAATTTTCCCTTGAAATTTCATCATTCTCCTCTTTAAAATTCCTAAAAGCATACTTAATTCCTAAACCCTACTACACTTTAAAATCCCACAATTTTGTAATTTCCCATGCTTGTCTTCCCTAAATTCCTTCTTTGTGTTTATTCTCCCTAATTCCTACATGTTCCCCTATCCCTAACAGTTCCCTTGCATTTATGTCCCCTTGGTGGCAGCATTTGAAAAAGTCAAAAAGCAGTTAATTGGGTGCCAAGTCAGCAATATATTTCAGTCATCTTGCCTTCATAACCATGTCAGAAACCGAATCAGATTATGAGCAGAGCTATGACAGTGATTCAGCACCAGAGGTAGAAGTGCCAAGGAGGCATCATAAGGGTGGTAAGGGTGGTCGGCATGTTAGAGAGGAGCCCACTTCATTGGCTCATTTGCAAGATTGTCCACCTGCAATGTCATGTTTTCGATATCAATCATGCTTTGGATATTGTGAGAGGATCTCACAAATTCAACACCATAGAGAGCTGGTCCGCTTGTTTGTCCTACATTTGCACAATGGCCATGTGAACCTTGCAGGAGTGGATTTCACCTTATCACCTGAAATGGTTTCTCAAGCTACCGGGATACCAAATGTTGGGGAAGAGTGGACCAAGCGCAAGCTGATAGACAAATTTCATTATCAACCATACATAAAACCTGGATGCATGAGGCACCTTATTGCTGTTTTTCCTTTTAGATTCCTAAGGGATGAGTATGCACCCTTGATGAGGCTCATTATGCGTTATTTCACTTGTGAGGGCAGATTTTCACGTTTATATTCGTACCATATCCGTTTGTTGATGCATTTCACCTAGGTACGAATGATGAACATTCCATTTTTCATGTGCCGAAATATAGAGAAGATGGTGCCCGTAGTGCAAAGGAAGAATCCCGCGCAGCAGCTCAAAAGTATATATCATTATGCATTGATCGAGATCATAGTGATGCATCAGTTAGCACAGCAGGGTATTGCTTGGGAGGATTTCATTTCTCGCGACTTCTTCATGGTGCCACAGCCACCTCCCGAGGTTGTCCATGGTGAGGGAGGGCCTTCACAACAGTTTGATATTCCTGAGCCAGAGCATGTCAGCACTCCTCCTTATGTTACATATCAGAGAGGCCACAGGGCCTTATTTGCATCTGCATGGCGAGTATTATCTCCACATCAGGTGGAAGGGGTCTCGCCTTCTTCATCAGCACAGCGAGTGTTATCTCCACATCAGGTGGAAGGGGCCTCACTATCGACAGCAGCACAGGTACAAGAGAAAGGCAAGCAACCCAAGATTGATGAGGGGCCATCAGGTGATCCAGACATAGATGTTGTTGACCTTGATATCAGTTCTCCTAGCCTAGAGCCAAAGGAGATCATCCAGCAACTAAGGGCTGAAAATGACTTGTTGCAGCAAAAGTTGGAAATGGAAAATTGGACAATCACATACTTAGAGCAGCGCAACAAGCAATTAGAGGATGAACACACTCTTGATGAGTTGCGGAGGATCCGAGAAGACCAGAATTTGGCTCGCAAGAGACCCGGTGATTTGACACCTAAGGAGCAAAGCTCTATGCTCATTCAGGTGAACACACATCTAGATAGGTTGATAGCAAAGGCAAACAGGGACAAAGACATGCTCCGCCACATGAAGAACCATTATTGGGCCCGCATGCATGTGTGCAAAGCAAAAATGAAGGTACTTAAATCACGCTTGGCTAAGGCACTAAAACGGAGGAAAAGGCCCGATCCGCTTCAAATTTTGGCTGAAGCCACCTTGAGGGAGCATGGTGCTCAATGACACACCTCCGGCTCAAATTTCAGGAAATTTTGAGCAATTTTGGTCAATTTTGACTTTTTTGTGCCAAACACAGGTTTTTGCCCTCAACGCGTAGCGCGCCGCGCGCTACCCTTAAGTTGGGGAGGTCCATTTTAGGAAAACTCATCATTTTTGGATTTGTCATGGAAAAATACACTTTCTCAGCCACTGCCAAGAAGTTTCATGGAGATTTGAGCCCCCAAAAGGTCAAAAAACAAGCAAAAAATGACCTTCTGCCACTTTTTGGACACACAGGAAGCAGTCTTGGGAGATTGCAATTTTGGAGGGGCAAATGGCCACCAAATTGAGAAATTCCACTTGGGCTAGAGAGTATACATCAAAAAATTTCCAACGAGCCCACGTGTGCCTCATTTGGATGCCAGGAAGTGCCTCAAAAGTGGCCTGAAAGGCGCGCTACGCGTTGAGAAATGGCGCGCTACACATTGGGAAAATTTGCCAGATTTGCATCTTCAGCACAGGAAAACGCAGCAGTGACTAGTTTTGACTTTTTGGTTGGATTTTTCATCCTCCTTGATGTATTTGATGTAATTTCATGATTGACATGACACTTTTTACCTATTCTAGAAGATTCATTCATAAAATGGCAAAAAATTAATGAATGAATTGGTTTCCTAACTTATAGAGGCAAGTTGTTTTGATTGCCTAGATTGTAGTGCTCAGTTTAGAATTGGTTGAAACATCTCCTAGGATGATGAGCTCGACCCCTAGAAGCAAGGAAGTGTGTTAGATTGCCTATATTATCTACTTTCTTAGTCATTTTCATGGTTGGACTCTTAAGGGATAAGCTTAGACTGTTTTACTCTTTGTATCTCTGCAATTTTGGCAAAGGAAAGACCAGGGTTTTGCAGCACTATTTGGGATTCATGTGGTGTTTTGTGTTGATGGTGTGCTTCTCTCATGTATTTTTAAGTGTGTTATGTGTATCATTTTCCTACTTCTCTTTCTGCACATTAAGTAAATGAAGTGTTAAGGTAGAATTCATGGTTTCTATGCTCTGCCTTTAAGTTTGCTTAATATCTATGTTTTCATCTGTCTAAAGAGAAATATCGAAAGTTTCTTGCTCTCTTTAGCTCCTCATCGGTCATTCCTATCCATTCACTTAATTCAAAGGCATCAAGACAATCTCCTACCTTGCCCCAAAAAGACCGCTGCAAAAAACTGTGTCTCATCCCCGCACCCAAAATTGTTGTGCTCAGTTTTCCAACAAAACTCTAAAAATTTAAAATCAAACTTTTCCTATCAGTTTACTAGCTTAAAATCAGTGTTCTTTATTGGTCATCTCTGCCCTTTGAAGACCTTTTGCCGAGATATACCCGGAGAGAGCCCTCTCCTGTCCCCGTAGGGCTAGCTACGAGGCTAAGTGGTTTGATGTTGCCTTGGATTTTGTCTTTTTCAGCCTGAGGCCAAATTCAAGCGCTAACAATATCTACTAAATATCCATGGTTTGCAAATATTGCTAATTGTTTGGAAACAGGAAAATTACCATAATACTTGTCTCCTCGAGAGAAAAAGAGGGTAATTCAAATTAGTGCATCTTATTCATGGATAAACAAAGAATTGTATAAAATAGGTCCAGATCTGATCATTCGAAGGTGTGCGAGAGAAGATGAAGTACTAGAGATATTGAAAGCTTGTCATGATGAGCCAAGTGGAGGAAACTTTGCTAACAAAAGAACTTAAAAAGTCCTTCTCTTAGGATACTAATGGCCTTCCCCTTTTAAGGATGCCAGAGAGTATGTTAAGAGATGTGATAGTTGTTAAAGGATGGGGAAACTTGTTCCTTCTGATGAGATGCATCTATAACCTCGGGTACTTATTGAGCCTTTTGAAAAATGGGCTCTAGATTTTGTTGTTCCAATCAATCCACCTTCGAAAAAAAAAAGTACATTCTTATTTGCACTGATTATGTTACAAAATGGGTGGAAGCTAAAGCACTTTTTTCTGCTACTAAAAATGTTGCAATTTCATTTCTTTTTTAGGATACCTTTAATCATTTTGGTGTTCCAAGAGAAATTGTAACAGATCAAGGTACTCAATTTACATCCAAGTTGGTACATAAGATAATGGATGAATACAAAATCAAACATAAAAAGTATACTGCATATCATCCTCAAGCAAATGGACAAGTGGAGTCCACCAATAAAGTCATTGAAGCAATTCTCACCAAAACCGTGCACTTGCATAGAAGGTATTGGGAAGAAAAGCTTCCAGAAGCTATATGGGCATACCATACTACATGGAGAAATACTATAGGACATACTCCTTATGAGCTTGTCTATGAAAAAAAAAATCCATGTTTCCCATTGAGTTTCAAGTCAAAACTTTCAAGACAGCAATCAAATTGGGCCTTGATCTTTCATAAGCACAAAAACAGATAATGGAGCAACTAAATGAACTTGATGAGATAAGAAAAGATGCAATCCAAAGAAATAATCTAGTTCAACAACAAAGATCGAGATGGTATGACAAATATATCAAAGAGAGAAAATTCCAACTAGGAGATTAGGCATTACTATTTGATTCAAAGTTCAAAGATTTCCAAGGGAAATTTCAAACTCATTGGCTTGGGCCTTAAGAGATTGAAACAGTCTTTGACAATGGTGCAGTCAGAATCAAAACTATTGATGAAGGAAGGATCACATTTTTTGTGAATGGTCACCGACTAAGAATCTATCATAAGACATTGACCAAGGAAGAATATATCAAAAATTTGCAAGATAATACAGATTTAAAGTTGGTTAAGAAGGATGTTCCTTCTTCTCCAACTTGATGTTCAAAAAAAGAATTCTTTTTCTTTCTAAAATATATTAAAAAAAATGTATAAACTTGAAAACCGACAATGGTTGGCATGTTTATACATAAAATCTAAGGTGAAAATCAATTTTGACACCTTAAATTTTCTTTACATATTTTCTAAAATCATTTTCTTTATGTCCCACTCTTCTCTTTTTCAAAATAAAATAGCTATAGAATTATTGAGTTTTTGCAGCTTTGACAGATTTCTGCAACAAATTTGACAAAGAATTCTGATGGAATAAGTGAAAGAAGTGATTGACTCCCTCCACTGCAAGGCACCTAAAGACAATACAAATAACAACAACCAAAGGTTAGAAGCAATAATTCAAAGGTATGCAATTCTTTAATTTGGTAATAGGGATCAAAACATTAATCATATGAATTATATATACATTGTACTACCGAATTCAATGTCATCATTACTGAATGTTGATAGTATCATGTCAAATCAAATCTAATCTGCCATTCACTCCTGATCATTATACCTACGCTCCAACCGACGTCCCATTTTTTATTGATCCTATCGCCCAAATCATGCTCATTCATTCTCTCAATGGTTAGATTATATCGCACTTCTTCATGTCCTTACCACTCATACTCTTCTCATTCACACTCTAATCCTCATTACTTTGAAACCTTATGAAACCATCATACCCTGTCAAACAAATAGTCTTGAGACAAAACTTCTCAACCATGGGAGTTATAGTCAGAAAAAAACCAACAGGAAGAAAATTTTTGGAAGGATATCCACATACAAGGGAATTGTGGCAGAAAGCGCAGTGATTAGAATTTGTAGAGAAATTTGACAGATTCCATAAGGAAGTAACCAAGTCCTTCACCAGAACCTTTGATGGAATAGAAGTTGAGATAGGGGACACGAAATTCACAGTGACATAATCCTTTGTTTCCAAAGCTACTGGATTGCCTTGAATTGGAGAAAAATGGTTTAAGAACAAAGGTATTGAGAGCGAATAATGGAAAGTTTTTTTGAAGAACCCCAGAATGGACACCAACATTTTCAAGAAAGGTACCCCAAGCACATCATTAAAAAGTAAGTGGAGAAATTTTCTTCTGATAATTCAAAAATTTGTTACTTGCGAAGGGAGGTTTGGATGCATGTTTTTCTATCATATCCGATTGTTGATGAATTTTATTGAGGATAATGAAATAAATCTTCATTATTTCTTGCTCAATAGTCTAAGAAAGATGTTAGGGAATGTCCAAAGGAAAATTATGTTTATAGAAAACACCATGTATCACCATGGTCTCATTAAAATCCTTGTTTAATTCCATCTTAAGAATGTGGGTGATAATTGGCAAAGATTTTTGGTGAGGAACCATTTTTAAGAAGATAACCAAGAACAACCAAGCAGTAGTAAGGCTAAGAGAGGGAGAAAAAGAAAAATTGAAGAACTAGTAGAATAAGAACAACCAAGCAGCAGCAAGGCTAAGAGAGGAAGAAAAAGAAAAATTGAAGGACCAATAGAAAAAGGACAACAACAGTCATAGGAGAAGTCAGAGGATGACATTCCTCTTGCAGAAATTTTAGAGAATATGAACAAGAAGGATGTTAGAAGAAAGAAAGTCAGCCAAAAGATAGAGAGCACACCCAAAACACAGAAACCTAAGATAGAGAGGAAGAAGGCAAAAATTCAAAAGCCACAGGGCTCTAAGACATCGTTGGCTGGTTCGAGTTTTAAATCATGGAAAAGTAATGGAATTACCCAATGGGTTGTGAGTGGAAAGAAGGGGGTGCATGACCTTGGGTTATGTGGGATGACGGGGGATGTGAGACTGTTGGTTGGAGGCTACTAGGGTTTGGTATATTGGATTCATTTATGTTTGGTATGATGAAGTACCATGGAAGGACTTGGGTAAGGATTTATGCATATGGAGTCATAACCCTAGCTTGGAGGTGATTGATTGTTGAGAGATTACGAGTAGTGTGGTCTATGTTTGGGTGGAATGTTTAGGGAATGTAGTGAGTCATCAGATTTTACCAAATAGGATTTTAGTCCTATTTATGTTTTTTATGGTTCTGATACATGGTATTATACTTTTATAGCTATGTTAAATTTATGCATTATTATGCTATTATGTATCAATAGCATTGTGAGTGGCATCACCCAACCTGGGTAGCTTGGGGTCATTACACTTCTTGCAAAGGCATTGGCACTTCATCAAATTATTTCCTTTTGGTTTTGGAACTAAATCCCATGTGTTATTCTTAAAAAAAGAATGATAATCATTAACTATAAAATTCTTGCATTAAAATCAACCATATGCATTTGCATTTTTATTAGGATCACATGCTTCTAGTACATGTTCCATTAGAAAAAAATTACCAAGTTGTTTCTAGCCTCTTATTATTCTTGAGTCATTTATATCTCTCACATCAGCACCAAAAAATGCAATTGTATTACTCCCCCCTTTGGAAAGACAAATGTGCCTCATTGAATGAGTTTTTGTACCAAAATCACCATTAGTTCACTAAGTAGGGGTTCCAAAACTTTTGGTCAACTTTGTTGTGGAGGGTTGATTGTAACTTGGTTTTGTTATTTGAGTTGAATATTTAATTGGAAACCATGTGTAGTATTCTGTCAATCTAGAGTTCTTCAAAATTTCCAATCGATTGCTACTTAAAAAGTGAAAATAGGAATTCAACACCAAAACTATTATAATCAAATACAAAATATCTCATACAAATAATTTCTTGTTTGAATCGATTAGACAACTTACGGTTGAAAACGACAACAAAAAACCTTGATTTCCCTTTAATTAAATTAGGATAAAATTGTAATTCCACACCACAAGGCAATAAGAATGAGTTAACTAAGTTAGTTTCACTTAGTTGGCTTAGTTAATTCAAGTTGAGGGCCTAACTTGAGTCATGTAGAGTGTTTCCTAAATTTTAGGAGCCTAGGTTGAGTTTAATTTGATTTGTAATAACTGAATTTAGTTAAACTGAGTTAAAGTCAGTTAAGCTAGTTGCAACTGTTGGAGGAACTAGTAGGATGTCTAGAAGTGGGGTGCAGCTTCAGTGTTCAACAAGTTAACTAATAAATCAACCATAACTAACTCATACATGCATGAAATTTGAGTTACCCAATTGAGATTGGAGTTCAAGGACAGTGTACTATCAGTTGTATAATTATCCAAGTTGTATACATGGTGTATGCAGTCAAAGAAGGACCTAAAGGGATTGCGCAGTTCAGGATGGGGATTTTTCTATTTAATAGGGGGTTAATTCCTTGAGAAAAAATGCAAGGAAATAGGAGTTTGGAAGGAAACAAAATTGGTTAAGTATTGACCAGAAGTAGCTTTTGAAGTAGGGAGATAGATTATACTTGTGCAGAGATTGTTCAAACTTGAACAAAAATTATATTTCTTCTCTATTTTCTGACTAATTAAATATAGATATGAAGGGGTTTTGAGCAATATCTTTCCCCTTAGATAAATCTATGAGAATATGTGATGAAATATTGTTTCATATTTATGTTGTGATTTTTCGATCAATTAATTGTTTCCACTAATGAGTAGAGTACGTTAAAGTATATTGTTTTAGCATATTACATAATCAGTTTGAATCTACAAGGAATTTCTACATGGTATTAGAGCTGGAATCACCATAGAGCAGATTTCACAATAGAGAAAATATTTCGAACTTATTATTGCGCGAGGATCGAACTTGTAGGATCATTTCTTTAGAGCTAGTAGGATGGATTTCTATGGACTAAGACTTGAGTATTCCGTTGAGGGAAGCTCGAATTATGTTACTTGGAAGGACCTCATGGAGGCAGAGTTGAAAGATAATGGGTTGAAGGAATTCATTGATAATGGTATCTAGAAAGTGGTAGCAGTTGATGCTTAGAATCTAGTAGATTGGAAGAAGTGTGCAACTAGAGTTAGGAGGATCATCCTAGAGGGTGTGAGAGATCACATAGTCTTGAAAATACATGGAAAAGAGACTCCCTTTGCTATGTGGAATACTCTTAATGAGATATTCAGAAATAGGAATGAATCCAAGAAACTTGAATTGATGAAGAAATTGAGGATTGAAGACAAAGGGTATGAGGTAGTCTTCAAATATGGGAATACCTACCTCAAGAATCTTTCTTCATTTCAAATAAAGCAATTTGGTGTCAAGATCGAGAGCCTATACACATTAGAGTAAGATGCATGCACAAAATTGAGGAGAAAGGAAAAGGTTAGAGACTTAGTGATTTAGAGGGAGCATAATTTACCTCTCAAAATGGAGCCTGGGAAGCAGCCTCAACAAGTTGTGGAGAAACCACAATTGGAGAAGCAGAGAGGAGACAAAGTGGAAAAATCCACTCAAGTAGAGACCTCTAGTAGGGGGGAATTTAGAGCTAAGTGACTAGAGGGAGCACATGCAACCATACCTCGAGGTGTAAGGTGGGGTGATGTGAAGAAATAGTCCCAAGAGTTGAAGAAATTTGGGAAGGTTCCATTGAGTTCTGTTTGTCTCATAACTCCTTACCTTGCTATGGGGCCCACAATATTCATTAGAAGGAGGATCAATATCAGTCATATACTAAGGAGTGAAGAGAAATGTTGATAGCAGAGCAAGAGACATGGTAGCAAAGTCAGCATCAACATAGTTTTCCTAGTAGACAAATATAGATTTATTCAGTGATTATCATTTTATTTTTATGCTCTTTAGTTGCGGATGTTGTGGTAACAACAAAAATAGTGAGAATTGTTTCATGGAATACATTCCAAAGGTGTTGGATCGGGGTAGATGTGAATCCCTTTCTTGTTGAAAGGGACTATTAAAAATGGCAACAATAAAATCTTGATTTAATTTTCCCTTGAATTAAATTAGGAGAAAATTATAATTCCACATCACAAGACAACAAGAATGAGTTAACTAAGTTAGTTTCACCTATGAGTTAACTAAGTTAGTTTCACTTAGTTTTCTTAGTTAATTCGAGTTGAGGGCCTAACTTGAGTCATGTATAGTAGTTCTTAAATTTTAGGAGCCCAGGTTGAGTTAAATTTGAGTTGTAATAATTTAATTCCATTAAACTGAGTTAAAGTCATCTAAATTAGTTCCAATCATTGGAGGAACTAGTAGGAGGTATAGCAGTGGGGTGAAACTTCAGTGTTCAACTAGTTAACTAATAAATCAACCATAATTAACTCATGCATGCATGATATTTGGGTTACCCAGTTGAGATTAGATTTCAAGAGTAGTGTACTATTAGTTGTATAATTTTCCGATTTGTATAGGTGGTGCATGCAGTCAAAGAAGGACCTATAGGGATTGCACAATTCAGGATGGGGATTTCCCTATTTAATAGGGGGCTAATTCCTTGAGAAACAATGCAAGGAAATAGAAGCTTTGCAAGTAGAAGAATTGGTTAAGTATTGACCAAAGGTATCTTATGAAGTATGGAGATAGATTATACTTGTACAGAGATTGTTTAGGCTTGAAAAAGCATTGTATTTCTTCTCTATTTTCTAACTAATGCAATACAGATAGGAAGGGGTTTTGAGCAATTAATTTCCCCTTGGATAAATCTCTGAGCATATGTGATTGAATATTGTCTCATGTTTTTGTTGTGATTTCTTGATTAATTATTTGTTTCCGCTGATGAGGAGAGCAGATTCAAGTCTTTTGTTTTAGCATATTACATAAGCAATTTGAATCTACAAGGAATTTCTACACTTATAGGCTTTTGAATATTCAAAGTAACCCATCTGTTGTGGCTGCTACAACACCCTCCAAAATTTTGGCCTACACCAAATTTTGGAGCCTACCTTGGTCTTGTATATTGTCGTCACAAACATTGAAATCCATTCCATTTGTTTTATCCAAGTGTTTTGGTGCCTTTTTCAAGAAAGGCAAAGTTTCATCTTTCCACATGTTAGTTGTCACACAATCTATATAAGCTTGTTTTGGTGGTTTTAAGGGGTTACCCTTATGTAAATGAGTTGATCTAACTGTTAGAGTCGGTCTGGTCAGCCCTCCGTCAGAGATCAAAGCTCTTTGTGCATTTCAATTTTAGGTGTCCCGCTCCATTCACTCAGCTGCATTTCGCTAGGGACATGCCATGATCTGACGGAGATAGTCATGCTAGTCATTTTCCCTCATGTCTGGCCCCTGCTGGTTCAGGTCGTTGTACATAATCACTGAAATTTCATGATAGTCAAGGTCTGGTCATATTACAGGACAAAGTCATTTTTATTGTTGGGTCTAGGAAATCATCAATGTGGTCCTTGAAAAACATGTCCAGAACAAGCCATGCAGGCCAGAGGGAGACCTTATACAGCTGTGGTTCAGAAAGCTTCATCATCACCTGAAGAGACATCGACTCTTCTTCAAAACTCTGTTTTGAAGAAAAGTCACGCAAGGTCAACTATGACAAAATTTTCCAAAAATCTCCAGTTGAAATTTTCAGATGCAGTCATGGATTTCAAAGCCAGAGGCCCAGTCACACAGTCCCCGCAAAGAAATGCCGAAAATTTTATCATGAGAGCCAAAATTTCAAAGGAAAAAGGAAAAGCAGATTGTTTTAAAGTCAATAAGAAAAGTGCAAACATAAACATTAGAAAGTGGGTTTTCAAAGAAGAAAAAATTGAACCCAACTCTCTCTAAGTCATTGTGATATGGAAAAGCTTGAGAGAGGCATTGTTGAAGAAAAGAGAGCTAAGTAGGAGGAATTCGAGTAAGGAGGTAGATTTCTAGGTGGCACAGCACATACACCAAGGCACGTGGCGCACACGGAGGGCGCGACGCACCAGCAGCCAGCCCACAGTGAAAAATCAACAAGGGCGCGACGCACTCGGGGTGCGCAGCGCGCTGGTCTTGGTGCGCGACACACACAGCCAGGGAGCTCAAAACACTTGAAAATTCATTCTATATCCCGATTGAAGGCTAGCAAACAAGAGGTAGGCTCGAATGAAACCCCTCCTCTGTAAATTTGATCAATGGTTGGTGTTTCTAAGATGTCTAATGAGATCCAAAGCATATTGGCCATCCATGCAAATAATCACCAAAGCAAAAATGATAAACGGGGTTTGCAAATTTGTGAAGACGCTACCAAGGTTGCTCCCATCCCCTTGTCCCCTCACTCCTCGTCATTTGCCACCTCCATTACACCTTGCCTCCCAAAGAAACCGCCCTAAATCCCTCTCCCCTGTTTTTCCAAGAAAATTAACGTCGTTTGATAGTGCGCGGCGCACTGGGAGCCTGGCCACAGTGTTAACACTGCATTGGCGCGAGGCATTGGGAGCCCGGCCACAGTGTTAAAACTGCACTGGCGTGGCACATACCTGGCGTGCGGCACACAGGCCTGTGAGCCTAAAAAAACACCGAAATCGCCCAAATTTTCATAAATGACTCTCAAAATTGCAAAGGTGGCCCTAGATCCTTTCACCATTGATCCATAACTCAAAGAAAAATATGTTTTGGTGACCATGAAATCGAAGGAAAATTTTTTATTAACTAACCCCAAAAAGGACACAAAGGAGGGCAAAAAGCTAGGGTTTTGCTACAGTAACATAATTGCTAAATAAGCTCCTATCCTACCTCTATTAGCTAATTCCCCTAGAGCAGTTTCCCCTTATGGTTACTTTAGCTATATTGTAATCATATCCATTCATCCCTTTTTATTCCTATAGCCCAAAAAATCCCAAACCCTACCCCATCAAAACCATACCCCAAACACTCCCAAATCCCTAATAAATTTCTCCTTTAAACCCCTATTCCCCTTTTCATCATTCCCCTCCTAACACTCCCCTGTTTTATTTCCCCTTGGTGACAGAATTTCAGAGCATTCATCAGTTTCATTGGATTCAGAGGAAAACATAAAACTCAGGGTACAAGCAGTAGTAATGGCATCAGAAACTTCATCAGATTATGAAGGGGATACACACAGTGACACATCTTCAGGAGAGAGGGCCCATAGGAGACATCACCGGAGTGGTAGACATCTCAGAGATGAGCCAAATACCCTCACAGAGCTACAGGCATGCCCACTTGCCATGTCTTGTTTCCAACACTTGGCATGTTATGAATTTTTCTAAAGGGTGGCAAATGTCAGAGTACATCATGAGTTTGCCCACCTTTTTGCACTTCATCTACAGGGAGGCCAATCTATCTTGGCTGGGGTCACTTTCACCTTTACACCGGAGGCTATATTAGTGGCAACAAGGATACCAAACATTGGGGAGCAGTGGCATAAGAAAAAGAAGGTGGAGAGGCATCACTATGAGCCTTACATCAAAGACAACTACTTGAGCCAGCTCACTAGAGTTTTTCCATTCAGGTTTTTGAGAGACGAGTATGCCCCACTCATGAGATTGATCATGAAATATTTCAGTTGCGAGGGGAGGTTTTCTCGCCTTTATGCCTATCACATCCGCTTGCTCATGCACTTCACCAGGGTGCGGATGATGAGCCTCCCATTCTTCATCTGCAACAACATTGAGAAGATGAAAAACTTCATGTAGTGCAAGACCCCACGACAATAGCTAAACAATGTTTATCATTTTCTCTCATCTGGATTTTAGTGGACCATCAGTTAGGATTGTAGGGTATTGCTTGGGAGGACTTCATCTCCCGTGATTTCTTCAGCGCTCCACCGGTGATATCAGGGGCAGAACATGAGGTGGGAGGTCCTTCACATCAATTTGAGTGTGAGGTGGAGAGTCCTTCACATCAGTTTGAGAGTCATGAGACTGCCACCATGCCAGTATACATCACATACCAGAAGGGCAGTAGACCATTGTTCGCAGCAGCAAAGCGAGTGTTATCTCCACCCGCGGTGGAAGGGGCATCACTTCCAACATAAACACCCCAGGAGTAGGGTAAGGGAAAGGATTAAATGTAGGAGGAAGGGCCATTAGGTGAGCAAGAAACCGAGTTTTTTATCCTCCAAGATGACGAGACAGATGCATAACCAACCAATGAGGAGCTTATAGAGATCATCAGGGAGCAGCAATCAGAGATTGAAGACTTGACCCTTGATCTAGAAAGGGCCAAGTGGAACATGAAATACCTGGAGCAGAGAAAAAAATAGCTTGAGGACCAACAGACGATCATGGAGCTACAGAACATCAGTGAGCAGCGCCAAGCTGCTCAAAGAAGAAGAGTTCTGCTCACATCTTTGGAGCAAGAAATCAATCAAGACCGTGAGTCCAACCTTGAGAGGGTCAACATGCATTTGGAGAGGCTGTTGGACAAATAAAATAGGGAGAAATACATGCTGAGGCACATGACTTATCACTACCATGCCCGCAACATGAGTTCCAAGGCAAGAATCAAGAGCCTAAAGGCAAAATTGAGCAAAGCAAGAAAAGAGGCAAAAGAGGCAAAGGAGGCTAAGGAGCAAGATTGGCTTCGAATCTTGGCTGAGGCTTCCTTGGCATAGAAAAGCACTTCATAGGGAACCTCCAGGCCAAATTTCAAAAAATTTGGGCAAATTTTGGTCACAGGCAAATTTTTTGGGCACAAAACAGGAAATTTCTCCCTGTGCGTTGCGCCACTGGCACGACGCTAAAATTATAGCACTCTAATCAAGGAACGGCTTGCATATTTGGATTCATCATCGAAAAATACCTAACTGGTGTCCAGGAAAGAAATTTTGACAAGTTTTGGGTCTCCTAAAGGTCAAAAAACACCCAAAAATGGCCTCTCTGCCACTTTTTGGACACACAGAAAGAAGTCTTGGGAGAATGAATTTTTGGAGGGGCAAATGAGCTTAAAATTCAGAAATGCTAGTTGGGTTGGAAAGTAGACAGGACAGGCTTTCCAAAAAGCCCACTTGGGCACATTTTGGACACCTGAAAGTGCCCCAAAACAGGCTCCAAAGTGGCATGACACACAAGGAATTTGGCGCGGCGCACAGGGGAAAAAACTGCCAAATTGCTCCCATTTCACAAAATTTTGGGTCGCGACTTCTCTAAGTGGGCCCGGTCATCTATTCTTTGGTTTTTTGGCACCAAAGGCGGCTTTTAAAGAGTTTTATCTCCAGGTGGGAATCTATCCAAGTCGAAAAAGAATGCAAAGGGTCACCCCAGCCAAATGTCATGCTTGAGAGCGCTGCACCTGTAGCTGATGGTTGGCTCTCCATCTCCTTTTCGAAATGATTTGAGTAAATTCCCAACCCCTGGGTGTTCCATCTCTTCTCTACACTTTCTATATATTGTAAGCAAGTTATTTACAAAGGGTTGGCTGGCTTGTATCTTCTGGGAGACTGTGGGAAAGAAACTCTGTTTCTGCACTGTGTATATTTTGACAGAGAGTTAATGAAAGGCAGCGGCTCTGTTTCATGAGATTCTTGTGGTTGTGAGTGTATCAAATGTGTTCTTATGTTCCATATGCATCTTGTTATGTTTCATAATTCATTTCATGTGTCATTTCAGTGAAATTTTCTAAGTGAGATTAGGTAGAATTCAATTTATATTGCTCTGCCTGTGGGAAACTTTCATGTGCAGTGTTATTCTTCTGTTGAAAAGGATTCATGCGACCATGCCCTTTTCACTATCTTCAGCAATCTTTCCATTCCGCGTCACCTTAAGTCGAAATTGCTGCGCTTGCCGCCTACCTTGCCTCACGGAATAATCTGTGCTTTCATATTCGATTCTGTGTTCTTTGCTAAGCGCCAGTCCCATATACATCCCAGAAGCTCGGTCACTTCAAAAATATTTTCCAAAATCCTTTTTCACTTACTAGCCTAAGGTAAATATTGCATTACAATTCATCTTAGACAATTTTTCTTATCCATTCGCTAAGCGTGACTCGGAGAGAGCCCTCTCCTGCTTTGGTAGGGCTAGCTATCAGACTAAGCGTGGTTTGTGGTTACCCTAATTTTTGCCTTCCTTCAGCCTAAGGCAGATTTAGGTGCTAACACTAACCATGTAAACATATGTTGTACTCATTTCCAAAGTTTTAAGCACTATCGCACAAGTGTCATCACGGTCGTCGAAAAGTATATCTTTGGTGTCACACTTATCGTAAGTCATCAAGAAGTTGTCACACTGAGGGAAATGTGTGGTTCATGTTTCATCAAGGATCTATGTTGTTGTGTCGTAAAGTTCTCTAAGTGTGTGATCATAGTCAAGTCATGCCACTGATCTCATCAGTCCACTGATCCCACACTGAGGCAAATTTCATAAATTTCCCAGCAACTTAGCCTCATCTCGCCTTCCTCAACTACGCATTGTGTAGTTCCAACCCTCAAGTTTCAGCCATTCCCATTGACACTACGCAATGTGCAGTTCCTATCACCCAGGAATGTGCACTACATAGTTCCAGTGCTCAAGCTCGGACCTTGGCCCCTAGAATTTCACAATCCAACCCTCCAGCCTGGCCTCAACTACGTATTGTGCTATCTCTGAGCTCAAGCTCTACCCTTATGCTCTTGAGCTACACAATCACTAGGTTTTATATGCCTCCCAAAACTATGCAAATGAATGAAACAATGAAAAACCCATCATCTTGACTCATTGAGTCCCAAAACTACGCAATCTACCTGCCCAATCCATCCTGAACTGCACATTGCATAGTCTCAAGGCTCAAGCTTCACCCCTAACTTATTGAGCTATGCAATTGCACAATCACTAAGCCTCTCCCTCGGCCTACCACCTGGTTCTAGTTTAGTTAGTGCATCACCATGCACCATCTTAGACTAGGGGTTCATTGGAGTGATATCATCTCTTCATGAGTGAATTGCAGATGCATGAACTCTATCATACCATGATAGGATGATGAATAAGGAGATGGAGAAGTGAAACATGCTAAAATACATATTTTTAGTTGATTATGAAAGCTAATCAATCAAAAGAAAACAAAGGGACACCAGTTTGCGACCATAGGTCAAGACTTGATATCATTGAAGACTCCTTACCTCTAAGCCATAAGGAGGTGGATAGAAGAGCATCCTCAAGAATACATGTAGCAAGAAACAAAGGAAGTGGATTGAAATTGGCATGTCATTAAGCAGTCCATGTTAGCAGTGTCATGTCATGTCATGTCATGAGTTATCATATGCCACATTATTATTGTGGATCATGTAATTTCATATTTGAAAATGTATTGTAAAGTAGAAGTGCAAAGGACATATAAAGAAGATGAAGGTTCATGTAAAATTGAAAAGTCATAGGAAGTCAAACAGTCATGAGGGTAGTCAAAGAGTCACAAGGGAGGTGAAACATCACCCCATTGGTTATATATATACCCTCATTGTATCAGCAACCGACTTTTTTCCTTGGCTCCTCCCACAAGGTATTAGAGAGACAAGCTAGTTCTTTTGAGGAGGAAGTGGTGGCTCCAACGCTCCATCATTGGAGCTAGTGTTGTTCATTGTATACATGTGTCTTCGAAATTTTACTTCGTATCATAATCCTCATGGCCAACATGTTCTTCATGCATGGATTATGAATATTTGTAATACTATTATGTGGATGTTTGTAATTCATGTTTTCCTTTATCTATGCTAAAGTAGTAGAACTATTTCGGTTATTTTAGAACTTATCATATTGAGAATGTGTTTTAAAGGTTGCTATTGTTGTCACATCCTTGTGGACTATTCCACTAGATATTAGACATATATTTCTTATTGATTGGTTGTAAAGAATGTACCATCTTTGTGCGCTACTCCACTGGATGTTGGATGGATCCTTCTTGGTTGTGTGTGTCTCTACTAGGGTGGTACTATTACCTCTCTCTTAGATGTTGAATTTTTTTTCTCCCTCCACAGTAGAATAACCTTGACACACTTACAACTGAACACTCACTAGGCACACTCACTTTCTTTTGAAGGCACATTTTCACTTATATCTCTTGTTGATAGCTATATCCAAGGTAAATATTTAAGAAACCGACAACTTGGCCATATGCTAGATTGGACTCCTATCCCAAATGGTGTGAGGTCTAATTGAAACCACATATTGAGGAGACCCACTGAATGTTGGTGGGTCCATCACTGCCAACATTTATGGCACTAGAAAGGAGGGAAGCCATATTTTTATGGTCGATAACCTCACCCACCCAAATCCTACTTCTTTTGGTCAAGGCAACAATATTCCCAGTACCCCCCTGCTCATATTTATAAAGTTGGTGATTATTCTCAACCCAGTCTTAGACAGACTTATGAAATCTCTTATGACCAGATCTAGGCCATCCACCCTATCACCTGTAAGTTTGCAAGAGCTATTACATTGATACCTAAAGTACATAATCTTCCATATTTTCCAAAGAAGAATGTGACTACCCCTACTGGGATAGTGGTTTCAACAATTGAATATTTGGTTCTTATCACCCTTGAAGACTTGGCAGGGACTGCATAAAATGCAAAGAAACTAGAGAAGCCTCCATCTTTTAACAATGGTGATGATGACATTTTGGTACTCTCAAACAATACTTTCCGCGAGTTAGGCAGTGAAGAAGAAGAAGTAATCCATCAACTTTTGATGAAGAGTGATGCAAGAGCATCTGACCACCCTTAATCAAAATTGAAATTTTGAGTTGTGAAAGAGGAAACATGGACAATCATTGTAAAGCGGGGAAAATTCTATTAAGACAGGGCTAAATTGATGGAATTGATAAGTCTTTAGAAGACTTAATTAAATGTGATTATCTACCATGTATGCATATAGAGATATTTAGGGGATTCGATTGAGCGATTGTGGGAGAAGCTCATGGATCGTAAATGATCCCTCCCTTTGTAATTTCCTATTTAGGAGAGTCTGTGTTGTGTGGAAGATGGAGAGATAGGATACAATTTTGCCGCAGGGGAATTTGTGTTTAAGGCTAAGAGGCCTTAGCCTATAACCGAGTTCTGTATATAATAGAAATATGTGTGTTATATGTATTTTGTGTGTCTATGTGTAGTTCTTACTATAAGTTAGTAAATATGTGTATGTGAGTGTATAGGACGAAGTTCTATGAACTTCATCTTAAAATGGAGTATGGTAGGTAAATATGTGTTATAACATAATTCCACCAAAAGCGAACGAAGAATCCGTTTCAATCGAAACTGGAGTCGATACAACAGAAACCATCGGATCGGCTAGATTGACGGATATTAAGTGCTAACCCTTTGTTAAGTGAGTTCCTTTAAGTTTTTATTTAAGCACATGGGTGGTATTCAGTCGGTGGTAAGTAGTTTCTCGCGCGGCCTAAAGGTGGGAAGCTATATTTCTGAATTCTACACAATTAACCTTAGCGGTTGACAACGTAGCATAGAAAAACAACTTTTTTCATGTGCTTTTGGAATATTAATCGTCAAGCTAGTTGGAGTGTGAGATCACATGACAATCGTTGGATGGAGTGGGGTCACATCGATGGTGGAGATCATCGGACCTAGTTGACAAGCAAACGACGCGACAATCATCTAATGGAAGAAGATCTACGGTGATCACGTGAAAACTTGTGAGCAAGTTATCTCAGCTAGCAGACCCGAGAAATCATTAAAATGAGTTTAATGCCCGAAGGTGATCAGACCATCCGTTTAATAGTGATCAAACACATATCGCGTGCAAACAAGCGCGGTCGTTAATTCCAAAAACGGACGTGATGAGGTTTTATACAACGAGATTAAAACCTCATTGGGTTCCAACAATCAAGACCGTCCGTTGGTTGATTGATTGGATGGTAATCATGCGGGAAAGTTTAAGCAGGTTAACATTTCGGGAAGATCTGATATGTTATCAACGTGGGTTAAATTTCCTTTTGGGTTCCGGTCTTAAACTTTCAAAGAAGACCAACAATGATTGGTCGGGATTATTGTGAAATCCACCAATTAGAAAGCTTCTGATATATACGTTGGCCCATAACCCACAGGTCCACGTAGAGTTATGTAAAGATGCAGCTTTGCTACATAAAAGTGGCTTAGCTGTCATCATTTTTGGTCTCAGAGAAAGTAAAATATTTCCTGCGAGAAGGAGTTTGCAAACAAAAGGAGGAGGTAAATTTATATTAAAGATTGGAGAGTTTGTGGTCTTATTATTGTCATATAGATAGTGACAAAGGAAGCTGAGAAGATTGCAGCAACCTAGAGCAAGGAGTGTTCATATGGTTCCAAAGAAGAGAACCAAAGAGATGCCAAAAGACTAAGCTCAGAGGAGAGAAGCTTAGTGAGGCCTGTGTAGCAAGGAGGACTTGTTACTGCATAGGTTTTGTTGCAGCTCATAGAAATATCATAAAGGCAATTCCATAGAGGATGTGGGTAGAGTTTCTAGGGGATGAAGGAGAAGCATATGACCAGGAGGTCATAAATTTTTGTACCTTAGGAGTCTGATGCAGGAGCATCTGACCACCCTTAATCAAAATTGAAATTTTGAGCTGTGAAAGAGGAAACGTGGACAATCATTGTAAACAGGGGCAAATTCTGTTAAAATAGGGCTAAATTGATGGAATTAATAAGTTTTTAGAAGACTTAATTAAATGTAATGATCTGCCATGTATGCATATAGAGAGATTTATGGGATTTGATTGAGCGATTGTGGGAGAAAATCATGGATTTTAAATGATCCCTCCCTTTGTAATTTCCTATTTAAGAGAGTCTGTGTTGTGTGGAAGATGAAGAGATAGGATAGAATGTATCCGTAGGGGAATTTGTGACTAAGGCTGAGAGGCCTTAGCCTATAACCGAGTTCTATATATAATAGAAATATGTGTATTATATGTATTTTGTGTGTCTGTGTGTAGTTCTTACTTTAAGTTAGTAAATATGTGTATGTGAGTGTAAAGGACAAAGTTCTATGAACTTCATCTTAAAACAGATTATGACAGGTAAATATGTGTTATAATGTAATTCCACCCAAAGCGAACAAGGAATCCGTTTTAATCGAAACTGGAGTCGATACAGTGGAAACTATCAGATCGGCCAGATCAATAGATATTAAGCGCTAACCCTTTGTTAAGTGAGTTCCTTTAAGTTTTTATTTAAGCATGTGGGTGGTATTCGGCCGATGGTAAGCAGTTTCTCGCACAGCCTAAAGGTGGGAAGCTGTATTTCTAAATTCTATGCGATTAACCTTAGCGGTTCACACGTAGCACAGAAAAACAACTTTTCTCACATGCTTTCGGAATATTAATCATTGGGCTAGTTGGAGCGCGAGATCACGCGACAGCCGTCGAATGGATCGGGGTCACATCGACGGTGGAGATCATCTGGCCTAGTTGATGAGTGGATGATGCGACAATCGTCGGATGGAAGAATATCTATGGTGATTGCGCGAAAACTTGCGAGAAATTTATCTAGGCTAGAGGACCTGAGAAATCATTAAAACTAGTTTAAATTCCGGAGATGATCAAACCATCCGTTTAATAGCGATCAGATGCATATTGCGTGCAAACAAGCGTGACTGTTAATTCCAAAAATGGATGTGATGAGGGTTTATACAACGAGATTAAAACCTCATTGGGTTCCAGCAATCAAGATTGTCCGTTGGTTGATTGATTGGATGGTAATCGTGCGCATACATATGCGAGGGTTAACATTTCTGGTGGACCCGATAGGTTATGAACTAGGGCTTATTTCCGTTGAGTTCTAGCCATCAACCATTGTTGGTTGATTGGTCGGGTTTCTTTGTAATGCCACTGATTTAAAGGCTTTTGATATATACGTGGGCCCATAACCCACAGGTCCATGGACACTAATTTTGTAAAGATGCAGCTTTGCTGCGTAAAGCGGCTTAGCTATCATCAAAGTGGAAGAAAACAATGAAGAAGATATGGCAGACCAAGATATGGACTAGATGACTCAACTCCCACTTGCACTATCAGGTGTGTCACACAAGATGTCGAGGCACCGGAAGAAGTTCTTAACAAAGTATGACCTTGACAAAGTAGTGAAGGTGAAGGACCACATGGACAAATTTTACCTATAAATGCAAATGTTTGAGGTACGATACGATGATGTTGCATGTAGAATTTTTTTGTGTACCTTAGATGGAAGAGCATTTATATGGTATCACAACCTTCCTCCAAACTCAATCTAGATTTGGAGGGGTTTTAAGAAACTCTTTCTTGAGAAGTTTTCTAATGATAAAACCCCCTCCATGTTGTTAAGAGAGTTGGGCAGTCTTAAGATGGAGTAGAAAGAGAAAGTGAAGTATTTCAATCAGAGGTTTAATCGTATATTGAATATATTTCCCATAGTAAAAAAAACCTCACGACTCCATCAATATCGATTACTACACATCTTCCTTACCTACAATAATTGCACAATTCGTGAAAAGAACTGCGAAGCCAACTTTGGTTGAAAATTTTGAAGAAGTGATCGTAGTTGAAAAGGACTTATGCACAATAGGAGTCATCGTGGATGACAATTCATCAAAGGACTCCAAAGACATGAGAAAAAGGTCTCAAGCCTCCATAAGTAAGGCCAAGGAGAAGGAAGCAACAGACATTTAGAGCTTGACTTGCACCATCAACTCTTTGTCCAATGAATTGGTGGAGTTAAAACAAAGGTCAAGCAAGACCACTGCGAGTAGAAAGCCTCCTAAGTTCAAATTTCTAAGAAGGGATTCCAACTATGGTAGTAGCAACAATCAACTGTCCAAGTCTGCACAAAGCACAAATGTTGTGCTGAATGTTGAGAGTATGAGCATGGACGAATACTACTTGTTTCACTAAGAATATCATTCAGAAAAAAACATCCCCATAATGGAATCACAACATGAACTCTCTTATTGCACATATCATTGATACAATGCTTTCAGATGAGAAGACTGAGTCGGTGGAAGAGAAGGGAGAGAATGTTGCATCCAAAGAAAAAAAGAGTGTTGGACATGTAGTGAATAAATTCAGTTGTGTTTACGCAGTTGAAAAGAAGAGTGTTGAAGAATAGCCACTGAGTGAGGCCCCGACCCAATAGCTAAACACTCGATATAACCTGAGAAGCCAAGGCCCAGCCTGTGGACAAGATTTGACGAAGTATAAATTGAAAGATCATTTACTAAGGAAGATCACACCACCCGTTAACTCAACCCAGAATACTCAGAGAAAGTCTGGAAATGCGACTACAATGAAAAGTACTTCCGCGAACAGCAAAAGTAATACCATCATTCTGGAAGTAGAAGATAAAGAGACTCCTCCAGACACTTCGGCAATGTCTCCCGCACTGGATCACAACATAGTTGAAGATATGAAGAAAGCTCGCACGGATATTTCACTCTTTGAACTAACAAAGATTGTGAGCCAGTGGGAACTTCTTGTCCACACACTTGAATAATCCACCTTAGGTAATGATGCTTCTTCGCAGAAGGGATCTAGTAAGTCATCTGGTTCCCTAGAATCTATAATTAACTCTTTAACATTGGATGCAAATACACTTTGCCCTCCATTTTTGTTAATATTTGAAATTTTCAATTATAATGTTCACAATTGCTTAGTCGATTTCATTGCATCTATAAATGTAATTCCTTTATCTATAGTAAAGAAAATCAATGAAAAATGGGATAAAACATATGCATAGATAATTTAGTGAGACATGACTCTTGTACATGCTATTGGTGAACTCATAAATGTGCTTATACACTTATCATCTGAACAACAAGTTCATCAATGTTACATTTCAAAAGCATACAATGTATTGTTGAGTAGAGATTGGTCTAGAAAATTACAAGGGTATTTTGCTACAGAATGGTCACACTTATGGCTTCTGTACAAGGGCAAAAACAATCAAATCCGAGCTAAGACAAAGCCTTAAATGAAGCATACTGTCACTCCCTTCGAAGGTAAAAATGAACCTATGGCTTTCACGGATCTTATTTTCAGAAATTATTTTTTAGAAACTGATTTGGGGTGTTATCTTGCTCAACCATCCCTGGTCCCACTTGACACACAGTTGGAACTCCTTCCTATTCCAACTAGACAAAATGACATATGTATAGTATGTAGTAGTAGTAGTACTAGTATAGTACATAGTCCTTGTACATATGATGTTTGGACATTGTATTTCGATGGTTTGAAGACACTGTAGGGCTCTAGATCTGGTTGCATTTTAGTAAATCCGCAACAAAGAACACATCTAATCTCAAGACTCTTGGAATTCAAGCGCACAAATAACACCGCAGAATACGAGGCACTCATCTTGGGCTTATAAAGGGCCATTGACCTCAATGTTAGAATTCTCAAGGTAGTAGGTGACTCATAAATTGTTGTACAACACGTACGTGATACTATACACTATGTGTCACGTCATCTAAAAGGTTATCAACAAGAGGTATGGCGTTTGATTTCTCATTTCCAAGATTTCAATATTGTTTCTATTCCTAGGGTGTGTAACACAGTTGTGGATGCATTAGAAAATGCTACTGCTAGGTTATCACTGCTTAGAGATTATTTTTCTATAGAGATTATATATAAACCATCCATCTCTGAAAATATTACTAATTTACGTGTTTTCAATGATGACCAGTAGATACTGCACTTTATGGAGAATGTTGATGTATTCAAGGATGTAGTTATTGATGAAGATGAGCATGAGAAAATTTTGCAGCATGCAGCTCACACAAACAAGGAAAATCTCATGCCGAAAGGCATGGTATCATTGGAAAATTCGTATGACTTGCATAACCGATTTTGAGGGCCAGTCAATGAAAAAAACTCATAGTTCAACGTTGTCGCACAAACAAATAAATCTTGGAATAGAAAAGGAAATGAATTTTTGCAATATTGTTACATGCTACACACCACAGGTTCAGCAAGCATCCATCTTCTTATTCAATTAGTATCGAGATGTTTTCACGTGGATGAATGATGAGCTCAAAACTTATGAGACCTGAATAATTCAACACGTGATTCTGATTAAAGAAGTGGCCAAGCCTTTTAAACATAAGATGCAAAAGGTACATTTGATGCTTTAGCCTTTGATTCAAAAGGAGTTAAGGAAGCTGCTAGATGCTTAGATCATATATAAAGTGCGACATTTGATTTAGGTATCAAATCTAGTTCTAGTAAGAAAGAAGTCCTGGGAAATCCACTTGTGTGTTAATTTCCGCAACTTAAATCATGCCTCAGATAAAGATATCTACACTATGCCATATATGGAATAGATATTGTAGATAGTATTAGGGTCAAATATGTTTTCTTTGCTAGATGTGTATTCTGGTTACAACTAGGTTCTAGTCTCAGAGCTTGGCAAACTTAAGATAACATTTCACACGAGGTGGGGTACGTTCACATTTAGAAGAATGCCATTTTGGTTAGTAAATGTCGATGCAACATTCCAATGCACAATGGACATTGCATTCTACAGACTAATTGGGATGAGCATAGTGGTCTATCTGGATGATGTTATAGTGTTTTCCAAGAAAATATCTGACCACCTATGCCATCTAAAGAAAAAACTTTAGTGATGTCAAAAATACGGGATATCCATTAATCCTAAGAAGAGTATTTTTGCAGTTTCTGAGGGTCATCTCTTGCTCCATATTATTGCGAAGATTGGGATTAAGATATACCTAGAAAAGGTCAAAGCTATAACACAGATTCCCTTCCCTGTAAATAAGAAAACTATGAAGTCCTTCCTAGGAAAGATAAATTTTCTTTGCAAATTCATTTCCGATTACACTCAGTCATGAAACCCATGAAAGAGATGGTAAGGAATGATGAGATATATATGTGGGATAAGAGGGAAAAGTATGCATTTCCTATATCAAGCAAGCTATCCCTAATGCATATGATTTATACAACCCAGGTTTCAAAAAATATTTTCTGTTCTACACTTTCGCTTCTGATACTTCTCTCGTCATTGTGCTTACACAAAAGGGTGATCAGAATAATGAGTGACCAATATCTTCTTGAGTGCCACCCTTCAAGGACCCGAACTCAACTACCCCGCCATTGACAAACACGCTTATGCAATCTACAAGGCAGTGAAGCACTTCTGACCCTATCTCTTGAAAGATCATTGTATTATCTTTGTGTCAAAGCCAATAGCCAGATCACTATTTGTTCAACAAGAACTGGGTGAAAGAAGAGCGAACTAGATGACTAGTTTGCAGGAGTATGACTTAGAGGTTAAGCTATTTCACATGATAAAGGGCCATGGTCTTTGTCGAATAGCAACAGAAGTAGTAGATGCAAAATAAGAAGATCCATCTAGATGGGAGCATGAAATCGAAATGTATAATGTTGAGCAAGCTTCCCCCACTACCATCACAAACTCTTGGTACATGGATGTGCGCCAGTATCTTGAGCATGGCACGTTTCCCTCTCACTTATCTACACAGAAAAACAGGGCACTTAGGATCAAAGAATTATAGATTACCAGTTGGTGCATGGGGTATTTTTCATAAAGAACCATAAAGGAGTTCTACTTAGGTGCTTGGAAGCACATGATTCAGAGAGAATATTGTGTGATCTCCATGATGGACCAGTCAAGGGACACTTCGCGAGTGACACAACTACACACAAGGTTATGTAGGTTGGTTTATATTGGCCCACATTATTCAAGGATGCTCATGCCTATGCCCACAAATGCCTGGTCTTTCAAAAGTGTGCCGACAGAGGAAAGAAGTCAGCCACCCCATTGCAGCCTATTGCAATGGAAAAACCATTTCAACAATGGGGCTTAGATGTGATTGGCGAGATTTTTCCATGCTTATAAAAGTAGCACTGTTACATTCTCACTACCACAAACTACTTCACGCAGTGGACAGAAGCAGTTTCGCTCAAATAGGTGAATGATCAGGAACTCATCATCTTCCTTAAGAAAAATATCATTTCTAGGTTTGACAACCCGACTTCACTTGTTTTTTACAATGCAACATATTTTTCATCTTTAAAATTATATGATTTTTCATTGGAAAATGGAATTGTATTAAAAAATTCATCTAATTATTATCCACAAGGAAATGGTCTTACTGAGTCTACAAATAAGAACCTCATCTGCATTATCAAAAAGACCATTTTCTCTAAACAGAGGAACTGGCACTCCACTTTGGTGAATGCCTTATTGTCTGACTCATTCACACCAAAACCCTCTCTAAATGCGTCTCCTTACTTCCTGGTGTATGGAAAAGAAGCCATCCTACCCCCAAACATCTACTTATCTACCCTTCAACTTTCATAAGAATCCTAGGGAAAGCCTTGCTTATAGGTTCAATGTAGGACATACACCCTTCACAAGCTATAGGAAGAAAGGAGAAAAGAAAAAGAAAAATTCTCACCTTGCCAGAGTCGTATCAAGAAGTGGTTTGAAAAGAAGTTTGCAGGGAAAAATGAATTCAGTGTGGGTGACTTAGTCTTGAAGTGGGACAAATCCCACGAGGACAAAGGCAAATACACTAAGTTACAATCCCTGTGGATTAGACCATTCACCATACACGAAAATCTTGGCCAACACACATATCACTTGCAATAATCAAATAATGAGTCATCAAATTTTACCAAATGGGATTTTAGTCCAATTTATGTTTTTTATGGTTATGATACATGTTATTATGCTTTTCTAGCTATGTTAAATGTATGCATTGTTGTACTTATGGTATCAATAGCATTGTGAGTGGAATCACCCCAACTAGGTAGCTTGGGGTCATTACACTTCTTGCAAAGCCATCAACACTTCATCAAATTATTTCCTTTTGGTTTTGAAACTAAATCCCATGTGTTATTCTTGAAAAAATAATGATACTCATTAACTATAACATTCTTGCATTTAAATCAACCATATGCATTTGCATTTTTATTAGGATCACATGCTTCTAGTACACATGCAATTAGAAACAAATTACCAAGTTGTTTCTAGCCTCTTGTTCTTCTTGAGTCATTTATATCTCCTACATCAGCACTAAAAAATTCAATTGTATTACTCCCCCATTTGGAAAGACAAATATACCTCATTGAAGGCTTTTTTGTACCAAAATCACCATTAGTTCATGAAGTAGGGGTTCCAAAACTTTTGGTCAACTTTGTTGTGGAGGGTTGATTGTAACTTGGTTTTGTTATTTGAATTGAATATTTAATTGGCAACCATGTGTAGTAGTCTATCAATCTAGAGTTCTTCAAAATTTCCAATGGATCACTACTTAAAAAGTGAAAAAAAGGAATTTAACACCTAAAGTATTATAATCGAAGACAAAATCTCTTATACAAATAATTTCTTGTTTGAATCAATTAGACAACTTATAGGCTTTTGAATATTCAAAGTAGCCCATCTATCGTCACTACTACAACACCCTTAAAAATTTTGTCCTGCACCAAATTTCAGAGCCTGCCTTTGTTTTGTATATTATCTACAAACATTGAAATCCATTCCATGTGTTTTCTCCAAGTGTTTTGGTCCCTTTTACAAGAAAGGAAATGTGTCATCTTTTCGCATGTTAGCTATTGCGCAATGTATATAATATTTTTTTGTGGTTTCAAGTGATTTCTCTTGTTTAAATGAGTTGATCTAACCATGTAAACATATGTTGTCTCATTTCCAAAATTTTAAGCATTGTCGCACAAGTGTCGTCATGGCCGTCACAAAGTGTATCTTTGGTGTCGCACTTGTTGTAAGTCATTGCGAATTTGTCGTACTAAGGAAAATGTGTGGTTCATGTGTCATGGATGATCTATGTTGTTGTTTTGTCAAGTTTTCTAAGTGTGTGATCACAATCAAGTCATGCCATTGGTCACATCAGTCCATTGATCCCACACTTAGCTAACTTTTAGAAATTTTGTAGAAACTTAGCCTCATTCGGCCTTCCTCAACTGTACATTGCACAATTCCAACCCTCAAGATGCAATCCTTCCCATTGACATTGTGCAATGCACAGTTCCTACCTCCCAAGACTGTGCACTACGCAGTTCCAAGGCTCAAGCTCGAACCTTGGCCCTTAGAATTGCATAATCCAACCCTCCAGCCTAGCCTCAATTGCTCATTGCGTAGTCTATGAGCTCAAGCTTAGCCCTTGAGCTCCTAAGCTGCATAATTGTTCAATCACCAGGTTTTCTCTTCCTCCCAGAACTGCGCAGTTAGCTAAAACAGTGAAAAACCCCTCAGCCCGACTCACTGAGTCCCAAATCTGCGCAATCTGCCTGCCCAGTCCATCATGAACTGCACATTGCACAGTCTCAAGGCTCAAGCTTCACCCTTGAATACATGAGCTACACAATTACATAGTCACTGAGACTCACCCTCAGCTTGCCACCTAGTTTTTGCTCATTCAATGTATCAACAAGCACCATCTTAGACTAGGGGTTTGTCGAACTACTGTCATCTCGCCATGAGTGAATTGTAGATGCATGTACTCTATCATACCATGAAAGAATGATGAAGAAAGAGATGGCGAAGGGAAACATGTTGAAATACATCTTTCTAGCTAATTATGCAAGCTAATCAATCAAGAGAAAACAAAAGGACACTATTTTGCAACCACAACTCAAGACTAGATATCATTGAAGACTCCTTACCTCTAAGCCATAAGGGGGTGGATAGAAGAGCATCCTCAAGAAGACATGTAGCAAGCAACAACATAAGTGGCTGGACATTTCCATGTCATCAAGTTGTCCATGTAAGTAGTGTCATATCATGAGTTTTCATATGTCACATCATTATTGTGGATCATGTACTTTCTTATTTGAAAATGTATTGTAAAGTGGAAGTCCAAAGGACATGTACAGAAGATGAAGAGTCGTGTAAAATTGAAAAGTCATAGGAAGTAAAATAGTCATGAGGGTAGTTAAAGAGTCACAAGGGAGGTGAATCATCACCCCATTAGTTATATATACACCCTCATTGTATGAGAAAATTACTTTTCACCTTGGCTCCTCCCACAAGGCATTAGAGAGACAAGCTAGTTCTTTTGAGGAGCAAGTGGTGGCTCCAATGCTCCACTATTAGAGATAGCAGTGTTTATTTTTTTTTTTTGGTGTGGTTCATGGACACCCTGGTCATTGGGTGGCCGCTACATCCACGGAAACATATACGCTGATCAACCCCGAAGGGAATCGAGCCTCGTGACCAATAACTAGGCCTAAGCCCAAGGGCTTCGAGGAGAATTGACCCTGTGACCTGCCGATCGGCAAGGCACTGATTTGACTGGTTGAGCTAACCCTTGGGGCTAGATAGTGGTCTTTATTGTAAACATGTGTCTTGAAAATTTTACTTAATATCATAATCCTCATGCCCAACACGTTCTTCATGCATGGATTATGAATATTTGTAAGAATATTTTGTGGATGTTTGTAATTCATCTTTGCTTTCATCTGTGATATACTAGTTGACCTATTTCAGTTATTTTAGTACTTATCATATTGAGAATGCATCATAATGCTTGCTATTGTTGTCACATCCTTGTGGACTATTTCACTGGATAATAGAAAAATATTTCTTGTTGATTGATTGTAATGACTGTCGCATCTTTGTGGACTACTCCGCTGGATGTTAGACAAATCCTTCTTGGTTTTGTGTGTCTCTACTAAGGTGGTACTATTTCTTCTCTCTTAGAGGCTCACTTTCTTTTCTCCCTCTGTAGCAGAAGAACCTTGACACAATTACAACTGAACACTCACCAGGCACACTCTCTTTCTTTTTGGAGGCACATTTGTGCTCCTCTCTCTTGCTGAAAATTAGGGACAAGGCAAATCCTTAAGAAACTAGCCAACATGCCATATTCCATACGGGGCTTCTATCCCAAACAATGTGAGGTCTAATTGGGACCACATATCGGGGAGACCCCTTGAATTTTGATGGGTCCAGCACTGTCAACAACACTGTAATACAAACATGACTCTTTGCATCCAACTTCTTTGTCTTATCATTTGGAATATGATCCTGTGTTATGATATACCTTTACTAATAAATGAAATTCACTGAAATAGACAAGGTAAATATTTCCCATGTATGTCAACCATTATTGGGTGAGGAAAAGGTCTTCCACATAAATCATGGCAGAGTCATCAAAATCAAGCCAAAAAGAAAAGGGAAAAAATAAATGGAAAGCAAACTTCAAAAATGTAAAAATGAGGAAAGGAGAAACTAAAAGAAAAATTAAAAATTTTAAGAACAAACCCCAACAAGATTAAAATGAATCAACAAATGAAAAAGAATAAAATCATATGTGTGTTTGTGCTATGTTGATAATCTAGTAATTTTTATCATGTGGAGTTATAAGCGATTAAGCTTCCAAACTATAAGGGAAAGAACAGTCATGAAGTAAAATTCAGCCCAAATGGAGAGTCTCTGTCTGTTGCAAATTTTCTTATTTCAAGGCAAAACTTGCATAAAAACATCTTGACAATTTTCCAATAAGAACAATATGTATGAAACAAATAAAAAGTTCAAGGACTCCCCAATTTAGCTAATCTAATGATAAATCATTACTTCTGCTCCAAACAAGGAGAATGCACTTTAAATATGATCTGGTAGAGGTGTGAAAAAGATTTATGAAGAGTTGCAAAACAAAGTTTTATATCATCAAAAACTAAAACCAAAAGTAAAGAGATGAAAATGAATGAAAGTGGGCATATGAAACTTACCATTGGAAAATTTTGTTTGATCTTACTTGAGAGGTGTCATTTTTTTCCAATAAAATATAACCTCTTCTTTTAATTATAATTAAAAGCATGAAGAAATAGAATTTTCTGAAATCTTATTGACCGAAAATCATAATTTATTAAATCTAAACTAAAGCAAGCAATCAACTAAAAGAAAACAATGTTTCATGTCCAAGGAATTTGAAGTAAATAAAATATATCAGAAATGAGAATGATGATGTGCTTTTGCAGTGATGATTGTTCTCTTAATATTTCAAATTTCATATTCATTCCATGATTCTCATAAAATTTCAAAATTCAAGACCAAAGTTTGCATATTACATATCATTTACATTATTAATGAAAACCATCGAAGCTTGATCAGAGGTATTTCTATGCCATCAAAGATGTTACATCATATCAGAGGATTTCATGCCATCGAAGATCAAAGATATTTTAATTACGTCATATCGGAGGTTTCAAATCCATCGAAGATCAAATATTTTAAGATATGGTAACATTTTCAAAGGAGCCCCGAGGTGATAAGAACTTCGAGGTCTGATAAGATTATGTTATCGGAGGAGTTAATGCATTGGACATTGAAGGGGCTAGACATATGGAAGGACTTATGAAATAAAACTTACAAAATTTACAAATTCCTATATCGTATGGGCCTTTTATTATTTGATATTTGAATGTTTTCGTCGGATATTCTTTTCGAAATCTTAATTGATTTTCACTTCCAATATCGGAAGTTTCAATAAACATTTCTTGTAGATATTTTTAAATGAAAGTTCCAATAAAAGGAAGCTCATAATTAATATTTGCTAAAAAATATAATATAGGAACTTTGATAAGATAATAGTTCATGATGACTTCTACGAGATTCTAAGATCAATGATTTTGAGCAGATAAAATAAAATAGGATTCGTAGATCTCAGATAAATTCCTTGGAAAGTATTTTGAAATGGTTCTGATATAACATAAACACAAGAATCCAATATCAAAAAGTGTACTACAAAAATCGAGATTCTGATAATTACCAAATAGAATACCTAAATCAATTTGGAAGAAGAAATGCGACTGAAGGGGATGTAAAATGTATGAGTGCAATGGAAAAGTTTTTTTTAACTCAACCAGCACATGTGAGATTCATAACAAGTATAGATAAAATCATGGATAATATTATTCGCTGCAAGAGTTTTGGGAAAAATTTCCTTTTTTTGTAGCAAAACTAAGAAATAAAGAGTTTAAGCATTTCATTTCAACTACATCGATGAGGTAGATTTTATTTTTGACTCATATTACTAAATGTGCGAAGAGAGGAAAATATGAATAGAATAAAAGCTAAAGAATACCCAAATTATGATAAAACAACAAATACTTTCCTAGACATGTGACATATTAGAAAGGGTTGGCTTCTTGCTTATCTCAAGTCTCCAAAATCAAGACAATGAAGGCCTGCAAAAGAAACATAATAAAAATAAGAAATAAATTATGAAAAAAAACTAATAACAAATGAAGATGAACCTGTTAATGCATACCTAGAAGAATATTGACTGTAAGTCTACCTCATGAATCTTCAATTTCTCCCATGTATTTTTCAAAATTCGCATATGTTCAAACCTCATCTATTTATTCAATATAAAATGCTAAGTAATGAACTTTCAAACTGCATCCACTTTAAATTTACATCGGAGGACAAGAGTGATGAAAATGAGCCTTTTTTAGAAATACTTGTGAATCAAAAATTGCCAAGCTATAACAATTCCTTGGAATTTCTTCATATATGATTAAAAAAACATTTTTAACAATGTGACGAAGTTTTTTAAAAAACAAGACAATCAAGTGCTTTTACAAGTGTATATGATCCAACTATATAAGAACTTTGATATGTTCTAAGCCACTTTTGCATAAAATGAAAGGGGATGCCAATAAAAACTCAAATTCATTACATGCTTATTAAAAATATGAAATAATGAAATAAACGCAAATAGAAAATGAATCTAAACTTAAATTAATCTATCTCCAATTCTAACTGAACGAAAAGAAACATGAATAGGTATAGTCATACTTCCAATGTAACCATTCTCTCTTTAAACTCCTGCATGCATGTACAGGTCAAAAAACAAGAGTAAAATTGCAACTAAAAAAATAAAAATTAGCCTACTATGTACAATTAACAAATTTAGCAAAATAAACTTATTTACAAAAAAAAATCCTTGAAATTCTTCCAATATTTTTCCTATAAGATCATAAAAATTAGCATGGATTTCAGTGAATGATTGAAAGAAGTTCAAAGGAAAAGAAAATATCAAGTTTGAATTGAATGGAACATTTTTAAATATTGAAGCCTGTTGAACACTGTCAAAATCAGAAATATTTTTGAGAAATGGAACTTCAAGATGTTTTTCAAATGGATTGAAAAAGTATGGATGAATATTTAGAAGGATTCTAGAAATGTCCAATTGTTGATCAGAATTTAATGATGCATTCTCAAGTGCCAAGATTTGTAAATAATTAATTTGAAAATTATAAATAAATTGATCAAGCATGAACACATAAAATTTTAAAATAAAAATTAGTCGATGTTCATGCTTGAAATTCTCGAATTTATTTTCATACAAACTTATTAATGCACTTGAGGAGTGTCTATAGTTTGAATGCTCAGATTGCCAACACAATGTATTAAAAAAAAATGAAATTTGAAAGAAAAACAAATTCAAACTGAAGGAACTGAAAATGAAGCAAATTAAAATTTACATTAATGTAACATGTAAGGGTACAACATGGCTAAGACTCATTTGCAAATATTTATTTCCCACAATTATCAGTAGAAATTATAAATTTAAACTCATTGTTTGCATTAATTTGCGGGAATGCGAAGATTTCAAGCTTATGATCCAAAAAGGGCATTTCATCATCGCAGGAATAAAAAATTGGGATTGGTTCTTGAATATGAAAATTAATATGATGATTGAATGTTTGGAAATTAGAATGGACGGGAATAAATCCTTGATTATAATTCTCTTTATCTTCATAAATAGATTCACCTAAGGAATCAAACAAAACCATCTTAGAAGAAAAGAGAGCTTGAGCCTCTTGATGTTCCAAGTCACCACCATAAGTAACTTCATAAGTGTTATTTTCCTCTAAATTAAATAAATCATAATTAGGTAAGTGATTGAATACCAACTTAAGAGAATCTCTAGGATTATTGATTGAATTACCAATTAAATTTTCTTTACCAATATTTAATAATTCATTATTAATCTCAGTTCCTATGTTTTCTAAAATTAAATTTGAATTCAAAGGGACTAGTGATTGATTATGAATTAAATTAATATTGTTAAAGATATTAGAGTAGAGAGAAAAATAGGAAGTTGAATATATATACCTAAAGGTTTATTTATGCATAGATGATTTTCGATTTCCAAAATAAACAATTTAGATTCTTCATGCATTTGATCGATTTTTTATTTGTTGTTGAACTTCTCCATTTGCAATTTATTATCAACAGATTGTGAATTAATTTCATCAGTAAACTATGTGTTGTTGTCATTTTGTGGTTGATTTAGTTGTTGTTGATTGATGTTGATAGATTGTGCATCTTGTTGAATTTCTTCTTTATCGATATTATATAAATTGTGTAGATCATCTTCCGGATTCATCGCATTAGGTTTCTCGTTTTGATCGACGTTTTGAACCAACAACGGTGGTTCATCTTAAGGATGTGAAATATTAGTGGAAAACTGGTCTTATTATATAAATTTTGAGCATTTCTAGCATAATGATTATCATTTTTAATTACAATTTGTGAAGAATCAAAATTGTCATTTTGACCAAGTGTATCATTATTAACAAAGGATATACTTTCTGGTTCTTAATAGTTATCATAGGTTAAAGACACTAAATGTCTAAACCACCCAATTAATTGGAATTGCGGAGGAAAATCTTTGGACCGAAATTAAATTAAAATTAATTTAAATCTAGTATAAAACATATCCAAAGTCTCACCTTCCATCTTATATAATTATTCTAATTAATCACACACTTTTTCGTAGTCATATTCCTAAAATGTGTGAAGAAAAATTTTCCAAAATTCGTCCCAACTACGTACATAGGAAATTATTGCAACTTAAGATAAATTGAAGGAGATGATTAAAACCAGATGTCTTATCATTATGTTTTACCTGAGAGAGGATCTGGATTGCCTTTACTAGAGTGGTTTTTGGATGAGGTCTACTAAATCAACTCGAATGAAGTCTTTTACATGGAGCCATAATAATAAAATATTTTTTTTTAAGAAAAAAAATCATCAGAGATACAATTTTACTATGGCCCTCCTTCTAGCACCAAAAATGTTGTAGGATAGAAATGTCTACTTTAACATTATAAGGCAGACCACCTAGTCAGGAACTTAAAGCAGCGCATTTTCTGTTTGGAATGGTGGTTCCAACTGATTAAACTAGGTCCAATTACTTTCTCTCTATGTCTATTAGCTTAAAGTATGCATTTTTCTTACCAGCAGAGAAGAGACATCAGATCGACTCTTCTTGCTGATCAGGAAAGAAAGTGATCCCTACGTTGATCTAAAGCTCATCCAAGCCACAACTAAAGTTTTCCTCTTTGATAAGAGGACTTCTAGAAATGTAGGATTAAATATAAATGCAAGTTAATCCTAGAATGCAAGAAAAAAGAAAGAAATTCTAAGCCTATCTCAATCACGAAGGTATAGATCTAACCCATCCAAGAAAAAAGTAATTAAATGCTCGGGATTTTAACATGTTTGGTTTATAATGAATATCAAATTAACGAAGTAGTTAAATTAACTGATATTATGAATACCAAACACATTCTGTTCATAGATCTATTAACAGGAATGATTACAGGAATGAGTAATCATTAACATTAGGAAGTAGTTCCCATAATGCTAATAACCGTTAAACTATTAACAATGAATTATGAACCAATAACATTAGGAAATAGTTCACACAATGTAGTAATTAAATCAAGATTAAATGGCATATTTTTGAATAAATAGTTACTCAGAAATATGGTTTCAATGCACAAGATAAAAAGAAAAAAACTGATAACAAACTCATGAGACAAACAGATTAGATAGCTAATCTATAAGAAATGAATTCATATCGCCAAAAGTGCACAAATATAAATCCTATAACATAATTTTGCTATCAAAAGAAATGAAATTTGTATTAAAAATAATAGTATTCAAAACACAGATTGATTGAACCTAGTATCTTGCCCAATTATTTGAATCTCTTACAATCTCCTCAAAAGCATAAACTTTGCTGCTAAAAGCAAGAGCCGCAATAGTGCAAACTTTGCCTCTCATATACAGTTCAAAATGAAAATAAACAAATCCCAATAATCCCTAGATCTGATATTGATCCTCTCTACCTACAACAATGAAACTCTTATTACAATAATGATTTTAAGAATTCCAGAATTGCAGAGAAGAGAAGCCCTTTCTCCATTCTACAAACTATTATTTATAATTATAAAAATGAATTCAAAATAGGAGAGACGTTGAAGAACAAATCTTCTCCAACAATTTTCATTGGTCAATTTGTTTCTTCTATTGCTGGAGCAATTTCATTGATTGAAATCTCCTCTTCCTCATCTCTTCAACTGTTCTCCTGCCAAAACCAATCAAAATTTAATTAAAATACAAATTAAAAAATAAAAATACTAAGTCTAGAAAATAAAACATCTTCTAATCAAAACTTAATTAAATAAATAAATAAATAAAAGGAAATCTGAGCTTTTTATTAATCCTTGTAAAAATCTTTTTGGTCATAGAGAACATAGTCGAATGGATCTGCACTCAGCAAAGGCTATGAGCAAATGAAAATGCAAAAAATTAAACTCAAAAAATTAATTTTGGAGCTTGATCTTCTGCTAAATTTTAGTCTCATTAAATGACTAAATCTGGTTATGCAACCACTTCATAAATATTCTACATCAATTTATCTATCTAAAGAGCCATCTTTGGCCTCATTTAGCCAAGTAAAACTCAACTTATGAGCTTTCAAATTTGAAGTGTCATATTTGCCAAAATTCTGGAAAAATTGTTGCGTAGGCCAAAATTAGACATTTTAATTAAAAATTTTAATTCTAGTTAACTGTACAATTAAGTTAATTAGTTATTAATTAATTAAAATTATTAAATTAATTATATACAAATTACAACTAACTAATTAAATTAAATGAAATTAATTAAACTAATTCTAAGCCAATTTCTTTATAGTTATTAAATTATTTAACTAAAAATAAAATTAATTAAAATAAAATAAATATAAATAATTTTAGATTAGAATGAATTAATTTAATATTAAAATTCATATGGGACACATGTCAATTTATTAGTGGTGGTTGGTCCCATGTAGATGGGCCAAGAGTGGCATTTGGGAACTCTTTATGCGTCTCGACGTAAATAAGGAGGGAAAACTTTTACAAATAAGCCTTTGCTAAGAGAGTGAAATGATTTTTTTAATAAATATCATGTGATGGAAGCCATTTGAGTATTAAATATATCGATAGATCGGAGGATTTCGATATTGGGAATTTTAAAATGTCTCAAATAAAATAAAATCTGATGTTGAATATTTTGATATCGAGACTTTTTGAAATATGAGAAAAAAATTTAATATTAGCTTTTTTTGAAATATCGAGATTTTTATCAAATATAGAGAATTTTTAAAATATCAGGTATCGGGACTTTTGTAAAGGGAGGAGGTGAGGCAAAGTGGGACCGACTTGGAGTGGAACTTATTCATTATAAACTACAGCCACTTGGTAATAAAAATTCGAGAAAATCAACTGCAATCACTTTGTGATTTTGAGATTTCAGGTCTTGTAATTTATTTTAAAATTGGGATTTGAAATAAATTATCAATATCCCGGAAATGCATAATTTTAATTTTTTTACTATTTGGCTGAGCGATTTTGTCGAACTGTTAATGAAAAATGAAAAAAATAGTAAAAATTAACTAGGAATTGATAGTTACAAAAATTAGAATAATATACATTTTGTACATTTTATAACTTAGGTGGTAAAAAGTATCGAACTTCAGATGAGCACCATTTGCAAACTGTGTAACCAAATGAGATGAAACAAGTACCGATGGAAAGATAGCGAAAAATTAAACTCAATGAAGAAACCAAAATATAAATCTGATGAAAAAAATTGCAAAATTGTAGAATACTTAACCAAAAGAAAATATTAAAAAAGTGATTTAGCAAAAAAATTATGGAAAGGGCCCCCATTATTTGAAATAAATAAGTCAAAAATTGGGTTGTTGAGTTTTCACTACAATAGGGACTTGCCAAAATTTATGCAACTCTTGGGACTATTGCTTTATATCACCCCACTCTCACTTGGAGGTATGATAGCATGTGCTCCCTCTACCTACATGGCTCGAAATTTCCCCCTACTGGAGGTCTCTACTTGAGTGGATGTCTCCACTCAACCTCCTCTCTACTTATCCAAATGTGGCTGCTCCACAACTTGTTGAGGTTGCTTATGAGGTTGCATGTTGAGAGGTAATTCATGCTCCCTCTCAACCACCATATCTCCATTCTCTTCCTTTCTCCTAAAGGCTTTGCATGCATGAGCTAAATCTTATCTACTCATACTGTTGTTGTTACTGCTCTGTTGTTGCTTCTACATTGTTGCTGCAACAACTACAATAATGAGTTTGATCTCCGTATATCTCGAAGTACTAGCTTTCATGGGTTGCTCCCTCTAAAGCTAGACTCCCTCTGAGTATCGATCTTCTTGTGGGAAATCTCCCTTCTCCTCAATCTACGAATATCAATGATCAAAAATCCTTTTTGTGTGTGTCACTTCACATTGGCTCATTGATATTCCCACTAGAAACCTTCTTGCACCATTAAGAAGTTTTCACATAGGGTCTTTTCGATCTACCCTGAACTAGAGCTCCATCAATCTGCAAGGACAACTTCAAATTCTTCTCTTCTATTGTAATCTCAACTATTTCATGTAGAAATTTCTACAAATCTAGCTCTTATACCATGTAGAAATACCTTGTATATTCAAGCTGCTAATTTTAATATGCTAAAACAATTGACTTGAATATACTCTTCTCATCAACGAAAAAAATTAAACGATCGTAAAATCACGAATCATACAAGAGAAATAATTCAATCAAAACATAACACAATGATTTCCTAGGGAAAGCCACAACTAAAAACCCCTGCTATTTGTATATTGTAGTAGTTAGAAAATATGAGAAGATTACAATGCTTTTCTCAAGCCCAAAAACCTCTGCACTATCTCTATTTGTCTCACTTCTTCCTAGACAATCCTTGGCCAATACTTAACCAATTTTATGTTTTCTGAAGTCCCTATTTCCTTTCGTTGTTCCACGGGAAATATCCCCTATTTAATTGGGAAATTCCTTAATTATGAATTGTGCAATCCTCATAGGCCTTCCTTTGACTTCATGCACCATTTATACAATTCAGATGATTATACAACTAACAGTACATTGTCTCTTAACTACAATATCAACTGGGCCTCTCTCTAATCTGACATGCATTAGTTAATTATGAGTGAATCTTCAGTTTACTGGTTGATCACTATAGGCACCACCACACTCCATTGTTGGCACCACACTGCATTTCAGGCAACACCACACTACACTTCATATAGCACCACACTGCACTTCAGGAAGCACCACACTACACTTTAGGTAGCACCACACTCGACTGCAGGGAAAACCACACTACTAGACCTCCCACTATTTCCTCCATCAGTTGGAACTAGTTTAACTGACTTTAACTAAGTTATACTGAATTAATTAATTACAACTCAAAATAAACTCAACTAAGGTTCCTATAATGTAGGATAAACTCTACATGACTCATGTTAGACTCTCAACTCGAATTAAATGAGCCAACTAAGTCAAATTAACTTATTTAACTAATACAAGTTGTCATGAGATGTGGAATTACAATTTTATTCCCAATTTAATTCAAGGAAAAAATTAAATCAGGATTTTCTTGATGTTATTTTTAACATTTCTTATTGCTATTTTCAACATGCAATTCTTCCTCTATTTAGAATTTCTCCCCCTTTGACATGAATGACAAAGGACTGCACCCCTTGAGATTTTTATTCACTTTATTAACGATACGAGAGGGATATCACTCCTGAATTTTGTCTAATATATTCAAATGTTTATGTAGGAAAGAGTTTGGTAAAATATCTACAACTTGTTCCTTGGTGGCAGTGTATTACACCTTGACACCTTTTTCGACTACCAGTTCTCTCAAGAAGTGGTATTTGATGAGAATATGCTTCATATTCCAATGCATAACAATATTATTTGAAATGTTGATTGCACTAGTGTTTTCACAGCTGATTGAGATTGATTGACCATATTCTACCTTGATATCCTTCAATGTCTGCTTCATTCAAAGAACTTGTGTGCAACATGTTGTTGATGCAATATATTAAGCTTCTGTTGTGGATAGAAAGATTGAAGTTTTCTTATTTCTCAACCATGATGCTAGAAAATTTCTTGGAAATAATTCTCCTCCACTTATACGTTTCTTGTCATCAATACTTCCCACCCAATTTGAATCTTTATATGTTATTAGAGTGAAGTCCTTGAATACTACAAGCCAAAGTCCAATGTGCACTTCATATATCTATATATTTTTTTTTCTCTTGCACGTGTCTCCATTTTGGTGCAAATTGAAATCTTGAAACCAATCCCACTTCTTGCATGATGTCTAGCCTTGATGTTGTCAGATATAGTAGGTTTCCAATCATTGAACTGTACAATGTTTTATTTTCTTTTGGCAGTTCATCATCTATGGTCAATTTACATCATTTGATCTTAGGTGTACTAACGGGAGCACAATCTTATGTTCCAGATTTCTTCAGCATCTCCTTGATGTATTTGGTTTGAGAAATGAATATGCCTTTGTTGGATGAAGAAATGTGAAAACCTAAAACGAATGGAGATTCTCTAAGCATGGACATCTCAAATTATTTTTGCATTTCTTCTACAAACTTTTGGCTCATTCTATGAGCATTACTTCCAAAAATATAACATCCACATAAATCACAATGATTAACAATTTTTTTTTTTTTTTGATGTAAAAATTGTAGTCTATAACTCCTCTTTTGAAACCATGTTGTTGTAAGTATTTCTCAAGTCTTGAATACCAAGGTATAGGAGCTTGCTTTAGTCCATAGAGTGCTTTCTTCAATCCGCATACATGATATTCAATTTCTTACAATTGAAATCATTTTAGTTTTTCAATATATACTTCTTCTTTTAGATTTCCATTTAGAAAGGCTGACTTGTCATCCATTTGATATAATTTTAAGTTCTTGAAACACCAAAATGCCAAAAACACTCTGGTTGCTTCTAATCTTACAACTAGAGCAAAGTTTTCTTCAAAGTCAATACCATCAACTTGAGCATACCCTTTACATACCAATCTTGTTTTATTCTTCCAACTTGTCCATCTTGTTGAGAAATCTAGGGGCATAAAGGTAGGTGATTTCTCTTCTTGATCACTGCTTGTGCTGTGTTTTTACTTTACTTAGTTAACTTCTTCTTTCATTTATTATTAGTAGTGTTCTTTATCATCAAATAACTACCAAAGCATAAAGGAAAATGATACAATAGAACATAGTATGTAGGCTATTAGTCAGGGCGAAAACTTCTCCAACTAAGAGGAAAACCCACAAGAATTATTCTTCTTATAGATTCTTCAATTGATCAATTCCAAGACCTAGACCCTTGACCAAGACCCTCCAAGACGAAGAAAAACCTTTATAGCAACTTTTTTAAATTCTAACTTCCAACAACTTCTCTAATTTTGTCCTATACAGAAGCTTCTTCTGTAATTTCGACCTTCCCAACATATTATTCTACAAATTCTACCTGCCCAAAAAATTATTCTACAACTTTGACCCGCCCATTGATTCTTCTGCAACTTCAATCTTCCCAGAAAAATATTCTATAGAAACCCTATATCTTGTTCTTTTCTCCTTCGCTTGGGTAGATTCTCTCTCCTAGAGAATTTGGCTTCCAAAATAGCTCCTTTTGATGACCTAACTTCACTTTTGAAATTTGGCTTTTTTGCAGCAGCAAGAACCCTAATTTCTTCTCACACGTGGAGAGAATTAGCCTAAAATTATCCCAAAAACAATCCACAAAACTTTGAGTTTCTTTTCCTCCATCTTCTTTTTCTTCACACTCCTTTTTCTCTCTTGTGATTGAACTTGATTGTGAGTGTTATGTGTCTCCAAGTGAGGTCAAGGTATCCTTTATATATGCTTTCCTTTGGGTCGAATTTCTCTTCTTTATGCTAACTTGATCATAAGTGTAGGCCGACCTGATCTTTGCATTATCACTTGGTATTGGAGGGTTCTTTGACTTGAATTTGACTCAAATAAATTATTTTTATGATATGTAACATGCCCAAATGAGTCTTTCATACATGAAAATGCCTCATACGCTATAGAAGCTCTTAATGGGATCTTGAACTACAAAATAAATTTCATTGAGCATGAAACCCATGCCTCAAGAACAATAATAATAAATTTATTTTTCTCATTACATCAATTACATAAAATCATGATTATATATGTCATTATGAATCAACCTAGTTACATATTTCAACACTCCCTCTTAACTAGGGAGGTATTCATAATCTATACAAGGTACTTGGACATTGTCAATCTAAACAATTCTCATAAGAAGTGATGGATTGGTAACCCATTTGTATAGCATCATATCATCTAACATTGTCACATATCAAGGCCTTGACTAACATCTCTCTCTCTCCACAAGATCACAACACAATGTTGGTGAGACCAATGATTTATAGACACCATCATCATTGTCTCTCAAGCAGCATACCCCACTTAGATGTTCACAGGGTATGTCCTTCTAGGAATATTCTTTTCTTGGATCCCAATCCTCAAAGAATATTGGTCCTATAAAACTACTCTTATATTGGATTCCCTATCACATCCTCAAAGAGCATCAGATGTTAGATACTTACCCAATCCTCCATTCTTTCTCCCTAAGTGAAGAGAAGAATGATGTGTCTATCTCTCCCTCTCAAATAGGGAGGATATATCCATTCCTATGAAGGAATGTACCCATTCCTATAAAAGGAATGTACCCAATCTCCCTCTTAACCTAGGACTTGTCCAAGATCTCACTTAGCTAGGGACTTGCTTTCCAAGTTTCTTCTTTACCAAAAACTTAATTCCAAGCTCCCTCTTAACTAGGGACCTATTTCCAACAACAACTATCTCTTCTTTGGTGGAGATCACGGGACCTTCAATTGCTTGTAGAGCTCCTTCATTTGATGTCATGAATATCATATTATTCGTCTTGTATGGTATTGCCCATCTATCACTTTCCTTCATGAACCATGTCAGTCATGTCATCCTTCCTTTCATCGGAAAGTGATATATTAGTCCATATCTGGTTTTCCTTATTTTTGGGATTCATCATATTTCCTCAATTTACATCATGTGATCATAGGTGTACTAATAGTATACAAAGTTTATGGTGGAATCCCTTATGGGAAAAAACCACAAAAATGTATCTGCATAAATGCTTATAGGAACCAACCTACATGAGACACCAATTTACTATTGAGCATTGACTCGATAAGATATTGTGTATGCACCAACCTACATGATACACAAATATCCTTGGCTTAAAACCAACTTAGAAATACCTATATAGGAACCAACCTAAGGTCTTCATACATAGAGTACTTTTCACTTCATCCACATGCATTTCACAACATCATCATACCCTTACCTTTCATGCTTCAGTGCTTCTTCTCGCCTCATACCCTAGTCATAGCTTTAAACCCTAGTCACATTTAGTCTTCATGCCTTAGATAACCTCATGGTATCATTCCCTATACTAGAATTTGCACCAAATGTTGCAAAGGAAATGTTGTAAGGCATAAATTGAGGAACAATCATGACATGGGAATGGGCAAATCTAACATGTACCATGCAAAAGAATACAAAGATGCACAAAACCATATTTAAATTTTTTAAACTGTCAATCTGAATGCTTTTTCACTCATCTAAAGAGGAATTTGATACTAAAACCTTAATAGGACCTTTCCTAGGCTCAAGCATAACCAAGTAATCAAGACCATACCTTTTTAAGTTGAGCTTGAGCTCATGAAAAGCATTTTAACTAAGCTGAGATAAGATTTTGCAAGACACTGTATAGCTAGCTTAGTTAAGACCTTTCTAGACCAATCCTCCTAGCTTGCAAGCTCAGTAGGACACATCTCAAATATTGAGTTAAGATGGATCTTGTGTTAATTTCAATAATGGACAATACAAGGCATTGCAAATTTTTCCTAGTGTAAATGATGAAAAAGTATTTTAGGTTTGTGCATGGGGCAAATCTTCTACCTAAAACTTTCTATGCGTAAATAAATTGAAAAAATGACTAGTTAAAGGTTCAGCAAGCTTTACATTAAAATTCAATCCCCGACCTTTTAGGGATAGCTTTAACAAGGTTAACTATGTTGTTCAATGTACAAGCCAGAAATTCTAGATGTGCTGAGAAGTGTAACCTGCTAATCAAGTGTTTGAAACTTGTGTAAATTGCATACAACAAAAATAATACAGTGAAGTAAATAAATATACATGATGGTGTCACTTTGAACAAAGCATCCAAAAAGAAGTTGAAAATATATTTTTCATCTTTTTTGAGTTCTGGAAGGCATTATACATAAGAGAAGGATTTGAGCTAATGTCTCAATTTAGATTGATATCTTAGCTTGAAGTGTTTTCACGAACCTCATGACCAGTACCTCTTGAGGACTTGTTATGGCTCTTGGAACTAACCTTGTCTAAAAGGAAGAATTGATGCTACAATTAAAGTGTTGAAGATCACAGACCTGCATGAAGATTAGTGAATTTAATACTTAATAGTTATGTGTCATCACCTACAATGATTTTTGAAGTATTCCTGGATCTGAATAATCTCGTCATTTTAAAGGAACTCTGTCAGTAAAGACCAAGTAAAGGTTTGATTGAAAAATCCTGTGTCAAAGACTTGTATCATAAATCTCTTTGGAGTTGTTGATGTGTAGCATTTCTCGAAGAATGAAATACATTAGAGGTTCGTGTCAATGTTCTGGAAACATTTACTTACAAATCGTATGCAATTATAAAGAGATCCTTAAAAAATCATTTAAGGATAATTATTGACGCGTAGCATAAAAAACCAGATGTTGGAGAAGGCTTATGTGAGGACCCATTTTACAGCCTAAACTACAACTACAACATCAACAGACTGGTGACAAGGATATCAAGATGAACCCATTCAAGTTTCTGACCTCAGTTTGTAGTTTCCATTCTTTAGCTTTTACTAGAAGCTGCTGCAAATGTACAAGCTTACGCTTCTCACTGAGAAGTTCTTGCAATATAGATTTATGTCTTACCTAGGACTCAAACTTCTTTTTCATTCCCTTCTCTCTATTAAGAGCTTCTTGACAAGCTACTGCAGATTCTAAAGAACTTAGTTTTGCAGCTTCCATCTCATGCCTTACCAGTGTATTTTCTTCTTCCAGCTTGCGGACTGCAGCATTGGCAAGTTCTACCTGCCCACTGGCTTTACGTAATGCATTCTTCATTTCAGAAAGTTTCTTCATGGTACTTTCCTCAAGAGAAAAAATTTCCTTTTTAAGGCAGACAACTTCTTCCTTCTCTTGCTTGAGGGCCTTTAATTCAACTTTGTCTTTACTCAGTCTGCGGGCTGCCTACATTACCTTTTGCTGGGCCCATTAAATTCATTCTTGTAGTAGTGTTTCCAGTTATCTAACACGATGGAACATTTTCACAAGGATCTCATCCTTTCTAACCTGGGAGCCATTTCCTCCAAAAATATGATCCAATGAAACAATATCATAATTAGAATTAGTTGCATCTTCAACAACACTTGTAGAATCATTAACAAATTTTACAGCAACATCTCCAGATGAAGGCAATGAAAAAGAAATCTCGGTAGCAACAGCTGTAAAGCTGGAGGCATCGTCCACTGTCTCAAGATCAATCCTACAACTTCTCGTTGGGAATTCCTATTCTACTCACTGATTAGGCTTCCCAATCAGCAAGCTTGTCTGCATTGAATCTGATATATCTATAGAATTCTGCTGAACTTCAGTGCCAGCAGAGCATCTAATGCATGAACCTGCTTTGGTCCTACATCTCATATTTGAGTTTTCAATGCCTAATAAAAGTAGCCCCTTTTCAATAGGAGACATTTTTAATAAACAAGCTTCACTATGTTCTATTCGGTCTAGTTTATTTGTCCGCGCAGTTGGTGAAAACAAAGTTCCTGAATCTCTTTTTACATTAGTTAGGTTGCTCTTCATATGATCTCCTGTTTGAGTTGCTCCATTTATGACATTTTTGTCTTGCGGAAAAGGCTGGGCCATACTCATGATTTGTGTTGAGATATATTGTACTAGATGAAATCCGAGCTCTAAACAGGTATGAATTAGACATGGCATTCATAATCTCATGTATCATAGTTATCCTAACGCATGTTAGAGATACTAAGAATTCCCCTGTTCTATATAGAAATGACACTCGTCTTTACAATATGCCTATGTTGGAGGTCAATGATGCCCTGCCACTTTTCTGCTTTTGGGCCTCACCATTTGGAATTAGCACATATATATATACTAAAAAATTTCCTTTAGTAATGACTTAAAAGAGTCCAACATCTTATGCCTTAGTATTATTACATGAAGGTCGAAAATGATACCTCAACATGATTGCATAAGGCAGAAATGCCTCAGGTCTAACAATAGAAGGTCGAAGGACTTCTAAAATTACCTTAGAAAATCATAGTCAATACAAAAGCAAGCTTATATTTTGATATATACCCCTTTTGTGAGAAGAAAGTAGCAATGGAACTTACCTTGTGCACAAACTTATGATTGTACTTATGGTTTTAAAACATTCCACAATAAAATCTATATACTAAAATTATCTTTGAAGGTCTAGAACAGATTTCCTTAATTTCATAAGGAACTGAGATGGTGTCACTTTGAACAAAGCATCCAAAAAGAAGTTGAAAATATATTTTTCATCCTTTTTTAGTTCTGGAAGGCATTATACATAAGAGAAGGATTTGAGCTAATGTCTCAGTTTAGATTGATATCTTACCTTGTGTTTTCATGAACCTCATGACCAGTACCTCTGATTAAGTTCATCTATATCTTAGCTAATCCCAACAAGGTGACTTTGTGATAAGTCCATGAGGCTGTTGGTTAGCTTACATATGGAACCTAGTGATTGGTGGTGATATGGACCCAATCGATATGACCAACTATATTTAATGAATTTAAGGAGGTTCAATGCATGTAAAATACTGCCTACATCCATTAGACTTTTGTTGGGTGGCGAGGGGAGGAGTGAAGAGAGTTTGGAGGCTCATGAGGTCTTCTTTATCATGAAAAATTTATAAAATGATAAGACATGCTATTTGCAATTATTATTTAGGAAATTTAAGAGTTCAAAGATGGTAGCAGGGAGGATTGTACAGTAAAATTTATATATTCCATCACTAGAATATGGCTGAGCTTAAATTGTGCAATTTGAAAATGCAAGGCATTAAAGAGGCAGTAGCAGCTGCATGAGTTGTAAAGCAAGCTTATCAAATACTATGGTCCAATACACTGTGAACCATGATCAGGTGTAGCATTTTGGAGTCACTCCAAAATAAGGCAAATAATCAGAATTCTAATAAATGTTAAAATTATGGGATGTTTTAGTAAAGTCTCAATGATGTGTAATTCAATCAAACATAATGCAGTCATTTCTCAATCAACAATGTCTTTATTCCTAAAATAACCTACGATCTACAATTCATGAAAACTTCCCTTGCCTCATTAATCAAAGCTAGAAAACCCAATTCCACATACAGAGCTGAGAAGGTAAATAACCTAATCATACATCAGTCTCATCTCCATACAAGCTTTTCAAGGAAGTAGAAGTACAATGTCTAAATTCACCTCTTGATTTGGTGTCATAAGTTCACTGCTGATTATGGACGGGTAGCATAAAAAACCAGATGTTGGAGAAGGCTTATGTGAGGACCCATTTTACAGCCTAAACTACAACTACAACATCAACAGACCAATAACAAGGATATCAAGATGAACCCATTCAAGTTTCTGACCTCAGTTTATAGTCTCCGTTCTTTAGCTTTTACTAGCAGCTGCTGCAAATGCACAAGCTTACGCTTCTCACTCACAAGTTCTTCTTGCAATATAGATTTATGTCTTACCTAGGCCTCAAACTTCTTTTGCATTCCCTTCTCTCTATCAAGAGCTTCTTGACAAGATGTTGTAGATTCTAAAGCACTTAGTTTTGGAGCCTTCATGTCATGCCTTACCAGTGTATACATTTTCACAAGCATCTCATCCTTTCTATCCTGGGATCCATTTCCTCCAAAACTATGATCTAATGAAACAATATCATAATTAGAATTAGAAACACTTGTGGAATCATTAAAAAATTCTACACCAACATCTCCAGCTGAAGCCAATGACAAAGAAAGCTCTGTACCAGCAGCTGCAAAGCTGGAGGCATTGTCTATTGTCTTAGGATCAATCCTACAACTTCTATTTGATAATTCCTATTCTACTGACCGATTAGGCTTCCGAATCAGCAAGATTGTCTGCCTCAGCTGCACGCTATGCATTTTCTAAATCTTCCTGTCCAACGTTATCATCGGTTTTCTTTGACAATGCATTCATAACATCAGCCTGTATAGGGGATATTTCAAATCCACATACTTCAGCTTTCAAGGAATCGGATATGAACAAAATGAAGAAATAGCAATGGGATCACCATTATCATTAGTGTCTACTAATATATACATCAAGTACTTTGAAAAAAAGGTCCCTTCAACTTTCTTTCTCAAATAGGTTTCATCTGGGCCAAATGTGTCCACGTAATTGAGGCAGTCATTTCTCAATCGGCAATGTCTTTATTCCTAAAATAACCTACAATCTACAATTCATGAAAACTTCCCTTGCCTCATTATTCAAAGCTAGAAAACCCAATTCCACATACAGAGATGAGAAGGAAAATAACCTAACCATGCATCAGTCTCATCTCCATACAAGATTTTCAAGGAAGTAGAAGTACAATGTCTAAATTCACCTCTTGATTTGGTGTCATAAGTTCACTGCTGATTATTGACTTGTAGCATAAAAAACCAAATGTTGGAGAAGGCTTATGTGAGGACCCATTTTACAGCCTAAACTACAACTACAACATCAATAGACCAGTGACAAGGATATCAAGATGAAACCATTCAAGTTTCTGACCTTAGTTTGTAGTTTCCATTCATTAACTTTTATTAGTAGCTGCTGCAAATTTACAAGCTTATGCTTCTCACTGACAAGTTCTTCTTGCAATATAGCTTTCTGTCTTACCCAAGCCTAAAACTTCTTTTGCATTCCCTTCTCTCTATTAAGAGATTCTTGACAAGCTATTGCAAATTGTAAAGAACTTAGTTTTGCAGCTTTCATCGCATGCCTTACCAGTGTATTTTCTTCTTTCAGCTTGTGGACCATAGCATTGGAAAGTTCTACCTACCCACTGGCTTTACGTAATGCATTCTCCATTTCATAAAGTTTCTTCATGGTACTTTCCTCAACGGACTGTTTTTCCTTTTTAAGGGAGACAACTTCTTCCTTCTCTTGCTTGAGGGATTTTAATTCAGCTTTGTCTTTACTCAGTCTGTGAGCTGCCTGCTTGGTTTATATTTTAATCATTAAAGCCTTCATATCCAACTAAAAAAACAAAATGAACGTCCAATGGAACTTACCTTGTGCACAAACTTATGATTGTAGTTCTCGTTTTAAAACATTCCACAATAAAATCTATATACTACAATGATCTTTGAAAGTCTAGAACCTATTTCTTTAATTTCATAAGGAATCGAGATAATGTCACTTTGAACAAAGCATCCAAAAAGAAGTTGAAAATATATTTTTCATCCTCTTTGAGTTCTGGAAGGCATTATACATAAGAGAAGGGTTTGAGCTAATGTATCAGTTTAGATTGATATCTTAGCTTGAAGTGCTTTTATGAACCTCATGACTAGTACCTCTGATTAAGTTCATCTATATCTTAGCTAATCCCAACAAGGTGACTTTGTGATAAGTCCATGAGGCTGTTGGTTAGCTTCCATATGGAACCTAGTGATTGGTTGTGATATGGACCCAACAGACATGGTAAACTATATTTAATGAATTTCAGGTGGTTCAGGGCCTGTAAAAGACTGCCTACGTCCATTAGATGTTTGTTGGTTGGCGGGGGGAGGAGTGAAGACAGTTTGGAGGCTTATGAGGTCTTCTTTATCATGAAAATTTTATAAAATGATAAGACATGCTATTTGGCAATTATTATCTAGGAAATTTAAGAGTTCAAAGATGGTAGCAAGGAGGATTGTACAATAACATTTATATAATCCATCACCAGAATATAGTTGAGCTTAAATGGTGCAATTTTCAAATGCAAGGAATTAAAGAGGCAGTAGGAGTTGCATCAGTTGTAAAGCAAGCTTATCAAAGACTATGGTCCAATACACTATGAACCATGATCAGGTGTAGCATTTTGGAGTCACTCCAAAATAAGGCAAATCATCATAATTTTAATAAATGTTAAAATTATTAGATGTTTTAGTAAAGTATCAATGATGTGTAATTCAATCAAACATAACGCAGTCATTTCTCAATCAACAATGTATTTATTCCTAAAAAAACCTACAATCTACAATTCATGAAAACTTCCCTTGCCTCATTATTCAAAGCTAGAAAACCCAATTCCACATATAGAGCTGAGAAGGAAAATAACCTAATCATGCATCAATCTCATATCCAAACAAGATTTTCAAGGAAGTAGAAGTACAATGTCTAAATTCACTGTTGATTATTGATGTGTAGCATAAAAAACCATATGTTGGAGAAGACTTATGTGAGGACCCATTTTACAGCGTAAACTAAAACTACAACATCAAGAGACCTGTGACAAGGATATCAAGATGAACCCATTCAAGTTTCTGACCTCAGTTTGTATTTTCCATTCTTTAACTTTTACTACCAGCTGCTGCAAATGTACAAGCTTACGCTTCTCACTGACAAGTTAGGCCTCAAACTTCTTTTGCATTCCATTCTCTCTATCAAGAGCTTCTTGAATTGCTCCACTGCCTCAGCTGCACACCATGCATTTTCTAAAGCTTCATGTTCAGCATTATCATCGGTTTTCTTTGACAATGCATTCATAACATCAACCTGTACAGGGTCAGGAAGCTTCTCCCAATCTGTAGCCAACACATCCTTGAGTGCATTCTTAACATCAAGGTCTGTTACTTGGGGTAATGCACTTATGTCTCAACTAAATGATCGTATAGGAGTTTTGACAACAAATGGAAGCCTGCATTTTGTGGTTGCATAATTTTATAAGTTCATTCACAATGGTTTCTAAAGTTGATCCGAGCAGTCAGAAATTAGAGTTAGCTAAATTCCATCTAGTCGAAAACATTAACCTGAATAACTGATCAAAAGGGTCATTTCCTTCAAAGACCTCATTTGAAACAACAGAAACCAACCTCGCGTGTCTTCCCAGTCATTTAATCTAGCTCCATTCTCAAGTATTTCAAAACTCCAAAGAACTGCTCCACTACCTTAGCTACACACCATGCATTTTCTAAAGCTTCATGTCTAGCATTATCATCGGTTTTCTTTGACAATGTATTCATAACATCAACATGTATAGGGTCAGGAAGCTTCTCCCAATCTGTAGCCAACGCATCCTTGAGTGCATTCTTAACATCAAGGTCTATTACTTCGGGTAAAGCACTTATGTCTGAACTAAATGACCGTATAGGAGTTTTGACCGCAAATGGAAGCATGCATTTTGTGGTTGCATAATTTTATAAGTTCATTCGCAAATGTTTCTAAAGTTGATCCGAGCAGTCAAAAATTATAGTTAGCTAAATTCCATCTTGTCGAAAACATTAACCTGAATAATGGATCAAAAGGGTCATTTCCTTCAAAGCCCTCAAGGTTGCAGTACCAGAAACTCAACATGCAAAGAAAAAGAACCCATGATGATTAACGCAAAAGAAAACCCTCTTCGAGCTTAGCAAACTCCAACAGGCCCGGAAGGGCAAACAATGCAAGTTTTTTTTTCAAAATAGGTTCAGAAACCATCCTGGAGCGACAGGGGTTGGCAATTTGGCAAGTTCTCCTAACTCAAATCTAATGAGAATATTGTTGAACCTTCTTTGAAGAATTTTGTAGCCTGCCAGAGCAAAATGAATGCAATGAATCCTTGTTCAGCGTTGCAGAAGTTGCAAACCATCGCGCATAAGGAAACGATATGGCATGAATGAAGGATTCGGCTTTCCTTACCCTGCATCCTCAAAGTGAAGTTGAAAGCCCTGTCGAAATCACAACAATCCTGGTTGTTTTTCTGGGTCACAAGACTAGAGAATGTTGTAAAAACGCTGGAGAATGGTCATTTTAACCTTACTATTAGGGTTTTTTTGGTCTTAACTATCAATCCAAGGGCCTTAAAATTTCCAATCGTCTAGCATCTGATTGAATGGTGTAGATAATGACACGGTAGCAGTTGGGGGTGTTGATTTTAGAGGGGAACGCCTTACGGCGTAAATATAATCCTACACTAGTGAACTACACAACATCAAAACCCAAAAACAACATGCTTCACAACATCATATACCTTAGTCCTTCATAGTGAACCCTTTACACTCCAATAAAACTCCTTAGACTCCTCTTGTGCATATTTAAACCCCAAGAATACTCCCTATCTCATCTTTCACATCTCACATCTCTTTTGTGCACTTGAGCTTTATCTTCTTGCTTGGATACACTTAAAATGTTCTCATAGTGTTTCTGTAATCACTTATGGGGTTAACTTGTAAAACAAGCTAGGTTAACTTGATATAATTTTTCATATCTCCTCATTCCTATGGAGTTAGAGGGAGTACCATATACCATTAGAAAGGTCTCGGAATAATATCTTTAGCCACATATCCTATGCTCCTATTTGACATAGGTATTTAGAGTAAAATACCTATAAATATAGGTATCCAAACTTGGCATCAAAAGTACAAAAACAATATTTACAACAATCTCTATCATATAATATTTATCATGAACATATGTAGCCTCCCCCTATCTTTGACATTAATGACAAAAAAATTCCAACAATATCCCCTTTTATCACTGATGGTAACCCTTAGTCAATTATACAACAATACTTTAGTACTCCTCTTATCTGCAACTCTCCCTATGTCTGCAATTCTTCCTCTATCTGGAACTTCTCCCCCTTTGACATGAATGGAAAAGGACTACTCCCCTTGAATTTGTGATTTGCTTTATTGATGATACGAGAGGGATACCACTCTTGAATTCTATCTAAGATATTCAGATTTTTCTATAGGAAAGAGTTTGATAAAAATATCTACAACTTGTTCCTTGATGGCAATGTATTCTAGCATGAGACTTTGTTCAACTACTTGTTCTCTTAGAAAGTGGTATTTAATGAGGATATGCTTCGTATTTGAGTGCATAACAAGATTATTTGAAATGTTGATTGCACTAGTGTTTTCATCGATGATTGAGATTGGTTAATCATATTCTACCTTGATATCCTTCAATGTTTGCTTCATCCAAAGAACTTGTGTGCAACATGTTGTTGATGCAATATATTCGGCTTTTGTTGTGGATACGAAGATTGAATTTTTCTTGTTTCTCAACCATGATACTAGAAAATTTCCTCGAAAGAATGCTCCTCCACTTGTACTTTTCTTGTCATCAATACCTCTAGCCCACTTTGAATATTTATATGTTGTTAGAGTGAATTCCTTGAATACCACAAGCCAAAGTCCAATGTGGACTTCATATATCTATTTTTTTTTCTCTTGCATATGTGTGTCCATTTTGGTGCAAATTGAAATCTTGAAACCAATCCTACTGCTTGCATGATGTATAGCCTTGATGTTTTCAGATATATTAGTTTTCCAATCATTGACCTGTACAATATTTTATTTTCTTTTGGGAATTCATCATCTTTTCTCAATTTACATCATGTGATCATAGGTGTGTGGATAGGTGCATAATATTATGTTCTATATTTCTTCAACATATCCTTGATGTATTTGGTTTGATAAATGAATATTCCTTTGTTGGATGAAGAAATTTTCAAACCTAAAACGAATGGAAATTCTCCAATCATGGACATATCAAATTCTTTTTGTATTCCTTCTACAAACTTTTGGCTTATTCTATGAGCAATACTTCCAAAAGTTATAACTTCCAAATAAATCACAATGATTAACAAATTTTTATTTTCTATTTTGATCTAAAGATTGTTGTCTACAACTCCTCTTTTGAAACCATGTTGTTGTAGGTATTTGTCAAGTCTTGAATACCAAGCTATAGGATCTTGCTTTAGTCCATAGAGTGCTTTCTTCAATCTACATATATGATATTCACTTTCTCACAATTGAAATCCTTTTAGTTGTTCAATATATACTTCTTCTTTTAGATTTCCATTTAGAAAGGTCGACTTGACATCCATTTGATATAATTTGAAGTTCTTGAAACACATAAATGCCAAAAAAAAATTGATATATATTATTAATTAGCTAATTAATTAAACAAATTAATTTAAAATAATAATAATAAATAATTGGAAAAATCGAAGAGCGGAACAGCGGATCCCATGACGAACCCTAGCTCCGCCATTTCCACGCACTCGGCCGCCGTCGGCTCTTGGCATGCTCTGAGCAAGAAGGGGATCGAGTGATCTGGGCAAAGACCAAGAGGCTGTCTCTCAGCTGCGGATCCGCAACATGACCACGCCATGAACACCGGCTTGAACCCCAGCACTGCTGCCGCCATGCCTCATGCCGCCGTTGGGTCACAGATTGTTCCGGCTGCGAAGGGGTTGGAGAGATCTGAGCAAAGGTCAAGGGGTTTTCAATTAGAGGCAGGCACACATGATCACCACATCATGAACACTGTTGCCGCAGATCTAAACGGGCCTGCAAAACTCTTAGCCGAAAGCTCAGGAAAAGCCCGGCCCCGACCCCCTGCTTCTACGGCATGCCTGTGCAGCCCCCTTCCGTTGGATGGAGTAGCGGACAAGAAAGCTCCTGCAGATCCCTCAGCTTTTACTCTGATCATGGCTTCCAGAAAGGAAGGGACAACACCAAACAGATGCACGCCGCCCCTGCTCACGAGACAAATGCAGGAATCAAAAGTCCATCAAGGCATTTGCCTACCCTCTCCATAGATCGGTTGGGGAAAGAGGCTTTCAGAATCTTCCCCATCATTCCAGATACAAATCAGGCTCCTTACAGGCAAAACTATGCTACAATGGGTTTGCCAGACGGATCTAGTGCGGAATCTTAAGCATGCACTGGACATCAAACTGGGGATCCCCTCTGCAGCTCAACGGCTTCTCTACGAAGGTAAACATCTGGAGGATCTCTTTCCTATTTCTTTTTATGGCATTGAGAAAGACGCATCTATTATCTTAACCCTTCGTCTGAGAGGAGGAGCTGTGGGAGATCCATCCTCAGCTAAGACGTTTTCGTATAAAGATGCAGTCCACGCCAAGCAGACTGAAAAGACAGATCCACCAGTGCAGACTTCACCCAAGCCTTTTCTGGTTGACAAAGTGGAGGAGGTCCCCTCAGTTGAGATCTCCTACCCTGATCTTGAAAACGACACCCAGAAATTTGCTGAAAGGGCCATCATCTGCAGGTTCAATGGGCTCTGGCCGCGCTCGCAGGATCTTCATGACTGGATCAAGGACAACTGGACTGAACGTTACAAGGTTTACTTCTGTGCAAAGGGATATTTTATAGTGCTATTCGATGACCTCGAGCACTGCTACAACGCCCTAGACGAAGGCCCTTGGTTCATGGGTTCAGCGGGCCTTTTCCTAACTCCATGGTTTCCAGACTTTGACCCAGCTTCAGCAGTCATCACCAAAGCCCCGGTTTGGATCAGACTTCCAAATCTCCCTGTTCACCTGTGGCGTACAGAAGTATACAGGCAGATAGGCAATGCCTTGGGTAGCTTTCTAACGGGAGATTACAAGAGAGAGTGGCAAGGTCTCTATACATACGCTAGGGTTTGTGTGGAGCTTGATTTGAGCAAGGGATTGCCAGAGTACATCAATCTCAAGATCAAGGACTTTGTCTGGACCCAGTTTATAGAGTACAAAAACACTGCCTTCAGATGCCGCCATTGTCACCTAACAGGGCACCTGCATAACTCCTGCCCATCGCTGACAGCAAAAATGAAAAAGGGCCTCTTCGCTCACTCTAAGCCCAAGCATTGGGCTCCCTGTCCACCGCCGCCAGCTGGAAGGCCTAGCCCTCCAAGTATGGAAAAGGAGGAAAAAGAGTCAGATCCAGATCAGACGCCTCAACCGATGGATCCGCCCACGGACAATATGGAGCACACCCATGTCTCTGCAAACTCCCAGAAACGTCCCCATGAGACTTCATCCTCCGATTCAGAGAAAGAGTCCCCGATGATAGAGAACTCTAGTCTTCAAGTTGTTCTAGCCCATCCTACCCATGAAGGCTGGACAAAAGTTAACAAAAAGAAAGGGAAAAAGCATTGCGGTGTAGTTACTATCCCGCTGGGGTAATAGCCAGATAGTTAGTATTTGCTCCCGAATCTTCTGTTATAGCTGAGAATGTATCTTCCTTCCGAGACCGAGGTTGATGAATCCATCATTTCCGGTCTGTCGGTTTTTTGACTTTCCTGCAGCTCTGTGATTGTATCTCTCTTCCGAGACCGAGGTTGATGATTCCATCATTTCTGGTCTGACGGTTTTTTGACTCTCCTGTCTGTACTATATTTTACTTAATAGATTTAGTCTTTACCGATAAAAAAAAAAAATAATAAATAATTAAATAAATGAAAAACTAATAGGATAATGGCCGACCTAATTTCTTATATCTTTTCTTTAATAACCTATATATATACCCTAAATATAGCTCATGGATACATCATTAATATCTGGAGAATATCTATTGACGCATCCCCTGATGATGGACTCACTTGGTAGTTCGAAACGTTGGGTTCACAAAACTCTATAATAGGTCATTCCTCCTCTATCTAAAACTATCCTCACCTGTATGGATTCATTATTTAACAACATCAAGTCCTACCATGGAAGGGACATGATGGACAACACATCAGAATTCGAGAAATTAAGATTATCTAGAGTGAAACTCATTTCCAATCTAATTTTTCTTAAAAATTGTAGAGACAACATCACATATAATCATTTGATAATATTAAAATATAACTAATAAAATGCATATAGTTGTAATTACTCAGATCTAAACAATTAAAAATTAACTCTAGGAATTATAGATAATATTATAGCAAAATAACTCACCAAATCTGTAAGGATTAATTAATTAATTAATCAAATAAAATAAATAAATAATTAAACAAAGAAATAAATACATAAAATTAAATTAATAAACATATTAATAAATAATAAATAATAAATAATAAAATTAATTAATTAATTAATCTATTCTTTTAATTAATTAATCAAAAAAATTAGTTAATTAGTTAAACAAATTAATGAATTAATTAAAAAAATAATTTTACATAAAAATTAATAAACATAATAATTAAATCAATAAATAATAAAATTAATTAATTAATTTATCCCTTTAACCTATTTGTTAATTAATTAATTAATTAATTAATTAAACAAATTAATTTAAAATAATAATAATAAATAATAAATAATTAAATAAATGAAAAACTAATAGGATAATGGCCGACCTAATTTTTTATATCTTTTCTTTAATAACACACACATATATATTATATATTATATATATATATATATATATATATAGCTCATGGATACATCATTAATATCTGGAGAATATATATTAACGCATCTCCTGATGATGGACTCACTTGGTAGTCCGAAACGTCGTGTTCACAAAACTCTATAATAGGTCATTCCTCCTCTATTTAAAACTATCCTCACCTGTGTGGATTCATTATTTAACAACATCAAGTCCTACCATGGAAGGGACATGATGGATAGCGCATCAGAATTCGAGAAATTAAGATTATTCAGAGCGAAACTCATTTCCAATCTGAATTTTCTTAAAAATTGTAGAGACAACATCACATATAATCATTTGATAATATTAAAATATAACTAATAAAATGCATATAGTCATAATTACTCAAATCTAAACAATTAAAAATTAACTCTAGGAATTATAGATAATATTATAGTAAAATAACTCACAAATCTGTAAGGATTAATTAATTAATTAATTAATCAAATAAAATAAATAAATAAATAAACAAAGAAATAAATACATAAAATTAAATTAATAAACATATTAATAAATAATAAATAATAAAATTAATTAATTAATTAATCTATTCGTTTAATTAATTAACCAAACAAATTAGTTAATTAGTTAAACAAATTAATGAATTAATTAAAAAATTAATAAACATAATAATTAAATCAATAAAATTAATTAATTAGTTTATCCCTTTAACCTATTAATTAATTAATTAATTAATCAAATTAATAAACATATTAATAAAGAATAAATAATAAAATTAATTAATTAATCTATTCTTTTAATTTATTAATCAAATAAATTAATTAATTAATTAAACAAATTAATTTAAAATAATAATAATAATAAATAATAATTAAATAAATGAAAAACTAATAAGATAATGGTCGACCTAATTTCTTATATCTTTTCTTTAATAACACACACACACACACACACACACACACACACATATATACCCTAAATATAGCTCATGGATACATCATTAATATCTGGAGAATATCTATTGACACATCCCTTGATGATGGACTCACTTGGTAGTCCAGAACGTTGGGTTCACAAAACTCTATAACAGGTCGTTACTCCTCTATCTAAAACATTTTGATTGCTTCTAATCTTACAACTAGAGAAAAGGCTTCTTTAAAGTTAGTACCATCCACTAGAGCATACCCTTTACATGCCAATATTGTTTTATTCTTATTACTCGTCCATCTTGTTGATAAATATAAGGGCATCAAGGTAGGCGATTTCTCTTCTTGATAACTTCTTGTGATGTGTTCTTACTTCATTTAGTTAACTTCTTCTTTCATTTATTATTATTAGTGTTCTCTATCATTAAACAACTATCAAATCATAAATGACATTGAGACAATAGGACACAACATGTAATCTATCATCCAGGGCCAAAACCTATCCAATTGAGAGGAAAACCCACAAGAATTATTCTTCTTATAAAATCTTCAATTGACCAATTCCAATACCTAGAACCTTGACCAAGACCCTCCAAGACCAAGCCAAACCTTTCTAGCAACTTCTGAAAATTATGACTTCAAACAACTTCTTCTGAAACTTTTACCTATCTAGAAGCTTCTTCTGCAACTTCAACCTTCCCAACAGATTCTTCTGCAATTTCGACCTGCCCAACAATTTCTTCTGCAACTTTGACCTGCCCAACAAATTCTTCTACAACTTCTACTTTCCCAGTAGATTCTTCTGCAACTTCAATCTTCCCAAAAAATATTATAAAGAAACCTTATATCGTGTTCCCTTCAACTTCACTTTGGAGATCCTCTCTCCTAGAGAATCTAGCTTCCAAAATAGGTCCATTTGATGACCTAACTTCACTTTTCCAATTCCGCTTTCTTACAGTAGTAAGAATCCTAATTTATTTGAACATGTGGAGAGAATTAGCAGAAAATTAGTCCAAAAACAACCCCAAAAATTTTGAATTTATTTTCCTCCTTCGTCTTCTTCTTCTTATCATTCCTTTTTCTCTCTTATGATTGAACTTGAGTGTGAGTATTGTGTGTCTCCAAGTGAGTTCAAGCTATCCTTTATATAGGATTTCCTTTGGGTCAAATTGCTCCTCTTTAGACTGACTTGATACTAAGTGTAGACCGACTTGATCTTTGAATTTTGACTTGGTCTTGGAGGGTTCTTTGACTTGAATTTGACTCAAATAAATTCTTTTTACAATATTTAACATGCCCAAATGATTTTTTCATACATGAAAATGACCCATAATCCCTAGAATCTCTCAATGGGAGCTTGACCTACAAAATAAATTCCTTGAGCATGAAACCCATGCCTCGAGAACAATAAAAATAAATTGATTTTTCTCATTACATCAAATAAATAAAATCATGATTATATATGTCATTATGAATACCAAACCTAGTTACATATTTCAACACTCCCTCTTAACTAGGGAGGCATTCATAATCTATATAAGGTACTTGGACATTCTCAATCTAAAGAATTCTCATAAGAAGTGTTGGATTGGTAACCCATTTGTATAAAATCATATCATATAACATTGTCACATAGCAAGGCCTTGAGTCACATCTCTATCTCTCCACAAGATCAAAGCACAATGCTGGCGAGACCAATGATTTATAGACACCATCATCATTATCTCTCAAGGAGCATAACCCACCCGAGTGTTCACAGGGTATGTTCTTCGAAGACTTTTCTTATCTTGGATTCCCAGTCCTCAAAGAATATTGGTCCTCTATGACTAATCTTATCTTGGATGCCCTATCACATCCTAAAAATGTATCAGATGCCAGATGCTTACCCAATCCTCCATTATTTCTTCCCAAGTGAAGACAAGAATGATGTTTCTATCTCTCCCTCTCAACTAGGGAGGATATACCCATTCCTATGAAGGAATGTACCCATTCATATAAAATGAATTTATCCAATCTCCCTCTTAACCCGAGACTTGTACAAGCTCCCACTTAGCTAGGGACTTTCTTTCCATGTTTCTTCTTTACCATAAACTTGCTTCCGGGCTCCCTCTTTACTAGGGACCTATTTCCAGCAGCAACTATCTCTTCTTTGGTGTAGATCATGGGACCTTCACCTGCTTGTAGAGCTCCTTCATTTTATGTCATGAATTTAATCTTCTTAATCTTGTAGGGTATTGAGCATCCATCACTTTCCTTGATGAACCATATCATTCATGTCATCCTGCCTTCCATTGGAAAGTAATCTATTAGTCCATATCAGGCTTTACTTCATACAACTACCTTTTCCACATCATGTATCCTTCACTATCTTCCATCCTTCCACGTGAGTACTTATTTGTAGATGACATCCACAATTCTCTTTCGTTAGTCCCGTATTATCACATCTAGATATTGTTCAAAAATAAAAATGAAACATCACATCAGAAATTACCTTTTGTGATGGCCCTTTATCATAACATATTCTTGTTGCAACATCAACGCCCCACATATATATTTCCACATATCCACGATATTAAATTTTCAAGGTTCTTCATTCTTTCCAAAAATTTTCATTGTCTTCGTAACTTTCCCACGAAGATATCATGGCCAATTCCTCTAATCATTGGATGTTGATTGCCTTTTCTAGGTCACCATAGTTTCATCTTTCATGATCTCTTCTTTTCTTTATTCACATATTGCTTCCCAGGAGCTTACAATCATAGTTCCTTCATCTTTGTCAACCACCTCATATTTCATATGAGGACATATTATGTTGATTTCATCTAGTCAATATGTGAACCATTCCTTTATGCATTTCTAGAAGATAACCCTTTCCTTTGACCATATTCATGAGATAGACTATCCATAATATCTGCAACTATATGATGACATGACTTAATTTATTAAACATACGCATACGTACCTCTTTTCATCTTTTGATCATCTTGAAAAACTTTAGCAATTTCTTCCCCTTGATTGAAAGTACTTCAATAATCTTGAAATGTTGCATTCTTTGGTCATCATATAATCATTATTACAAATAATGAATCCCATCTAAGGTGGAATTCTTAGGAAACCACTTGCTTCTTCCAAGAGATGCACCTTCTTATGAAGATTCCAGTGGAGGATCTTGATTATCCTTCATCCTATAAATTCTCCTTTCTAATGATGTATGATGAGTTCTATACTATATAAATTTCTTCTTTTCATGAGTACTACTCATGCTTCTAATGAGGTTATAAAGAGCTAGTTCCTTTTGAATGATGACTGCCATAGTCTTCTACTTCAACTATCTTTCAAACTTATTTTGATGTCAAGAGATCTTGCTTCCTTCATATGCAATAATGTCATCTCCTAAAATGATACATCCTATCATGCTTCTAATGGTTTCTACTATGAAAGATATAATTTACAAAAATTGAAAAGAACCGGGTGGAGAAAATTATCTTCACATAGTATAGATCATTTACTTCTTCCTTCTTTGATTTCTTCTTTTTATCTTCTTCCACTTCTTTAGTGATATGGGCTTCTTCCCTTCCTCTTTTTTTTTGTCCTTCTTGAGTTTGGGACAATCTCTCTTGTAGTGCCCATATTATTGACATCCAATATCACATTGAATTGTTTTAGCTACTACAAAACCCTACAAAATTTTCGCTTTCACCCCAAATTTCTTTGCCTTCCTTGGTCTTTTCCTTATTGTTGCAAACACAGAAGCTCATTCCATGAGCGTTCTTGAAGTTCTTTGGCCCCTTTGCATGTTGGATTAATTGTCATCTTTTGGCATGTTCGAGTGTCGTACAATTTTTGTAATCCTTTTCTAGAGGTTTTGAAGGTCAATCTTTATGTATATGAGTTGTACCAACCATGTAAACATATGTCGCATCCATACACAAAGTGTTGAGAATTTTCACACAAGTGTCATCATGGTCAGCCTAAAGTCTATCTTATGTGTTGCACTTGCCGTATCTTGTCATGAGGCAGTCACACAGAGGAGAATGCTTTGTTTGTGTGTTCTGATAATATATGTTGTTGTGTCATCAAAGTATGTTAAGTGTGTGATCACAGTTGAGGTTTATCACGAGTCCATCTCCCTTCTCGCACTTAACCATTTTCGAAAAATCTTCTCAACTGGACAACTTAGCTTCATTGGGCCTCGACTAAAATGCACAGTATTAGCCCTCTAGCATGTGACCATATTGCCTGAAACTATGCAGTGTGCAACCCCTACCCTTTAGGGTTGTTTCTCTTTGCAATTCCTAAGTCTAGCAGCGTCTCTTAACCTCTAAAATTGTGCAGTTGTGCCTCCTAGTTTACCTTGAAATGTGAACTTCGCATCATCGACCCTCAAGCCTTTTCCTTTCTTAGTAGAAATGCAAAATGTGAAGAAGCACAACCTCCCTTGGCCTTCAAAACTACGCAAATGCTTCCTCTAGTGTCATTTCCCTCAGCTAAACCCCACTGCCTCCAAAAAATGTGCAGTTATTCCTTTCAAGCCTCCTTGAGCTATGCATTACATAGTCTCAGAGCCCAAGCTCTCCCCTATCTACTAGAACTGCGCAATGCAAAGTCATTGGGCTCCTTTCCCTAGTTTGTAACTTGTCTTGAGCTTAGTTCATGGATAAGAATGCATCATCTTAGACTATGGGGTTTTCGGATTGATGTCGTCCCGTCATGAGTGAATTGTAGGAATAGGTAAACTATAAATTCATGGTGAGATGATGAAGAAGGAGAAGAAGAAGAAGGGAATCATTCCTAAAGAGTCTCTTGCAGTTGAACTCACAAGTGGATCTATCAAGAGGAAGTAAGGGACACAAGTTTGCAACTACCATCCAAGACTTAATATCATTGAATAATTTGCATCACCAAGCCATGTGGATGATAAGAGAAAGCATATCCAAGAAGACATATAGCACTCAACAACAATAGTGACTTGACTTTGCCACATCATCAAGCAGTCCATGTTAGTAGTGTCATTTCATGTCATGGCATGAGTAGTCATATGTCACATCACTATTGCGGACCATGTATATTGTATTCAAATGTATTGTAGAGTGGAAGTCCAAAGGACACACATGAATATGAAGAGTCATGTAAGTTGAAAATTCATAGGAAGTTGAAAATTCATGAGGGTGGTCAAAGAGTCACAAGGGGGAAGCATCAACCCTTAGTTATATATACCCCCTCATTCTTTGAGCAAAGGACTTTTCACCTTATCTCCTCCCACAAGGAATTAGAGAGATCAGATAGTTCTTTGAGGAGCAAGGAGTGGCTCTAATGTTCCACTACCGGGGCTAGTGATGTACATTGTAAACATGTGTCTTGGAACTTTTGCTTAACAGAAGCCTTTTAAGGTCAACATATTCTTCATGCATGGACTATGAATGTTTGTAAACTATTATATGGATTTTTTTATTTCATGTTTTCTCTCACATGTACTAATATAGTTGAAATATTTTGGCTATTTTAGTTCTTATCTTATCGAGAATGTGCTATAATGGTTGTTATTGTTGCCCCATCCTTGTGGACTATTCCACAGAATACTAGATAGATATTTCCTTGTTTGTTGGTTGTAACGACCGTCGCATCCGCTATGGACTATTACATTGGATGTTAGATGGATCCTTCTGGTTCATGTGTGCATCTTCCTAGGTGGTACTATTACCTCTCACTTAGAGGCTCACTTTTCTTTCCTTTTTAGTAGAAGAACCTCAACACAGTTGCAACTGCATACTCACCAGGCACACTTCCCTTATTTTTCGAAGACACCATTGCATCACTCTCTTATGATAATAGATAGAGCCAAGGAAAATCTTTAAGGATTTGGCAATCAGGCCTTTATATCGAATGGGATTCCTACACCAAATGGTGTGAGGTATGATTGGGACTTCATATTGGGGATATCCCCTGAATGTTGGCAGGTCCAACATCATCAACATTTTTGGATCTAGAAGGAGGGTAGGCAATATTTTATGGCTGATAGATGCACTAACCCCATTATTCCATCTTCTAATCAAGGAAACAAAGTTCATTCCATCTCCCCTACTCGTTTTGAAGTTGGTAATTCTTCCCAGCCCAGGTATGAACATGAAATCCAGTATGATCAGCTTCGTAACATTTTCCCTATAACCCGTAAATTTGAAAAATTTGTTGGATTGATTTTGGGAGTAATTAGTCTTCCATATTCTCCAAAGAAGAAATATAACATCTCCACATGGATAGTAGTTTTGACTATTAAAGAATCAACCCTTTCCACTCTTGAAGACTTTACAGACTCTTTGGAAAATCAAAAAGAGCCTCTACTTTTTCATGGTAGTGACAGAGACAAAATTCCACTCTTGGGCTCAACTTTCGGTAGGATGGGCTAAGAAGAATAAGAAGGGAAGAAGAACCATCATATTTTGATAATGAAGAAGAGGACAAAGAAGAAGAGGACATGGCAGATCAAAACCTAGAACGGATGACTCAGGGTCCACTTGCACTCTCGGGTTTCCTGCACAAGATGCCAAGGAATTTGGAGAAGCTCTTGACAAAGCATGACCCTGATAAGACAATGAAAGCTGAAGATCACTTGGAAACAATTTACCTACATCTGCAAACACTTGAGGTATGTTACAATGATGTTGCATGTAGACTTTTTCCATGTACCTTGGATGGTAGAGAAGTTGTATGGTAACAAAACCTTCCTCCAAACTCCATCCAGAATTGGAGGGGGTTCAAGAAGATCTTTCTTGAAAAGTTTGTTGATGACAAGACCCTTGCCATGTTATTAAAAAACATGGGAAATCTTGAGATGGAGAAAAAGGGAAAAGTGAAAGATTTCAACCAGAGGTTCAATCAAATCTTGAACAAATTTATGGAAAATACAAAACCTCATGACTCCATCACCATTTATTAATACACTTCTGCCTTTCCAGCAAGTATTCCACAATTTGTGAAGCGAACTGCAAAATAGAAATTGACAGAAAATTATGAAGAGGATATCATTGTCGAGAAGGACTTGCATGCGATTGGAATCATCTCAGATGATGAATTATAAAAAGACTCCAAGGACTCAGGCAAGAGGTCTCAAGCCTCTGTGAGAAGGGATAAAGAGAAAGAGCCAAATGATCTTGAAATCTTGACTCGCTTTGTCAAGTCCCTATCCACTGAAATGGTAGTACTCAAACAAATGAAAAATGAGACCACTGTGAGCAACAAGCCTCTTAAGTATAACTTGTTTAGAAGGATTGCATATTCTAGTAGTGGCAGTAGCTAGCTGACAAAGTCTTCGAAGAGTTCTAATGATATCTTGAACATTGAGAAGATGGGCATAGATCAATATTGCATGTTTCATCAAGAGCATCATTCAGAAAAGATGTGCCCACAATGGAACCAAGCCATGAGCATGATGGTTGCACAAATTTTTGATTTGGTCATGGTTGAAGATTGAGCTTGATGAAGAAAAGGAAGAAGTTATTGTACCTTATGAAGCTTCAAGTGTTTGGCATGCATTGAACATGTTTAACTGTATCCTCACAACCCAAAAGAGTACTATCGATAAGCAGCCTCTGAGTGATGGTTCAACCCAGAATAAGAAAAACTAGAACAACTTAAGAAGCCAAGGGATGACCACCAAAATTGATTTTTCAAAGCAAAAATTCAAAGAAAACATGTTAAGGAAAATCAACCCACCGGCTAACTCAGCGTAGAACAATTTGAGCAAGTTTGGGAAAGAAGTTTCAACAAAAAGTGTTTCTGACAACAGTAAGGACATAACCATCCCCCCAGACACCAAAAACCAAGTTCCATCCCCAGAAACCTCAGTCAGTCTTCCCACTGTACAAACATCTCCATGTTCGAACTAACATAGATCACGAGCCAGCGGGACTGTTGAAGAATCAAGGGAAATCAGGAATAATATGATTCTTCTTGACTTGATAACAATTTGTGGAGTCTTTTTACCTTTCTTGTTATCTTAATATTATTCTTCTTCTTATTAATTCATGTGTGTATACTTCATCAAACTTCTATCACAACATAATAACAAGAACACAAGATGTTGGCTCTTTTCCAGGGCTAAAATCTCACTTCTCTTGAGAGGAAAACCCTTTAGTAAGTTTCTATTATTGAAGCTTTTTATTTATCAATGCCAAAACCTAAACTCCTGACAAGAATATCCTCCAAGAATAAGTCAAGTCCTTTCTCCTTTCTACACTTTGTTCCCCGACACTTCCTTCTTCCAGCACTTCATTCCCCAGCACTTCGTCCTCCTCCTTCTGGCACTTCGTTCTTCTTTAAATTGTTGGTAAACTTTGTTGAACTTTCTCTAGAAGAGGTACCTTTGATGAGACCCTTTCCTTATGATGATCTCTTTCTTCTCTTCACCAACCAACGAACTTTTATGACTGTAATGGGAGGGTTTTTATGATAGTAGAGACAACCTCTTTACCTTCGCACATGTGAATATTTTCCTTGTGATGTTGACCTCTTCCTTCTTTGCTTGAGATAGTTCCTTCTTCGCTTGAGTGAGGGGCCTTATAGGCCTACTTAAATTTCCCAACCAACGAAGTTATGTGACTATGATGGTAGTGTTGTAATGACTGCAGGAAGAGGCTTTGTTTCTTGCACATGTGACTATTTTCTACCCTAGAAAACAGTCCTCTTAACTTCAGCATAGACTTCACCTTGTACACTGCACTAGAGGCTCCCTTTCTTGTCACTTGATCACCCTTTATTAGTTCCTTTACTTCACTGATTTCAGAGATGGATTTTGTTATCTTTGGAGGAGTGGACAACCTCTATATATAAAGGATTGTCCCTCCTTTATGTTGACTTGAAGGCCGACTTGCTATTTGTAGGTCAACTTTCTATCTTTGCTTCAGATGGCTTCTTTGGTGGTGTCTTTGCTTTGGAGGAGACTTGACTTTTCTTGGAAGTGACCTTTTTTACTTTAATACATAAGTATACCTATAGTAACATTCCTTTAAGTCATTCAACATTTTTATTTTGACTATTTGACTCACCTATAGCACTTTAACATGTGCTAGACCTATTTCAATGAGCAAGAAACTCGTTGACGTATATTATAAAAATAATATTTCTTTTCTTGAACAAATACAAATATCAAAAGTATATTTATGAAGACACAACCTAGTTACATTTCCTTGAACACTCCCTCTTAACTTGGGAGGTATTCATACAACATTACAAGGTGTTTGGCTATGTTTCAATCTTGAAGAATTCACATAAGAGAAACCGGATTTGCAATCCATCTGTTATAGCATCATAATAACCAACATTGTTTCCACAACAAGGCCTTGATTGATTGCTCTATCTCTCAATAGATCAGAGCACAATGTTGGTGAGACCAATGACTTATAGACACCTTAGTCATTGTCTCTCAAGGTACATACCCACCCAGGTGTCCACTGAGTATGACCTTCTAATACTATTCTTACCTTGGGTTCCCAACCCTCAAAGAATATTGGTCCTCTTGCCTACTCTTATCTTTGATGCCCTACACATCCTCAAAGAGTATCAAATGTCAGATGATTACCTAATCCTCCCATTACTTCTTCCCAAGTGAAGAAAAGCATGTTGTGTCTATCTCTTCCTCTCAATTGAGGAAGACATGCCCAAGTATCCTCTGACAAGTTACTTGTCCAAGTTCCTTTGTAACTAGGAACTTTTTATAACTACCTCTTAGCTAGGGATTTGTTCATTCATCAAAAACGTCTTCTTCATGGTCCTCTAGCTACTTGATCTCCTTCCTTCCTTTGATGTCATGAAGTCTTTGTTTGGACTTCTTCTTGGTAGGGAACCATCCATCGATCATTTTCCTTCTCGGTTAGTCATGTCATTGCTTCTTTCAAGGAAAGTGGCCTTCTTGTCATATATCAAGTTCTCTTGTCATATGTTTATTCCTTTTCATCTTGTCTATGCTTCAAATTACTCTTCATGTGGATGCTTCTTTGTGATTTCTTGTTCCCATGCTTTGATCTAGTAGCCCTTCATGACTTCATCCTGATATTGATTCAACATTAAATGGTGCTTTTTCTATATGGCTTCTTCATCATGAAATCTTTATAGATTGGAATCAGTTATATGCACCTTTCATATCTCCAAGGCCTTCATAGGTGTAAGGGTCCTTTGATCTTTTCCTTTCTTATTCAGAGTTATCCTGCCTTCTTTCGGGAGATGTCTTCAATGGATATTTGTTAGATAATGGTTCTTTGTGATCATGGTATTCTTAATATGCTTGATCTCTTTCTTCACTTGCTTCTTCTTGGATAGATTGGTCAACCACCTTATGATCCTTGTGAAAGCACTTCTTCATTGCTTGCTTCTAGGACTATTCAACATTCCTTCTTCACTTGCTTCTTAGTCAACAATCTTATACTCCTTATGTGAGTATTTCCTTTTGTTGACCTTCATTTTATTGTAGCACATGCCTTCTAGCATGTCATTGGTGAAAGAGATTCTTTCCTACTTGATCAAGTTATAGAACTACTGTCATGACTCAATAACATACATATGATAACATGACTAAACTTTGATGCATACATGCCTCATATTGATTCTCCTTTGATCATCTTAGCTTCATTTGGTTGTCCTTGGTGTGGCCCTTCTTGCTTCATCTTAGCTTGTCTGTATATCATCCTTTTCTGGAATCCCATGAATGGGATTCCCAATGAGACATCTGCTTTTGTTTATGAATCATCTTTTTAAGATTCCATCATAGGATCTTGAAGACCCTTACCCTGCAAATGTTTATTTCTTTCTTATGATGGAGGTCTTCTAAGATTATTAATCATAATCAATTTTCTTTCATTGTGGATGAGGTCCTATACTAGGTATGCTCCTTCTACATGAATATCTTGAGCTATATCTACCATGATCCTATATTCTAGAAGATATTTCTAGCCATGCATTTTTTTCTCATCTATAAATGCTTCTTCTACATGATTATTTTGAACTCTATGTACATCATGCTTCTAGATTATAGAATATGTTTCTAGCCATGCAATTTTATTCTTTTCCTACATGCTCCTATACTAGTCAAAACTTTGAAACAAGACTTTAAGTAAAGAAGTAGATTTAGTCATAGTAGAGATCTAGAGGATATTCCTTCTTTTTCTTCTTGTTTTCTTCTTCTTTCATTTCTTGACTCACATGAGTTTCTTTCCTTTTTCTATTGTTTTTTTTCCTTCTTTAGTTTAGGGAAATTCCTTTTATAGTGTCCATATTCTTGGCATCCAAGGCATTGGACTTTGGACATATATTTTTTATTTGTTCTTCGTGGACCAAATTTGCCAATTTTTCCTTTTCTTTTGGCCATGGTAGTAAATTCTCTCTCCTTTGATCCCACATCTTCCTTTCATTTGATTCTTGTTTACTCTATATTTCAGAGAGATCACATTTCACTTAGTGGGGTAGCTTCATTCTTGGCATATATGCTTGATGTGAAGTTGCCCCAATCTTAAGGTAGAGCATTGAGTACTACAATTGTCATTTCTTTGTCGGGCATGACTTTCCCTAGCTCTTGAAGTTGATCCCTCATTTCAAAGACCTTCATGAAGTAGGGAGCTATTCCTTCCTTTGATATCTTCATCTTGTACAATTCATTTGTAGAGATATCACTTCTCCATATGTGCTTACTGATAATATCTCTACTAGTTTATCATAAATTTCTTTTGATGTTTCAAGTTTGGAGACATAAGGAATGAGAGAGTCCTTGATGGATTCTATTAGAATCCTTTGAGCTCTTGTCTTGTCCTTATTATACTTGGCTAAGGCTTGATTTTTTTCCTTATAAGGAATAGTGACATTCCCTTTGATGTGTTCTAGGAGTTCATTCTTCTTGAGAAGTAAATCAGTCCTCTTCTTCCATGCAAGAAAGTTATTGGTACCTACAAATTTATTGCTTTCCTTGCAAAAAGACATTGATGTATATTCAAAAGGGGACATATACTTACTTGATATATTTTGAGATGTAGTAGACTTGCTTTCTCCTTGAAGACTTGATGACTTTCCTTCCTTAGATCTTTGATGTTCTTTAAGTTTCTTTCTCCAAGTGGACTTGCTTAATGATGAGATTTGCTTGATGACTTGTAGCTTGATGTATGTCCTGTTTTGATTTTCTCTTCTTGTAGGTGCCTTTGTGTAAGGATCTTTTTCTTGCTTTATAGTATTCCTTGATGAATGATATATGGTAGACCCTCTTGTCTTTGAAGTGATTGAGACTTCTTGGCTAGACGCTTCAACTTTTGTAGATGTCCTTCCTTGATGAGTGTTCTTGAGATACCCTTTCCCTGATGTGTCACCTTACCTTTGATACCATGTTGAAGAATCAAGGGAAAATCAAGTATAGTATGATTATTCTTGACTTAATAACAATTTGTGGAGTCTTTTTGCTTTTCTTATTAGCTTAATCTTCTTCTTATTATTATTAATTCATGTGTGTATACTTCATCAAACTTTTATCAAAACATAAGAACAAGAACAAAATATGTTGGCTCTCTGCCAAGGCCAAAATATCTCTTCTCTTGAGAGGAAAACCCTTTAGTAAGTTTCTCTTATTGAATCTTATTATTGATCAATGCAAAATCCTAGACCCCTGACAAGAATATCCTCTAAGCACAAGTCAATTCCTTTCTCCTTTCTGTGTTTTCTTGCCCGACACTTCCTTCTTCTGGCACTTCGTTCCCTCACACTTTGTCCTGATCCTTCCAGCACTTCATTCTCCTTTCAACTGTTGGTTTTGCTGCACTTGCTCTAGAAGAGGTACCTTCAATGAGACCCTTTCCTTATTATGATCCCTTTCTTCTCTTCACCAACCAACGAACTTGTATGAATGTAATGAGAGGGATTTTATGAGAGCAGAGATAACCTCTTTACCTTCGCATGTTTGACTATTTTCCTTGTGATGTTGACCTATTCCTTCTTCGCTTGAGAGAGTTCCTTCTTCGCATGAGTGAGGGACCTTATATGCCTACTTATATTTCCCAACCAATGAAGTTATGTGACTGTGATGGTAGTGTTGTAATGACTGCAGGAAGAGGCTTTGTTTCTCGCATGTGTGACTATTTTCTACCCTAGAAAACAATCCTCTTAACTTAGGCCTAGAATTCACCTTGTACCCTGCACTAGAGGCTTCCTTTCTTGTCACTTGATCACGCTTTATTTGTTCCTTTACTTCACTGATTTCATAGGTGGATTGCATTCTCTTTGGAGGAGTGGACAACATCTATATATAGAGGATTGTCCCTCCTTTAGGCCAACTTGATGTTTGTAGGTTGACTTGCTATCTTTGCTTCATATGGCTTCTTTGGTGGTGTATTTTCTTTGGAGGAGACTTCTTTGACTTTAATACATAAATATACCTATAGTAACATGCCCTTAAGGTCTTCAACATTTTTATTTTGACTATTTGACTCACCTATAGCACTTTAACATGTGCTAGATCTATTTCAATAAGAAAGAAAATCAATGACATATATTATAAAAATAATATTTCTTTTCTTGAACAAATACAAATATCAAAAGTACATTTATGAAGATCGAACCTAGTTACATTTCCTTCAACATGGACATCCTTCTACGGGCACTTGGGAAAACCTCTACATGTAACGCTACCTCTTTAGACAAGGGATCTAGTAAGTATCCTGATACTCCCGCATCTATACTTAATTCACTTACGATGGATGAAAACACACTATGCCCATCGTTGTTATTAACTTTCAAAATATTCAATTTTAATGTGCACAATTGCTTGGTTGATTTGGGTGCATTGGTGAATGTCATGCCATTATCTGTTGCCAAGAAAATCAATGTTAAATGGGAAAAGATAGATGCATAGATCATTCAGCTAGATAGGACTCATGTTCAGGCAACTAGTGAACTCAAAGATGTCATCATCTGCTTATCATTTTATGGACAAGTCCACCAATGCATCAACATAATAATTGTGGACATTCCATAAGCATATAGAGTGTTGCTAAGAAGAGACTAATCTAACAAGCTACAAGGGTAATTTTCCACAGACTGGCCACACCTATGGTTTCCACACAGGGGCAAAAATAATCAGATCTGGGTAGAATCAGAGAGATTTATGAAATGTATTGTCACTCCCTTGAATAGGCACAACAAGATATGGATTTCGTAGAATTACTATTTGGAAATTACTTTCTTGAAACTAAACTCGAGTGTTATCTTGCAGAGCCATCCCTAGTTCCACCAGACACATAGTTGGATCTCCTTCCTTATCCAATTGGCGATAATGAACTTTGTACAATTAGTAGTAGTAATAGTAGTACTAGTGAAGTTCACAGTCCCTGTACATATGATATTTGAACTATGTATTTCGATGGTTCCAAAATGCAGGAGAGCTCTAGAGCTAGTTACATTTTAATATACCCACTGTAGAGAAAGAATTTGATCTCTAGCCACTTGGGATTCGAGTGCACGGATAACACTGTAGAGTACGAAGCACTCATATTGGGCTTGTAAAAATCCATTAACCTCAACATTGCCATCTTGAAAGTAGTAGGTGACTTAGAAATCGTGGTACAACAAGTATGTAACACCATACATTGTGTGTAACCTCATCTTAAAATTTACCAACAAGAGGTATGACGTCTTATCTCACATTTCCAATATTTTAACACTATTTCCATTCCAAGAATGTGTAATGCAACATTGGATGCCTTGGAAAACGTTGTTTCTAGTATGTCACCATTGAAGGACAATTTTCCTATTGAAATTCTTTATAAACTTTCTGTCCCAGATAATATCACTAATTTACGTGTTTTTTATGGAAACCAACAGATACTGTATTTTATGGCGAATGATGATGTGTGCAAAGATGCAATGATCGACGAGGACGAGAATGAAAAGACATTGCAGGGTGTAGCTAATGCAAGTAAAGGGAATCCCATCCCCAAGAGTGTGGTATCTTTGGAAAAGTTGTATGATCTGCAAACCACTTTTAGGGACCCGTCAATGCTAAGACCCATAGCTCCACTCTATCGCATGAACAGATCAACTTGGGAACTGGTAAGGATCCAAAATATGCCAATCTCAATACTTGTTGCACACCACAAGAGTGGAAAGCCTTCATCTGCTTGTTCAAGTAGTACCGTGATGTCTTCACGTGGACTTATGATGAACTCAAGACATATGAAACATGAATCATCTAGCATGTAATACTAATCAAGGAAGGGGACAAGCCATTCCAATAGAAGCTCAGGAAAGTACAACCAATGCTTAATCCTCTCATACAAAAGGAGTTTAGAAAATTGTTGGATGCTTAGACCATATATAGAGTGTGATAGTCGATGTGGGTGTCAAATTTAGTTCTTGTGAGAAAGAAGTTTGGGGAGATCTGCCTATGTGTAGATTTCTAGAATCTCAACCATGCCTCAGACAAAGATAACTACCCTATACCATCCATGGAGAAAATACTACAAACAGTATCAGGGTCCAATATGTTTTCTTTGCTAGACGGATATTCAGGATATAACCAGGTTTTGGTTGCAGAGCTTGACAGACTCAAGGCAACATTCATAATGAAGTGGGACATGTTCATGTTTCAACAAATGTTGTTTGGGCTAATCAACATTGGTGTAACATTCCAATGTGCAATGGACAACGCCTTCCATGGGCTTACTGGACAGAACATAGCGGTTTATCTTGATGATGTAACAACATTCTCCAAGAAGAGGTTAGACCACCTACGCCACTTGAAGAAGATTTTTTAGCAATGTCACAAGTACGAGATATCCTTGAATCCCAAGAAGAGTATCTTTACAGTGTCTGTGGGTAATCTCTTGGGACACATCATCACTAAAAGTAGGATCAAGGTAGACCTAGTCAAGGTAAGGACAATCACGTAAATTTGCTTCCAAGTGAATAACAAATCCATGCAATTTTTCTTGGGGAAGATCAACTCCCTCTGTAAGTTCATCTCCTACTATGCCCAGATTGTCAAACCAATACAAGATATGGTAAAGAAGGACACAGTATACAAATGGGATAAAAGGGGAAAAGGATGTGGTTTCCTGTATCAAACAAGCTATAGCATAAGCACCCTGATTGTACAGACCAAACTTCAGTAAATATTTCTTGCTCTACACTTTTTCTTTTGATACCTCTCTTGTTGTCATACTCACTCAGAAAAATGAACTTAACAATGAATGACCTATCTCCTTCATGAGCGCAAGTGTTCAAGGACCAAAGATTAACTACCCCACCGTGGACAAATAAGAATATGCAGTGTACAAGGAGGTAAAACCTTTTAGGCCCTACATGTTGAAGAACCATTGAATTATCTTTGTTCCAAACCCAATAGTTAGGTCACTTCTTGTTCAACTAGAGTTGATGAAAGGAGAGTGAAATGGATGACCGAGTTACAAGAGTATGATCTAGAAATCAAGCCAATTCACATAGATAAGGGTCAGGTCTATGCCAACTAGAAGCAGAAGTAGTAAACACAAAAGAGGAAGAAGAAGAGTTTGCAGGATGGGATCAAGAGATTGAGATGCACAATGTTGAGCAAGCCTCCCCCACTACAAGCATAAACTCTTGGTACACGAATGTGTGCCAATACCTTGAGCACGATATAGTGCCCTCTCATTTTTCCACATGGCAGAAGATGGCACTCCGACTTAAAGAATTATCTTATCAGTTGGTGCATGGGGTGCTATTTAGAAAGCACCACAAGGAAGTACTACTTAGGTGTTTGGAGGTGCATGATTCAGAAAAGTTATTACGTGATCTCCATGACAAACCAGTCGGGGACACTTTGTAGAAAACACTATAGAAAATAAAGTTATGCGGGCCAGCTTTTATTGGCCTACATTATTCAAATATGCTCATGATTATGCCCACAAGCATCTGGTCTGTCAAAGGTGTGCCGATAGAAACCAAAAGTCAACAGCCTTGCTATAGCCCATTGGAGTGGAAGAACATTTTCAATATTGGGGCTTGGACATCATCAGGGAAATTTTATCGCACTCGTGAAAGAAGCACTGCTACATCCTAATTGCTACAGAATATTTCACGTGGTGGAGAAGCAGTTCCGATCAAACAAGTGAATGATCAAGAATTCATCAACTTTCTACAACATAACATCATTTCCAGGTTCGGCATTCCTATGTCACTTGTTTTTGACAATGCAACATACTTTTCATCGTTAATACTTTATGATTTTACATTGGAAAATGGTCTAATATAAAATCATTTAGCTAATTACTATCCACATGGGAATGGTCTTGCTGAATCCACGAACAAGAACCTTATCTGCATCATCAAAAAGACCTTATTCTATGAATAGAAAAACTGGCACTTCACTTTGGTGAATGCCTTATGGGTTGACCAAGTCATGCTAGAACCTTCCCTGAACACCTCCCTTACTTCCTGGTGTATGGAAAAGAAGCCATCCTCCCTATGAATATTTACTTGCCCTCTCTTCAATTGTCACAAGAGTCCTAGAAAGCCATGTCTATTAGTTCAACGTAGGATGGACATTCTGCGTAAGCTACAGGAAGAAGGGTTGAAAGCTAAAGAATTTTTTTTACTTCACCAGGTTTGTATCAAGAGGTGGTTTGACAGGAAGTCTACACGGAAAAACAACTTTAGTGTGGGTGACTTAGTCTTAAAGTGGGATAAATCCCATGAGGACAAAGGAAAACACACTAAGTTTCAATCCCTATGGATTGGGCCATTCATGATACATGAAAATCTTGGCCAACAAATATATTGTCTTCACTCACTCTATGGGAAGATTGACTCTCTCCCTGTCAATGGCCAAGACTTAAAACAATATTTTCAATGAAAATCTGGGGTTGTGCCCTACACTATGTACATAGTCTTTTGTTGTTTGTTATTTATTGTTTGTTTGTTTTTTGAATTTTGTTTTGGTTTTTGTTATGTGAATAAGTGTTGTGCATGAATATGTTGTGGCTTCTAAGTGTGTGTGTGGCTAAACTGTAAAGAGGCTTGTGACACTTCATCATTTGGCTATCCTTCTATCTGTCTTCCTTGTGTTGGTTATATCTTTTGGCCGATAAAGTTCTGACAAAAAATACGATCTGTCTGTTATGGGAGTTTTGGTCCACCCATGAACCCATGACTAGTCCAAAAACCTCATGCCTATACTTTGTTTTTTTGTTGTGATGTTCTCAAGCTTATCCAACTAGTAGAAACAAAGAAGGATAAAATATAAACGAGAAAACCTAAATCAGAGGTCTTTATATGCTTCTCTGAAGGAACAACCTCTTGTTCTCTCAATATTTCAGGATCCCTCTTCCGACCCAAAATAAATAAGTGTTGATGCACAATTCTCTTTAAATAAATAAATAAAGGTGAAAGAAGAGAAAGGCTTCCTACGCAGAGAGGTGAAGAAAGCAACTTTGCCGAGGTAATGTCTAGGCTTGGTGGCAGTGAAGCAATTTTTGTGTTCCTGTGTGACTCCGTCGGGGCATTTTCCAGGCCTGCTAGAAGATGAGTAACACCAAAGATGAAAAATTATACTCTTAAAATCTTAAGCTCATGAGCTACACTACCCTTCCCAACTTGAAACATTGTGATTATGTTAAATCTTATGTTATGTTCAACTAAGAAGGTATAGAGGGAGTAATGTCTATTCATAGGGTAATTTGGAAGGCCAGAGTCATTTTCATGGTGAATCAATAATCCTTGAAGAACCAAGGCCCTACACAAGAGAAATTAACCAAGACAGAGAATATGGAGTTCAACTAGTGTGTCGCCAAGTGTTATAGTTGCTGGAACACCCTCCAAAATTTTGGCTTGCACCCCAAATTTCAAATCCTTCCTTGGTATTTTACTTGTTGTTGCAAACACAAAAGCTCAGTCCATGAATCTTCTTGAAGTTCTTTAGCCCCTTTTGCATGTCGGACTAACTATCATCTTTTGGCATTTTTTACTGTCGTACAATGTTTGTGAGCCTTTTGTAGCAGTTTTGAAGGTCAATATTTGTGTATATGAGTTGTCCCAACCATGTAAACATATGTCACATCTATACACAAAGTCTTGAGCACTGTCGCACAAGTGTTGTCACAGTCATCCTAAAGTCTACCTTAAGTGTCGCACTTGTTGTATCTTGTCATGAGGTAGTCACACATATGGGAATGCTTTGTTTGTATGTTCCAATTATCTATGTTTTCATTTCAATAAATTATTATAACTGTGTGATCATAGTTGAGGTTTATCACAAGTCCACATCCCTTCCCACACTTAGCCATTTTTTGAAAATCTTCCCAACCAGGAAACTTAGCTTCACCGGGCCCCGACTGAACTGTGCACTACATAATCTTAGCCCTATAGGATGTTAACCTACTACCTGGAACTACACAATGCATAATCTCATCCCTTTAGGACTGCTACTCTACACAATTCCTGAGTCGAGCAACCTCCCTTGACCTTCAGAATTGCATAGTTGTGCCTCCCAATTTTCCTTGAATTTCCCACTTTGCATCTGCAACCCTCAATCCATTTTATTGCCTACTGGAAATACGTAATGCATAGAATCCAAACCTCCCTTGGCCTCCAAAATTGCGTATATTCTTCCTCCAGTTTCCTTCCCCTCGGTCAGACCCCACTACCTCTAGAAACTGCATAGTTATGCCTTTCAAACCTCTCTGAGCTACGCAATGTGCAGTCTCAGAGCCCAAGCTCTCCCATTGTCTATTGGAACTACACAATGTGTAGTCATTGGGACCCTTTCCCTAGCTTTTGACTTGTCCTGGGCTCATTTTATGGATAAGAATGCATCATATTAGACTAGGGGGTTTTTGGATTGATGTTGTCTCATCATGAGTGAATTGTAGGAATAGGTACACTATCAAGTCAAGGCAAGATGATGAAGAAGGGGAAGAAGGAAGGAAGTATGCCTAAAGACTCTCTTATAGCTAAACTCACATGTGGATCTATCAAGAGGAAGCAAAGGGACACAAGTTTGCAACTACCATCCAAGACTTAATATCATTGAAGACTCTACATCACCAAGCCATATGAAGGAGAAGAGAAATCATATCCAAGAAGGCATCCAATGCTCAACAACAACAATGACTTGACATTTCCACATCATCAATCAATCTACGTCAGTAATTTCATGTCATGTTATGTCATGAGTATTCATATGCCACATCAATATTGTGGACCATGTATATTGTATTCAAATGTATTGTAAAGTGGAAATCCAAAGTAGACACATGAATATGAATATTCATGTAAGTTGAAAATTGATAGGAAGTTGAACATTCATGAGGGTAGTCAAAGAGTCACAAGGGGGAAGAATCACCCCATGATTATATATACCCCTCATTGTCTTAGCAAAGGGATTTTCACCTTGGCTCCTCCCACAAGGCATTAGAGAGATTAGCTATCTCTTTGAGGAGAAAGAAGTGGCTCCAATGTCCCACTATTGGGGCCAGTGATGTACATTGTAAACATGTGTCTTGGAACTTTTTCTCAATAACAAAAGCCTTTTAAGGCCAGTGTGTTCTTCATGCATGGACTATGAATGTTTGTAACACTATTCTGTGGACACTTGTATTTCATGTTTGCTTTCACATTTACTAATATAGTTGAACTATTTCAATTATTTTGGTGTTTATCTTATTGATAATGTGTTGTAATGGTTTTTATTGATGTCCCGTCATTGTGAACTATTATGCGGGATACTAGATAAATATTTCCTTGTTTGTTGGTTGTAACGATCGTCGCATCTGTTGTGGACTATTCTGTTGGATGTTAGACGGATCCTTCTGGTTCATGTGTGTCTCTTCCTAGGTGGTACTATTACCTCTCACGTAAAGGCTCACTTTTCTTCCCCTTTACAATAGAAGAAACTTGACACAGTTACAACTGCACACTCACTAGTCACACTTCCCTTGCTTTTCAAGGACACCATTGCATCGCTATCTTGTGCTAACAGTTAGAGCCAAGGTAAAACTTTAAGGATTTTGAAATCAGGCCTTTATATGGGACGGGACTCCTACACCAAATGGTGTGAGTTCTGATTAGGACTTCATATCGGGGAGATCCCCTGAATGTTGGTGGGTCCAACACTGTCAACATGAAACTTATTCATATTCTTCTTCCTTTTCTAAGGACCAAATTTTCCAAATTTTCCTTTTCTCTTCACCATGACAGCAAGTGCTCATGTTTACTTGTTTGATCATACATCACTTTTTTCCTTTAGCATGGTTTCTTCAATTTTTCCTAGTGACCACATTTCGTTGAACGTGGTAGACTCTTTCTTTCCATTGATGCTTGATGTAAAGCTGGCCCATTCCTCTAGTAGTGCATTGAGTACTATAGTTGTCATTTACTTATCAGACATTATTTCTCTGAACTCTTGTATTTGGTCTCTAATTTATGACACCTTCATAAAGTATGAGACTATTCCTTATTCTTTTGATATCTTCATCTTGTAGAGTTCTTGTCATAAGAACATCACTTCTCCTACAGTGCTTACGAAGAACAATTCTACAAGTTTTTCATATATTTATTTTGATGTTTCTAATTTTGATACATAGGGTATGAGAGGATATTTAACGAATTCTATGAAAATCCTTTGAACCCTTACTTCCCCTTTCATGTACTTTACAAGAGCTTGAGCTTCTTCCTCTTGAGGTTTAGTTATTGATCCCCTAACATGATTCATGAGTTCATTTTCTATGAGGGTCAAATATGTCCTCTTATTCCATGCAATAACTTTTTATGCCCCAACCTTGTTTCTTTCCTTGCAAAAATACATTTTGATAGATTCAATTGTGGACATAACAATACCTAATTGAGAAGATACTCCTTGATAACAATATCTTCAATCTGTTGCTTCCTTGATTTTAATGGTGATATTGGAAGGTGACTTTTGATGGAGATGTCTTACTTCAAAAGGTGATCCTTCAAAGAGAGGGAGATCACCTTGGTTTCACGATGAAAATGCCTTCTCCTGCTTCCCTTGGATCTGTAAACTCCAAGATGCTTCAAAGTCATTCTTTTAGTGGAGGCATGGTTTTGAAGGTCTTCCCTTTCTTGGGAGAGGTTCCCAAGAATTCTTTAAGTGTAAATTCCTTCTTTGAATGAGCTAAGGTTGTAGGTCCTTTTCTAGTTACTTTCTCCAAGATTATGATTTAATCCTTGTCCTTGTAGTGCCTTTGAGATGAGAGGTCCCTCTTGATGATTTTCTAGTGCTTTGGTACTTGAGTGTCCTTCTTTGAGCTACCCTTCCTTGATTTGTCACCTTAGCTCTAATACCATGTTGAGAAATATAAGGGAAACAAGATAGTTGATTTCTCTTCTTGCTAACTACTTGTGATGTGTTTTTACTTCACTTAGTTATATTATTCTTTCATTTTATTATTATTAGTGTTCTCTATCATCAAACATCTACCAAAGCATAAAGTACAATGATACAATAGGACATAGCATGTAGCCTATCATCCAGGGCTAAAACCTCTCCAACTGAGAGGAAAACCCACAACAATTCTTCTTCTTATAGAATCTTCAATTAACCAATTCCAAGAACTAGACCCTTGACCAAGACCCTACAATACCAAGCCAAACCTTTATAGCAACTTATTCTACAACTTCGACTTATCTAGAAGCTTCTTCTGCAACTTCAACCTTCCCAATGATTCTTCTGCAACTTCGACTTGCCCAACAGATTATTCTGCAACTTAAAACTACCCAAAAAATTCTTCTCAGAGTCTTCTACAACTTCGATCTTCCCAGAAAAATATTTTGTAGAAACCCTAGATCTTGTTCCTTTCTCCTTTGCTTGGGAAGATCCTCTCTCCTAGATAATTCAACTTCCAAAATAGCTCATTTTGATGACCTAACTTCACTTTTCCAATTTGGCTTCTTTGCAGCAACAAGAACCCTAATTCCTTTGCAAGTGTGGAGACAATTAGCCCATAATCAATCCCAAAAACTTTGACTTTATTTTCCTCCTTCATCTTCTTCTTCACGCTCCTTTTTCTCTCTTATGATTAAACATGAGTGTGAATGTTGTGTGTATCCAAGTGAGGTTGAGGTATCCTTTATATAGGCTTTCCTTTAGGTCAAATTTCTCCTCTTTAGACCGACTTGATCATGAGTGTAGGACGACATGATATTTTCATTATGACTTGGTCTTGGGGTGTTCTTTGACTTGAATTTGACTCAAATAAATTCTTTTTACAATATGTAACTTGCCCAAATGGGTCTTTCATACATGAGAATGACTCATAAGCCCTAGAAGCTCTCAATGGGAGCTTGACCTACAAAATAAATTTCCTTGAGCATGAAACCCATGCCTCAAGGACAATAATAATAAATTTATTTTTCCCATTAGATCAAATACATAAAATCATGATTACATATGTCATTATGAAGACCGAATCTAGTTACATATTTCAACACATATTCATTCAAGTACTTTCTAAAAACGCATTTGGTGCCAATCACATTATTGTCTTTTGGTTTGGTCACAAGTTCCCATGTATGATTCTTCTCAATTTGATTTAGTTCTTCTTCCATAGCACTAACCCAATGCTTATCTTCACTAGCTTGTGTAATTTTATTGGGCTCTATTTTGGATAGCAAAGAAAAGATTGCTTGTTTTGGTGTACTTACCAATCCTCTTCTAGTTTAAACTCCTATATTTAGATCCCCAAAAATCTAATTTTCTTGGTGATACTTTAGGAAACATTTGGATGGTGTCTCAGGATATTGACGTTCTATTTCTTCTGTTTCTTTATTTTCTTCGTCCTCTTCTTTTTCCTTTTATAATTCTTTTATATTGTCTCATCTAAATATTCATTTTTTTTTTATTTTTTATTTGTAGGTATTTCTTCATCCACTCTTACATCAATAATTTATACAACCTTGCACATTATTTTGTTGTAGAATTTTTAATCCTTGCTTCCAGATGCATATCCAAGAAAGATAGCTTCATCTGTTTTGGACAAACTTACCTAAATTATATTCATTTATCTTTATATAACACTTTCTCCCAGCTAATTTGAAGTATTTGAATATAGATGGTCTACCTTTCCATAATTCATAAGGTTTATTGCTAATGTTCACTCTAATTTGTGCTCTACTAAAAATGTAGATTATTGTGTTGACTACTTCTCTCCAAAAGTTTTTTTCCCACCGGAAAAATCGTAATATTTCATTATATGTTGAAAAATTACATATAGTATATGCTTATCAGCATATGTGATTATATCAATATGTCCATAATATCTACAAACCCATTCCTGTGAATGGCCGTATCAAAAACCAAGAAATCATCACGCAGGATGATGTTGTATAGTGTTCATAAAAACATATTTACACCTCGCAGGGTGTTGAGCATAAATAAAAACTAGATATCTACATCATCATATATGGCCGATAATTCTGCAAAAATATTTAGGTACCATCCACCTGATGGTAGGTCTGATCTATATAAGGCCTGTGATAGTACTGGTACTGTGTAGTACCCCTCTGTTCGTGGATTATCCACTGTCCTCTTGGCAGGTGCGTGGCCTCCTTGGAAAGGTCGTCGGCACAGTAGTTATGTTCCCTATAAATATGACGAACAAGGATGGTATTAAATAGAGATTTTAAATGCATCACTTCATCCAGAATATTTAAAAGTGTGTGTGCGTGACATCTAGTGTTCTTGTTGATCCAATTGATAATGATATTTGAGTCACCAAAGATCTGAATATCTCTGCAATCATGATTTAAAGCAAAGTGAATTAGATGTCGAAGAGTGATTAGTTCTGCGAAATTGTTCGTTCCTTCACCCAATCCCAACTTGACTTTGTAGTAATGCTGATCTGAAAGGTAGAGAATGAAGCCCCCCCACATCCATGTTGTTGGGCTGCTCCATCAAAAAAGGCCCACGGAGAGGAGTAGTCTATAGGATCAGGAGCAGTGGGTCTGCGTGGTCGTGGTGGGGAGTATTCAGGGAGTTCAAGGTAGGAAGCAACGATTTTTGCAGTTATGTTCTGCCATCTGATCGTGCAATCCTCGAAAGTCAGTTTATTTCTAGCCATCCATATTGCCCAGCAAATGATCAGGGGTAGGCATGGCAGATTTGACCCTGTGTGAGTGTTGTTCCAAGCTTCCCATGCTACTATTATATTGTCTCCTTCCCATGCTCCTGTGAATCTGATCTCAGCAGCAATGGCTCTCCAGATCTGTTTTGTAGTATTGCAGGTGAGGAATAGGTGCTTGGTCGTTTCAGTGCTCTGTTTGCATAGTATGCACCAATGTGGACCATGCATGGATCTGTGAGTAAGCATATCCCCTGTTGGTACTTTGTTTCGAAGGATGCACCAAAAAAAAAGTCTGGTCCGGGGTGGAGATTTTAATTGCCATATGTGCTTCCACCATTTTTGAATGTTTTTAGGTTGTTTGTCTTGAAGCAGACACAGGTAGCCTTCCTTTGGGGTATAGATACCAGATTCTACCATACACCACATGAGCTCGTCTGGTCCCTCCTTGATGCGGATATGAGATTCACTCAATGCATTTGTATATTCATTCCAGATGTGGTGCCAATAAGGAGGCAAGTTTAGCTGAGTGGCCGATTTCCATGCTTGTGTAAAAACAGAGGAATTCTCTTGATCCGCAATATGAGCAATTACCTTGATGTTATGTTGGTTAAGTAATAGAGTGAGCTCTCTTGGGAGGAAACATCTACCCCCTCCCCCAGTCCATGGGTCCAGCCCAATGCGAGCACTGGTTCCTGCGTTTATTCTCCATGCAAGGTGACTTCGAATAAGAGGGAGTGAGAACAGTAGAGCTTTCCAAACCGAGGATATGCCTGTCCTATTCCAACTGGGCAATCTTATCCAATCCATTATTTGGAGGGGCCAGATATATTTGTGATAGGAGATGGATGTCCAGAGATTATGCTTGGTAAGAAGAGTCCATCCCATTTTTGCAGCCAGAGCTTGTGCAAATGAGGGTAGATCTTTGAGGCCCCATCCTCCCCACTTTTTGGGCAAGGCAATTTTGTTCCAGCTTATCCATGCAAAGACTCTTTTGTCCTGACCTCCATTCCATAGATATCTGCAGCAAATTTGCTTGAGACGAGCCAGGATTCTTCTAGGGATCCATGCTAAAGCCATCTAGAATACCGGAGTAGCTTCCAGGACAGATTTGATAAGCACCAACCTGCCTGCTCTGGATAAGAAACAATGGCTCCAGTGGGATATTCTTTTCTCTAATTTGGTGATCAACCAAGTCCAGTCAGCTATCTTATGACCCAAGGGCTTGATCCAGAATCCTAAGTATTTGAAGCCCTGGTCAAGAGGACGGGGATTATAAGGGAAGTGATGCAGGGCAAAAGTGGATTCCTGAGCGGAAGTGAAAGCCTGAGTAATGGTAGATTTTGCATGGTTTGCCATCATACCAGTGGCCCTGTAAAAAGTGGCAAGGATCTTGTCAAGGGCAACCGAATCACGAATACTTCCATCCAAGAAAATGAGGACATCATCCACAAACAGGAGATGAGTCAGGAAGCACTGATCATTTATCTTTAATCCTGATAATCTGCCATTCTGTTTTTCATGGTAGATTAGCCTGCTTAGGCATTCCATGACAATCAGGAAGAGGAGGGGGGAGAGAGGGCAACCTTGCCTGAGTCCTCTTTCAGCATGGAAGAAAGGAGAGGCAGAGCCATTGATGAGGAGGTTGTAGGTGGGCGATGATATGCAGGCCATGATCCATGTAGTAAAATGATGGGGGAAGCCCAGGTGAATAAGAAGCATTTTTATGTAAAGCCAACTCACCCGGTCAAAAGCTTTAGCCAAATCGATCTTGAGGATGATTCCCTTTAGTCTTCTGGATCGAATGGAATGAATGGCTTCTTGTGCAGTACCGATGGCTTCATGGATCTGTCAGTCTTCGAGAAATGCAAACTGTTCAGGGAGGATATGCTGAGATAGGATAGGCCTGATACGATTTGCAATGATTTTGGTAATAATCTTGTAGAGACAGTTGCAGAGAGAGATGGGCCAGAAATCATTGAAGGAAGTAGGGGAGTCGGATTTGGGAATGAGAGCGATAAAGGTAGTATTGATAGCATTGTACATTTTGCTAGTAGACCGACATTCCTCCACAACCTGAAGAAGGTCCTGGGCCAGAAAATCATAAAAAGCCAGGTAAAACTCGATCATCCACCCATCTGGGCCCAAGATTTTGTCTTTTTAAACCACTTTAAGGTCCCTTCAAGTTCCTCCAAGGTAACTGGTGAATTAAGTCCAATCACTGCCTCCTCCCCCACATATCTAGGAAATAGACCAGCCACTTGTATGATATCAGCCAGATTTGCTTCTTGTGGGGATCTAAACAGATTCTGAAAGTGAGAGGTGCCTAACCTAGATAGTTTGTTGAAATTGTCAGCTTGCTCTCCATCTGGAAGAGGCATTTTCCAAATAGTATTGGCTATCTTCCTTCCCTTTGCAAAGTTTTGGTAGAACTTTGTATTTTCATCTCCTGCCTGTAACCATATAGCCCTACTCTTCAGTCTCCATGATTCTTCTCTCTCCTTTAGAATCTTATCTTTCTGTTTTTCAAGCTCAATCAACTTTGCTTTCTCTTCTGCTGAGGTAAAGCCAAGATTTCTGTCATCCAATAAATTGTTCAGCTCAGCTTCAATAGCTATAATCGACTGATCATCCTTGGCTTTTTTCTCCTTTGCCCATGCTATGGTTAAGTGTTTAAGCTATGATAGGTTATGGCAGAAACCTTCAGCCACTGATCTGTGATTGGATATAGGGTGGGAGGTCCAATAGTCCTTGACTAAACTTGTATATCCCGCATCTTGTAACCAAACATGGTTAAATTTGAAAGGGGCCTTTGGCTTGGCATCAGGTCCAAGAATCTCCAGAAAGATAGGAGAGTGGTCTGATATTCCCCCAGACCCAACCCACTATCTATATCTAGAAAGTATTTGAAGCAGAGGAACTTTGACCAGGAATCGGTCAAGCCTTCTAGCCAGAGCTGCCTCCCCTACTCTTCTGTTTCTCCACGTGGGCAGAGGCTTGATCATGGGGACATCAATAAGATTATGCTGGTCCAGAATATCCTTGAAGAAATCAGACATGGGGTCAACTTGGGCTTGTGACCCCCAGGATTCCCCATAACCTATGGAGAAGTTTAGATCACCCCCAATGATTACCTGATCCACTGATGTAATATTAGAGTGAAGAAAGAACTGCCAGAAATCTTCTCTCCGCTGGCAGGGGCCATAAACATTGATGAATCTGATGGATAATCCAAGCTCAACCGAGAATAGATCCAGTCCAATAAATCCCACTCCTCCCCAAGTGGCAGATACATTAATGGAGCGAGGGTTATATCCTATGGCTAAACCCCCAGATCTACCTATGGCATCCAGAGCATGGAATTGCCAACCAGGTTTGATGGTGGATAGGGTTTGCTCAATAGATTCTGCATTGCCCAAGGTTTCCTGCAGCATTATAATATCAGTAGGCTCATTTTCAAATAACCTCCTCAAGGCTAGTTTTTTGGAGGCACTAGCCAGACCTCTACAGTTGAAGGAGAGGCATTTCATGGTGGAACCCCTCCCAGGGTGTTCAGTGCTCTAAGAACCCCTTCCATAGTGGACTGCTTGCCAGAGGCTACTTCAGCCCCGACCTTCTGAATGGCTTTGGATAGGTAAGATTTTCGTCCTTGGGTAGATTGAGTAGAAGGTCCAGGGAAGGAGAGACCTAGACCAGATTGGATGCAAGGATCTGGTATATTCTGAGAGCGAAGATTGTAAGAATGGGGCAGTACCGGATGGGAGATGGCCGAGGCCTCGAGCGAGGATGGGGGCGGAGGCAAGGTAGGGGCGGTGGAGGCAATGATGGGCGGAGGTAAGGAAATCTCACATGTGATAGCAGGTGTCAGAGGAGAAGATATATCAAATGATGAACATACAGCATGTGACAAAGAAGTAAATTGAGAGGAAAGGGGAGAGAGTGGTGTTGTACCCGCTTTTCTTGCGACCTTTGCAGCAGCAGCAACTCTTGCCTGAGTCAGAGGGGGCGAGGGTGAACTGTGGATCTCCTCCACTGTCTTTGAGGATTCACCAAGATTAAGTTGTTTAGGGACCGGGGTGCTATTCCGAGATGCAGTAGCAGTAGCTTTTCCTTTTTGAGGTGTTGGTGAGCCGAGAGGTTTTGTTGATTTCGTGAGCAAAGGGCATTCCTTGAATACATGCCCTACCTTGTGGCACCTCCTACAACGGAATGGGACTCCCTCATAATCCAAAATCTAAACTCTAGTATAATGCCTCCACTTGAGGGTAATCTTCTCTTCCAGGCCCTCCCTTGTGTCCAAGTGTACCAAGATTCTTGCCAGCGCTCGATTCTTTGTCTGCACATAGGTTTTATCATATTCCAAATAGGTGCCTAGGGCATTTCCGATCCTTATAAACACTGCTTCAGACCAGAATTGAAGTGGAAGGCCTGGTAGTCGCACCCATATGGGACCTGCTCCTATCTGCTCCCGTTCCGGATCAAATAATGGAGACCAGTGCTTGAGAAGGACCGGTGCCATCTCAATATGCCAATATTTCATGAGTATCAATTCAGTGTAGTCCGCCTTGGAAAAATGCAGTGTGAACCATCCTCTAGCTAGGCTCTGAACCTCTAGTAGTTCTTGAAGCATGCCCCCCCAGATTTCTTTTACCTAGTTGGTGAGCCTGGTCGCTGAGTATGCTCTTCCTCTAACATGCTCGACAAGAACCGTGTTAACCTTGTCCACCACCTCGCCCATCGGGATATCTTCGCCGAATGTAATGGTGAGGTCCTTTGCTGAAGCTTTCACGCACTTAACCTTTCTTTTTCCTGTTCTCGGCGCCGATGGGTGCTCTTTCAGCGGATCTGATCCCACATCCATCTATGGAGTCGAAACTTTGGCCTTAATGACCGGGGAGTTGAAGTAGCCTGAGGGGAGGGAATTAGGGTTAGATGAATATTGGGGGATAGAACAAGGAGGGGGCAAAAGGTTGAGTACAGGTAGCGGATCGAAAGAGGGTGATGGAGGCAAAACAACGCTGAGAATATTGAGAGTATCGGGAGATAGAGGGGGACAATCGAGGCCTGATGTTTCTAGGGAGAGTGATCCAAAGCGAATAGATGATGAGGAAGATCCAAGCAGTGAAATAATCGGTGAGGAAATCGGATATGAGAGCCTATTTAGAGCAGGGCATTCTATGTTAGGGTTAGGGATACGACTGCCGAAGATAGACTGTCCCTCATATGGGTCTAGGGAGTAATCTAACGCCTCCTCCTCAATATCCATTCTGTCCATAGATGGAAATTGCCACCAAAAACGCTGGAGAGTCAGTTGACTATGAGCACAGGGAGCGGATGTCGACAGGTTGGGAGAAAAGTAACAGCTATCGCAAGAACCTGTAATTACTATGATAAAAAAGTTTTATTTTATCTCTGTGTAGGTGCAGTGATGCATGCACGCCACCTGCCCACCTGTAGCCATGTCAGAGCCTAGAACATTATGCCCCCCTCAACAAGACTCCTTAGATACCACTTCTCTCCAAAAGTTATTTGGTAGTTTGGTTTCATTCAATATTATTCTATCCACTTCTTGTTTAGTTCTATTCTTCCTTTCTACAAATCCATTTTGTTTTTGAGTCCTTGTCGCAAAAAAAAAATGTCCTTTGATTCCATGATTCTCACAGAATTCATCAAATTCATTACAGGTAAACTCACCTCCTTTGTATGATCTTAAGAACTTGAATTTTAAATCAATATCATTTTGAACTAGGGCTTAGATTGCTTTAAACTTCACAAATTCTTCAATTTTTTCTTTAAGAAATGTAACTCATGTCATTTTTGTGTAACCATCAATAAACAATATAAAATAACTCTTTCCCTTAAAGTTTGTGTTCTTGTTGGCCCGTCAAAATTTGTGTGTACAAGTGCCAATGGATTTGATGTTGAGTACTTTTTCTTTTTAAACTAACTCTTATTTTCTTCTTTTGTTGACATGGCTTGCAAATATTGTTCGTAGGTTTTTATATCCTTGACATATCGCTTACAACTTGTGTCTTGTTGAGTTTTACAAAATTTAAAAGTTTACATGGCATATACTTCTATGCCACAACCAGCTTTCATCTACTTGTCCCATATAATATTATTCTCTTTTAACATCATAGAGGATGTATGCATTTCTTAGGGTTCTGTATGTATTTTCCACTAACCTTCCTTAAATTGCTTTCTTTATTTCACATCCTTTAGAATGAAATGTGAGTTTGTAACCTTGAAAATGCATTTGAATGACACTTATAATGACACATTTTAACCCTTCAACATGCAAGACATTATTTTTTTAATTTTTTCCATCATCAAGAATAAACGCACCTTTTCCAATTATCCTTGCAAAAATTTTATCCCCAAAGGTAACACTGCCTCATTTTTCTTCATTTAGCAAGAGGAATTTGTTTTGATCCCCTATCATGGGATTTGAACATCCACTATTAATGTATCATTGGTTTCCTTTGTTTTGAGCATACAATGAAATTCCACATTCTTCCTTCTTTTTTTGTTCTTGCTTCCTTTTTCACACCTTTGTGTATTTTTCTCTATGCCCAGTAAGAAAATCTTCTTCATTTTTTTGTTTAGAAGACTTTATTATGTTGCTTCTATAGTCACGCACCATGTGCCCATAATTATTTCACTTATAATATTCAATATTGTAATTTTTGGAAGAAGTTGCCATTTATGTCAAAGGATGTCGAATTGAAAGAAAATGTTACATATTCAAATAACATATTTCATAATATTGTTTTTGGATTTTTGATGTCCCATTTAGATACCCTGCATTTTAATGCATGTTTACACCATTTACCTAGCTCAAATGGAATAATATCATATATTGTTAGAAATCTTGTTTCAATACCTTTCAAATGATATATGGCACTCCCTCTAATTCATCATTGTTAAGGATAAGTGATTTTTTTAATATTCACTATACATTGTGCCAGTTGTAAAAGCCATTCTAGCCAGTGGACAAGTCAACCCAAACAGTGGGAAAGCCAGCCCAATATAGACCCCAAATGCACTATAAATATGCATGAGAAGGATCATTTCATGTCATTCACTCAAGCAAGTTTGGATCTATTCAAACAAGCAAGGAAAAGGAGTTCCAAGGTTAATACCTGATGAACCAGAAGTGAAGAGGTGTTGATTTGGAGGGACTCTTTGGGAAGGATTTTTGGCACATTTTGAATGGTTTTTGGCTTATTTTAGAAAGGTTTTTTGGCTTATTTTGGAAGTATTTTTGGCACATCATTTTAAGGTTTTTGGACCTAGTTGGAAGGTTGATTGCAGACTTATTATTGAGGGCCAAATTATGCCCCCTTTGAAGGCTAAATTTTAGATATTTGTGTTGGAGGATGCAGTAGGGCAACTATTAATTGAATTTCTCCTTGATCTTAATAATTTCTAGTGAGCTTTACTTATCTTCTTGTTTTTATTTATTAGATATTTCCATCAAACGATTATCAAGAGAAAAAACAATAAATATAATGGACACAAGTATTAGGCTCAAAGTCAGGGAAAAACCCCTCCAAGGGGAAAATCTATAAATAATAGCTTCTCTTCTTATAGAATATGCTTCAAATGATAAAACCAGGACCCAAAACCCTAGACCAAGTCCTCCTCCAAGCACCAAGTCATCCCTTCAGGAATACCTTTGAAACAAGTCAAAGTTTGACCAAGTCAACAAAGGTAAAACCACTTCAACTCTTCTTCACTTCAGAATTTTGGCCCTCTACTTCAGGTCTGCAACTTCGACCCTTTAGAATAGAAAAAACCCTAACTTCTTTGCACGTGTTATATACCCAATAGATCCTTCCTTCAACAAGTCAAGGTCTTCCAAGTCAACAAAAGTCAAACCTTTAAAAATTTCCCCAATCAAGGCCTTGGTCCTGTAACTTTGGATTTGTAGCTCGACCTTCAACTTTTGGTTCTAAAATCAGCCTAGAACCCTAGATTCTTGCACTTGTGAATAGAATGAGGCCCAAAAACATTCTTTATTCTTCTTGATTTCTCCTATATTCCTAATCCTTTGCTCCATCTACCTTGATGTTCCTTGCTTCATATCGAAATTATTCATTGAGATGATCGAATTGGTGCCAAATGAGGTTGAAGCTACTTGTATTTATAACCTTTTCATGAGGTCGAATAACCTCTTCTAGGATAGCTTGTCATTGGCAGGGCCAACTTGTACTTGGAGGCTCAAAGGACTTTCTAGACTCATAATTAATATCTTTTACATGTTACATCTTTCCAACTAAGGTCTTATACAATTGACAAGGACTTTCTTGGCTCAATAAAAAAATTCTTTTGACATGACAAACCCTAGAAGCATGAAGAACATGCTTGATTACCATCAAAATGGAGCATGAAACCCATACTTAAAATAATATTTTTCTTCTTATTTTTCTTGTAATATAAGATATACATAATTACATGAGTACAATGATAATTATGAAGACAAAAACTAGTTACATTTTCCAACACTCCCTATTGACTAGGGAGGTTTTCATAATTGCACACCTAATGCAAGGATATTCTCAAACTAAAGAGTTACCATAAGAAGATTTGGTTTGGTAAGCCATCTTTAAGCATCGACATCATGACCAACATTGTCAACATAGTAAGTCCTTACTTGAAAAACTCTTTCTTATACACAAGAATAATGTTTGAAGGCTTTATGTGAGATACCACACGACCTCTTCAAGGTACATATCCCATATGGATTTTCATTAGGTATATCTTTTTAGGACTATTATTATCTTGGATTCCCATTCCTCAAAACATATCAGTCCTCTTCGACCCCTCTTGTCTTGGATACCTATCCAATCCTCAAAGAGAGTTGGTCCACTTCCTATATTGGATTTTCTATCCCTAAGGAAATCATAGATGCATATCCAATCCTCCATCCACCATTCTTTCTTAATGGCCTTTACTTAGACATGTGTATGTTCATCCTTGCCTAGTGCACTACACATGAATAATATAATACAAATGTGATGTTCATCATCACTTCCTCTCAACCAGAGAGGAGATCCCTATTCCCACTCAATTTAGGGAATAGATCCTTGCTCCTTCACAAATATTAAGGAGACTTCATACTCCCTGTAAAGTATAGAGGAGATTATTTCACTTCCTTTAAAATGGGAAATCATAACCATAAGATCTCTATATTTTTTCCATAAATGTATAAGCTACCAGTTCTTTATGGAGATAGTTGCATGAATCTTTTTTTCTTCGTACTGCATCATATTGAGCTTTATTTCTTCTTGGATTTTGTAGAGCGATATTCTCCCTTCAATCCTGTGACAAGATTCATGCCATCACTATTGCATATCACTTTCCTCTAGACACCATCAATGAAGGCATTATATTGAGCCTTATTAAATTTCAAGCTAGTCATAGCTTCCTCTAAACATGAAAGTGATTTCTATTGATGTAGTAACATGAATATCAAGTATCTTCTTACACTGATACCTTCCAATTCCAAGATGATGATATAAACATATTGAGTTCACAATACTTTAAGGATTACAAAAAAAAATCACTCAATCCATATGTTCTTTGAATCGAGTCTTGTAACCAACAGTTGGAATCGCCTCAATTGTTATTATGTATTCCTTCAACATCCTTCTAGGTAGCAAAAAAATATGTCAATCAGATAACCAAGATATTAAATATCATAATTACCTTATCATGATGGTTCTTTCATCAAAGTATTTGTGTATTTGTACCCTTTGACATCAACATCCTTTTGTTTGATCCATCTCCACATTGTACAAGAGTCCTCCATGCATCCATTTCTAATCAAGGTGCCCATGGATCAAACTAATTTGTAAGCTACAAAATATTCCTTGGAGTTTTTATTGTAAATTTCTTTCTTTCTTCTAGAGAGTATACTTGATGTTTGTCAACATTGTTATATTTATGCGATGCAATCTTGTGAGCGAGTCTTGATCTCCACCCATTCCAAAGCATGTCAAATTTCTTCTTTTGAGCATCATGCAACCATATGGAAGACTTACTGAGCACACTTTTATATCCAACTCTTTCTATAATATTGTTATAGATATGAACCTTACCCTAGAGAAGAGTTACTTAAAATATGCATACCTTTGATTCAATACAATCATCTTGCTTGCTTCTTGTACCTATCAAAGATAGGTTCCTTTTCCAAGGAGTAGAAATACTTTCATTATGCTCTTCACAATTCAACTTGACCATTTTCATTCCTTCATCCTTCAGAAGTATTTTTCCATACTAGATGGAATATATACTAGTCATGTCATATTTCTCTTCCATGAACCTTCCAAAATGATGGTTCATACAGGATCTTGATTATCTATCTTTGCAAAATGAATACCTCTAACATGATAGAAAATGCTTCGATGAACAATTATATGCAATATGGTCCAATCTTTTCATTCTTTTGAAACTAGATGATATTTACCAAAGCAATTACTCAAGTATATTATAATTTCTCTAATGTCATATGCTTCTATCTATGATTCCATGATTTTAAAAAAATCAAGACTTCTCCTTGAGAATGAAACAATGCATGCTAATCCATTTTCTACTTAATAAAAGGAAGACAAATTTCATAAATTACCTGATGTAGATGGAGCTTCCTTCAATATTAAATATCCTTGGGATCTTCTCCTTTCAGCTTCTTCTCAATTTCTCCCTTTTATTCAGCTATATAGGCTTCACTTCTTTCCTTTCTTTTGTTCTCTTTCTTGTTTTGAAAATCCCTCTTAAAGTGTCCATACTCATTGAATCCAAAGCATTGAATCTTGGACATATCGATATTTCATTTGGACTTTCCAAACCTCCCTTTCTTAAAAATTTTGGACCTTGCAATAAAGGCTTGAGACTTTTCATTTGATTTAGTGTTATCCTTTCCCTTGATCTTGGATTATTCCAAAATAAATTGATCCCATAACTCATCAAAATGTCTAGTATCATTTTTAGAGTAGATTCTATTTGAAAAGTTGTTCCAATCAGGTGGCAAAGAATTTAATACACAAATGGACATTTTAGAGTTGGAAACAATTTTCCCAATACCTTATAATTAATCCCTTATTTGTGAGATCTTCATGAGATAAGTGGCCATGTCTTCATCCTTTGACTTCCTTATTCTATGTAGTTGTTTTGTCAAGGAAATAGTTTGACCTGATATACTTATACAATACAAATTTACCAACTTATCATACATAGCCTTTTATGTATTTAAATCAACAACAAAGGGAACAAGATGATATTTTATAGATTCAATAATGATTCTTTGTGCCCTTACTTCTCCCTTCTTGTATTTTTTAACTCTTGAGTCTTCTCTTCGTTTGATACAACTACTTCACCAAGGACATATTCCATGACTTCATTTTCTATGATTGCCAAGTCAATCATCTTCTTCCATGCAAGGGAGTTTGTTGATCCAATGAGCTTATTGCTTTCCTTGAAAAATGTAGCCATATGATCTATAGATTGAGACATAGAAAACAATATGATACTTACCTTTCAACCAAAAGTATTTTTTCTTAATGGTGTCTCCAAATATATTGATGTTTTCAAGACCTTCAAGGAGACTTCAATGATGTCATAGAATGATGGCTTCTAGGATGCCTTCAACAATGTCTTCAAATAGCTTCAAGGAGTAAATTTTGATCCCAAAATTTTCTATGCTTCCTTTTCTTTAAGATTAAAGAACCTTTGACAAGAGCTTATCCTTACTTCCCTTAATGAGAACTTGATCCTTTTTAATATGATGAAATCCTTGATGCAGTGACCTTCTTTCTAGATCAATAGGTATTTTTTTCTTTGTGTCCTTTTTCCAATGATTTCCCTTAATAAGAAAACCCTTCTTATGTCACCATGATTATTTTCCATCTCCCTTCTTTTTCTTCACCTTAGCTATAAAACCATGTTGGAGAATGCAGGAGGGTAGCTATTAATTCAATTTCTATCTAACTTTAATAATTTCTTGTGAAATTTAATTATCTTCTTGTGTTTCTTTATTAGATATTTTAATCAAACAATTATCAAGAGAAAAAACAATAAAGACAATGGACACAATTATTAGGCTCCAATCTAGGGAAAAACCCCTCCAAGGGGAAAAATTAGAAATAAGATCTTCTCTTCTTATAGAATTTTCTTCAAATGATAAAACCAAGACCAAGTCCTCCACCAACCACCAAGTCAGCCCTTCAGGAATCTCTTTCAAGCAAGTCAAAGTCTGACCAAGTCAACAAAGGTCAAACCACTTCAACTCCGCTTCACTTTAGAATTTTGGCCTTGTACTTCAGGTCTAAAAATTCATCCATGTAGAACAAAAAGGGCCCTAACTTCTTTGCATGTGTTAGAATTCGAAGAGATCCTTCTTTCAACAAGTGAAGATCTTCCAAGACAACAAAATTCAAACCTTTACAAATTTCCCTAATCAAGATCTTGGTCCTGTAACTCAGATCTGAAACTCGACCTTCAAATTTTGGTCCTACAATCATCCTAGAAACCCTAGATTATTTCATATGTGAATAAAATGAGGCCCAAAAACATAATGTATTTCTTCTTCTTGATTTCTCCTAACTTCCTGGTCTTTCACTCTAGCTTCCTTGATGTTCTTTGCTTCAGATCGAACTTATTCCTTGAGATGATCGAATTGGTGCCAAATGAGGTCAAAAATGCTTGTATTTATAAACTTTTCATGAGGCTGAATAGCCTCTTCTAGGCCAACCTATCACTGGCATGGTCGACTTGTGCTTGGAGGTTCAAAGGAATTTCTAGACTCATAATTAATTTATTTTACATGTCACATGTTTTTGAATAGGGTCTTATACAATTGACAAGGACTTTCTTGGCTCAAGAAAAATATTATTTTGACATGAAAAAACCTAGAAGTATGAAAAACATGCTTCACTTAGAAAACCATCAAAATGGAGCATGAAACCCATGCTTAAAATAATACTTTTATTTCTTCTTTTTCTTGTAACATAAGATATACATAATGACTTAAGTGCATTGACAATTATGAAGACCAAAACTAGTTACATTTTCCAAAACTTTGTAGAGGTGTGTAAGGATGAATCTCAATCTTGTCTTAAGAGAAAAGACATGTCCCTAATGGGGCTGAATTTCAACACCAAAGTTCTAGTGAAAAGAATGCCAAACTAAGACTTGTTTTTAGGAATAAATCTTGGTGTGTTTAAAGGTGATTTTCATATCTGTTCTGAATATATAACACTATCCTTTGTTGAGGAGGTTGAACCCTGTGGAGGAGATAGAGATCTAGAAGTTGAGTTCCATTCATAAGGAAGCCAATTTCAAGGATCATTTGTAAAAGGAATTTTTTTTCTAAGACAATCTTGTTTAGGAAGTCAAGCACCTATGTGAAGGACATAGGAGTAGCTGCTAGAAGGGTAGACTTTCTTTGACTATTATTAACTCTTGTACAAGATTTGGTGCTGGCAAACTAGGGGGTTAGTACTTCCTTCTAGTTGTTTTTGATAAACCAGGGAATTAGTAAACCAAGGAGTTGGTACTTCATTTCAGTTGGTGTTGATAAATTTGAATGTACTCTTTCTATATATTAAGAAAAACATTCCATGGTTTGCATGTAAAAATATCTGACCACTGTATATTTATGTGATTTTCTTTATACATGTGGATGGATTTACAAGTTTTTGAAGTTAAAATTTGTTAATACTGATTCACACCCCCGCTCAACGTTGCTGAATATTCCCCACAATTAGTGTTGGAGTCTGGTTCCTTCATAAACAATTTAACCATTGGAAGGAAGATATCAGTAAGACTCATGGAAAAGCGAGCAGAATACTCCAACCATGGCCTATCATTGTTTGGTGGAAAAAATTATGCCCTTTTTAGCATAAGGATGAGTCTGTTCTTATGGGCACAAGGAGCTGAGATTTCGCAAGTTGTTCTAAATGAATACAAGGTACCAACTTCTACTCCAATAGATCAAGTTGGAAGAAAACTCTATGAAAATAACTAAAAGCCTATGTATGCCATTCTGAGAGGGTTGATAGGGTCATAATTTTTAATGTTATGCATTGTGAATCAACAAAGGAAATATGGGACTATTGAAATTATACCTATGGCCACTCTTCATAAAATTATTATTTTTATGAATAATTTCAAGTGGATCCAGAAGTATTAAGTTGGCTCTCATTCAAATCACATGATGGCTACTTGGATTTCATTTAAACTCTCTCATTCAGATCACATGATGGCTAGTTGGCTTGTGTTAAAACTCTCTCATTCAAATCACGTGATGACTAGTTGGCTTACATTGAAACTCTCTCATTTGGATCACATGATAGCTAGTTGGCTTTCCTAGAAACTCACTCATTTGGATCACATAATGGATATATAGAGAGGTTATTTTTCTCTCCTTGGGATGAAATTTGAACACACATACCTTACTCATCTTCTCTCCTATGTGAAGTGGTTCAAGATCTGTAAATCTTCTCATTACGTTTATGATCTGAAATTAATGATTAGAGATCTTCTCATTATACTTATGATATGAAGTTAGAGGTTTGAGAAGCTAAAATACATATCCACAGATGAAAAGGTAGCTGACATATTGATGGAGTCTCTTCCAAATAAGAAGCTTGAGTATTTGAGAGGCAAGATTGGACTCGTTGATATCTCTTCCCTGGTTGAGAGAGAGTGATGAGAGACAACGTATTCTCCATGTGCCATGAGCTAGAATGGGACTAACAATTGTAAGTCTACTGAAGACACTAGTAGGGAGAATGGAGGATTGAATAAGCATCTAAGACCAATACTTCTTAAGGATTGGGAGTCTAAGATAGGATTAGTCCCAAGGATTGATACTATTTGAGGATGAGGTAGGGAATCTAAGATAAGGGTAGTCAAAGTGGACCAATATTATTTGAGGGTTGGGAATCCAAGATAAGAATAGTCTTGTAAGGACTTACCTGGTGAACATCCAGATGATGTATGTGCCTTGAGAGACGGTGGTGTCCAAATGTATTCCTCCAAGAATTGTTCTCTAATCTAGTGGAGAGTTAGAGCTTGTTAGTCCAGGCCTTGATATTTTGCAAATTGACAATGTTGTTTATGATGTTGATGCTTGATGATGGATTATCAATTTGAAATATTCTTATGAGAAATTTTCAATTTGAGTATCCTTATATCTCGTTGTATAAGTATGATTATCTCCCTAGTTAAGAGGGAGTGTTGAAACATGAAATTGGGTTTGGTCTTCATAATTATCGTTGTACTATGTATCAATATGTATTTCTTGTAAAAACCAAAGAGAAGAACAATAAATTTATTATTATTATTATTATTATTATAGTCAAAGCATGTTCTTCATGCTTCTAGGGTTTATTGAATCAAGAGGAGAATATATCATGTATGAAAGTCCCATTTTGACTATTTTATAACAAAAGAAAAATATTATTTTTGAGAAAAAAAGAGTCATTTTGTCCCACAATACCAAATCGACCCTGCCTTGTGAAGTTAGCCTTGAAGAGGCTCAATTCGACCTCCTAGGATGACTATGAAAGAAAGAGACTTCGACCTCATTTTCTCACTCACTCACAATTTGATTTATGAACAAGAGAGAAGAAGAAGTGTGAAGGCCAAGCAAGAGAGAGAAGAATCCAAGGAGCTGGCGCAACTCTGTGAAGTTGCTGGGGTAAATCTACGAAGGTGTCAAGGAAACTCTACAAAATTGCACATCTAAAATTTCTGACTTAAAGAGGTTTGACCAGCTTTGATTCTTGTTGACTTGGTTTGGTTGGAGGAAAATCTAAATAAGGGATGACTTGGTTCCTTGTGGAGGTCTTGGTCTTGGGTCTTGGATGTCTCATTATGATCTACTTCTATAAGAAGAGAATTTGTTTTTGTTTTCCCTCTTGTGAGGTTTTTCCCTGGCTTGGAGCCTATATCTAGTGTTTTTAATCTCTTGTGATCTTCATGCACTTTATGTTTTTAGTAATTGCTTGATAAAGAAGATATACTAAAGTAATAAAAGCCAACAAACACTCACAAGTAATTATCAAGTAAGAGGAATAAACTCTAATCTACAAAAACATTGATTTCTCAACACATCATAGTGTGCTTAAGAGCCTGGTGTGTTAATTACTTTGTGTTATGGGAATATGTCTTTAAATATGTGGATTTCAGGTGATTGTATTGAGGTACCATGCAAATTGACTACTATGGTGTATGGTAATATAAATATTTGATTGTGTGATTCTTGTGCACAAATATTCAAAGCCTTTAGAATCAATTCACATAGATCTATGGTAGTAGATATGTAGTCTAGTGAGAGGTATGAATCTACTTGTTGTAGGGGCTAGAATCTAATAATGTTTGAACATAGTTATCTAGAATATTTTACATTGTTTGCAAAGTTTATGTGCATTACATTTTATATTTTAGAGATCTTTTTTAATTGTTGGAGGTCCCTTAAATATTTGCGCACCATATGATAAATAGTGTGATTGAAAACTTCAACGTTGAATCTCTTAGATTAGATAGATTGAATACTCAACAATATATTGATTTGGTTAAGTTTAAAATATGTGCATCTATAGTTTTGGCTTGCAGAAATAAACTTGATTTATGCATTGGTTATGAATCTATTTTGGCAGTTGAATCATCATAGGTTTATGGAATATCTAATGATTTATCTTGCAAAGACTACAGATCATTGATGACTGTAGAGTAATAGTTCAGAGAGAAGTCTAGTGGGTTATAGCATCAAAGGGTGATTATATACTTGTGAAGTGCACAATGTTGATAGGATAATGCACTTGTGTCTACATGGGTATTTAACTTAGCTCATTTTCCTTATATGCCTGAATATGGATTAATGCCACATGTATGTTGTTGTATCTATGGCTTAGTAGAGTATGAATAGTATGGTTTATTGATCATGTATATGATGTCATTTTATTAATTATAGAGAAACATACATACATACATACATATATATATATATATATATATATATATATATATATATATATATATATGGTTGCACACTGAAGGGAGAAGTTCTTGTTTTGCAGAGATCATTATCTTGCTAGTTCCTATACATAGATCCAAATGTGCGCACTAGTGGTTCTTGAGTAAATGCAGGTTGAATATTTTTCATAGGTTTACATTGAATGATTTTGAGTCTGTGAGACATAAACTTGATATGTTTGAATATAGATTAATATGTGAAGTTGTTTCTTATGAATGATAGGGCTTGCTCTTGAACTCAATGTTGTTGATTAATAACCATTAACCCTCTTGTATGTAAGATTGTGTATGTCTAAAAGGATACAATGACAAAGAAATTTTTGTAGGATGTTGATTGATATATACTTGTTAACTTCGAATGACTATCTACTATTGTTGTATAAGGGTTATATGCATAAGGTGAAGGTTTATAGTTTTGTTTGGACATAGGTATATGCAAGGTGATGAATCTCTTGCAAGTTCTTTTTATGGTGGCTTGATTGAGAGTTCTCTTTCTTTAATACAATGAACATAATACAACATTGGTGACATATTGAGCTTATAAATATCCATGATAATGATTTTGTATGTCTTGCTAGGAGTTTGATATGATGCATGGACCACATTTGTGGTGATTATTTATTGAACGCAGGGTTTGCCTTTATGATTGATATTGAACGAAAATTGACATATTGAAGACACAAACATGCACAAACACACACACACACATACACACACCCACTCACACACATATAAAGTAGTTACAAGCTTAGAAGGTTGATTTTGTTTCATGATGAGCCTGCATGCAAAGGGGAAGTTGGACATATTATTATGATGTGTGTTGTTGAGACTAACATGTTGAATACTACAAGGGTTACTCATGTTGTGGGTATGCATATGTGGCTACTAATGTATTGTTTCCTATCCATGAATATGCTACTACTAAGTTGATGTGTGAGATTTTGTTGTATGAATGAAGGAAAATAAAATTTATGAGTTAGGGTTTCATCTCATGGGTAAGCATATTCATTGATTATATGTTTGTTGTTGTAGAAAATGACCAACTATGTACTAGGATGGATTTCTACCACTGAAAGAAGAAAATCTAGCTCCCTGATGATGACGAGGATGCAAGAAAACCAAGATCAGGAGGGAGTTGATATACTCTCAAGAGATAATTATTTTCCTGATTATTTCTATTCTTATTTTAATTACAATGTATTGTATTTGTTTATCATGCTTGGTTGTATTTGTTCTTCCTTGGCCTCCTAGTGAGGATTGTAGGTACATAATGAACACTTCCAAATATGTGGCAATCAATGGAAGAACAAAGTGACAAGAAGACTTGTGATTGATGTGTGTTAAACTCATAAGGAGAAGACATGATCATCCTGGTTGAAATATTGTATTTTAATCTATAGAAGTCCGTTGTGACTTCTGTTACCGCTTGAATTTGGCCTCAGGCTGAAAAAGACAAAATCCAAGGCAACATCAAACCACTTAGCCTCGTAGCTAGCACTACGAGGACAGGAGAGGGCTCTCTCCGGGTCTATCTTGGCAAAAGGTCTTCAAAGGGCGGAGATGACCAATAAAGAACACTGATTTTAGGCTAGTAAACGGATAGGGAAAGTTTGATTTTAAATTTTTAGAGTTTTGTTGGAAAACTGAGCACAACAATTTTGGGTGCGGGGATGAGACAGTTTTTGCAGAGGTCTTTTTGGGGCAAGGTAGGAGATTGTCTTGATGCCTTTGAATTAAGTGAATGGATAGGAATGACCGGTGAGGAGCTAAAGAGAGCAAGAAACCTTCGAGAATTCTCCTTAGACAGATGAAAACATAGATATTAAGAAAACTTAAAGGCAGAGCATAGAAACCATGAATTCTACCTTAACACTTCATTTACTTAATGTGCAGAAAAGAGGAGTAGGAAAATGATACACATAAAAAACTTACAAGTACATGAGAGAAACACACCATCAACACAAATAACCACAGGAATCCCAAATAGTGCTGCAAAACCCTGGTCCTTCCTTTGCCAAAATTGCAGAGATACAAAGAGTAATACAGTCTAAGCTTATCCCTCAAGAGTCCAACCATGAAAATGACTAAGAAAGTACATAATATAGGCAAGCTAACACATTTCCTTGCCTCTAGGGGTCGAGCTCATCATCCTAGGAGCTGTTTCAACCAATTCTAAACTGAGCACTACAATCTAGGCAATCAAAACAACTTGCCTCTATAAGCTAGGAAACCAATTCATTCATTAATTTTTTGCCATTTTATGAATGAATCTTCTAGAATAGGTAAAAAAGTGTCATGTCAACATGAAATTACATCAATTACATCAAAGAGGATGAAAAATCCCACCAAAAAGTCAAAACTAGTCAATGTTGCGTTTTCCTGAGCTGAAGGTGCAAAACTGGCAAATTTTCCCAACGCGTAGCGCGCCATTTCTCAATGCGTAGCACGCCTTTCAGGCCACTTTTGAGGCACTCTCCGGCATCCAAATGAGGCACAAGTGGGCTTGCTGGAAATTTCTGGATGTCTACTCTCCAGCCCAAGTGGAATTTATCAATTTGGTCGCCATTTGCCCCTCCAAAATTGCAATCTTCCAAGACTGCTTCCTGTGTGTCCAAAAAGTGGCAGAAGGTCATTTTTTGCTTGTTTTTTGACCTTTTGGGGGATCAAATCTCCATGAAACTTCTTGGCAGTGGCTGAGCAAGTTTAATTTGTCATAAAAAATCCAAAAATTCTGAGTTTTGTGAAATGGACCTCCCCAACTTAAGGGTAGCGCGTGGCAGCCAAAACCCTGATGCGTAGCGCGCCTGAGCCCTACGCGTAGCACTACTTTCAGATGCTTTTTGGAGGCCTTCTCGGTGTCCAAATTGGGAACAGGATAGCTCTTTGGAAAGGCATTGGAGCCTAATTTCCAAAAAAACTAGAATATTTCAATTTGGAGTTCATTTTCCCTATCAAAAATCAAATCTCCCATGACTGGTCAAAATGTGCCAAATGAGGCTGCCTCAAGGCAGAGTGCTGTTGTAGTCAACTTTTGAATGCCTTCCTCAACTTCCAATTGAGCTCATGATAGCTCATTGGAAATATATTTGTGTCTAGTTATCATTTGACTCATCAATAAATGCATTTGACCAAGCAAGCTAGGAGAAATCTTGATTTTCCCAAAGTCACTTCAGAGGTGCATTAGATTCTCCTGAGGCAACAATATTTTAGACATTTCTCCAAAACCATGACACCTGTGCAAAAAGTGAAGGAGGTTTTTATTATTTGGCATGTGGTGGAAAAAAACCTCTCTCAGTTTTCCAAAATTCATCTTTGATTTCTCTAAAAAATCTTTTGAGTGAAACTTATCCCGATGTGTGAAACAAGGAATTTTGTGGAAATGAAGTGAAATGAAGGGGATGAGGGGCTTCTAAATTCTTGGGGAAATTTTTGGAAGTAGGGAGGGATGTTAGGAAGTAGGGGAAAGTGGAATCTCAGAGATCGAGCGACGGGAAGGGGTGAAAAAGGGCAAAACACAGGCCTAGCCTAGAAAATTGCCAAGTTGTGGCAAGAAACTAGGGTTTGTGCGAAAATGAGGAATTTGGCGGATCTCAGTGATAGGAAGCATTTGATAAGGTACTTTAAGGGTAGGGGAAGGTGTATGAACATCTGGATACAAGTTTTGCTGATGATTTGACCATCCAAGAGAAATTACCTCCAAAACCCTAAGAGACTGGAAATGGACCTTACCAAGGCACAACTGAAGCATGAATAAGCTGTAAAATGACCCATTAGACACTGACATGATAATGACAACCCTATGAACGATGATAGACTCAGCAGCATGATGACATGGACTGACATTTGGACAACTTTAGAAGGAGTGAAAGCAAACCCTAGATCTAATGCCTAGTGACCAAATTTTGCTTGAAGACTCTTTGAAATGACAAAATTTGACCTTGACACTCTGAGACCACTTTGTAAGAGCATATTTGATCACTGGAGGAAGGCTGGAAAGACTGACACTAACATTGGCTCCAATGGGGATGGTAGCTCCTTGGAGGTGCCAAGAACGGCAGATCTTTGGGAGAGCAGATCAGTGCTTTCATCCATTGGGCGATGGAGCCATTATTTCAACAACCAACATATAGTTTGACACATTTATTGAATGAAAACTTGACTGAAAACTAACTGAAACTTAACTGAAGCTTGACTCAAACCGACTCGATGGCAAACTGAAATAACTTGAAAAAACTCACTCAACATACCAAACACAAATGACTCATGACTGACTTAAAACAAGACTTTACAAAGCTTTTTGAAGGGCAACAGTCCATCAAGATTTGAAATCATGATGACAACCACCTGTGTTTCTTACAAGACAATATATCCTCAAAATATATCAAAATGCCAATGCAACCAATCAAGAAGATGGCTTCTTGACTGATTCTTCTTATCAGATCTTCTGGTCAACAGTACAATCCTATCACTGGGCATCCAAAAACATAGTTGACCATGGCTGCAACAAAACACTGTAATAAACACTTTCACTGCTGGCTGCAACAAACTTGCTAGAGGATCGTAAAAAACATGAAGATTTGCCATTGCCACCTCCTGCTGAAAGATCAAGGTGTCCTTTGTTTCAATTCCTGATCTGCCTTCATCATGTGCTTCGGTAAAAGTATGCTCATGGGCTTCAAAAAACTCTGAACAAATGGATGGGCAGATCTCTTCTTGAAAAAGCATTTCAGCACATGAAACATATGAAGAGGAATCTGAATGGAAATCCTGAATGTTTTGATCTTCTGTGGTGTGAATGTGTTGTAGGTCATTCTTAGACAAAAAACAATCTTCGAGATTATCAAACATTACATCCTTATCATCTTTGTGAAAGAAAAAATTATCTTTTTGCTGGTCTACAAAGCTGATTATAAGACAGCCATCTTTTTCAAAAGAGGAGGAAGTTTCACCAACACTTTCCTGACTATGTGTGCACTGCAAATCTGTTGTAGCTTGGGTTGTAACAAGACCTCTCAAAAGTAGATCTATCTCATCTTCAGACAAAGGAGACAATGTTTTTTGTTTTCTTCTGCTTAAACAGTAATTATCTTCATATGGCAGGGCATTCAAACTGTCATTTATTACTGAGTTATTGAAAGGAGATTCATCACTTACTTGCACAAAGATCTCATTCTCTTGTTCATGAACATATGAATCCAAAACTCTGTCTATGATCTCAACAACAAAGCTCTCCTTTTCAGGATTCAGCACAAGATATGCTTGGTCATCACAATCTGAATGTAGTTCTGAAGTAGCTGACTGGACATTATCACAATCTACAATCAGCACTGGACTTACTTGCATGCTGCTGTCTTCTGTGGGCAGATCTGAAATGTCATTCTCCCTTTCATCATTTTCAGCCATATGACCATCTTCAGCCTGCTGATCTTGATTCTGCTGCAAAATGTCCTGATCATCTGGACAAGTATCCTCTAAGTTTTCTTTATGTTGCTGAAATGGATTCTCATACAGAGCCTCCATGATCTCATCATCCATAAAATTATCATCTTCATAATATTTCTCAAGGCTTTCAATAAAACTATAAGCATGCTTGCAACAGTCTTGAACTAAATTTAATGATGGATAAGAGTCCTTATATCGTTCAATGAACATAGCATGAAAATCCTTTAAACAGTAAATACAAGCAGGCGGCAAACTTTCATACCATGATTGGGCTTTACCTTCCAGAGTGGCCAAGAATATCTTCATCAAGCAATCTTCAGGAAAATCAACCTTCAACTTGCGAATATGCATGTGAAATCTAACCAGATGTAGAGCAGCGTCCTTCCTACCATCATCTTTAAATGTAGGAAAATTCCTTGACCAATCTACCTTTGGAATTTTATTTGGAAAACCAGGGATGTGATCTCGGCTCATGGGAGCATATCTTCTTGCAACCCGATCCATTTTGAAAAGCTCAAAGCTACTAATCTTCCTACAGTGAAGTCACCATGAAGCATTGATCTCTGGAGTTTTCAGTGAAGGAGTCGCCAGTGAATGATTTCAGCCTTGTCAGTGTCTGATCGTTTTCCACCATCAACAATTAGATCTGAACTTGATACATGTACTGGGGTAATTAACAAGTTAGATGTCACGTTTACAAGCTAGACCAGAGATTGACTGAAGCAGCGTTTATCTACTTCCGCTAATGCAAAGCAAAAGCGTTTCGAAGGCTACCTGGCATAACTTCAGGCTCCGTCTGTAGCTTATAAAACAAATGACATCAACAAGCAAACCATTTTTTCTCCCCATTATGGTCGCCAATATGTTAGCGCTTGAATTTGGCCTTAGTCTGAAAAAGATAAAATCCAAGGCAACATCAAACCACTTAGCCTCGTAGCTAGCCCTACGGGGACAGGAGAGGGCTCTCTCCGGGTCTATCTCGGCAAAAGGTCTTCAAAGGGCGGAGATGACCAATAAAGAACACTTATTTTAGGCTAGTAAACAGATAGGGAAAGTTTGATTTTAAATTTTTAGAGTTTTGTTGGAAAACTGAGCACAACAATTTTGGGTGCGGGGATGAGACACAGTTTTTGCAGAGGTCTTTTTGGGGCAAGGTAGGAGATTTTCTTGATGCCTTTGAATTAAGTGAATGGATAGAATGACTGGTGAGGAGCTAAAGAGAGCAATAAACCTTCGAGAATTCTCCTTAGACAGATGAAAACATAGATATTAAGCAAACTTAAAGGCAGAGCATAGAAACCATGAATTCTACCTTAACACTTCATTTACTTAATGTGCAGAAAAGATGAGTAGGAAAATGATACACATAAAAAACTTACAAGTACATGAGAGAAACACACCATCAACACAAATAACCACAGGAATCCCAAATAGCGCTGCAAAACCCTGGTCCTTCCTTTGCCAAAATTGCAGAGATACAAAGAGTAATACAGTCTAAGCTTATCCCTCAAGAGTCCAACCATGAAAATGACTAAGAAAGTACATAATATAGGCAAGCTAACACATTTCCTTGCCTCTAGGGGTCGAGCTCATCATCCTAGGAGCTGTTTCAACCAATTCTAAACTGAGCACTACAATCTAGGCAATCAAAACAACTTGCCTCTATTCTTGATGATGGATTATCAATCTGAAATATTCCTATGAGAAATTTTCAATTTGAGTATCCTTATATCTCGTTGTATAAGTATGATTACCTCCCTAGTTAAGAGGGAGTGTTGAAACATGAAATTGGGTTTGGTCTTCATAATTATCGTTGTACTATGTATCAATATGTATTTCTTGTAAAAACCAAAGAGAAGAACAATAAATTTATTATTATTATTATTATTATAGTCAAAGCATGTTCTTCATGCTTCTAGGGTTTATTGAATCAAGAGGAGAATATATCATGTATGAAAGTCCCATTTGGACTATTTTATAACAAAAGAAAATTATTATTTTTGAGAAAAAAAGAGTCATTTTGTCCCACAATACCAAGTCGACCCTGCCTTGTGAAGTTAGCCTTGAAGAGGCTCAATTCGACCTCCTAGGATGACTATGAAAGAAAGAGACTTCGACCTCATTTTCTCACTCACTCACAATTTGATTTATGAACAAGAGAGAAGAAGAAGAAGTGTGAAGGCCAAGGAAGAGAGAGAAGAATCCAAGGAGTTGGCGCAACTCTGTGAATTTGTTGGGGTAAATCTACGAAGGTGTCAAGGAAACTCTACAAAATTGCACGTCTAAAATTTCTGACTTAAAGAGGTTTGACCAGCTTTGATTCTTGTTGACTTGGTTTGGTTGAAGGAAAATCTAAATAAGGGATGACTTGGTTCCTTGTGGAGGTCTTGGTCTTGGGTCTTGGATGTCTCATTATGATCTACTTCTATAAGAAGAGAATTTGTTTTTGTTTTCCCTCTTGTGAGGTTTTTCCCTGGCTTGGAGCCTATATCTAGTGTTTTTAATCTCTTGTGATCTTCATGCACTTTATGTTTTTAGTAATTGCTTGATAAAGAAGATATACTAAAGTAATAAAAGCCAACAAACACTCACAAGTAATTATCAAGTAAGAGGAATAAACTCTAATCTACAAAAACATTGATTTCTCAACACATCATAGTGTGCTTAAGAGCCTGGTGTGTTAATTACTTTGTGTTATGGGAATATGTCTTTAAATATGTGGATTTCAGGTGATTGTATTGAGGTACCATGCAAATTGACTACTATGGTGTATGGTAATATAAATATTTGATTGTGTGATTCTTGTGCACAAATATTCAAAGCCTTTAGAATCAATTCACATAGATCTATGGTAGTAGATATGTAGTCTAGTGAGAGGTATGAATCTACTTGTTGTAGGGGCTAGAATCTAATAATGTTTGAACATAGTTATCCAGAATATTTTACATTGTTTGCAAAGTTTATGTGCATTACATTTTATATTTTAGAGATCTTTTTTAATTGTTGGAGGTCCCTTAAATATTTGCGCACCATATGATAAATAGTGTGATTGAAAACATCAACGTTGAATCTCTTAGATTAGATAGATAATTGAATACTCAACAATATATTGATTTGGTTAAGTTTAAAATATGTGCATCTGTAGTTTTGGCTTGCAGAAATAAACTTGATTTATGCATTGGTTATGAATCTATTTTGGCAGTTGAATCATCATAGGTTTATGGAATATCTAATTATTTATCTTGCAAAGACTACAGATCATTGATGACTGTAGAGTAATAGTTCAGAGAGAAGTCTAGTGGGTTATAGCATCAAAGGGTGATTATATACTTGTGAAGTGCACAATGTTGATAGGATAATGCACTTGTGTCTACATGGGTATTTAACTTAGCTCATTTTCCTTATATGCCTGAATATGGATTAATGCCACATGTATGTTGTTGTATCTATGGCTTAGTAGAGTATGAAGAGTATGGTTTATTGATCATGTATATGATGTCATTTTATTAATTATAGAGAAACATATCTATATATATATATATATATATATATATATATATATATATATATATATATATATATATATATATATATATATATATATATATATATATATATATGGTACAGTGAAGGGAGAAGTTCTTGTTCTACAAAGATCACTACCTTGATAGTTCCTATACACAGATCCAAATGTGCACACTAGTGGTTCCTGAGTAAATGCAAGTTGAATATTTTTCATAGGTTTACATTGAATGATTTTGAGTCTGTGAGACATAAACTTGTGATGTTTGAATATAGATTAATATGTGAAGTTGTTTCTTATGAATGATAGGACTTGCTCTTGAACTCAATGTTGTTGATTAATAACCATTAACCCTCTTGTATGTAAGATTGTGTATGCCTAAAAGGATATAATGACAAAGAAATTTTTGTAGGATGTTGATTGATATATACTTGTTAAATTCGAATGACTATCTACTGTTGTTGTATAAGGGTTATATGCATAAGGTGAAGGTTTATAGTCTTGTTTGGACATAGGTATATGCAAGGTGATGAATCTCTTGCAAGTTCTTTTTATGGTGGCTTGATTGAGAGTTCTCTTTCTTTAATACAATGAACATAATTCAACATTGGTGACATATTGAGCTTATAAATATCCATGATAATGATTTTGTATGTCTTGCTAGGTGTTTGATATGATGCATGGATCACATTTGTGGTGATTATTTATTGAACACAGGGTTTACCTTTATGATTGATATTGAACGAAAATTGAAATATTGAAGACACAAACATGCACAAACACACACACACACACACACCCACTCACACACATATAAAGTAGTTACAAGCTTAGAAGGTTGATTTTGTTTCATGATGAGCCTGCATGCAAAGGGGAAGTTGGACATATTACTATGATGTGTGTTGTTGAGACTAACATGTTGAATACTACAAGGGTTACTCATGTTGTTGGGTATGCATATGTGGCTACTAATGTATTGTTTCCTATCCATGAATATGCTACTACTAAGTTGATGAGTGAGATTTTGTTGTATGAATGAAGGAAAATAAAATTTATGAGTTAGGGTTTCATCTCATGGGTAAGCATATTCATTGATTATATGTTTGTTGTTGTAGAAAATGACCAACTATGTACTAGGATGGATTTCTACCACTGAAAGAAGAAAATCTAGCTCCCTGATGATGACGAGGATGCAAGAAAACCAAGATCAGAAGGGAGTTGATATACTCTCAAGAGATAATTATTTTCCTGATTATTTATATTCTTATTTTAATTACAATGTATTGTATTTGTTTATCATGCTTCGTTGTATTTGTTCTTCCTTGGCCTCCTAGTGAGGATTGTAGGTACATAATGAACACTTCCAAATATGTGGAAATCAATGGAAGAACAAAGTGACAAGAAGACTTGTCATTGATGTGTGTTAAACTCATAAGGAGAAGACATGATCATCCTGGTTGAAATATTGTATTTTAATCTATAGAAGTCTGTTGTGACTTCTGTTAGCGCTTGAATTTGGCCTCAGGCTGAAAAAAGACAAAATCCAAGGCAACATCAAACCACTTAGCCTCGTAGCTAGCCCTACGGGGACAGGAGAGGGCTCTCTCCGGGTCTATCTCGGAAAAAGGTCTTCAAAGGGCGGAGATGACCAATAAAGAACACTGATTTTAGGCTAGTAAACGGATAGGGAAAGTTTGATTTTAAATTTTTAGAGTTTTGTTGGAAAACTGAGCACAGCAATTTTGGGTGCGGGGATGAGACACAGTTTTTGCAGAGGTCTTTTTGGGGCAAGGTAGGAGATTGTCTTGATGCCTTTGAATTAAGTGAATGGATAGGAATGACCGGTGAGGAGCTAAAGAGAGCAAGAAACCTTCAAGAATTCTCCTTAGACAGATGAAAACATAGATATTAAGCAAACTTAAAGGCAAAGCATAGAAACCATGAATTCTACCTTAACACTTCATTTACTTAATGTGCAGAAAAGAGGAGTAGGAAAATGATACACATAAAAAACTTACAAGTACATGAGAGAAACACACCATCAACACAAATAACCACAGGAATCCCAAATAGTGCTACAAAACCCTGGTCCTTCCTTTGCCAAAATTGCAGAGATACAAAGAGTAATATAGTCTAAGCTTATCCCTCAAGAGTCCAACCATGAAAATTACTAAGAAAGTACATAATATAGGCAAGCTAACACATTTCCTTGCCTCTAGGGGTCGAGCTCATCATCCTAGGAGCTGTTTCAACCAATTCTAAACTGAGCACTACAATCTAGGCAATCAAAACAACTTGCCTCTATAAGCCAGGAAACCAATTCATTCACTAATTTTTTGCCATTTTATGAATGAATCTTCTAGAATAGGTAAAAAAGTGTCATGTCAACATGAAATTACATCAATTACATCAAAGAGGATGAAAAATCCCACCAAAAAGTCAAAACTAGTCAATGCTGCTTTTTCTTGAGCTGAAGGTGCAAAACAGGCAAATTTTCCCAACGCATAGCACGCCTTTCAGGCCACTTTTGAGGCACTTCCTGGCATCCAAATGAGGCACAAGTGGGCTTGTTGGAAAGGTCTGGATGTCTAATCGCCTTCCCAAGTGGAATTTCTCAATTTGGTGGCCATTTGCCCCTCCAAAATTGCAATCTCCCAAGACTGCTTCCTATGTGTCCAAAAAGTGGCAGAAGGTCATTTTTTGCTTGTTTTTTGACCTTTTGGGGGCTCAAATCTCCATGAAACTTCTTGGAAGTGGCTGAGAAAGTGTAATTTTTCATGAAAAATCCAAAAATTCTGAGTTTTGTGAAATGGACCTCCCCAACTTAAGGGTAGCGCGCGGCAGCCAAAACCCTGATGGGTAGCGCGCCTGAGCCCTACGCGTAGCACTACTTTCAGATGCTTTTTGGAGGCCGTCCCGGTGTCCAAATTGGACACAGGATAGCTCTTTGGAAAGGTATTTGAGTCTAGTTTCCAACAAAACTATAATTTTTCAATTTGGAGTTCATTTTCCATTTCAAAAATCAAATCTTCCAAGACTGGTCAAAATGTGCCAAATGAGGCTGCCTCAAGGCAGAGTGCTGTTGCAGGAAACTTATGAATGCCTTCCTCAACTTAAAATTGAGCTCATGATAGCTCATTGGAAATATCTTTGTGTCTAGTTATCATTTGACTCATCAAGAAATTCATTTGACCAAGCAAGCTAGGAGAAAACGTGATTTTCCCAAAGTCACTTCAAAGGTGCATTCGATTCTCCTGAGGCAATGGTATTTTTGACATTTATCCAAAACCATGACACCTGTGTAAAAAGTGAAGGAGGTTTTTCTTATTTGGAATGTGGTGGAAAGAAACCTCTCTCAGTTTTCTAAAATTCATCTTTTATTGCTCTGAAACATCTTTTGAGTGAAACTTATCCCGATGTGTGAAACAAGGAATTTTGTGGAAATGAAGCGAAATGAGGGGATGAGGGGCTTCTAAATTCTTGGGGAAATTTTTTGAAGTAGGGAGGGATGTTAGGAAGTAGGGGAAAGTGGAATCTCAGAGATCGAGCGAAGGGAGGTGTCCAAAAGGGCAAAACACAGGCCTAGCCTAGAAAATTGCCAAGTTGTGGCAAGAAACTAGGGTTTGTGCGAAAATGAGGAATTTGCCAGATCTCAGTGATGGGAAGCATTTGATAAGGTACTTTAAGGGTAGGGGAAGGTGTATGAACATATTGATACAAGTTTTGTTGATGATTTGACCATCCAAGAGAAATTACCTCCAAAACCCTAAGACTGGAAATGGACCTTACCAAGGCACAACTGAAGCATGAATAAGCTGTAAAATGAACCATTAGAAACTGACATGATAATGACAACCCTATGAACGATGATAGACTCAGAAGCATGATGACATGGACTGACATTTGGACAACTTTAGAAGGAGTGAAAGCAAACCCTAGATCTAATGCCTAGTGACCAAATTTTGCTTGAAGACTCTTTGAAATGACAAAATTTGACCTTGACACTCTGAGACCACTTTGTAAGAGCATAATTGATCACTGGAGGAAGGCTGGAAAGACTGACACTAACATTGGCTCCAATGGGGATGGTAGCTCCTTGGAGGTGCCAAGAACGGCAGATCTTTGGGAGAGCAGACCAGTGCTTTCATCGTTTGGGCGATGGAGTCATTATTTCAACAACCAACATATACTTTGACACATTTATTGAATGAAAACTTGACTGAAAACTAACTGAAACTTAACTGAAGCTTGACTCAAACCGACTCGATGGCAAACTGAAATAACTTGAAAAAACTCACTCAACAGACCAAACACAAATGACTCATGACTAATTTAAAACAAGACTTTACAAAGCTTTTTGAAGGGCAGCAGTCCATCAAGATTTGAAATCATGATGACAACCACCTGTGTTTCTTACAAGACAATATATCCTCAAAATATATCAAAATGCCAATGCAACCAATCAAGAAGATGGCTTCTTGACTGATTCTTCTTATCAGATCTTCTGGTCAACAGTACAAACCTATCACTGGGCATCCAAAAACATAGTTGACCATGGCTGCAACAAAACACTGTAATAAACACTTTCACTGCTGGCTGCAACAAACTTGCTAGAGGATCGTAAAAAACATGAAGATTTTCCATTGCCACCTCCTGCTGAAAGATCAAGGTGTCCTTTGTTTCAATTCCTGATCTGCCTTCATCATGTGCTTCGGTAAAAGTATGCTCATGAGCTTCAAAAAACTCTGAACAAATGGATGGGCAGATCTCTTCTTGAAAAAGCATTTCAGCACATGAAACATATGAAGAGGAATCTGAATGGAAATCCTGAATGTTTTGATCTTCTGTGGTGTGAATGTGTTTTAGGTCATTCTTAAACAAAAAACGATCTTCGAGATTATCAAACATGACAGCCTTATCATCTTTGTGAAAGAAAAAATTATATTTTTGCTGGTCTACAAAGCTGATTATAAGACAATCATCTTTTTCAAAAGAGGAGGAAGTTACACCAACACTTTCCTGACTATGTGTGCACTGCAAATCTGTTGTAGCTTGGGCTGTAACAAGACCTCTCAAAAGTAGATCTATCTCATCTTCAGACAAAGGAGACAATGTTTTTTGTTTTCTTCTGCTTAAACAGTAATTATCTTCATATGGTAGGGCATTAAAACTGTCATTTATTACTGAGTTATTGAAAGGAGATTTATCACTTACTTGCACAAAGATCTCATTCTCTTGTTCATGAACATCTGAATCCAAAACTCTTTCTATGATCTCAACAACAAAGCTCTCCATTTCAAGATTCAACACAAGATATGCTTGGTCATCACAATCTGAATGTAGTTCTGAAGTAGCTGACTGGACATTATCACAATCTACAATCAGCACTGGACTTACTTGCATGTTGCTGTCTTCTGTGGGTAGATCTAAAATTTCACTCTCCCTTTCATCATTTTCAGCCATATGACCATATTCAGCCTGCTGATCTTGATTCTGCTGCAAAATTTCCTGATCATCTGGACAAGTATCCTCTAAGTTTTCTTTATGCTGCTGAAATGGATTCTCATACAGAGCCTCGATGATCTCATCATCCATAAAATTATCATCTTCATAATATTTCTCAAGGCTTTCAATAAAACTATAAGCATGCTTGCAACAGTCTTGAACTAAATTTAATGATGGATAAGAGTCCTTATATTGTTCAATGAACATAGCATGAAAATCCTTTAAACAGTAAATACAAGCAGGCGGAAAACTTTCATACCATGATTGGGCTTTACCTTCCAGAGTGGCCAAGAATATCTTCATCAAGCAATCTTCAGGAAAATCAACCTTCAACTTGCGAATATGCATGTGAAATCTAACCAGATGTAGAGCAGCGTCCTTCCTACCATCATCTTTAAATGTAGGCAAATTCCTTGACCAATCTACCTTCGGAATTTTATTTGGAAAACCAGGGATGTGATCTCGGCTCATGGGAGCATATCGTCTTGCAACCCGATCCATTTTGAAAAGCTCAAAGCTACTAATCTTCCTGCAGTGAAGTCACAATGAAGCATTGATCTCTGGAGTTTTCAGTGAAGGAGTCGCCAGTGAATGATTTCAGCCTTGATAGTGTCTGATCGTTGTCCACCATCAACAATCAGATCTGAACTTGATACATGTACTGGGGTAATTAACAACTTAGATGTCACGTTTACAAGTTAGACCGGAGATTGACTAAAGCAGCGTTTATCTACTTCCGCTAATGCAAAGCAAAAGCGTTTCGAAGGCTACCTGGCATAACTTCAGGCTCCGTCTGTAGCTTATAAAACAAATGACATCAACAAGCAAACCATTTGTTCTCCCCAGTATGGTCGCCAATATGTTAGCGCTTGAATTTGGCCTCAGGCTAAAAAAGACAAAATCCAAGGCAACATCAAACCACTTAGCCTCGTAGCTAGCCCTACGGGGACAGGAGAGGGCTCTCTCCGGGTCTATCTCGGCAAAAGGTCTTCAAAGGGCGGAGATGACCAATAAAGAACATTGAATTTAGGCTAGTAAATGGATAGGGAAAGTTTGATTTTAAATTTTTAGAGTTTTGTTGGAAAACTGAGCACAGCAATTTTGGGTGCGGGGATGAGACACAGTTTTTGCAGAGGTCTTTTTGGGGCAAGGTAGGAGATTGTCTTGATGCCTTTGAATTAAGTGAATGGATAGGAATGACCGGTGAGGAGCTAAAGAGAGCAATAAACCTTCGAGAATTCTCCTTAGACAGATGAAAACATAGATATTAAGCGAACTTAAAGGCAGAGCATAGAAACCATGAATTCTACCTTAACACTTCATTTACTTAATGTGCAGAAAAGAGGAGTAGGAAAATGATACACATAACAAACTTACAAGTACATGAGAGAAACACACCATCAACACAAATAACCATAGGAATCCCAAATAGTGCTGCAAAACCCTGGTCCTTCTTTGCCAAAATTGCAGAGATACAAAGAGTAATACAGTCTAAGCTTATCCCTCAAGAGTCCAACCATTAAAATGACTAAGAAAGTACATAATATAGGCAAGCTAACACATTTCCTTGCCTCTAGGGGTCGAGCTCATCATCCTAGGAGCTGTTTCAACCAATTCTAAACTGAGCACTACAATCTAGGCAATCAAAACAACTTGCCTCTATTCTTGATGATGGATTATCAATCTGAAATATTCTTATGAGAAATTTTCAATTTGAGTATCCTTATATCTCGTTGTATTAGTATGATTACCTACCTAGTTAAGAGGGAGTGTTGAAACATGAAATTGGGTTTGGTCTTCATAATTATCATTGTACTATGTATCAATATGTATTTCTTGTAAAAACCAAAGAGAAGAACAATAAATTTATTATTATTATTATTATTATAGTCAAAGCATGTTCTTCATGCTTCTAGGGTTTATTGAATCAAGAGGAGAATATATCATGTATGAAAGTCCCATTTGGACTATTTTATAACAAAAGAAAATTATTATTAAGGAGAAAAAAAGAGTCATTTTGTCCCGCAATACCAAGTCGACCCTGCCTTGTGAAGTTAGCCTTGAAGAGGCTCAATTCGACCTCCTAGGATGACTATGAAAGAAAGAGACTTCGACCTCATTTTCTCACTCACTCACAATTTGATTTATGAACAAGAGAGAAGAACAAGAAGTGTGAAGGCCAAGGAAGAGAGAGAAGAATCCAAGGAGCTGGCGCAACTCTGTGAAGTTGCTGGGGTAAATCTACGAAGGTGTCAAGGAAACTCTACAAAATTTCACGTCTAAAATTTCTGACTTAAAGAGGTTTGACCAGCTTTGATTCTTGTTGACTTGGTTTGGTTGGAGGAAAATCTAAATAAGGGATGACTTGGTTCCTTGTGGAGGTCTTGGTCTTGGGTCGTGGATGTCTCATTATGATCTACTTCTATAAGAAGAGAATTTGTTTTTGTTTTCCCTCTTGTGAGGTTTTTCCCTGGCTTGGAGCCTATATCTAGTGTTTTTAATCTCTTGTGATCTTCATGCACTTTATGTTTTTAGTAATTGCTTGATAAAGAAGATATACTAAAGTAATAAAAGCAAACAAACACTCACAAGTAATTATCAAGTAAGAGGAATAAACTCTAATCTACAAGAACATTGATTTCTCAACACATCATAGTGTGCTTAAGAGCCTGGTGTGTTAATTACTTTGTGTTATGGGAATATGTCTTTAAATATGTGGATTTCAGGTGATTGTATTGAGGTACCATGCAAATTGACTACTATGGTGTATGGTAATATAAATATTTGATTGTGTGATTCTTGTGCACAAATATTCAAAGCCTTTAGAATCAATTCACATAGATCCATGGTAGTAGATATGTAGTCTAGTGAGAGGTATGAATCTACTTGTTGTAGGGGCTAGAATCTAATAATGTTTGAACATAGTTATCTAGAATATTTTACATTGTTTGCAAAGTTTATGTGCATTACATTTTATATTTTAGAGATCTTTTTTAATTGTTGGAGGTCCCTTAAATATTTGCGCACCATATGATAAATAGTGTGATTGAAAACATCAACGTTGAATCTCTTAGATTAGATAGATAATTGAATACTCAACAATATATTGATTTGGTTAAGTTTAAAATATGTGCATCTATAGTTTTGGCTTGCAGAAATAAACTTGATTTATGCATTGGTTATGAATCTATTTTGGCAGTTGAATCATCATAGGTTTATGGAATATCTAATGATTTATCTTGCAAAGACTAAAGATCATTGATGACTGTAGAGCAATAGTTCAGAGAGAAGTCTAGTGGGTTATAGCATCAAAGGGTGATTGTATACCTGTGAAGTGCGCAATGTTGATAGGCTAATGTATTTGTGTCTGCAAGGGTATTTAACTGAGCTCATTTTCCTTATATGCCTGAAGATGGATTGATGCCATATGTATGTTGTTGTGTCTATGGCTCAGTAGAGTATGAAGAGTATGGTTTAGTGATCATGTATATGAGGGCATTTTATTAATTGTAGAGAAACATATATATATATATATATATATATATATATATATATATATATATATATATATATATATGGTTGCACAGTGAAGGGAGAAGTTCTTGTTCTACAAAGATCACTACCTTGATAGTTCCTATACACAGATCCAAATGTGCACACTAGTGGTTCCTGAGTAAATGCAAGTTGAATATTTTTCATAGGTTTACATTGAATGATTTTGAGTCTGTGAGAAATAAACTTGATATGTTTGAATATAGATTAATATGTGAAGTTGTTTCTTATGAATGATAGGGCTTGCTCTTGAACTCAATGTTGTTGATTAATAACCATTAACCCTCTTGTATGTAAGATTGTGTATGCCTAAAAGGATACAATGGCAAAGAAATTTTTGTAGGATGTTGATTGATATATACTTGTTAACTTCGAATGACTATCTATTGTTGTTGTATAAGGGTTATATGCATAAGGTGAAGGTTTATAGTCTTGTGTGGACATAGGTATATGCAAGGTGATGAATCTCTTGCAAGTTCTTTTTATGGTGGCTTGATTGAGAGTTCTCTTTCTTTAATACAATGAACATAATTCAACATTGGTGACATATTGAGCTTATAAATATCCATGATAATGATTTTGTATGTCTTGCTAGGAGTTTGATATGATGCATGGATCACATTTGTGTTGATTATTTATTGAACACAGGGTTTACCTTTATGATTGATATTGAACGAAAATTGAAATATTGAAGACACAAACATGCACAAACACACACACACACACACACCCACTCACACACATATAAAGTAGTTACAAGCTTAGAAGGTTGATTTTGTTTCATGATGAGCCTGCATGCAAAGGGGAAGTTGGACATATTACTATGATGTGTGTTGTTGAGACTAACATGTTGAATACTACAAGGGTTACTCATGTTGTTGGGTATGCATATGTGGCTACTAATGTATTGTTTCCTATCCATGAATATGCTACTACTAAGTTGATGAGTGAGATTTTGTTGTATGAATGAAGGAAAATAAAATTTATGAGTTAGGGTTTCATCTCATGGGTAAGCATATTCATTGATTATATGTTTGTTGTTGTAGAAAATGACCAACTATGTACTAGGATGGATTTCTACCACTGAAAGAAGAAAATCTAGCTCCCTGATGATGACGAGGATGCAAGAAAACCAAGATCGGGAGGGAGTTGATATACTCTCAAGAGATAATTATTTTCCTAATTATTTCTATTCTTATTTTAATTACAATGTATTGTATTTGTTTATCATGCTTGGTTGTATTTGTTCTTCCTTGGCCTCCTAGTGAGGATTGTAGGTACATAATGAACACTTCCAAATATGTGGCAATCAATGGAATAACAAAGTGACAAGAAGACTTGTGATTGATGTGTGTTAAACTCATAAGGAGAAGATATGATCATCCTGGTTGAAATATTGTATTTTAATCTATAGAAGTCCGTTGTGACTTCTGTTAGCGCTTGAATTTGGCCTCAGGCTGAAAAAGACAAAATCCAAGGCAACATCAAACCACTTAGCCTCGTAGCTAGCCCTACGGGGACAGGGGAGGGCTCTCTCCGGGTCTATCTCGGCAAAAGGTATTCAAAGGGCGAAGATGACCAATAAAGAACACTGATTTTAGGCTAGTAAACGGATAGGGAAAGTTTGATTTTAAATTTTTAGAGTTTTGTTGGAAAACTGAGCACAACAATTTTGGGTGCGGGGATGAGACACAGTTTTTGCAGAGGTCTTTTTGGGGCAAGGTAGGAGATTGTCTTGATGCCTTTGAATTAAATGAATGGATAGGAATGACCGGTGAGGAGCTAAAGAGAGCAAGAAACCTTCGAGAATTCTCCTTAGATAGATGAAAACATAGATATTAAGCAAACTTAAAGGCAGAGCATAGAAACCATGAATTCTACCTTAACACTTCATTTACTTAATGTGCAGAAAAGAGGGGTAGGAAAATGATACACATAAAAAACTTACAAGTACATGAGAGAAACACACCATCAACACAAATAACCACAGGAATCCCAAATAGTGCTGCAAAACCCTGGTCCTTCCTTTGCCAAAATTGCAGAGATACAAAGAGTAATACAGTTTAAGCTTATCCCTCAATAGTCCAACCATGAAAATGACTAAGAAAGTACATAATATAGGCAAGCTAACACATTTCCTTGCCTCTAGGGGTCGAGCTCATCATCCTATGAGCTGTTTCAACCAATTCTAAACTGAGCACTACAATCTAGGCAATCAAAACAACTTGCCTCTATAAGCTAGGAAACCAATTCATTCATTAATTTTTTGCCATTTTATGAATGAGTCTTCTAGAATAGGTAAAAAAGTGTCATGTCAACATGAAATTACATCAATTACATCAATTACATCAAAGAGGATGAAAAATCCCACCAAAAAGTCAAAACTAGTCAATGCTGCGTTTTCCTGAGCTGAAGGTGCAAAACTGGCAAATTTTCCCAACGTGTAGCGCGCCATTTCTCAACTCGTAGCGCACCTTTCAGGCCACTTTTGAGGCACTTCCCGGCATCCAAATGAGGCACAAGTGGGCTTTTTGGAAAGGTCTGGATGTCTACTCTCCAGCCAAAGTGGAATTTCTCAATTTGGTGGCCATTTGCCCTTCCAAAATTGCAATCTCCCAAGACTGCTTCCTGTGTGTCCAAAAAGTGGCAGAAGGTCATTTTTTGCTTGTTTTTTGAAACTTCTTGGAAGTGGCTGAGCAAGTGTAATTTGTCATGAAAAATCCAAAAATGCTGAGTTTTTGTGAAATGGACCTCCCCAACTTAAGGGTAGCGCGCGGCAGCCAAAACCCTGATGCGTAGCGCGCATGAGCCCTACGCGTAGGACTACTTTCGGATGTTTTTTGGAGGCCTTCCCGGTGTATAAATTGGGCGCAGGATAGCTCGTTGGAAAGGTCTTTGAGTCTAATTTCCAACACAACTTTAATTTTTAAATTTGGAGTTCATTTTCCCTGTCAAACATCAAATCTCCCAAGACTGGTCAAAATGTGCCAAATGAGGCTGCCTCAAGGCAGAGTGATGTTGCAGTCAACTTTTGAATGCCTTCCTCAACTTCAAATTGAGCTCATGATAGCTCATTGGAAATATATTTGTGTCTAGTTATCATTTGACTCATCAATAAATTCATTTGACCAAGAAAGCTAGGATAAATATTGATTTTCCCAAAGTCACTTTAGAGTTGCATTAGATTCTCCTGAGGCAACGGTATTTTTGACATTTCTCCAAAACCATGACACCTGTGTAAAAAGTGAAGGAGGTTTTCATTCTTTGTCATGTGGTGGAAAAAAACCTCTCTCAGTTTTCCAAAATTCATCTTTGATTTCTCTAAAAAATCTTTTGAGTGAAACTTATCCCGATGTGTGAAACAAGGAATTTTGTGGAAATGAAGCGAAATGAAGGGGATGAGGGGCTTCTAAATTCTTGGGGAAATTTTTGGAAGTAGGGAGGGATGTTAGGAAGCAGGGGAAAGTGGAATATTAGAGATTGAGTGACGGGAAGGGGTGCAAAAGGGCAAAAACACAGGCCTAGCCTAGAAAATTGCCAAGTTGTGGCAAGAAACTAGGGTTTGTGCAAAAATGAGGAATTTGGCAGATCTCAGTGATAGGAAGCATTTGATAAGGTAATTTAAGGGTAGCGGAAGGTGTATGAACATCTGGATACAAGTTTTGCTGATGATTTGACCATCCAAGAGAAATTACCTCCAAAACCCTAAGAGACTGGAAATGGACCTTACCAAGGCACAACTGAAGCATGAATAAGTTGTAAAATGACCCATTAGACACTGACATGATAATGAAAACCCTATGAACGATGATAGACTCAGCAGCATGATGACATGGACTGAAATTTGGACAACTTTAGAAGGAGTGAAAGCAAACCCTAGATCTAATGCCTAGTGACCAAATTTTGCTTGAAGACTCTTTGAAATGACAAAATTTGACCTTGACACTCTGAGACCACTTTGTAAGAGCATATTTGATCACTGGAGGAAGGCTGGAAAGACTGATACTAACATTGGCTCCAATGGGGATGGTAGCTCCTTGGAGGTGCCAAGAACGGCAGATCTTTGGGAGAGCAGACCAGTGCTTTCATCCATTGGGCGATGGAGTCATTATTTCAACAACCAACATATACTTTGACACATTTATTGAATGAAAACTTGACTGAAAACTGACTGAAACTTAACTGAAGCTTGACTCAAACTGACTCGATGGCAAACTGAAATAACTTGAAAAAACTCACTCAACGGACCAAACACAAATGACTCATGACTGACTTAAAACAAGACTTTACAAAGCTTTTTGAAGGGCAGCAGTCCATCAAGATTTGAAATCATGATGACAACCACCTGTGTTTCTTACAAGACAATATATCCTCAAAATATATCAAAATGCCAATGCAACCAATCAAGAAGATGGCTTCTTGACTAATTCTTCTTATCAGATCTTTTGGTCAACAGTACAAACCTATCACTAGGCATCCAAAAACATAGTTGACCATGGCTGCAACAAAACACTGTAATAAACACTTTCACTGCTGGCTGCAACAAACTTGCTAGAGGATCGTAAAAAACATGAAGATTTGCCATTGCCACCTCCTGCTGAAAGATCAAGGTGTTCTTTGTTTCAATTCCTGATCTGCCTTCATCATGTGCTTCGGTAAAAGTATGCTCATGAGCTTCAAAAAACTCTGAACAAATGGATGGGCAGATCTCTTCTTGAAAAAGCATTTCAGCACATGAAACATATGAAGAGGAATCTGAATGGAAATCCTGAATGTTTTGATCTTCTGTGGTGTGAATGTGTTGTAGGTCATTCTTAAACAAAAAACAATCTTCGAGATTATCAAACATGACAGCCTTATCATCTTTGTGAAAGAAAAAATTATATTTTTGCTGGTCTACAAAGCTGATTATAAGACAGTCATCTTTTTCAAAAGAGGAGGAAGTTTCACCAACACTTTCCTGACTATGTGTGCACTGCAAATCTGTTGTAGCTTGGGCTGTAACAAGACCTCTCAAAAGTAGATCTATCTCATCTTCAGACAAAGGAGACAATGTTTTTTGTTTTCTTCTGCTTAAACAGTAATTATCTTCATATGGTAGGGCATTCAAACTGTCATTTATTATTGATTTATTGAAAGGAGATTTATCACTTACTTGCACAAAGATCTCATTCTCTTGTTCATGAACATCTGAATCCAAAAATCTTTCTATGATCTCAACAACAAAGATCTCCATTTCAAGATTCAGCACAAGATATGCTTGGTCATCACAATCTGAATGTAGTTCTGAAGTAGCTGACTGGACATTATCACAATCTACAATCAGCACTGGACTTACTTGCTTGCTACTGTCTTCTGTGGGCAGATCTGAAATGTCACTCTCCCTTTCATCATTTTCAGCCATATGACCATCTTCAGCCTGCTGATCTTGATTCTGCTGCAAAATTTCCTGATCATCTAGACAAGTATCCTCTAAGTTTTCTTTATGCTGCTGAAATGGATTCTCATACAGAGCCTCCATGATCTCATCATCCATAAAATTATCATCTTCATAATATTTCTCAAGGCTTTCAATAAAACTATAAGCATGCTTGCAACAGTCTTGAACTAAATTTAATGATGGATAAGAGTCCTTATATTGTTCAATGAACATAGCATGAAAATCCTTTAAACAGTAAATACAAGTAGGCGGCAAACTTTCATACCATGATTGGGATTTACCTTCCAGAGTGGCCAAGAATATCTTCATCAAGCAATCTTCAAGAAAATCAACCTTCAACTTGCGAATATGCATGTGAAATCTAACCAGATGTAGAGAAGCGTCCTTCCTACCATCATCTTTAAATGTAGGCAAATTCCTTGACCAATCTACCTTTGGAATTTTATTTGGAAAACCAGGGATGTGATCTCGGCTCATGGGAGCATATCTTCTTGCAACCGATCCATTTTGAAAAGCTCAAAGCTACTAATCTTCCTGCAGTGAAGTCACCATGAAGCATTGATCTCTGGAGTTTTCAGTGAAGGAGTCGCCAGTGAATGATTTCAACCTTGTCAGTGTTTGATCGTTGTCCACCATCAACAATCAGATCTGAACTTGATACATGTACTGGGGTAATTAACAAGTTAGATGTCACATTTACAAGCTAGACCGGAGATTGACTGAAGCAGCGTTTATCTACTTCCGCTAATGCAAAGCAAAAGCGTTTCGAAGGCTACCTGGCATAACTTCAGGCTCCGTCTGTAGCTTATAAAACAAATGACATCAACAAGCAAACCATTTGTTCTCCCCAGTATGGTCGCCAATATGTTAGCGCTTGAATTTGGCCTCAGGCTGAAAAAGACAAAATCCAATGCAGCATCAAACCACTTAGCCTCGTAGCTAGCCCTACTGGGACAGGAGAGGGCTCTCTCTGGGTCTATCTCGGCAAAAGGTCTTCAAAGGGCGGAGATGGCCAATAAATAACACTGATTTTAGGCTATTAAACGGATAGGGAAAGTTTGATTTTAAATTTTTAGAGTTTTGTTGGAAAACTGAGCACAACAATTTTGGGTGCGGGGATGAGACACAGTTTTTGCAGAGGTCTTTTTGGGGCAAGGTAGGAGATTGTCTTGATGCCTTTGAATTAAGTGAATGGATAGGAATGACCGGTGAGGAGCTAAAGAGAGCAAGAAACCTTCGAGAATTCTCCTTAGACATATGAAAACATAGATATTAAGCAAACTTAAAGGCAGAGCATAGAAACCATGAATTCTACCTTAAAACTTCATTTACTTAATGTGCATAAAAGAGGAGTAGGAAAATGATACACATAACAAACTTACAAGTACATGAGAGAAACACACCATCAACACAAATAACCACAGGAATCCAAAATAGTGCTGCAAAACCCTGGTCCTTCCTTTGCCAAAATTGCAGAGATACAAAGAGTAATACAGTCTAAGCTTATACCTCAAGAGTCCAACCATGAAAATGACTAAGAAAGTACATAATATAGGCAAGCTAACAAATTTCCTTGCCTCTATGGGTCGAGCTCATCATCCTAGGAGCTGTTTCAACCAATTCTAAACTGAGCACTACAATCTAGGCAATCAAAACAACTTGCCTCTATAAGCTAGGAAACCAATTCATTCATTAATTTTTTGCCATTTTATGAATGAATCTTCTAGAATAGGTAAAAAAGTGTCATGTCAACATGAAATTACATCAATTACATCAAAGAGGATGAAAAATCCCACCAAAAAGTCAAAACTAGTCAATGTTGCGTTTTCCTGAGCTGAAGGTGCAAAACTGGCAAATTTTCCCAACGCGTAGCGCGCCATTTCTCAACGCGTAACACGCCTTTCAGGCCACTTTTGAGGCACTTCTCGGCATCCAAATGAGGAACAAGTGGGCTTGTTGGAAAGTTCTGTATGTCTACTCTCCCGCCCAAGTGTAATTTCTCATTTTGGTGGCCATTTGCCCCTCCAGAATTGCAATCTTCCAAGACTGTTTCCTGTGTGTCCAAAAAGTGGCAGAAGGTCATTTTTTGCTTGTTTTTTGACATTTTGGGTGCTCAAATATCCATGAAACTTCTTGGAAGTGGCTGAGCAAGTGTAATGTGTCATGAAAAATCCAAAAATTCTGTTTTTTTGTGAAATTGACCTCCCCAACTTAAGGGTAGCGCGCGGCAGCCAAAACCCTGATGGTAGCGCGCCTGAGCCCTACACGTAGCACTACTTTCAGATGCTTTTTGGAGGCCTTCCCGGTGTTTAAATTGGGCGCAGGATAGCTCGTTGGAAAGGTGTTTGAGTCTACTTTCCAACACAACTAGAATTTTTCAATTTGGAGTTAATTTACACTGTAAAAAATCAAATCTCCCACGACTTGTCAAAATGTGCCAAATGAGGCTGCCTCAAGGCAGAGTACTGTTGCAGTCAACTGTTGAATGCCTTCCTCAACTTAAAATTGAGCTCATGATAGCGCATTGGAAATATATTTTTTTCTAGTTATCATTTGAATCATCAAGAAATTCATTTGACCAAGCAAGCTAGGAGAAAACTTGATTTTCCCAAAGTCACTTCAGAGGTGCATTCGATTCTCCTGAGGCAACGGTATTTTTGAAATTTCTCCAAAACCATGACACCTGTGTAAAAAGTGAAGGAGTTTTTTCTTCTTTGGAATGTGGTGGACAAAAACCTCTCTCAGTTTTCCAAAATTCATCTTTGATTGCTCTGAAACATCTTTTGAGTGAAACTTATCCCGATGTGTGAAACAAGGAATTTTGTGGAAATGAAGTGAAATGAAGGGGATGAGGGGCTTCTAAATTCTTGGGGAATTTTTTGGAAGTAGGGAGGGATGTTAGGAAGCAGGGGAAAGTGGAATATCAGAGATCGAGCGAGGGGAAGGGGTCCAAAAGGGCAAAACACAAGCCTAGCCTAGAAAATTGCCAAGTTGTGGCAATAAACTAGGGTTTGTGCGAAAATGAGGAATTTGGCGGATCTCAATGATGGGAAGCATTTGATAAGGTAATTTAAGGGTAGGGGAAGGTGTATGAACATCTGGATACAAGTTTTGCTGATGATTTGACCATCCAAGAGAAATTACTTCCAAAACCCTAAGGGACTGGAAATGGACCTTACCAAGGCACAACTGAAGCATGAATAAGATGTAAAATGACCCATTAGACACTAACATGATAATGACGACCCTATGAATGATGATAGACTCAGCAGAATGATGACATGGATTGAAATTTGGACAACTTTAGAAGGAGTGAAAGCAAACCCTAGATCTAATGCCTAGTGACCAAATTTTGCTTGAAGACTCTTTAAAATGACAAAATTTGACCTTGACACTCTAAGACCACCTTGTAAGAGCATATTTGATCACTGGAGGAAGGCTGGAAAGACTGACACTAACAACTTCTAAGACAAGTATAAGTCTTGTAGAATGATGTTGATCCAAATTTATTGAAGATTAACCTACTCTGTATATTTCTGACTAAAGACAAGAGCCTCTATACCTAGTGTAAGAGGAATCTGATTGAAAAATCTTGGTCCTACTCAAGATTGAGAGTATGAAGTCCAGTGAACTCCTTGTTGAGGTCTATCATTATGGAATGTGAGTCCATGGACATCTGCATGATGTATAATTTGAAGAATCTTTGCTTACTGATTTCCTCATTGAATTATTTAATGCATGAATTTTCACATCTGGGTGCTATATGAACTTGAATGACATGGGTGTTTTTATTGCATAGCTAATTTATGAAGCATTTGGGCTTCAAAAGTTGCTTTCTAGCTTGTATTATCTATTGTACATGTCTATTGATGAGAAGATTGCAAATTATTGTCTAAAATATGTTTTTGGTAATAGACTACAAGGAGTCTCTAACTCTGATTGGGCTAGAGGTATTGATTATAGAAAGAGTACAACCGATGGATGTTTCTACTTGGGCTCTACTATGGCTTCTTGGATGAGTAAAAAGCAATCTTCTATAGACTTAATTTCTGCTGAGGAAGAATATATGTCATTATGTAAAATGACTCAAGAAGCAATTTTCTTTGGAAATTACTTTTTGGATTATTTAATCAGATGCTGGAAGCCACAATGTTCTTCTGTGATAATCAAAGTTGTATAAATCTATCAGAGAATCCAATTTTCCATGGAAATTCAAAACATATTAGCATCAGGTATGACTATATTCATGGCATGGTGCAAAACGGAGCAAAGAAGCTCCAGTACATCTCCACTAATGAGAAAGCAATTGATATTCTAACCAAGCCTCTTCCCAAAGGAAAATTTGTGTACTTCAGAGATAAGTTGGGACTTGTAGAGAATGCCTCTTTGGCTGAGAGGGAGTAGTGATCTATCTAGATCATGTTATTCTTCATGAGTCACTTTAACCAATATAGGGAAATTATCCTTGTGTCAATGTGACCAATATAGGAAGAATTGTTTGGTTGATTAGACAAAATGTTTGACAATGATTCTCCTTGTGTCTTGTACTTTGACTAGTATAGGCATATAATACCTCTATCTTGTACCTGTCCAATATAGGGAGAATGGTCTAGTGAGGATCTTCCTATGTATTGTACTTTGACCAATATAGGTATATCATCCTTGTGTCAAGTGCATTTACCACTATAGGAAGATGGACATTTTCTTGTTTCTTTTACTCTGACTTGAATAGGTTTGTAGTCCCTGTGTCAAGTACATTGACCTACATAGAAAAATGGGTTTATAGGCTACCTGATTGGATAGGATCCTCCCAGGATCTAGCTTGGATATCATTTCATAGATAGCTTATTGTTATCATGCATGGATATGATAGTACTTTAGTTATGAAGCACTAGCTTATTGATTTATGTCTCTTTGGTATACTATGTATGGATATGATGGTACCATGGTTATGAGACACTAATTGATGTCTCTTAGGGAGAACATGCATGGATAGTACCATGGCGATTTGGTACTGGTTATTTGATGCTGGTGGTAATGAACTATTGTTGATGCTAATCTAAATCTTAAGCTTTCCATAGAGAACCTTTTTCAACTTGTATGGCATCTTGAATATGATTATGAATACCTCCCTAGCTAAGGGGGAGTGTTGAAATTGTAGCTATGGTTGGTCTTCGTAAAATTATTTATTTTCATTGTATTTTAGAAAAAATAAATTTATTATTTTTATTTATAATTTCAAGTGGCTCCACAAATGTTAAGTTGGATCTCATTCAGATCACATGATGGTTAGTTGGCTTACCTTGAAACTCTCTTATTTGGATCACATGATTCCTAGTTGGCTTACCTTGAAACTCTCTCATTTAGATCACATGATGGCTAGTTGGATTGCCTAGAAACTCACTCATTCAGATCACATGATGGCTATATAGATAGGTTAATTCTCTCTCCTTGGTAAGAAATTCAAACACACATACCTTACTCATCTACTATCCTATGTGAAGTGGTCTAAGATTTGTAGATATTGTCATTACATTTATGATCTAAAATCAATGATAGAGATATGCTCATTATACTGATGATCTGAAGTCATAGGTTCAAAAATTTCTTATTATTATCATGATCTGAAGTTAGAGGTTCAATATTTGCTTATTATTATTATGATCTAAAGTCATAGTTCTGAGATTTGTTTATCATTATGATTTGAAGTCAAAGGTCTAAGATCTGCCCATTACACTTACGATCTGAAATCAGAGGCTCAAGGTCTACTTATTATTATTATGATCTGAAGTCAAAGGTTTGATAACTTCTCATTACACTTATGATATAATGTTAGTGGTCCGAAATCTACTTATTATTATTATTATGATTTCAACTCAAAAGTTCTATATTTTCTCATTACACTTATGATCTGAACTCAATGGTCTGAGATCTTATTATTATTATTATTATTATTATTATTATTATGATATGAAGTCAGTTGTCTAAGATATTCTTATTATTACTACGATTTGAACTCAAAAGTTCAATATTTTCTCATTACACTTATGATCCAAATTCAATGGCCTAAGATATGATTATTATTATTATTATTATTATTATATGAAATCATTTGTCCGAGATCTGCTTATTATTATGATATGAAGTCAGTGGTCTAATATCTTCTTATCATCATTATGATCTAAAGTCAATGGTCTGAGATATCAAGCTATTGATTTGATCATAATTTCGATGCCTCCATAGATCTATTTTTCGAGCTTTGTACAAGATCTGAAGCTATACCAGAACTATAATTTGATCAAAATTTTGTGCATCTACAGATTTTTCTGAGCCTTATAGTGAAGTGATCCAAACTTTATTTTTGTGATATGGTGAGTGGATTAGCCTCTCGTCAGACATTATGTAGTAGACATTATGATGGATATATTAGCACTTGTGGAAGCCATATTGTGGTCATTATTATCTATGTCATGATGCACTATTGAAGGATCTCTCTAAGGAAAGGTTTGATTGGGTTTTCCCCCTTCTGTGGTTTTTCCCTTTTCTCTGACCTAAACACTGGTATATCTTGTTATTGTGTATTGTGGTCTCTACTTTCTTATAACTACTATTGATTGAATTTTTTATTTATAATTTCTTGATGAAAATTGAGTAAGATAAACTAATGGTAAATAATATCACAAATAATTATCTGTAGATCATAACTGGTTTTTTTTACAAGGAAAATATCAAGAATGTGTATGAAAGAGATGAAAATTCAAAAGGCCAAGCTTCAAAATATAGAGGACAATTTGAACACTTGAAGATGAAGGAAGATGAAGATATTGCAACTTACTTTCTCCGGGTTGATGAGATCGTGAATAACATGAGATGAATGGGACAGAAGATCATAGATAGAGTTATTGTTCAAAATATACTAAGATCTCTCGCAATGAGATTTGATTCTAAAATATCAACTTTAGAAGAAATACATGGTCTAGTTACATTGAGCATGGATGAGTTACATGAAATTATTGCATCATATGAAATGAGGATGGAATAGGAAAATCCATATAGAAGGGAAGGATATTTCAAAGCCTCCAATAATACAAGGAGAACAAAAAAAAATAAAAAAAAAAATATCTAACTATAGTGATGATTTAGATGATGAAGAAGAAGCCAACTTTGTGAGAAAGTTGAAAAGAGGAACTACCAAATATAAAGGCAAGCTTCCTTTAAAATGTTTTGAATGTGGTATTTTGCTTCCAAATGTCCTTCTGAAAAGGGGTCTTAGTGAGGAAGAACAAACTTATAGGAAAGAAAAGAAATATTGGAAAAGAAAAAAGGAAAGAACGAGGGAAAATTCTTCAAGAAGAAAAGTATATATTCAAGAGAAGATTGTAGCTCATCTAATGATAGTGAAAATGATTTTGATAGAGTTCTCTTCATGGAATTAGATACTCAGAATTAAACTCCTGAAAATTATGAAGGAAATTATGAATAAGAAGAAGGTGAGGTGGATTTTGAGGCAGTATTGGTTAGTTCCTTAACATATCTTAGAAGAACAAGGAGGAGATAAACAAAATAAAAGAATTTTTACAAGGTCCCAACAGGAACTCTAAAGAGACTGAGCAAACTGTCAAAAATATGAAAGTACAATTAGAAGAAGCCAAAGTGATTGAAGAAACACTTAAGAGATGGTTAGAAGAGAAGGAGAGAATAATCAAGAATTTAGAGGTTGTGATAGTCTCCATGAGGAAGGAACTAGGGAAGAAGGATATCCGGTGGAATTTTGACAATAGGATCAAATTACTGGATGAAATAATCAACAACCATAAACCATTCAATGACAGATATATAATAGGATATAAAAAAAAAAATATTGATAAAGGTTTAATCTCTATGATGATAGAAAATGAATAAAGGAAAGGAAGCTACATTGATGCGCTCAAGGGTCCCATCAAGAAGGAAGAATACAAGTTTCTAAAGGAGTGTGTACAACAACCAACAATGAAGAAGATCATGACTTCAAAAGAACAACACCATGAAGATGACCACCTACACTTCGGTACCATAATATTTTTCTTAGCTTGTGTTATTCTTGTAATACTTTTAGACATAAGGCTATAAACTCTAGAGCCTATGGAAAATATAGAAATACAAGAAATAACTAAGAAAGTACCAAGAATTGCTATGAAGTTATGATAGAAAATCTCATGACGTCTTCAACAAAAATTATAACAATTTTGGCACACCAAAATACTGGATGAAATCATCAGCAACCATAAACCATTCAATGACATGTATAGAATAAGATATAAACAAAATAATATCGATAAAGGTTTAATCTCCATGATGATAGAAAATGAGGCAAAGAAATGAAGCAACATTGATGCACTCAAGGGTCCCATCAAGAAGAATGAATACAAGCCGATAAAGGAGGATGCACAACAACCAACAATGAAGAAGATTCAAGAAGAATATCATGACTTTAGAAGAACAACACCATGAACATGACCACCTACACTTAGGTACCATAATATTTTTCTTAGCTTGTGTTATTCTTGTAATATTTTTGGGCTTAAGGCTATAAACTATAGAGCCTATGTGAAACATAGAAATGCAAGAAATAACTATGAAAATCCCAAGATTACTATGAAGGAAATTATGGTAGAAAATATCGTGAGGTTTTCAACAAAAATTATAAAAAATTTGGCACTCTTAGTTATGAAATTGAGTGTTACAAATGCAACAATTTTGGACACATAGCTACAAATGGTAGAAGCAATTTGATAGTTCCTTCAAGGGAAACAAGGCAAGTTCCTTCCAATCATATGGGAGAACAACAAAGAACTAGGAAAAGGAATCCTGAAGATTTGAAAGCTAAGGTATGTGGGTTTTCCTTACAAGCCCAAAGAAGAAAATTCAATGGTATATTTATAGTGGTTGTTCGAAGCCTATGATTTGAGACAAAAATAAATTTATAACTTTGAAGAAAGAAAACAAAGGTTTGTCACTTTTGGTAATGATAACTCTACTAAAATTATAGGGAAGGTATAATTAGCTTTGGAAGAAAATATGTAGTGGTAGGAAATGTTTTACTTGTTGAAGATATGAAGCATAATTTTTTAAGTTTTAGCCAAATGTTCAATGGGGGAACACACTTATATTCAATTCAAAAGAATGTGAAATAAGGAAAGCAGGATTAGAGTAATTGGTTGCAACAATAATATGAACTCCAAACAACATATACATCTAAAATGAGATTAGAAAGGAAATATGTTGCCTAGTAAAGGAAGATGAAAGTTGGATTTGGCATAAAATATTGGGGCATATATACTTTGAAAATATTGTTAAGATCAATAAGAAGGAAGTTGTAAGGGATATGCCTAAAATTGTAAAGCCTTCAAATATTATGTGCAAGCATTATCAGCATGGAAAATAAACAAGAGTTGAGATCAAAACTAAGGAACATTCCACAACAAAACCACTGGAACTTGTGCAAAATGATTTATTTGGACCAACAAGAGCAAGAGGACTAGAGGTCATCCTTGTGTTAAGTTGCTTTAATATAATCTTGTCATTATGAGTGTGCTTCCACAAACAAGTGTTTATGCTACAAGTATTGTCACCCTTTCATCATCTATTGGAGCCATGCCTCCCTGTAAAGTGGCCTCTAAAGAAGTCTCAGAAGCAAGCACAAAGGAACTTGTTGCAATTACCAAGGAAACCATTTTGATATTGCAGATACAGAATGCTTCATTGATAATACTACAGAGGTCACATGGAGTGGTATATACAACACATTCATGCAGAAAATTTTTGCTGGGAACTTGGAGGACTTGGAAGTGTACATCAACATTAAGAGGTCTAGGATGCAGAGGATCGCATGCAGATTCCCTATAATCCCTTGTATAAAAGTGATTGAGAGGATCATTACACACATGGATGACTCTTGTATTATGCTTCGCAGCATGAGTGGTGGTCAACTCACCACTTATTATATAGAAGACATGCAGACATACTACAAGGTGCTCAGGCCCACAAAATATGAAAATAATGAATTTTGCACCAGATGGGCTGACCTCAACACAAGTGACATTATCAGATCCTGGTGTTGAGATCCTTCTAAGTTTCACCATTGACCATCCACAGTTTATCCGACTAAGATCCTTAGAGATGTATATCAATATCTGATAGCCATGTGTTTTTGGTTGCATGGGTGCAAGAACACTGAGGTGTTTGAAGCAAACTAGATATATATGTTCAATATGGTGGTAACCCATGGGAGAGTCTTCAACTCGGCAAATATATTGTCATTTGAGTTGCAACATCATGTGGGGAAGGAAAAATCAACTGAGGGAAAACCAGGCACCAAAATTCTACATGTTTTCATTTCTTTTAGACATAATCTATGCACAGTATGTGTTGCTGGGAATATACTGGAACTAGACCCCTGACATATTGGCCAAGAAATTATTTGTAATTATCTTTCATATAATATTCGATATCGATCCTCCCTGCATCACTGATCAGGTGAAGGAGTCACTACGAGATATCACATATTGGTTTATAGTGCCTAAGCGGACATACATCAGATGTTTTGGTTTTCAAATATCCCCCCATCTCATGTCGCGATATGTGACTAATAAGGTGGTCATGTAGGAAGTAGAAAATTAGTTGGACAAGGGATTATCAGGAGTTCTTCATAGGAGGAAGAAAGCCCCTTGGCCCACCTTCCCATTGAGGATCAGATTATATGAGTTAAAGAGCCATAAGGCAACAATAGCAGAGATACAAGATCTAGAATGCTTGCACTTCACCACTAAATAATTTCATGGATATGATCCTATGAGATTGTGTAGGAAACATTGTGAAAGTATCAGTCACAGTACGGGGCATTCTTCAATATCTACAATAGAAGATGAGAAGGTAAAGAACTGGTAAAATGCAAACATGAAGGCACATCCAAGGATGGAAACTAGTTCACCCCAAGATCCACTATCTCAAGACTTGCAGGTGTAAGAGGAAGAAAAGATAAGCCCTCAAACAAAGAAAGTAGCTCCCAAGAAGAGGATTAGATATGATTCGACAGGCGAGAGCAGAAGAAAGTGGAAATTTGATCCTATGAACATATGAGGTATTTAAGAAGAATGGGAGAGGAGAGAAGCAGAAGAAGAGGAGAAGAGGAAACAGGATGAGGTTCTTCAAAAGAAACAAGATGAAGAAGAGGAGAGGAGAAGGATAAAAGAGGAATAACAAAGGTAGTCCCAAGAGGAAGAAGCAACACAGATATTGGAAGAAGAACAATTGACTTGGGAGATAGAAGAAGAAGAGTTGGAGGAAGAAGATACCATTCAACCCATGGATGATGAGCCAGGTTCTCTAGAGGAACCTCCTCTCATAGGTGGTCATCTTCCATTTGGAGAGATGGGGATCACACCTCCACCGACAAATAGAGTCACGGATGCATTCAGTGTCACGTTTGATCAGCTTAAGAGGAGGATCATGCAACAAATGCATATATACTTTCTGAAATATCCTTAGATCCCATTCTCAGTTTCTATAGAGAAGGTGATAACTGCCAACACCAAAAGGAATCCTAGGGTGGTCATGGAAGAAAAGGTTACTTTTGCCACAATATCATAGGATAACTTTGAAAATCTTTTGAGTGAGAATGTTAGGCCAATGAGAGAACTTACTATGGTAAAGAAATAGGCAGAAAATCTTATGACAAAGAACCAATGGTTATCATCACATAGTTTCAACACTGAATAATAGTAAGTAGCTATGTAGGAAGAACTGGGGCCAATGGAGCACACCATGGCATGATTATATGATGAGATGATACTTATACAACAAGTGGTGGCTCCTCTCATTGGCATCTAGAAGAAAGCACAAGAAGTGGTAAAAATCCTAAACGTTGTAAATAGAGTGATTGACCATCTTTAAGAGTGGGCTTCCAAGTATCCAGATGCTCCGTGAAATTTGGAAAATAAAGATAGGATTGCCACTGAAATGGAAAGAGTTTAGCTAAGACTCCACCATCAAAACTAAACGCATCTTGGAGAACAATCAATTAATACTATTGCTTCCTATAATCGACTACATAATGGTTTTGAGTCTTTAACACAAAATCATGTGATCCTCACAATAGGAACACTTGAAGCAACCAAAGGAAGAGAAGTCATCTTCCATAAGATCAAGCAATATATTGATGAGTTTAGGCAAGCAACAGAACATGGACTCTTGGCGGTCACCAAGGACATTATTCTATAGTATGCCATTGCACCGATTAAAGTCCATATGAAATTTTATGGCTATGGAATTATGTATAGTAAAGCTCGAAGATGATATTGATAGAGGGGACTTTCCAGTTTGGATCAAAGCCATCTCAACAAATTTCAGGGCATGGCACATTTAATTTAAAAATGAACTCCATGAGGAAGAAAATGATTTATCAATTTGATGAGAATTTATCCCATTACCAGTTTTGTATTATTAGGCCATCATCTCATATGTAATTTGTCTTATGTAATAAATGGCATATAATTAAGTCCAATGGATGCATGTGTATATGAATAGTCACATATGTAATGTAATGAGTCATGAATAGAATATGAATAGTCATACAGGTCAAAGAGTGATGAGGAAGCTCAAAGTTCATTGTTATTTGTTATAAATAGCTCCTCATAACTCAAGCTAGGGGCTTGAATTTTTGGAGCCTTGCCTTGGCTTCTCTTGTAGTACATAGGAGATAGATCATTATTTGGAGAAGCAAGTTGTGGCTTCATGTTCCACTACTAGATATAGTGTTTCATTCATGTAACAATATACCTGGGATCTTTCATTCTTAATCATAAGTTCAATCAACCAACACTTCTTCATACATGTATCATAGATATAGTTGGACTATTCTTGTTATGTTTATGGTATATGTTGCTTTAATCACATACTAAGTTAATGAACTAATTCGTTGCTTAGCTATGGTTATTATTGAATGAGTGTTGTTATGCTTTAATGATTGTTGTTTATTATGTGGACTAATCTGTAGGTAATCAACAAGTCTTTCTCTTCCTTCTCGGGTCTCCCTTTAACATAGTACTATTACTTTTCTAACCAGTGACTCATTTTCCTTACCAGCTGTGCAAGTCTCCCTCATACACCTTGCATTTAGTGTCTCACAAATCTCACTTTCTTGCTGCCCCAAAGAGGTGTTGCATTCTCTTGTGTGTAATCGTAACCAAGGCATATCTTTGAAACCTTTCTAACGATGGCTAGATTGTATGACCAGATGGGACTCTACACCAAACAGTGTGAGGTATAATTGGGACTTCACATCGGGGAGATCCCCTTACAGTGTTGGTGGCATCCAACACTGTCCATACGTTAGAAAGATTGTTCTGAGAAAGTTCCAATGGTATATGGCACTTCCTCTAACTCCTAAGGGTTGAGGATAAATGATTTTTTTAATATTCACTATACATTCTTCCAGTTTCACAACCCAATCGAGCCAGTGGACAAGGCAACCCAATTTAGACCTTGACTTCATTATAAATAGGTGCAAGAAGGATCATTTAAAGTAACTCACTCAAGAAATTTTAGATATTCAAACAAGTGAAGAAAAGGAGGTTTAAGGTTCATACCTCATGAACTAGAAATGAAGAGGAGCTAATTTGGAGATTCTTTTTGGGAAGTATTTTTGGCACATTTTTGAAGGGTTTTTTGCTTATTTTGGAAAGGTTTTTTGGCTTATTTTCGAAGGATTTTTCACACACCTTTTGAAGGTTTCTTTCCATGGTTAGAAGACTAATTATAGTCCTATTCTTGAGGGACAAATTTCATCCCCTTTGAAGGTCGAATTTCAGATATGTGTAGAGATGTGGAAGACTAAATTTTAGGCTTGCCTTAAAGGCAGTGACCTATCCTTATTGAGGCCAAATTTCAAGACCGTTGTTCTCGTACAAATAAGGCCAAACTCGGGTCTGTTTTGAGGGCTAGATCCTAGTGTGTTTGAAGGAAAGTTTCAAGTATGTTTAAAGATATAACATTGTCCTTTTTTGAGGAGGTTGAACCCTATGGAGGAGGTAGAGCTCTAGAGGCCAAGTTGTGTTGATAAGCAGGCTGAGTTCAAGGATCATTTTTTCAGGCAAATTATGGTGCTAAGAAAGTCTTTTTTAGGAATTCAAGTTCCTGTGTGAAGGAAAGAGGAGAATATTCCATAAGGGAGGAATTTCTTCATATAATATTAACTTTTGTACAAGCTTTGGTGCTAATAAATCATGGATTTGGTGCTTCCTTTCATTTGGTGCTGATAAACTAGGGAGTTGGTGTTGCTAATCTATGGAGTTGGTGCTTCCTTTTAGTTGGTGCTGATAAATTTGAATGTACTCTTTATATATATTAAGAAAATAATTATGTGGTTTTCACATAAAATTCTGTGTGTATTATACATTTATGTAATTTTCTTTATACCTGTGGATGCATTTCCAATCTTTTGAAGTTAAAATTTGTTAATACTAATTCACCCCCTATTAGTACTGTCGAATATTCCAACATTAATCAAGTAGGGGATAAAATGAGAAATTTTAGTTTTGTTTCCCACTTAATCATTCTTTGAGGTCTTATAATATCATCTATTTCAATTTCTCACATGATCAATTCTTGCATAAGCTCTACAATCTATTGCTTTATGACCAAAATTATTGCAAGAAAAATGATGGCCAAGTAAGAGTTTTTGGTACCAAGTTTTGAAAGGCCTTCTTGGTGGAACAACTCTTCTGAACTCATTATTCTCGTGAGAAGAATCAAGTTTATTCTAGCCCTCATTTCCTTTCTTGCTATTTCTTTCATTGTTAATGGAGAGTATTAGCATAAATTTTAGGATTTTCTTCATTTTCCTTTTCTAATGGTTTTATGACCTTAGTGCTTTCATTTCCCTTCAGGGTATTTTTTTCTCACTCATAGCCAAGATATATCTTAATGAATGACAAGCTTTGGAAACTAATAATATTATCTAAGATTTCAATACTCTTTCCAAGCTTCAAGCTACTATTCAGCTGATCAATTGTTTTCTTTGATTACTTAAGGAAACAATTTTATCTTCTAGCTTATCACAATTTCTTCCTTTTCTTTCAACCAACTTATCACCACTTCTATCATTTTTTCCTATTCTAATTGAGTCTCCAAGATGATAACTATTTTTTCTAGTTTATCAAGATCACGATCCTTCATTTCATATTTCTTCAATTTCTTTTTCTTTTTATTCTTTCCCTTGAGCCTATTTATTTCTTGTAAGGAATTAACAAGTTTTCTTTCAAGATTCACTTCCCCATCAATGTCTTCTTCTTTTGAATCTGATTTTTATTTTTGATCATCTTGATTTTATTTGTCAATAGACTTTGTATCCATGATGAAGAGGAACTTTTATTTATTGATATCAAGAACATATCCATGACTTTCTTTAGACAATCTAGTGTCCTCTCTATAGTAAAAACTCTTCTTCTTAATATATTTTCCTCTTTTGTATCTATAATGTTTGCCTTTATTGTTATGTTCTTATTTTTTCATATGGACATTTAGCAACAAAATTTACTACTCTACCACAATCAAAACATTTGAAGGGTAACTTACCTTTGAATTTGCAAGAGCCTCTTTTTAGATTTATAAAAAAAATTCTTCTTCTATATCAAATTCATTGCTAAAATAATCATAGGATTTGTGTCCTTTTGTCTTGTTTGATGCTTTGAAATATGCTTCCTTCTCTATTGGTTTTTTTCTTTTATCGTCAATAATATGTAGTGAGACTCCCATGCAACTCATCCATCGTCATTTTTTCTATATCCTTCATTTCTTCAATGACAGAGACTTTGGCATCAAATATTAAGGGGGGTGACCTTAACAACTTTTGCAAAAGTAGTATTTCTTCAACTTTTCTCCCCAAGTATTTAAGAACATAACTATTTTCATTCTTCATAATTGTACTTGTCAAAAGAAATTTTATTATTAAAGAAAATGACTTATTAAAGCATGGGTTTCATGCTTGGGTCAATGTTTTCTAGGTCAAAGCCTCCATTAAAGGCTTCTAGGTTTTGTCTTGATTCATTAGAGTCACTGTCATTTTTATTATACCCTTTTTGGCTTTTGTATCATGTAAAAGAATGATTTTTGAGTAAAAAAGGTTCTTTTTCACCTCCACACCAAGTTAGACTTTTCCCCATGAAGACGGCCTACATTAGGGAAGTTCGACCTAGTAGAAAGGCTATATAAAGAGAGGCAATTCAACCTATTTGGATAATTCACTCAACAAGTTCAATCTTCAAGGAAGAGAGGAAAAGAAGAGAGCGAAGTAGTTGGAGAAGGAAGAAATTTGTTGGGAAGACCTAATTCAAGTTATTGGGTTATCTATATCTCACATGTGCAAAGTTTTTGGGCATTGCTGGGGCCGAAATTCTGTGTCTACTATAGGTCTGAAATTTTGTTACTAGGAGTTGAAGTTCTTTTGCTAGGGGGCCAAAATTCTAGGTTGACACTAATACTGGGGAGATTTCACTTGGATATTTTTTCAGGGATCATCTATTGAAGTGAAGGGTTGACTTGGTGGTTGCAAGAGGTATTTGTCTAGGTCTAAGATGTCTGGAAGTGTCTCATCTTGATTTGAATCTATTGAAGAAAGAGTTTTTGACTGGGGTTTTCCCCTTTTAGGGGTTTTTCCCTCGATGAGTGCCATCATCTTGTGTATCTTGCTCTTGTGGTCTTCATATACATACAAATTGGTAGTTTCTTGATGAAATATAAACTAATTAAGAAGAAAAATAAGCTAACATAATTAACAAGTAATTATCAAGAAAGAAGAATCAAACCTTAATTCCTATAAGCATTGATTTCTCAACATGGTATTAGAACTAAGTTTGAATATCACTTTGTTGGATTGGAAGGAAAGCTTACTCACTCTATGGAAAGTTACTTGAATAAGGGATTCAATATCATGAGAATTGCAGAAAGATGGATTGGAAGGATAATCTACAACTTATGTAGGAAAGTCAAGAGTGAAGGATTCTTGGCTGCACCTACAGGTACTATTGATGATGACAACACATGGATCATTGATAGTGGGGCATCAAGACATATGACAGGAGAAAGTGGAAAACATCATACTCTATAAAAGGAACCATCATCTCATGTGGCGGAGCTAGGAGACAACAACAATTGTGATGTCAAGGGCATTAGGTCTACACCACTGAAGCTGGAAAGTGGAGCAAATCTACATCTCAATAATATACTCTATGTCCCAAGTTTGAAAAAGAATTTACTTTCAATTTATTTTTTATAATATAAAGGAGATAGGGTTTACTTTGTAAATGGTAAAGTTTTGGTTTGGGTAAATGATTCAATTATTGGAAAGGCAAAATTTATTGGAGTTGGTGAAAGAAGGCTATATAGAGTTATAACACCATCTCCTCAAGCCCTAGTTCACTTGGAGATCAATCCTATCAAACAATGGCATAAAATATATGGGAATATTCATTAAAAGGTAATACCCTCACTTAGTCAAATGGTAAAGGGCATCCCCAACATCAAGGAATATCATGAAAGAGTATGCAAGGGATGTGCTTTGGGAAAGAATACAAGGAAACCTTTTACAAGCAGTGATACAAGGTCTAAGGAGATCTTAGAACTCATTCATTCTGATGTGTGTGGACCAATGTATAACAAATCTCTTGGAGGCCATCTTTATTACATGACCTTCATTTATTACCATTCTAGAAAGACATGGATCTATCTTCTCAATACAAAGGATGAATTATGTTGGAAATACTGGGGGGGGGGTGATTCAGTATTCCTTAGCAATTAGCACTTTTAAATATCTTTAGAGCATTAATTAATCTTCAATTATTATTAATGTTTATGTAATAATAACAGTAAATAAAAGAGCACAGTATACATAAGAATTTTAGGTGGAAAACCCCCTCCGGGTCAAAACCACTGAACGCTTTTCTAATAAATTCTTTAATCTTCAACCCCAACTGAAATGAAAGCAACAACTTCCTAGAATTCTAGAAAAGCATTCTTCTCCAGCTCCCTGATCCGGATTTAAACAGGAACACAACGGATTACATAGATAACCATAATTACAAATATGCAGTGGAAATAATACTTCATTTCATTAATGTAAAATACTGAAATATGCTTACAAACAGAAATGGAAATAAACCAGCTAGGGCGATGGTAGCTTATCTCTGAGAAGAGATGTGGTGGCTACATGCCTCTGAATTGTGTTACAATGAGGCTCGAAGGCTTATTTATTGTTAAGAAACAATGGAAAACCATAAACATCCAAAAACCTAACCCTAGAAGATGAAATGCAAAACAGTGGGCCCCGTTTGGGTAAATTGGTACATCAACTTCTCGGGGTCATAACTTTGGCATACGATCTCTGTTTGACGTGCACAATATCTCGTTAGAAAGATCTATTCGAGAACTACAATTTTGGGAAGAGCAACATTAGTCCATGGATCCATGTTGCTCCCAGGTTTCCCAAAAAATGTCATTTAGGGCCTCAAAATGGCTCCGGAAGTTCAAGACCCGAAAAACTGCTAAAAATAGTAAATTGTGCTACAATTATGGAAACTGAAAAACTGAAAGAGATAGTTGTGGGGGTCCAAGTGGGATAGGTGGGTGGCCACCAACATCCACGTGGATAATTCCTCCCCCCTTAGGAAGCAATGGTCCTCATTGCGTTGAGTTCCTCCATCTGTTGAACTTGGTCCCTGGTGAGTTGTTCTGCAATCTCGAATGTGTCTAGTAATGGTGGGAAGCATGGTCGAGGGCAGTACACATTGAACACTTGGTGCAGGCGAAGAAATGGAGGGATTCTGTGCTCCAAAGCATTATTTCCCATAGCCTTGGTAATGGTGTAAGGACCATGTCGGCGTGGTCAGAGCTTCTGATGGGCTCTTGTAAGGTGTTCTTTTTGTAGATGCAACCAGACTTTGTTGCCGACCTAAAGCTTGTGTGGTACCCCTGTGGGTGAGGGGAAGTTGTTCCTATGTTTTGTCTTGACCATATCCCTTTGTTGCTACTGTTGCGTGGAGGAACCCTTCACGGGGGTCATGGATGTGGTGCTGATCTTCCCCTTACTTTGGGAGCGAACCAGACAGAAAATGAATTTCCTAGTCTGGGAGATGAGCTTGCTGCCTTTATTTGCAGTGATCAAAGAGGTGGCGGTAGGTGGCGCTACCTCCGATATCCTGTATAATGAATTACACAAATAAATAATGACAGCATGAGGTATTAAATCATACACAACATGTTGCCTCCATAAGTATGGTTGGCCCAATAGTACATCACAAACATCCAAAGGTGTAACATCACACAATACCTCATCTGTGAAGGGTTTGATGCTGTAAGGAAGGCGGCACTGCTGGCGAACTCGGAGATCTCGTCCTTGGTGAAGCCACCTGATACTGTACGGTTGTAGGTGTTGTGTAATTGGTAGGCCCAACCACTTCACAACCTTTGCTGAAATGAGGTTCTTTTGGCTCCCACTGTCAACAATGAATTGCATTGGTGAACCCTTCACCCACATCTGTGAGTGGAAAATATGCTCCCCTCCTCTAGATCTTCAGGCTCATTCTTCTGGATCTTGGCGATGGCAATAGTGGCACTAGGCTCTGCATCAATGAGCTGCTTCCCTTTGCCATTCCCCTTGTCGGGTTCTAACTCAGGGTCGAAACATGCATCTAATTCTGAAGCCTTCAACTCTGCCACCAGTGACTGCTTGGTCTGACAGTCACTTGTGTTGTGAGTGGGGCTTTTATGGAACTCACACCACTTTCCTATGTCCTTCTTCGCTTTCGTGGTGTTGTTCTTTTCTTGTGGCTTTTACGGGTTGTCTTGGGTCACCCTGCCTTGGCTTTGTCCTTTGGCCTTCGGATTCATAGATCCAAAGTCTTTCTTCTTCTGTTTGAACTTTTGCTCGATTTTGACAGCGTATCAGTACGCCATGCCAAGCGAGGAGATGTTCAAGAACTCCATCTCTTCCTGGATGTACCTGTGTAGGCAATCGCGGTATTTGAGTACCAAATGCAACTCAGAATCCTTGATACCCAATTGTGTGTGAAGGGTATGAAAAATGTTTGTGAACTCCGACACATCTTGGTCCTTACCTGCCACAACGTTGTCCACTTTATGTATTTGTCCTCGTAGATTTTGACAGGGTAGTACTACTCCTTGATAGCATCCCAAAATGAATCACAAGTGGGTGTGGCTGAAAATAGTGAGCCCGTAATTTCATCCTTCTGCTCGCAGTAGGTTTCCCACCAGTACTTGACGTGGGGGGCTGCTTTGAGAAGAGCGAAAAAAATATTTTCCCAATCGGAAAAATCATGAACAGAAAAATACTCATCTAGCAGATTTAACAATTTATCTACGGGATTTGTGTTTATTTGACCCTCGAAGATGGGGATTTCAAAATTAACTTGTACCTTAAAGGGTGTGGTGTTTCCAGAGTAGCTGTTGGAAGCCGATGCGTCGCCTCTAGGTAGCCACTGAAGGATTTGGGCAAAACTGTCCATCATCGCGTTCCTTTGTCATTCGAGGGCTTCTTCGAGCAAGGTTTTGATAGGATCTCCTGCCCCCTCGTCTTTCTTCTCATCCGCCATGGGAGGCCTTCGAGATTTGCAAGGCTGGTCTTGCAAAGGTTTGACCAGTTCAAGCCCTAACTCTTTATATCTTGACCTCGTTGGGGACATGCAAAGAAAAACAGAGAAAAAACAGACCCCTCTGATACCACTGATCCGGATTTAAACAGGAAAACAACATATTACAGAGATAACCATAAATACAGATATGCAGTGGAAATAATACTTCATTTCATTAATGTAAAATACTGAAATATGCTTACAAACAGAAACGGAAATAAACCAGCTAGGGTGATGGTAGCTTATCTTTGAGAAGAGATGTGGTGGATACATGCCTCTAAACTATGTTACAATGAGGCTCGAAGGCCTATTTATTGTTGAGAAACAATGTAAAAACCTAAACATCCAAAAACCTAACCCTAGAAGATGAAACGCCAAACAGTGGGCCCCATTTTGGTAAATTGGTACATCAACTTCCCGGGGTCGTAACTTTGGCATACGATCTCCGTTTGACGCGCAAAATATCTCGTTAGAAGGATCTATCCGAGAACTACAACTTTGGGAAGAGCAACTTCAATCCATGTACCCATGTTGCTCCTAGTTTTCCCAAAAAACATCGTTTAGGGCCTCAAAACAGCTCCAGAAGTTCAAGACCTGAAAAACTGCTAAAAATAGTAAATTGTGCTAAATTATGGAAACTGAAAAATTGGAAGAGACAGTTGTGGGGGTCCTAGTGGGATAGGTGGGTGGCCACCAAAATCCACCTAGAACACTCCCACTGGAAGGATGCCACAATGCCCCGGTTTCTTCAGTAATCAACTGAATGAATGCCCCAACACTTTAGCGAGCCACAACTTTCCCTAGCACCACCCTACCACCCTAAAGTGTTCACAGGCCCCAACTTGTAGCTAACTTCGTACACCTGCCTAGTACCTTCCTGCCACCCTATAATGACTAAAATAAGACAAGACTGTGGATTCCCAAACCAGGGACAACGATCCACGATACAATATGATTTACAATGATTTTGACCGAAAACCCAATCACACTATGACCTGCAACCCAACCGTGACATCATCCCAATGGAGACTCCTATACCTCCCAATTATTCCTTTTCGACTCTAGGCAGATTGACTCCTTTACAATAATGACTCTTCTAATGATGACACTTTTACAAATGACTCTTTTACAACTTTAGAACGATGACTCTTATCCTTCACACTTCTTCAAAATATACAGATGACTACCATGTCTTCAAAGGATGTCCCACTGCAATGCTTCCTTTGATTTGATACTTCTACACTTAAATTCTTGCTTGAAGTTGTACCTGAATCTTCTTCTACCTGCATGCAAAATTTGCCTGGCGAAACCAATCCCAAAACAAAACAAAATACCCTTCAACTTACCTGTGCCTACAAAACACATGTAAGTGCATAATAATGAATAAATTAAAATTAAAATTACAATGCGTACCAAAAGTGTTCTTGTCACTTGTGTTGTTGACTTGTTGCAGTAGTAGACAAAGACTCTCATTCTGTATATAGGTCTAGACTCTATGCAAGACAATATCCAAAACTGACCTAAAGATATATACAATAAAAACTGATGACGGACCCTAGATTTGTGATGGACCAAGTTCTAAGTACAACAACAGAGACCATTCTATCAACTATGACAAGACAAGTAACATGAACTTAAAACATCATATATATTTAGCAGACTTGGTGTAGCATCAATAATATGTAGTATCAAGAATAGGACATCCGAAAAACTAATTATGACATATAGAGACATATAGATATAACCGAGACATTCTATGTACTTACGTTGTCCTGCAAAAACATATGTCAGAGATGATACTCAAAATTCAAATGTAAACACTAATCATACATACCTTGCTGTAGGAGACTTACCCTTGACTGTTGATGTGTGGTCCTTACTGCAGTGATCCTTGAATGCATGTTTTTTCTTGCCTTCTAAGAGCTCGATATTGAATCTGTTGTATCTATGTAATTTTGTATCTCCAGGGTCTGAGATTTTTTCTTACAGTATCCCTCTGAGTTCGCTTTCCAATCCCATAAGTTGGATCAATATTGGATTCTTCAAGAAATAGTTACGTCTAGTCTCCCACGATGACCTAATTATAGACTCGTTCAATAGAGCGAACTTGTAAGAAGTTCCATGTGTCACTGTTGTGACCTTAGGTCTTGCAAACACTACTCAATAAACTATAGTCCATCCTCTTTCTATGACTATTTATGAAATTTGAATCCAATGCTCAAAGGGAAATTTAGGATGATTTTCCCAACATCACCTATTTGACATGGAATTCAGGAGCCTACAAAAACCCTAACTTCTTCAAATCATATTTCCGAAACTATAGTGAACCAAGATCTGAAATTAGGTCACGTGGTTCATCAATATTTCGGCTCAAATGGGTTTTAATTTCATCTTCTGAAGCTTTGCAAAACAAAAGTTATAGCGAACATGCCACGATGACCTATTTGAAGCCACGAAATCCCAACTAGAGGAGGATATGAGGGTCATTATTTATATGAATATTTTGAGTTGAGAGGGTCCTCAACAAGTGAACGTTGGAGGGGTTTTAGGAGCAAAAAAATATTATTAATTATTTACTATTCAATGACCACAACCAATTATGAGTGCCATGCCATAACCCATAGGGTTTTAGCCCACTAACTGGGGTTACTAACTTCAAACACAAATAACTCTCAAACCGTGAAGAATTGTGAGGCATACCATATATCAACAGAAACATCTCGAAGAGTAGAATCCATCAAGAAGATACTTTATGCAAAATAATATGAGTTTTCAAGTCAAATTCCCTTGCAATATCGGGGTATCTCCTGGTGTTGCTTGGGTTGACATCAATGACAACCACTGATCAACAATCTCCCCCTTTGGCATTGATGGCAACACAAGTACTCCCCCTGCGATCATGACATCTCTTCCTACTGTCTTCTCTCCCCCTTTGTCATCAATAGAAAAGGGTAAATACCCCTGACAAACAACCATCCTATGGACCTGTACACACCTCCACTCCCCCTTTCTACTCGAGTAGATAAGAGAAAGAGTCTAACGAAAACTTGGGAGAATCCCAAGCTTTTGGCAAAGATACTCAAATGCTTCACGAGGTAATGGTTTGGTAGAGATGTCATCAATTTGTTCCTTTGTGCCAACATATTCAAGCTTGATATTACTTTCAGTGACCTGCTCTCTAACGAAATGATATTTAATCAGAATGTGGTTCATTTTGGAATGCATCACAGGATTCTTGGAGATACTGATGGTGCTGGTGTTATCGCAAAAGATGGGAATAGGCTCATCAAACTTGACTTGAAGATCTTACAAATTTTGCTTCATCCAGAGAACTTGTGCGTAGCAAGCTGCTGCTACGATATATTCTTCTTCTACTGTGGATAACGAGATTGAAGACTGCTTTTTACTTAACCATGAAACAAGACAACCACCTAGATAGAATCTGCTCCACTGGTACAAATACGATCATCAACACTTCTTGCCCAATCTGCATCTGTATAAGCTTGGATAACCAGATCATTTCCTTTGGGATACCATAGACCATATGATCCGGATTTAAACAGGAACGAAACAAATTACAGAGATAACCATAAACACAGAGATGTAGTGGAAATAATACTTCATTTCATTAATGTAAAATACTGAAATATGCTTACAAACGGAAATGGAAATAAACCAGCTAGGGCGATGGTAGCTTATCTCTGAGAAGAGATGTGGCAGCTACATGCCTCTAAAATTTGTTACAATGAGGCTCGAAGGCCTATTTATTGTTGAGAAACAATGGAAAACCATAAGCACCCAAAAACCTAACCCTAGAAGATGAAACGCCAAATTGTGTGCCCCGTTTGGGTAAATTGGTACATCAACTTCCCAGGGTCGTAACTTCGGCATACGATCTCCGTTTGACACGCACAATATCTCGTTAGAAAGATCTATCTGAGAAATATAACTTTGGGAAGAGAAACATTAGTCCATGGACCCATGTTGCTCCCAATTTTCCCAAAAAACGTTGTTTAGGGCCTCAAAACAGCTCCGGAAGTTCAAGACCCAAAAAACTGCTAAAAATACTAAACTATGCTACAATTAAGGAAACTGAAAAGCTGAAAGAAACAATGGTGGGGGTCCAAGTGGACTTGGTGGGTGGCCACCAATATGCACCTGGATCATTCCTCCCCCCTTAGGAAGCAATGGTCCCCATTGCATTGAGTTCCTCCATGAGATGAGGAAACTTCTGTTGAACTTGGTCCCTGGTGAGCCACTTGCCCTGGTGAAGGAGTTGGCCTGCTTTGACAACTCGATACAGTTGGATATTCTATTGGCGAGTGTGCTTAATCCGTGTGTCCATGATATGATCAGTTGCAGCATATTCCATGCAATATGGATTTAACTTTGTGGGTGTGAGCTGTTCTGCAATGTCGAATGTGTCTAGTAATGGTGGAAAGTATGGCCGAAGGCGGTCCAAATTGAACACTGGGTGCAGACCAAGGAATGGGGGAATGCTAAGCTCAAATGCATTGTCTCCCATAGCCTTGGTAATGATGTAAGGACCATATCGGAGTGGTCTGAGTTTCCAATAGGCTCTGGTAAGGCATTCCTCTTGCAAATGCAACAAGACTTTGTCGCCCACCTGAAACTTGTGTGGCACCCGATGTTGATCATGTCACTGCTTGTACTTGGCATTTGATTTCTCCATAATTTCATGGCCCTAATGGCGAATATGTTGGATGTGCTCAATGAAGTTGTTTGACTTATTTATTTCGGACTGGACATGAGCCGAATCTACGTGAGTAGCTGCAAATGGCATGGCCACATCAATGGGACATAGTGGCTAGAATCTGAAGCCCACCTGAAAAGGGTCGTGGCCGATCGATCTGTGGAGAGCCTGGTTGTAGTTGTGTTGAACATAGGGGAGGCTCTCGTCCCATGTGTGTGGATGCTTTGAGTTGTACATGCGCAGAATGTGTACGATCATCATGTTGACAACCTCTGTTTGGCCATCAATTTGAGGATGGAAGGTTGTAGACTTAGTGAGTTTGGTGTCCAGCATCGACCAGAGACTAGACCAAAATATATTGAGGAACTTGTTGTCCTGATCTGAGATGATAGACTGTGGATCCCAAAGTGTACCCACACTCGTTCAAAGAAGAGTTTAGCAGTGGCTTTTGCTGTGATATTCTTCTTACAGGCCGCCATAATGGCCATCTTTGAGAACCTGTCGACAACCACAAAAACATAGTCATTTCCATTCTGAGTGGAAGGAAGGCCTGACATGTAATCCATGGAGATGGATTCCCAAGGTTGACTAGGGGTAGGAAGCGGGGTATAGAGGCCTTGCTTCTTGATGGTCGGTTTGGCAATGGCGCAGGCAGTGCATGATCTAATGTACTTCTTGACATCCTGTCGAAGATTCAACCAATAGAAATACTTCTGTAGTATTACCATCGTTTTCTCGACCTCGAAATGCCCAACAGATTGACTGTAGTGTGATTCCCAAATCATCTTGGCATGCTCGCTTGAAGGAACACAAAGGTGACCCAAGTGGCATAATAGGGCATCCTAGAGGCGAAAATTTGGAACATGCTGACCCTCCAAGAGTGTTTGGTATGTGTAGCCGAATTCTAGGTCACTTTGGTAGAGACGTGGCCAATCAGAAGTCTCATGCCCACAAGAGTTGAGCACGGTGGTTAATGCAATGATCAGTGGTCGACTGAGGCAATCTGCAACATTATTGGTGCTACCCTTCTTATACTTGATATTCAAATGGAACTGTTGCAGGTATGTGGACCACTTCGATGGCGATCATTTTGCAATTTCCCTTGGGTCTGTATGAACTACAAGGGTCGGTGGTCTATGTGGATGATTGTTTCCTTCCCCAAAATGTAATGCTTCCATTGTTGGCGGGCTTGCACAATGGAATACATCTCTTTGTCATAAGTGGGATACTTCCGGACTGTGTCTGAAAGTGTCTCACTATGATATGCCATTGGATGCCCGTGTTGAGTAAGGATTGCCCCAAATGGTTGTTGCAAGTCTGGTAATGCGAGCACTGGTGCTGAGCAGAGGCAATATTTCAACTCTGTGAATGCTTTCTATTGAGATTCAGACCAAAATAATTTTGCTTTCACTCCTCCCTTTGTGACTTGACTCAAGGGCCAAGTGATATGAGAAAATCCCAACACGAACCTACAGTAGAAGTTTGCAAGACCTAGAAAACTGTAGAGCTCTGTCAGAGTGGTTGGAGATGGCCAATACCAAATGACTTGGATCTTGGCTAGATCCACATGCACCCCCTGTTCATCAATAATGTATCCCAGATACTGAACTTGGGTCATGCCAAAAGTGCATTTCTCCAAATTGGCACATAACTTGTGTTGCCGCAGTGTTTGGAGAACCTGTCAAATGTGGTGGAGGTGCTCTTCCCAACTCTGGCTAAAGATCGGGATGTAATCCAAGTATACCACTACAAATGAGTTGGTGAATGGCCACAAGATGTCATCCATTAGCCTCATGAATGTTGCAAGAGCATTCGTCAATCCGAAAGGCTTTGAAGGCAGTCTTCCACACATTGGAGGGTTCGATTGGTACCTGGTGATATCCTGACTTTAAATCGATCTTGCTGAAATATTTTGCCCCTTTAGTTGGTCCAATAGGTCATCAATCTGTGGGATCGGGTACCTATTATAGACAATGATCTTGTTTAGTGCTCGATAGTCAACATAGAGTCTCCAAGTCCCATCCTTCTTCTGTACCAACATGATCGAGCTCCCACAGGGCGATGAACTCGGACGGGTGTGACCTTTGTGCAGCAGCACTTGAATCTGCCTCTTGATTTCATCATTCTCTAGAATGGAGTGCTGATAGATTGGTCCACTGGGTAGTGGCGCACCTAGGGTCAGATCGATGGAGTGCTTGACTTGACGGTGCAGAGGAACCCTTGCGGGGGAGGTGAAGATGTCCTCATACTCCTCCACGACCTTGTCCATCTGTAGTTGTCGTGCGGAGGGGCCCTGTCTGGAGGTCGTGGCCACTGTCTTCTTCTTTCCTTGAGGGCTTATCATTAGGAAAAAAAAATTCCCAGTTTTGGAAATGAGCTTATTGCCTTGTTTTGTAGTAACCAAAGAGATGGCGGTAGGCAGTTCTACCTCTGGTATCCTATACAACTTATTTCCCAAAGTAACAATAACAACACGAGGCCTTGATTCATACACAACATGTCGCTTCCACAAGTATGGCTGTCCTAATAATACATCAAAAACTTCAAGGGGAGAAATGTCACACAATACCTCATCCGTGAAGGGCTTGATGTTGTACGGAAGGTGAAACTGCTGGCTCACACGAAGATGTCGTCCTTGGTGAAGCCACCAGATGGTGTACGATTGTGGATGTGTTGTGGTCGGTAAGCCCAGCTGCTTCACAACCTCTGCCGAAATGAGGTTCTTTTGGCTCCCATTGTTGACAATGAACTATAGCAGGGAGCCCTTTACCCACATCTGGGAGTGGAAGAGACGCTCCTCCTCCTCTGGATCTTCGAATTCCTCCTTTTGGATCTTCGTGGTGACAATGGTGACGTTGGGCTCCACATCAATAATCTGCTTCCCTTTGTCATTCCCCTTGTCGATTTCTGACTCAGAGTTGGAACATGCATCTGATTCTAAAACCTTTAGCTCGGCCACCAGTGACTGCTTGGCCCGACACTCACTTATGTTGTGAGTGGAGCTCTTATGGATCTCACACCACTTTCACGTGTCCTTTTTCAACTTCGTGGTGTTGTTCTTTGCTTGCAGCTTTGGCTGGTTGTCTTGGGCTCCCCCACCTTGGCTTTGTCATTTGTTTTTCGGTTTGGGGGCACCTTTCCCTTGCTTCATATTCACAGCTCCAAAGTTTCGCTTCTTCTGTTTAAACTTTTGCTCGACCTTGATGGCATATCGATATGCCATGCCGAGCGAGGTGATGTTCAGGAATTCTATTTCTTCCTGGATGTACTTGTTGCAAGTAGTCGCGGTATTTGAGTACCAAATGCTGCTTTGAATCCTTGATACCCAACTTTGTGCGAAGGGTATGGAAAATATTGGTAAACTTCAACACATCTTGGTCCCTTCCCTGCCACGTCATGGTCCACTTTATGTATTGATCCTCATAGTTTCCAACATGGTAGTACTACTCCTTGATGGCATCCCATAATGAATCCCAAGTGTGTGCGGCTAAAAATAGTAAGCCTGTACTTTCATCCTTCTGCTCGCAGTAGGTTTCCAACCAATCCTTGACGTTGGGGGCTGCTTTGAGAAGAGCAAAAATAATATTTTCCCGACTGGAAAAACCATGAACAGAAAAATAACCCTCTAGTAGATTTAACCATTTATCGACAACATCTACGTCTATCTGACCCTCGAATATGGGGATTTCAAAATTAACTTGTACCTTAAACGGTGTGGCGTTTCTAGAGTAGTTGTTGGAAGCTAATGCGTCGCCCCTGGGTAGCCGTTGAAGGATCTGGGCAAAGCTATCCATCATCGCGTTCCTTTATCACTCGAGGGCTTCTTCGAGCAATATTTTGATAGGATCTCCTGCCCCCTCATCTTTCTTTTCATCCGCCATGGGAGGCCATCAGGATTTGCGAGGCTGGTCTTGCAAAGGTTCGACTAGTTCAAGCCCTAACTCCTTATATCCCGACCTCGTTGGGGACATGCAAAGAAAAACAGAGAAAAAGCAGACCGCTCTGATACCACTGATCCAGATTTAAACAGGAAAGCAAAAAATTACAGATATAACCATAAACACAGAGATGCAACGGAAATAATACTTCATTTGATTAATGTAAAATATTGAAATATGCTTACAAACATAAATGGAAATAAACCAGCTAGGGCGATGGTAGCTTATCTCTGAGAAGATATGTGGCATATACATGCCTCTGAACTATGTTACAATGAGGCTTGAAGGCCTATTTATTATTGAGAAATAATGGAAAACCCTAAACATCCAAAAACCTAACCCTAGAAGATGAAACACCAAATTGTGGGCCCCATTTGGGTAAATTGGTACATCAACTTCCCGGGGTCGTAACTTTGGCATACAATCTCCGTTTGATGTGCACAATATCTCATCAGAAAGATCTATCTGAGAACTATAACTTTGGGAAGAGAAACATCGGTCCATAGACCCATGTTGCTCCCAATTTTCCCAAAAAATGTCATTTAGGGCCTCAAAACAGCTCTTGAAGTTCAAGACCCGAAAAACTGCTAAAAATAGTAAACTGTGCTACAATTAAGGAAACTGAAAGGCTGAAAGAAACAATGGTGGGGGTCTAAGTAGACTTGGCGGGTGGCCACCAATATCCACCTGGATCACCATATTCCGCTGTGCCCTTAAGATATCGAATAATTCTTTTGATGGCAATAATATGAGATTCTTTTGGTGTTGCTTGGAACCTTGCTACTTGTCCAACTGCCTGCATCACATCAGGCCGGGAGGTTGTCACATATAGGAGACTAAAAATCATGGATCTATACAATCTTTGGTCCACATCCTTTGACAGATCTTATAAGGTTAACTTGCAACCTATTATCATGGGGGTAATTACTCACTTGCAATCTTCCATATGGAATTTTTTGAGCATTTCCTTGATGTACTTGGTTTGATATATGAATATTCCTTTATACTGCTAAGAAATCTGAAGCCCCAAAAAGTATGTTAGCTCGCCAAGCATAGACATTCAAACTCAATTTGCATTTTTGTGTAAAATTCTTTACTTAATCTGTCATCATTGCTTCCAAAGATTATATCATCCACATATACTTTGATAATTGTTTGGTTATCTCGATCCACTTTCACATGAAGATTGTTGTCAACACTTCCTTTCTTGAATCCCTGTTGATGTAGAAATTCATCAAGACGAGCATACTAAGCCCTAGGAGAGACCATATAGAGCCTTCTTTAATCTGTAGACATAGTCTTCTTTGTTAGAGAGCAGAAAACCTTCAGGTTGTTCAATGTAAACTTCTTCCTCCAATTCACCATTTAGAAAAGCTAACTTAAAATCCATTTAGTAGACCTTGATTTTTCTCAAGCAAGCATAAGCAAGAAACATCCTAATAGCTTCCATTCTGGCAACTGGAGAAAATGTTTCTTCAAAATCAATTCCCTCAACCTTTGCATATCCTTTGCATACTAATATTGCCTTGTTCCTCGTAACTTGTAATCCTTCAATTGTTTTGCTCCCCGTGAACCTGTAATGAAATTGCCATATTATTCAAACTACCTTCTTGTCAATCATAGACTTATGCCATATACTGTTGCATAGACTCCTCCTCTACAAACATTAAGGAGTCAACAAGACAGATTGTTAAAAATAGTGAGTCATCTAACGGGCCATCTTGACTTGAGTTATTATCTGAAGCAACTGCTAATTCCTCATGACCTTTTGCTTTTACAAATCCTAAAAGCATAACTGTTGAAACCTTGTTATCTGCTTTGTCTTCCTATACCTGTTTCCTTTTCCAGAATTTCTTATTCCTGCAATCTCGAGCCATGTGCCCATAGTTATGACACTTGAAGCATTCAATGTTGTCCATAGGCTATTGCATATGCTATCTGCAACCACAAGCGTTATGGCCATAGTTATGGCATTTGAAACATTCAATGTTTGTCCCATGTAGCACGTATTCTCTTCTAACAAAATCATCGTGGAACTTGTCTCATGATCCTACAAACTTGCTTCTAGGGTTTTGCAGATAGTGATTGTAACTATCAAAAACTTCACAATCCCTAGCCATATGTCCATAGTTAGTACATAAAAAGCTATAACCATTAAATAAATGTGCGTACTTTAATGGTTCATTCAGATGCAATGGTACTTGATAGTTTAACTTGTCAATAACTCTACAATATTTGGCCATATGTCCATAGTTAGCACATGGAAAACAATAACCATTGAATAAATGAACACACCTGGAAGATTTTTCATTATTCTTTGGAGGCAGTGTTGTATTTTGTTGTGGTCTTTTGTTCTTGATTGCTTTTGTCTTTTTCTTTGGAGTTGCAACATTCTTCTTTAGCTTTTAACTTTGATCAACTTCCTTCTTAGAATCATCTTGCGAAGATGTGGAGCTTGTACCTTCATCAACTGGAGCTTTACCATCTTTAATTGCCTTCATTTTTGTTTCTTCATCTGTCTTATCTTGTAAGTGTTCTTTTTGCGATCCCTTGAGTTTTTTTATCTCATCACGGGTTGCATCAAGTTCTTCTTGATTTTTAGCATGATCTTCTTGAAACCATATTTTCAATATCTTCCTTTTTTTTTCTGCCTCCTCAACCTATCGCTTGAGAAGAGTGGTCTTCTCTACTTCTATGTTGAGAACCTATATCTGTTCCTTCTACTTCTCATTTTCAATGCTAAGCCTGCTTATTTCTACTGAAGATGTTTCTAATTCCTTTTTCTTTTTGTCAATAATGGATATGTATCTTTGATCAAATTCCTTTCTTTCAATTTCAACTTCTTGCATCTGTTTTATGATCCTACTAATCTCTGCAAACAATGTGTCGAGTTCTTGTTGCTTCTATTGGACTTCTCTCTTGAGGTCTCATGTCACTGTATTCTTGATTTCTTCTAGTTGAGTTCTAAGGCTACTAATCATATTCTCAGACTCTTCATTTTCTTTGATGAGTTCTTTTGTTGTCTTCAATTCTTCTTCCAGAAGTCTTGTCTTGTCTTTTCTTTTTGACTTTTGAGTTCCTTTATCACCTTGATCAATTGACTTTGAAACTCTGTTTTACTCATTTCTCCCATTTCTTCATCATAATTAGAAGGATCCAGATTTTCAATAACATATTGACCTAATCGCTTTGTTGAATAAAGATTATGAAGCTTTTCCCAAAGAGCATTAGCTATTGAACATTAACCAACTTTTGATTTCACAGAATTTGGCAAAACATTCAAAATTACATTCATGGCCTTAGAATTGTACCTTTTATCTTTGTCGGTAGATGTGTCTCCAAAAACAATTGATTCCCATACTCCATGTTCCTGCAAATGTACTTCCATCTTGGATTCCCATATCCAGTAATTATCTGTATCAAAATCAGGGGTTGATACACAATACTTTCTTTCTTCAGATTTTGTTGTACATGTACCTTCCTTTCAAATCCTTGTAACCTGCTTCTTTGACATTCCCATCTCTATGCTCTAAAAACTTACTTCCAGTGGTTAAGTTGTTACTGAAGGAAGTAAGCTCTGATACCAATTGTTGGAAATACTGAGAGGTGGGGTGAATCAGTTTGCCTTAGCAATTAGCACTTTTAAATCTTTTAAGAGCATTAGTTAATATTCAATTATTATTAACGTTTATGCAGTAGTAACAATAAAAAAAAAGAACACATTAGACACAAGAATTTTAGGTGGAAAACACCCTCTGGGTCAAAAACCACCGAACGCTTTTATAATAAATTCTTTAATCTTAAGCCCCAATTGAAATGAAAGAAACAACTTCCTAGAATTATAGAAAGCATTCTTCTGCAACTTCCACTGGAGGGACGCCCCAACACCCTGGTTTCTTCAGTAATTAACTGAATGGATGCCCCAACACTCTAGCAAGCCACAACTCGCCCTAGCACCACCCTACCACCATAAAGTGTTCACGGGCCCCAACCTGTAGGGGACTTCATACACCTCCCTGCCACCCTATAATGACTGAAATAATACAAGACTGTGGATTCCAAAACTAGGGACAACGATCCACGATACAATATGATTTACAATGATTTTGACCGAACACCCAATCACACTATGACTTGTAACCCAACCATGACATCATCCCAATGGAGACTCCTATACCTCCCAATTATGCCTTTTTGACTCTAGGAAGATTGACTCCTTTACAATAATGACTCTTCCAATGATGACACTTTTACAAATGACATTTTTACAACTTTACAATGATGACTCTTGGCCTTGACACTTCTTCACAATATACGGATGGCTACCATGTCTTCAAAGGATGTCCTGCTACAATGCTTCCTTTGATTTGATACTTCTACTCTTGAATTCTTGCTTGAAGTTGTACTTGAATCTTCTTCTACCTGCATGCAAAATTTGCCCTGTGAAACCAATCCCAAAACAAAACAAAATAACCTTCAACTTACCTCTGCCTACAAAACACATGTAAGTGCATAATAATGAAAAAATACAAATTAAAATTACAATGCGTACATGAAGTGTGATTGTCACTTGTGTTGTTGACTTTTTGTAGCAGTAGACAAAGACTCCCACTCTTGATATAGGTCTGGACTCTATGCAATATTATATCCAAAACTGACCTAAAGATATATACAATAAAAAATGATGACAGGCCCTAGATTTGTGATGGACCAAGTTCTAAGTTCAAAAACAGAGACCATTCTATCAACTATAACAAGACAAGTAACATGAACTTAAAACATCATATAGATTTAGCAGATTTGGTGTAGCATCAAGAATATGTAGTATCAAGAATAAGACATCCGAAAAACTAATTGTCACATATAGAGACATAGAGATATAATCGAGCCATTATATATACTTACCTTGTCCTGAAAAAACATATGTCAAAGATGATACTCAAAATTCAAATGTAAACACTAATCATACATACCTTGTTGTAGGATACTTACCCTTGACTATTGATGTGTGGTCCTTATTGCAGTGATCCTTGAATGCATGTTTTTTCTTGACTTCTAGGAGCTCGTTATTGAATCTGTGGTATCTATGTAATTGTGGATCTACAGGGTCTGAAATTTTGTCCTACAATAGCCCTATGAGACCTCTTTACAAACCCACAAGTCTGGTCAAGATTGGATTCTTCAAGAAAGAGTTATGCCCAATCTCCCACGATGACCTGATTATAGACTGGTTCAGTAGAGAGAACTTGTACGAAGTGCCACGTCTCGCTGTTGCGACCTTAGGTCCTGAAAATGGTACTCAACAAATTACAATCCATCCTCTTTTTGTGACTATTTAATAAATGTGAATCCAATGCTCGGAGGGAAATTCGAGAGCCTGCAAAAACCCTAACTTCCTTCAGATCATATGTCTGACATGGAATTCGAGAGCCTGCAAAAACCCTAACTTCCTCAGATCATATGTCTGAAAATATAGCGAACCAAGATCTGAAATTAGGTCATGTGGTTCATCAAGATTTAAGCTCAAATGGGTTTTAATTAATCTTTTGAAGCTTCGTAGAAAAAAAAATATAGCAAACATGCCACGATGACCTGTTTGAAGCCACGAAATCCCAACTAGAGGAGGATATGAGGGTCATATTTATATGAATGTATTGAGTTGAGAGGGTCCTCAACAAGTGAAGGTTGGAGGGATTTTAGGAGCAAAAGAATATTATTAATTATTGACTATTCAATGACCACAACCGATTATGAGTGCCATGCCACAACCCCATAGGGTTTTAGCCCACTAACTGGGGTTACTAACTTCAAATGCAAATAACTCTCAAACTGTGAAGAATTGGGAGGCATACCACATATCAACGGAAATATATCGATGAGTAGAATCCATAGAGAATATCTTTGACACAAAATAATATGAGTTGTCAAGTCAAAATTCCCTTGCAAGATCGGGGTAGCCCTTGGTGTTGCTTGGGTTGACATCAATGATGACCACTAATCAACAAATTATTTGAAAAGTTCAAGGAATTTAGATCTGAAGTAGAGACCTTAACTAAAATAAAGATAAAGACTTTAAGATCTGACAATGGTTGGGAATACACCTCAAAATAATTAATTACATATTGTAAAGAAGTAGGTGTTAAGAGGGAGCTCATTATTCCCTACAACCCCGAGAAAAATGGAGTTGCAGAAAGGAAAAATAGAACAATTGAAGAATGTATACGAACTATGATATTTTATCAAAAGCTACCAAAGTTTCTATGGGGAGAAGCAACAATGACAACAATATATATTCAAAATAGAAGTCTTCATAGAATCCTTGATAATATGACACCAAAACAAGCATTCACAGGGAAGAAGCCATGTGTAGACCATCTCCAAATCTTTAGATGTCCCACATACATCCATGTTCCAAAATACAAGCGAAAGAAATTGGATTCTATAAGTATAAAAGGGATCTCCATTCGTTATAGTATTTCTTCAAAGGATTATAGAATCTACATCAAGGAAGGAAGATAAATTGAAGTTAGCAGGGATGTTATATTTGACGAAAATTGTGCCTACAAAATATTCAAGGATATACCAATCGAATCTGATGATGAAGATGTACCACTATTTCAAGAAGAAGAGCATCATGAAAAAAAAATACAAACCAAGAAGAAGAAGAAGAAGAAGGACCAAGTGAGGCTATTCAACCTGTAATCATTCCTGAAACAAAGAAGAGGTCAAATTGGTTAAAATATACACTTGAAAATATCGAAGGACATGGAGCTACTGAAGGAACTTTTAGAGAAAGAAAAATACCAAACAGATATTTAGGTTATGAAACATACATAACAAAATTAATAGAAGTTGAACCAACTACATTTTAAGAAGTTTCTCATCAAGAAGAATGGAAGAAGGTGATGCAAGAATAATATCAATCCATCATGAAGAATGGAGTCCAGGAAATCATGCCTAGACCAAGTGAAAAATTGGTTGTCACCTCAAAATGGATCTACAAAATCAAACATGTTGTTGATGGAAGCGTGGACAAATACAAAGATAGATTCATTGCAAGGGTTTTCTCACAAAAGGAATGTATATATTATGAAGAAACCTTTTCTCCTACTGCTAGGTATACTACTATAAAATATTTGGTTTCACTAGTTTCTACTATGGGATGGAATATCCATCAAATGGATGTCAAAACAACATTTCTAAATGAAACCATTAACGAAGAACTATACATTGAAGAACCAGAAGGATTCGAAATAAATAGCAGAGACACACATATTTGCATACTCAAGAAACTAGCCTCATCTTAGCCTCATCCAACCTTCCTAAACTGTGCATTGCACAGTCTTAGCCCTCTATCTATGAACTTTCCTCTTGACACTATGCAATGCATATATCCTTCCTCTCAAGATTGTTTCACTACGCAGTTCAAGTGCTTAAACCCAAAACTTGGCTCCTAGAATTGTGCAATCAATCTTCCCATCTTGGCCTCAATTGTGCATTGCAAAATCCCTAGCCTCAAGCTTAACCCTTGAACCCATAAGCTGCATAATTGCAAAATTTTCTAGCCTCCTCTGTCTCCCAGAATTTCTCAGTGCAATGATTTAGTGCCCATCCCCTTAGCCTGTCACACTGACCTTCAAACTTACGCAGTTTCCTCCCTCAACCCAACCTTAATTATGCATTGCACAGTCTCAAGGCTCCAGGCTCACCCTTGACTACTTGAACTCCGTAATTGAATAGTCATTGAGCCCTCTCCAAGCTTTTCACCCAATTATGACCCAATCAATGGATCAATGTGCACTATCTCAGACTAGGGGTTTTTTTCAGATTATTGTCATCTTGTCACGAGTGAATTGCAGATGTAGGTAACATATCATGCCATGGAAAGATGATGGATAAGGAGATGAAGAAGGGAAACATGCTAAAAGACCTATTTTTAGCTGAGTATGCAAGTTGATCGACCGAGAGAAAGCAAAGGGGCACTATTTTGTGACCACAACTCAAGACATGAGAGCACTGAAGACTCCTTACTATCAAGTCATACTAAGTTGGATAGAAGAACACTCTCAAGCATACACACAACAAGAAGCAACAAGAGTGGCTTGACATTTACATATCATCAAGAAGTCCATGTGAACAATTCCATGTAATTTCATGTCATGAGTTGTCACATGCCACACCATATTGTGGATGATGTAAATTATGTTTCTAAAATGTATTGTAAAGTGGAAGTCCAAAGGACATGTATGGAATATTAAGAGTCATGTAAAGTTGAAAAGTCATAGGAAGTAAAACAATAATGAAGGTAGATGAAGAGTCACAAGGAATTTGAATCATCACCTCCTCATTGGTTATATATACACCCTCATTGTATGAGCAAAGGACGTTTTTCACCTTGGCTCCTCCTGCAAAGCATTAGAGAGACAAGCTAGTCCTTTTGAGGATTGAGTGGCTCCAACACTCCACTATTGGAGCTGGTGGTATTCATTGTATACATGTTCCTTGGAACTTTTACTTAGTAGTAGAAGCCTTATGTCCAACACGTTACTCATGCATGGATTATGGATATTCCAAGACTATTCTATGAATATTTGTAATTCATGTTTTCTTTCTTTTGTGCTAAAGTTGTTGAATTATTTCGGTTATTATGATACTTATCATATTTGGAATGTGTTTTAATTATTATTATTGTTTCCGCATCCTCATGGATTATTCTGCTGGATATTAGACATATCTTCCTTGTTGCATTAGTTGCAATGACCCTCACATCTTTGTGGACTATTTCACTTGATGTTGAACAAATTATTCTTGTTTATGTGTGTCTCTACTAGGGTGGTACTATTAAATCTCTCTCATAGGCTCACTTCTCCTCCTCGTCTGCAATAAAATAAATTTGACACACATATGATCGAATACACACCAAACACACCCCCTTAATTTTCAAAGGCACATTTGCACTCCTCTCTCTCGTTGTTAGTTAGAGCCAAGGCATACATTTAAGACAACCTACAACCAGGTCATATTTTATATGTGGCTCCTATCCCAAACAATGTGAAGTCTAATTGGGACCAGATATCCAGGAGACCCCTTGAATCTTAGCAGGTCTAGCACTGGCAACAACATGGATGTTATATTTGACAAAAATCATTCCTACAAAAGATCCAAGGATATACCAATCGAATATGGTGATGAAGATGTACCACTATTTCAAGAATAAGAGCATCATGAAAAAATAAATAAAAACCAAGAATAAGAAGAAGAAGGACCAAGTGAGCCTATTCAACTTGTAATCATTCTCGAAATAGAGAAGAGGCCAAATTGGTTAAAAGCTACACTTGAATATGTCGAAGGACATGGAGCTACTAAAGGAAATTTTAGAGAAAGAAAAATACCAAAGAGATATTCAGGGTATGTAGTATACATGAAAAAATTGATAGAATTTGAACCAACTACATTTGAATAAGTTTCTCATTAAGAGGGATGGAAGAAGGTGATGCAAGCATAATATCAATCCATCATGAAGAATGGGGTTTGGGAAACCATTCCTAGACCAAGTGACAAATCAATTGTCACCTCAAAATGGATCTACAAAATCAAACATGTTGTTGATGGAAGCATGGAAAAATACAAACCTAGATTCATTGTAAGGGTTTTCTCATAAAAGGAATGTATAAATTATGAATAAACCTTCACTCCTACTACTAGGCATACTACTATACGATCTATGGTTTCGCTAGTTGCTACTATGGGATGGAATATCCATCAAATGGATATCAAAACATCATTTCTAAATGGAACCATCGATGAAGAAGTATACATTGAAAGACCAGAAGGCTTCGAAATAAATATCATAGACACACACATTTGCAGACTCAAGAAAGCTCTATATCGCTTGAAGCAAGCTCCTAGGGCATGTTATGCAAGGATTGATGCATATATCTTAAGAATTGGGTTCTAAAAATTTTTGCATATGCAAACCTGTACATCAAGGTGGTGAAGAATGAACTATTCATTATACTACTATATGTGGATGATTTGTTTATTACATGCGTGGAGCATAGAATACTAGAATTTAAGAAAATGTTGGCAGAAAAATTCGAGATGAAAGATCTAGGACTCATGCATTATTATTTGGGCTTGGAAATCTAGTAGAAACCTGGTGAGATATGTCTGGGTCAAGGTAAATATATAATCAAGATGGTACACAAATTCAGTATGATGAATTCCAATCCTGTGACTACTCCCATGATCACTAATCTCAAGAAATTGAGAAGCTTTGACTCTAGTCTCATCGATCCTACTAGCTACCATAAGTTGGTGGGTTCTCTAATGTACTTGGTAAATACAAGAACTAATATATGTTTCACTGTAAATTTTCTTCGTCAATTTTAGTTGGAGACTTGTCATGAGCATTGGATAACTTCCAAGCCTATTTTGATATATCTACATGGTACAATACATCACTATCTAAAGTATGATGGAAAGGAAGTCAAGTTAATAGGTTTTACCGATTCTAATTGGGGTGGCAGTGAGACTGATGGAAGAAGCACTACTAGTGTATGTTTCAGTTTGGGATATAAAATGATTTCATGGATGAGTAGGAAAAAAGAAGTTGCTGCATTAAGTAGTGCTAAAGCGAAATGTGTTGTTGCATGTGAAGTAGGAAAGGAAGGTGTTTGGTTAAGAAAAATCTTGTTAGATTTGTTTGGAAAGGCTCTGGATCCTATAATGATAAATTGTGATAATAAAAAAAACATCAATATGTTTGAAGGCCCTATATTCCATGAAAGGATGAAGCATATCAACAACAAGTACCATTACAATAGGAGTTTTGTACATGATGATTAGAAGAAATTGGCCATGATATCTCCATGGGAAAGATATGAAGACTTTGGGAAAGTCTCGAAAGAAAGAATACCCTTGACATTTGAACATCTTAGAGATGTGTCAATATGTATAAAAGATGTTGATTTTGCAACAAGCAGATGTCATGATGGAGAGAAATCACAAAAGGTAATTTTGATTTGATTTTCATTTTCTTTTAAAAAACATCTAGATGGGTTGATACAGGGCTACCGAAATATAGATGTATATGTTATCTACAACTAGAAATAATGTGATTGTATGGAAGATATGAAGGAAACATGCCATGGAAGAGGCATTGGTATGAAGGAAAGCTAGATGTGGACTAGAATATCACTTTCACACAAGATGAAGCATGACATGATTGACTTGAGAAAAGTGATGAATTTCCAATGCCCTACAAGATTAAGGCTACATAAATATGAATATCAAATTCATGACATCGAATGGAGGAGCTATACAAGAAGTTGAAGCTCCCTTGATCTCCACCAAATAAAAGATAAATATCGTTGGAAATAGGTCCCTAGGTAAGAGGGAGTCTAGAAGCAAGTTCTAGTTAAGAAGGAACTTGGAAGTAAGTCCCTAGATAAGAGGGAGCTTCGACAAGTCCCTAATTGAAAGGGAGCTTGATTACATTCCTTTGAAGGGAATGGGTACATTCCTTCATAGGAATGGGTATATCCTCCCTAGTTGAGAGGGAGAGATAGGCACATCATTCTTGTCTTCACTTGGGAAGAAAGAATGGAGGATTGGGTAAGCATATGGAATTCGATACTCTTTGAGGATATGTTAGGGCATCCAAGATAAGAGTAGTCATAAGGATTGATATTCTTTGAGGACTGAGAATCCAAGATAATAATAGCCCTATAAGGACATACCCTGTGAACACCCGGGTTGGGTATGTTCCTTGAGAGACAATGATGATGGTGTCTATAAATCATTGGTCTCGCCAACATTGTGCTTTGATCTTGTGGAGAGATAGAACTATTATTCAAGGCCTTGCTACGTGACACTGTTGGATGATATGATGCTATATAGATGGATTACCAATTCGACTCTTCTTATGATAATTCTTCAGATTGAGAATGTCCAAGTACCTTGTATGGATTATGAATACCTTGCTAGTTAAGAGGGAATGCTAAAATATGTAACTAGGTTCGATATTCATAATGACATATGTAATCATGATTTTATGTATTTAATGAAAATAGAAAAATAAATTTATTATTGTTATTCTTGAGGCATGGGTTTCATGCACAAGAGAAATTTATTTTTAGGTCAAGCACCCATTGAGTGCTTCTAGGTTTGTCATAAAGTCAATTGAGTCATTGTCATGTATTGAAGAACCATTTAGGCATGTTACATATTGTAAAAAGAATTTATTTGAGTCAAAATATAGTCAAAAGAACCTCCAAGACCTTGTCATGGTGCAAAGATAAAGTTGGCCTACATGACGGGACAATTTAGCATAAAGATAACAATTTGTACCCCTTACAAGCCTATAAATAAGAAGGAACTCAAACTCATTTGGAGGCTCACTCAAGAGAGGTTGATATTCTTAAGATAGAAGATGGAAAAGGATGAAAAAAAAGGAGAAGAAATAGATCATTTTTTTGGGGCCTCTCTCTCTTTCTTGTGACAGGGTTTCTACGTTTGATGGGCAAAAGAAATCATTGGGTAGGTCGAAGTTGTAGAAGAATTTGCTAGGTAGAATAATTTGAAGAATTTGTTGGGCAGAAGAACTTCTTGGGCGGGTCGAAGTTGTAGAAGAATTTTCTGGGCAAGTAGAAGTTCTAGAATAATCTGTTGGGTAAGTCGAAATTATAGAAGTTGCTAGAAGCATGGTTTAACTTGGTCTTGGATTATCTTGGTCAAGGATCATAGGTCTTGGAATTCATCAATTGAAGTTCTATAAGAAGATAAGAATTATTGTGGGTTTTCCTCTTAACTAGAGAGGTTTTGGCCCTAGCTGATCTCCTACATCTTGTGTCCTATTGTCTCATTGATTTTATTGTTTGGTTGGTGTATGATGATAAAGAAAACTAATAATAATCAAGTGAAAGAAGAAGCTAATAAAGTAAAGTGAAAATATATCACAAGTAGTTATCAAGTTAAGAGAAATCTTCTACTCTAGCTTCCCCTAGATTTCTCAACATAATTACCAAACCTTCTTAAGAGAAATCTCAAGCACTATAAAAGTACATGAAATTAAATATAAGGAATAAAATAATCCTTATAGATTCAATCAAGGATTATCTCATCCCTTATGTAGAAAATTTGAAGACAACAAAAGAGATCTATGAAAGGTTGGTAGAATTGTTCTTTGTAAGAACTGCATGAGAGATAATATCGTTAAGAACTTAACTATACAAGATGAAGGTATCAAAGGAAGAAGGGATAGCCTCATAACTTATGAGGGTATCTCAAATTAGATATCAACTACAAGAGCTGGGAGAATCAATGTCTGATCATGAAATGGCCACCATTATACTCAATGCATTACCTGATGAATGGGAGAACTTTGTATCAAGCATCTATGGGAAAAAGGAAAACACACCATTCAACGATCTGTGGTCATTATGCAATATTGAAGAAACTAGATTGAAGGTGAAGAAGAATGTTGGATCAAATGAATAAACACAAGCATATGCAGCTATGACAAGGAAGAAAGGGAAATTTGGAAAGTTTGAGCCTCGAAATAAGTTTCAAACGAAAAGTGATATGTCTAAAATTCAATGCTATGAGTGTAATGAATATGGGAATTTCAAAAGGAATTGTCCTAAAATCAAGAAGGAAAACAAGAAAAAAAGGAAAGAAATGAATCTCGTGCCACTGAAGAAGTGGAAGAACTACAAAAGGAGAAGTCAAAGAAGTTGGAAGTAAAAGACCTATACTATGACTAAGATAACATATATACTTAGTTATTTTCAGTTTGTAGAATATAAAAGTTATTATGGAAAGCATCACAAGTATGATAGGATGCATTATAGAAAATACTGAGATGACATCATAATAGAGGCATGGAAAGATAAACGAAGTGGAAGTCTATATGGTTGAAGCAATCATAGTACATGATAGAAGGGAAGTAGCTCATGGCATCTTCATTGGAAGCATAGAAGGTCAACTAACGTAAGCAATTTTATAGTTGGAGAAAGTCATCTAGCAAAATAGAAAGATAAAATTTTGTCTCACTTCATCATCATTAGCATTTTCATAATGAAGATCATCAAGAACTTCCCTTGGAATATTTTTTAGAAGATTCACCTCTACTTAGAAGAAGTAGGTGTCTTGTAGATAGTCTACATTTCATCTAGTATGGAATCCACAGTTTGAAAGGATGATGGTATGATGACAAAGATGTGCAGCATATCAAGTTGGTTGAAGTATTCTCATATTCAAGCAAGGAAATGAATCTTATAAAAGGAAGTCTAGATGACCACATAAAGGAAGAGATATGTACAAATTTGATAACAAATATTTAAATTCATGTCATCATATGGTTACAGATAGAATGGTTGAATGATCTATCTCATGATCATGATTGAAAAATAAAAAACTCTTCCATTAGAATGATACATGAAGGCATGTATACAATGTGCCTTGAACTCTTCTACATATTGACAAGATGAAATCAACATAATATGACCTCATAAAGAATATAAGGTGGCTAACAACTATGGTTCCTATGATGAAGGGAAAATGTATAGAAGATCTTATGGAAGCAATATGTGAAAAGGATGAAAGAAGAGATTGTGAAATATGTATCTATAGTCACATAAGATAAGATAAGTAATCAAATTCTAATAACTAGAAGGATTAGCTATTACAAATCCATGAATAAGGTGTGAAGAACTTGAGGTGTATTCTAGAAAAGGAGAACCTTTGGAATGAATGCCTTGGAGATGGATTCATACATGTGTAGGATGTTGATGCTTCTAGAAGATAATGTCATGATGAAAGGCCATCATAAATAGGTAACTTTGATTTAATATTCATTTTTTATATATCAGGAAACATCTGGTTGTGTTGAAATAGGGCTAAAGAAACATGACTTGGAAGAGGTAATTGTATAAAGGATAGCCAAATGTGGACTAGAAGATCACTTTCTAATCAAATGAAGGATGACATGACTATTGGTTCAACACTATGTTTCATTGAAGGGAAGTGATGGAGAAGATGGTTGATGGCCTACAAAGAAGAAGGCTCCATGATAAAGAAGTTGAAGTTCATCCATGACATGATGATTCCGAAAGAAGGATCCATACAAAAATATTATAGTACCATGATCTCCACCAAAGAAAATATAGTTTTTTTTGGTAACAAGTCCCTAGTTAAGCAAGAGCTTGGGTATATTACTTTTATAGGAATGAATAGATCCTCCCTAGTTGAGGGGGAGAGATAGGCACATCATTCTTGTCTTCATGCTATGAAGAAATAATGGAGGATTGGGTAAGCATATGGTTTGCGATACTCTTTGAGGATGAGGTAGGGCATCCAATAGGTAAGAGTAGTCAAAGAGGAAATTCCTTGAGGATGTGTTAATCTAAGATAGGAATGGTCTTAGAATAACATACCTTGTGAACATCTGGATGGGGTATGTTCCTTGAGAGACAATGATGAAGGTGTTTATAAATCATTGGTCTCCCCAACATTGTGCTCTAATATTTTGGAAAGATGGAGTTGTTAGTCAAGGCCTTGCTATGTGGCAATATTGGTTGATATGATGAGATGCATTGATACAAGCTGAATAAATAGCTTATGAGATGGCTTACCAATCTGAATCTTCTTATGAGAATTCTTCAGTATGAGAATGTCCAAGTACTTTGTATGTATTATGAATACCTCCCTAGTTAACAGGGAGTGTTGAAGTATGTAACTAGGTTTGGTATTCATAAATATGAAATGTACTCCCGATCATTGTATATTTTAAAAAGAAATAAAAAATATTATTATTATTTTTTTAGCATGGGTTTCATGGTCTAGGTCAATTTTTTTTGTAGGTCAAGCACCCATAGAGTGATTCTAGGGTTTTTCATAGAGTCAAGAAGTCAATTGAGTCATTGTTATATATGAAATGCCCCTTTGAGCACTTTGTATCATGTAAAGATAATTTTTGTAAATCAAAAGACTCCCTCCAATACCAAGTCGACCTACAAGAAACAAGTCGACCTCATTAGGTTTGTTCGAGCCTCATAAGAAGACTATATATAAAGGTCCATCAACCTCATTTGAAGATCATCCAAGAAACTCGTTGAAGAACGAGCCTAATAAGAAGTGAAAATAAGAAGAGAAGAAAGACAAGATAAGACCAGATTTTAAGAAGACTGTTTTGGGCCATTCCTTCCACATGTGCAAAGTAAAGTAGCATATAATAAAGTAGGGTATCTTTCTACTGTAACAAGGATGAAAATTTGTTAATTTTAGGTATGTTCTATTCTTAGAGCAATTTATTTCAATTTTCACAGTTAGCTCCATATCTTTTCCATATTAGCAATCACATCAGTATTAAAGTAAACTGCAGATAGAACATAAACATAAATCACAAAAGACAAACCAAGACAAGAGGACACAAGATGTGGCGCTAGCCAGGGACAAAGCCCAATGTGAGGAGACCCTTGATCAATTCTTCTTATATGTTCTTCAATAGTTCAGCAGAGAGAGAGAGATAGTACGTTTACAACAGAAGTCAACACTTTGACTTATCTAGATAAGAGCATAGATCATCTCTAAGAAGATGATACATGAGATCAGTTGAAAACATGCTGCTTCAACTAATTCTCCAAGGTGACTCCACCTATCATTGTGCTGCATTTCATCATCATGTTGCACCTCACCGCACTGCACCCATCATGACTATGCTGCATCTCATCACGCTTTATTAATCATGACTGTACTCATCATTGTACTGCATTATGTGCCATTATTGCACCATGTTTCCATCCTAACCTATGTGTTGGCTGCACTTTGCTTACTTGTTGTCCCTTGCTTGCTTGTTGTCCCTAGCATGCTTGTTGTCCTTAGCATGCTTGTTGTTGCATGCTAGTTGTCCTTAGCATGCTTGTTGTTGCATGCTAGTTATCCCTTGCATGCTAGCTGTAACATTGCATACTTGGTGTATTTGTTACTAAGTACCATACAACTATCCCAATGTTAGTTAGTTGTCCCTTGCATGTTGCTCTCCTTCAGAGACAGATGCTTCAGATGTTTTGGCAGTCCCTGGCAGTTCTGGCAGTTCCGGTTGTTCCCAGCAGTTTCAACAGTTCTGGTTGTTCCCGACAGTTCTAGCAGTTCTAGTTTTTCCCAACAGTTCTGATAGTCTCAGAAGTTCTAGCAGTTCCGGTTGTTCCCGACAGTTCCGGCAGTATCGGAAGTTCTGGAAGTTCTGTCTTTTCCAGCAGTTTCGGCATTTCTAGCTTTTCTGGCAGTTCCGGCTTTTCCGGCAGTTCCGGCTTTTCCAACTTTCTTAACTTTTCAAGTAGTTTTGGCTTTTATGATAGTTCTGGCTTTTCCGGAAGTTTCATCTTTTCTGGCTTTTCTGGCATTTCTGGCTTTTCTAGCTTTTCCAGCAGTTCCATCTTTTCTGGCAGTTCTGAATTTTCCAGCTTTTCTAGCTGTTCCAGATTTTCCGGCATTTCCAGCTTTTCTGGTAATTCTAGCTTTTCCAGCATTTCTGGTTTTTCTAGTAGTTCTAGCTTTTTCGGCATTTCCGGATTTTCCGGTAGTTCCGACTTTTCCTACAGTTTCGGATTTACCAGCTTTTCTGGCAGTTTCGGCTTTCTACCCTCTAGATCAGGGCAATGTTATTCCTTAGGATCTCTCCTCCTACTAAAACTCAAAGACAAGTAGAGATAGGAAGAGATTACAAGTGTGTTGAAATGACTTGAAGGCCAAACGTTGAGCACATGTGGGGTTTATTTGGTTGTTGGCCGACCTTGATGAATTGTCTTATAATGCAAATAAATTCATAACTCCATGAATACTTATTGGAATCGGATGATATTTAGATCAATCCTACACCTCTCGATGAGAGGGATCCAAGAAAAATATTAGCTGCCATAAATAAGATGACCCACATGGAGTTTGGCCCTAGTTTCCAATTTTAACACTCCCTCTCAACTAGGGAGAACTCCATCTGTTGATCCATGTCCAATTGTACTATCTCTGCCATTAGTGCCCTGCACTGCTCTGCTCTGCTTTGATCTGCTAAGCTCTGCTCTGTTGAGCTCTTCTCTGCTTTGCTATGCTTTGATCTACTGAGCTCTGCTCTGCTCTGCCTTACTCTGCTCTGCTAAACCATGAAGAAGAAGAATTGATCGAGAATGTCTCATACCATTCTCTACTGACCCGAAGTCAGTTTCATCTGAAGAGAGTGTGTCACATCACTCTTACTGACCCAAAGTTAGTTTTATTGATCCCAGATCAATATCACAAGAGAGTGTCTCAAACCACTCATACTAATCCCAGATCAGTTTCATTGATCCCAGATCAATGTCACAGGAGAGTGTCTCAAACCACTCATACTGATCCCAGATCAGTTTCATTGATCCCAGATCAATGTCACATGAGAGTGTCTCAAACCACTCATACTAATCCCAGATCAATGTCACAAGAGAGTGTCTCAAACCACTCATACTGATCCCAGATCAATTTCATTGATCCCAGATCAATGTCACAAGAGAGTGTCTCAAACCACTCATACTGATCCCAGATCAATGGAGGTCATCCTAGCATAGGGAGTATGGTAGATACAGTGATGTGTCCATCAATAGTACTACTATGGTCCCTATCCTCATTTCCCTGCTCATTGATCAGATGAGAGGTACTTCCCATGAGTCCCAGACTGCATGGGTAGGATGCCTCGACAGGAGAACTAATCATCTTGTCCACAGGAGAACGAATCATCTTGTCAGTGGATGCCATGGAGAACTAATCATCCTGGCCCACAAGAGAACTAATCATCTTGTTCCACAGTTGCCACAGAGAACAAATCATCCTGGCCCACAGGAGAAATAATCATCTTGTTCCATAATCGCCACGGAAAACTAATCATCCCGGCCTACAGAAAAACTAATCATCCTGTTCATAGCGCACCACCAAGGGAGGGTGAGTCACCCTATGGTCGTATATTGCTCCAGTAAGTACCCCAAGCCCCCGAGAGCTCCCAAAGCTCAATGCATGCAACATGTGGGACCCTTATAAGAAGGTCTCTCAATGACTCCAAGTCATTCAGGAAAGGCACAGATTTGACCTTTCCTCGGGGCTTTGACAAAATGTCTGCGACCTGTACATCAGTCTCAATGCGATGGAGCCTCCTCGCTCATTGACTTACCATATCGCAGATAAGGTAGTATCTGATGTTTATCTGCTAGAGCAATCATCGAATATGGGATTCCTCAATAATCAAATCCCCCCTCTGGTTGTCACAGAGAATCACAGTGGTATTCATCATGTGTACAAAAATCTCACTTAAGAGATTCTGCAACCATGCAGCTTCACACGAGATCATACTCGCAGCTATTTATTTAGTCTCGGTGGTGTTTATAGCAACCGACTTCTGCTTCCTACTCATCCATGTTATCGAAGCAGAATCCAAAGAGAACCGGCACTAAGAAGTGCTCTAGTGATCCTCCACACTTCCTGCCTAGTCAGCATTCGAATAATCATGTAGTTTCATATTTCCGGCAGTGTATCTCAATCCATGAGATATTGTGCCCCGAAGATATCTCAGAATATTCTTGGCACCAATCTAGTGAGGCTCAACCAAATATGAGCTCACCATGCTAATTGCAAAACATATGTCTGGACAGAAGTTCACCAAGAACATCAACGCGAATGAGTTTATGAAACTCAGAGGCATTTCCCAAATCTGGTTCGACATCACTACCATATAACTTCTGAAAGTTAAGATCCTCGAGGTAGTCACAAGCTTTCAGTTTATCATTCCACATCCGGAATCGAACTCCCTCTTAATTCTACAAATGAGAGGGTCTACACTTGTCAAAAATAGGTCGTCCTCATAAGGTGCCGATATGAGAGGTCTATCATCCACAACCTTCAGGTAATGGTTTGGATCGGTTTCACTCCTAGTGAATCTCAACTTCATCAAACAACTATCAATCCTCTCATACTACGCCCGGGGTGTTTTGCTTCAAGCCATAGAGGGATTTCTTCCACCTGTATACATGAGATTCCCGATCATGAATCTAAAACTCCTCGAGTTTTTCCAAACCTATGGACCTGCTGCATGAGGGGAACAGTCCCCTTATAAGATTTTCCTTCAGTACATCTTAGACATGTACCTTCATGCTCTACTTGAATTCAGACATCCCTATCACCATTTGACTCACATCAGGTAGGGCCCCATAGGTATACCTCCGGTGTTATAGAAGCGATATGTAAATTGACATGATCCCCAATGGACCATCTTGCAACTTGATACAAATTTCCAACCCTGATCCCATGAGAAAAAGCATCTTTGAAAATTATATTTTTTAACATGTACCTTTCCATCGATGAATTCCACCCTGAAACCTTTGACTTCCATTTTCGAGATGGACACCAGGTTCTTCTTGCGATCAGGTACATAAAAGAGATTCTGTAAATGAATCGAGTTACCCTTATTCAATTGAGAGTTAACATTACCTACACCCTTTCCGGGATAGGTGGCATCGGCTCCAAGTATAATCCCATGATTGTTTCCATCTCTACCAAATTAGAGAGTGCACCCATCTATCTGATGAAGTGCCTTGAAGCACTACAACCTATAAGCCATATTACCAAAGAATCTGAAGGAGAGGAACAATACAAGACAACACTTCTTTATCTTATCGGAAACAACATTTGATTCTTCATACCTGGGGTTCCTTGCTTTCTTTGAAGAGTTGGCCATTTCCTTGATGACCTGCATTACCTATCATTCCTTTAATCATTGAAGATGTCCCTAGAATGATTTTTATCTTCATCAAGAGATGTGTCTCTGCCATTCGAACACTCCTTTGCATAATGGCCAAACTTATTGCAACCAAGGCATCTACCTTTCCTTCCACCCTTAGATTTGGACTTCCCAATGAAGTGATCTTTAGGTAGGCCATCAGAAAATTCTGCTGCACAATTCTGATAATATTCTCTGCTTCGACTTCACCCTTGGTGAATTTGAAGAGGGATGAGGAATCCACTAATCCTTTTGTCCTTTCCCAACTTTCTTCGGTGATTGCTCTTTCACTCTTGTTTGGGCATTTTCTTCACCTCAACTCTGATACCATGTTAATTTTAGGTATATTCTATGCTTATAGAAATTTATTTCAGTTTTCACAGTTAGCTCCATATCTTTTCCAGATTAGCAATCACATCAGCATTAAAGTAAACTACAGATAGAACATAAACATAATTGTAGAAGACAAGCCAAAACAAGAGGACACAAGATGTGGCGCTAGCCAGGGACAAACCCTAATGTGGGGAAACCTTTGATCAATTCTTCTTATATGTTCTTCAATAGTTCAGTAGAGAGAGAGAGAGAGAGAGAGAGAGAGAGAGAGAGAGAGATAGTACGTTTACAAAAGAAGTCAACACTTTGACTTATCTAGATAAGAGAATAGATCATCTCTAAGAAGATGATACATGATATCAGTTGAAGACATGCTACTTCAACTAATTCTCCAAGGTGACTCCTTCACCTATCGTTGTGCTGCATTTCATCATCATGCTGCACCTCACCGCACTACACCATGCTGCACCCATCATCACTATGCTACATCTCATCACGCTTTATTAATCATGATTGTACCCATCACTGTACTACATTATGTGCTATTGCTACACCATGTTGCCATCCTGACCTATTGTTGGCTGCACCTTGCTTGCTTGTTGTCCCTTGCTTGCTTATTTTCCCTAGCGTGCTTGTTGTCCTTAGCATGTTTGTTGTTGCATTCTAGTTGTCCTTAGCATGCTTGTTTTTGCATGCTAGTTGTCCCTTGCATGCTAGCTGTAACATTGCATGCTTGGTGTATTTGCTACTAAGTACCATACAACTGTCCCAATGTTAGTTAGTTGTCCCTTGCATGCTACTCTCCTTCAGAGATAGATGCTCCGGCTATTTCCGTAGTTCCCGACAATTTTGGAAGTTCCGGTTGTTCCCGGCAGTTCTAGCAGTTCCGGCATTTCCAACTTTTCCAGCAGTTCTGGATTTTCCGGCAGTTTCAGCCTTTCTGGCTTTTCCAAAAATTCTGACAGTTCTAGCTTTTCCTGCAGTTCCGACTTTTCTGAATTTTCCGATAGTTCCGGCTTTTCTGGATTTTCCGGCATTTCCAGCTTTTCTGGCAGTTCCAACTTTTCTGGCTTTTCTGGCTTTCTGCCCTCTGAATCAGGGAAATGTTATTCCTTAGGATCTCTCCTCCTACTAAAACCCAAAGACAAGTAGAGAGAGGAAGAGATCCCAAGTGTGTTGAAATGACTTGAAGGCCATCTCTAATTATACTAAAACGTTGAGCACATGTGGGGTTTATTTGGTTGCTGGCCGACCTTGACGAATTGTCTTATAACACAAATAAATTCATAACTCCATGAATACTTATTGGAATCGGATGATATTTAGATCAATCCTACACCTCTCGATGAGAGGGATCCAAGAAAAATATCAACTGCCATAAATAAGATGACCCACATGGAGTTTGGTCCTAGTTGCCAATTTTAGCAAAATTTCATACATCTAAGGGGCCAAAATCAAGTTCCAAGTAGATCAAGTTTGCAAGTCAAATTTTCAAGGGAGAGAAGGCTAGCCATACGAAAGAGAGAGGAGACAGATTCAGCCATATTCCAGCCACATGTGTAAACTAGGGTTTTTGTAGTAGAGGTCGAAAATTGTAGTCCTAGAGCAACAACCAAATTTATGAAGGAGAGGTGAAAATATGAAGATTTGAAGCAGGTTGACTTGGGGTTGACTTTTTGAGAAGCATGTTCATCAATAAGAAGCTTTACTTGGTCTTGGAGGGGTCTTGTTCTTGGTTCATAGGTCTTGAAATTCGTCATTTTGAAGATTCTATAAGAAGATAATAATTCTTGTGGGTTTTCCTCTCAAGAGGAGAGCTTTTGGCCCTTGCTAGCTACCTACATTTTGTGTCCTCTTGTCGCATTGATCTTCATTTTTTAGTAGTTGTTTGATGATAAGAAAATAATAATAATCAAGTAAAAGAATAAGCTAACTACAAGTACATCAAGTTAAGTAAAAGAGTGTCACAAACAGTTATCAAAGTAAGAAAAATCACCCTAATCTAGTTGCCCCTTGATTTGTCAACACTTCTTACTTCAACTACATGCTTCATACTTTGTGCATTTACAACATTATCATGCCCTTAAATTTCATGCTCTAACAAATCTCTTTGATTCATACCCCAAACATAGATTTAAACCCTAGTTATATTTATCCTTCATGCCCTAGCAAACCTCATGGTATCATTCCCCGGAATATAATCCTAGACTATTTCACCTCACAACATAACAACCCAAAAAAAGTTCACTTGATAACATCAAAGACATTATTCCTTTATAGCACACCCTTAACACTCTAAGAAAACTTCTAAGTCTCATTTTTTGCACCTTTAAACCCCAATAATATGCCATGACTCCTCTTGCACATGTTGAATCTCTTTTGTGCACTTATAATTGATATTTATGCTTGGATACACTTAAAATGTGCTCATTTATCATATATTTATAGTGTTTCCATGTTCACTTATGGGGCCTATTACTACATAATCTAGTAGGTCCCTAAGGAATGGAAACTTAAGGGACGAATACTAGAGTAAGTGGCAACAATGGTACAATGACCCATTGTCACCTCAGTCAAGGTCCCTTGCTCTTTATTAAATTTAACTGACGGGAGGAGTCCTGGTAGGAAGGGAATCACTTAATATGGATAGATCAATCATTTAGGTATGAAATAATTCTACCAAGCCCATTCAAGGAGACACACACCAATGGCTCAATTCTTCAAGGAACCTAACACGCTCTCCAAGAAAAGCTTTAAGATGAAGAGATCAAGACCTAGGGTTTTAGATATGATAATAATAATAGGTATTCCTAAGGTCAAGACTCTAGGAGATGAGGTAGGACCTCTCAAAGAAGCTCTATATGATTATATAAAATTTCCAAAAGGCTCTTCACTCTCTTTGACAGACATAAGAAAAATTTGCGCTAGACCTAGGATTTTATGAATGACCGTGGGAATAAATTCCTCCAAGGTATTCACTAGGTCAAGGCAAGGGAAGAAAAAGGGCTTCTTAAGATTTTTTCCAACAAATACTAAGCTCATACAACCCTCAAATAAGTCCCCATGGTGAGAGAGATACCTAGGTTTTCCCTCTTAGAGTATCACCTAGGGCAAGAGATTTTATGGATGAAGAACATGCTTGACCAAAAATAAAATAATAATAAGGAGATAGCCTAGAATCTGAGCTTGATGTTTGAACCCTCGGATTCTTGAAAAACCACCTCCACAAAATTTTGCTGCAAGCCCTAGATTTTTCCCTACCTTTAAGGGACCAAAATTTAGGAGGAGAAAATATGGAGAAAGACAAGTTTTCTCACCAAAATCCTTGGACAAGTGCCTAGTCCTTTAGGCTATGGAGTTCTAAATGCATTAGATTGGCCAAATTTTTCCTCAAGGAGGTCAAAAGTTGATGTCCTAGCTACCAACCTTCAACAATTTCCTACTATCAGAATATGGATTTTCATGAAGAAAAATAGCATTTCATCACTAAGAACATTCATTGCATGTAATATCATGAGTAACATATGCAGGAGCCAACCAAATAGCTTCCAAAAGAAATATTCAACAAAATTAGGGCACAATAGCATTTACATTAGTAGCAACAATTACATACATTAGACATTTTCAAGAGAAAGATTTTGTCAACAAAAGAACTTACAAGATAATCATGCAATATATCCTTCCATACTCAATAAGTAGCTCCAAGACAAGATCAAAAATGAACTCCAAATATCATAGTGCATCCATGATACTATAGTAGCTTCCAAAGAAAAAGTGTGAGTTACTTTTTAAGAGAAAAATACAAGTGACGATGATGAGTTGTCACAAATGAGACTCATATCTATTTATAAGAGCCTCTCCTAATTCTATTTAGACTAGTGAGCCCCAAAAATTATAAAAAAATATGTTAAGAACAAGCCTTGTTCACAAGCCGACCAAGTAGCTATCATAAATTATCAAAAATCCATCCATAAGTAAGCTGAATTAATGATGGCATGATGTAGAAGGGTCGTTTGAGAGCCTCATTGATTCCTCTAAGTGCCATGATGAGAGAGAGGGATCCAATAGAGATGAATTAGGGGATAGCCTCTAATTTTTCATGTAATTCATCATGTGGGCCCCCAAAGTGGGTTTGGGGCACATTTGTTGGTCTCATGGGTCTCCAAATGAAAGAATAGCTCGTGCAATGCTCCAAATGAGGGCTCTAGTGATGGTGCCTACCCTCCCTTGTGTTGAGGGTGAGACAAACCTCCTCTAGGCCTTGGATCAACTGCCTTGATCATGCTAATCCAGCTGGGTCATGTTGGTCCAAGTGCATCATCTTGCGAATAATGTCGGGCAATGAACAAACTACTGAAGGTGTTGAGGGTTCCCATGGCATGAACTGATTCTCAAACACATGATGGAGTCTAATGGCTCTCAACACACCCCCTAATAATGTCAATATGATCCTCTGGTGGGCTTGGGCCCTAATTAAGTTGCCCAACCCATGATGAAACCACCCGCCAATCACACATAAGATCTAATGTGCTTCCTCACCATCAAGTACATTAATTCATTAGTGCATCTACGTGAATGAAGCTTGCTAATCAAGGGAAAAAAATGAGACTTCATAATGGGGTTTCCTTCCAAATTTTGGGCTTTTAGCATGTAATAGTGTTACCTCCTTATGTAGGAGTGGCTAATAAACAATTCTATTAGGTGTTCCCAGCCCCTACGGGGAAAGACATGTCCAAGGTACATCCTTCAAGTGATTGGAGTCATGTGAATAATGATGAGGTGGGTATGGACACAGGGGTCTCAAAGCCAAATGCCATGAATTCAAAGGTGGTAATGATGAGGGACATTCACATATTTTAGGTGTATATATGTAGGAATGAGAAATTATGGATACATGATTTACCGCGACCTTTGTTTTTCCACTCTTCTTTATTTTATCCTTTCCTTTTCTTGGTTTTTATTTGTATTACTGATCAGGGCTCCGGGAGATGAGAGCATGTTGTGTATGGTATAAGCAGTTATTACCCCCTTAAGGTGGGGAATTTCATCACTTACCAGGGGTTGGGATGTGCATGGGTTCCTTATTGATGTGGGGGAACTCATGGGGCCCTAAGAACTAGGATGATGGCCATAATGAAGGGGTAGAGCTCATGTTTGGCTTTTTCCCACTTGCTAATATAATTTTTTATTCATATTTTGCATTTTAATATATTATTTTATTTTGTTTCTTTCTTGTGGCCATGATATGATTTTAACCTATGTTTGAAGATACATCAACCTCCAAGGAAATATTTCCAGGCCTAACCCAAAAATGTGGACTATTGAAAATGTAACTAGTGTCAGTCTTTGTAATGCAATATAATTATTGATGTATTCATTATTATTTTATTTTTTGTCAAGCATGTTATTCATGCTCAAAAAGTCAAAAAGAGTCAAAGGAATTTGTATTTCAGTCTTATCATATTTGACATTTGAAAGAAAAAAATATAGTCAAAAAGAGTTAAACAAAAGTCCAATTCGTCCCTCCTTGTCAAGTTAGCATGTGTGGCAGTTTTCCACCCTCCTAGACAACTATATAAAAGAGTCTATTTGACCTCTTAGGAGATAAGGAAGTTCAACACATCATAAATCGATCTATGCACCTAAAACATAAGAAATCGAGTCGAATTCATAAGAGGAAAAAATAAAATCAAAGGAAGAAGAGAAGATCGAGTATTTATGCCTTATCTTAATCACACGTGCGAAATTTTGTGAAGTTTCTAAGTTAGCCACATGGCCGAAATTCGGTCTTTGTTGCAAGGCTAAAAATTATGAGGTTTTGACCAGTTTGCAGAAGAGTTTGTATTTATGGTGTTGGATACCACTAATACACAGGGGGTCTCCCCAATGTGAAGTCCCAATTAGACCTTCAACACATCATAAATCGATCTCTGCACCTAAAACATAAGAAACCAAGCCAAATTCAGAAGAGGAAAAAATAAAATCAAAGGAAGAATAGAAGATCAAGTATTTATGCTTTATCTCAATCACATGTTTGAAATTCTGTGAAGTTTCTGAGTTAGCCACATGGCCGAAATTCGTTCTTTGCAGCAGGGCTGAAAATTATGATATTTTGACCAATTTGCAGAAGAGTTTGTGTTTATGGTGTTGGATACCACCAACATACAAGGGGTCTCCCCGATGTGAAGTCCTAATTAGACCTCACACCGTTCGGAGTAGGAGCCCCATCCGTAGTATCGCTTCGACCACCATAACCTAAGGTTTGACTTAGATGCAATGAATAACATAAGAGATTATACATATATCCTTTGAAATCTACAAGAAAGTTGACACTATGAAACGCCAATTGCAATGTGAAAAAAGAGACATTCACAAGAGGGGAGACAAAAATGAGTCTCTAGAAGGAAAGTAATAGTAATATCCTAAGAGAGGCACATGAGAGCAAGGACAAATTCATTAATTAACCTACAAATTAGTTCACAAGATAAAAATGATTCATGAAAGGAAATACAACACACAGTCAACGAGATAAGAAACAAAGCCACCGAAATACTTCAATTTCTTTAGTACATAAGAACACCAACATATACTGCAAACATCTCAAGAATAGTCTTAAAACATTCATGATACATGCAAAAAAGTGTGATGGCTCAATGAGATTCAATTAATAATTGAAATATCCAAGTACAAAGTTGCAATGGTGAGCCACTATCTCCAACAATGGAATATTAAGTCACTTCTTGCTTCTCCGAAAGAATGATCTTCTCTCCTATGCCAAGTTGAAGAAGCCAAGGCTAGCTCTCCAATGTCTAATCCTCCAAAAGCCTTTTGATTGAGTTATGAGGTTTCTTTTATAACACAAGGAATGACCTTTCATATCCCCATGACTCTTGAACTAGCCTCATGACTCTTGGACTTCTAATGTGACTTTTCAACTTCTATTTGACTCACTTGTCCACATGTGACTTTTCACGTTACACACATGATTCTTGGACTTCCACTCATTACATTTTTTCATTTTGATTTTGATAATTACATCACTACATCCACAAATGATGTGGCAAGACACATAGACACATATGACATTATGATGGAACTTGTACAAGCTATAACTTGGCAATGATGACATAGAACTTCATGATGATGTGGAAATGCCAAGCTGCTTTCCTTGTTGTTTTATCATCAATATTCATGATATATATGATCAACACTACATATTCATGAAAGATCTGCTTTATCCTTCATCCTCACCCTCCAAAGGGTCTTGCATCAGTTTTGGGACCTTCTAAGTCATCATGAAACATTCTATCATGGTCCAAGATTTGTTGCATTCCTTCATGATGGTTCTTCTTTGTGCTTTTTCTCTGTAAGTGATTATTTTATTCCTCTCCTTGATGTCTTTCTTGAGAATCATCTTTTCATGCTAAGATGGTACACCTGCCAATGAAGATCACTCATGACAAGGAAAAATCGGTCTTAAAATAATCTATCCTATCTCTAGCTTTCTCATGAAAGAATATACTTTATGATAGGCCTATGAAAGGACTAAGAAGGAAGTACTTGATGAGGAAGGCATAGTTGAGCCCAAAAGTGGCCTAGGAAAGCACCATTGTTCACTAAAATTACACCAAACACTATGAGGAGGGGCTCTTCAAGGTCCATCGCAGTGGGAAAGCACAAGGAAGGATGTGATGCGCTTGTTGACTAAGATTGTGCATGTGTTACGCCGAAGGGAAGAGGAGACAATGAGAGCACAATTTGACTTAACAATGACTAAGAGAAGGCTTCACTGAGCTCCAAGACTACGCCATATGCCAAGGAAGGAAAGGGAGTACAAGTCTTGGGCACATAAAGGGATCACAGTCAACAATGGGAGCAAGAATAAGCATTGTTGTTGCACTATGTGCTGAGAGGGAAGGGGAGACTTCAGGCTAGCAAATTTTTTCTCAACATTGCCCCACTGTTTACTAGAAATTCACTTTGGGCCCTATGCTAGCACAATTTTTTATTAGAGGGGTTGTCTGTGAGAAGATAGTTTACTGAGGGAGACAGTAGAAAGCTAAGTCACTTAGCCTAGAAAGGTTCTTACTGCATTATGAAGGAAGGAGGGCCTTTGCATTGCACATTTTAATTTTTCAAGAGGCTGGAAGAGATCCTTGCTATCAACTAGAAGTGCTCTATATGCTATGAATGGAAAAGGTGATGACAACTCAATATAGTGAGTCAGTACAATCAAGAAGGGTTAGGTGAATATGCTTTAAAGGTTCTGAATGTGCAACCATAGGAGATGAACTTAAGGAAGACTCAGTGCACAAGCCTAGGAGGGAGAGATCTCATCAATAAGGCTCATGAATAGGTAGTTCTCATCACCTAGTCGAGGATTGAACTTTCATAACTTGCACTGGGTAGTAGGACGAAGAAGAGTTCCGAAATGGCTAAGTGCAAGACTAGTAGAGTAAGAGAGGGAAATGCATCTGAACGAGACTAAAGCATGGATCACATAGATGAATGCCATTGATACAAGCTAGTAAAATGCACAGGACTCATGAACAACAATCACACCTTGGAACGACAATAAAGCGACACTTATTTCTAAGTGTGACATTTAAAACTCCACATTACAATGTTTAGAACACAAGTTTCCACACAAGGGTCGCCAGAAAGTGCACTAAGATATAGGAATGTGTCTAGCATATTCTTATGATATGTAGGACCATCTATTGTAGAAGAGTGCACTAAGACTACCTCTAGTGATATGCAAAGGTGCGAAACATACAATAGTGAAAATGATTAGCAACGACACTTGTGACAGTAAGAAGACGTGAAAATGACACTTGCAAACACTAAAGAAATTGGAAGTGACACATGCCAGAGAGAAGAAAACAAAAAAAGCCACTTGTTAAAGTGAAAGCAAGAAAAAATGATAGCCATGAATGTGAAATCAACACTTATGAAAGAAAGGGTGCACATAAGTGACAATTAAGAAAAATCACTGGAAATCTAACACAATTGTGACCATATTGAGCGAGATTGACAATTAAAAGTGCACACTGACTGCCAACGTGAGTTGAAAATTGCACAAGCAATGTCTTAATGGAATGCACTATTCATATTCAAGCTTGCATAAAAGATGAGCGTTCATGAATTTATCAAGGACTGAGCATTTGCGAGAAAGTGAATTTAACAACTAGAACCAGGAAGAAGACTTAAATATTTAGCACAACATCAATTGACAATGAAGTGACCATAGAATGAAAGATCGTAAGATCCTGAGTATGCTCCAAAATTCAATTGTAGGAAAAATTTTGGATGGTGTTGATCACAACATCAACGCTTGGTGACACACTGGAAGAACTCTGAATTCTCTGTTTAGGTTTTATCCTTAGGTGCAAGGTATCAATCTTTCAAGAAGTATTGATTCACCATGTAGATTTCTTCGGGTTTGCAACTTATCCCAGTTAAAGATATAGTTTAATATTTTCCTTTATAAACTCCAAACACATTCATAAGACTAGTCATACCTCAATTTTTTCGATAGGGGAAAGGATAGTAAGTATACCGACCTTTTGATAATAAGAGTTAATCACATTCCTCGATGTTTCTCCATTCTCCATTGCCAGCGAACTTATTCAGTACCCCGATGGAGTCACTTCAAGTAAACACAAGCATCACTTCAGTGTTAGCAAGCCTATTCAATACCCTGACGAAGTTGCTTGCTTCACCTCTCTGTGCAAGAACCCTTTCTCTTCTTCGCCCTTTATTTAGTTACTAATAGAATGTGCAAAGGCACTTATTTATTTTGATAGTTCAAGAGGGATCTTGACTTATTTACTTGCAAGAGAGGTTGATTCCTTGTTTAAGGGATTTGAAAGATAACTGAAGTTAATATTCTCATTTTAAAGTTGTTCTCCTTTCCTTTCTCTAACTGATTGAGTTGACAAGTTAAAACACCTTTCAGTACAAGGTTGAGTCAGGAATGAAGATCCTAATAAAGATACACGCTTCATAGTTTGACCAAAGGATTTCCATCTAGAACGTGTTAGCGCTTGAATTTGGCCTCAGGCTGAAAAAGACAAAATCCAAGGCAACATCAAACCACTTAGCCTCGTAGCTAGCCCTACGGGGACAGGAGAGGGCTCTCTCCGGGTCTATCTCGGCAAAAGGTTTTAAAAGGGAGGAGATGACCAATAAAGAACACTGATTTTAGGCTAGTAAACTGATAAAGAAAGTTTGATTTTAAATTTTTAGAGTTTTGTTGGAAAACTTAGCACAACAATTTTGGGTGCGGGGATGAGACACAGTTTTTGCAGAGGACTTTTTGGGGCAAGGTAGGAGATTGTCTTGATGCCTTTGAATTAAGTGAATGGATAGGAATGACTGGTGAGGAGCTAAAGAGAGCAAGAAACCTTCGAGAGTTCTCCTTAGACAGATGAAAACATAGATATTAAGAAAACTTAAAGGCAGAGCATAGAAACCATGAATTCTACCTTAACACTTCATTTACTTAATGTGCAGAAAAGAGGAGTAGGAAAATGATACACATAAACAAACTTATAAGTACATGAGAGAAACACACCATCAACACAAATCACCACAGGAATCCCAAATAGTGCTACAAAACCCTGGTCTTTCCTTTGCCAAAATTGCAAAGATACAAAGAGTAATACAGTCTAAGCTTATCCCTCAAGAGTCCAACCATGAAAATGACTAAGAAAGTACATAATATAGGCAAGCTAACACATTTTCTTGCCTCTAGGGGTCGAGCTCATCATCTTAGGAGCTGTTTCAACCAATTCTAAACTGAGCACTACAATCTAGGCAATCAAAACAACTTGCCTCTATAAGCTAGGAAACCAATTCATTCATTAATTTTTTGCCATTTTATGAATGAATCTTCTAGAATAGGTAAAAAAAGTGTCATTTCAACATGAAATTACATCAAAGAGGATGAAAAATCCCACCAAAAATTCAAAACTAGTCAATGCTGCGTTTTCCTGAGCTGAAGGTGCAAAACTGGTAAATTTTCCCAACGCGTAGTGTGCCTTTCAGGCCACTTTTGAGGCACTTCCCGGCATCCAAATGAGGCACAAGTGGGCTTTTTGGAAATTTCTGGATGTCTACTCTCCAGCCCAAGTGGAATTTCTCAATTTGGTGGCCATTTGCCCCTCCAAAATTGCAATCTTCCAAGACTGCTTCCTGTGCATCCAAAACGTGGCAGAAGGTCATTTTTTGCTTGTTTTTTGACCTTTTGGGGGCTCAAATCTCCATGAAACTTCTTGGCAGTGGCTGAGCAAATGTATTTTGTCATGAAAAATCCAAAAATTCTGAGTTTTCGTGAAATGTACCTCCCCAACTTAAGGGTAGCGTGCGGCGCGCTACGCGTTGAGGGCAAAAACCTGTTTTTGGCACAAAAAATTCAAAATTGACCAAAATTGCTCCAAATTTCCTGAATTTTGAGCTGGAGGTGTATCATTGAGCACCATGCTCCCTCAAGGTGGATTCAGCCAAAATCTGAAGCGGATCAGGCCTTTTCCTCCGTTTTAGTGCCTTGGCCAAGCGTGCTTTGAGTACCTTCATTTTTGCTTTGCACACATGCATGCGGGCCCAATAATGGTTATTCATGTGACGGAGCATGTCTTTGTCCCTGTTTGCCTTGGCTATCAACTTCTCTAAATGAGTGTTCACCTGAATGAGCATAGAGCTTTACTCCTTAGGTGTCAAATCACCGGGTCTCTTGCGAGCCAAGTTCCAGTCTTCTCGGATCCTCCGCAACTCATCAAGAGTGTGTTCATCCTCTAATTGCTTGTTGCGCTGCTCTAAGTATGTGATTTTCCAATTTTCCATTTCCAACTTTTGCTGCAACAAGTCATTTTCAGCCCTTAGTTGCTGGATGATCTCCTTTGGCTCTAAGCTAGGAGAACTGATATCAAGGTCAACAATATCTATGCCTGGATCACCTGATGGCCCCTCATCAATCTTGGGCTGCTTGCCTCTCTCTTGTACCTGTGCTGCTGTCGAAAGCGAGGCCCCTTCCACCTGATGTGGAGATAACACTCGCTGTGCTGATGAAGAAGGCGAGACCCCTTCCACCTGATGTGGAGATAATACTCGCCGTGCAGATGCAAATAAGGCCCTGTGGCCTCTCTGATATGTAACACATGCTGGAGGAGCGCTGACATGCTCTGGCTCAGGAATGTCAAACTGCTGTGAAGGCCCTCCCTCGTCATGGACAATCTCAGGAGGTGGCTGTGGCACCATGAAAAAGTCGCGAGAAATGAAATCCTCCCAAGAAATACCCTGCTGTGCCAACTGATGCATCACTATGATCTCGATCAGTGCATAATGATATATACTTTTGAGCTGCTGTGCGGGGTTCTTCCTTTGCACTACGGGCACCATCTTCTCTATATTTTGGCACATGAAAAATGGAATGTTCATCATTCGTACCCGGGTGAAATGCATCAACAAACGGATATGGTACGAATATAAACGTGAAAATCTGCCCTCACAAGTGAAATAACGCATAATGAGCCTCGTCAAGGGTGCATACTCATCCCTTAGGAATCTGAAAGGAAAAACAGCAGTAAGGTGCCTCATGCATCCGGGTTTGATGTATGGTTGATAATGAAATTTTTCTAGCAGCTTGCGCTTGGTCCACTCTTCCCCAACATTTGGTATCCCGGTGGCTTGAGCAACAATTTCAGGTGATAAAGTGAAGTCCACTCCTGCAAGGTTCACATGGCCATTGTGCAAATGTAGGACAAACAAGCAGACCAATTCTCTATGGTGTTGAATTTGTGAGATCCTCTCACAATATCCAAAGCATGATTGATACTGAAAACATGACACTGCAAGTGGACAGGCTTGCAATTGAGCCAAAGAAGTGGGCTCTTCCCTGACATGCCGACCACCCTTACCACCCTTGTGATGCCTCCTTGGCACTTCTACCTCTGGTGTTGAATCATTGTCATAACTCTGCTCATAATCTGATTCGGTTTCTGACATGGTTTTGAAGGCAAGATGGCTAAACTGTATTGCTGACTTTGCACCCAATCAATTGTTGTTTGACTTTTTCAAATGCTGTCACCAAGGGGACATAAATACAAGGGGATTGTTAGGGAAAGGGGAACATGAGGGAATTAGGGACAATAAACATAAAGAAGGAATTTAGGGAAAGCAAGGATGGGAAATCACAAAATTATGGGATTTTAAAGTGAAGTAGGGTTTGGGAAGTTAAGTATGTTTTAGGAATTTTAGAGAGGAGAATTATGAAATTTCAAGGGAAAATTTGAGGGAGAAAGGTGATGAAAATGAGGGAAAAAGGGATTTACAAATGGGCAACCTTGGACAGCAAGAGAAATTTGAAACCCTAGTACCATTGAAACTTTAAATTTTCCACAACCATATAGGGTTTTGAATTTATCATTTCATAGCATTTGAACATATTAAGTTTCTTTTTCATCTTGCAAAAACAAATCTAGGCATGGAGGAGAGGCCTACCTGCAATATATTTGAGAGAAAAATTGATTTGATGGCTTGCTGGCAATTTGTTGAGCAGAAAACCCAACACATAGTGCGCCCTGCCCAATGCGTAGCGCCCCTCTGACGCGTAGCGCACGTGCAAATTTGCACTGAGAAAAGCTCCCTGAAGCGTAGCGCGCCCCTGACGCGTAGCGCGCCTTTGAAACTGTCCACTTTGCTCAAGAACTCCTAAAATCGCCTTTGCAAGGTTACACTTAGCTTGTGAGAGGCAAATGAGTTGCTAATGAAGAATGATGTGCTTTTATAGGCTTCCTTTTGATTTTTATTTGCCCAAAACCCACTTTGTAATGTTTTGAGTGTTGACACTTTTTGAATTAATTGGCTCTGACTTTTGGTTTCTTTTCTTTGAAAAATTGGTTGAAATGATGATTTCCTCTGAAAATTTTTGCAAGGATAGCTTCTAGGATGCTTTGGCAAAGGAGACCAAGGCTGCACTTCGACATTTGAAGAATTTGAAATTTTGAGAATTTTTACAAAATGAGATAATGACCTTTGTTTTCAAAAACAGATTTTTTGAGAACAAGGTGAAAATTTAGTTGTACAATGATGATAATTTTTGAAATATTGTTCAATGAAGGACATCCCTCTGGCCTGCTGGTCCTTTATGACCTCCCAAGACAAAAATGGACTCAACCCTAGACCTAAGACCTTAAAACTTAAAGCAAGATGAATGACCCTTTGAGGATTTTATTTACTTGAACAAACCTGAACCAGCAGTGCCAAACAAGAGGGGAATAAAGACAAAAACTTCCTCCACCAGGATTATGGCATGCCTAACGGAATGCAACATGATCACACTGATGGGACACCTAATCATGAAATGCAAAGAGCTTTGATCTCTGGTGGAGGGCTACTAGACCGACTCTAATAGAATGAATCATTTTTTCCATTTAGACATCATAGAATTTAAAGATATATAACCAAGACAAAGAATAAATTGACAGATCAGCCAAGCGTTGTTTTTCAACACAATTCACTTTTCAAGTTTTGCCACATATTTGTATGTTGAGCCAAGTAAGAGCATCTTTCATGCAAAGTATTATTCAACAAAGTAAAAAAAAGAGGCATGACAAACAAGGAAACAAAACCAAAAGGACACAACAAATGGAGACTGAGCTAAAAAGAAACATGCAATAAAGACACAAGAAAACAAAAGGGAGGACTAAAGAGAGAAAGTGCAGGATGAGTGCAAAAGGAAACTAAAATGAAGCTATACCTACCCCTAACCTAACCGGCTAGAAGGTCAAGGCCAAGCGTAATGAAATTTCCAATGTAGCCACCGTAGTTCCCAACCTACAAACACAAAGATGCATACAAATAGAAGAAATATAAAGTATTGTGCGAAAGAAAAGGTAACAACTTGAAAAACTTGCACAATGAACTGAAGGTTTTTCTTATTAACAAAAGGATGTGCCATACTGATTGGTTTGAGCCAGTCTCAAACTTTACCTTGTTCATTGAAATGTTGATCATACAAACCTTGAAGGTTGCTTGCGAATGTACATTGACCTATGTTTTTGCTTTTTTGAAACATTAAGAAAGATCGAAACTTATTATTAACATAGGAGCTTTCCAAGTAAGATTTCTCTAACCATTCAACGATTTGATCTTGATACTCAAAATAATCAATTTGAAAAACCTGAAATGCATGATAAAATAATTTTTTAGTAAACAAATTTGAATATGAAAAGAGAATCTCCGATATCATGATCTGATTGGTCAATTAACATAAAATGTCATCGATTCTCATGTGTCCATTTGAATGTAATATCCATATATGCACAAGGGTTTTGAACCACTGAATGATCCAAATATTTACAAACACTCAAGAAGAAATATTGTGCTAGAAAGATGATTAACTTCAAAACATGCACAAAAGAGATTAAAAAAATGACCAATCTCAAAGGAGTTTAACAGAGAGAAATCCTCCAACCCAAAATTACCTTTATCTTGATAATCTTAATGATAGGCGTTAAAGTTGTAAGGATCTGTGAAATATGTGCTCCTCAACCCTTTGTCTAATACAAGGGATTGACATGAAAAGGGACTATCCAAATAAGAATCATTTATCTGATTAGAAAGTCTATCTTGAGGATGAGGAAGATTAACTTGGAAACACTGAAATTCCTTTAAGAATAAACTCACAACCAGTGGATAGATGTTAAAGAAAGAAATATGCATGAAAATATTGGTCCAACCTAGTTTGAAGATCTCGGTAGGATTGTGATAACCTGACATAACCATCAATAGGGGTTGAAGTGTCTCAATTTCTTGACAAGTCTCTGAACTTTCTGATGGTGGATTGTCAAATTTAGGTAGCTTGGAAAAATTGACAAGTAGGCATGCACCACTATCGTAAGATGTATCAATAGAAGTATTGTTAGTGCCACTGGTTTGATCAGATTTAAGATTAGACATATTAGACTCTTGATGGATAGAAAATTTAAATGCATTGATCGGAAAAATCCCTTGATGAAATAGAGCTGGCACATCTTCCTCTTAACTCATTAAAGATTTATAGTTGAACAAATCATGAATAATGGATTCAAACTTTTCATCCTCTGACTGTAGGATCACAACATCCTGAACTTAATTGCAACCACGACTAGCCAGATAGAAATTTAAAGAATTTAGAGGAACTACTGGTATGAAAAACTTATCAAACATATTTGGGTACAATGAGTAGTGTGCTAGAGGTGAGGAAGGATGAAAAGACCCAGGAAGAGAAGTACTAGTTGTAGCTAAACCATATCGAACTTGTAAGAACAACGGATCACTATCATTTTCATTAGTATAATGGTCAAAGAAAATCATACCAATGTGACATTCAGATTGAAAAATATATACCAGAGATTCAAAAACCTAACAACTTTCTTCTTTAGACATGGTATCTGAAGATGTATGAATTAGAGGAATTTCATGATAATTTTGAATTAAAAGAGTATCACAACCCATAAATGGAGATTGTACACTATGAGAAGTAGGTTCCAAATCGATAACTTGCAAATCCAAGTCCTTAGAAGAAGGAAATATATCATTTGATGCACTTGGGAACTTACCACCATATATAGTAGTGAGACCATGGATGTCAAGTTGATGGTTGTCCAAAGTCTCAACTTGAATGCAGGGCTTAGAATCATTTGACAAGCTACCAAGATTACCAGATCGATGATTAACCAAAGATGAAAAGTCATCATCTTGAAAGAGGGAAGAAAGATAGGACATACCTTCAACACTTTGCTCCTCTACATGTGAAATCCAATTACCTTATTCTTGATTACCGTTTGAAACAACAGGTTGAACATCATTAAGAGTTGAAGTAGTTTAATCAAGCAAACTAAGGAACGAGGAATCAGAAACAAAGGTAGAGGTTGAAGGGTATCCCTTGAGGAAGTCATACTTCCATTTGGGTTAGGTTCAAGATTAGACTTATGCACATTGATATGACCTTGAAAAACCAAGGGATCATCTTTCACTTTAGGCTCCATGCAATTAACGAAACATTCCAATTTCTCCTCAATAGGATCTAAATCATGGAAAGTGGATGAATCAACAACTTGATTTTCATATTTCCCAACTTCAACATCATCACTAGGAGGTACCAAAATTGGTACTAAAAAAGGAGGAGGACAAGGAACAAAAGGGATAGAATATTCCTCCTCTAAAATTAGAGGTGTGTCATGGTTCGCAAAATCTAGGAGAGCAGGATCATCCAGGGGTTCAAATTCAAAATATTTCAAGGTGAGTAGAATTAAATTTTGAAAAATTTCCTTGATGAAATCTGAATCAATCACTCCTTCAGGAAATTCATAGCAATGATGAAGAAATTGATGAAGAAAATCCTCTGCAGATTCACCTGACTTCATTCTAAGTTGATCGTTTTTATCACATACATCTTGATAATCATACTTGTCAAAGGCTTCACGAAGCATCTTAACGAGTTGTTCAAATGAATGAATGGAAGTAGTTGGTAACTTCTGACACCATTTCTTAACTCGAACTTCAAGTGTGAGGGTGAATAATTTACTAGTGGTATCATCACAATTAATTTCATAATATTAACAAAATTTGAGAAACAAAGATATATGTTGAGCTATGAACGTTTCACCCTTGCCATCAAACTTCATTTGAGACAAGTCATCAATTATTTCCATGAGAACTTTAAAATTTGATTTATTAGAAAAACACACTAGGATTATGCTTTGGGAAAGAGCCATTTAAGATAAGAGATTCAAAATAAACTCAACATACACAACTTGTCATTTGACCCTCCTTCTAGCGCCAAAATGTTGACGGTGCTAGATACCGCCAACATATAGGGAGTCTCCCCAATGTGAAGTCCCAATTAGACCTCACACCATTTGGAGTAGGAAGCCCATTCGGAGTATCAACCCGACCACCATAACTTAAGGTTTTCCTTAGCTGTGAATAACATAAGAGATAAAACATGTATCCTTTTAAATCTGCAAGTAAGTTGACACTATGAAACACCAATTGTAATGTGTAAAAGGAGACCTTCATGAAAGGGAAGACAAAAGTGAGTCTCTAGAAGGAAAGTAATAGTACTATCCTAAGAGAAGAACACCAGAGCAAGGAAAAATTTGTTGATTAACCTATAAATTAGTTCACAAAATAAAACGATTCATGAAAGAAAATACAACACACATTCAATAAGCTAAACACCAAAGAAACCGAAATAGTTAAATTTCTTTAGTACATAAGAACATCAACGTATACCACAAAAATCCAAAGAATGGTATTAAAACATTCACAATACATGCATGAAAGTGTGCTGGCTCAATGATTTGGAATTAATAAGTTAAAGATCTAAGTACACAATTATAATGGTGAGCCACTAGATCCAATAGTGGAACATTAAGTCACTTCTTGCTTCTCCAAAATAATGATTTTCTCTCCTATGCCAAGCTAAAGAAGCGAAGGCTAGCTTTCCAATTTATAAGCCTCCAAAAGCCTTTTGCTTGAGTTATGAGTTTTCTTTTATAACATGTGGAATGACCTTTCATATCCCCATGACTCTTGAACTAGCCTCATGACTCTTGGGCTTCTAATGTGACTTTTCAACTTCTATTCGACCCATTTTTCCACATGTGACTTTTCATATTCCACACATGACTTTTGGACTTCCACACATTACATTTTCTCATTTTCCTTTTGATAATTACATCATTACATCCACAAATGATGTAGCAAGACACATAGACACATATGACATTGTGATGACACTTGTACAAGCCATAACTGGACAATGATGACATAAAACTTCATGATGATGTGGCAATGCCAAGCTTCTCAACTTGTTTTGTCTTCAACCTTCAAGATAGATATGATCAAAATTTCATCTTCATGAAATATCTACATTGTTCTTCATCCTCACCGTGTCCTCACCCTCCAAAGGATCTTGGATGAGATTTGGGACCTTCTATGTCATCATGAAAGATTTTGTCATTTTCCAAGATCTATTTCATGTTTTCATGGTGGTTCTTCTTTGTGCTTCTTCTCTGCAAGTGCTTCATTGCTTCCTCTCCTTGGTGTCTTTCTTGAGCATCATCTTGTCATGCTGAGATGGTACATTTTCCAATGAAGATCACTCATGACAAATCAAAATCCAACTTAAAATCATTTATACTATCTCTAACTTTCTCATGAAAGAAGCTACTTATGATATGCCTGTGAAAGGACTTAGAAGGAAGGGCTTGATGAGGTAGGTGCAGTTCAGTGTAATGACCAAAAGTCATATACACAGCATAAATCTTTAAAATACTTCAAAGACGTAAATGTCCATTGTAAGACATGTAACTGTATATTGAATATTGTATAAGAATTGATATGAGATATGAGATTATTACAAATGAGAATGAGGGCTTGCTTATATACCCTAGGAGGGTGCTCTTTCATGAATGGTCATGTCTCTAAAACATGCCTCTTCATTACTAACTAACTAACCATTAGTTAATTATTAATTATTGTTATTATATTTATATTTATATTTATTATTTTTATATGAATTATATTCATAACATTGCCTTTTTCTTCAAGAAGGTTTGTCCTCAAAGCTTACTGAGAATATCTTCTCATCTCTAAAATTTCGTCTTCGTTGATACAAGATGATATCATGCTCTAATTGACAGACAAAATTGTCGTACTAAGAATAGATCAGACCATCCTAGATTAATATTTTGTGGAATATTCTGATCTATGGAAATTTGTGATGAATAGTTATCATAGGACTGGATCCTACAAACTTCAATGTTCTTGGGAACATAAATTTGTCGTTTATTCTGAGTGATACTGGTACACAGATTGATTGGAAAGTTTTCTCTTGTGATTTAGATGTTGATAAATAGTTCTTTTGGTTGGACTTTCCCTCATCATGTTAGTGGTTTTTTCCTGGTTTCCTTCAGATGTTGTTGAGTTGGCTACGAAATCATCACTTGGAATTTCCTTTGTTTGAAATGAAACATCTGCATAAGTTTTAATTTCTATTGGTTTCTCATCTTTTGAGTTATGATATTGACGAGATCGGTATTTGTTCCTTTATCTTTAGTTTGAATTGAAAGCTTCGATACTTCTTCTTATGTAAGTCGTTCTAACTTGTCATTTAGTGACGTCTTGTCACTTTTAAGATTCTTTATTTGCAAAATTAGGGTTTGGTTATGATTCCTTAGACGTAAAAGCTCTTCACTTTCTGGATTGTTGGCTTTATGTTTAGTATTCTCCTCATCTTGTAAACTTTCGATTTGTTTTAATAATGTTTGATTAAGGTTCTTTAAACGTGAATTTTCCTCTTCTTGTTTTGATAAGTGCTTCTTGAGTTCCTTCTTTGTGGCTTTAGCTTTCTTGACTTGTTCGAGTAGTTTTTCATTGTGCTCTCTGAGGCACGAAATTTCTTTGTCTTTACTGGAGATGACTTCTTCAAGCTCCTTTTGTTTTTCTGATTGGATCTCTTGGAACACCAATTTTGAAATCTCCTTAAGGTTTTGTGATGAGCGTGTTGTTGATTCTGACTTTATGGTCACGTCTTGGAATGTGATCTTCTTCTTATAAGGGAATATCAAAATTTGTTGCTCAATGTTTAAAAAAAACATACCCAATTCTTCAAACCAAGGTAATCTGAAAATTATGTCAATCTCTTCTCTAAGAATAGTTGCTACACTAAATTGAGATGCATACTCATATTCATCAATTATTACTTGCATGTTTTTAATTTTGTATTCGACATCAAAATAAGAGGCTTAATTAATCTCGATTATACCTGATCCTCAAATCAATAATTGATTTGCTAAATTAATATTAGTGTAATTTTCCTAATGATTCTCGTTGATAATGATATTAACATATTTTCCTTGGATATTCCCTTTTAATCTACATAATCCATAACATGGGATCATACCATGTTTACAAGAGAATCTTCCTTCCATCATTTTCGAATTGGACTTCATTCTTTTCTTGTCAATGATTAACTCCACTAATGTAACCTTGTAATCTTTTATGTAGCCACTATTTATAATATAATCCCTTGCACTTTGTACTTCAACTTGTCTTTTAACTTCTGTAATAATATTTTTTCAAAAGTAGAATTATAATATATTTTTTTTAACTCTTCTTCTTTTTTCATAATTTTTTTAAACTTTATTTTGTTTTATTTTTTTTATAAACTTTTGTTTTTCCATATATATTTATAATAATTTTTTTTTTTGAAAAGCTACAACCCTAGTGAAATGTGACTATTCACCTCTTTGAGGTATAATATAAAATATATGTTCACTAATGTTCCTTTAACTCGGTCAAATTTCTCCACATAAAATGTAAAACTTACCATTTACATAAAGAGATTTTGTATTCCTCTTGTTTTTCTTTTACTTTTAAAATACCATGGACAATTACCATAGGTTGTTAAAACCACGAGATTGTAAACCACTTAATGAAGAATCAATATAATCTTATCTACTCTTCCTTTTGTTATGTATAGTTTTAAATATATTTGGAAAGATTCACTTTTAACTTAATCATGCATTTTTTATCAATAATGTAGAACCTTATATATATATGAATGTTCTCCTTCAAAATTTACATCAGACTATTTTTGTTTTAATAGTATATTTTTTATATTAATGTTTTCTTTAAAACTTTCTTTTTTAATCTTTATATGTATTTTTTTTTCTTTGACTATCTTGTTTTTTCTTTCCTTTTTTTTTGTTTAATGGCCAAAGCCCTGAATGAAGAAACTGGCAAAACAAAGAAACTCCAACTTTGTGTAGTGAAATGCTTCAATTATGATGACAACAAAGTTGACGAAGGATTAATGGCCAAAGGCTGGATTAGACTGATTCTCTTTAGCGGTTGAGTGTCTAGAGGATCGAACAACTCTCATACTAATGTACGCAACGAAAATCTTTAAAATACTTCAAAGACATTTGTCCATTGTAAGACATGTAACTGTATATTGAATATTGTATAAGAATTGATATGAGATATGAGATGATTACAAATGAGCATGAGGGTTTTCTTATATAACCTAGGCGGGTTCCCTTTCATGAATTGTCATGTTTCTAAGACATGCCTCTTCATTACTAACTAACTAACCATTAGTTAATTAATTATTAATTATTATATTTATATTTATTAATTTTATATGAATTATATTCATAACATTGAGTCCAACAGTGACTTAGGATAGCACCATTGTTCACTAAAATTGTGTCATGCGTTATGAAGATGGGCTCTTCAAGGTCCAAGATAGTGGGTAAGCACAAGGAATAATGTGATGAGCTTGTTGACTAAGATTGTGCCATGCGCTAGGTTGAAGGAAATAGGAGACAATGAGAGCGTAGTTTGACTTAACACTGACTGAGAGGAGGCCTCCCTAAGCTCTAGGAATGCACCATGCACTGAGGAAGGAAAGGGAGGAAAAGTCTTGGGTGCGAAGAGGGATCACAGTCAACAGTGGGAGCAAGACTAAGCATTGTTATTGTGCTATGGACTCAGAGGGAAGGGGAGAAAGGAGGCTAGCGTGATTTTCTTATGACAGTGGCCCACTATTTACTAAAAATGCGCTTTGGGACCTATGCTAGTGTAGTTTGCTTCCAGAGGGGCTATATGTGAGAAGAGATTGTGCAGTTTACTGTGGGAGACAGTAGAAAGCTAAGTCACTTAGCCTAGAGAGGTTCTTATTGCACTGTGAAGGAAGGAGGGCGTTTTCATTGCGTAATTTACTTTTGCAAGGGGTTGGAAGAGGTCCTTGCTATCAATTAGAAGTGCTCTATGCACTATGCATGGTGGAGGTGATCACAACTCATTGCAGTGAGTCAGTACAAGAAAGAAGGGTTAGGTGGCTATCCTTTAAAGGTTCTGAATGTGCAACCATAGGAGATGAACTTAAGAACAACTCAATGCATAAGTCTAGGAAGGAGAGATCTCATCAATACGGCTCATGAATAGGCAATGCTCATCAACTAGTGGAGGATTGAACTTTCATAACTTGCACTGGGTAGTAGGACTAAGAAGAGCTTCGAAATGGCTAAGTACGGGACCAATAGAGTAATAGAGGGAAATACATCCAAATGAGACTCAAACATGGATCACACACATGAATTCCATTGATACAAGCCAAGAAAATTCATAAGACTCATGAACAACAGTCACACCTTGAAACGACAATAAAGCGACACTTATTTCTAAGTGTGACAGTTAAAACACCACATTACGACACTTAGAACACAAGTTGCGACACAAGGGTCGACTGCAACCAGAAAGTGTGCTAAGCTATAGGAATATGTCTAGCGCATATTCTTATGAGATGTAAGACCATCTAATACAGAAGAGTGTGCTAGAACTTCCTCTAGTGATGTGCAAAGGTGAAACACATACAAGAGTGAAAATGATTAACAACAACACCTGTGATAGTAAGAAGACACAAAAACGGCACTTGCAAATGCTAAAGAAATTGGAAGCAGCGCATGCCAGAGGGAATATAACAAAAAATGCAACTTGTTAAAGTGAAAACAAGCAAAAATGACAATCCCCCAACGTGAAAGTGGCACTTATGAAAACAAGGGTGTGCATAAGTGACAATTAAGAATATTCATTGGAAAGCTAACACAATTGTGACCATAATGAGGGAGACTGTCAATTGAAAGTGCGCACTAACTGTCGAAATGAGTTGAACATTGCAAAAGCATTGTTTTGATGGACTGCACTATGCCTATTCAAGCTTGCATAAAAGATTATAGGAATACCTCTTAATATGGCTCTCTTTCTTGGCTTTCAATCGAACTATGGAGTCCCCAACAAATGTGCTACAACTATTTGAACTTGAACCTTCACTTCTTAGCTCCTTCACTTTCTGGATACTTAGTTTAAACACTAACTTGGCATTGATACCACTTATTATACTCAATCAATGAGGAAATATAATCAAATATACTTGATTATATATACTAAGATATAGAGATAGATAGACAAGTGGACATGAGATTTTATTAAAATAGAAAGATAACATATTTGTGGTAGAAGGCCATGATATAGGATGGTAAAGAAAATATAAAAGAGTGTTCTTATAGGACCAACTAGAGTTCTTGAAGACTACATGAACTCAATGGGAATAAGGAAAACAAATCCAACCACGTGCTCCAAGTGCTCATAACAAGTAGAAAGAGGAACTCAAGACTCTCTTACTAAACCAATTAAAGTTCTTGCAACTTTGTGAACATAGTGGGAATAAGGTGAACCAACATAGATAGATAGACAAGCTCTAAACTCTTCAATTCCTTGATGCCCAAATGAAAGGAGAAGAGATTTATTTATAGGAAGTACAATATTTTTTTGGTCATCTTTAACTGAAAAATTGTGGTATACTTCTTTTGGCATGTTTTCCATTTGCACTAAAGAGAATCCAATAAATCGACAAACAAAGGCATGCAAGCCCAAACTTAATAATTCTTATGGGTCTAGGCTAGTGGGGAAAACCACTAATTATCTCATTCCTTAGAGGCTTGACCATATGGGGACAAGATCTTGACACTACTTTATAGTACAATTATCATTATGTATAAAGAGAATGTATTGATCCACCATGCTTAAGTTATGAGTATGATCTCAATATCTTTCAAGATCTATGTATGTAAGATGGAGATATTTTGTACTCAACATATCTTCATAATGAGATTTGTTAGGAAAAATAACTAAGGCCATTAGAGGAAGCTAACAAAACCCTCTACAAAAAGGTGAAGCCATGTGCTCACTCAATCCATATTCCTGCATGAACTTGGAATCAAACCATTATGATGCATAACGCCATTTTCCTCACTTTGTAGGTCTTCAACAACCAAATCCATGTTGATTTTGAGTTATTTTATTTGGAAGTAATACCAATGATAATGACAGACACCTTCAAGTAGATCAACACTTAATTCTACATATTTTTGGAGAAATTTCAACTCTAGATCATCACATGGTGAAAATATTAACTTGAAGACTTCAAACCATGAAGTAATAGGGAAGGGAACTACTCTAGAACAATCTAAAACTATTTTTATTGATCTTCTATATTTTATTAATTTAATGATGTTGGGGAGATCACCATAATCCTAGTTACTATCTAGACACTCTATTACTATTTGGAATATATATGACTCATGATCTAATAGATAGATTATAAAGCCTCTACTTCTAGTGAAATACCTGTAATTATTTTCTAAGTCATCATTACATGACCATTTTTCTAAGGTCCTACTAAACTATGGACATTATTTTTATAGTTTGTACAAAGCAATTCCAACAAAAAATTGTGCTCAGGCTCTTTTGTCTCACTCACTTGAATATGGATTTCTTGCTAAATTGGATGCTTCTTCTACAACTTGCTTTCCCTTTTCTTCTACTATAATGATTTTGATGAATATTGAGTTTGTAGAAGCTTCTTTAGTGAGAATATCAATAAAATTATTTCCTTCACCACGTTTATAATGTATGCCAAAGCCATAACCATCAAGCCAAGGGCTCCATCTAAATATTCTGCTATGTCCCTATCTAGAAGTGTTTGAATTTGTAGCATACCTTCCATGTGTTTTAAAGTTATGCATACTATGAATTTGACAAGTTTGAAGAAGAATATAAATCTAGTTGTTCTCTTTTTGACAACTAAAATTTATTTATGGATTGAAGGATACTTGATTTTTTCATCTTTGAATGTTCTAGATGTAGACATACATATTCCTCCTCACTATTGCTTATTGTTAAAATTTTCTATAAGATGAACAATAGAAACCGATTTTCTGATCTTGATAATTACTACCTAATGATTCATCAAATAGTTTATCTTATGCCACTAATATATTGAGAAATTATACACAAAAAATATCAACAATAATGCAATTAAAACAATAAGATCATAAAGAGACACTCATGTATAATAGAGACAACAAATTTACCCTAGGAAACCTAAACATGGAAAAAAAAAACTATTAATTTTTAGGGCTAGATTTTTCTCTGCTATAGATAATTGCATTTTAAAACTTTTTCAACATTCTTCACATTACATTCACCCCATAACATCATATCATCATTAGCAACTATGTAGAGAGAACAATAACATCAACAATACAATAGAACAATAAGGAACAACAAAAGAAAATCATACACAATAGAGACACCAGGATTTAGGTCAGAAACTAGGGAAAAACCCCACAAGGGGGAAAACCCAACTAGATTCTTCTTCTATTAGATATTCATAAAATGTTTAGCTGAGAAGTACAATAAGTATGAAACACATCTTACAACATCCAATACATTGGGCCTCCTAGGCCAAACCTGGCAGCAGGGAAGTATACACAGGTCTCCATGTCTCCATCACAAGAGTATTGTAGACATATTGCTATCACTGTCATCTAAATCAGAATTGTCACTATCATATCAAGTTCATTGTCCCTGTCATTCATCAAGGTCACTATTATGTAACAAGGTCATCGTCATACTAAGTTCATTGTCCCTATCATTCATCAAGGTCATTGTCATATCAAGTTCATTGTCCTTGTCATTCATTAAGGTCATTGTTTATGTAACAAGGTCAATGTCATATCAAGTTCATTGTCATCAAAGTCACTGACATCAAGAGAATGGCATCACTGTCATCAAGGTCACTAATGACAAAAACACACACACACACACATATATATATCGAGTTCATTGTCATATAAATATGGCCATACCAAGACACTCAAGGTCACTTTACCATATATTACTTTCTCATCCCTAATGTTATTAGGCCATTGTCACACATTATATTCATAAGTACCATTGCCTATCTATTTCACTGCCATACAATTTGTCACTAGGTCATTGTCATATCCATCATTGTTGTGCCACGATATCAAGGGTCAATTTTATGATAAAGTTACTACCATATATGTTTGTTTCATCATGGTCAAGGGAGCAGTGGTTGCAACCATTATGAGCCAAAAGAAAATATTGCAAATCTTAGAGATTCAAGATGAGCCTCAAGGAAACAATACGAGGCACAAGAATATAAGTGTGAGCCATAGACATTCGGTGTGAGCGACATATAGAGTGAGAGCCATAGTCATAGAGAATATGCGAGATCCATCACACAGTGTATGCAAGATCATGTCATAAAGTGCATACGAGATCCATCAAAAAGTATATGCGAGATCTTATCACATAGTATATGCAAGATCCATCATAGAGTATATGTGAGATCCTATCACATAGTATATGTGAGATCCTGTCACAGAGTATAAAGCATAGTGCAAGCCTGCCACAAAGACAAAGTATAGTACGAGCCTACCACAAAGACATATGAACCATAGAGTGCTAGTTTTTGTTGTGATGCAAAATGTGCCACAAAGATTGACAATTTATAGTTGATCCTTTGAGAAAAGGGACACATCCCTTAGGGCAGACCAACGTGTACATGAATGAGGCTGACATGTAATTTGGAGAGAAACACAAATTCAAATTATCATTTAAATATATTTTCACCTGATTTGAAGATTGCTCGCCCAAGTTGATTTGAGCCAGGTTAAATAAGGGAAGAGCCAAACCTATTAATAACAATTTCCTTTATCCAATTCAATTTTCCTTTTGGGGCAAGATGGGCTTCTCTTGGGCCTTTGGGTTCCTATGGGGAAATTCATCCCATAGCTGCCCCAATTTTCAACAGAACCCAATAACTTTTCTTCTAAGAGAAATTATTCTTCAACAAAGTTTACAATTCCAAATTTTCCTAGAAATTTGTGCCAAAATCCAAGTCTAAACACCAGTAAAACTTAGTTAGATTCCCATCCAGTGAACGTTGGTAAAACCACCCAAATAGTGAAATATGGTCAAACTTTCAGCCTAGTCAACTAGTTCCTACGGTTAACTTTGGACCTATGGTTGACTCCTATGATCAACTCGAACTTGTAGTCAAACCTGCAGTCACCTCAGCCTGTTTTGTGGTCAAACTTAGCCAAATAGCTCAGATAAACAAGTTAATGATCAAACTTCCAACTCAGTCAAATATCAGTAAATTTGGCCTCTGTCTACTCCCACATGCGACTGCTAGAGAAGATATGACGGTATGATTATTGGTCAAAATGTAGATGTCATATTGCGTATATATACTTTTCAAAATGGGTGAATTTTGATCAAGGGACACTCCCTTTCATGGTGAGGCCAACTTGACCATTTTGAGCCTACATGATGCCCAAAAAATAAAATTTTATTTTAATTTTCTTAGGCTGACTTGGAGACCTCTTTGGCACATGTGGGAATACCTTCGGATGCTACACACAAAATCAACCCTCCCTCTTAGCTAGGGAGATATTTTCCTTAGATACAACATATTTCCTCTTAGCAGAAATTTCTCCTTCCATAAGAAAAGTTCATGAGCTTGCCATGTTGATACATGTCTATAGATAACTCCATCTTGGAGTGAGCAACATAACAATTCCTCACATGCACGTCTATAGATCACTCCATCCTGGAATAGGAAATGTGAGTATCTTGGGCCTTTTACCTTTGGCCAAAGTATTTTATGGCTCCTTAGGTAAATGTATCAATCTCTTATGGTCAAAGTCCTTTATGACCCAACCAAGTCCTTTTGTCTTCTCAAGAGAGAATCTGCCCTGAAACCATTCACCCTTAGGGAACTGGCACAGCCATAGTCCTTTATGGCTTAGGTGAATTACATCTATGTCCTCTAGTCAAAGTCCTTTATGACCCAACCAAATTCTTTTGGCTTCCTAGGAGAAGATCTTTTCAATCATGTAATTGCCTTGGGTCATTCACCTCTGGTCAAAGTCCTTTATGACCCATCCAAGTCTATCTGGCCTCTCAGGTGAATGTATCCATCTCTCCTAGTCAAATCTTTATGACCTAGCCAAAGTCCTTTATGGCTTCACGAGATGCTCTGCTCCAATCCCGTAGAGACATCATCACTGCCACTCAATGAAGGAAACATTCTGCATCACAACAAGCTTGTCTATGAAGTATACAAACTTCACTCTAGATAGAGGTTTAGTGAGAATGTCAGCAATCTGCTCATCTGTGGATATGTATTGAAGCTCCACTGCTCCTTTCTGCACCATATCTTGGATGCGGTGCCTTGATCAAAGAGTTCTATAAGAAACTTTTGAAGCCACACTGCTTCACCACCTGTTACACTACCTGTGATATACTCTTCTTCTGTTGTTTTGAGTGTGACAGAAAGTTGCTTCCTGCTAAACTAAGATATCATGGTTGATCTAAGCTAAAGCAACACCCTCAAGGTGCTCTTTCTATCCTCTACACTCACTCAATTTGAATATGTATATCCCTACAACTTCACTTCACCTCCTGAGACATATCTCAAACCATATCCAACTATACCAAACATGTATTATAACACATGCTTCGTTGCATCCTAATGTACATGCCTCAACTTAACCATAATCTGGCTCAGGGTGCTCACTACAAAGAAAAAAACAGGCTTGGTGTTAACTATGTACATCAAGGATCCGATCAACTGCTGTACCTATGAATCTGAAGCGAAATCACTTAATTTCTTCAGATGGTCACCATAGATGTAGCCATGCACTGTAGTCCAGCATATTGAATCTCCTCAAAATCAGGACCATGTACTTCCCTGAAGAAAGATCTCATCAGGGCTTTGCTACACCCGTAATCCCAAGAAATAATGTATCTAGCCAAGATCCTTTATTTCAAACTCCAAGCCCAAATTCCTCTAACATTGAAGCACATCCTCCTATGGTAGTCCTAGTTGCTCCCTTTGTCACAGAAGAAAACCTTTTGCCACTGTTGCTCCCTTTGTCACAGAAGAAAAACTTTTGCCACTGTTGCTCCCTTTGTCACATAAGTAATTTATTTTGCCATTGTTGCTCCGTTTGTCATATAAGCAAGTCCTTTTATTGTCTGACATGGTCCCTTCAAAGAAAGCATACTTCTCTTAGTGACCTTTTGTCTCTGAGCATCTTAACAATCTCAATCCATGACATCCTCTTAGAAAGTTGCTCCATCCATTATGCATTTACTTCCCTCGAAACGAGAAGCTCTTTCTAGTGATTAGGCACAGTGCTAGACGTTTGTACAATTTCTCCCTTTTGAACACAAATCACTCTTCTCAAGCCCTTAAGCCTATTCATCAGAGACTGGAGCAAAGATATCCTTGTAGTCCACTCCATCTCATTGGGAGATCCCTCTTGCCACAACCTTGCCTTGTACTTCCTAATGTTGTTATCCACTGTATGAATCACTGTAATGATAGTCTTCACAATGGACCTATTATTCCTTTATGTAAACCTTATTCAAGAGGCCATGGAAAAGGAAAATTCATAATAGAAGTAAGAAGAACATATCAAGGACATAAAAGATGAGGTTGACTAAATAAAAATAATAATATTGATTAAGGAAGAAAAAATATGAAATACCAATCTTTAAATTTAAGAAAAACAACTGAAAATTGAAAAGAATTGTCAATTCCTTTTCTAACAAATCTAAATGAAAAAATACCTTTTTTGAGGTGGCTGCTCATCATCATCGTCAACATTGGCTACTGATACATGCTGCTTTTCTTTCCTGTTCCTTTCAAAACATTGGGATGCATAGTGTCCAAAATTATGACAAATGAAGCACTTGACCTTTGACATATCCTTCTTCTTCCGATCTTGAACATGAGTAGGCCTTCTACTTGAATTTTTCTTGTCAATTTTTTCAACATTCCCTCTTTATTTTCCTTTCCTTGTATGAGCTGCAAGGGCTTGAGATTCTTCATCTTGTGGATTTTGTAAATTATTTCTGGACAATAATCTGGCTTCCACTTGGATAAAATCAGTCCATAGATTATCAAATGTGTGCAAGTTTGATCGTGCATAAATTCCTTGAATAAATGGCTCCCATGAGCAAGGAAATCCATTTAGAGTAACTGTAGCAAGCTCTGTATCATCAATGGTGTCTCCAATGGCTACAAGCTCATATCTGATTTGATGCACTTTCATAAGATATGAGCAACAAAATCTAATTTAGTCATGATGACATTACAGAGATGATTTATCAAGGCTAACTTCCAGTTAGTATTGTTGTTTGCATACAATTTTACCAAAGCATCATATACTACCTTGGTAGTCTTGAATCCAATGATATGAGAGATCAAGTGGGGTCCTTTATGGAATCTATCAAAATTCTCTTTGCCTTGGCCTCATTCTTCTTATACTTGGGTTTCTCCTCAGCTCCCTGTGGCTTTGGAATGACTTTCTCCACATGATCCTTAAGCTCATTCTCTTCCAAGATAAGGAGTATCCTAGTATTCCAAGATATGAAGTTGATGGCACCATCCAACCTGTCTTCAACTCTAAGACTTGGAGCCATTTTTGGCAAGAGTCCAAAAAACCAGTTAAGTTGTTGAACTCTTATCCCTATGGTTGACTTCAATGGTTGTTCTTTCAACAAAGCTTTGATACCATGTTGAAATTTTCTACAAGATGAATAGTAGAAACCAAATTTATGATCTTGATAATTACTACCTAATGATTCTTCAACTAGTTTATCTTATGCCATTGATATCATTGAGCAATTATACACAAAAAAAATATCAACAATAATGCAGTGAAAATAGTAATAGCATAAAGAGACAACCATGCACAATAGAGACAACAAATTTACCTTGGGAAATCCAAACTTAGGAGAAAACCCAACAACTTTTCTTCTAGCAGAAATTATTCTTCAATAAAGCTTACAATTCCAAATTTGTCCAGAAATTTGTAACAGAATCCAAGTCCAAACACCAATAAAAGCTGGTTAGAATTCTAGCCAGTTAACGTTGATCAAACCACCCAAATAGTCAAATCTAGTCAAACTTTCGGCTTGGTCAACTTAGCTCCCGCATTCAACTCAAACCTACAGTCAAACCCATGGTCAAACCTGTAGTCAACTCATCTTCTTCTATGGTCAAACTCGGCTTGTTTTACGATCAAACTCAACTAGATAGCTCGGTCAAATAATAAGTCAAGGATCAACTTTGGTCAAACTTCTAACTCAATCAAATCTTAGCAAATTTAGCCTCTATCTGCTCCCACATGTGGCTACTAGAAAAAAATGATGTGATGATTATTGGTAAAAATGAAGATGTCACATTGTGTATATATACCTGTCAAAATGGGTGAATTTTGATCAAGGGGCACTCCATTTCATGGTGGGGCCAACTTGATGATTTTGAGCCTACAAATGCCTAAAAAACAAAATTTTATTTTAATTTTCTTAAGCCAACTTGGAGACATCTTTGTCACATGTGGGAATACCTCTTGACGCTGCATAAAAACCAACACTTAGAGCAATACTCTTGACCATGAAATGTCATTAGCATTTGTTTCTAGGATATAAGGAAGATGATCTTTTGGTAACTAAAGAGAAGGTGAGGCTTTTACCTTGTCTTTGATTCTTTGGATTGCCTTTGTCATTCATTGTGTCCATGGATGATTTTATTTTTCCAAAATCTTGTACAAACAAGTTACGTCTTCTAATTGTCCCTCGTAAAAGTACCTAATGTATTTCAATGCACCAAGATCTCTAATTTCATTAGGGAATGTAGCAAGTGTTTGTAGCACATGCTCTTGAAGTTGGATTTTCCCATCTGCCATAATAAGCCCTGGGAATTCCATCCTAGTCTTTCGAATTTCTAGCTTTTTATTCAAGATAACTAATCCATGCTAGTAAACCTTCTAGTAAAACTTTTCCAGATGTTCTATATGTTCATTTAAATCTTTTGAGAAAATAAGGAGATCATCAATGTATACAAAAATGAAATTTTAAATCATTGAAAGTATCTTCCATCCAATTTTAGAATTCGGATGGAGAAATCTTAACCCCATAAGGCACTACCATTGGTATTTAACCATAAGGAACTACAAACGCAGTTTTAAACCTATCCTCTAGATTTATTCCTACTTGCCAAAATCCACTCTTCAGATCAAATTTGCTAGACACAATACATCCTTTGATCTTTTGGAATTGTAATTCTTTGTTGGGTATCGGATACCTATGCGGCAATAGTATTCTCCTTTGATCAAACATGTTTTCGAATGCACAAACGAAACCGTGATTACAGGAGAAGGTAATGTGCATTCCATAATCTCTTATACCACTTATAAAGAAAGAAACATGATCAAATATACTCAATGACATACACTATGATATAAAGATAGATAGACAAATGAACGTGAGATTTTATTAAAATAGACATATAAAATCTTTGTGGCAAAAGGCCATGATACAAGATGATACAAAAGACAAACAACAAAGTTTCTTCGAGGACCAACTAGAGTTCTTGAAGACTTTATGCACACAGTGGGAAAAAAGTAAACCAATCGATTTGTGTGCAGCAAAAGCTTGGACACAGACACATTGACACACTCTAAACTCTCTTAGTCAACTAACTAGAGTTCTGGAAGACTTTGTGGACATAGTGAGAATAAAGCAAACTAACATAGTTGTGTTCTCTAAGCACTCAAACACAGACATACAGACAAACTCTAGTCTCTTCAATCCCTGATGCACAACTGAAAGGAGAATAACCTTATTTATAGGAATTACAATCAATCTTCAGTCATCTTTAACTAACAAAAGGTGGTATACTTTCTTTGGCGTGCAAGCCATCCACACTAGAGAGAATTTGATAAACCGACAAACAAAGGCATGCAAGCCTAGACTCAATAGTTGCTATGGATTTGAATTATTCCTACAAATTTGGGCTAGTGGGGACAACCACCAATTATCTCATTCCTTAGAGGCTCAACCATGTAGGGACTCTTGATGACTATTTTATAATACTATTATCTTTATGTACAAAGAGAAAGTATTGGTCCACCATGCTTCAGTCAACAATAAGGTGTCGATATCTTTCGATTTCTCAGTATGCAAGATGGAGATCTCTAGTACTTTACATATCTTAAGAATGAGATTTGTTAGGTAGGAAAATCTAGGGCCGTTGAAGGAAGCTAACCGAGCCCTCTATTAAAAGGTGAAGCCATGTACTCATTTGGACCATATTCTTGCATGAATTTGGAATCAAACCGTGATGGTGCATGCCACCAATTTTCCCTAGTTTGTAGGTCTTCAACAACCAAATCCATGTTGATCTATTTGGAAATAATACCAGTGATAATGAAGGGCACCTTCAAATATGTCAACACTTGAGTCTACATATTTTTAGAGAGATTTTAAGTTTGGATCATCACATAGTGAAAATATTGACATGAAGACTACAAACCATGAGGTACCAGGGAAGAGAGCTGCAATAGAGCAATCTAAAACTATCCATATCAATATCTTACATGAAAAGCAATTCGCAACTAATAAGAAAAGGAAAAGAAACACAACGCCCAAGGCCATTTGAAAGCCAATTCAAAACTGCAAATATTAATGAAGGAAGAAAGAACTATAGAAATGGGCAGCAAGGTTCCAAATTAAACAACTAGGTTGAAAAACTTCAAAGAATGATGCACACGACATAAAGGAACCTCACCAACAATCAATATCAAATGGAGAACTTGGTCAATCATTGTAGTGAGATTATGATTATTGCCTCGATGAAGATCTGCTCATGTAGCAAAATCCTTACCCATCCTGTGAGGACAAAGATTTGCAAAGGGGAATGAAAAATAATAATAATAATAATAAATCCCCTAGGGACTTAGCCCTTCACCTCATGACCAATCAACGGGTCTATATACTTTCACAAGTTGTAAAATAATCAACCATTCCAAAATTTATATATTTATTTGCATACACCTGTATATCTTTTGTAATAGCAATATGGGGCTTGTTACAGACACCAGTTATTGACTGATTCTATTAATAAAACGACACAAGGTACATACGAGAGGGGGAACCCCATTTATATCAATAAAGAGACAAAAACCCTAACTTAATGTTTAGTTCACTAATCTAACCTATTAGGCCTTTATTATGTGGCCTTTTACAAATATAATATTATTACAGGGTGAGCCCAACTAGTTGTTGTTAGCGTTGTAGGCACTTGCACTAGTTTCATGCTTGTAGCTTCCCGGTTTGAATCCCCTTGGTTAGGTGCACAAGTCTATGCTGATGGATTTCCTAGGGATGCCGTGCAAGAATGTGGAGACCTGTCCACAAGTTTTTACAAGATCACAAGTATACACACAAAATAGCTCATGTATATAGTGTTGATTTGGGGTAGCATCAGATGTGCTCTAGCCATGAAAATTGGTGGAGAGGCTAAAGCACATGAGACCTCCAAGACCTAGAAATGGTTTGGACAACTTGTACCTGATTCGAGAGATATTAAAATAATTAATATTTTTAATGGAGTTCCTAAGTCTAAATTTAAGAAAAATAAAATATTAATGGGTAGTAATATAAAACTAGGTTAGAAGGTTCCAAAAGTCATGGATCAATACAAATCTAATCTTAACCATTGATTAGAGATTTAATCTTGGTTGTTGAAGGACCAACGAGAAAAGTATAAAAAGAGGCTTGAGGATCAGTTGGAAGATACACTAGAGTGATCAGTCATTCATTTTGCTAGAGCAGGGTTGCTAAAAAAAATTGAATCAGTGATCAGCGGCGAGGGGCAGTGAGTACTGGACAGAGAGGCAGTGACAATACTAACAGACTAGCGTAGAAGCAGAAAGAGCGAGAGCAACAACCAATTTAGGCCACACAGAGCCCAACAGAGAGTGCAAAGGCTAGAGGGACTGCGTCATCCACGCAAACACTGCTGGAGTGACGCAGGGGATCCCAGAGGCTGCGCAGTGCCTCAGAGGGCTGACGCAGAGGATCCTAGGGCAAACGTAGAGCCCAGAAGGGCCAGCGCTGAGCTTCAGAGTCATCGGAGAGGGTTTCATAAGACAGGTTTTTTGAATACCTGTTTCCAAATATAGAGGTATCGCTGCCGTGTATTTTTCTCTATCGGGTGAGCCGATTAGGCACCCAGTTGTACTCAAATTAAATATTGCATAATAATAAACCCTCAAAATCGTTGCACCGGTTTTCCCGCATTAGGCTTTTCCGGTGACATTTGTCCAAAAATAACGGTGTCACTTGTGTGTTTGTTTTCCTTCAACTAATGATCTGTAGATGTTGTGACTGTATTGTGTTTATTTCGGTATTTAAATGTTTTAAATAACTTGTTCAGAATTTACAAGTAGAAGAAATAAACCAGCAGAACACAGATTAATTTTCTAACGAAAAGACTTAGAAAATTCAACATATAGTTCAATAATAATAAGGATTTCGTGGTTAGGTACATCAAAATTTGGTTACATGGCTATGGATGGCGAATGATATAACCACAAAAATAAAACATTATTACAAGATCATGAGTATACACACAAAATAGCTCATGTATATAGTCCAATAATAATAAGGATTTCGTGGTTAGGTACACAGCAAAATTTGGTTACATGATATTGGATGGGAAATGGGATAACCACAAAAAAATATTGCAACATATTTCAAATATTTCACAAGTGCCTACATAGTCACTCCCTCGGTTGTCTCCACCAGAAACAGAACCACAGCTTTCTAAATTCTATAACACTTTGATCTACAATAAAAAGCTCTATAGATAATAGGTCTTATACATAGAGTGCCATCACAAGATCATTTCAAACTTTAGGAATTCATATCCAATCCACATATTGTCAATGCAATCTTTGACAAGAAAAAACCTATAAACTTCCAAAATTGTCCATTTTTCTCATATTACACCAGAAAACTAAAAGTATCATCCCATCAGCATTGAAAATGTGGGATTTCTTATCATTTGGTCAGGAAGAGGATTCATATATGGAAAACAATGTACATATTATACAACCACATCTGATATGTGGAAAAGTATATCACTAGAGCCTGTATCTGACGAACAAATCTGACCTATTAATCAGAGATGCATCCTCTTATTTAATGAACAATGCAATGATTCAACTGATCAACTCAGCTTCTAATTTATACAGGATATAATTGTGAACACTTTGAGATCGAAGACCATTGAGACACACATAAGTTCGCAACAGAGTGTTCTGTCTAGTTTATTTGGACCTCTGATAGTGGGTGTGTTAGACGCCATTTTGTGTTGGACCTGCCCCTTAAATCATGATACAATACCTGTAAAATTCACATAAACGAATGCTGAGCCAGAGGATTTTAATTCAACAGATTAAATTCATGAACCTATCTGCAGTAATTAAGCAATAACCTTAAGGTCACCATGAAGTGCTTTTGTCTGGATGAAATAAAGCTTGGAAATTTGAAACCATAGTTTATATAGCTTCGAGCTTTTACCAATTAAACTCATTTCAAAATTGTTCTCCAATGCCATGAAAACACCTTTGCAGATTCACCCTACTTTAATGTCAACTCACTATTAATGCCTAAATATTTAAAGTACTATTTAAACACAGAGTTATTTACCAATGACAGCTTATCTTTGTTCGCAATACCTGGGAATAACCAGCATTAAACAACAAAAGTATCTACGGAGTAAAGCACATAATTCCGTCCCCGCTTTGTGAGTGTTTCAGGTCTCACTTATGTTGATAAATTTTAAAATATTTACTCTGATAGCCATCACAAGTACATTCTGAAAATAGACTGCTGAAAGAACAGGGACCTTAGTTCTAGACAAAGAACAGGATCCCTTTTAATGATCTAGTTGCTTCTGAAATGCTTGTGATGAGGGAATGAATAACACAACTGTTAATCTAACAAAAGAGCTTACTCCAGAAAAGAACTCACCACTTTCTGATCATCACCTCCACTACAAATATATTCGTCATTGGGAGCCACAGCTACCTGTGATAACCATTAAGCATCCAAAACTGAGCAAATTACAAAGGTAAGGGAAAGAAAAAATCTATTACCAGCGTGTATTGAATTTATGGATAGAGGTAGTGGAACTAAAGATGTTTACTTACTGTATTAGCACAGCGGGTATGACTACTTAAGTGTCTGACACAGGGTTGTCCTAGCGTAACATTCCACATAGCAATGCTGCAGAAATATAGTAAAAGTTTACTTTCTGAAAAACAACATATAAAACACAAGCATTTTAGAGTAGGACAAGACATGATGCCATATAAAGCACAATTCCTTACCTTCCATTACCACTTGCTGTTACCAAAACTGGCATGTTATGCAACCAACGAGCATCATTCACACCTTGATCACCTTCGTCAACAAACCTATCAGTGAAGTCAAAAGTTCAGGCATTAATAACGCATGACAGTAAATCACATCCATGTAGAAATCAAATTATATGGATTCCAAGCACAGAAAAATAAGCAGATATGAAACTGAATACGGACATACGGAGCAAGAATAAATTTTATTATCATTAGATCATTGCCCCCTTCCTTCTCAAAGGTCCCCTTCAATCTCCAACAAGGTGTGTGTGTGCGTCAAAATGAATGTCTATCCAAATATATGTCCTTTATTTAATGTTAGTCTGCAGCATTCTCAGTTTACAAAGAAATGCAGAATGAGGTCAGAACAAAGGATCCTTGAGATTTATTGAGCTTCAAACGAAGGACCATATCTAAGTGTCTAGACCAATGAATAGAGCAATAAAATCCTGACATATTGAGGATACATGATAAAAGAGGAGGGTGGCTTTCATTATTATTTGGGAAATCGTGGGTGAGAACCCAGAAATGGACACCACATGGCTCAGAGACATAACTCACACATCAAAGGGAAACATCTGGGGAGCAACAGAAAGGTTGCGTTACTGCTCAAAAAGGCTTACACCTAGTACAGTACTCCCTGTCATGTGGTGTCACATTAACAAATGACCCTTCATGATCATTAAATAGAGATTGTGGAACAATATGGTGATAAAACACAGATCAACTGTCATAAATACCAAGAATATGAAGAAAATTGAATCACCTACTCAGAAGATATAATGGTGACTGTAGGATAACTCAAGTACAAAAGCACATTAAAGAAAAACATAAAAAGCACATGACTAATACATTAGACTAAATTGGTCTTAAGCAACCTCCTAATGTGCGATATCCTAACATCACACCTTAACAAAAAAGTGACAAAGTGACAAAAGGCAAGGAAAAAGGAATTATGTTGATCCCAACTTAATGACAAATTCCTTCACACCTAACATAGACCAAAGATACAAAAGAAAGCTGTGTCGGGCTTTATGCATTGACACTGAACTGGATGTCTGGCAATAGAAATAAAGTTGCCAAAAAACAATGTCTAGAAGATGACATAGAAGATGGCACTGTTGAAGTTGAAAGAATCCAATGGCACTAAGGACAAGCATGAAATATCCACAAGAGAACTTCAAGCAAACCAAATAAGCAATGCTCCATTCTCACAGCATCCTAGACCTGTGTTCTGTTGATTTTTTGGTAGCCATGGAAATTGGTGGAGAGGCTAAGGCACATGAGATCTCCAAGACCCAGAAATCGTTTGGGGAAATTCCACCCGGATGGAGAGATATTAAAATAATTAATATTTTTAATGAGTTCCTAAGTCTAAACTTAGGAAAATTAACATATTAATGTGTATTAAATTATTAATATAATATGGATAAGAAAGTTCTAAATAACGAGGATCAAGCCAGATCTAATCTTAGCCGTTGATTAGGGACTTAATCTCGGCCGTTGAATCGTCAATAGGAAAAGTATAAGAGGAGGTTTGAGAGTCAGTTGGAGATACACCAAGACACCAAGAGAGATTAGTCAGTTTGATTTTCTAGGGCGAGGTTTGCTGAGGAAATCGAACAACTGATCAGTTGCAGTGAGGCGCAGCTCAGCAGGAGGCCAAGGAATACATATCAGAGAGGTAGCAAAGTGTCGGAAGAGGCAACACAGAGCCTAGGAAGGCTGATGCAAAGGCAACAAGGGTTGATGTAGAGGCTAAGGAGGCCAACGCAAAGGACGCAGAGGGCCAAAAGAGCTGACGCAGATGCCATAGAGGCAGACACATTTGACGTAGAAGGCTTTAGAGGTTGCGCTGAGGCGATTCAGTGAGACAAACTAAGAGCTAATTGGCTGACGCAAAGCCAGAGAGGGTGGCATAGTTCCAGAGAGTGCGTGGAGCAACTTTCACTGTCCAGCACAAGGAATAGCCGAAGTCACTGTGCGATCGTTCATCCGATTGCTGATCAACCAGAATATCTGTCTCCGGATAGAGGTATTGTTGCCAAGGAAATTCTCTGAAGGGTGAGCCATTTATGGCACCCTAGTTGTATTAAGAATCTACTTAATAATAAAACCCTCTATATGTTGCACCAGTTTTCCCGCATTGGGTTTTTCCGGGGATGATTGTCCAAAAATAATGGTGTCCCTTGTGTTGTCTCAGTTTATTTCAGTGGTTGATCTGTATATTTGTGAAGGCTACATTTGTGTTTACTTCGATATTTATGCATGTAAATAACTTGTTAATGCAAAGAACAAGTAGGAGATAGTAAACCAGAAAACACAGTAGGGGTTTCTGATGTGTTAGATTCAAGAATTTTCACATGGTATCAAAGAGATTACAGATTATAGACGACTAAAGACACCAGCTGAGAAATCTTAGAATTTGTAGCAGAGAAGCAGCTGTCCTGAGAGATAATGTTGTTCCAGAGCCGGAGAGGCAGAAAGAGGAGAGACGCAGTGCAGAAGAGGTGACACAGAGGCTCACGCAGAGCCTGCATCAGCATTCTGAGTCAGGAGAGGAAGACACAGCAGCTGGGAGGAGCCCACGTAGTAGCTGCGTCAGCCATTAGGGCCAGCACAGAGGCAGAGGAGGGAAAATTATGCTCACATAGAGTCATGCCATCTTTCTGAGCCAGGAAGGATTGACGCAGTTGGCTGGGAGTAGCAGATTCAGCCCATGCAGAGATTGCATAGAGCCTGAAGGGCTCAGATTCTTCAATTGTCGGGGCTAAGGGAGCTGTGCAGATTGTGATTTGAGGCATTGGTGGGACATTGTTTCTGTCTGAGCAGTATAGTGTCTAAAGAGATGGAACCAAGGTAGAGGGAAGCACTACCTCGACAGATTTCTAGCCAAGAAATCCAGATCCGAGTTCAGCAGCAAAGGGGAATTGGAGAGGAGGGATTCGACAATTGGCCGGTTTCCAGGAGGGAAGTCAAGACTAAGAGGGAGTCGAGAAGAGGAGCAGAGATGGAAGTAAAAGGATTGAGGGATCAGGACAGATTGGACAGGGCTTCAAATTTTGTCATTTGGAAGGCCAAGATCCTGGCAATCTTTGATAAACACTGCATCCAGGACTATGCCTTGAAAACCGTCGCTGTCCCAATTGACCTGAATGCGAATGAGAAGTATGAGGAGGCCGAGGCGAAGGCGAAATGCATGATCCTAAACAAGGTCAAAGATCACGTCATACCAAATATTGCTGAAAAGAACATAGCAAGGGAGATGTGGGAGGCCCTGACCACCCTATACCAGGGCTCTTCCGTGCAATGGAAGATGCTATTGGAGAATCAGTTGAGGTCATATTAGATGCAAAAGGGAGAGGAGATAGATCACTTCCTCCTCAAGTTGCAAGGAATTCCCGACCAACTTACTTCCGTGGGGCCTACACCGGATCCAGATTTTATGGTCAAGATTGCTCTGAATGTAGTCTCCGAGGACTCGAAGACATTTGTCCAAAGAATTTTGGGCAGAGCAGCTCTCCCCAAGTGGGAAAAGATGTGGGCAGCTCTACGACAGGAGGAGATAAGGAGGTTAACCAAGGCGGGGACTAGTGGTAATGGAGTTCAAGTCAAGAAAGAGGAGGAGGAGGGTGCCGCTTTATCATCTGCGGGACAGCAAGGGAAGAGGAAGAAGAAGGACATCTCCAAGGTCAAGTGCTTCAACTGTGGGGAGCTGACACATTATGCATCTCAGTGCGCTAGGAAGAAAGGCAAGGGAGAAGCTTCTGACTCAAAAGCAACTCCAGCTAAGGTAGAGAAGGATGTCGAGACTGATGACGACTGTGCCATGAGTGCTCATGCACCTCTAGAGAAGAGGTGGCGTGACATCGAGTTGTAGTCAGGAGGACTACATGCAAGGGCAGGATCCTTGAGGTGCCCAAACTCTTGGATTACATCCGACTATGAGAAACCTTAACGACAGTAGCATGATGACAAGTGTCGGGTGGAGCAAAGTGTGGTGGAGCAGAAAGGCAGGGCTCGAGTGCAGAGTTTTGTAGTAGTGTAGTAGAGGTTGCAGCCATGCGAGAGGCACAGAAGAGGTTGCAGCAGCGCAGTGGCACCATAGGGAGCACGGATTCGTAGCAGAGGCAGCTTTAGCATCACGAGGCTTCCAGACTGAACGGGTTGTCAATGGTTGGGAGAAGTCAGTTACTTACTTCTCAGTAACCGAGTTGCAGTGCAACAATTAGTAGTGACAGTGCTATGGGCTGCATGATGCAACATGTTGAGAGGGAGTTGCAGTACAGATGTAGTAGTGGCAGTGGCAGTGTCATGGGCAGTAGTACAAGATGCAACAATGCAAGGGATGTGAGGCAGCATGCCAAGCATCAACACAGGTACCGGTGTGGAGGATCAATGTGATGTTTCTATGGTGAAACATTACTAGAGCACATTCCTCGCTAAGAGAGAGTGTTGATTTTTGGTAGCATAGGATGTGATCTAGCCATGAAAATTGGTGGAGAGGCTAAGGCACATAAGATCTCCAAGACCCAGAAAGTGTTTGGGAAAATTCCACTCGGATGGAGAGATATTAAAATAATTAATATTTTTCACGAGTTCCTAAATTTAAACTTAGGAAAATTAAAATATTAATGTGTATTAATTTAATAGGGGTGAGATGTTGATTTGGGATAGCATCGGATGTGTTCTAGCCATGAAAATTGGTGGAGAGGCTAAAGCACATAAGATCTCCAAGACCCAAAAATGGTTTGGGCATATTCTAATCGATTTGGGAGATATTAAAATAATTAATATTTTTAATGGAGTTCTAGGTCTAAACTTAGTAAAAATAAAATATTAATGGGTATTAATAAAAAATTGGGTTAGAAGGTTTCAAAAGTCATGGATCAAGCCAAATCTAATCTTAGCCATTGATTAGAGATTTAATCTCGGCCATTGATGGACCAATAAGTATAAGAGGAGGTTTGAGGGTTATGTTGGAAATAATACTGAGAGGCGGGGTGAATCAGTATTATCAAATTCTTTTCACAATACCTTCCAGATTTAAAATTTAATTTATTCTTCAGATGTTGATCATTAATTTGTATGTCAGTACCATATAATAATGAACAAGAACAAGAAAAATAGATAGTCACACCAAAGAACACCAGATATAAGGTGGAAACCCAATGTGGGTGAAAACCACCTGCTGCAATATGTCTCTATCTTCTTTCAATTAGAAACTTCTTTTTACAATGATTATGTACGGGTGCTGTCCTTTACCAGTATGCAGGCTGCAACCTGCAGAGAGCTACAACCCTCTCTCGTTTTCCAGACTCTCCTGGAAGGGAGCTACAACCCCCTTAGCTCTTGTACTAGGTGAGCTACTAGTGCGTAGGTGCAGACCTACTTCTTTTCTTCCAGGGACCACGTTTCATAAATTTTCAAACTAGATCCATGAACTTCAAATAATCATCAGGTACATGTGAATCAACCAATCTCCTTTTACCATCAACTAATGAATCAACCAATAACTTCTCAGAACGCAATAACCAAAAAAGCAATACCAGTAATTTGAACCCAGAACTCTGCAGCAATAGACAAAAGGCAGCCAACAAATATTTCAAGAAAGGTCCGCAACTTCACCAATAGAAACCTGCGAATATCCGCACTTCTGCTGTGTCTAGCCTGCGCAGCTCCGCACCTGCTCTGTCTACTCGACAGCGTACCTCCGCATCTGATCTGTCTGCTCATGCTGGACTGCGTGCCTCCGCACCTGCGCCTTCTACTGGACTGCGGATCTCCGCACCTGCAGCCTCTACTGGACTGCGCACCTCCGCACCTGCGCCTTCTACTGGACTGCGGATCTCCGCACCTGCGCTGTCTACTGGACTGCGCACCTCCGCACCTGCGCCTTCTACTGGACTGCGGACCTCCGCACCTGCGCTGTCTACTGGACTGCGCACCTCCGCACCTGAGCCGTATCTCGCCTGCGGACCTCCGAATATAAACACTTTATCAGTCCTCAATTGTACCCTAGTCTGTCGAATTCACAGATCTGATCATGCGCCAAAGAAACCTCGACCTATCAGTAGATCAACCTTATAATTCACGGTTTTCTCCTTGATTCAGATCTAGCTTCACAAACCGATCACCAAAGATTTCAGGTCTTAAGATATTCAATTATTCACAAGTATCTAGGCCAAATGATTTCCTTTCTTTTTTATAGTCTAGGCCTTTCTCAAACCATGGACCAAAACCATTGAGAAACAATACCAAGGACTCGATACTTGGGTTCAACTCTTTTGAATGCAATACCACGGACCAAAACCATAGGATCAAAAACGTCGAACTAAATACCAGGGATCAATCATAAACATTCCCACGTGCGCGCTCTTCTCTGCATGAAAGTGAGTGAATTTGACGTCCGCACCTTTTGTTCAGAGAACCTGCGGGTATGTCCGCACTTCTTGTTCGGGGCACCTGCGGGTCCGCAGGTTTTGTTAGGCACACCTGCGGGTATCTCATTTTCTATTATTTTGAGAGCCTGAACAGTGATTTGCCACTTGAGTGAGTTGCCATCAAGGACAACACCTGTGCCATAGCGCCAAACCTGAGTCATAATGCCAACAATCTCCCCCTTTGGACTTGATGGCAACCCCAAGATCCTCAAAGTCATTCTCCCCCTTTGTCATCAAGGGCAAAGGGTTATGCTCCCCTTGAGAACATGCTGAAAACTCTGCTCTGCTGTGCTGATCATGCTCCCCCTGACTGTAGGCCAGATCTGCAAAAGAAATTTTCTTCAAGAAGAACCATAATCCACCATACACCATAAATGACCTTCTTATCACCAAAAGACTCTATACATACATACATCACCCAACCAAGTGGGGATCATCCTCCCAAGCAAGTGGGGTTACATCAGAAATTTACATATGACAACCAAGTACATTATATCATTCATCCCAGACATAGGCCGTTACATGAACTTGACAAAAGAAATAGAGACAAAACATTAGCAGCAATATTCAGATCAGCATCCATGTTCTCCTTCTATACTTGCTCTTCCAAGATCTTCTACAATAATGCCAAAAATGCATTATTAGAAGAATATATGCTCCCCTTGAACCTGTGCCATTTGGTCTTTGACCAATCCATAAACCAGCAAATGTACGCGTATATGAAACTTGCGTACAACCAACAAGATTCAACAGCAAGATGATGCATCAACTACCCCCAGCTTTTGCATGAGGTATTCAAAGGTCTCCCTGGGCAGCGGTTTGGGGAGTATATCAGCAACTTGTTCCTTAGAGGAAACATACTCCAACTTGACCTTTTGTTCAAGCACTTGTTCCCGAAGAAAATGATATTTGATAGGTATATGCTTGGTCTTGAATGCATGACTGGGTTCTTTGAAATGTTGATAGCACTTGTATTATCACATAGGATGGAAATAGGTGGAGTACAAGTGATTTGAAAGTCTTGCAAAGTTTGCATCATCCAAAGAAGTTGTGTGCAACAAGATGCAGCAGCCACATACTCTGCTTCAGCTGTGGATAATGCTATTGAACTCTATTTCTTGCTGAACCAAGATACTAATCTGGAACCCATGAAGAATGCACCACCACTAGTGCTTTTTTTGTCATCCACGCTTCCAGCCCAATCTGCATCTGCATAAGCATGAAGTGTGAGATTTGTATCTCTGGGATACCATAATCCATAGTTTTGAGTTCCTTGAAGGTACTTGAAGATTCTCTTGACTGCCTGAAGATGAGTTTCCTTTGGATTTTCCTGAAATATTCCAACTATTCCCACTGCATGCATGATGTCTGGTCGGGTACCTGTCAAATAAAGCAGACTTCCAATCATGGATCTATAGGTTGGCTGATGCACTGCTGCTGATTCATCATTTGCACTGAGGCTGCATCTTGAAACCATAGGGGTACATACTAGTTTCAAATCTTCCATGCCGTATTTCTTCAAGATCTGCTTGAGGTACTTGGTTTGAGATAAAAAGATACCGCCTTCATTTTATTGGATTTGTAGACCAAGAAAATATGTCAGCTCTCCAAGCAATGACATTTCGAATTTTTTTGCATCACCAAGGCAAAGTTTTGACTCATAGCTTCTTCATTGCTACCAAAGATAATATCATCTACATACACAACAAGTATTAGCAATTTGTCATTTTCAATTTTTATATAAAGATTGTTATCTGCTGATCCTTTTGAAAAACCTTGTTGATGAAAGTATTTGTCCAAGCGATAGTACCAAGCCCTCGGAGCCTGTTCAAGACCATAGAGAGCCTTTTTTAGTCTGCATACAAGATTTGGATCATTCCCAAGGATGAAACCATCTCGTTGCTCAATGTACACTTCTTCTTCTAAGTCTCCATTCAGAAAGGCAGATTTCACATCCATTTGAAATACTTTGAACTTCTGAAAGCTAGAGAGAGCAAGGAATATTCTGATGGCCTCAAGTCTAGCAACGGGAGCAAAAGTTTCTTCAAAGTCTATTCCCTCTTGTTGAGCGTACCCTTTACAAACAAGTCTGGCCTTGTTTCTAATTACTTCCCCATTTTCATTCAACTTGTTTTTGAATATCCATTTTGTCCCTATGACATTCTTATCTTTTGGTCTAGGAACCAACTCCCAAGTGTTGTTCTTTTCAATCTGCTCAAGTTCTTCATCCATTGCCTTGACCCAGCATTCATCTTTGCATGCCTCTTACATTTTGTGGTTCAGTGGAGGAGAGTAATGCCAAATAGCTTGAAGCTTCTGCAATTGTTTTTCTTGTTTGTATGCCTGCCTCCTTTTGCCCCAAAATTTGAGATTCTGGATGATTCTTTTGAACATACCTGGATGGAGTCTTTTCTTCTATCCTTATCTGTTCCTCTGGTGCCTCATGGGTTTCTTCTTCATCATGAATCTGATTTGATGTTGATGGATAGTCCTCATCATCTTCGAAGTCTTCAGATCTTACTTGCCTGGGAGTGTTTTCTTTTTCATCCACCACTACATCAATGTTGTCGACAATTCTTCCAAGCCTTTTATTATAACATTTGTATGCTCTGCTGTGAGGAGAATAACCAAGGAGAATTCCTTCATCTACTCTAGGTTCAAACTTGCCAAGATTTTCATCATTATTTTTAATATAGCATTTGCTTCCAAAAATTTTGAAATGTTTTACCAAAGGAGTCTCACCATACCAGAGCTCATGAGGAGTTTGAGTGTTGTTCACCCGGATATTTGTCTTGTTGAGAATAACAACTGCAGCAAATGCGGCTTCACCCCAGAAGGTTGCGGGAGTTCTAGACTCATCAAGCATAGCACGAGCCATTTGTTGAACCGTTCTGTTCATCCTTTCCACTACTCCATTTTGCTGAGGAGTCCTAGCTGTAGAGAATTCCCTTCTTATTCCATGTTCTTCACAAAAGTCGAAAAATTCATTCGAGGTAAACTCCCCACCTCTATCAGACCTGAGGCATTTGATTTTGTGATCTGATTCGTTCTCCACCAAGGCTTTGAATGATTTGAACTTTTCAAAGGCTTCGTCTTTGTGCTTCATAAGTCCTATCCAACACATCCTAGAAAAGTCGTCAATGAATAATATGAAATATTCTTCTCCTCGAGGTGACCTTTTCCTAGATGGGCCACATACATCAGTATGGACAAGTTCAAGTGGCCTGCTAGCTGATCCTTCCTTCTCAGGGAAGTTAGTTCTGGTTTGCTTACCAAACCGACACGATTTGCAAATTGTACTGTCTGGAATTCTGATGTCTGGAAGACCACGAACTGCCTTGTATTTACATGCTTTCCTTATCTGTGAGAAGCTAAGATGCCCCAATCTTCTGTGCCATAACCAGTGTTCATCATTCTTGCCTAGATAGCATTGATGTTGTCCTTCTTTGAATATGTATAAATTATTTGGAGTCCTTATGCCTTTGATCACTGTTTTTCCTGTATCAAGATCACGAACACTACATCCATTTGATCGAAATATTACCTCCATTCCTTGATCACACATCTGACTGACACTCAATAAATTATGTTTTAACCCATCAACATACATAACATTTCCAGCTTTGACCTTTTCTTTCAACTGAACAAAACCTTTACCTTTTATGAGCGCAGGGGTGTCATTTCCAAATGAGACCTTCTTCTCCTTCTCTAAGGCACTATATGACTGAAGTTTTTCTTTATCACCCGTCATATGTTTCGAACATCCACTGTCGATGTACCATTGATTTTCTTGCCCTTCCGCATATAAGGCTATACCACATCTTTCTGGTTGTGGTTCTTTCATTCTCCATGTTTTGGTATTTGAGGTTTGTTCCTTTGTTTGCCGAAACCTGCTCCTGCATTCAGAATCTTCATGACCGAAGTTGTTACAAATAGAACATTCAATTTCATTCTCAAGGGCAGAAAAGTTATTGTAGGTTCTTTTCGTAATCCCAGTCATACTTCTTTGTTTTTGAGCTTATCTAGTCATGATTGTCTAATAGGCAACACATTGAGCTGCTTTGTGACCAAAGTTATGACAAGAAAAACATTGGCCATTGAATAAACTCCTGCGATTATCAAATCTCCCAATCAACCGATTGTAGTTTCTACTAACAACCATTCTTGAGGCAAATTGGGAAGATTTTACCTGTGGTTGGTTGTAGCTTTTGTTCATCCTTAAGGTGGATTGCCTCTGATTTACCTGGTAGTCTTTGTTCGTTCTTGAGGTAAATTGTCCCTGATTTCTATTTGACCTTTGCTCACTCCTCCTTCCTGCATCAAGATATCTTTTGGAGGTGGAGGGTTGTTGCGCTTGAGATGCTTCTTCATTATATCCCAGACCTATCTTGATTAGTGGAGAACGCTACACATTGATAATCTCATCTAGAGTTTCAGATCCTTTAACAAATCTAAGATTAAGAGCTTTTGTTTTCTCAATCTCTTTTCTAAGACCAACAATTTCACATTCTAATTTTTCATGAAGTTTTTCTTTTTCAGCCAGTTGGAATTGCAGAGTATCAATAATCATATTTTTCTCTTCTAAACAAATTTTGAGTTTAGAAATCTCTTCATACAGACCTTCTTTATCTATAGCATCCATGAAATCATCATCTTCAAAGGCCATTAAAAGTCTAAAATTGTTACCTTGTTCATCTTCATCACTATTTGAAAGTCCATCACTGTCTTCATGAGTGTAATAGCTTTTCTTATCTACATTCTGTTTCTTGTTCCATCTGACAGGTTCCTTACCTTTATCAAGCTTATCTTTATGAGGACACTTTGCACCATAGTGACTGACTCTTTCACAAGAAAAGCATTTGAAAGGTAACTTACATATGAATCTTCCAGCGCCTCGTTGAAGGTTCTTGACAAAATTTGATTCTTCGTCTTCTTCTGATAGATGTCCCGACTCATAGTAATCTCCTTTGCCTGAAGCCTTGAATGCAGCTTCTCTTCTGTCTGATGGTCCTCCTTTCCTCATTTCATAAGCAGTCAGAATTCCGTGCAGCTGTGACATGGTAAGGTTTCGTAGATTCTCTTTTTCTTCTATTGCAGAAACTTTAGATTCAAACCTAGGGGACAAAGATCTTAGAACCTTTTCAACCACAATAGCCTCTTTTATTTCTTCACCCAAGTTTTTCATACAATTAACAATCTCATCTACACGAAGGAAATAGTTAGCCACACTTTCATCATTGTGCATTCTGAGATTTTCATACTGAATTCTGAGGGTTTGAAGTTTTGCTCGTTTTACCTGTTCATCTCCTTCATAGCTCAGAACAATCTTGTCCCATATTTCTTTTGCGGATTTATACTGCAAAATTTTGACGAATTTTGATTGAGATAGACATCCCAATAGAGTATTGACATCCATTGCATTTGTTTCATATTGCTTCTTACCAGCCGAATCTGCTGGAGATGTGGATGGAAAAGTGTACCATGTATCTATGATATCCCAAACTTCTGTACCAAGAGATTGAAGATATGCTGTGACTCTTACCTTCCAATAGACGAAGTTGGTCACATCAAAAATTGGTGGCCTGATCGATGCTTCTCTCTCGTAGTTGCTCATGATGATGGATCTTCCTTCAAGCGATCAAGCTTCTTCAGAAGGACCTGCTCTGATACCAATTGTTGGAAATAATACTGAGAGGGGGGGTGAATCAGTATTATCAAATTCTTTTCACTATACCTTCCAGATTTATAATTTAATTTATTCTTCAGATGTTGACCATTAATTTGTATGTCAGTACCATATAATAATGAACAAGAACAAGAAAAATAGATAGTCACACCAAAGAACACCAGATATAAGGTGGAAACCCAATGTGGGTGAAAACCACCTGCTGCAATATGTCTCTATCTTCTTTCAATTAGAAACTTCTTTTTACAATGATTATGTACTGGTGCAGTCCTTTACCAGTACGCAGGCTGCAACCTGCAGAGAGCTACAACCCTCTCTCGTTTTCCAGACTCTCCTGGAAGGGAGCTACAACCCCCTTAGCTCTTGTACTAGCTGAGCTACTAGTGCGTAGGTGCAGACCTACTTCTTTTCTTCTAGGGACCACGTTTCATAAATTTTCAAACTGGATCCATAAACTTCAAATAATCATCAGGTACATGTGAATCAACCAATCTCCTTTTACCATCAACTAATGAATCAACCAATAACTTCTCAGAATGCAGTAACTAGAAAAGCAATACCAGTAATTTGAACCCAGAACTCTGCAGCAATAGACAAAAGGCAGCCAACAAATATTTCAAGAAAGGTCCGCAACTTCACCAATAGAAACCTGCGAATATCCGCATTTCTGCTGTGTCTAGCCTGCGCAGCTCCGCACCTTCTCTGTCTACTCGACAGCGTACGTCCGCATCTGATCTGTCTACTGGACTGCGTGCCTCCGCACCTGCGCCTTCTACTGGACTGCGGATCTCCACACCTGCGGCCTCTACTGGACTGCGCACCTCCGCACCTGCGCCTTCTACTGGACTGCGCACCCCCGCACCTGCGCCTTCTATTGGACTGCGCACCTCCACACATGAGCCGTATCTCGCCTGCAGACCTTCGAATATAAACACTTTATCAGTCCTCAATTGTACCCCAGTCTGTCGAATTCACAGATCTGATCATGCGCCAAAGAAACCTTGACCTATCAGTAGATCCACCTTATAATTCACGGTTTTCTCCTTGATTCAGATCTAGCTTCACAAACCGATCACCAAAGATTTCAGGTCTTAAGATATTCAATTATTCACAAGTATCTAGGCCAAATGATCTCCTTTCCTTTTTATAGTCTAGGCCTTTCTCAAACCATGGACCAAAACCATTGAGAAACAATACCAAGGACTCAATACTTGGGTTCAACTCTTTTGAATGCAATACCACGGACCAAAACCATAGGATCAAAAACGTCGGACTAAATACCAGGGATCAATCATAAACATTCCCACGTGCGCGCGCTTCTCTGCATGAAAGTGAGTGAATTTGACGTCTGCACCTTTTGTTCGGAGAACCTGCGGGTATGTCCGCACTTCTTGTTCGGGGCACCTGCGGGTCCGCAGGTTTTGTTAGGCACACCTGTGGGTATCTCATTTTCTATTATTTTGAGAGCCTGAACAGTGATTTGCCACTTGAGTGAGTTGCCATCAAGGACAACACCTGTGCCATAGCGCCAAACCTGAGTCATAATGCCAACAGGTTAGTTGGAAGGTACACCAGAGTGATCAGTCATTCATTTTGCTAGAGCGGGGTTGCTAAGCAAAATTGAATCAGTGATCAGCAGCGAGGGGCACAGTGAGTACGAGGCAGACAGGCAAAGACAGTATTGAGAGACCAATGCAGAAGCAAAGAGAGCGAGAGCAACAGCTAATCCAGGCTACGCAGAGCTCAGCAGAGTCAACGTACAGGCCAAAGGGACTGCGTCATCCACACAGAGCCTGCTAGAGTGACGTAGAGGGTCCCAGAGGTTGCGCAGTGCCTCAGAGGGTCCTGGGGCTGACGCAGAGGCCAAATGGGCCAACGCTGAGCTTCAGTTGTGGCGGAGAGGGTTTCGTGGGATAGGTTTTCTGAATACCTATTTCCGAATATAGAGGTATTGCTGCCATTTATTTTTCTCTGTTGGATGAGCCGGTTAGGCACTTAGTTGTACTCAAAAACACTGCATAATAATATAACCCTCAGAATCGCTGCACCAGTTTTCCTGCATTGGGTTTTTCTGGGGACATTTGTCCAAAATAATTGTGTCACTTGTGTGCTTGTTTTCTTTCAGTTGATGATCTGTAGATGTTGTGATTGTATTGTGCTTATTTCGGTATTTAAATATTTTAAATAACTTGTTCAAAATTTACAAGCAGAAGAAATAAACCAACAGAATACAAATTAATTTTCTAACGGATAGACTTAGAAAATTCAACATGGTATCAGAGGGTAGTTGCAGATCACACGAGAGATGAAGGCATCAGCGAAGCAGAGCATTTGCAGCAGAATCAACTGTCTCGAGTAACAGTAGTTGATCCTTGCAAAAGCGACAGAGGAAGGGTTGATGCAGAGGGACTGCGTCATTAGTCTGGGCCAAAGAGAGGCCATCAAAGAGGCTAAGGAGGGCAGAGAGAGGCTCACGTAGAGGCTAGGAGGGATGACGCAGTTGGCTAAGGGAGCTGTTTTATCGATGTCGGGATTGCGCATAGCCAAGAGGCTCAATCCTTTAGTTGCTGGGGTGCAGGATTCTGTGGGAAGTTTGCAGGAGCGAAGCTGGTGGGGTGTTGTGGTTAGAACAATACCTAACAAGGCAAGACCAAGGTAGAGGAAGTTGCTGCCGAGGCGGATTTCTAGCCAAGGAATCCAGATCAATGTTGTAGTTGCACAAACAATTGGAGAGGAACGACTTGATAGTTGGCAGAAGGATCTCCAGGAGGGAAATCGGGACTCAGAGGGAGTCCAGAAGAGAACTTCCAGACGGGAAGTAGAGAGACTCAGCAGGAATCAAGCCGAGAACTTCCAGACGGGAAGTAGAGAGACTTAGCAGGAGTCGAACTAAGAACTTCCAAGAGGAATGTAGAGAGACTCGAAGGAGTCGACAGAGAAGAGCAGAGAGATGGTCGTGAATGGGCTGAGAGATCGGGACAGGTTGGAAGAAGCATCCAACTTTGTGGTTTGGAAGGCCAGGATCTTGTCCATTCTAGATAGACATTGTATTAAGGGCTATCCCAGTTGACCCGGTAGCTAATGAAAGGTATGAGGAGGCAATGGCTAAGGCAAAGTGCATCATCCTTGATGGGGTCAAGGATCATGTGGTCCAACATATTGCCGAGAAGGAAACGACAAAGGAGATGTGGGACACTTTGAAGACATTGTACCATCATACTTTCGTGCAGAGGAAGATGCTCCTGGAGAATCAACTAAGGTCATACCAGATGCAGAAGGGAGAACAGATAGATGTCTTCCTCAGTTGGTTGAAGGAGATCCGTGACCAACTGACTTCCATAGGGGCCACGCCGGATCAGGGGTTGATGGTGAGGACCACACTTAATGGAGTCTCCGAGGAGTGGGAGACATTTGTCCAGAGCATACTGGGCAAGGCAAATCTTCCAGATTGGGAAGAAATGTGGGCGGCTCTTCGTCAAGAAGAGATCAGACGACTGACCAAGATGGGAAGTACTAGCAAAGGTGTCAGGATCAAGAAGGAAGAGGAAGGGGATGCGGCTCTGGCATTTGTGGGAAAGCAGGAGAAGAGGAAGAAGAAGGACCTCTCCAAGATCCAGTGCTTCCATTGTGGGGAACTGAGCCACTATGCGAACCAGTGTCCAAGGAAGAAGAGTAAGAGAGAGGCTTCTAACTCTAAGGTAGCACCAGATAAGGAAAAAAAAGAGGTCGAGGAGGATGCGATTGTGCCATGAGTGCTCATGTGCCACTTGAGAAGAAGTGGGGAGACATCGAGCTGTAGTCAGGAGGACTACAAGTGATGAGGGGCAGGATCCTCGAGGTACCCAACCTCTTTGATTATACCTTGCTACGGGAGCCCCGAAGAGAGAGTAGCAGGACTGGTGGATGTCGATAGAAACGGATGCGGATGAAGCGGCAGAAAGTGCTACAGTGTAGGAGTCCCTGGGCAGCGCGGGGCTAGTAGGCTGCAACAGTGCGAGAGGCACGGAGAGTGTTGCACCAGTGTAGGATGGCACAGAGAGGTGTGCAACGGTGTGAGATGCAGGGAGTTGTTGCAGCAGCGCAGAGGTCAGTAGAGGGAGCACTTGCTAGTCGCAGAGGGAGCTTTAGCATCGGAAGTGTTTCTAGCCTGATAGGGATGTCAAAAGTTGGATGGATCAGTTACTTACTTCTCAGTAACTGAGTTGCAGTTCAGTAGCGGTTAGCAGTAGCACAATGCAGCATGATGAACATGGGATGCAATGCTGGGAGGATGGGCCAGCAGCAGCACGGATGCAGAGGGAGTTGTCGTACAGATGCAACAGTGGCAGTGGCAGGGCCATGGGCAGCAGTACAAGATATAGTAGTGCAGAGGATGTTGGGCGGGGAGGCCTAGCATCAGCACAAGTACTGGTGCCGGATAATCAGTGTGATGCTCAGTGAGGAGTATTACTAGAGCATAGTCCTCGCTAAGAGGGAGTGTTGATTTGGGGTAGCATTGGATGTGCTCTAGCCATAAAAATTGGTCGAGAGGCTAAAGCACATGAGATCTCCATGACCCAAAAATGGTTTGGGCAGATTCAAACTGGTTTGGGAGATATTAAAATAATTCATATTTTTAATGGAGTTCCAAGTCTAAACTTAGGAAAAATAAAATATTAATGGGTATTAATATAACACTGGGTTAGAAGGTTCCAAAAGTCATGGATCAAACCAAATCTAATCTTAGCTGTTGATTAGAGATTTAATCTCGGTCGTTGATGGACCAACGAGAAAAGTATAAGAGGAGGCTTGAGGGTCAGTTGGAAGATACACCAGAGTGATCAGTCATTCATTTTGCTAGAGCGGGGTTGCTAAGCAAAATTGAATTAGTGATCAGTAGCGAGGGGTAGTGAGTATGAGGCAGAGAGGCAGAGACAGTACCAAGAGAGCAGCGCAAAAGCAGAGAGAGCGAGAGCAACAGCGAGTCCAAGATACACAGAGCCCAACAGAGTTAGCGCAGAGGCCAGAGGGACTGTGTCATCCACGCAGAGGCTGCTAGAGTGACGCAGAGGGTCCCAGAGGATGTGTTGTGCCTCAAAGGGTTGACGCAGAGGATCTTAGGGTTGACGCAGGTCAGCAGGAGGCTAACGCTGAGGCTAGAAGGGCCAGCGCTGAGCTTAAGTTGTGCCGGAGAGTGTTTTGGGACAGGTTTTCTGAATACCTGTTTCCAAATATAGAGGTATTGTTGCCGTGTGTTTTTCTCTGTTGGGTGAACCAGTTAGGCACCCAGTTGTACTCAGAAAGACTACATAATAATATAACCCTCAGAATAGCTGCATCGATTTTCCCGCATTGGGTTTTCCCAGGGACTTTTGTCCAAAAATAACAGTGTCACTTGTGTGCTTGTTTTCTTTCAGTTGATGATATGTAGGTGTTGTGACTGTATTGTGTTTATTTCGGAATTTAAATATTTTAAATAACTTGTTCAAATTACAAGTAGAAGAAATAAACCAGCAGAATACAGATTAATTTTCTAATGGATAGACTTAGAAAATTCAACATGAGAAAATTCTAAATAACGAGGATCAAGCTAGATCTAATATTAGCCATTGATTAGGGACTTAATCTTGGCGGTTGAATCGTCAACAGGAAAAGTATAAGTGGAGGCTTGAGGGTCAATTAGAGATACACCAAGACACCAAGAGAGATCAGTGAGTTGATTTTCTAGGGCGAGGTTTGCTGAGGAAATCAAACAAGTGATCAGTTGCAGTGAGGGGTAGCTCGGCATGAGGTCGAGGAATACATATCAGAGAGGCAACAGAGTGCCGGAAGAGGCAGCGCAGAGCCTAGGAAGGCTCAAGGCGCAGAGGCAACAAGGGTTGACGTAGAGGCTAAGGAGGCCGGCGCAGAGGATGTAAAGGGCCAAAAGAGCTGACAAAGAGGCCATAAAGGCTGACGCAGTTGATGCAAAGGGCTTTAGAGGTTGCATTAAGGTGATTCAGTGAGACACACTTAGAGCTGAGAGGGTGACACAAAGCCGGAGAAGGTGACGAAGTCCCTAAGAGGGTGACGCAGTTCCAGAGAGTGTGTTGAGCATATTTCGCTGTCGAGCAGAAGGAATAGCCGAAGTCACTGTGGATCGTTCATCCAATTGCTGATCAATCAGAATATCTCTCTCCGGATAGAGGTATTTTTGCCAAGAAAATTCTCTGAAGGGTGAGCAATTTCTAGCACCCTAGTTGTATTCAGAATCTACTTAATAATAAAACCCTCTATATGCTGCACCGATTTTCCCACATTGGGTTTTTCAGGGGACGATTGTACAAAAATAACGGTGTCCCTTGTATTGTCTCATCTTATTTCAGTTGTTGATCTGTATATTTGTGAAGGCTACATTTGTGTTTACTTCGATATTTATGCATATAAATAACTTGTTAATGCAAAGAACAAGTAGGAGATAGTAAACCAAAAAACGCAGTAGGGGTTTTTGATGTGTTAGAGTCAAGAATTTTCACATGACTTGTCAGTTTGAGTTTGTATTCAGTTGTTTAATCAGACCATGGCCTGTTCCTTGAAAGTTTCACCTAAGCACTTTTGTCTCTAACTGGATTGGAGGGATTTTGTTGGACTCTCTTGAGTACTCGCGGTTTTATGGGACCTGCATTTGTAGGGGTGATCACCGTTGTATAGGTCAGTCCAACCCGTGTCAAGGTGAACCTATGTCATTTCAAATGGTTAGTCTTATCAAGTATGTAGGTGATATTCACCTTGGTGCAATATTCCTCATGACAATTCTCACATCACAGTGATCTCATATGACAACTTTCATGTTTCTTGAGGCAGTTCACTATTCCCAATGCAAAGTGGTCTGAGTGGTCAAGATGTCAAGCCAATCTTAGATAGTAGAGCATGATGAGAGGATTCCATACCATGTGGAATATTTCAGATTTAAGCATCCAATGGCTAGTTACAAGTTACAATATGGTCAAACTTGGTCAATAGGTCGTGTTACTGCTCAATTTAGCAAGGGTCCTAGGAGGGGTTCCAGAGGGACTACTATTAGACTAGGTGACAACAATGGGAAAAAGACCCACTGTCACTTCAATTCATGTCCCCTGCTCTTTATGGACTTTCACCGATGAGAGGAGTCCCGATATAAAGTGTTGATTTGTGGTAGCATCAGATATGCTCTAGCCATGAAAATTGGTGGAGAGGCTAAAGCACATGAGATCTCCAAGACCCAGAAATGGTTTGGGGAAATTCCACCCGGTTGGAGAGATATTAAAATAATTAATATTTTTAATGGGTTCCTAAGTCTAAACTTAGGAAAATTAAAATATTAATGGGTATTAATATAAAACTGGGTGAGAAGGTTCTAAAAGACATGGATCAAGCCAAATCTAATCTTAGTAGTTGATTAAAGACTTAATCTCAGCCGTTGAAGACTCAACAGAAAAAGTATAAGAGGAGGCTTGAGGGTCAGTTGGAGATACATCAAGATTGATCAGTCAATTCAATTTTCTAGAATAGGGTTTGCTGAGAAAATTCGAACAAGTGATATGTTGCAGCGAGAGGTAGTGAGTACATAGCAGAGAGGCAGAGATAGCCCTTGAGGGTCAACGCACTGACCAAACAGGTTGACGCAGAGGCAGCAGGTGCCACGTAGAGGCAGCTAGAGACTGCGCAGATGCTAAGGAGCCTGCGTGGGTGACACAAAAGGCCAGAGAGCTGACGCAGAGAGGCAGAAGGCTGACGTAGAGGGTTCCAGAGCTACGCTGAGACTAGCAAGGTTGACGCAGAGCCTTGGAGAAGTGCCGCAAGGATTTTCGTGGGGCAGACTTGCTGAATATCTGTCTTCAAGAAGAGGTATTACTTTCGTGTAAAAAATCTCTGTTGGGTGAGCCAATTTGGCACCTGTTGATTTAGAGTAGCAACGGATGTGCTCTAGCCATGAAAATTAGTGGAGAGGCTAAAGAACATGAGATCTCCAAGACCCAGAAATGGTTTGGGCAGATTGTACCCGATTTGGAAGATATTAAAATAATTAATATTTTTATTGGAGTTCCTAAGTCTAAACTTAGGAAAAATAAAATATTAATGGGTATTAATATAAAACTGGGTTAGAAGGTTACAAAAGTCATGGATTAAGCCAAATCTAATCTTAGCCATTGATTAGAGATTTAATCTTGGCCATTGAAGGACCAACGAGAAAAGTATAAGAAGAGGCTTGAGGGTTAGTTGGAAGGCACACCAGAGTGATCAGTCATTCATTTTGCTAGAGCAGGGTTGCTAAGCAAAAGTGAATCAATGATCAGCAGCGAGGGGCAGTGAGTACTGGACAAAGGGCCAGTGGCAATACTGAGAGACCAGCACAAAAGCAGAGAGAGCAAGAGCAATAGTAAGAAGTTCAGGCCACACAGAGCCCAGCAGAGACAGCGCAGAGGCCAGAGGGACTACGTCATCCGCACAGAGGTTGCTGGAGTGACGCAGAGGGTCCCAGAGGCTGCACAGTGCCTCAGAGGGCTGATGCAGAGGGTCCCAGGGCTAACGCAAGTCAACAGGAGGCTGACGCAGAGGCCAGAAGGGCCAGCGCTAAGTTTCAGTTGTGCCAAAGAGGGTTTTGTGGAATAGGTTTTCTGAATACCTATTTCCGAACATAGAGGTATTGCTGCCCTGTATTTTTCTCTGTCGGGTGAGCCAGTTAGGCACCCAGTTGTACTCAAGGAAATATTGCATAATAATAAACTCTCAGAATAGCTGCACTGGTTTTCCCGCATTGGGTTTTTCCGGGGACATTTGTCCAAAAATAACAGTGTCACTTGTGTGTTTGTTTTCCTGAACTGATGATCTGTAGATGTGGACTGTATTGTGTTTATTTCGGTATTTAAATGTTTTAAATAATTTGTTTAGAATTTACAAGTAGAAGTAATAAACCAGTAAAATACAGATTAATTTTCTAACGAAAAGACTTAGAAAATTCAAAATGGTATCAGAGGGTGGTTGCAGATCACAAGAGAGTTGAAGGCATCAGCTAAGCAGAGCATTTGCAACAGAATCAATTGTCCCAAGTGACAATAGTTGATTCTTGCAGAAGCAACAAAGTAAGGGTTGACGCAGAGGGACTGCGTTATCAGTCTGGGCAAGAGAGAGGCCAGTACAGAGGCTGAGGAGCGCTGAGAGAGGCTCACGCAGAGACAGGAGGGTTGATGCAGTGGCTGAGGGAGCTATTTTTGCTGTAGTCAAGATTGTGTAGAACCAAGAGGCTCAGTTATTCAGTTGTTGGGGCGAAGGAAGTTGTGGGTAGTTTGCGAGAGCGAAGTTGGTGGGGTACTATGGTCAAAACAGTACCTAACAAGGTAAGACCAAGGTAGAGGAAGTTGTTGCCGAGGTGGATTTCTAGCTAAGGAATCTGGATCAATGTTGCAATTGCACAAACGATTGGAGAGGGGCAACTTGATGGTTGGCAGAAGGATTTTCAAGAGGGAAATCAGGACTCAGAGGGAGTCTAGAAGAGAACTTCCAGACGGGAAGTAGAGAGACTCGAAGGAGTCAAATCGAGAACTTCCAGACGGGAAGTAGAGAGACTCAACAGGAGTCGGACTGAGAACTTCCAAACGGGAAGTAGAGAGACTCAGTAAGAGTTGAACTAAGAACTTCCAGGCAGGAAGCAGAGAGACTCGAAGGAGTCGATAGAAAAGAGCAAAGAGATGGCCGTGAATGGGCTGAGAGATTAGGACATGCTGGATGGAGCATCCAACTTTGTGGTCTGGAATGGCTATCCCAGTTGACCCGGTAGCTAATGAAAGGTATGAGGAGGCAATGGCTAAGGCAAAGTGCATCATTCTTGATGGGGTGAAGGATCATGTGGTCCAACATATTGGCGAGAAGGAAACGACAAAGGAGATGTGGGACACTTTGAAGACATTGTACCAGCATACTTCCGTGCAGAGGAAGATGCTCCTGGAGAATCAGCTAAGGTCATACCAGATGCAGAATGGAGAACAGATAGATCTCTTCCTCGGTTGGTTGAAGGAGATCCGTGACCAACTGACTACCATAGGGGCCACGCCAGATCAGGTGTTGATGTTGAGGACCGCACTTAACGCAGTCTCTGAGGAGTGGGAGACATTTGTCCAGAGAATACTGGGCAGGGTAAGTCTTCCAGATTGGGAAGAACTGCGGGCAACTCTTTGTCAAGAAGAGATCAGACAGTTGACCAAGACAGGAAGTAGCAGCAAAGGTGCCAGGATTAAGAAGGAAGAGGAAGAGGATGTGGCTCTGGCATCTGCAAGAAAACAGGAGAAGAGGAAGAAGAAGGACCTCTCCAAGGTCATGTGCTTCCACTGTGGGGAACTAGGTCACTATGCGAACCAGTGTCTGAGGAAGAAGAACAAGGGAGAGGATTCTGAGTCTAAGGCAACGCCAGCGAAGGTGGAGAAAGAAGACGAGGATGACAATTGTGCCATGAGTGGTCATGTGCCACTTGTGAAGAAGTGGGGAGACATCGAGCTGTAGTCAGGAGGAGTACATGCGATGAGGGGTAGGATCCTTGAGGTACCAATTTCTTGGATTATACCTTACTACGGGAGTCCCGAAGAGGAGTAGCAGGATTGGCGAATGTCGGTAGAGACGGATGTGGATGAAGCGGCAGAGAGTGCTACAATGCGAGAGTCACCAGGCAACGCAAAGCTAGCAGGCTGTAACAGTGCAAGAGGCACGAGAGTGTTGCAATGGTGCAAGATGGCACAGATAGGTGTGCAACAATGCGAGATGCAGGGAGTTGTTGCAGCATCGCAGAGGTCAGTAGAGGGAGCACTTGTTAGCGGCAGAGGGAGCTTCAGCATCAGGAGTGTTTCTAGCCTAACAGGGATGTCAGAAGGTGGGTGGATCAGTTACTTACTTCTCAGTAAATGAGTTGCAGTGCAGTAGCACAATGCAACATGATGAGAGGGGGATGCAGTGCAGATGCATTGTTGGTAGGATGGACTAGCAACAGCACAGATGTAGAGGAGCTGCCATACGGATGCAGCAGTGGCAGTGGCAGATCCATGGGCAGCAGTATAGGATGCAGCAGTTAAAAGGATGTTGGGCGGGGAGGCCTAGCATCAGCACAGGTTCCGGTGTCATATAATTAGAGTGATGCTCAGTGTGGAGTATTATTAGAGCACAATCCTCGTTAAGAGGGAGTGTTGATTTGGGGTAGTATCGGATGTGCTCTAGCCATGAAAATTGGTGGAGAGGCTAAAGCACATGAGATCTCCAAGACCCAGAAATGGTTTGGACAGATTGTACCCGGTTTGAGAAACATTAAAATAATTAATATTTTTAATGGAGTTCCTAAGTCTAAACTTAGGAAAAATAAAATATTAATGGGTATTAATATAAAACTGGGTTAGAAGGTTCCAAAAGTCATGGATCAAGCCAAATCTAATCTTGGCCATTGATTAGAGATTTAATCTCGGTTGTTGAAGGATCAATGAGAAAAGTATAAGAAGAGGCTTGAGGGTTAATTCGAAGACACACCAAAGTGATCAATCATTCATTTTGGTAGACCGGGGTTGCTAAACAAAAGTGAATTAGTGATCAACAGCGAGGGGCAACGAGCACTGGACAAAGAGGCAGTGATAGTACTGAGAAACTAGCGCAGAAGGAGAGAGAGCGAGAACAACAGCCAGTTCATACCACGCAGAGCCCAGCAGAGACAGCGCAAAGGCCAGAGGGACTGTGTCATCCACGCAGAGGCTGTTGGAGTGATGCAGAGGGTCCCAGAGGTTGCGCAATGCCTCAAAGGGTTGACGCAGAGGGTCCTGGGGCTGACACACGTCAGCAGGAGGCTGACGCAGAGGCGAGAAGGGCAAGCGCTAACCTTTAGAGTCGCCGGAGAGGGTTTCGTGGGACAGGTTTTCTAAATACCTGTTTCCGAATATAGAGGTATTGCTACCGTGTATTTTTCTCTGTCGAGTGAGTCAGTTAGGCACCCAGTTGTACTCAAGGAAATACTGCATAATGATAAACCCTCAAAATAGCTGCACTGGTTTTCCCGCATTGGGTTTTTCCGGGGACATTTGTCCAAAATTAAAGGTGTCACTTGTGTGTTTGTTTTCCTTCAACTGATGATCGTAGATGTTATGACTGTATTGTGTTTATTTCGGTATTTAAATGTTTTAAATAACTTCTTAAGAATTTACAAGTAGAAGAAATAAACCAGCAGAATACATATTAATTTTCTAACGAAAAGCCTTGGAAAATTCAACAGCATCCTTGTTGTACTCAAGAAATCTGCATAATAATAAAACCCTCAGAACTACTGCACCACTTTTCCTGCATTGGATTTTTCCGAGGATGATTGTCCAAAAATAACGGTGTCCCATATGTGTTTGTCTAGTATTTCAGTTGTTGATCTGTATATGAGTTAAGGCCGCATTTGTGTTTATTTTCAGTATTTATATGTATAAATAACTTGTTAATGGAAAAACAAGTAGGTGAAATAAACCAAATAATGCAGTAGGAATTTCTGACGTGTCAGACTTAGAAATTTCAACATGGTATCAGAGGATTGCAGATCACAAGAGGATTGAAGGCACCAACAATATCGGAAATTTGTAGCAGTAGTAGTTGTCCCGAGAGAGAGTTGCTCCTACGCAGAAGGCAACAGAGGAGTGACGCAGATGACATGCGTCATCATTTCAAGCTAGAGAGAGGGCTAGCGCAGAGGCAGAGAGAGGTAGAAAAGGCTCACGAAGAGCCACGTCATCCTACTCAACCCGGTAGGCTTGACGCAGTTGGCCAGAGGAGTGATTCAGCTTTTGTGGGGATTGCGCAGAGCTGAGAGGCTCAGTTTCTTCAGTTGTCGAGGCCTAGGGAGCTGTGGGCAAATTGTGGATTAGGAAGCTGGTGGGGTGTTGTTTTTGTCGGAGCAGAGTAGTACCTAACGAGATAGAACCAAGGTGGAGGGAGTCGTTGCCTTGACGGATTTCTAGCCAAGAAATCCAAATCCGAGTAGCAGTTGCAAAGAGGATTAGAGAGGAGAGATTCATCAGTTGGCGAGAAGATTTCCAGCAGGGAAATTAGGACTTAGAGGGAGATTTCCAGGAGGGAAGTCAAATCTCAGAGGGAGTCCAAAAGAGGAGCGGAGATGGCAATGAACAGACTGAGGGATCAGGACAGGATAGACAGGGCTTCCAACTTTGTTATCTGGAAAGCTAGGATCCTGTCGGTCCTGGATAGACATCGCATCAAGGGCTTCGCCTCGAGAACGTGGATACCCCAGTAGACCCAGTTGATAATGAGAAGTATGAGGATGCAACGGCTAAGGCAAAGTGCATAATCCTTGATGGGGTCAAGGATCATGTCATGCCACATATTGCCTAGAAGAACACAACAAAGGAGCTGTGGGATACTTTGACGACATTTAATCAAGGTACTTCCGTGCAGCGGAAGATGCTATTAGAGAATCAATTGCGGTCGTATCAAATGCAAAAGGGGGAGAGGATAGATCTATACCTCCTCAGATTGTAGGAGATTCGGGACCAACTTCCATAGGGGCCACATCGGATCAGGAGTTCATGTTGAAGACCACCCTAAATGTAGTCTCGAAGGAGTGGGAGACATTTGTCCAAGGCATTTTGGGCAGAGCTATTCTTCCAGGATGGGAAGAGATGTAGGCATCTCTTCCCTAAGAAGAGATCAGACAGTTGACCAAGGCAGGGAGTAGTGGCAAAGGAGGTCGAATCAAGAAAGAGGAGGATGATGCGGCTCTAGCATCTGCGGGACAACATGGCAAGAGGAAGAAGAAGGACATCTCCGAGGTAAAGTGCTTCCATTGTGGGTAGCTGGGTCATTATGCAACCCAGTGTCCCAAGAAGAAGAATAAGGGAGAGGCTTCTGACTCTAAGGCAGCTCCAGCTAAGGCGGAGAAAGAAGTCGAGATGGATGATGACTATGCCATGAGTGCTCGTGCTCCTCGGAGGTATCATCGTATGAACCCATGCACTTGTCCAAAGAAGAATCCTCACTGTGAAATTCAGAAGGAGTCTCCTCCTGCTCTACCTCTGTCATCTCCTCAACGTCACTCAAGCATGAGTGGTTAGGTCCCCAAGGTCCCTTGCAGACAAAACAAAGTCCCTTCCTCCTCATCTCATTTTTGCTCCATGATCCCCCAAGCCTGAGCAACTCCTCCTTGGTCAACTGTCTCCTGAACCACCCAATTTTCTGCTCAACCAACTTCTCGGCTAGTTCATAAGCAGCAGGTGAGACCAACTGTTCTCTCCTTCGAACAGACAACTATTGAGACTGCAACTCCTGGCAAATGGCACCACGACCTCTCATACATGATGACAAGATGGACTGCATGTGTGCTATGACTGTGTTAGAATGATGTTTCCTAATGCTGAAGAAGCAATGGAACATCTGCAAGATAAGAACATCACACTCGAGATCAAACATGACTTCGCAAGTCCTAGTCATGGCCATAATTTCCAAAACTTGAAGCCTCTTCACAAATGTAGGACCTATGGAGTTATCTAAGTCTTGTAAGGTGTCTTCCATCAGCTTGAAGACTCTCCTCATAACATCATCATTGTAGGGAGCTATAGGGGCAGCTAATCTCATCATGTTACAGAGACAAGATGCAACTGGAAGTCTGATCCCTTCACAAGGTTCCTCTAAGAATTTGGGTTGTATGAGAGCACGCATAGCTGGTTTTAGCACCCAAATCAGTTTTCTCCTTCTAACTGGTTCACTTCATAAAGGAGTGCATCTAGTTCATCCAATTTGAAAAGAACTTTCCATGTGACCCTCATGCGCTTTAAATCTATCCCTAGTGCAAGGATTTTTTGTCCCATTTCTTGCCCCTTCTGCAGATCCTTTGATTGTTCTCTCTGAAGAATGGCATAAACCTCTTTTGAGAAAGGTCTGCTGGTCAGTTTCGTTTTTTTATCTATGATGCAGCCCATTGAGGGACTATTGTGTTGGTGCATGAGATGTTTTAAATACTCCATACTATAAGCTTGTGGCAATAGTGGCATACAAGTAATTCAAGATTAACAAGCTAAGGGCTCTCTGCACATGATGTTTATACTCATTCCTACTTCTGCATGTACAATGTAATAGGAAGCAATATTTCAAATAACCCCAAGACAAGAGATTTCTATCTCAACAATACATACTCTGAGTTTAGTATGCCTTTAAAGGAGAAGTTTCATCATATAAGAGAAAGTTGCATAGTTGTACGTGTTTTTCTTTTATTCACTCAAATAAAAATGGTAGTGCTTTGTAATGTTATGGTCTGATTATACACTCAGTGAAAAGGCAATGCTGGTAAATGTATCAGAGAGTGAATCTTTGGCATATCATCTATTTAATTTACTGTAAAATAACACAAAGTGAGCAAGGGATTTTAGAGAACCTGATAGAGCAGCACACTTGATCTGAAGAACAGAGAATGGGAACACTTTGTTGTCAAATCCACCAAAAAAAACAAGCTCATAAATTTAAGAATCGTCTTTGACGAATTCCTGGAACCCCAACCACCTTAATTTTCAGTCGACCAGAAGAAGATATGCCTTCAGTAAATAGCGGAGCCAATACAATCACAAGGCTATTTTCACGTGCACCCTACTCTGTAAGCTGGAACAACTCAAATCTTCAAGCCTCATCGCTCTTGATCTCTGCAATATACTAATTCAATCCTTGCATTCATACTCGCTCCAACAAGTAGTATTTACTATATGCTTGTTACATAAATTGCCATTGTATTCTCATTTACTATGTTCAACAGCACTGCACTAGCTTTCACTGCAGGAGATAATCAAGCTAATGTTTTTGTACAAGTATATTTACTATATGCTTGTTACATAAATTGCCATTGTATTCTCATTTACTATGTTCAACAGCACTGCACTAGCTTTCACTGCAGGAGATAATCAAGCTAATGTTTTTGTTCTTCCCTGTTCACGCTGTCAGCTAATGAACAATCAATGCAAGACGTTTCCTTGTCACGAACCGCCTCATGTTGTTGTCCAAGATATGCCCAGCGACTTGATCCTTTTGGACTTCCAACTCACTCGAGCAACACAGCTTACCAATTGCACAGTGGGGTCAACAATCTCTCTCTATATATATATATAGATATTGCACAAGTTTCTGGTACGCGGGTACTTCCGACACTGGTGGAACAAGTATCCGGCACGGCTAGAAGTTTTGCCAAAATTTACAGGAAACGCCAAGTTGGGAGCGACAATAATATAATATATTAAAATTTAATATATATTAAAAATAAAAATACATTTAATTTATTTCCATCCAAAACTTGCCAATGAAATTCCATCTTATAAAGAAATATGTAAAAGATTGAACTTTGAAACACTGCCAAAAAAATCCAAATATTAATCTATCAACAATCTGTCAATCAGATTCCTTTCGAGCAAAGAAACATGCAGAACTCCCAAACCAGAAAAAAGGTTGTTATTACTCGATTATTAGGTGATTTAATGCAACGTTATATGTTAAGTCACTGGGTCAATTCCTCGCCCTTGATGTAACCTCACCAATATTATATATATATATATATAGATATAAGAAAAAATAAAATATATATTAATAATAATTAAAAAAAATAAAACACTAGAGTTTAAAACCAATGTTATTTTAAAGAGAGTTTGTATAATAAAATTATAAATTTCCAAGTTAATATATATTTTATACTTAAATAAATATGAAAATTGAATTAAAAAAAGTTTTTTTAATAATATTTATATTTCATAATTTCAACTATTTTTTTTCTTTAGTATTCCATCTTTTGTCCATTCAGCTAAGGCGATAATGATGGTTTTTCCAGTGGCCAACAATCTGTCTAAATGCTTTTATATCCATCCACCATCCGTGTATATGAGGAGAATGAATAGCTTTGCAATGACAAAGATCAGAATAGGCCAGACGCCTCATCTTCATTTGGATAGAATGGCATTCCATAAATGGGTTGTTTCTCTTAGTTCCAAACCCATATCAAGATCTAAACCAACAACATACCCTTCCCTTCGCACAGTTCCATGAGTTGCAGTATCTAATACGCCTAAGTTTGCAATTATTCAATGCATTGAAGCTCCCAGCAGTTTTGGAGCATTTCCGACCAGCTCCCAGGAGTGGGGGAGCTTGGGGTATGTGCTCTCCAATGCCTGGGAGCGGTACCTGTGTAACTATGATATATATATATATATATATATATATATATAGTCACAACCAAACTTGGGCCCAATCAACAACTCTGACCACATTCCTGAGGCATTAGACTTGGATTGGATAGTGGACACTATAATACTCCAGGTCCCGCGCTTTAAACATACTGCAAAGTATTGCCCAGATTACACAGTGTCAGACCGAACACACAGGTCTCGCGCACAATATTGCAATCTCTCAAGTATATGATCCATAGGGCAAGCAGCTACATCCATTGTCACCTTTTACACGCAGACTTATGGCTTGGATCGAACTATGCCCCTTGCACAGGTCCCACCAACAACTAATATTTGATTCTTGATATTATCGAGATCACTCTTCAATCCTTATGCAGACCAAAATGGATGCGAGCAGTGTTTGGGTTAATTTCCTCGATCAAATCCTGGTAACGCCAACTGCAGCGGATTTTGTTATGCGTACCCACGTCAAAATTGGCCGGAAACTCTACCAATCACATCAACTATATGTTCAGTCTAGATATATGTAATGCGGCTGATTAAATAAACCATTGCCGAAATTGTGGCTTCACAAGATGAAACTCCACCCAAGACTCCGTAGTTGTAGTTCGGTCCGTGTTCGGTCCGTCTTCAGCCCCATAGGAGCAATTTCAATCTCAGAAACATGCCCAGAATTGAATAGAGCTTGGCCTGATCGAAAGTGAGGGGATTCGATCTCCCAATAAATTAATCTCGGCTCCAGTACATTCATGCCGCTCCAAACATGCAATCTCGGCCTAAAAATGGAACCTTGCCCAGGCTCGTGCCAATCTGAAGCAATAATGCCAATGCTTCTGCCAAATGCTCAATGACCAATTCGGTCCTCTTGATTAGCAATTGAAAATTGAGCTCAGCGCTGGTGAAATAAAATGGACCCTCTCAAAAATTATTTGAACTCGTCCTTTAATTTTCTCCTAAAAACCGCAAAAATAATTAAACATACAGTGATAAATAAACTTTGACCCTGTCAAATAAATAATGTTGCTTGCAAATGGTTCTCGGATGCACCAGAAATTTGTTTCGAGCTCTTTGGCTTGTATATTCGGCTTCAATAAAATTGCCTCACACCGAGTTCGTAACTATTAAATCGGCCCACGATTTAGCTCCCGCTTGGATCAATTGCACAGACTCGGCCTCTCTATGGTGCTTGTGTTGCTTTCTGCCCTCGTTCTGGAGAAACGAATAACCACGGCTCAATTGAATAGTTTTGATACAAAAAATGCTTTCGGCCCCTTCAAAATGTTTTTATGACCTTTCTGAAATAATAGATGTTCATGACTCCCTTTAAAATTTTCGATCCATAAAAATTTAATACAGCCTCTTAAAACAAAAATATTAATTCTAAGCTCTTTAACGACTTTCCACAACTGATTCAATTTGTAAAATGATTATTATGCATCAGACAATTTATTCATGGGGCAACAATTTGTTGAGCATTTTGTCGAATCATAATCGCTGCAACTCCACAGGGTGAACCAAGGCCAAGGCTTTGATACATGTAATGTCCCAAATGAAAAAAATTCAGAACAAACACTTCACATAAAATTACCATTCACTTAACAAAAGATTGCCATGTACAATTAAACAAATAGAACATTGCAATCCCATAACTCAATAAACAGGAAAATTCTTAGCTTTATTATATTAGATAAATAGGGGTTACATGCATATATAACCCAAATAGTTGAGATGAAAAGTTGGCCTCCAAGATAATCTACTGCATCGCTATGCTGGCCCTCCAAAATGAACTGAATTGTACTGCTGAGCTCTCCTGTGAATTCTGGATGAATTCACCAAGGGGAGATGGGTACTCGCCCAATTTCACTATATCACCCGAGGGTTTCCGTCCTAGGGCTACCAATGGAGTAAAGAACCAGGTTTTCAACCTCTCATACAAGAAACAATATCAAATCCAAGTTGTCCTCCAATGGTCTCCTCCTCTTCTTTTATAGATTTGATGGACACCTCTAGAACCTTCTATTTTATTATTATTTTAATCATGGAGCACTTTCCCCTCTTTTATTTCAATTAAATTATTCTTTTTCATGCGGAAAGTTTATTATTATTTTAATCATTGAGCACTTTTCCCTCTTTTATTTCAATTAAAGTATTCTTTTTAATGTGGGGAAAGGGTAAACTAGTCACTATGTCTCCTCAGGTCACTAAAACTCATATCTAACCACATCTCATCCTATAAATCTTCTCGTTCCTCCCAAAATGGCACCTTAAGTGTAATTAATTGAGTCAGACCCAATAATAACTTTTTTTTGGAAAGTTGTCATAATGCACCGGAACAAAAGGCAAACTGTGCGAATGATGGAATATACCAAGCGAATGCCATTGGCTCCCATAGAAGCTCCTCAAAACCCCTCTAAAAGCATCTAGGCCGGCTAATGACACCAACTTGCACCTGTGACCTGTTGTATTCCTCCCGGAATGGCACCTTAAGCGTAATTAATCGAGTCAGGGCCAATAATAACTCTGTTTTTGGAAAGTTGTCGGAATACACCGTAACGGAAGGTAAACTATGCGGATGATGGAATATACCAAGTGAATGCCATTGGCCCCCATAGAAACTCCGCAAAACCCCTCCAAAATCCCCTAGACCAATTAATGACACCAACCTACACCTATGACCTGTCTGCTCCCAGCTCTGAAAGTCCATCCTAACCATATCATAAGGAACACCAGAAAAAGGGACATTACATCTTTCCGTTGAGAATCCAATGGCATATACCTCTGACCCAAACTCAATGATTTGACCTACCAAAAGCCCTTGACAAATTTGGGATACATCCTCAGTTCAGGGAACCCTTGTCGTACTCCTTCTGCAAGTACAACTCCTCCTGAATTCATGCTTCATCTCTTTCTCAATTTTTTCTCTCCCCCATTGACATCAATGGAAAAAAGTTACTCCCCTTGAAAATTTGCTTGCTTCAGGTGGACCTGTTATCTTCTTGTGCTCCCCCTAACGAGAAGCCTTCTTGTAATAGTCTGTCAATGACAATCCTTGTGGACCTTTGGCCTGTATGTGCTTCCCTTGAAGAGAATCCTTCCTTTGTGAACTTGTAATCCTTCAACTGCTTTTCTCCCCCTGAACCTGTTATGAAACTGCCATCTAGTTTAAACTATTTGTCTGTCAATCGTAGACTTGTGCCATATACTACTGCATAGACTCCCTCCTTTACAAACTTCAAGGAGTTAACAAGCCAAATTGTTCAAAATAGTGATTCACCTAACGAGTCATCTTAACTCGATTCCTCACAACTTGTTACGAATCCTGAAGCATGACTCTTGGAACTTTCTTGTTTTGCTACACTTTTTGTTGATCCTATACATGTTCTTCCCGTATTTGTTCATCCTATACCTGTTACCTCTTCCAAACCTTCTTATTCTTGTCATAAATATTCATGATTGATTCCATTTTGTTCCTGTAGTGATGAGCTATGTGTCCATAATTGTGACACTTATAACTAGTGTTGCAAACATCACAATTTAATCACGATGTTTTCAAAAAATCGCGATTTTTTTACTTTGCCGATAAAATCGCCTGATTTTTATGAAGTTTTTTTTCGAAAAAATCGTTGAAAAAATCGCGATTCAATAAGCAAAAATCGTGGACCTCCAGGGCAACGCATTTTAAAAGCGATTTCATGGGTTTTATTTGTCATTTTTAGCAGCAACGAACTTGTTTGAGAGCTGAGGAGGAGAGGAAGGCAACTACTAGGGCAGAGGAGGAGAAAAACTGAAGATTTTAGCATCCCAAGCAAGAGAAATTCGTGTTTGAAATTATAGAGCACACGAGAGTCTACTTCCAACTCCACCGGCATCTACATCTAGAGGGAAAGGGAAAGCTATTGCATTTTCTCACAAGAGGGGCAGAGAAAATCAGTAGTATTAGTTATTTGGTTCATTTCATTGTATATGACATTATGACTTATGATATGAGATACACTATTATATTTTTTGTTGATATTTTGAGGCTGAGTTGGGACTCAGGAGTCAGGACTTACTATTCAGGACATGATTCATTGTTATGTGTGATGTAGCACTAGAAATGATATTACACATCTTATATATTAGTTCTTTTATCATATTTATGTGTCAATGTATCAATTTTATGTTGTAGATTCTTTAGATATTAAAAAATTTGAAAAAAATGAATATTTTTGTATTTTCTGATTTTTTCCCAATTTTTACCAATTTTTACGATTTTTTCCAATTTTTTCCCCTCGCCGATTTAATCCCGATTGCGGATTTCGCAACATTGCTTGTAACATTCCATATCTGGATGGTACCTGCATTCTTGAGCTATGTGTCCACGATTATGACATTTAAAGCATTCAATGTCATCCATAGAAGATGCCATCTGATATCTGTCTCAAGAACCTGCAAACTTATTTCAAGGGTTTTGCAAATAATAGTTGTACCTACCAAAAACTTCACAATCCCTAACTATATGTCCATAGTTAGCACATAAAAAACAATAACCATTAAATAAATGTGTGTACCTGAATGTTTCATTTGGATGTGATGGTCCTTGATAGTTGTACTTGTCAACAACTTTACAATCTGTGGCCATATGTCCATAGTTAGCACACGAAAAATAATAACCATTAAATAAACGAACATACCTGGAGGACTTTTCATTATTCTTTGGAGGCGGTGTTGTAGTCTGTTGTTGTGCTTTGGTCTTGTTCTTTGGAGTTGCAACATTCTTCTTTAGCTTTTCACTTTAATCAGCTTCCTTCTTAGAATCCTGCAAAGTTGTGGAGCTTGTACCTTCATCAACTGGAAATTTACCTGCTTGAATTGCCTTCATTTTTTCTTCTTCATTTGTCTTATTTTGTGAGTGTTCTTTTTGCGATCCCTTGAGTTTGTTGATCTCATCACAGGTTACATCAAGTTCTCCATGCTTTTGAGCAAGGTCTTCCTGAAATCTTTCCTTCAACAATTTCCTTCTTTCTTCTGCTTCTTCAACTTGTAGCTTGATAAGAGAGGCCTTTTCAACTTCTCTGTTGAGTACCTGTATCTATTCCTCTTGCTTCTCAATCTCGATCCTAAGCCTGCTTAGTTCAACTGAAGAGGTTTCCAATTCCTTTTCCTTTTTGTCAACTTCGGATATGTACCTTTGATTAGATTGCTTCCTTTCAACTTTTTCTTTCTACATCTGTTGTTTAAGACTACTAATCTCTGTAAAGGTTGTGTCGAGTTCTTGTCACTTTTGTTGGACTTCTCTCTTTAGGTCTTGTGTCGTTGTATTCTTGACTTCTTCCAATTGAGTTCTAAGACTGCTAATCATCTTCTCAGACTCTTCATTTTCCATGACGAGTTCTTTTGTTGTCTTCAAATCTGCTTCCAAAAGTGTTGTCTTCTCCTTTCGACCTTTGAGTTCCTTTATCACCTTGATCACTTGATTTTGAAACTCTGTCTTACTCATTTCTCCAATTTCTTCATCATAATAAGGAGGATCTGAATTTTCAATAACATCTTGACCTGATTGCTTTGTTGAATATAGATTATTGAGCTTTTCCCAAATATCTTTAGCTGTTGAACATTGACCAACTTTTGCTTTCACAGAGTTTGGCAAAACATTCAAAATTACATTCATGGCCTTTGAATTTTACCTTTTAGCTTCGTCAATAGATGTCTCCAAAAACCACTGATTCCCATACTCCATGCGCCTGCAAATGTACTTCCATCCTGGATTCCCATATCCACTAATTATCTGCATCAAAATCAAGGGTTGGTACACAATACTCACTTTCTTTAGATTTTGTTGTACCTATGCCTTCCTTTAAAGTCCCTGCACCCTTCTTCTTTGACTTTCCTATCTCTATTCTCTAAAAACTACCTTACAACGGTTCAGTTGTTACTGAAGGAACCAAGCTCTGATACCAATTGTTGGAAATACTGAGAGTGGAGTGAATCAGTTTTTCCTAGCAATTAGCATGTTTTAATAATTAATAAATAATAACTAACCGTTTCCAGAGCATTAGTTATTCTTTAGTTATTATTAATGTTCTTCTTCAACAATTATAAACAATAATCAACAGTACACAACACCATACAACAATGCAAGAAGATAAAACAATAGACACAAAGATTTTAACATAGAAAACTCCCTCTGGGTCAAAAACCACCAAACGCTTCTCTAGTAATTGTCTTCTTCTCTCTTTAAAAGAAATATTAATTACATCGAGTTTTCAACTACCACTGTGGGATATGTCAACCCCGTACATCGTAAGCCACAACTTGTAGGATGCTACTAAATCCTAATATCTTGTTGGAACCAAAAGGATGCCCCAACACCCTATAGATCAAGCCACAACTTTATGAATGCGGCAACACTCTGTTTACCTGTTGTTGGCGGAAAGGATGCTTCGCTGCACTATTAGTTTATCAGCCATAACTAAATGGACGCCACAACACACTATGCAAGCCACAACTTACCCTAGCACCACCCTACTGCCTTGAAGTGTTCTCAGGCCACAATCTGAAGGTGACTACAATCACCCAAAAGAGTTAGTAGATCACGTTTCACAATTTTCACACTAGATCCCCTAGTGCTCTGAACCAATACAAGAAAACAGTAATGAAGATATTGTGTATCCTGTCAAGTCTTGATAGCTAGTGGCCACTGACCACTGAACAATCTTGCTCAAGCTGATCACTGCAAATCAACTGCTCATCAGTGTCACCGCTATCTCTGACAACTGCACATCACTATTACTGCTCAACTGCACATCACTGTTGTTGTTCAACTGTGCTACTCAATGTTGCACACATCGCGATCGGGATTTAATCGGCGCCGGGAAAAAATCGGAAAAATCGTTAAAATCGGGAAAAAATCGGGAAAAAATCGGAAAAAATCGTTTGGCACAAAAATATTCATTTTTTTTCATTTTTTTTCATTTTTTTTCAATTTTTTTAATATCTAAACCATCTACAACATAAAATAAATACATTGACACATAAATATGATAAAAAAACTAATATATAAGATGTTCAATATCATTTCTAGCGCTAAAATCACACATAACATTGAATCATGTCCTGAATAGTAAGTCCTGAGTCCCAAGTCCAACTCAGCCTCAAAATATCAACAAAAAATATGATAATGTATCTCATCATGTCATAATGTCATATACAATAAAATGAAAGTCTAATCCTATTGATTTCCTCTGCCCCTCTTGCGAGAATATGGCACAGCTTTCTCTTTCCCTCTAGATGTAGAAGCTGGTGCCTGTGGTGGTGGAAATGGCAGTGGAGTCTGACGTGCTCTAGAAGCTGAAGAACTAGTAGTAGCAGCTACAAGAGGCTGAGGTGGACGGAGACCACGTCCTCTACTGGTGGTAGTGGTAGCCCGGGTAGCCCGGGTAGGCGGTGTCACCTCCTCCTCCTGCTCCTCCAACTCCTCCTCCTCCTGCTCCTGCTCCTCCTCCTCCTCCTCCTCCTCCCTCCCCCTCCTCCTCCCCCTCATCCTGCACTAACCAATCCTCAGTGGGATCCATGAGAGGCCTCTCGGTCTCAACCCTCCATTCAGCAGTGGTGTCAATCCCATCCAATGAGATGGCTTCCGTATCAGGTGTCTTCTCTAGTTGTTTCACCCACAATCGAAGATTGTAGTAGACATAGACCATGTCATTAAGTCTATGGGACTCCAACCTGTACAAAGTTCATGAAATAATAAATTAATAATTAATATTATAAAAAAAATATTGTTTAAAACTTAATGAATTCAAAAATTTATTTGGAAATTTGCAATATTTTAAATGTTTAAGTGTTAACCTATTGCGCTTCTTGTTGTGTATTTTTTCAAATACACTCCAATTGCGCTCACATCCCGAGGAGCTGCATGTTTGGCTGAGGATGCGCACGGCAAGATTTTGCAAAAGGGGTACTCTGCCACCATACATCTTCCACCATGCGTCTACAACAAAATTACAAAGAAAATTTAAATAAACATAAGAAAAAAATGGAATTTGAAGAAACAATGAAATTTGAAACAAAGTTACAAAGTACATACTACAAACTAAAAAATACCTGGGATTTTAACCGTCCTATCATTGATAGCCATCTCAAAGCCAAATGTGCCACCTGACAACTTATATTGCTCAATTTGTCTAGAGACCTCCATACGTTCTTCTGGAGTTTTCACCATCTTCTGGACACAGGTTAATAATCCTTCCACGACCTCAACATCAAAATTAAACCCACATGCATAAGAAAATGCAGGGTTCAGGAAAAGGCCAGCAGCATGAATGGGACGATGGAGTGTGTTGTTCCATCGCTCATCAATGACCTTCCATAGAAGGAGTTGTCTCTGGAACCCATCATCTCCCTTGTCATCATAGTAGGACCGAATGGCTTCTTTGGCCCTATCCATGGCTTCATACAAATAGCCCATTGCGGGCTTCTCACCATCTACCAACCGAAGAACCTTTACCAAAGGTTCTGTGACAGCGCACACCTCCTGCACTCCCGCCCAGAAGTCTTCTTGGTATGAAACAAGTCTGCAGACGGCCTCTCCTTCTGGTTTGCGGCTCATTGGCGAAGAACGCCACTCCTCTGAAACAAACATTCTCTTCAAATCCCACATAGAATTCAAGAGGGATTGAAGAGATATGAAACTCGTCGCAAACCGTGTAATGGCGGGGCGCACCAACTCTTTGTTGTTGGTGCATTTTCTCATCAAGCTAAGCACAGATGTGTGATTGTAAATAAATTTTGTGATGGTTTTTGATGAGTCAACAGCCTCTTTGACAAAGGGAATTTTCCCTATGTCCTCTAACATCAAATCAATACAATGGGCAGCACAAGGTGTCCAAAATAAAGTAGGATGCCTGTCCATAAGCAATCTACCAGCAGCAACATAATTTGCAGCGTTGTCCGTTATGACTTGGACAACATTTTCTGCACCCACCTCCAAAATAAACACATCCAGCAAATCACATAAATTTTTTGCATCTTTGATTTGATGAGTTGCATCAACAGATTTGATAAACATAGTCCCCAAGGGACAACTAACCAAGAAGTTTATAAGGGTTCTCCCCTTTTGGTCAGTCCAACCATCTGACATAACAGTGCATCCTGTTTGTGCCCATGATGCCCTAAAATCCTCCAATCTTTGGGTGCAGTCACGCTTTTCATCTTGAAGAAGCCGGCCTCTGAAATCATGAAGAGAAGGGAGTTTGTACCCCGGGCCAACACTGGCAACAGCATCAAGAGTAGGTTGGAAAAATGGATTATTCCTTATAATGCTGAAAGGAATATCACTCCAGAGGAGAAATTTTGTCATCAACTTGTCAGCTTTTTCTTTTTCAGTTCTTTTCATCATTGAACCGATAGTTGGTTGTGAACCAGGTGTGGTTCGAGGAACAAAATATGATGATGCAGCAAACGGATTGACTGACGCTGCAGTAGAACCTGTGCCACTTGGCCCACTTCCTTCAACTGACCTTCTTAGTTGCCTTTTGAGTTCTTCTTTGGCGTCTCTAGTGTGCTCTAATTCTCCCAATGCTCTCATGGCTTTTTGGATAATTTCAGCATTTGTCTTTAGACAGGGCCCCACATCACGTCCAGGGATTTGTGCAAGGTGGAACTTCAACCTGTACACCCCCCCGAATATTTCCTTTCCACACAACTTGCAAATCAAGTTTTGTCTATCATTCGGAGTTTTAGGGTCACCATATTCCCAGAAAGGATCCAATTTCCTTGGCATGTTTGTTTTTGAATTTTGAATTTGCAAACCTATGGAAAAATAAGGATTAGGAAATAGGAATTTAGGATTACATAAATGATAATAGTAAATAGTAAATACAAATTACAATTTAGCATTTGCAAAATTACAAGCTAATTATTTCCAAAATCCCAATTTCTAAACCCAAAAAACAATGAAAAATAAAAAAAAAAACAATGTTTAAAGAAAATGAGAAAATAAAAAACAAAAATTGGTTCTCATAGTCATAACAAATAACCCATCCCAAATCAATGAAAATTTCCAAAAATTCTTTAAAAACAATGAAAAACAAAGTTTTTAGAGAACCAAAACAAAAAAAATTAATCTACATACCTGGTTTATGGACAAATTCGCGATCTTGGCTTGGATTCCTCCTAAAATCGGCTCCCACAAGCGACGGCAACCCTCTCCCTCCCTTCTTCTCCTTCTCCTCCTTCTCCTCCGCGGCGGACTGCTGAATGAATAAAATAAAAATCGAATTTCCATATAAAACGCCCGCTGCCCCCGTGCCCGGCGATTTTTTCCTTAAAAATCGCGATTTTTTCGAAAAAATCGCGATTTTTTAAAAAATCGCGATTTTTTCGATAAAAATCGTTAAAAAAAATTTCCGCCGATTTTTTGGATAAAAATCGCGATTCGAATCGTCATTTTGAAAAAATCGCGATTTTCCGATTTTATCGCGATTAAATCGCGATGTGTGCAACACTGCTACTCACATAAACAGATAAGCATTCATAAGCTCACAAACTGGCTACCAAACATCATTGAACCAATTACCCTGTACTGCTGCAAATGCTGAACCTGAATGTTTGATAATGGCATACGCCAAGATGCCTCAGGTCATCCCTGTGACCTACCAATGTTGTCAAGCTCCTCCCATGGAGAGCTACCAGCATGTATTTTCACTATCGATCACTTCTCAAACACTACTATCCAATTTCACGTCAATAAAATGTTCAACAAGATTATGTTGTTCCCAAGGATCAGCTGCCCTGTAAGGTCATGGTTATGTCATTTACTATTATGTAACCTCTAGGTCATTAATATAAAACATCTAGAACAGATTGACAATCACAAGTTTTAGTCATAGTCAAGGTGTCAATTCACTGTCAAGTTTTTTATTATAATATCAATGAGCTGTAGCTATGACAGATCATTGTCAAGTCAGACTATGTAATGCTTGTCTATATTAAAAATGTATGGTCACTGTTAGGTATCTATATGTCAAATCATCACTATCTAACTACTACAGAGTGAAGAAACTCCTATACACATGCTGCTACTAACCTGAAGTCAATGTTAATAAATCAATTCAATGTGTCAAGATACTTATCTATTTGTTGCACTCTTAAGAGACTTCTTGTACAATTACTTTATAAGATCAATGTTCTAAGTCTCCAACTCAAGTCATCGTCAATGTATGCAGTCAAAGTACTTAATCAAGTTAAAGCATCAATACATCATGTCACTACATTAATCATATCATTCCAATGTGATTGCATGTGCTCAGAGGACCGTTCAGGTGACTAAATAGATCACTGTCATATAGTGTCACAGTCAAGTCTAACTATGGTTAACTGCAACACATGCATAAGTCATTGTTATCTCACTTCATGTTTCCATGCTTTTGTAGGTTAAGTTTGTCAAGTTTCTATGTCATGTTAAGGCATGCAAGGTCACATAAGGTAAGTATTTGTCACTGTACTAGAATTGCAATGAGAAGTTTATCAACAAGATGCACACTGGTTATTTTAACAAGATTTGAAGTCAATGATTGGCTTAGTGCATGATATTGATACTCAAACAATGAACCCCTTACAACCACTGCCTTATGGTGATAAACAATGTCATATATTGACAACTGTAGGATGATAAGAGGATACAATGTTTCACTGTGATATCGTTTCTTGTTATCACTTAAAGTATTTGTTACATCACATCTAAAATTCATTTATGTCATCATATCAGCAAATGTAGTTGCCAAGAGTTGCAATATCACTGTTACATGATACTGTATTATGCCCTAACCAGTCACTAGAAAGACCAAGGGACAGAACTAAAGTATGGACCTAACAGACCTTACGTCCAACCCTAAACTTGAGCCCTAAACAAACTTGACACAAGCCCAAAACGGACCTAATACAAATATGGATCAAGCCTAAAGATTGACTTATGAGTTATGACATACTTACAAACACCATAGAAGGTTGACCATATACCATAGGTCTGAAAATCACACGTCATATTTTTATATATTTAGGTCTGAGATTGAAGGATAACATAGGTTTGAATTTAATGAAGACCGAGAGATCTGTACATAAGGGAAAGAAGAAAACCTACCTAGGAGAGCCGCAGTCCTTATCCAAGGATTCTCTGCCCAAATGAATTCCCAACAAAACCACCAATCAAAACAGAATAGAACAGAAAGTTGCCTCAGAGGTCGAATTATTTTCCTCAGAGCTTCCATGACCAGGTCGAAATATTTCAGTAGTTCACCACCAAAAATTTCAGAGAAATGTTTGTGAAGAATGTTTGTTGTATTGGAGGTTAGGATAAGTCCTTTTTATAGAATTAGATTAGGCTAGTTAGGAGAAACACGTTAGGATCAAACTTTTTCCTAAGCAAGGTATTAGGTTTGCTTTAATAGTGTTTTGGAGAGGGCTTCATTATGTGAACGTTGGAGGAATTTTAGAGACTTAAACACTATTAATTACCGATTATTGAAATACAATAATTTATTAATTCTTTTAGGCCCTAAGTTAAAAGGAATCAGCTGGCCTTATGGTAAGGAATTAGGCTTCTAATTAAGGATGAATGCCATTTGTGGATGCCATATACTTGCCATATGCATTTCTCATGGTTAAATCTTCATCTATTTGAATATTTTCCTTGGTGGTCTGCATTCTCTGCAGTGAAATATCTTCTATCAGATAGACTTATTATTTTTTTTAACTACTAACCTTCAGCATTTGAGTCTTTATAGGCACTGGTCTTTCCAAGGATCTTGGTGAAGTTATGTTGGGTAGGGATACCCCCCATACCTCTCGTGGTGTTATAGGAGTTAACCAAAAGTGAGAGGAGAGAGTGTTAAGGTGACAGCGGGTACATCTCCTGTATGCTTACCGTCTAGTATCTTGGCTGGACCTTGCCAGGTCTGCTAATTTGAGCCATAACATCCCCTATTATCATGTATGTTTCAGTGCAACTTAGCTGCAGTATGAATGTGAAACATCATGATCATATACCTTCACTCATTCTTCAGTGTCATCGAGATTCTATCATAATTGTTGATCATATAAAAACTATCTATTTGTTTGTATACAAGCATGAGCAGAGCTATAGAGGAGAGCACTCATGATTGAAGTGCAAATTAGATAACAATCAATGACATATAACCCTATACAAAGAATGACTACACAAAAATCAAGGACTAGGATGAACTTTCCCCCACCATCAGCACTGACTAAAACCTAAAGATTCACTTATGCAAATGGATGCCCATGGATGATGATGCTCAACTTAGGTTTCAACTCCTGAATGGAATAATTCTTTTTATCTGGGCTTCGAGGACTAATCATTTTGAAGGGGGAGGGAAGCGACAAACATAAATAGATAGAAGTATAGTAATAAATTATTATTAATAAAATAATAATAAAAACATATTATTATTATTATAATGAAGCAACTTGGGTCACACCCTTTCATCTTACGTCTGTCGATGTATATTTATACACTATCACGAGGGCCATTGTAAAGCACCTACCTATTATTCAATCAATTTTACATTTGCAGATATATTCTGAGTTATTCATAAAAGCACAATGGTACTTATTGCAACCAAACGGCCTTCAATTTCTAAATTTTTGTTATTTATGTAATTTTTTTGAAAAATAGTGGATGAGCCAACACAATGGTAAACCAATATCAAATAAAGTTAATATGGACATGTAATCCCTTGTCATAATAGATTTAAGCTGCAAAAATGAAAAAGAAAGAAGCTTAGCTATGGATCCCTATAACACACAAAATGCACAAGAGAATCCGTATAGTAGTAGCCAGCAAAAAGAAATGAATGACTGTAGGGATATCAGATTCGAGCTTGAATGTTCTTAGTTTTCATATTAATTTTATCACTTTCCATCAGTATAAAAGATGCCTGCATGGAAGGATTTATGAACATAACCGGTAAATTCATATCATCCATCACAAAGCAGATATCTTGGTCTTGGAGGAGATTCTTCAGGAGAATGATCCCTTTAGTTTTTGAAAGTGAATTTAAGATGGATTTATCATTTCACCAATTCTTGATAGTTCAATATTTGTACTCATTAAGCATCTAGCAAAGCAAATCATTTCCAAATCATTTCTAAATGCAGTAACTTCATTGCTGTGTAGCTGCAGCAAAAGATGTTTTATGAATATGAAATAGCTGTATGGCTGCGGCCAAAGATGTTTTATGAATATGAATTATCAATTATGTGACGCGGTACTGATTTAAATCGATTTACCACTATGCACTTTGAATTGGTGAATATTAGATGCATCGTTTTGAAATTTGAAGCTCAAGTACAAATGGTTGTGATTTTCATACAACTTTGGAAACAAATAAAAAACACCTTAGAAGAATCAAGAAAACTCTCACCCAGGAAGTTGTCCAGCATGTTCTGCAGTTGGCATCTGCTTCCCATGGCTCAGACAATGAAGAGGCCTCGCAGAAAGCAAGGCTGGCTCAGAAACTGGTAAAGGCCTCTCAGTACGCATTGGACCAGGGGTCATCGACATCATTCGTGTATCCCAGACCAAGGTTGCATTGGCTGTGCTGGAAGCATGAAAGTATGTCCCACAATTGCTGAAAGAAACAGACGTAACCTGATAAAAATAACAAAAAATGTGAGATACAAGTCATCACTTCACCATATTATAGAAATAAATGGTTTTGAAGGTACCAAACTACGGAAACAATTTATGCAAGTTAGTGTTATTGAATTAAAAAGAACAAATGAAAAGCCCTATATGCTTTTTCTTTTGGTGGATTTTGAAAAACAATACCAATAATTAATTTCTAGCCATGTTTGCATGCAAAAGCAGTGTTGCAAAAATTGCGATATACTCGCGATAATATCGAAAAATCACAGTTTTTTGAAAATGGCAATATTATCGCCCGATTATTATGTGAATTTTTTTTCCCGCAAAATAATCGCGATAACTTGAAATTATCGCGATTATTACAAAAAAATATTGATTTTTTTTTTTTTTTGGCTGATTTTTTGATGAGGAGGTGACACAACCTACCCAGGCTACCCCTGTCACTAGTAGAGGACATGGTCTACCTCCTGCAGCTCCTAGTTCTTCAGCTTTTAGAGCACAGCAGAGTCCACCACCAACTCCACCGGCATCTACATCTAGAGGGAAAGCTATTGCATTTTCTCGCAAGAGGGGCAGAAGAAATTAGTGGGTATTAGTTATTTGGTTCATTTCATTGTATATGACATCATGACTCATGATATGAGATACATTAGTATATTTTTTGTTGATATTTTGAGGCTGAGTTGGGACTCAGGGGTCAGGACTAACTATTCAGGACATGATTCATTGTTATGTGTGATGTAGCACTAGAAATGATATTACACATCTTATATATTGGTTCTTTTATCATATTTATGTGTCAATGTATTTATTTTATGTTGTAGATGCTTTAGATATTAAAAAAATGAATATTTTTGTTTTTTACGATTTTTTATTATTTCCCGATTTTTTCGCTCGCCAATATTATCCCAATAACGATTACTGCAACATTGTGCAAAAGACACTACAAAATTTGAATATCTATATCTATATATATATATATATATATATATAGCACGACTCATACTCGTATAAGACTCGTCTAGCTATTGACTCAACGACCCATATAAGACTCAGCGAAATACAAAAAAAAAACTTTAAAAAAATACGATCTCCAAAAAAAATAAAAAAAATACAAATTTTGAGTGGGTCCACGGGTCTTATGAGGGTCACATACAGTTCTTCACGAGTTCAATATGAGTAGACAATTTCTATGAGGGTTTGAACGAGAACGAGTAGAGACCGCAGGTCCTATGCGAGTGACCCGTCTCCATAGTTTTAAAAACCGCTCAGAAAAACCGGTAACCGGTCAAACCGGCTGGTTAGCTAGCTGGCCGGTCCGAACCGGCCTAAAAACCCGGTCAGACCCTTCATTTGCCCGATTTTTGGCCCTAACCGGTGAAAACCGGCCGGTTTAGGACAAAACCGGCCGGTTTGTTACAAACCGGCCGGTTTTGTCCTAAACCGGCCGGTTTTAAGCACAACCACCATAAAGTTAAAAAAACATGTTTTTTACTGTGTTTGAGGGGTTTTGGGGGGGGACTAAGGGTGTTTCAACCCTAACAATGTTGGCAATTAATGGTAATGTTAAATTCTTAAAGTAAAAGTGACATTTCCTTTAATTTTCATTTTCATCCTTTTACTTAAATTTTTAACATTACCATGAAATGACTCAGGATGTTTGAGAGTGGTTTCGACCTCATTGGATTTCATATGGAGAAACTAGAATTTTAGATTTCACTCAAAATTCAGCAGACTTAATGGTTTTCAGGATTTCATGGTTTGGGGGTAAACAATAAATGCAATTAGAGCTCCAAATGATAATAAAAACTCCTGATCTAGATCCCATTGTGTTGGACGATATTGATCCAACATCAGAATGGGTGGAGGACACTGAAGAACCTGTGTTTGAGGCTGATTTTGATATCGACATGGCTTTGGCGGGGGATGAAGCAGATTATGTGGTGGCATCAGAACCAAGATCAATAGCGGCATCAAGGAAAGGCAAGGAACCAATGGAAGGCACTAGTCATGCAGGTCGACAAACTCGTGCTTCCATTAGGTCCACTTCTATTGTCATTGGTGGCATTGATACCGAGGTTGCAGATCAGGCTGAGGCATCCTCAGAGTCTGAACCAGATGATGTCTATGTAGCTCCTGATGATGATCTTGTGTCTACTACTAGTAGTGGTAATAAACTTGATGATTGATCATGTGTATACTGTAGACTTGTAGTAGGCCAATGGCCTCATAGCTTGCAACAATGTTTTTGGACTTTATAGGCCATTTAGAGCCTCATTTGTTATGTATTTTGCTATTTTGTTGATGATATGTATTGCACTCGGTGCCATTTTGATGTATTCACCTTTACATGGTATATAAATGAGCAAACTTTGCATATTTTGTCTCTATTGGCTTGGAATCATGGTTTTACATTTTAACAATAGTTTTGTTTCATTAAAAATTAATTATTTAATGTATTTTTTTAAAACCGGTTCGTTTAGACCAAACCAGTGCCGGTTAGACCGGTTCCGGTCGGTAAACCGGTTCATTAGGTGGACCGGTCCGGTCACCGGTTCCGGTTTTAAAAACATTGCCCGTCTCGCTATAGAACCCGTGTCAAGACCCGCGTATTAGAATATTCCTATTCCTATTTAGTATTTAATACTCATTCTTTTAGCTGTTGCTACTTTTATTTGTTTAAGCAGTTTCTTAGATGAAACTGAGTGTTTCCATATTCTACATAGAAACTTGATGTTTCTATTATTGTAAATATCTCTGTATTATCATTGAGCTGCTTGCTCATTCTGAATTAATTGATTCGACATTCTTTTATGGTATCAGAGCCAGAAAAAGAGATTTCTTGAACAGTTATTCTCTCTGCATCCTAATCTCTTGAGTTCTTTCTTTTTCCTTTCTAAGGTCGAGCCCTCTGTAAGCCAGGTAGCCTTCACTGAGTCTTAGCCTCGGCTTTGCTCACTGTGATAAAAGCTTACAGTCGTCTATCTCGATACGGAAATGGATTCTTCTTCTGCATTTCTGAGGAATTAGAAATTGAAGAAACTCTTGGATCTGGTTTAGAAATTTAGCCTTCCCTTGCTGGTGTACCGATTCTGTTTGGATAATCGCAGTCGGTTCTTCCTGCGTCTCTGTCGTGTTCTCATAGAGCGGCAATTTCTCTACTGCTCCGTAGTCAGAAAAGAAGAGATTAGGCCTCAGAATCGACACTTTCAAAGCAGACACGAGTAAGGACAATCCCGTAGATATAGTCTAAGACGACTCTGTGGCTTCTTCTTCAAGAATTGCAGAGCATTTTACCTTCAATTGAATTGAAACCCTACCTGGATCAGCCGCAAATATTTCATTGCATCAAACTCGGGGAAGTTGAGGTAAATAGCTAAAGAAGTGTCAACGGATTACTATTGCTATGCGAAGTAAGGGAGCTGCCGTGTAAATCATCGGGGGACACGACGCTGCCGTGGAGTTTACCTGTGACCGCAGTCCGTCACGGAACGTAGCAAAGACAGCGACGGCTCACGTATACAAAACGACGGCTCACGTGGTCTGCCGTGTAAATCACGGGGACACGACGCTGCCGTGGAGTTTACCTGTGACCGCAGTCCGTCGCGGAACGTAGCAAAGACAGCGACGGCTCACGTATACAAAACGACGGCTCACGTGGTTTTTTTTTAGTCCACGTATTGTTGAATGCTGACGCGTCTTGCAACAGAAACTTTCCGACGTCGATGCATTTCTCCCGCACTCTTTCTGCCGACAGAATGACATGCCTTGCGAAATCTGAATAAAGAGAACCAGATATACGCATTTTTACATTTATCGAAAGGAATTCAATGTTTTGACAGCATATTCTGCCACAAAAAGGACTGCAGCGTCAGCATATACAGCAGCGTCAGAGGACTGCAGAGACCGTTCAAAGGTTCGAATATAACCTGTACCTGATCGCTTCTGACTTTTGTATTGTCTTTGGGAAAATGGCCACGCTCACCAATCTGATGTTAGAAGGAAATCAACGCTTTAATGGCAACAACTATAACATTTGGAAACAAAGAATGTTGACCATTTTTGAATACAGGCGCCTTGATCAGCTCATTTTGGGCAAAGAGCTTCGTCCCGGTACAGCCGGTACCGATCAAGAAAAATTTGATGATCGAAATCGAGAGGCTGTTATGCTTCTCAAGCTCTCTGTCGCTGATGATCAGTTACCACAGATTCCGTCTGGCAAGACAGCTGCCGAGATCTGGCAACAGTTGAAAGAACTGCACGAGACATCTGACAAAAGCAGAGCTTTTTTTCTCAAAAATCAGTTGTTCTCCATCATGATGGACGAACATATGTCTTTACAGGAACATCTCAACAAAATTAAAGACATTCGAGATCAGCTCGAATCCATTGGTCGGACCATGGAGGAAGAAGATATGGTAGTCATTACTTTGAAAAGTCTACCGAAATCTTATGAACACTTCATAGAAACACTCAACATTACCACCACAAATGTTGATCTGAAGTTTCCAGAGTTATGCACCAAACTTCTGCAGCAGGATCGGTGGAAACAGCAGTTTGGTAGTGGTGCTTCATCAGTGTCCTCAGAAAATGCATTTGCTGCAAAATATCAGTCCTCTCAGTCCTTTCAGCAAAAAGGCTCTTCTCAGCCTTTTGATCCTGCTAGGAAGAAAAGTGTGCAGTGTAATTACTGTCACAGGTTCGGTCACATGAAGAAAGATTGCCGACAGAGGATTGCTTCTGAACAGAAGAAACAGGGAGGGCCCCATCAGACAGCAAATGTTGCAGAACATTCCGAGCAGACAGATTCTGCCTTTTATGCCTTTATGGCTAAAAGGTCTTCAGATCATGTTCCTTCCTCTGCATGGTACATTGATTCTGGTGCATCACGCCACTTCTCTCACAGGCGTGACTGGTTTATTGACTTCTCACCTTTCAGTGATTCCATGGTATTTGGCGGAGGTGAAAAGTACACAGTAGTTGGCAGAGGTACAGTTCAAATTCAGTCTGGTGGGCGCACACTCATATTCCTGAATGTACACTATGTTCCTGGTATGGAAATTAATCTGCTATCTGTCAGCCAGATTATGAGGAATTCTCCTCAGCTTGATGTAGTGTTCAGTGCCCACAAGTGCTCCATTATTGACAGGGAGACTAGTTTAACAATTGCTATTGGCCTAGAGGACCATGGTCTATACAGGCTACTTGACACCGATGACTCTCCAGAAGTGGCTCTAGCAGCACGTATCTCTCCTATCAGCACTCTATGGCATCAGCGATATGGGCATCTAAATATGCAATATCTCTCTCAGCTCTCTCGGGAGGGACTTGTGTCAGGATTACCTGATATTCAAACTCAGTAGTTGGGGGTATGCAGCGCCTGTCAAGCGGGAAAGCAACATCGGTCTTCATTCAAAAATGGAGAATCTTGGCGCGCATCTAAGGTACTTCAGTTACTTCATGCTGATATTTGCGGTCCTATGAATACAGCTTCTATCACTGCTTGCAAATATTTTTTACTTATTGTAGATGATTTCAGTAGAAAGATGTGGGTGTATTTTCTAAAAAATAAATCTGATGCTCTTAGTACCTTTCAGAAGTTTAAAACCTTAGTGGAAAAAGATTCTGGTTGTAACATCATGACCCTTAGGACCGACAATGGGGGGGAATTTTGTTCTTCAGCGTTTGCCAACTTCTGTGATATTCATGGCATCAAACGTCAATTAACCACACCTTACACTCCTCAGCAGAACAGTGTTGTCGAGCGTTGCAACCGCACGGTTGTTGAAATGGCTCGTTCCATGTTACAACACAGGAGTGTTCCAAACAAATTCTGGGCTGAAGCAGTATTTACTGCTGTTTATCTTCTTAACCGATCACCTACTCAGGCTGTTAAAGGGAAGACTCCTGAAGAGGTTTGGTCTAGCCGTAAGCCTAAGATCAGTCACCTCAAAGTATTTGGCTCAGTTGCATATGTTTGGATTCCACCTGCTAAGCGCTCTAAGTTGGATTCCAAAAGCCAGAAACTCATGATGACAGGTTACAGTGATCATCACAAGGCCTATAGGCTGATAGATATAGCCACCGGTCGTCTTAGCTTCAGTCGTGATGTAGTATTTGATGAAGACAGAGGATTCTTTCAGTCTTCTTCTTCTGAGCAGTGTTCTGAGGATCAGCCTCACAGTGTTCTTTTTCCGGTCGGTCCACCTGATGGGAGGGATGATATAGCATCAGTATTTGATAATACTCTATCTGAGCTTCCTCCAGAAAACAACCCTCCTCTTGATGCCCCTATTGCTCTTGAGTCTTCTCCACCTCCTCCTGATATTGGTTCCTCTACTCTTCAGCCTAAATGGTGAGCTAAAACCATTGGTGATCTCCGAGATGATGAGCTTCTTGAAGGTAGAACTTCTAGACATAAGAACAAACAACAGTCTACAGTCAATTTTGCTCGTATGGCTAACCTTCACAGTATTTTTGAGTCTCAAACCTATTCAGAGGCTAAGGGTAAATCTGAGTGGGAACAGGCTATGGAAGCCGAATTCCAGAGTCTTCAGAAGAATCACACCTGGACACTTTCTGATCTTCCTGCAGGGAAAAAGCCCATAGGCTGCAAATGGGTGTATAAAGTGAAATACAAAGCTGATGGAACCATAGACAAGTATAAAGCTCGTCTTGTGGCTCGAGGGTTCTCTCAGAAGGAAGGCATCGACTATGAAGAGACTTTTGCTTCTACAGCCAAGATGAGTACCATAAGGCTTGTCCTTGCCCTAGCAGCTCAGTTCAATTGGAAAGTTCATCAGATGGATGTAAAGAGTGCTTTCCTAAATGGTGATCTCCAAGAAGAAGTCTACATGACGCAGCCTTCAGGATTCAAGGTTGCTGGTCAAGAACAGAAAGTGTGTCGTTTAGCTAAAGCCATTTATGGCTTGAAGCAAGCTCCTCGGGCTTGGTACATGAAAATTGATCAGTACCTGACAGATCGGGGTTTTCAGCGGAGCCCATCTGATGCAAACCTGTATATCAAGCATACTGCTGATGATATCTTGCTTGTGGTTGTCTATGTGGATGACCTTATCATTACTGGCAGCTCTGCACATTTGATCCATGGGATCAAACAAGATTTATGCAGAACTTTTGAGATGACAGACTTGGGACTTCTTCATTACTGTCTGGGGGTTGAAGTTTGGCAGACTGAAAATCATATTTTTCTCTCTCAGTCCAAGTATGCAAAAAATCTTGTGGACAGGTTCAGAATGCAGGATTGCAAACCAGCCACGATTCCTATGGAACCAGGGCTCAAACTTTCATCACAGTCATCCTCTCCCCTTGTGGATGAAACTTTATTCAGGCAACTAGTGGGCAGTCTCATCTATCTTACTGCCACCAGACCTGACATCAGTTTTGCAGTAAGCTATATCTCCCGCTTTATGTCAGCTCCTAAAGCTGATCATTGGATAGCAACAAAGCGTGTGCTACGATATGTGCGTGGTACTTCTGATTATGGCCTCTTATATACTCGCAGTTCCAATCCTATTCTCAGTGGTTACACTGACTCTGACTGGGCCGGTTCGGTTGATGACCGTAAATCTACAGTTGGGTATGTGTTTAGTCTAGGATCTGGTGCTGTTACTTGGACTAGTAAGAAGCAACAGGCAGTAGCTCTCTCCTCAACAGAAGCAGAGTATCGGGGAGCAGTTAAGGCATCTTGTGAGGCAGTTTGGCTTCGACGTATGCTTGCAAATATGCATGTTTCCCAGACCGGGCCTACTTCTTTGTTTTGTGATAATCAGGGAGTTCTCAAACTTGCCAAAAATCCAGTCTTTCATGAAAGAACAAAGCATGTGGAAACTCATTGCCACTACATTCGCCAGCTTGTTGAAGACGGCTCAGTTCAGTTGCAATATGTTCCCACAACAGAGCAGCCCGCCGACATCTTCACCAAGCCTCTTGGTCCTGAGAAATTTGTAAAACTCAGAGGGTCTATTGGTGTTGTAAATAGATTGAGTATTAAGGGAGGGTATTAGAATATTCCTATTCCTATTTAGTATTTAATACTCATTCTTTTAGCTGTTGCTACTTTTATTTGTTTAAGCGGTTTCTTAGATGAAACTGAGTGTTTCCATATTCTACATAGAAACTTGATGTTTCTATTATTGTAAATTTCTCTGTATTATCATTGAGCTGCTTGCTCATTCTGAATTAATTGATTCGACATTCTTTTACCGCGGGTCTTATAAGAGTCATCCAACACTAATATATATATTAGATATGAAACTCATAATGGAGTGTCTTTTCCAAGTAACTATACATGGAGGATCAGCAAATAACTAGAAGGATTCATGGATTTTAAAAAACAATACCAATGATTAATTTCTTCTAGCCATGTTTGCATGCAAAAGACACTACAAAAAATGAATAAATCCATATGTGTGTGTGTGTGTGTGTGCACATAGGCTCTAATATTAGATATGAAACTCATAATGGAGTGACTTTTCCAAGTCACTCTACATGGAGGATCAGCAAATATCTAGAAAGATTCGTGGAACTGTCTCCTTCGCAGAAAGCAAGGATTTATCAAATATCATGGAGGCTGTCATCAAGAAGATATGGCTGAAGGGGGCAACTGAATAAAAAGCAAGGTGAGGGAGCAAGTAGAATCCTACCAAACAAGGGAAGGGAAAGACAAAGGTTGGTGGACTGTTGAAGTTGCTACATTCCAAATCTGCACTTAAAGAAATTCAAGTCCCTAAAAGAAGTGCAAACCTAGAGGCACTTAGGAAGGTTACTCACTGTCACCATAACAACTCTTCCTCTCATTTTAGGCCAGCTCTCCTTTGGCACAATGCTAAAACCCTAGAAAAGATGTTTATGATATTCTATGTTTATGTTTATCATAGAAATAAATGGTTTTCAAGGTACCAAACTATGGATACAATTCCTGCAAGTTTGTGTTTTTCAATTAAATAGAACAAATGAAAAGCCCTATATGCTTTCTTTGGTGGATTTTGAAAAACAATACCAATAATTAATTTCTTCTAGCCATGTTTGCATGCAAAAGACACTACAAAAATTGAATATATATATATATATATATATATATATATATATATATATATACACTCTAATATTAGATATGAAACTCATAATGGAGTGACTTTTTCAAGTAGCTATACATGGAGGATTAGCAAATATCTAGAAAGATTCATGGACCCATCTCCTTTGCAGAAAGCAAGGATCTATCAGATACCATAAAGGCTTTCCTTTAAGAAGATATGGCTGAAGGGGGCAACTGAATAAAAAGCAAGGCAAGGGGGCAAGTAGAATCCTACCAAATAAGGGAATGGAAAGACAAAGGTTGGTGGAACGTCGAAATTTCTAAGAGGGATACGACAGAGAGGGTGAGTTTTTCAGTGGAGAATTACAACTTCCTTCTTGCCACATTCCAAATCTGCACTCAAAGAAATTCAAGTCCCTAAAAGAACTGCAAACCTGGAGGCACTTAGGAAGGTTACTCACTGCCACCATAACAACTCTTCCTCTTATTTTAGGCCAGATCTCCTTTGGCACAATGCTAAAAACCCTAGAAAAGATGTTTATGATATTCTTTAGAATTTAAGGGATGGTGGATTTCCAAGACCAAGCCAATTCAATTGGGCAATGGAGTCAATATCAATAATCAAGAGCACCTGAAAAATACGTAAGGAGGTGTAGTTATGTTCTTATAAACATGCTCTAATCCTCTAACTAACCACATGAATCTACTTCAATATGCAGAAAATTAAAGAAGGGCCAATCCAAGTGTGCTCCTACAACAAAAATAAAGTTAGCCAAGTAAGAACATATACAAAAATAAGAAGCACTCTTATAGAATGAAAACAAATGATACATAATTCTTCAAGGGTGATTTCACCACAAGATCAAGAGGACCTAAACATGCCACACTTAACCTTCAACTCTAGCTACGACAAACCTTAAAATTAGTGTTTTAACAACTGGTCCAATTTGACTTGAAATTGGTCAAATTGGTGGAATTGATAGGCGACCGAGTTGAATTGGTCTTTAACTCAACTTGGGGGGCTAGTTTGGGGTGGTTCGGTACATGTTGCCTCAAAATCTAGCAGGGCTTGTGAGAGGCTTCACAAGGCAAAGGCCAAACCTTGTTGCAACAATGAGGAAGATAGCCACTATCACATCTGTTGATTTGGGGTAGCATCGGATGTGCTCTAGCCATGAAAATTAGTGGAGAGGCTAAAGCACATGATATCTCCAAGACCTAGAAATGGTTTGGGGAAATTCTACCCGGTGAGAGAGATATTAAAATAATTAATAATTTTTAATGGGTTCCTAAGTCTAAACTTAGGAAAATAAAAATATTAATGAGTATTAATATAAAACTGGGTTAGAAGGTTCTAAATGAGATGGATCAAGCCAAATCTAATCTTAGCTGTTGATTAGAGATTTAATCTTGGTCGTTGAAGACTCAACAAAAAATGTATAAGAGGCTTGAGGATCAGTTGGAGACACATCAAGTTGATCAGTCAGTTCGATTTTCTAGAGCGGGGTTTTCTAAGAAAATTCGAGCAAGTGATCTGAGTTGCAGCGAGGGGAAGTGAGTGCATAGCAGAGAGGCAAAGATAGTGCTGAAGGATCAGCGCTGAGGCAGAGAAGGTTGCGCAAAGCAACAGGAGCCATGTAGAGGGCTATTGCACAGAGGCTACCAGGGCCTGCGTGGGTGACACAGAGGGATAGGGAGCCAACAGAGAGCATCAAAAGGCTGACGCAGAGGGTTCTAGGTTGACACAGAGGCCAGGAGGGCTGATGCAAAGCCTTTGTGAGGCATTGGAGAGAGTTTCGTGGAGCAGACTTGCCGAATATCTACTTCCGAAGAGAGGTATTACTGCCAGATAGATTTCTCTGTAGGGTGAGCCAGTTTGGCACCCAATTGTACTCAAGAAAAACTGCTTAATAATAAAACCGTCAGAACTATTTCACCGGTTTTCCCAAGTTGGGTTTTTCCGCGGATGATTGTCCAAAAATAACTGTGTCCCTTGTGTGTTCGTCTATTTCTTTCAGCTGATGATTTGTAGATGGTTGAGACTGCATTTGTGTTTATTTCAATATTTATATGGTTAAATAATTTGTTTAGTAATTAAACAAGTAGGTGAAATAAACCAGATAATGCAGGAAGAATTTATAACGGGTTAGACTTAGAAATTCCAACATGGTATCAGAGCGTTGCAGATCACAGGAAAGCTGAAGGCACCAGCTGAAATCAAAAAATTTGCAGCAGAAACAACTGTCCTGAGAGACAGAAGTTGTTCCTAAACAAAAAGCAGTAGAGAAGGAGTGACGCATAGGCCTTGTGTCAGCATTTCGAGCCAGAGAAAGGGTCAACGCAGAAGCAGTGAGAGGTAGAAGAGACTCACGAAGAGCCACGTCATCCTGCTCAACCAAGCATGAGTCACACAGTTGGCCAAAGGAGCGATTAAGCCACTGCCAGAATTGCGTAGAGCCAAGAGGCTCAGTTTCTTCAGCCGTTGGGGCCTAGGGAGCTGTGGGCAGATTGTGGATTGTGAAGCTGGTGGGGTGTTGTTACTACCGGAACAGAACAGTACCTAATGGGACAGAACCAAGGTAGAGTGAGTCGCTACCTAGGTGGATTTCTAGCCAAGAAATCCAGATCAGTGTTGCAGGAGCAAAGGGGATCGGAGAGGTGCAATTCGACTATTGGAAGAAGGATTTCCAGGAAGGAAATCGAAACTCAGAGGAAGTCTAGAAGAAAACTTCTAGGAGGGAAGTAGAGAGTTAGAGGGAGTCGAAGAGAGAACTTCCAGAAGGGAAGTAGAGACCCAGAGGAGTTAAAAAAGAAGAGCAGAGATGGGAATGAACGAACTGAGGGATCAGGACAGGTTGGACGAAGCATCCAACTTTGTCATCTGGAAGGCCAAGATCCTATCCGTTCTAGATAGACATCGCATCAAGGCCTTCACCTTGAGAACCGTGGCTATCCCAGTCGACCCAACTGAAAACGGAAGGTATGAGGATGCGATGGCCAAGGAAAAGTCCATAATCCTTGGTGCGGTCCAAGAATCATGTGGTTCAGCATATTGCCGAAAAGAATACAACAAAGGAAATGTGGGATACCTTGACGACATTGTATCAAGGCACTTCCGTGCAGAGGAAGATACTACAGGAGAATCAGTTGCAGTCGTATCAGATACGGAAGGAGGAGCAAATTGATCACTTCCTCAGTAGGTTGTAGCAAATTCGGGACCAACTAACTTCTATAGGGGCCACGTCGGATCAGGAGTTAATGGTGAGGACCGCCCTTAACGCAGTCTCCGAGGAGTGGGAGACATTCATCCAAAGCATTTTGGGCAGAGTGAATCTTCCAGGATGGGAAGAATTATGGGTAGCTCTTCACCAAGAAGAGATCAGATGGCTGACCAAGGCGGGAAGTAGCGACAAAGGAGCCCGTGTCAAGAAAGAGAAGGAAGAGGATGCAACTCTGGCATCTGCGGGGTAGCAAGGGAAGAGGAAGAAGAAGGAAATCTCCAAAATAAAGTGCTTCAACTGTGGGAAGCTGGGCCATTATGCAACCTAGTGTCCCACGAAGAAGAATAAGGGAGAGGCTTCTAACTCCAAGGGAACACCAGCTAAGGCAAAACACGAGGTAGAGAATGATGACAATTGTGCCATGAGTGCTCATGTACCTCTAGAGAAGAGGTGGGGTGACATCGAGCTGTAGTCAGGAGGACTACATGAGATGTGGGGCAGGATCCTTGAGGTACCCAAACTCTTGGATCATATTCGTCTACGAGAGCCTCGAAGTGACAGTAGCAGGATGGTAGATGTCGATAGAAGCAGATGTGGATGGATCGGCAGAAAGTGCTTGAGTGTAGGGATCTGTAACAATGTAGTGGGGCTGCAGCAATGTGAGAGGCACAGAGGAGGTTGCAGCAGTGCAGGGAGGCACAAAGGGGTTTGCAATGGTGCGAGAGGCACAAAGTTGTTGCAGCAGCGTAGAGGTAGCAGAGGGAGCACATGATAGCAGTAGAGAGAGCTTCAGCATCAGGAGGGTTTCTAGCTTGACAAGGATGTCAGTAGTTGGGTAGATTAGTTACCATCGTCTCAGTAACTGAGTTGCAGTGTAGCAGTAGCAATGCTATAGGTAGCACAATGCAGCATGACGAGAGAGGGCTGCAATGCAGATGCAGTGTTGGGAGAAAGGACCAGCAGCAGCACAAATGCAGAGGGAGTTGTCGTACAGATGTAGCAGTGTCAGTGGCAGAGCCATGGGCAGCAATATGGCATGCAGCAGTGCAAAGGATGTTGGGCAGCAAGGCCAAACATCAGCACAGGTACCGGTGCCGGATGATCAGAGTGATGTTGAGGTGTGGAGCATTACTAGAGCACATTCCTCGCTAAGAGGGAGTGTTGATTTGGGATAGCATCGGATGTGCTCTAGCCATGAAAATTGGTGGAGAGGCTAAAGCACCTGAGATCTCCAAGACCCAGAAATGGTTTGGGGAAATTCTACTCGGTGAGAGAGATATTAAAATAATTAATATTTTTAATGGGTTCTTAAGTCTAAACTTAGGAACGAGTGGAGAGATCAAGATGGCGAGCGGAAGTCTCGTTTCGTTCCTGAACATCCCCAAGGATTCGCACTTTTCAAGGCAAGATCTGCCCTATGGAGGGTTCAGGCCTACGCCCGAACAGCAGCCGAAGCCCGCCGCGGCCATTGGTGAGTCTGTTTTGGACCTCAGCGTCTTGGCCCGTGCTGGGCTTTTCCATGGCCCTGCGCTCAAGGGTTCCGACTGTTTTCTCCAGAACCTGCGTTTTCCTGGCTTCCACGATTCGGATCTGAGCAGGAAATTACAGTACGACCGAGCTGTACATTATTTTGAGAAGAGGTATGTGGAAAATTTTTGCGGTGGAAAATGGAAGGATCTGTTCTTAGATCCTCTCGCTGGGGTTAGAATTTTCGAAGCTTTCTCAGATACTAATTTGAAGGATTGGGAGGATTTAAAGGGTTGTTGCTTGGAGCCGGAGCTTAGCCGGACTGATCAGAATATTGGAAGCGATTTTAGCAGCGTCACACCCTTGGTTAATGTCCAGATCTGCAGCCTTCGAATCCTCTGGGTCACAGATCTGCCTTTATTACAGATCTGCGGCCTTCGAATCACCCAGATCCGATGTCAAGGGCCATGGATCTGCTCTGAATCGGGTGCACAGACTATGCATGGTAGTCAGATGATCAGATCTGCAGGTAAACCATCAAATCTGGAGCCCAGAAAATCTTGGGGCTTTAAAAAAACCCAGATCGATGGACAAGAAGCTCGCAGGAGGCAAGTTCAGACGAGATCAACTCTGAAGCAGTTCTCGATCGTGAACCAGTTGGAATCACCAGAAGAATCTCACGCATTCCAGATCCAAGTTAATCTTTCCGGCAAAACGACAATGTTATGGGCCTGCGCAACAGATCTAGTACAGGATCTTCTGCAAAAACTTGAATACCGGCTGGGGATTCCCTCCTCCTGTCTCAGATTGCTGTATAAGGGTAAGCAGCTTATGCATTCCCTTCCTCTTTCTTTTTACAGCATTCAAAAGGACGCGTCTATTGGGGTTTCTTTCCGTCTAAGAGGTGGTTCATTTGGGCAAACCTCCTCTGCCCCTTCTTTCTCTTACAAAGATGCAGCACGCAAAAATACTGCTCAACCTCAGTTCTCTTCAAAGGCATCCCAGCTACATGAAGCTCCAAAGCCGTTTCTGGTAGACAAATCAGAGGAAATTCCCTCCATCGACTTCTCTAATCCCAGGGTTGAAAGCCGCTACCAGAACTTTGCAGAATCCGCACTCATTTGCAAATTTAATGGCTTATGGCCTCGCACAGCAGATCTTTATCAATGGGTCCATACCTCTTGGACTAAAAAGTGTAAAATCTTCTTATGTTCAAAAGGTTTTTTCATGGTGCTTTTTGAATCAAGCGAAGACTACCAGAAAGCCTTAACGGGAGGCCCTTGGTTCTGGGGTTCAGCTGGGCTTTTTCTAACCCCCTGGTTTCCTGACTTCGACCCCTCTACAGCAGTCATCTCCAAGATCCCCATTTGGGTCAGGCTCCCGAATCTTCCGGCACATTTTTGGGATTTCTATGTCTTCCTAGCTATTGGAAACACTTTGGGGCGATACCTGGCTACAGATACCTCAAGAAGGGAAAATGGTCTCTACACGTATGGCAGACTATGTGCAGAAATAGATATCAGCAAAGGATTGCCGGATCAGATTAATCTCAAGTTTGGAGATTTCCATTGGACTCAACCACTGGATTACGAGAACACAGCCTTCCGGTGTCGCCAGTGTCATCAAACAGGGCACCTTCAGAGTACATGTACACAGCTCAAAGACAAAAAGAAGAATCTGAATCGTAAGCCCAAATCCAAGAGATGGAATCCTTTTGAACCACCCCGTCCGCTGGACGATTTAGGCTTCTCGAGCTCGGAGGAGGAGGAATCTGAGGCAGATGAGCAGGTTGATGAGGAAATCGAAGCTGATCTACAGAATGAGGAAATTCCGAAGGACACCCCCTCGGCTCACTAGGAGACTCCCTCTAACCAGCAGATTTCTCAGAAACGTACCCATCTCTCTTCGCCATCAGACTCTGACAAGGATGATCAACCTTCAGGACAAAATAATCTACAACTTGTCATGACACAGCCAAACTCCACTGGGTGGATAAAAGTGAGCAAGAAAAAAGGCAAAAAAGGTCGATTTGAAGGAAAAAACCCTTCGGGGTAGCCCTTTGATTAATACCTTCCTTTGTAATCCTCTGCCTCTTTGTAATCCCTGATCTGTCTCTTTGGAGCAAGGTTGACTCTCTATCACCTTCAACTCCATAGCTTCTCTGCTAAGCCTGTTTCCAGACTTGTATGTACTATATTTTCTTCACTTAATAGAATTAGTCTTTACTCAGAAAAAAAAAAAGTCTAAACTTAGGAAAATAAAAATATTATTGGGTATTAATATAAAACTGGGTTAGAAGGTTCTAAATGACATGGATCGAGCCAAATATAATCTTAGTTGTTGATTAGAGATTTAATCTCGGTCGTTGAAGACTCAACAGAAAAAGTATAAGAGGATGCTTGAAGGTCAGTAAGAGACACACCAAGTTGATCAGTGAGTTCGGTTTTCTGTAGCAAGGTTTGCTGAGAAAATTCGAACAAGTGATCTGAGTTGCAGCAAGGGGCAGTGAGTGCATAACAGAGAGGCAAAGATAGTGTCGAAGGATCAGTGCTGACGCAAAGAAGGTTGCGGAAAGCAACATGAGCCATGCTAACCTGAAACTAAACTCAACTCCAAAAGCTATGTAGCAAAATGCTTCAATCACGATGACAACCAAATTGACGAAGACTTAAAGGCCAATGGCCGAGATTGGCAAACGTGGCTTTGATACCAATGTAACGAACAAGGTTCGTATACTAGCGGAATATTCAGAATACTTCAACTACTAAAAATACGCTAACCTGAAACTAAACTCAATCTTATTCTAAAGCTAAAAAAAAAATGAGAATCGATTTTTTTTTTTTTATATATAAAAATATGCTGAACTAAAGAGCAAAATAAAATTCTAATACTAAACACAAACTAAAACAAAAAATTTACTCTAAATCTAACGCTGATACATACATTACCCTAACCATATAATCGAACCGCAGCATATGTAAAAAAAAAAAAATTCGAATGTTTGTTTGGTTGATTGCAGGTCTGCGTGAAGGTTGAAGCTACGGCAGCGGAAATGTTAATGGCGAGGATTTGTTTTGTAGGTTTTGAAGCAGTGTGGGAGGAGATCGTACGGCAGCGAAAGGAAGAGAAAACATGCACACAGAGAGGACGGGTAGAAGAAAGGCTGCCAGGAAATGCGTGCAAAGGTAGCTCAATGAAATAGAGCAAGGGACGAAAGAGGAGGGATCTGAGCTGCGTGGAGGCAGCAGCAACGCTGCAAGTGAATGAAGGATGACGCGTGAAGAGACTGCGTGGGCATCGATGGAGAGCAACGTATAGCTGTAATGAGTCCACAGTGTGAGGTAAAATGAGGACAGCTAGCTGCCAATGCGTGAAACAATAAAACGATTCTCCTTGCAGCAAAGGACGCAGGTTGCAAGATGGGTCTCACATGGGTTTTGAAGAAGGGTCGATGGCAAAGGAGCGATGATGAAGAACTTCACACAGAGGAGTGGTATGGCTTGGACAGCCTTGAACCTCTTCAAAAAAAATAATTTAAACTCCCTTTGCTTATGATGAAAACCCCTGAAATAAATTTCCAAACTTGAAGTAATTTTTCCTGCTAGAACTAAAACCCCAGCGGACAGATAGCTTGGAGAGACTCAAATTTCTTCTGAAAAAACCCTTCAAGAATTGATCCTGAGGCCAGATCTCACCCTCCAGGGCCTAGATCTGGCTTCAAACAAAAATTTCTTCTCAGACCTATAACCTGCAATGGCAAAAACGGAACACCGAGAAGTAAAATGTTACAGAAACAAAACTGAAAACCCCCAAACCAGCTAAAAATTTACAATATTTACAAATTTTTCAGAATTTAATTTTAATGTGAGATTTCAGAAAACCCTTCATGCATTCCTAAAAAATTTTAAATGATAAGCCTGGAATCAAGAACTGGCTGGGCTCTTTCAGAAAACACAATCTGGGAGTTGGCTGGTTCAGCCGAGAATTTCCCCGAATGCCCGATAAACTCAAAACTAAGATTTCCTGCACAGCTTAAAATCAACCATTAACATAGAGGGAGAAAATAATAGTAAAATCCAGATCAAATGGAGATACTTGCCATTATATTTCAGAATCTAAACTATCATTCAAACCCTAGATATCAGACAAGATACCTGTGCATAAATCAATCTTCATCAAGCTAAAATCAATGGCTGAAAATAAAATTATGCAGAAACATAAATCATCTTACAGCTCTTTCAGAAGAGTAACACCAACAAGATTTTTAACCCCAAAGTCTTTCTTTATTGCACAAAAAATGACTACAAGAGAGCTTTCTTTAGCACCAAACTCTTAGATTTAATCTCATCTCAGATGACCCCTAGAACCCTATTTAAAGGAAAAAATCCCAACGACTAGTTCGAGTGATCCATGTCAAAGTGATCTCGACCGTCGATGAGGATCCAGATATCTTTTAATCTCATCCGTCGAATTTTTAAATGCATTTTAATATATTAAAAATTGAAATCCTGCATTTATTTACTCAAAAAATTTGACTTATTATCATTTTATTATTTTTAAAATTTTAGTTTTATTTTATTTTTTGTTATTTTTTAATTATTTTACAATTTTAAAATTTTATTATTATTTTTATTTATTTATTTTTAATTTTATATATTTTATATATTTTTTAAATTTTTTAATGTTTTTAATTATTTATATCTTTTATTTATTTTTTATTGTTTTTTGATTTTTCCAATTTTTTATTTTTATTTTTATTTTTAAATGGATCATCGAACTTGGCCTTTGGAAAAATCACCTAGGACCTAGGACTTAGGACTTAGGACCTATGAGGGGATTAAAACATTTCCTAACCCTCGAAACACTTTACATCATGACTTTTACAATTTTACATCCAAAGGGGGAAAACCCATTTGACATAGACCCTCATGGACCACCCAGTTCTGCAACCGAATATAATCTAGCAGATCAACACACTAGGATTCCCCTAAGATTCTAATGACAAAATTCATTCCGACTTTGGGGTTAGGTTGAAGGAAAACTCTGCCGATCATGGATCGGTGAGACAAAAAACCTTCCGGAATGTAGATTATCACTAGAAAATTAGGTCCACCTGGGCAATTTACATACATGACATAACTCTACTAAGATTATTTACAATTCACACATGCAGACTGGGTTTACAAAACAATATGATCGGGCTGATGATGATAGGCACAGACACGTTGCTCAAGCGCTACCCCTTTTGCGAAAAAGGGGGTGTACTGCTAATGAGTAGTTGACACATAGTGGTCAACATCTGGCTCCACTTGGGGACACGTTGCTGCACTGTAGGAATGTGAGAATCGAGAATCTGCATCCATGCAACACACAACAAAATATAAGTAGCGTCCGTCCAAAAAAATCATCATATAACATTAAGCACATGAAAGATATAAGCTCTTCATTTATTAACTATCTAGAAAAGCAAATCTAATCCTAAAATAGAAATGAAAATGCTGAAAAAACAAGGAGTAAGGTTAGAAATACAAGGGATGCCCCATGGCATCAGATGTGTTCAATATAGTGTATACTGAGCATTTGCCTGCTTTCAGGCAAATCTGTTGGCTGCTTGTCTGATGTACCATGTCCAATTCTGCATATGGTAGGACTTTTTCCTATTCGAAAATCAAGCTGCTCGCGGCTGTCTGATGCATCAAATCTTCTTCTCGTTCTCTTTCTTTTGTGCTTTTTCTTCCTGGCAGGCTGTATCACTGATGACGTGGAACTTTCTGCTTCAAAGCTCTGAGATGAAGTATGTAAGATATGTGTGACATGTCTTTCTTCGTTCTGCATCTGCCCTGTAAAGGATGATGGGTCAATCTCACAAGTGCCATGAGTTATAACTTGATCCTCTATGACTAGTGGATGAATCTGATTATTAATTTTTCTTTTATCTAGGTCACCTTCAATTATCCACTTTTCAATGGAACAAAGGACCTCATAATAAGATGGAGCTTGTTGCAACAGATAAGGAGGCTCCTGATTTATTGACGTTCCCTGGTTTCTTTCATCCTCTGACCATTGTTGAATTTTCTGAACCTGTATTTTAATGGCATTTATCTGACTAGAGTGTTCAACCTTCATAGCACTAATTTCCCTGGCATGGTTTTCTTCCATATCTTTTATTACTTTATCATTCTTTTCCTTTATGGTCATCAAGCAATACTGCATAGAGTTTATCTCTTCCTTATGATTTGCTTGCATGGCGGCCAACTGATTATTATGATCGAACGTCATGATAGTCATTTCTTCATCCATAGTTAATAACTTGTTTTGCATAGAATTAATTTCCCTATCATGATTAGCTTTCATGGTCGTCATATTTTCCTCTAAGCCTGATAACTTGCTTTGCATAAAACTAATTTCTGTGTCATGATTAATTTTCATGGCCTCAATTTCCTTAGCATGTTGATTTTGCATGATCTCCATCTCCCTATTACGTTTTTCCAGGTGGGTGCATAAAGTTCTCACATCATTGGCGTAATTAGTTTGATTGATCTCCATATTTTTTACCAGCAACATCAGTTCTTGTATAATTTGCTTTTGGTCTTTCTTTTCATTGTCATTTGTCCCTGCTTTTCCACTATCTTGAATTTGATCTGCAATGGTATAGGTGGATTGCACATTTTGATATGGAGAATTGTCTTGGAATCTTTCACCGACAGCTGGACCTTTTATAAGATTACTTTCATTCTGCTACACAATTTTAGGGGCACAAGGCGAGCTATCTGGATAACCATATCTATCTTTAAAAGCATTGACAATGTCTTGTAAAGAAGTGAAAGAATCTTCAGGACAATTATTAAACCAATTCAAAGCATCACCCTCTAAAGAAAGGACAAGAAGACGCATTTTGACATCTTCATGATGATATTGAGCGGGTCTACAATATATGATCATTATACGAGTAAACAAGCCTAGATGTCTTTTAACAGCGACTGAATTACCACTTGAGAACAAAGGTAATTTAGAAATGGCCACTTCCGGAATATCATGGAGATCATTAGTAAAATGACATGGTTTAAACGAATAATCCATGATGAATAACGAGGGACCAAATGGATGATAGAAAGAGATTTCTGCTCAAGAAAATCAAGAGATGAAATAAGTGGAGTCGCCACTTGAACAATGAATCTAATTCTAGGATCTGAAAAGCAACAAACAAGCTGATATGAGAGGCTTCTTGTCTGGGAAAAATAGATAAAAAGAAATGGAGTCGCCACCCAGACAAGAAATGACGAAAGATAGGATCAAAATGATGCCCAAAAATATTGAATCTGCTAGCTCAAATGAGAGATGAGAAAAATGAAAGAATGATGAGAAATGAGAAGATGGATGTCGTTGAAACGCCAAGAATAAAATGTCCCTGGCAACAGTGCCAAAAAATGTTGTCGCACAGATTGTCACGACAACGCTCAGACCGGGGGCTGTCACCCTGATCCCCGATCTCTCCGTTTAAGCCTGTCTCCCGCGGCTAAGGGGGGTAGACCCTATGGGACAATGGATGACCAACTGTGGACCAGTTGGTTTGGGAGACACGAGGAGAAACAAGCACTTAATTGATTTTATCAAGTTAATAGACCAGTGCCTTATGGAGTTAATGACTTAATGATTATTTATCAAATGCTTGCAGAAATATGAGCTCATTAACAATCATTTACCATCAAATAACCCAAGCGATGTAAGATATTCAACAAACGCACAACGCCTTAATAATGATCCAACAATTAAATTTATAAAGAATGAATGCTTTAAACAACCACGAAATTTAAATGCTAGCCAAATTTCAAATAGTTAATCTCCAGATATAAATATTTTAAGCACATATAACTTCACCACAACAAAAAAAAAAGATTTTAAAAAGAATTTCTAATTTTTAATTAGTCTTTTTCAAAAAAATTATATATATATATATATATATATATATATATATATATATATATATAAAATTTTAAATCTAAAAATAAAACAAAACTAAAATCCTAAATAAAAATAGAATCTAATCTAAACTAAAGTCTAAAAACTAAAAAGAAACTTTTCAACTTTTTATGAATTTTTAAAATTTTTTTTTTTTAAATCTAAACCAAAAGAAAAAAAACACCCTAAGCTAAAAATCGATTAAAATCCAAAAAAGAACCTTTTGATGCATTTTATATATTTTTTAAATGAAACAAGACTAAAAAGAAGAGTCAAATTTTAAACTAAATGAAACTTATAATAAATATAAATATATACAATTAAACTGAAATTTAAAATCTAAACTAAACTAAACCAAAGGGGCTTTTTATATATATTTTCTTTTTTTTTATTTTTTTTATTTTTAGTTATATTTTTAATTTTTATGATTTTTTGACTTTAAAATTAAAATGAAACAAAATTAAAATAAAATCTAATCCAAATATAACTAAACGTAAAGTTAACATCTAAGCTAACCTAAATCAAATAAACACAAAGAATAAATTTAAAATCAAAATTTTTTTGTTTCAAATTTTTATAAATTAACAAAAAAATAAATAAAATACGCTAACCTCAAACTAAACTCAATCTTATTCTAAAGCTACAAAAAAAATGAGAATTGATTTCTTTTTATATATATAAAAATATGCTGAACTAAAGAGCAAAATAAAATTCTAATACTAAACACAAACTAAAACAAAAATTTTACTCTAAATCTAACGTTGATACATACGTTACCCTAACCATATAATCGAACCGCAGCATATGTTAAAAAAAAAAAATTGAATGTTTGTTTGGTTGATTGCAGGGCTGTGTGAAGGTTGAAGCTACGGCAACGGAAATGTTAATGGCAAGGATTTCTTTTGCAGGTTTTGAAGTAGTGTGGGAGGAGATCGTACGGCAGTGGAAGGAAGAGAAAACTAGCACGCAGAGAGGACGGGTAGAAGAAAGGCTGCCAGGAAATGCGTGGAAAGGTAGCTCGATGAAATAGAGCAAGGGACGGAAGAGGAGGGATCTGAGCTGCGTGGAGGCAGCAGCAATGCTGCAAGTGAATGAAGGAGGACGCGTGAAGAGACTGCGTGGGCATCGATGGAGAGCAACGTATAGCTGTAATGAGTCCACAGCGTGAGGTAAAATGAGGACAGCCAGCTGCCAATGCGTGAAACAATAAAACGATTCTCCTTACAGCAAAGGACGCAGGTTGCAAGATGGGTCTCATGTGGGTTTTGAAGAAGGGTCGATGGCAAAGGAGCGATGATGAAGAACTTCACACAGAGGAGTGGTATGGCTTGGACAGCCTTGAACCTCTTCGAAAAAAAAATTTAAACTCCCTTTGCTTATGATGAAAACCCCTTAAATAAATTTCCAGACTTGAAGTAATTTTTCCTGCTAGAACTGAAACCCCAGCAGACAAATAGCTTGGAGAGACTCAAATTTCTTTAGGAAAAACCCTTCAAGAACTGATCCTGAGGCCAGATCTTACCCTCCAGGGCCTAGACCTAGGCTTCAAACAAAAATTTCTTCTCAGACCTGTAACCTGCAATGGCAAAAACGGAACACCGAGAAGTAAAATGTTACAGAAACAAAACTGAAAACCCCCAAACCAGCTAAAAATTTACAATATTTACAGATTTTTGACTCTTTAAATAGCGAAATTTGTCAAAAATCTACAGTGACATTTTCAGAATTTAATTTTAATGTGAGATTTCAGAAAACCCTTCATGCATTCATAAAAAAATTTAAATGATAAGCCTGGAATCAAGAACTGGCTGGGCTCTTTCAGAAAACACAATCCGGGAGTTTGCTGGTTCAGCCGAGAATTTCCACGAACGCCCGGTAAACTCAAAACTAAGATTTCCTGCACAGCTTAAAATCAACCATTAACATAGAGGGAGAAAATAATAGTAAAATCCAGAGCAAATGGAGATACCTGCCATTATATTTCAGAATCTAAACTATCATTCAAACCCTAGAGATCAGACAAAATACCTGTGCCTAAATCAATCTTCATCAAGCTAAAATCAATGGCTGAAAATAAAATTATGCAGAAACATAAATCATCTTACAGCTCTTTCAGAAGAGTAACACTAGCAAGATTTTGAACCCCAAAGTCTTTCTTTATTGCACAAAAAATGACTACAAGAAAACTTTCTTTAGCACCAGACTCTCAGATCTAATCTCATCTCAAATGACCCCTAGCACCCTATTTAAAGGAAAAAATCCCAATGGCTAGTTCGAGTGACCCATGTCAAAGTGATCTCGACCGTCGATGAGGATCAAGATATCTTTTAATCTCATCCGTCGAATTTTTAAATGCATTTTAATATATTAAAAATTGAAATTCTGCATTTATTTACTCAAAAAATTTGACTTATTATCATTTTATTATTTTTAAAATTTTTATTTTATTTTATTTTTTGTTATTTTTTAATTATTTTAAAATTTTATTATTTTTTTTATTTATTTATTTTTAATTTTGTATATTTTTTAAATTTTTAAATTCTTTTAATTATTTATATCTTTTATTTATTCTTTTATTGTTTTTTTTTCCAATTTTTTTTTTATTTTTTATTTTTATTTTTAAATGGATCATCGAACTTGGCCTTTGGAAAAATCACCTAGGACCTAGGACTTAGGACTTAGGACCTATGAGGAGATTAAAACATTTCCTAACCCTCAAGACACTTTACATCATGACTTTTACAATTTTACATCCAAAGGGCGAAAACCCATTTGACATAGACCCTCATGGACCACCCAGTTATGCAACCTAATATAATCTAGCAGATCAACACACTAGGATTCCCCTAAGATACTAATGACAAAATTCATTCCGGCTTTGGGGTTAGGCTGAAGGTAAACTCTGCCGATCATGGATCAGTGAGACAAAAAACCTTCCAAAACGTAGATTATCACTAGAAAATTAGGTCCACCTAGGCAATTTACATACATGACACAACTCTGCTAAGATTATTTACAATTCACACATGCAGACTGGGTTTACAAAACAATATGATCGGGTTGATGATGATAGGCACGGACACGTTGCTCAAGCGCTATCCCTTTTGCGAAAAAGCGGGTGTACTACTAATGAGTAGTTGACACATAGTGGTCAACAAGCCTCACAAGAGAGACTCAAATATGTGACTTGCTTGTTTTGGAAGACAAGATGGAAAGCTCTCTAGGAAGGGCTTGGGGAAAATTTCTAGGACTAGGTTCTGGGTATGTGTCTTATAAAGGACATCCCTAAGCCCTAGAATTCTTGTGGAAACTTGGGTTCGAGGTGTGTGAAAATTCGGAAACCCAAGTACTATTACAACAATTGGAAATAATTCTCCTAATTGTTAAATTAATTTTTAACAATTATTTATTGTTTGCTGCAACAAATATTGAATCAATCACACTGCAACCTACACAAAATAAAACTACAAAAGAATAAACGTTGAAAGAAATGCTAGCGCACACATAAAATCGGTGCAACAAATGAGGGTTCTATTATTATGCGACAGTGAAATAATATGAGTACAATTGGATGTTGAAACTAGCAATCCTACAAAGAAAAAACTAGCAAGAAAAATCTAGTGACGAACTTCCTCACTTCACAAGCAAATCCAAGCTCTGACCTCAGCTCTAGGTGAGTCGTCCAAACTGACTTTGTGCAGCTACTGCGTCACCCTAGCGCAGTCATTTCTGTACTCAGCTCAAACCAGCTTCTCCTCAAGCTGTCTTCTTTCCTGGTCTCTGAAACCTCTGCCCAGCTTCTGGCAGTGAAACTCTGCTTTTCCCTAGCAGATTCAAAATTGCCTCTAGATGCTACTGCGTTGCTCTGCATCAACCTCATTGTGCCTCTCTTGCCTCACTGCAAATGCACTCACCGGAACTAGAATCCTTCCTCCGCCTTCACTGTCCCTACCCCTCTCTCACTGCTTCGATCTCACTTGCTCTCTCTCCGGCAATTAATTGTTGCTACTTTGGAAATCGATCTGCTCATGAAATCTAACTGCTGAAGTTATTTCTCCAAGCCCCATCAACTTCTTCTTATGATCCTCTATTGAGGCTTCAACGACCAAGATTAGATCTTAATCGGTGGCTAGGATTAACTAGAAGTCGATCCATGTGAGTTTCTAGAACATTCACACCTTGACTTAATTAATTTTGATTAATTAGTTATATTCAATAAGTTTAGACTTAGGAAATATTTCAAAACTGACTAATAATCTAATTAGGTCATTTCTAGGCGGAATTTCTAGAAATGATTTCTGGGTTTTGGAGATCTCATGCATTCTAGCCTCTCCACAAAATTTTAAGGCTAGAACACATTCGATGCTACAAAAACTAACAAGGTGATCTTTGAAGAATTAACCTTGATAATGCATGGGACCACAGGGGACCAAGTGGACCCGAAGTTCGATCAAGGGGATAGGATTTAGCAACCAATGATATGCATGACCTAATTAGGGAGGGGAAAGGGATCAAGGAATGAATTTTCGATGAAAGGAAATGCAAGGATCCTAGTGAGGTTTCTAGCCTAAGGGAAACCAAGGGCAATAATTGGTCTTCGAGCTAGGGATTGTGATATCTCAATATCCCACTGTCGGAATCTCATGAAATTTGGAAGGCTTCTTGAGGATACATAAACGTAGTTGTGGACCGAAAATATAAGTATTTGGATGGCTAGATCATGAGATAATTGATGCCCTACATGACCTAGAGAAGAGGAAAGGGGAGAAGGAAAATAGGTTTAAGGTGATCACCTTTGGGTGGACCGGCGCCTAATCCTTTGGGGAGATTGGAATCATGTAGAATTATGACTATGGACCTTCGAATTTTCTAAGTCAAGGAGGCCTCAAAGACAACTTCACTAGTCACTAAGGCAGCAACAAAAGCAACTTCAAAGACTTTATACTTGGTTTTGCAGGATAAATGGCTTGTCAAGATGAATTTCAATAATGAAACATCCCTAGGAACATTCATTCATTATACATGGCCCATACATGAAGCATTCACTATCCAGAAACAAAATTTCCACAACTTTGCATAAGAGATGCAGCAAATAAGCCCTAGTATAGTGAAATCTCAGCAACAGTATACGTGACAAAATTAGAAAGAAAGAATAGCATTAAAATGTACTTACATGTATAAGAATATATTCAACCATCCAAAAACATGCCATCAAGAAGCTCCAAGACTATCCAAACATCAAAATTCATTCCATGCTACAAAAATTCGTCCTCCAAGAAGGAGAGCAAAAATCTCTAAAGAGATACTAGTTCCAAATCCACGAGATGATATTAAAATAAATCTCCATCACTTCTATTTATACACTTCTAATGAGTTTGATTTAGCTATTTAAGCGTACATTAGCCCCTAAAATAAAATAATGTGCAAAACAACTAACTTTTGGTGACAAGCCCACCAAACTAACTCATAAACAAAAGAATAAGCCTCTCAAGAGGTCGAATGATCAATAATACATGTCGTTGGGACTTCTAAAAAGCCCGATGAAATCCATAAGTGCCAAAATGATTAATAGGACTCCCAAAAGTAGTGGACAAGAGGTTGGCCCCTTGTTCTCGAAATAATAAACATGTGGTGCTGCCAATGGGTGTGAGGGCACACAAGTACTTCATGGGCCTTCAAGTAGGTCAAATATGTTTGTAGACCATCTGTAAGAGATCAAATGATAGTGTAAGTGATCCTACATCAACATACAAGTCCTGGGTCATCTGCCAAGTGTATGGTACAACTGTTGGGCCGGCTAGGTATGGTGAACCAGGTGCATCATCCTCATCCAGTAAGTGAATCTCGAGCAATCTCAGGACATCTTTGGGGATCCATGGAGTGTTGTCTACTTTTGTGGAGGTCTGTGGCTCTCAACACACACCCTACATTTGCCAATGTAGCCCTTTAGAGGGTTAGGACCCTGTATAGGGACACCAAACTGAAAATGGAGACCATTTGCAATCCTGCATAAGATCCAATACGTCCCTTAGCCTTCTAGTACAAGAAGTCATCAAAGGAGATTGAGTTAAAGAGCTTACAAACCATGGACAATAGGTGGGCACTTCATAATGGCATGCCTTTGCATAGTAGGCTTTGGGATAGGCTAATGTCTCCAAGCTCCAAATGGGGTTAACCAAGTATCTTATTAGGTGGTTTCTACCTTTAAAGGGGATAGTATGTCCAAGGTACATCCTTCAAAGGGTGGTAGCATGTGATAAAGAGATGAATGGAGTAGGGAATGAAAAGGGCAAGCCTTGGGCCACATGCTGGGGTACTAGGGTAGCTAGCAAAAGGGAAGCCCACACTTGGGTATATAATGTATAGAAGGGAGCAATCATGGTACATGAGGTGCCTCGGCCTTGATTTTTCCACTCTTCTTTATATCATTCTTTTTCCTTTTATGGTTTTTCTTTCATTAACTGCTCAAGGCTCAAGGGATAAGAGCATGATGTGTAAGGTATAGTAGTGGATACCAACTTTAGGGTAGGGTGGTTCATTACCCACCAGGGGTTGAGGCAATTATGGGTTCCTGAATGATAAAGGAGGCTCATCTGGCACCTGTAGGAACTAGGGTGATGGCCATGATAATGGGCTAAAGCTCATGTATTGCCTTTTACCCACGTGCTAAACGTGTTTGTCCGAACCATCTTTTGCATTTTTTGGTACATTTTCTTGTTGAATGTGGCCAATTATGCTTTTACTGTTCTTTTCAGCTAACATCAACCTTCAGGGCATCATTCCAGGCCCGACCCAAGGTCTAGGCAAGGGGAAGGGGAAGGGGAAGGCTAACCCTATGTGGACCTAGTGGAGGAATGTGGACCCAGGTGGGAGGAATGATGAATGGAGTTATAATGAGTGGAAGGGGAGTGATATGTGTGGATGAGGGAGCGAGACCACACAACCAAAATCAGGATTTCCCATGAAGTACGATCCCTAAAGACCAACGGTCAATAAAATAGATCCCTCGAGACTAGGGTCCAAGGTTAACATCCAAACGAGGTCTAGGGGACAAGAGCACAGACCTAGTCCACTCTTTCCACCGAATCCCCCCATTAATCCATGCCCAAAAGTTTCCATAATAAGTAAACTACAATACTCAATTACCAAATGACAAGGCATACCTTCAGGTTTGGGAGGCCTACCTTCAAACATATGACCATGGCAGATGGGTGAAGGATCACATGGATGGCTCAAGTGGCGCAGAAATGGCACAAATAGCTAGTTGGTGGCTACAAGGGGCTGATGGCTGTCAGATGAGGACCATCTTCTAGAAAAAAAATCTAGGGATATCACCCACAAAATGGTGGATAACATTTGGCTCCAACTGGGACGTGATCTATCGAACAGCGGGCAAAGCTACACGAATAGAAGGTCACGAGAACACCAACAATCTCTTGGTACACTGCAGACATGTTACCTACACATAGATGAAAAACACGGGGCAACATGCTTAAGCGGCGTCTCATGATCGCACATGCTTGGATTACACCCATAAATCGACTCATAAAAATAAACTTTTAAAGATAGTTTTAAATCTAAATGCAGCTAATCTATCATGAGAAATATCATATGACATTAGTTCTAATGCAAAAATCAATATTCAATGCATCCTACCCTAACATGCATATGATACAAAACTAATAATAGGTGTAATCATAAAGCCAACGCAACAAACATATCATCAAATCAATATAAATATGCCAGCCTATATGATTACTCGTGTGGCAAATGCCAAAGCGAATGTGGATAGAATCATATGGATGATAAGGTCGATGGGAGGTAGGAAAATAGAATGCCCACACATGGATGATCATGTGAGAAGAGATAAGAAAAGGATGTAAACTAGCCCATGAGATCGTCTCTTCTAACTAAAATATAGAGATGTCAATGATTAGGCCTGTTACCCACCATTTTGTGGGTGGTATAAACCCAAGTGTGGGCTTCCCTTTTATTAGCTACCCTTGTACCCCAGCATGTGGCCCAAGGCTGCCCTTCTCATCCCCTACTCCATTCACCTATCTGTCACATGCCACCACCTTTTGAAGGATGTACCTTGAACTTATTATCCCTTTTAGAAGTAGACACCACCGAATAGGATACTTGGTTAACCCCATTTGGAGTTTAGGAGACATTGGCACATTCCGAAGCCCATTATGGAAGGACATGCCATTATGAAGTTGTTGGAATTTCTAAGTCTATCCGTTAGAAATTATTCCTGTATTATCAGATTTATTTCTTCCTACTTGTTCAATTACTTAATAAGTTATTTACCATGTAAATACTGAAAATAAATACAAGTATAGTATCAACACATATAGATCATCAACTGAAAGAAAAACAAGCACAAGTGACACCGTTGTTTTTGGACTAATGTCCCTGGAAAAACACAATGCGGGAAAACCAGCAGTTTCAAAATACAATCTGGGTGCCATAAATGGCTCACCCAATAGAGAATGCCCTCGACAGTAGTACCTCTCCGTCAGAGATAGATATTCCAACTAAATCATCGGAGGAACGATCCCACAACAACACTGCAGCACTTTTGTTGTCCTCTGTCACCCTGATAGGGACTGCATCACCCTATCCAACTCTCCAGCTCCAATCTGCCGCACAAAATCTCTCAGCGTCAGCCTCTAGGGTCTGCATCAGCGTCTCTGGCCCAGCGTCAACCTATTTGGCCCAGCGTCAGCCTCTCGGGGCTCTGCATCAGCCTCTGAAGCCTCTGCATCTCCCACGTTGGCCCTACTGAAGCTCTGGAGTCTGCACAGCTCCTGGCTGCCTCCACGTGGCCTCTGGCTGCCTGTGCGTGGCCTCTCGTCGGCTCTGCATCAACCCTCTTCCAGCGTTTGCATTGATGCTCCCAGTACATTCTCTGCCTCTCTGCTACTGTATTCACTGACCCTCAGCTGCAACTCTGATCACTCCTTCGATTTCCTCAGCAAGCTCTGCCCCAGAAAATCGAATTCTTGATGAACTCGGTGTGTTCTCCAACTGACCCTCAAGCCTCCTCTTATACTTTTCTCGTTGGTCCATCAACGACCCAGATTAAATCTCTAATCAATGGCTAAGATTAGATTTGGCCTGATCCATGACTTTTGGACCATTCTAACTCAGTTTTATATTAATTCACATTAATATTTTATTTTTCCTAAGTTTAGACTTAGGAACTCCATTAAAAATATTAATTATTTTAATATCTCCCAAACTAGTTAGATTCTAACCAAACCATTTCTGGGTCTTGGAGATCTCATGTGCTTTAGCCTCTCCACCAATTTTCGTGGCTAGAGCACATCCAATGCTACCCCAAATCTACAGAAGTCCCCACCTGTGGTCCATGGTTGGTAAGCTCATTTACATGATTTCCCTAATGACTTGTTGTACTAGAAGGCTAGGGGATGCATTGGACCTTATACGGGATTGCAGATGGTCTCCATCTTGGGTTTGGTCTCCCTATACGGGGTCCTAATCCTCCAGAGGGCTACATTGGCACATGTAGGGTATGTGTTGAGAGCCATGGGCCTCCACAGTGGTAGACAACACTACATGGTGTTAGAGAATCTAGGGCAAAGTAGTGTTATGATGATTCTTTGAGACTTGATAAAAATTTGTGAAGTCTTTTTACTTTTTTCTTAGTTAGCTTATACTTCTTCTTCTTATTATTAGTGCATATGTGTGTGCTTCATCAAACTGCTACCAAAACAAAACAACAAGAACACAGAATTTGGCTTTCTGCCAGGGACAAACCCTCTCCACTCTTGAGAGGGAAACCCTTTGTAAGTTCTCTTATTGAAGCTTCTTATTTGAACAACTACCAAACCCTAGACCGTTGACTAGGATGTCCTCCACACATGAGTCAAATCCTTCCTCTTGCTGCACTGTCATTTCCGACACATCTTCCGGCTCTTCTTCCAACACTGTCTTCCAATACTTTTGCACCTTAGGTTAAGAAACCCTAGAATATTAGGGCTCCTCTTCTTCGCTATAAGGAGGTCCTTCTTTACTTATCTTGGAGACCTTGTAGACCTTTCTCTATATCCAAATGATACCCTTCAAAGTGCTGCCTTTAAACTGTTGTCAATTTGCAACAACTTACCTCTGAAATCCTCGCACGTGTGGACAACAAGAACCCTAGAACAATCCTTCGATTCTCGCTGGCTCAGCGACCTTTCCTCGCTGATGAGAGAGGCCTTGTAGGGAGATATAATGACCTGCACCTTACTGTAGTTGTAGCCATAGGTAGTCCTTACTTCTTCGCATGTGTGATTGCATGTATGCCCTAAAGACAATCTTTTCTTCTTCGTTGTTTCTCCTTCCTTCGCTGCCCTTGTAGCCCTCCTTCTCACCTTTTCTTCATGTTACTTTGTCCTCCTTTCTTGTGGATTTCAGAGATATGATTGTGTGTGTAAATGAGGAGTGGACAGCCTCTATTTATAGAGGTTTGTCCCTCCTCTCTCAAGCCGACATGACTGTCCATTAGGCCGACTTGACTGCTTCATTATATTTCACATTTATTCATCGTTTTTAATGCTTGTCAACTTCGTTGGGGCTAGGAGAGGATTTGACCATGATTGGACTTATTTCCTTGACCTTGTATGATGACTTACATAATGTAACATGCCCTCAAAGGGTCTTTTCAGAATTACATTTTGACTTTGACTCTCTAAAAGCACTTCAAAATGTGCTTAACCTATTTCCAATGAGCAAAAAACTCATTGACAAATAATACAAAAAAATAATATCTCTTTTCTTGAATAAGTACAAATATCAAAATTACATATATGAAGACTAAACCTAGTTATATCTTCTGCAACACATGGATCCCCGAGGATGGTCAGAGATGCTCGAGATACTCCCATTGGACGAGGAAGATGCAACTGGTTCATCTTTGCCCAGTCAGCCCCACCAATGTACCATGCACTTGGTAGCTGACCCAGTATTTGTAGGACATTGTGGCATCCCTTACACCATCATCAGAGCCCTTACAGATAATCTACTGGCATTTTCGACTCATTTGGAGACCCATGAGGTTATTGTTGTGCCCCCACACCAATTAGGAACACCATAGGTTTATTGTTTGGAGAACAAGGAGCCAACCCCTTGTCCATCACTTTTGAGGGTCCTACTCTACATTATGGCACCCATGGACTTCATCGGGCCTCTTAGAGGACCCTACAACATGCATAGATTATTATTTGACCTCTTGAGAGGCTTATTCTTTCATTTGTCAGCTAGTTCGGTGGGCTTGTCACCAAAAGTTAGATTATTATAACATTATTTTATTTTTGGGGCTTATGTAGGCCAAGGAGGCTAATTCCAACTCCTCTTTAGTGTATAAATATAAGTGAGATGAGTTCATTTTCTCATCATCATTTCGGATTGGATCTCTTCTCGCTCTTGAGAATTTCGCACTTTTTCTTAGAGGATGAATTGGAGCTTTATGGATGAATTTTGATGTGTGGATTTGGTCTATCCTATCTTGTAGCTTCTCTATTGTCAAATTGTGGATGGTTGGATATATTCTATTACATGTTTAAGTACACACTTTTAATGCTATTGTTGTTTTAATTTGTCATATAAATTGGACTAGGATTTTCACTATTTTTAGGGCTAATTGTTGCATGCATTTATTGCTTAAATTATGGTATTTTGTCTCTATACAACATCTCTCAATGTATGGGCCATGTAATGTGAATGAAATCTCCTAGGGGTAATTCTATCAACGAATTTATCTTGATAATCCATCACCTTTTGCACATCAAAGTATAAAAGCTGCAAGATTGCTTCTCTTTGACCTAGAAGGCTAGTGAAATAGTCTTGAGGCCTCCTTAACTAAGAACCAAAGGTCGTCACTCATATTCATCATAGACTCCATTCTCCCAAGACTAAGACACTGATCTACCAAAAGGTGGTCACCTAAACTCAACTTCTTTCACCTTTTCTTAGGTCTAGCCAAATTGGGTCACCTAGGGCATCATTTTCCTGGTGAACTAGCCCTCCAAAAAGTTCGATCTCCTAGCCCCTCCTGATTTGGTGTTTCCTCAAGACCTCCTCCAAATTTGAGGCCATTCCGATGGTGGAGTTGTGAGAAAAGCCAAGCTCTAGCTCTAAGATCAAACTTTGCCCTAGCATCCCCAAGGCTAGTACCTTATAGGATAAATTCAACACCTTTACGTGAATATTCTTTCTTTGATCCTTTCCCCTACCTTGTCTAGGCTAAGAACATCATTGGTTGCTAAAATATTTCCTCCTAACCTAGACTGGGTCCATCTGGTCTTGTGTGGTCTTGTTCCTTTGAAAGGGAAATTCTTCAGGAACCATTCAAGATACCATTTCAATTAAGATTTTAGGGATTGGGAAACTCTTTCACAAGTCATATTCCCCAAACCTAACCCTCAAATCCTCCCTCCTTCTCCTAGAAGACATTGTACCTTGCTTAGAAAGCAAGCAAGCTCTATCCTTCAACCTCTTATGGAAAGGGATCATTTGGGTCACACCATATCCACTTATTGATTTGTCCTTCATTGGTGACTCCATAATATAGCGGGTCTCCTCCCATCTGTGAATGTTCATAAATAGTACAGAGCCTTAACTGAGGTGACAGTGGGCTAAGTCTCCATTTGTTGCCCTTGGTCTAGCATTTGCCCTTTAGGGATCCCTTTAGGTCCCCTGCTAGTTTGAGCGTTAACAAGGCCCATAAACTCATGATGGATGGCAACCTCGAGCATATGATGGTCCTTATTATTTATATCAAATTTTATGGCCTCTACAGGGATATGATTAGTAGGAACGTGAGATTGATGAGATGGAGAAACACAAGTAGGTTTCCCATGATGATCACACTGGAAAGGGGAGGTTATAGATTGATCATGATCTTGAGGGGGCACCCAGGGAGATAAAGAATATCCAATGAGGGGCTATTTCTTGACACTATGCTCAGAAAGGGGAAAGGGATCAAGGTCACTTGAGATTATATGAGAACAAACACGGGAATCACTCTCAAAATGATGAACAAGAGAAGAAGGCAAAGGGGAGGGCGGAGTGTTATATCCAAAAGGTCTCTCTTCCGCAAAATCATAATCTAAAGGCTCAAGTGATTTGAATATAGAATCATAAGGAGCCTTATCGATTTCGTTAGTATCATAGATTGGGCCTCTCTTAACAGGAAAATGATCACTTCCAACTACCCCTCCGTATGCAAGGGAAAATAAAATTTCTCCTTCCCAAGGGCACCAATGGATATGTCATCATAAATAATACCTGAGAGAAAGGGAGGACCAATTTTAGCCTCATCCTCCTTGTCAGTGTCGTAAATGGGAGCAAAATCAAATTGAGGACCAATAATTTCCCATTTCTCCTTTTCAATATGGAAATAATCTCCAATATCATCTTCTAAGGGGCAAATGGGATCTCCTTCCTCAAGGTTCTCAAAAGGAGAGTCATGAGGAGTAATATCCTCGAGAAAGGTAAGGTTAGCCTCAACTTCATCCTTCCCAACACATGTTCTCAAAATCATCATTTTCATCATGTGGACCCCAGGAGAACTCGTCTTCTTGCTCATGACTTAGATTCTCAATGTCTTGATGATGGTCAATGAAGGCTTCCTCTTGGATGTTTAATGTGGGGCATACTGGAAAATGTCTAAGAAAGCCATCAACGAACTCCTCAAGAGATGAGATGCTCTTAAGTTCATGATCATGCAGCCATGAGTTATAACCACAGAGAGATCCCATCAACAACAACATAAGGACATCTTGGTGAACAACCTCCTCTCTTGAAGTATGTGCATTAAATCTTTCTACGTGGTCAATTCCGGAGAGTCGATCACCATCAAACACAGGCACCCCATGTACCATCCTTCCCGTGACATGATTAGGTTGCCCAGGGATGCTAGCAATGTCCAAAGAGGGAAATTTATCAAAGAAAGACAACCTATTTGAGATATACGTGAGAAATATGTAGGAGTCGCCAAGGTGAATTTAAAGATACCTAGAAAAATGCTTGCTTCACCATACAAGCACTGAGCTTAAAGTTCAATGAAGAACTAGGGCTTCGTCCTTCAAATGGAGTTGCCAATAATGTTATGTCAATATGTCGTATGGGGAACCAAACACAAGTTTCGTGTCCCCGGCAACGGCGCCAAAATGTTTCCGCTCAAACTACCAGGGATCCCCAAAGGGATCCTTGAAGGGTTACTATTAGGCTAAGGGCAACAATGGAGCGATAGCCCACTACCACCTCGGCTAAGGCTCCCTACTCTTTACAGACTTTCACCGATGGGAGGAGACCCATTATGATAAGGATCACGAAATGGACGGACCAATGATAGGGTGATTGGTGATCCTGGAATCCTATTCACAAGAGTGGCTCAAACATGTGGCTTCCTTGTCTTGGAAGACAAGATGGAAGGCTCTCTAGGAAGGGCTTGGCGAAAATTTCTAAGGTTAGATTTTGAGTATGTGTCTTATAAAGGAGATCCCTAAGACCTAGAATTCTTGTGGAAACTTGTGTTCCAGGTGATCTTTGAAGAATTAACCTTGATAGTGCATGGGACAACACGAGACCAAGTGGACCCGAGGTTCGGTGAAGGGGATATGATTTAGCAACCAATGAAATGCTTGACCTAATTAGGGAGGGGAAAGGGATCAAGGAATGAATTTTCAATGAAAGGAAATGAAAGGATCCCAATGAGGTTTCTAGCCTAAAGGAAACCAAGGGCAATAATTGGTCTTCGAGCTAGGGATTGCGATATCTCAATATCCCACCATCGGAATCTCATGAAATTTGGAGGGCTTCTTGAGGATACACCAGCGCAGTTATGGACCGAAAATAGAAGTATTTGGATGGCTAGATCATGAGATAATTGATGCCCTAGGTGACCTAGAGAAGAGGAAAGGGGAGAAGGAAAATAGGTTTAAGGTGATCACCTTTGGATGGACCAGTGCCTAATCCTTTGGGGAGATTGGATTCAGGTAGAATTATGACTATGGACCTTTGAATTTTCTAGGTCAAGGAGGCCTCAAAGACAACTTCACTAGTCACTAAAGCAGCAGCAAAAGCAACTTCAAAGACTTTATACTTCATTTTGCAAGATAAATGGCTTGTCAAGCTGAATTTCAGTAATGAAACATCCATAGGAACATTCATTCATTATACATGGCCCATACATGAAGCATTCACCATCCAGAAACAAAATTTCCACAACTTTGTGTAAGAGATGCAGCAAATAAGCCCAAGTATAGTGAAATCCCAGCGACAATGTATGTGACCAAAATTAGAAAGAATGAATCGCATTAAAATGTACTTACATGTATAAGAATATATCCAACCATACAAAAACCTGCCATTAAGAAGCTCCAAGACAAATGAAAATTATCCAAACATCAAAATTCATTCCATGCTACAAAAATTCGTCCTCCAAGAAGGATAGCGAAAATCTCTAAAGAGATACTAGTTCCAAATCCAAGTGATGATGCTAAAATGAATCCCCATCACTTCTATTTATACACTTCTAATGAGTTCGATTTAGCTATTTGGGCCTACATTAGCCCCTAAAATAAAAAAAAATGTACAAAACAACAAACTTTTGGTGACAAGCCCACCAAACTAGCTCATAAACAAAAGAATAAGCCTCAAGAGATCGAATGATCAATAATACATGTCGTTGGGCCTTCTAAGAAGCCTAAGGAAGTCCATAAGTGCCACAATGATTAATAGGACTCCCAAAAGTAGTGGACAAGAGGTTGGCTCCTTGTTCTCCAAATAATAAACCTATGGTGCTCCTAATGGGTGTGAGGGCACACAAGTAACCTCATGGGCCTCCAAGTAGGTCGAAAATGCATGTAGACCATTTTTAAAGGCTCAGATGATGGTGGAAGTGATGCCACATCAGCATACAAGTCTTGGGTCATCTACCAAGAGTATGGTACAATTGTGGGGCCGACTAGGAAGGTGAACTAAGTGCATCTTCCTCGTCTAGTAGGTGAATCTCGAGCAATCTCTGAACATCTCTAGGGATCCATGGAGTGTTTTCTACTATTGTGGAAGTCCGTGGCTTTCAACACACGCTCTACATGTGCCAATGTAGCCCTCTAGAGGGTTAGGACCTTGTATAAGGAGACCAAACCCAAAATGGAAACCATCTGCAATCCTGCATTAGATCCAATGCATCCCCTAGCCTTCCAATACAAGAAGTCATCAAAAGAAATTGAGTTAAAGAGCTTACAAACCATGGACAACAGGTGGGCACTTCAGAATGGCATGCCCTTTCATATTGGGCTTTGGCATATGCTAATGTCTCCAAGGTCCAAATTGGGTTAACCAAATATCTTATTAGGTGGTTTCTACCTTTAAAGGGGATAGTATGTCCAAGGTACATCCTTCAAAGGGTGGTGGCATGTGATAAAGAGATGAATGGAGTAGGGAATGAAAAGGGGAAGCTTCGAGCCACCTGCTGGGGTCAATGTTGCACGAAGCGGGAGCGAAGCGGAAGCGTTTTTTGGAAGCGGGGATGCCGAAGCGTCATTTTCCAAAAATCTAGGAAGCGAAGCGTCCGCGGAAGCGTCTGCTATATATATATATTTTTTATATTTTTTTGCATTTATACTCAAAACAAACATCCCAAATACCAAATTAATTGTAGAAGACATGAAAACATGCATATTTTTGCATAAATCAAGATAGATATTAAATCCATTGTACATTAATGATCTAGAATCTAGATTCTTCTCCTCTTGTCTAGCCTTTGCCTCTACCTCGATTGTCTAGGGATATTAGTCAACATTGCCCAATTTTGATCAAACTACCTAATTCAAGACTTAAAATATGGTAGAAAAAGCTTAACATGTTTGATCGATGATTTTGACTTGATTGAAAGGTAATTTTTTGCTAAGGGCGTGCCGCGTGACAAAGGAGTTCAACAATTAACACCACCAACACCAGGGTACATATAGGGCTTGGTGCTCTTGATTAAATGCTAATCGCATACCTTCATACTTGATATAATCTAATGAAATGCCACAATCCCATTGATCCTGAATACCTGAAAACTGTTAAGTCTGCTGAATTTTGAATAGGATATGAAATTCTATTTTCTCCATATGAAGTCCAATGAGGCTGGAACCACTCTCAAACATTCTGAGTCATTTCATGGTAATGTTAAAAATTTAAGTAAAAGGATGAAAATGAAAAATAAAGGAGAATGTCACTTTTACTTTAAGAATTTAACATTACCATGAGGGAGCATTTGCTATATTTATATTTTTTTTTGCTTTCATTTGTCACCCTAACCCAAGGTGGACCCACCCCCAACAAGCAAACTCACCTAAAATTTAAAAAAAAATTGAAAAAAAAACGATTTTCTAAATGCTTTTCCGGAAGCTTTTCTGGAAGCGTACGGAAGCGTCTGGGAAGCGTCTGGGAAGCGCCTGGGAAGCGTCTGGGAAGCGTCTGGGAAGCGCCGTACGAAGCGCGCTTCGGCGCTTCGGAAGCGCCAGCGCTTCCAAATTTCCAGGAAGCGTCTAAAAATTTCGGAAGCGCGCTTCCGGCCAAGCTTCCTAGGCGCTTCCGTACGGGACGCGCTTCGAGGCTTGGAACCGGGGGGGGGGGGGGGCGCTTCGTGCAACACTGGCTGGGGTACCAAGGTAACTAGCAAAACAAAAGCCCACACTTGGGTATATAATGCATACGGAGGGAGAAATCGTGGTACATGAGGTGACCTTGCCTTGATTTTTCCACCCTTCTTTCTATGCCTTTTTCCCTTTATGATTTTTCTTTGATTAACTACTTGGGGCTCAAGGTATAAGAGCATGATGTGTAAGGTATAGCAGTGGATACCCCCATTAAGGTAGGGTGGTTCATTGCCCACTAGGGATTGGGACAATCATGGGTTTTTGAATGATAAAGGAGGCTCATCTGGAGCCTGTAGGAACTAGGGTGATAGCCATGATAATAGGGTAGAGCTCATGTATGCCTTTTGCCCACGTGCTAAATCTGTTTGTGTTGGCCATCTTTTGAATCTTTTGGTACATTTTCCTGTTGAATGTGGCCAATTATGCTTTTACTTTTCTGTTTAGCTGCATCAACCTCTAGGGCATCTTTCCAAGCCTGAACCAGGGTATGGGCAAGGGGAAGGGGAAGGCTAACCCTATGTGGACCTAGTGGAGGAATGTGGACCCAGGTGGGAGGAATGATGAATGGGGTTATAATGAGCAGAAGGGGAGTGATATGTTTGGATGAAGGAGCGGGACCACGCAACCAAAATCAAGGTTTCCCATGAAGTACCATCCCTAGAGCCCAGAGTCAGTAAAAGAGATCCCATAAGAGTAGGGTGCAAGGTGAACATCCAAAAAAGGTCTAAGGGACACGAGCACAGACCTAGCCTATTCTTTCCGCTGAATCACCCCATTAATCCATGCCCAAAAGTTTCCGTGATAAGTAAGCTATAGTACTCAATTACCAAATGACAAGGCATACTTTCAGGTTTGGGAGGCTCACCTTCAAACATACGACCATGACAGATGGGTGAAGGATCACATGGCTAGCTCAGGTGGCAAAGAAATGGTACAACGAGCTAGTTGGTGGTTGCAAGGGGTTGCTCGCTGCCGGATGAGGACCATCTTCTAGAAAAAAATCTAGGGATATCACGCACAAAATGGTGGGTAACAAGAGTCATTGCCTCATCTGAAGGTGACAGTTTTTCTTTATGTCCCGAGGTTGAAGAAGAGTTTGATGTTCTATACGTTCCAGGGCTACATTCGCACATGTAGGGTGTGTGTTGAGAGCCATGGGCCTCCACAACAATAGACAACACTCCATGGATCCCCAGAGATGTTCAGAGATTACTCTAGATTCACCTATTGGATGAGGAAGATGCACCTGGTTCACCTTTGCCTAGCCAGCTCCACAATTGTACCATGCACTTGGCAGATGACCCAAGACTTGTGTGTTGATATAGCATCACTTACACCATCATCTAAGCCCTTACAGATAGTCTACATTGTACAGGGATCTTCAACTTACTTGGAGACCCATGAGGTCATTTGTGTGCCCTCACAACCATTGGGAGCAATACAGGTTTATTATGTGGAGAACAAGGGGCCAACCCCTTTGTCATTACTTTTAGAAGTCCTATTCATCATTTTGGCACTTATGGACTTCATCAGACTTCTTAGAGAGCCCAATGACATGCATTATCGATCATTCGACCTCTTGTGAGGCTTGTTATTTTGTTTATGAGCTAATTTGGTGGGCTTGACACCAAAAGTTAGTTATTTGCACATTATTTTTATTTTATGGGCTAATGTAGGCTCAAATACATAAATCGAACTCCTTAGAGGTGTATAAATACAAATGATGAGAGTTCATTTCTCATCATCACTTGGTTTGGGCTTGTATCTCTCTTGAGATTTTCGCTATTTCTTCTTGGTGGACGAAGCTTTGGAGCATGGATGAATTTTGATGTATGAATTGTCTTTTCTTATCTTGGAGCTTCTTGATTGGCAAGTTTATTGGTCGTTGGATATATTCTCTTACATTTAAGTACAAATTTAATACTATTTACTCTTTTACTTTGTCACATACATTGATGATGAGATTTTTGCTATACTAGGAGAGTGATCTGCATGCATTTTCTGCGAAATTGTGGAAATATGTTTCTATATAGCATATCTCTATGTATGGACCATGTATGTTGAACGAATTCTCCTAGGGATAATCCTATGGTTGAATTTATCTTGACAAGCCATGTTACCTTGAAAACAAAGTATAAAAGCTTTTAAGGTCACTCTCCTTTGCCCTAATGAGAAGCGAAGTTGATCTTAAGGCCTCCTTGACCTAGAAACAAAGTTTCTCTTCATATTCTTCTTGATTCCAATCTCCCCAAAGGATTAGGCATTGGTCTACCATTAGGTGATCACTCGAAGAAACATTTTTCTTCACCTGTCCCTCTTTACTCTACGTCTAGCCACATTGGGGCTCCTACGGCATCATTTTCCCAACAAACCACCCATAAGAAAAATTCGATCTCTTGGCTTCTACTGTGTTGGTGTGTCTCCTAGGCCTCCTCCAAATTTGAGGAAATTCCGACGGTGCAGTTGTGAGATATCCTAAACCCTAGCCTAGAGATTGGTTTTTTCCCTAAGTTTCCCTAGGGTAGTTCCTCATAGGGATCATTTTACACCTTCAACTAAAAATCAATTCTTTGGTTCCTTTCTCCTCCTTATTTAGGTCAAGTCTATCATTGGTTGCTAAACTCCTTCCTCTTGACCTAATCTGCGTCCACTTGGTCCCATGTGGTCCCATACCTTTGAAAAGTCAACTCTTCAAAAACCATTTGGGAAACCAAGTTCAACAAGGATTTTAGGGTTTTGAAAGCTCCTTTACAAGTCACATTCAGTAAACCTAGCCCTTAAATCCTCATCACCTTCTCCTGGAAAGCTTTGTACCTTGCTTAAGAAGCAAGCAAGCCCTATTCTTGAGCCTACCCTAGGAAAGGGTCCCCGAGATCACTTCACACTCATCTTAGTTGATCTATCTTTTATAAGTGATTCTCTATATACTGGGTCTCCTCCCATCAATGAAAGTCTGTAAAGAGTAGGAAGCTTTAGTTGTGGTGAAAGTGGGCTTTAGCTTCAATGTTACTCTTGACCTAGCAAGCGCCCCTCTAGGACCCCCTGCTAGTTTGAGTGGTAACGAGACACAAGCAATTGTTGGACTATTTCTTTTCCATGCATTATTTCTGGGCTAACCATTTGTGGCGTAGGAGTAGCATGGAGTTTTGAAGAGGGTTTGGCTTCTTGTTTATCGTTTTTGTGCTCATCCAAGCATATCTACCCTCTGAGGCTAGGCCATAGGCCCTTAAGGCCTTGTTGCTCTCATCCTAGGCCTATTTGGTGACTGTCACATATCATACCTGAATTAAACTTGTTGCAGACCCTGATCAGAATATTGACACATAATAAAAAGCCTAAAACACTCCTAAATTAACTCATAACATTCACATGACAATTGCAAGTGTTTGGTGATCATTTCATGCATCTTTGGATGACTAAACTTGACTGTTAGAGAACTGATATCTTTGTTGCAGAGGTCTAATCTCAAGCTACAGTTGACTGATTTGAACTTACAGTGGTCTGATCTAGCATAACACTGGCATCGTTTGAATTTGTCTAGCATCAAATTATATATTTGCTTTTCTTCCTTGCATTTGGTGTTGAATTGTGAGCAATCTGTGGGCTGACCTCGTCATATTGTGGACTGATATATAGCTACAGTGGTTGATCATACATTGAAGGTCTGACATATGCTTAAAGTGATTCCATTGGCATTTGAAAGGGAAGATTTAGAAGTGATTCGCATTAAGGATATTGGCATTGCTATTGCCTCTTCTCTCTTGTCTTGTCAGGGATAGCCTTGTTTGGGTTACTATCTCTCTCTCATCTCTTTTCTTGCATCTCATTGTGAATTGCTTCTCTCTTGAGTAGTTAAGTGCATTGCATAGTCTAACATTTTGTTGCATTTCACTTCCTAATCTCAATGTCAGCAATCTCATCTAAAATTGCTTGTACTTGTGCTCCTGCAATCTTGAAGTCTTCTCTTGATCCAATTTGCAAATCTAATAAGTGAAAGACAAATTATAATAAGCACACGTAAGTAATCAAGAGGCATTGCTATAACTGTTTCATTGAATAACATTAAAGTTCTTATCTAATTGGTTCTTGTAATCTTGATTGATAGGAGATATCTGACATGTTGGTTATAAGTGATCTTATCTTATTGTCATTGGAGCAATTTTCTCATTGGCTCATCTCTTGCATTCTCTTCCTAGATTAGTCTTACATCATTAAAATTTACCTCCAAACATATGCTTGGTTGATAGAAACTTAGGGCCACCTTCTCTCCCAATTTGCGACACTTGACCTTGCATTGAGGTTAAAACAGGTGACCTTGCCAGTGCTCTTGCGGCCAATCCCTTGTAGGAACGAAGGCATTTGGGTTGTTAGAACTCTAGGGTAGATATCGTTAATGAGGCCTTAGCCCCCTTCCCCTGGACTTCTTTCTACAACCATATGCAAGACTTGCTTCAAAACAATTGAAGAGGAGGTTCTCACCTAGATCAACCGTATAACTAAAAGTAAACAAGATTTTTCATCTCACTTTAGATTACATCCTGCATTTCATCTAGGATAGAGTTTGCATATCATGCTTGGAGTACTTGTCTATCCGATAACTTGGTATATTAATCTTTGTTGTGCAAGTATTTCTCAATTTCAAGGCACTGGTCTATCACTAATATATCCCAAATAATATAATTGTTGTGCTCATTAATTTCACTTGCCGTATAATTTAAAATCGAGTTGCTAAGATATTCATTTGTATCTCCTAAACTCGTTGATTTTAGCCAAGTTCCTCATCCATTTCACCTTCAAGGACTACCCCCCTTTGCCTGCTTTTAGGAGATAGCTTAAATGGAGTGAATAGGGATTAGAGTGACAGCCCCTACTCTGAGCGTTGTGTCTTGGTTGTACACTTCAAGCAACAACAGGTACCAGGGGCCATTCTAACAACTTACTAACAACCCTCCATACTGTACACAAGCTACCATACAATTCATTTCCAATCTGAAACTTATCAGTCTTTCAAAACATCATCATGAAAGACAACCAACATACCTATTCATAGGATGACTTCCTTCCACTAGCAATCATCACATAGAACATCTCAATTAAACACGCTTCTCTTGCCCTGAAAGAGCTCAGTGTTGTGCATTGGAACACTGAGGATTTCGACCCTCTTTAAGGCTTCTATGCCCACTTCAGAGAAGCCATAACTTCAGCCACACCAAATCTCCTTATTCTTTGTGGTTACCTCATACACAGGCCTACTAAACCTTGCATTGTACCTTCAAAATATGCGGCCTTGCTCCAACTCCTTGCCAACCCTCTCAGTTCTCCAAAATAGGCCTCACAACCCTCCAAACAAGCTGGTACAATTGTCTTGGCCCTCTTCTCCTGAACAAAGCAAACTCAGCCAGAATCACAGAGATTTTCCACCATACTTAGCCCAGAACCAAACAAGAAAACTACGCCAGCCTTCTCCCTGTCACAACCAAACCAGAACACAAGAAAGCATCCTAACACATCTTCTTCTCCACCTCCATTTTGCTCCTATAGGTTTGTGGATGCCTTGGATATCTGAAATCTTCCATAGATGAAGTTCGAGCTTTAATGCCAAATGGTGGAGTATAGGTGCCAAATTATAGTTTTTTCTTCATACGAAGGGTCACATCCTTTGGGCAAAGCCGACTTGAACTATTATGAGGCCACCTTGTAAATTTAGAGGGAAAACATAAATTCAAATTTGCTAATAAATGCCTTGATATGAAGCCGACATAGTTACTTTCCCAATTAAATTATGCCACATTAAATAATAGTGAAAGGAGTGACAAGATGAATAGTAAATTCCTTTCTATCAAATTTAAATTCTTTTTGGGGCAAGATGGTTTCTCCTTGGGGTTAGTTGGGCTTCTCCTTGGGGTAATTGGATTTCTCTTAGGGAAATTCATTAGTTTTTGTAGCATCGGAGGTGTTCTAGTCTTGAAACGTTGTGGACAGGCTAAAACACATGAGATCTCCAAAACCCATAAATCATTTATGGAAATTCCACCTAGAAGTGTCTCAATTAGAATATTAGCCTATTTTTTAGTATTTCCTAAGTCTAAAATTAAGAAATCTGGTTAATTAATCATAATTAATTGAGATAAGATGTGAATAATCTAGAAACTCACACGGATCGACAGGGAATTAATCTGGGCCCTTGATTAAATTTTAATCTTTCTTGTTGGAGGTCCAACAGAGGATTATAAGAAGAAGTCAATGGGTAGATGGAGAACTGTTAAAATTGGCAACTAGGGCCAAACTCCATGTGGGTCATCTTATTCATGGCTAATAATATGTTCATTAGATTCCTCTCGTCGAGAGGTGTAGGATTGATCTAAAGATCATCTGATTCCGATAAGTATTTATGGAGATATGAATTTATTTTGATTATGGAATTATTGTCAAGCCGACCTACAACTCATGTAGGCTCAGAAGCCCAACAATTGCATCTATTCAAACATCAACAGTTCTGTATAAATACAGGAGGACTTTTCCTCATTTGCACTCACTCATCTCATCACATCTCTCTCTCTCTCCTGCACAAAAAAGAGGCTCTTCTCTACTGCGCAGAAAAGAGTCTCTCTCTCACACATGTGGAAGGAAGCTGTTGAACCTGAAGCTGCAACTACAGATCCAAAGTTTGACCAGCGTTGACCATCAGATCTCCTCCTCTGAACTGCGTTGTGGGGTCATCTGAACCTCCTCTGAAGGCCGCATTTTTTGGTGGTGGAATCAAGCCGATCCGACGGTCGGTTTGCGAGATATCGACTGCCCTAGTTTTGGTGATGAAGCCGCTAATGCTGATGCTGTTGATCTAGGGTTTTCTCCTGCTGATATAAATCAGATTTATTGTACTATTTATCTCTGCTGAATTATTGAAGATAAAAGAAGATTTGATCAAAGGGTTTCCCCACACATTGTGGGGTTTGTCCTTGGCTAGCCGCCACATCTTGTGTCTCTTGTCTTGGCTTGTTTTCTGTTGATCGTTTAATGTTCTATCTACACTTTACTTATGCACATGTTCTTGCTAATCTATGAATAATAATAAGAAAGAAAAGTAAATTGCTCTAAGCATAGAACATACCATAACTTAACATGGTATCAGAGGTGAAGTGAAGACAAAGCCCGAGAAAGAGCAATAGCAATCACCAAAGAGAAGATTGGCAAGGCTATCCTAAAAGAACTATGGGGTCCTCATCACTCTTTCCTGCCGATGACAAGCTCCGTGAGAAAGCTGACTATCACGGATGGAAGATGTCTATCGATCTAACCTTAGAAGATCAAGGAGTGTTGGACCATGTGAGAGGCAATATTGTTGAGCCTCCATCAAATGCATCCGCTGCTGCCAGGAACAAATGGAAAATCGGAGAAGTCAAAACAAAGAAGATCATCCGGGACTCTATCGACAAGCGCTCGCTGGGCTACATCTCTGACCTGAACACCTCCAAGGAAATCTACGATAGACTGGTGAGTTTATTTAAAGTTAATGATGCAAATCAAGTTTTGTTTTACAGAAATAAGCTAAAGGAAATTAAGAAGGGTAAAGATGAGAGTATGCAAGCATACTTCTTAAGAATCACCAAGATCAAGAACGATCTCCTATCTATTGGGGAGACTTACTAATAGGGAAATGGCACTCACGACTCTTGGAGGATTACCATCCGAATGGCACGTGTTCAGGACTACTCTTCTGAACAATAATGTAATTCCTAGTTTCAATGAATTAATGGCTAGACGCATCCAAGAAGAAACAAAGGTAGAAGAGCAAGAAATGCCCATGCCTAAAGGTCTTCCTGCTGCCGAAAAGAAATAATTCTGGGACTAAATCAAAAAGAAAGGTTGGACCTAAGGCTGGAAGAAAAGGACGATTTTACATCTGTGACAAAGCAGGTCACTATGCAAGGGAGTACCTTGATAGAAAGGACTCACACCAGGGCGATGATCAAAATCCCTTTCATGGCAATCAAAGGAATGGCAAATTCAATAGCAAAGGTAAAAGGAGTGTTGGGAATCAAGGAAGAGGACAACCATTCAAGAAGGCCAGAAATTCTAGGATGTATTATATGTACCTAACCTCAAAAAGAACCTGGTGTCCATCTCGGCAATGGAAGACGAAGGCTACAAGGTAACCTTCAGCGATGGCAAGGTACGTATATGGAAAAATAATGTTAAAGATGCCTTTACTCTTGGGTTTCGTGTTGATTCATTATATCAGGTCGGTGGAAGTCCACTAGGTGTCATGTCTTATGACACATCTCTTTAGTCCGAACTTTGGCATCGGAGGTTTGCCCACCTTCATTATAAAACTCTACCCGATATAAGACAAATGGTGACAGGGATGCCCGAATTCTGAGTAGAGAAAGAAGGTGCATGTCCAGGATGTGCCGAAGGAAAGCTCGAAAGGGGACCATTCCCCTCAAGCCAAAGCAAGACCTTCGATATATTACAATTGGTTCACTCAGGCATATTCGACGCTGGCATTAAGAGGGAGACTACTACACCACATACTCCTTAGCAGAATGGTGTGGCGGAAAGGAAGAACCATACGATTGTGGAAGTTGTCTGTGCCATGCTCCATGATCAAAGACTTCCGAAGTTTCTATGGGTAAATGATGTAACAATGCCTGATGTGAAGGAACCCATGGATCCTATTTATCCACCTGAGCCTTCCTCTTCTAGGAAGAGGCCTTCATGGCTTAGAGGGCTACTTGATGATGCTAAAGGACATGCTACACCCCGAGGAACCTTCCGCAAGAAACCTAACAGGTATCAAGGATCCCTGACCATCATGAGCACGATCATACAAAATGAGCCTTCATCATTCTCAGATGTCGTCAAGCATCAAGTATGGAAGGATGCTATGATCGAAGAATATGAGTCTATTATGAAGAATGATATCTGGGAAGTAGTTCCCAGACCCCAGGACAAGACAGTTGTCACTTCAAAATGGCATTACGAGATAAAGCATGCAGCAGATGGAAGTACGGAAAAGTATAAGGCTCGTTTTGTTGCTCGTGACTTCTCCCGGAAGGAAGGTATAGAATATGATGAGATATTTGCACCTGTTGCCAGATATATGACCATCCACTCGATCATAGCCCTTGCGGCTTCACAAGGATGGAACCTACATCAAATGGATGTCAAGACTGCGTTCTTGCATGGTTCGATCAAAGAGGAGGTCTACGTGGAGCAACCCGAAGGATTTGAGATTTATGATCAAAAATCTCATGTATGCAGGTTGAAGAAAGATCTCTATGGGCTGAAGCAAGCACCTCAAGCATGGTATGAGAGGATCGATAGCTACTTGATGAAGCTAGGATTCACTAGGAGTGAAGCCAATCCTAACCTTTACTTTAAGGTTGAAGATGACAAACCTCTCATACTGGTGTTGTATGTGGACGACCTCTTCCTAACAGGCACAGACCCTCTTATTCACAAATGTAAGAGGGAGTTGGCTTCTGAATTTGCAAATAAAGGATCTAGCACTGATGCATTATTTCCTAGGACTTGAAGTATGGCAGAAGCTAGGGGAAATTTTCTTATCCCAAGGAAAATATGTGGTGAAGATATTGGAAAGATTTGGTATGGTAGACTGCAAGCCTATAGCTAAACCGATGGAGCTTGACTTCGAGATGTTAAGCGGTAGTGCTGCTAGACCTGTTTTACGAAATGCTACCCAGTATCGGCAACTCGTCGGAGCATTAATGTTCTTAGTGAACTCTCGTCCAAACATATGCTTTGCAGTCAACACATTGAGTCAACATATGGTTGAACCTCACCACATACATTGGATTGGTGCCAAGAATCTATTGAAATATCTTCGTGGCACAATCACTTATGGGTTAAGATACACTGTCGGAGATGTGAGACTACTTGGATATACTGATGTTGATTGGGCAGGCAATGTGGAGGACCGTAAGAGCACTTACGGGTGTTGTTTCTCCTTGGGATCTGCTTCGATATCCTGGATGAGCAGGAAGCAGAAGTCGGTGGCTTTGAGCACCGCCGAAGCAGAACATATTGCTGCTAACATGGCCTCATATGAGGCAATCTGGTTGCGAAAGCTCTTCAATGAGCTGTTTGGATTTACATTGGATACCACCGTGATCCTATGTGACAACCAGAGGGGGATTCATTTGTCAGAGAATCTCGTATTTCATGATCGCTCCAAGCATATCGATATCAAGTATCACTATATTCGAGATATGGTGCAACGGGGAGCTATAAGGCTCCGACATATCGGTACAGATGAACAGGTCACCGACATTCTGACAAAGCCCCTAGGGAAAGTCAAATTCTTGACTTTCCAAAAACAACTTGGTGTTGTTCAAAGACCCTCCGATGAGGGTCCTGTATGATGCATTGAGCTCTGGGAGCTCCGGGCGGGTGCGGGGTACTTCTTGGAGCGACATATGACCACAGGGTGATTCACTATCCGCTGGTGGTGTACATATACACCCCGTAGCAACTATGTAGCAGGATGATTGGTTCTCCTGTGAGATCTGGATGATGTGTTCTCCCTAACGATTATGTAGCAGGATCATTGGTTCTCCTATGAGGCCTGGATGATGTGTTCTCCATGGCGATTGTGTAGCAGGATGATTAGTTCTCCTGTGAAGACGGGATTGATTAAGTTCTCCTGTCAAGGCATCGTATCCATGCAGTCAGGGACTCATGGGAAGTACCTCTCATCTGATCAATGAGCAGGGAAATGAAGTTAGGGACCATAGTAGTACTGATGGACGCATCACTGTATCAACCATACTCCCTACCCTAGGATGACCTTCATTGATCTAGGATCAATGATATTGGTCTAGGACCAGTGGTAGGAGTTGTACTCACTATGACGCTGACTTCGGGTTGGTTGAGACTGGTCTAGGACCAGCGATACATACTCTGAGACTGACCTCGAGTCATTGCAGTACTGGTCTGGGACCAGTGAGTGTGGCACATACTATGACGCTGACTTCGGATCGGTTAAGACTGGTTTGGGACCAGTGGTACACTCTCTGAGACTGCGATATTGGTCTGGGACCAGTGGTAGGAGTGGTACATACTATGACGCTGACTTTAAGTCGGTTGAGACTGGTCTGGGACCAGTGGTACACACTGTGAGACTAATTTTGAGTCAGTGGAGGATGATACTGGTTTGGGACCATACTATGACGCTGACTTCGGGTTGGTTGAGACTGGTCTAGGACAAGTGGTACATACTCTGAGACTGACTTTGAGTCATAATGATGCATCCTCGATCATTTCTTCTTCTTCATAATTTGGACAAAAGCATAGCAGAACAAAACAGAGCAGAACAGAGCAGATCAAAACAGGGCAGAACAGAACAAAGTAGAGCAGGCAAAATAGAGCAGAGCAGAGAGGATAGAGCAGAGCAGAGTAGGGGTCAAGCTGTACAGGGGAATGCATTTGATGGATGAATAGTAGCGACCGACAGAAAGATTGCAGATGGAGTTCTCCCTAGTTGAGAGGGAGTGTTAAAATTGGCAACTAGGGCCAAACTCCATGTGGGTCATCTTATTCATGGCTGATAATATGTTTATTAAATTCCTCTCATCGAGAGGTGTAGGATTGATCTAAAGATCATCCAATTCTGATAAGTATTTATGGAGATATGAATTTATTTTGATTATGGAATTATTATCAAGCCGACCTACAACTCATGTAGGCTCAAAAGCCCAACAGTCGCATCTATTCTAACATCAACAGTTGTGTATAAATACAGGACGACTGTAAAGACTATACAAAATTTGATGTAAGGATTGTACAGAATTTAACAACCATTGTAAAGACAGTAAAGGATTTCTTAAAATCATCATGAACCTGTGATAAAATTACATAAAATTTTACAAATCTAATTGACAGAATTGATGAGAGTACCTACCTGTTTTCCTATGGATGAAGAAGCTTTAGAATTTCTCAGCTCGCTCCTGTTACCAAAAGACCATAACCTCCCAGCCAAATCAAGTACAACCTGGGTACTCAGTCCAGATTGCTTTTCAATTTCTGCAATTTGTTCCCCGTGCCCAAAAACTTTAGAACAAGCAAGGCTCCTTCCCACTGTGCTTCTACCCACTGTCCTCAAATTCTTCGTTCTTCCCCCTTTCTCCCCTGTTTTTGGTTTTTCTCGGTTCAGATCCCCCTAAAAACTCTTTCTACCTCTATATGTATAGCTAGCCTTCCTTGGCGGTGACCGCTCTCTCCACCAGCGATCCCACCACTTCCATTCGTAGTGACACCTTTTCCCTCTATATAACGTGAGTCATATTCCTTTAAAGGTGTGGTTATATTATATTTAGGATTTTCTTTTGTTTGTTAAATATAAATGCCTTAGGTTCATACTAGGTACTTTATTTTGATTTACTTTATCATTTTAATAATTTATTAATATTCTAGGATATATAATTATATAACCATATGTAAAAATTAACTTAATTTTTACATCTATTTTTTTATAACCCTTTTTACTTTATACTTTTTTTAAATTTATATCATTGGTATTTGCTCATTAATTATGATGCATTAAGCAATATGCATGTTGATGGGTGAAGGTAACTTCTATTTGAAGCAGTGTCATGATATTCAACATTTATAGTTAATTTTAGAATATAAATACTAGTGCAGTGCATCCAATACATGCATATGTAGCTATCATATGCATGCATTGTATGCATGCTAATATTCTTGCGCTCTCTATATTAAAAATGGGTCATTACAAAGACTTTTCCTCATTTGCACTCACTCATCTCATCACATCTCTCTCTCTCTCTTGCGCAAAAAAGAGGCGCTTCTCTACTGCGCAGAAAAGAGTCTCTCTCACACATGTGGAAGGAAGCTACGGAACCTGAAGCTGCAACTATAGATCCAAAGTTTGACTAGTGTTGAGCATCAAATCTCCTCCTCTGAACTGCGTTATAGGGTCATCTGGACCTCCTCTGAAGGCCGCATTTTTTGCTGGTGGAATCAAGCCGATCCGACGGTCAGTTTGCGAGATATCGACTGCCCTAGTTTTGATGATGAAGTCGCTAACGCTGATGCTGCTGATCTAGAGTTTGCTACTGCTGATATAAATCAGATTTATTGTACTATTTCTCTCTGCTGAATTATTGAAGATAAAAGAAGATATGATCAAAGGGTTTCCCCACACATTGTGGGGTTTGTCCCTAGCTAGCCGCCACATCTTATGTCTCTTGTCTTGGATTGTTTTTGTTGATCGTTTAATGTTCAATCTGCACTTTACTTATGCACATGTGATTGCTAATCTATGAATAATAATAAGAAAGAAAAGTAAATTAATCTAAGCATAGAACATACCATAACTTAACAAGAACACACTTGAGTCACTTGTCAGAACCACAAAGAGTTTGATTTCCTTGGAGAGTTCGATTTTTCAAAGAGCCAACAGTGTTGGGAGAGTTCGAGCTTCAGTAAGGAAGTACAAACAGAGAGGGGCAAAGACAGTGACATCGGAGGAAGCTTTCCAGATCTAGCGAGAGCATTTGCAAACAACCAAAGATAGCCACAGTGAGGTTGACGCAAGGGTTGCACAGAATCCTCTAGAGGCAATTCGATTTTGCTGGAGAGAAGTTGAGTTTCAATTCCAGAGGTTGGGAAAGGGTTCTAGAAGACCGGAGAGACAGTTTCTAAGCTAGTGGTAGACAGGACGGCTACAAGAGCAATTGATTCAGATTGAGCGTAGAAGGGACTAGGCTAGGGTGACACAAGCCTGTGCAGAAGCAATTTGGGTGGCTCACTTGGAGCTGCAGTCAAAGCCCAAATTTTCCTGTGGGGTGAGGAAAATTCCTCACTAGACTTTTGCCAGTATTTTTCTCTGTAGGATAGCCAGATTCGACATCCAGTTGTACCCAGAATTTCTCACTGTTGCATAATAATATAAAACCCTCAACTGCTGCATAGGTTTTCCCGCATTGGTTTTTTCCGAGGACGTTTGTCCAAAAATCACTGTGTCAAATTTTGTGTGTACTAGTACTTTTTCATTTTCCATCATTATTTTCTTCTATTGTTTACTTCTAAAGGTTGCAGTGTGAATTATTTGGTATTTTTCATGGAAATTATATGATGTGAATTATATGATAGTTTTCAAATATTATGTGACATGAAAATGGTCTGGTGAAATATCCCTTCGATTCAAGCTGTATCAACATGTGCATTCCTTAAAACCTACAAAAGAGATTGAGTTCCTCTTCAAGGGTGAAGATCAAAAGCTCTCACAGATCTGATAAAGATATATGTTCTTAAAGGTATTAATGCCATGTATGAATTAAACAACTTGGGTACTAAAGATCTTCCTTGAAGAAATCAATCGCTACAAAATTTGAAGAAGCCAAGCTACTTGGTTTTTTGTGACCAATAATATTGGATAAACCTATTGATGACAAAGATTCCTACTTAAAGTGCTATTGTGGAAGAATCAAACTTGTTGTAAGTTTCTAGGTTGATGTCTCGAACCCATCTTCAAATTTGAGAATAAAAAAAAAATCATCTTGACACTAAGCTTGATGTGTTTAGGATACTTGAAGGATAAATTGATAAAATATAATTGATGGATATATGGATGCTACGCTCAGACCTAGACGATTGAATCTATTAATATGAGGTTGTTGCTACAATGAGTTTGGGTAATAAAATCTGGAATGATCAAGAATCATCATCAAGGACATTGGGATTAGACATTTGAATATATAGGGTTCGTAAATGTTAATTTTCAAATGTTCTATGTTGTAATAATCACTTATAACAATTCTTCTTCGGACTTCCAATAGCAATCAATTATCTGATATATTTTCAATCATCCAATAAAAGTAAAAAATTGTAGATAGAACATAAAACCATATGCACAATAGCCAAGAACAATAGAGACACAGAGATTTGGTCAAAGACCAGGGAAAAACCCCACAAGTGGGAAAACTCTTTCTAAATTCTTCTTCTATTAGATTGCCATCAAATGTTCAGCAAAGAGATACATAGTCCAAGTACATCAATAATGAGTCAAGGCGTCAAATCCTTGACCAACCAAGTCAACTATCCAATATACAATCCAATATGAGCAACATAGTCAAATCTGGTCAAAAGTCAAATCTACAATTTCTAGTCAAAGTCAACAGTAGTCAACGCAGCCCTAACCAGTCCTTGGTAAACAATCAATTCTACTCCAAAAGATTCGATCAAACAGTGAAATGATGCTACCTCTTTTGCTTGATCAAACCTAGTCAAAACAACCCTTAAATTTTGCCCACATATTCGGTCAAAGTCAAAGTTTGACCTGCGAAACCATAGCCCAGAAACTGTAGTCAATGCTAGTCAAAGTACACAAAAAAATCTCAGTCAAAGTGCCAATCAACTCAGCCTCCCAAAACAAATCCAAGAACATGTCAAACGAAGTCAAAACTCCTCAAGTCAATGCAAGTAAAACGATCCCAAAACAGTAGTTGTTGATTTGTGGTAGCATTAGATGTGCTCTAACCGTGAAATTTGGAGGAGAGGCTAAGGCACATGAGATCTCCAAAACCCAAAAATTGTTTTGAGAAATTCCATTTGGATGAGGAGTTATTAAAATAATTAGTATTTTTAATGGGTCCCTAAGTCTAAACTTAGGAAAATAAAAATATTAATGGGTATTAATAAAGATAAGGATGAGAAGCTTCTAAGAGAAAAGGATCAAGTCTGTTTTAATCTTAGCCGTTGATTAGGGACTTAATCTCGGCCATTAATTCATCAACAGGAAAACTATAAGAGAAGACTTGAGGGTCATTTGGACACACACCAACAGATACTCAGTATCCCAAGGAAAATCGATTCTCAGAGAGAAGGAGATCGATTTCAGAGGGAGAGTTGCAGGGTGGAGTAAAAATGGGGATGAGCAACAGTCATGGAGCTCAGAAGAAATGACGCAGGGACTCTGAGAGACAGCATAGAGTAAGACACAAATGAGAGAGACGCAAGGATGACGCAAAGGGACCAGAGCTACGTAGAGCCACACAGAATGACGCGGGGCTGACACAATAGAGAAAGGAAGCTCTCGAGGGTGTCAGAAAGTCTCGGAGAAAAGTCTCAGGTGTTTTCTCCCACTGTCTATGCAAATTTTTCTGTAAAAGCGATTGTTGCGTTTAGATTAGTAAAACCCTCCTCTATTGCATTGGTTTTCCCGCATTGGGTTTTTCCAGGGACAATTATCCAAAATATCTGTGTTGATGTGATTGATTCTTGTGATATTGATTTCTGTATAATGGTGCGATATCTGCACTAGAATTTATTTTAATATTTACTGAAGGGATTTCAAAAATAACTTATTGGGAATAATAAGTAGGCGAAATAAATCAGTTGCTGCAGTAATAGAATTTCTATTTAGAAATTTTCACATGGTATCAGAGCAAAGATTTTGCAACAGAAAGGGAAAATCAATTATGGTTCAAGAGCATGATGCAGAGGCATCCACTCAAGCAAACTCGTGTAGATTTTCAGAAGAATGCACAAGAGATAGAAGTTACGATTATTCTATGTCGACTTCCAGATTGGAAGAAGAAGTTGCTTGCATAGCAAGCTCTGCCTCCTCAGAGGTTTTGTATATAGATAGTGCAGCTTCCTGGCATATGACAGGAATCCAAGAATGTTTTTCAAAGTATCAGGAAGAAAGAATGAATTTTCAGATCACCATGGGGAACAAGGCAAAGTGTACTCCAGTAGGGAAAGGTAATATAGTTTTTCAAACAGAAACAGGAGAGCGGTTCCGAGCTACCAATGTGCTACATGTGTCAGGACTGGGGATGAACTTACTTTCTGTATCTCAACTTCAAAACAAGGGCTATGACGTTTTCTTCATTAAGGAGAAAGTATACGTCAAACACCTGAGTTGGAAAAAGAAGGTCCAAATCAGAATCAGAAGTAACAGGTTGTACGGATTGTAGCTAGAATCACCAATGGCACTGATAGGCAGTAATGGAGACAAGGATTTGAATGAATTATGGCACAGAAGGATAGGATATTTGCACCATAGGGCTATGAGAATTCTCAGGAAAACTGTAACAAGAGTTCTAGATCTTAATACTGAAGGAGATGATGCATGCAGAGGATGTGCTCTGAGCAAGTATGCCAAAGCAGCGTTTCCAAGAAGTAACAATAGGGCTAAGTATGTACTAGGACTTATACACTCAGACATCTATGGACTGTTGTCCACAAAAGCTCTTAGTGGTGCCGAATACTTCATCACCTTCGTCGATGACCATTCCAGGAAGACTTGGATCTACTTTCTGAAAACCAAAGATGAGGTTTTCGGTCGATTCAAAGAGTTTAAGGCTCTAGTGGAGAATCTGAAAGGAAAGAAGATAAAATTGTTATGCTCAGACAATGGTGGCGAGTATGTTGACAAGGACTTCACCGATTTTTGCGCTAGGTAGGGCATCAAAAGAGAGTGGACAGCTCCCTACAATCCGGAGCATAATGGAGTAGCAGAAAGGATGAACAGGACTATCGTGGAAGCAGTTAGGGCTATGTTGTATGCAGCACAACAGTCTATGTCCAGAATAGAACTCCTCATAGGGCATTGGGCAAGATTACTCTAGAAAAGGTCTTCATCGGGAAGACACCTGAAGTTAGTCATTTCAGCATATTTGGTAGTTTAGCATATTGTCGTATACCTGAAGAGAAGAGGAATAAGTTAGATCAAATTGCAGAGAAAGGATATCTTGTGGGATATAGCGAGAATGCTAAGGCATATAGAGTCTATCTTCCAGGGAGCAGGAAGGTACTAGTTCGACAAGATGTAAAGTTCATGGAGGATAGAGCTTTCAATAAATCTCAAGAAATGCCTTACGAAGAGCAGTCAAAAGATGAGTCGTTGGTCAAACCACTTCAACCATTGGAAGCTAGTACCAGAAATTCTCCTTCAGAACAGGAGGAATCATAAGTAGAGGAAGAGCTAACAGATGCGCCTACTACAAGAGGAAGAATGAGCCGGGAACTCTGACAGATTCTGCGGGATGCAGAAGAATTCATTGGTGGACCTAGGAACACTAAAAGGGAGCGAAGACAGCCAGACAGATACCAGGCCTTAGTAGCTCAGGTTGCAGAACCGTCCAGTTTTAAGGAGGTCGTTCAGCATCAAGTATGGGTGGATGCGATGATGGAGGAATACAACTGTATAATGGTGAATGATGTCTAGGAAGTGGTGCCTAGGCCTCAGGACAGATCAATGGTAGGTTCGAGATGGATCTACAAGATCAAATGTGCTGCAGAAAACAGTGTGGAGAAATACAAAACTAGGTTTGTGGCTCAGAGGTATGCTCAGAAGGAAGGAATAGACTACGAAGAGACCTTTGCCCCAGTAGCCACGTATACATCTATTAGAACCGTGATATATTTTGCAGCTCATATGGGGTGGGAGATTCATCAGATGGATGTCAAGACAGCATTCTTGAACGGAGTAATAGAAGAGGAAGTATATATTGAACAGCCCGAAGGCTTTGAGAAACATAAGAAGAAATCTCATCTATGTGGATTAAAGAAAGCCTTGTATGGGCTTAAACAGGCACCTAGAGCATGGTATGGTCGAATTGATGGCTACTTGCAGAAGATGGGGTTCGTCAAGAGTGATGCAGATCCCAATCTCTACTATTTGGTTGTGGAGAATGAGCCTCTAGTCCTAGTATTACATGTGGATAATCTCTTCTTGACAGGATCACCTAGGCTCATCAAGGATTGCAAGAAGAATCTAGCCATAGAATTTGACATGAAGGATTTGGGAAAGATGCATTATTTCCTGGGGTTCGAAGTTCGGCAGTAGAAGGGTAAGATCTTCCTTGGGCAAGGGAGATATGCTACAGAAATCTTGAAGAGATTTAGGATGCAGGATTGTAGGCCTATGGCTACTCCAATGATCACCAACTGGAAGAAAATTGATGCATCGGAAGACAAAGATGTTGATCCCACCTTGTACAGGCAACTCATAGGATCCCTGATTTATCTAGTCAATACCAGGCCAGACATTTGTTATGCTGTCAACACCCTTAGTCAGTTCATGGTGGAACCTAAGAGGGCGCATTGGGCAGCAACCAAACATGTTCTTAGGTATATACAAGGAACAGTCGAGCATGGACTATTGTACACCAGAGGCAATGACATCAGGCTGAGTGGGTTCACTAACGCAGATTGGGCTGGAATTTCAGTAGATCGGAAAAGTACCACTAAGTACTCTTTCAACAATGGATCGAGGAGGACACCCTGGTGCAGCAGGAAACAGAAATTCGTAGCTCTGGGCTCAGCAGAAGCAGAATATATGGCCGCTAGCACAGCTTCATGCGAAGCCATATGTTAACCTATTCAGTAGAAGGATGGAAGCGAAGAGGATCATGTGTGATAATCAGAGTTGCATCAAGCTCTCTGAGAATCCAGTATTTCATGATCGATCGAAGCACATTGATATCAGGTATCACTTCGTCAGATACTGTGTCCAACAAGGAGCAGTACACTTGAGCTACACTCCTACAGGAGAACAGGTGGCAGACATCCTCACCAAGGCTCTAGGAAGAACAAATTTTGTTCATTTCAGGGAGAAGATGGGGATGGTAAAGAATCCATTTCAATAATGGATAAGTATCAGAAGTTGCAATGCAGCAGTTAGTGCTATGGGCAACATGATGCAGCAGATTGAGAGGGAGCTGCAGTACAGATGTAGTAGTGACAGTGGCAGTTTCATGGGCAGCAGTGCAAGAAGCAATAATACAGATGATGTAAGGTAGTAGGCCAAGCATCAACACAGCTACCGTGCAAATGATCAATGTGATGTTTCAGTGATGGAGCATTACTAGAGCACATTCCTCGCTAAGAGGGAGTGTTGATTTGTGGTAGCATCAGATGTGCTCTAGCCTTGAAATTTGGAGGAGAGGCTAAGGCACATGAGATCTCCAAGACCCAAAAATCGTTTTGAGAAATTCCATCCGAATGAGGAGTTATTAAAATAATTAATATTTTTAATGGGTTCCTAACTCTAAACTTAGGAAAATAAAAATATTAATGGGCATTAATAAAGATAAGGATGAGAAGCTTCTAAGAGACGAGGATCAAGTTTGTTTTAATCTTAGCCATTGAGTAGGGACTTAATCTCGGTCATTAATTCATCAACAGGAAAACTATAAGAAAAGACTTGAGGGTCATTTGGACACACAACAACAGATACTCAGTGTCCCAAGGAAAATCGATTCTCAGAGAGAAGGAGATCGATTTCAGAGGGAGAGTTGCAAGGTGGAGTAAGAAGGGGGATGAGCAGCAATCAGGGTGCTCAGAAGAAGTGACGCAGAGACTCTGAGAGACAGCGCAGAGGGAGACACGGATGAGAGAGATGCAGGGATGACATAGAGAGGAACCAGAGCTGCGCAGAGCCATGCAGAATGATGGAGGGATGACGTAGAGAGGGACCAGAGCTGCGTATAGCCATGCAAAATGACGCAGCGATGACGCAGAGAGGGACCAGAGCCAAGCAGAATGACGCAGAGAGGGACTAGAGTTGCGCAGAGCCACACAGAATGACGCAAGGTTGACGCAGTAGAGAAAGGAAGCTCTCCAGAGTGTCAGAAAGTCTCGGAGAAAAGTCTCAGGTTTTTTCTCCCAATGTCTATGCCAATTTTTCTATAAAAGTGATTGTTGCTGAAGATTAATCAAACCCTCCTCTGCTGCACCGGCTTTCCCACATTGGGTTTTTCTAGGGACAATTGTCCAAAATAACCGTGTTGATGTGATTGATTCTTGTGCATATATTTGTTTCTATATAATCTGCAATAGAATTTATTTTAATATTTACTGAAGGGATTTCATAAATAACTTATTGGGAATAATAAGTAAGTCAAATAAATCAGTGGTTGCAGTAATAGAATTTTTGTTTAAAAACTTTCACAGTAGTCAACAAAAAACATTCCCTCCTTCACATGCATGAGCTCGAACCCTGCAATTACAGAATTGTACGAACCTATCAAGAGAAAAAAGAATGTGCGATGATGCCTCCAAGTGATGTGACCTTAAGTGTATTTATATGTGGTTGATGAGGTCGAATTTCCTCCTTTAGGCCAACTTGTAATATTAGATGTGAAATGGTCCAGCATTAAAATAATAATTTTCCCATGTGCAAATTAAATTCTCCCAAGGGATAATAGGGTCTCCAGAGGGTGAGAAGGGCTTCCCAAAGGAGGGAATTTCTCCCTATGCTGCCAAATTTCAACAGTAAACCCTATTAGGCATCATGGCTTGGATAAGTAAGAACCTAGGGTTTATGGACAAAACCCTAAGATTGATTGCTTCCGCTAAAAGAAGAAACCCTAGCTTTTGCAAAGAAGGAATGACATCATGATAACGATGTAGACGAGGTTCAATTGCAAGTTAGATGCAAGAAGGCTAAAGATCAAGAGGGAGGTGACATGTTCACAAAAATAAGTATTTTTATCTCTCTTTCTTGTTTATTATTGTTGTTGTTTCTATTACTCTTGTATTTGTATATCTTGCTTGGTTGTGATTGTTCCTCCATTGCCTCCCAGTGAGGATTGTAGGTACATGATGAATGCTTCCAGAGCTATAACAGCAAATGGAAAGAATGGAAGAACAAAGCAAAGATAGTGACAAGAAGACTCATGACTCAGAGGGAGCAAATTCGATCCATGCCAAAAAGAAGTCAATTGTAACTTTTAAGATGAAGATGGCTAGAAGTACCAAGTGCAGGATTACCTCAGTAAGAGGGAGAAGAATATGAGCTCAAACACCCTTCCACACTTCTACACAGATCTGAAATTCGGCCTTCAAAGGGGACAAAATTTGGCCCTTAATAACAGGTCTACAACCAGCGTTCTAACGAGGGCCAAAAACCTTCAAAAAGTGTGTCAAAAATTCTTCCAAAATAAGCCAAAAACCATTCCAAAAATAAGCCAAAAACCCTTCAAAAATGTGCCAAAAATCCTTCCCAAAAAGTATCTCCAAATCACCTCCTCTTCACTTTTGGTTCATGAGGTAAGAACCTTAGAACTCCTCCTTTTCTTCATTTTTTTAACTGATCCAAACTTGCTCGAGTGAATGACCTGAAGTGCTCCTTCTTGTGCCTATTTATAGTGCATTCGGGGTCTAGACTGGGTCAACTTGTCCACTTGTTGCACTAGCTTGTGCAACTGCGAGAATTTATAGTGAATATTCAAAAAATCATTTCTCCTCAACCATGTGAAGTTAGAGGGAGTGCCATTTACTATTGAAAAGGTCTTAGAATAAGCTTTCCAACCATATATGTTATGGTTCCATTTGAGCTAGGTAAATGGAGTAAAAATGCATTCAAAGATAGGGTATCCAAATGGGACATCAAAATCCAAAAACAACATTTCAAAATATACTATTTGAATCAATGTGGAAAAAGTCACTATACAATCAGCGAAGTCTAATTTTTTGGGCTAGACGATTTTATTGGCCGACTTATTGGCGATTTTTTCAAAAACGAAAAAGTCGTGCTTTAATTGAAAAAATCGTGATTTAATCGTTAGTCGATTGAAAAAATCGCGAAGCCCGCCTAGGCCACGGATAAGTGAGGGAAAAGGCCAAAAAAACACTCATTTTTCACTCTTCTTTTTACCATTCGTCCCTGTGGAGAGAGAAGGTGTTTTCCATTGCCCAAGAGGAGGAGATTTACTAGTTTTGTGGTGTGGATTTGGAGATTTGTCCACTGCTCAATGTGAGAGACTCAAGGTGTCGATTTGTTGTTGCCAAGTATGTATTTTAATTTCTCTCTCAGCCTTCGTTGCACAAATGGCTTCTTAAATCTTTCTATTGGTTTGTTTTTAGCTTATTTTTACTTAGAAATTTGAGTCAAAACATTGTTTAGAATCTAAATTGAATCAAAACTTCAAAATGTTTAGATTGTTTACATGTTTCAACTTTCAAGAATAAAAAATTCAAACCTTTGTTTAGCGAATCTAAGTGTGTTCAAGTGAGTGAGAAGAGGCATTTAAAATTTAAAATCAACAATTACATTTGTGTTTGCTTCTTATGTTATGGGCAATTTTTAATTTTTTTCAATCTTTATTTTTGTGCCCTAGGTTCAAATTCAAGTTCAAAGTTTCAAACAAAATGTCAAGGAATTCGGACCCTACTTGGGAATATGGTGAACCTGGTCCTATACCCGACGGTGGGGTGGTCAATAAACAATATTTGTCTTGCAAGTTGTGTGGCAAGCATCTGTCAGCGGGTGTCAACAGATTAAAATTCCATCTAGGGCAAATTCCAGGGCAAAATATAAAACTTTTCGAAAAAGTAACTACAGAAATCATCCAAAGGGCCATTAAATCACTGCATGATAAAGAGGATGTCAAAGACAACATGGCATAGGAAAAGGCAAAGGGAGTTGTCTATAATGCGACTTTTTGGAGATTCCGGTGACGGAATCCGGCGGAAGAAATTGAGGTTAAATCTTGATTTGTTGCAGTTAAAATGGTTTTTTAACTGCATATTTGGATTCAGCACCCTGAAAAACCCCTGGGACACTTTCATTGTGCAGAAACTAGCTATCAAACTTGCGATTCCAATAAATTCCTGCCGGATTTCGACCGGAAAAACCCGCCGGAAAATCTTTCAAAAAGTCACGTTACAGACAACTGCAAGGCAAAGCCATTCCCTATTCCCGTAAAAGGGGCAGAGGATCTCAGTGACTGATTACTTTATGACATGTAGATGACTCATGATATACATTTATTACGTTTTTGTTGATATTTTGACTCTTGAGAGTTGACACTGAGTTAGGACTCAAGATTCAGGACTTGATTCACTTTTTTGATATGTGATGTAGCACTCGACTTCATATAAATATTATATATTAGCTTTCTTTTCATGTTTACGTGGAAATGCGTTTATTTGATGTTGTGGATACTTTAGATGCTAAAATTTAAAAAAAAAAATGAATATTTTGTATTAATCCCAAGGTCACTTTTTCCACATAAATTTGAATATGTAACTTTCTCTTTAATTTGGACAGCCTATGACATCAATGACAACTTCTTTCAACAAAACCAACTAGGCTGGACCAGAAATTACCAGTCTGGACCGGTACAATCCCTGCAATGCCTGAACTAGCCAGTTTGGATGCTGAACTGAGCTATTCAGGCTGGTTTCAATACTGACCAGATCTCATCTAGTCACACTCACCTGCACGACATTTTAAACAAAAATACCAGTTTGGCTGGTTTTTTAACCTGATTTTCCAGCCAGTTCTGGTCCTGGTCTCACTCTTGCCAGTTCCTGTTCCGGTTCCAGTTTTGATAACATTCATGGACATCGATACTAAAACCTGAGATGGGCATGAATCTATTTAGTTCTATTTACTGTTTTGTGGTAGTTTATTTTTAATATTACACTTTGAATGGAAGTACAGCTGTGGAACTCTATTAGATGGCATTGGAAAGGCAGCTCCAGTGTTTTTTGGGTGGGTAATACCTTAGATTTGTAATTCTGGCCAAGGGAAAACAGATCTGAATTTTCTGTATTTCAATGCTGTATGGTTTGTCTGAAGTTTTTTTAAATATAAAATCTAAACATTATTGTGAAAGAAGACTTATTATCAACTACTCAAGTCAAACTGATTAGTCAATCACTAACCTCAAAGTTTGAACCAACGGAAAGGCGACAAATCCCTCCACAAGTCCTGATATCAAATAAACCAACAGTTCCATCACCAGCACCTATCTCACAGAAAATTTCCAAAATTTTGAGCAAAATATAGCTATAATATTATATTCTCATAAATCAGATAACGCAAGAACAGTACATAAAGAAATATCATACCTGTAATTACAGTATCACACATTGGGTGGATTTTCAGTGATGTGATATACTGAAAGAGAAAAGCAACAATGAGTGAAACTCCCTAATGTTAGGTATATGGATAACATATACATAACCACGATCAATCACCTAACACTTACAGCATCATTTGCAGGGAAAGACGCACAGCCTTGAGAATCTTCAATATCCCATAATTGCACCATAGCTGGACCTCCGTATGCAGAGTCACTCCCACAGACGAGCAGATTTTGATTGCAGAATTCCATAGCATCAATAGAAGGAAGGACAGAATTCTTTTTCCTGCTTAGAGAAATAGACTAGTTACAACCAATAAAAAGTTTAAAGCATCCATTGCAAATAGAATACAATCACAGCAACATTTGAACAACTGTTTTAAGAGAAAATTAAATCTACTAAATAAATAACTTCATGCTGACTTGGCAGATACTCTTAGAGTCTCCATAAATTAAAAGAAGGTGAAATAATAAAAGGACTAAAATACAAGCACAACACATTGGATGAGTTATCAATGAAAACTACCTCATGTTGACATTTATATCAGCAGCAAGTTCTCCTGAAAGAACATTCCAAAGAAGAAGCCGACCATCACCTTCACTACCACTTGTTGCCACAAGACCTGCCTCAAAATTCAAGAACCACCATCTAAGCTAAGATATGAAACAAAAGATTAAAATGTTGTCTTAATTTCAAAAAACTATTACATATATTTCCTTACACAGAATTATGTAATATCCCTTCCGAAATTAAATTGTTACAGGTTTATTTATTCTACAATGTTGACAATTTTGGATGCCATGGGACCCATGGGATTTTCGGAAAAGACTTAGGAAGGAAAAAGGGGCCAAAATGTTTTGTTGGCATAGCGTAGGGACCACCCACATGAGGAAATACGCACCACCTTAGAGGGAAGTTCAAATGACTAAAGAGGGAAAGTCAAATTGCTAGTTGGAGACGGCCCACATGTGAAAAGAGGCCCACGAATTATAAATAGAGGAGGCTCAGCCTCATTTGGTATCTTTGGACATATTGAACTCAACCTTAGTTGCTCGAGCTGCTTAGCCGGGTTACTTCACTGTTTAGCACACGAGTGTCTCCAAGCGGAGATCTCAACCCTTGCTTCGGTGGACTTCGAGTGCCACCCTAGGAAGGCAATTCGTACTATCTTGGACAAAAGCCGGTGGAGTTTCACAATCATATCATTCAGCATTTGTCTCAGCCAGTACATGTGTTTCTAGAGGACGCAAAAGGGGAACACACAAATGTTGCTTGTGGGTTCATCCGGGCAAAAACTGCTAGGCGAGTTTGGGCATTGGAGCTACAATGGAGGATCAACCTTTCGGGAGAGTTTTGGAGCAGGAGATTGCTGAATTGGAGTAGTTCGATTTACAGTCACCGGGGCCTGCGCGGAGAGCCATCACTGGGCTCACATGGGAGTTGGAGGAAGGAATTGTAGAGCTGCAACTAGCCAAGAGAAGTAGGAGATCATTTGGAAGGTCATTTGAGGAGGATTGTTGGAGTTTGGAGAGCAGGGATTGATAGGATCAGTCACAGGAATAGAATTCGAAATTCAAAGAGGGCCAAGCTGTGAAGGGTCAATTTTTGAAGGTTGGAACCAAGGGAAACCCTTTCTGGGTTTTTCTGGCTTTTGGGCAAAGATCACACTCCTAATTTTATAGAATTTTCTGGGCAGATCTAAGGGGTCAAACAGGGGTCCCAACTCAGTTAGCAGCTAGAGGAGCTAAGGGGAATTTGGACCAATATTCTGATATCAACATTTGGCCAGTTCCTTTGTGGGTTATTCTGGGTATTTAGTGGAGAGGTCGCGGTTAATTCCCCGTAATTTTCTAAGTACCGGAGGTGGGGTTTCCAGCAACATCTTTGTAGCAGACAACACAGTTTCACAAGTGCAGCGTAGGGAATCATTGCAGCAGTTATTTGTGCCATTTGGACTTGACATATTACCAACTGGGTTTGATCACGCTTGCCATTGAGGCATGCCCAGGTGCACCACTTCCACATTATTGTACTTTTCTCCTAGATTATAATAAAAAGGCTCAATTGTTGGTTATTCCTGGACTTTTTATGGGTGTGCACTGAATGTTTCAATTTTATGGTGTTGTTTTTATTATTTGCTTTGCATAGCGCTATATTTCCTAGTTTCGAATACTACAGTGGTATTAGAGCATGATCTTGGCCCAGCTATGGGAAACTAGCCAGAAGATCATGGAAGCCTTGGGTATGAGTACACGGTGACGGGTGAAACTGGAGACAAACGCATGGCTCAAGGGAGATCCAGTATGCATAAATTTTGGGGTTGAATTCATTGGGACGATGAGAGGTTGGCCCAATTGAGGAGGGTGACAAACCAAACCCATCCTCACCCTTACAACAGAGACGTTAGAGGTGAGCAGGCCGTGGTGGTGTAGCCATCTTCATCATGTGGGGAACCCGACCAGATCAGGGCATCAGATCTCCTAAAAAGGAGCGGGCATGACAGAGACGGTTAAAGGGTGACACCAGGGGGTGCTTTTGTCGGTGGAGACCTGGCTTTAGATATCAGGAGCCTGAGGAGGAGGTTGAGCATGATGCTAAGAGCCCACAGGATGGTGAGGAGCACATCGATATACCTAGTGTGGCACAGGAGTCACCTTTATTAGGGACCTCTTTGATAGCCCCAATTGACACCTTGGTGGAGAGGATAGAGCCTACACACATAGAGCCATCTGTTGAGGGGGTGCCACCCATGGACGACATGTCGACAATTGTTGAGGTATCTAGAATTGTGACCGAGTTTACAGGTGATAGATGCCCACGGCTGTTCCATCAGTTTCAAGCCGACCGAGCATAAAAAAGGAAAGTTGCATTAGTGTGAGAGGCTATTCTACAGCAGAACAAGGAGTTGGAGGGCATGAGAGTGGTTTGTGCCAAGTCCACGGCCAAATTGACTCGCGTTGGGGAGCGATTGGACTCTCTACTGGTGCAGCTAGAGTGCACGTTGGGGCGTGAGAGCAACCCTTTTCGGGCATAGATAGACAGCGATGGCAGCACTGTTAGGTTACCTTTGCCCATTGGACAAAGAGAGTCAGAGCTACCTAGTCAGATTTCATGTGTTGACCAGGATAGCGAGATGAGATGACCTAAGTTGCATAGGGCGCTGCACCCGCATGTGGGGGTTGTCCTATGTGCAGGAGTTTGTGCATTCGATCCCCTCTTGGGGTTGGATGGTGAGAGATTTTAAGTTGGTACCTTGTGGAGTGGGCTATGGAGATGGTGGTGGACCTAGGTGTAGCTCAATAGGAGCTTCCAGGCACTGGGGATACCAGCAGCACAGATTGGCATCGAGTACCGGGTGGGACAACCTATCATTTCCCAGGTGTGTCAGTTGATTGCAACCGGGATGGAATAGTTGAGCGTGCGCATTCACTAGGGGAGTCTCGGTCAGCATCAGTGGCCGACCATCTTATGGACAAGCTCTTTGGGTTTTCTTGGTATGGAATTTGTACACGGGATCACTAGGTGATCAACATACTCTGGCGGGAGTTTGTCAGAGGAGGTGGCATTGGCAGGCCATCAGACAGTGCCTTGTATGGAGCTAGCGACTCTTCACTTTTGAGTGGGGCACAGAGGAAGCAGAGGAGCAGAGCAATGGCGACATCACTACTGACACATAGGGAGAGTCACTTCTCGAATCCCTCAGGGGGGATTTGGAGAGGAGATCCACTCACGGTGGGTATAGTAATACGATGGTGGAGGTGATGATACTAATCAGGTGTGGCCTGACATAGAGACATAGCTCTAGGCCATCACATCCAGGGATGTGTGGGAGCATCTAGCGTTGAGCAGTGGTCTACAAGTGGGCATGGATATGTGTGGTGGTGTGTCGGACTGCATTGTGGAGTGGGAGTGCCTCACATCACATTCAGTACATGCAGGGAGTGACAGGTGCAGCTACACAGGCAGGAAGTAGGACGGTACAGGATGGCATAGTTGTAGTTGAGGGTATCCAACAGTGTACAAGGGTAGGTCGTGGTGTATAGTGGCATGTCCAGGAGTACTAGGATGATCGGTGATATGCAGGGGCGTATGGTGCGGCACGGCGAGGTCTTGGAGTGTTGTCTCCAGGGACACTCATGGACGGAGACATTGGGCATACCTTTCGGTGTAATTCACCTAGGATCGATGAGGACACAGATGAGCGATACTTGATGGTATCCACAGGGACTAACACGCCTGACCCTCTTCTACATCACTTACAGGAACAGGCAATCTGGTTGTTGTCCTTTCACACTCTGGGCATGATCAGCGAGGGATGAGGAGCTCACCCGATACATTTGGGTGACACTTAGCACACTATGGGGGAGACTTTTCAGCAATGTCATTGGTTGGTGCATCAGTTGACAGCCACAGGTTGCGGATGAGGTGATCATATGCGCGGGAGGCATATTGTTCATCACCGAGCCTACGTCTAGCAAGCTAGTCACGAGGGAGACATGTGTCACTCTTTTCTCAAGGCATGTCGAGACCATGCATAAGCAGAGGATACTGGGTACGGCTGAGGTAGTTTACCAATGTGTCTGGACTCCATACCTTATATTGGCACAATTATCGAGAGGGCGGATGGCAGATCCAGGGGAGATGGTTGGCAGGGACAGGAGGGATCCACATACCTTGAGTCGATTACAAGTATTCTATACCCATCTTTTTTTACATTCAGGGGGTAGCTACTTGACACACATGGTTTCCAGTGGTCATCAGTACTACATAGTGGCAGGCACACGACAGTTTAGCATGCCTCAGATTAGTTCATGATGTATGGGGCCTATAAATGGGTGGCATGCAGGGACTAGAGATGAGGGCCAAAGGGATTCATCAGTTGTAAGGGTTATGTCGCAGTAGGTTTGGCTATGGGATGCAAGGATTCAATTGATCGATAGATCACTCGTGGTGAGCGGAGTCGTAGCAGAGAGTGATATAGTTCGCTCTGGGGATGACACGTGGGGGTTCACAGAGGGTTTCATCATATGGGGAGGCAGACATTCTCTGTTGCTGCACAGGTTCAGAGTTAGATTTGGATGGGTAGGACTTGGCGCAATGGAGATGCCTAGGCAGGATGTGTCTCGCCTCTTTCAGTATTCCACCCTCAAGTTCCAGGAGAGTAGGATATTGTTTGCGCGTGATGGGGAGTATGACACAGTCAGAGTCGTGCAGCGTCAGCATGGTGGCACCACTCTAGGACTAGCAAGGAACTCGGGCACCAGAGCTCTTCACAACTCGATAACCTTTAGGGATGTGTCGGCTACTACAGGTGGAGATCATACAGATCTTCCATTAGGCTTTAGCAAGTCATTGATGGAATAGGGCGCTTTTGGTATTAATACCAGACAGGATAGTGAGTGGAGCGAGGGGAGCTTCAAGTGGGATAGGAGGGATTGGGATCTTGGTATTGAGGGATTCTTTCATGTCAAGACAGTGCCAGGACCTAGGATGACTTAGCGACACGTTTGGGACCTCGGTATTACTGATGGTTATACGGGTGATCAACAAACAGAGGAGGCGCTTGTTCAGGCATTACTAGAGGACAAGCGATTTTTGATGCATTGGAGGATCCTGCCAGATGAAGATCCCACCTGGGAGGGTGAACACATATGTGAGCATCCGGTGCTGAAGTTGCTTGGGGACAAGCAACATTTGGGAGGGGAGGACTGTAATGTCCCTTCCGAATTAAATTGTTATAGGTTTATTTATTCTACAATTTTGACGATTTTGGAGGCCATGGGACCCATGGGATTTTTGGAAAAGGCTCAGGAAGGGAAAAGGGGCCGAGATGTTTTATTGGCATAGTGTGGGGGCCACCCGCATGAGGAAAGACGCACCACCTTAGAGGGAAGTTCGAATGACTAAGGAGGGAAAGTCGAATTGCTAGTTGGAGGGGGCCCACATGGGAAAAGAGGCCCACGAATTATAAATAGAGGAGGCTCGGCCTCATTTGGTATCTTTTGACATATTGAACTCAATCTTAGTTGCTCGAGCTACTTAGCCGGGTTACTGTGCTATTTAGCACACAAGTGTCTCCGAGCGAAGATATCAACCCTTGCTTCAGTGGACTTCGAGTGCCACCCTAGAAGGAAATTCATACTATCTTGGAGGGTAGTCGTTGGAGTTTCATAGTGATATCATTCAGCATTTGTCTCAGCCAGTACGTGTCTCTAGAGGACGCACAAGGGGAACACGCAAGTGTTGCTTGTGGGTTCATCGGGCAGCAATTGTCGGGGGTGTTTGGAGTTGGAGCTACAGAGGAGGATCCACCTTTCAGGGGAGTTTTGGAGCAAGTGGTTGCTGCAATGGAGCAGTTCGAATTACAGTCACCAAGGCCTACGTAGAGAGCCATCACTGGGCTCACATGGCAGTTGGAGGAAGGAATTGTAGAGTTGGAGCTGGCCGAGAGAAGTAGATCATTTGGAGGGCCATTTGAGGAGGATTGCTGGAGTTGGAAAAGCAAAAATTGATAGGATCAATCACAGCAATAGAATTCGAAATTTGAGGAGGGCCAAGCTGTGAAGGGTCAATTTTTGAAGGTTGGAACCAAAGGAAACCCTTTCTGGGTTTTTTTGGGTTTTGGGCAAGGATCACACTCCTAATTTTATAGAATTTTCTGGGCAGATCTAAGAGGTCAAAAGAGATTCCCAACTCAGTCAACAGCTAGAGGAGCTAAGGGGAATTTGGGCCAAAATTTTGAGGTCAACATTTGGCCAATTCCTTCGTGGGTTATTCTGGGTATTTAGTGGAGAGGCCGGGGTTAATTTCCCGTAATTTTCTTAGCACCGGAGGTGAGTTTTCCAACAGCATCTTTGTAGCAAACAGCACAGTTTCACAAGGGCAGCATAGGGCATCATTGCAGCAGTTATTTGTGCCATCTGGGCTTGACATATTACGACTTGGGTTTGATCACGCTTGCCATTGAGGCAAGCCCAAGTGCACAACTTCCACATTATTGTACTTTTCTCCCAGATTATAATAAAAAGGCTCAGATGTTGGTTATTCCTAGACTTTTTATGGGTGTGCACTGAATGTTTCAATTTTATGGTGTTGTTTTTATTATTTGCTTTGCATAGCTCTATTTTTTCTAGTTTGGAGCATTACAAATTAATAGTTGTTAAGTATATACAGTTAAAATACTGACATAAACAAAACATAGGAAACTAAAAAATTTATCACAAAAGGTTGAAACTCCACGACTAACCATAACTTATCTAGGTGGAGGTGCATATCAATGGCCATCCACCTCTTCCACTAAAGCAGCACAGTTCTCCATAGATATTAAGGACTAAACATAATAAGTAAAATAAAATAAAGATGCAACAAAATAAAACTGAATAAATAATAATATTAAAATAATGAAAGGACAAGTTCGTGGAAAGACACCTGCACTAATATTTATATGGAGACTCCCAATTGTAAATGATAATATATCATTCCTTCATGATGATGAAAATTGGTAGCTTTGGTCAGTGTTTTCATTGGCAAATCAAAGGAGAAAATTTGTATTTTTCATGTTTACCAAGTCGGCCTCATTTGGTCAAGTAATGCCCACTCATTGAATGGGTTTGACCGTACTGTCAAAACCCCCCTCCTAACTCATATAAATAGAAGTTTGATGCACCTCATTTGCAATCTCACTCATCATATCAATTCGAACCCTCATCCTAACTCACATATAAATAGAAGTTTGATGCACCTCATTTGCAATCTCACTCATCATATCAATTCGACCTGAAACAAGTAGATTCATCCACACATGCTAAGGAGAAAAGAGGAAGAATATTTTTGTATTGACTAACTCTCTTGACTTTTGTTTGACCAGCAATGACTTGGGATTATTTGCTTTTGTTTGACCAAGATTTTGACTGGTTTTGGAGGCCAAGATTTTTTGTGGTTCGTTGACTGAGGTTGACCGAAACATCTACTCATGTTCTCGCTCGTTGACCGAGGGTTGACACAAGTCAACTTTTATGCTTTGACCAAAATCTCACTGTGGTTCGTCGACTGTGATTTGACCAAATTTCAGCCCCTTCTGTTCATCTACCTCGAGCAAAAATTCAGCCCCTCTATTGCAGAGATTGACTTGAACCAGCGTTGACTATTTTCTCTCTCCTTTTACTGGTTTGACTTTGGAGATATTCAGGTCAGAGATTGGAATTTTGTTTGGAATATTCTGATGTACATTTTTTATGAATTGAACTCTCCCACATAAGGAAATATTACTGGGTTTTCCCCTTGTGGGTTTTGCCTTGGTCGCTGACCTAAATTTTGGCGTCTCTTGTCTCATTGTTTACTATGATTTTTATTGCTCTATTGAAGAAGTTAATGATTGGAATGCTCTAAAGAAGTTTAATTGTATCATTAGAAGTAGTTACCAGTTTGAAAATTTGTACTAGTCTTGATCGCACTAGAAAATCAACATGGTATCAGAGCTTTGGTGAAGGAAAAGAGCATTGAGATCACCTTGAACAGCATTGGGAGCACTTTGAAAAGTACTGGGATTCTACATCTTTTCTTTTGATTGGTCATCTTCATCATGAATTCTTTCATCAAGACTGAGAACAACCTTGAATGAGCTACAAATTACAGGGCATGGAAGACTAGGATTGACCTAGTGCTTGCAAGGAATAAGGTCTTAGGTATTGTTTTGGGAAAATTTATTGAACCAACTAATCAAGCAAGAAAGGATGGGTTTCATGAGGATGACATCTTGGCCATGAGCATTGTTGTCACACAGGTTGTCACGACAATGCTCAGAGCGGGGGCTGTCACTCTGATCCCCGATCTCTCCGTTTAAGCTTGTCTCCCGCGGCTAAGGGGGGTAGACCCTATGGGAAAATGAATGACCAACAGTGAAACAGTTGGGTTGGGACTCGGGAGACACGAGGAAACAAGCACTAAATTGATTTTACTAAGTTAATAGACTGGTGCCTTATGAAATAAATGACTAAACGATTATTTATCAAATCCTGTAGAAATATGGACTCGTCAACAATCGTTTACCATCAATGCTTAACTTTTACCAAACATGAGATAATCAATAAATGCTCAATGACTTAATGATACTCCAGCAATTAAAATTTTAAAAGATAAAGTGCGTTAAACAACCACGCAAAATGCTTTAATAGTGATCCAACAATTAAAACTCAGTAACGATATTCCAAAAATGCTTGAGATAATCACATAAAATGATAACCGAAGATCACATTCAATGGGTTAATCTTCAGATAAACATTAAAGCATGTTAAACATTAATTTCCTCAAAATTTTAGCCTTAGCATAAGAAATTCCTAAGCCAAGACTGAAATTTGCAAAAAATTCCCCAAATATATTTTTTTATATTTTTCAGATAAAACAAGAATTAAAACTAAATGAAACCTTTAAATAAAAAATCTAAATAATATTAAAATCTAAACTGAATTAAAAGAAACCTTTTATCATTTTTATTTTTTTTTATTTTTATTTACTTCTAACAAAATTAAATCTAAGCTAAATTTCAAAATCAAAACTATAAGAAAAGAATTTCTTTATACTTTTTAAAGTTTTATAATTTTTTATTAATTTTTTATTGTTATATTTTTAAAATAAAACTTAAAATTTAAATCTAAACTAGAACAAAAGCTTTAAATCTAAAAATTAAACAAAATATAAAACTAAAACCCTAACTAAAGTCTAAAAAGGGACTTTTTATATTTTTTATTTTTTATGATTTATCACTTTTATCATTTTTCATTTTTAAATAAATCTAGAAATGATGTAAACTTAAAACTAAATCAAATATAATCTAGAGCCTAAAACTAAACCAACATTGAAAACTAAGCTAAGCTAAATAGGAAAAGCATTATACGTATGAAACCAAAAAAAAAGAAAAGTTATGCTGAAATAGAATCAACTCTAGCCATGAAAACCCAAGAAATTATAACAAAATTAAAAAAAATGTCGATTGTTTGGTTATGCTCATCAAGTGCAGGGTCCCGACGGCAGCAAAGGCAAGACGTAAGGGGCTCGAGGGACTGCGTGGAGTTTGAATAGGAGCTCGAGCATTCGAAGGTGATCAACACGCTGTGGACTTGGGCATTTGCGGGACGGATTATTGCTGCAGGTTTGATGTGCAGGTGAAAAGAACTGAGCGATGGGAGGTATGGAGAATGGCACGCGGATCCAGCAGTGATGGCGGGCAGGGGACAGCGGAATGCTTATTGCAGCGAGAGAGTAGACGGAGATGGAAAACGCGTGGAGGAGCTCGACGTCGACCAAGGAGCAAGGGAAAACCTGCCAAATCGAAATTTACCATACGTATACAAAAAAAACGTGAGTTTGTTGTGGCGTAATATGTTCAGGTGTGTTAAACGTTGAATATAAACTGCTACGTGAGGTGGATAGAGCCACAATGTAGCTGAGGATGGCGTAAGGATCAAGGCTGGACGTCGCTGCTACTGGTTTTCTGCAGGTGAGTTGCAGCGATGAATGGAAGTGTAGGGATTGAGGACGGTTAAAGGAAAATGCAGCTTGAGGGCAACATTTCGGATGCAATGTGATGAGGAATAAGCTGTTGTTGCGTGGGATTGGAGGATAGTGAAGTGAAGAGAAGTAAACGCAGATTGGATTTGAAGATGGCTGTATGGTAAGCGGCAAGGGTTTTATCCAGTTCATAAAAAAAAATCTTCGAGAACTTTCTTCCTGCAATACAAACAAAACCCTCCAGATCTGAAAACAACTGAAATTGAAACCCTTGGACAGCAAAACAGCTTGGATAAACCCTCGAAAGTCTCCAGAAAACCCTGCAACCTGTAATGAAAAAAAACACCCAAAAATAATATGTGCAAGGATAAAAACCTAAAACCCTACAACCCAGCTACAAAATTTACAACTTTGTGACTCTGCAACAGCCAGATTTGTCAATGATCCACAAAAGTACTTAAGAATTTCAAATTTACTATAAGATGCTTTAGAAAAAACTCTCATGCAACTCAAAAAAATAAACTCTAAATGATAAACCCAGAGTCAAAACTGACTGGGCTCTGCAAGAAAATGCTCTGTGGGAGCTGGCTGGTTCAGCCGAGAACTTCCCCAAATGCCCACTAATTTCTTCAATAAGGATTTCCTGCACAACTCACTTCAACCATCAATAAAGAGAGAAAAACAGTACTAGATCTCAGATGCAATGGAGATACCTGCCATTATTTCAGAAATTCTAATACCAGTCACACCCTAGCAAGTGAACAAGATACCTGTGTTCAACAATACTCTACATCAAGCTATTACTAATGGCTGAAAATAAAATTATGTAGAAAATAAAATAGCTCACAGCACTTTAGGAGAGTAACACCAGCAAGATTTCAACCCCAAAGTCTTTCTTTATTAGCACCAGAAAAGGTTTACAAGAGAGTTTTCTTCAGCACAAGACTCACAGATTGAATCTCAAATGACCCCTAGCACCCTATTTAAAGGAAAAATTCCCAACAGCTAGTTCGAGTGATCCACGTCAAAATGATCTCGACCGTCGATGAGGATCAAGATATCTCTTAATCTCATCCGTCGAATTTTTTAATGCATTAAAAATTGAAATTCTGCATTTATTTACTCAAAAATATTATTATTTTATTATTTTATTATTTCTAAGTTTTTATTTTATTTTATTATTTTATTATTTATTTTTTAATTATTTTTTTATTTTTTATTTTTTATTTTTTTAATTTTTTAATTATTTATATCTTTAATTTTTTATTGTTTTTTATTTTTTCAATTTTTTTATTTTTTATTTTTAATTTATTTTTAAATGGATCCTCGAACTTAGCCTTTGGAAAAATCACCTAGGACCTAGGACTTAGGACTTAGGACTTATGAGGGGATTAAAACATTTTCTAACCCTCAAGACACTTTACATCATGACTTTTACAACTTTACATCTCAAGGGGGAAAACCCATTTGACATAGACCCTCATAAACCACCCAGTTCTGCGACACAACTATAATCTAGCAGATTAACACACTAGGATTCCTCTAAGATTCTAATGACAAAATTCATTCCGGCTTTGGGGTTAGGCTAAAGGAAAACTCTGTCGATCATGGATCGGTGAGACAAAAACCTTCCGGAACGTAGATTATCACTAGAAAATTAGGTCCACCTAGGCAATTTACATACATGACTCATATCTGCTAAGATTATTTACAATTCACACGCGCAGACTGGGTTTACAACATAGTATGATCAACTCGATGATGACTGTCAAATGGCACGGACATGTCAATCAAGCGCTATCCCTTTTGCGAAGAAAAGGGGGTGTACTTGCTATGGGGAGTTGACACGTAGTGGTCAACAAGCATCATTGTGGAATCTATTAGGGGTCATCTGATTCCTTCTCTTGCTGATCTCAAATATTCCAAGGAAATGTATGATGCCCTCATTGGATTATATACTATCAACAACATCAATCAATCTACAAATCTAAGGGGTCAGCTTCATGATGTTAAGATGACAAAGAATGATATAGTGGCATCATACTTCGTAATAATATCTCAAATAAGAGATCAACTCAAGGCTACTGATGAAGAAGTATCCTACAGCGAATTGGTAGTTGTAGCAATGGGTGGTCTGCCTAAATCTTGGGACACTTTTGCAACAAGCATTAGTGGCAGAGAAAATGCACCTACCTTTGACAAGCTATGGGTTGCATGCACTCAAGAAGAATCAAGGCTCCTATCTAGACGCAAGATTTCAAATCCAGGTGAAGATTCTCAATATTTTGCAACACACTCAAAGAATAGCAAAGGAAGAAGAAACTTTGGAAAATTTTAAAGAGTACAGGTAGAAGACCTGCTCCACAAAGAAGACATTGTTGGAAATACTGAGAGGGCAGTGAATCAGTGTTTCCCTTCAATTAGCAAATTTTAAAATTTACAGAGCATTAATTATCATTATCATGAGATAAACATAAACAGTCATCAACACCATTCAACAATGCACAATATCAAAGATAGTAGACACGTGATATTTTTAGGTGGAAACCCTTCAAGGAGAAAAACCATTGAACACTTCTTAATATTTGTCTTCAAAAGATTACATCAAAGGGAAGCTCCAACATATCAGCTTTGACTGAAACGATGCTCCAACACCTTATTTACCAGCTTCGACTAAAAGGACGCTCCAATGCCCTAGTTTAAAAGCTCCAACCTAAAGGATGCTCCAACACCCTGTTTACCAACTCCAACTAGAAGGACCCTCGAACACCCTACGCAAAATCCAACCTACCCTAGCACCACCCTGCCACACTAAAGTGTTTCCGGACTTCGACCTGAAGGAGACTCTAGCCTCCTGGCTTGCACCATCCTGACACCCTGCTCAACAATCTGCCACTTGCCCTGAAGGCTCCAACCTTCTACTCACCACGGCAGACCACGTTTCACAATTTTTACACTGGACCCACCTATCCTCAATTACAAAACAAGTTGCAATACAACATTTACTCAATCAAATCATTAATAACCAATTCACTACTCAACATCTCTGCAACAGTAACAGTCTGTAACCAATATAATCTCTGCAATACTGTGAAACACTAGCATTTCTCAACAAATCCTTGTTACATGCTATTCTGCTCTTGTCATATCACTGTCACTACATCAACATGTAATCATCATTGTCCATCCAAACATTGTTTTAATCATAGCTACTAACAAGACTCGCTAGCACTGTCCATCCAATAATAATTCGTCAATAACAAAATTCCTAGCAATACCACCCTGTTCTTGTCTAACCTGTTAAACAAGCTCTGTCTAGACCCTAATTGATCTTTGTTCCAGCAATAGCAAGCAATAGAACCAACAACGTCTAGTTATCTCAATTCAAGGATTTTTGTAATGATGGTCAAGCCCTCTCTCAATAAATTCAAGCATCAAGGTCAGCAACCAACATTATACACATACATAAATTGCCAAACCCTAGTTGCATATAGCTTGAACAACTTGGAAATCCACACTCACTGCCCACAATGCAATATTTGTCATCATTCCATGAAACATTTTTAACAATAGCAATGTCAACCATACAAGTGTTCGGCCTTCAACCAAACAATTAGATGATGGCTACAGGACAACTACAAGAAAACTCTGGTTAGTAATGTTGTACAAACACAAACCATTCTTAGGTATTGCACAATCCATGCCAACAATACACCCTCTGCAAACAATATTACCCACACTACTCTCGACTTCAATGTGATCAAGCGATAACTTTGTCCATAATGGTTTCAATGCTTACAATTTGTATTAGCGTACTCTGTCAAAAATCCTATTGCATTCATCATACATCCCTTGAACAGATCAAATAAAATATATACCAAATTGATAGACTACATATGAGCACAACCTCTTACAATTATCGTACAAATATTATACTCTCTCATCCAATGGTTTATGGTCTTCATCCTCAAGTATATGTCCCTTGCAAGCAATACATACACACAAGGATGTTGATCACAGAGCAACTAATTTCTTCCTTCAACACAGGTCATGGGACATTACACTTGTGCACATTCCAACCCACGAACCTGCACACTTAACACACTCTGCGATTGATCGCACTATATTTCAAGTGATACACACAACCATGTGATATGCTCCTAATCACACTGCAGATAGATTATTATACATTCACATCAAGCCAACAATTAAATCAGTCTACCTCAGATGCAAAATTGATAACGATCAAACTCACAGAGTGTTCTAAAATGCTCAATGCACAAGTGCGTTCTGTTGAGAAATCAAGATGCTTGTAGAGTTGATTTCTCTTTAACTTGATTTTACTTGTGAATGTTTGTTGGATTCTTATTAAATTTATATTCTCTTCATCAAGCAATTACCAAAATGTACAAATCATGAAGATCACAAAGAGACAAAGAACACGAGAATTAGGCTCCAAGCCAAGGCAAAACCCCACAAGGGGGGAACCCAAAGAAATCCTCTTCTTATAGAATCAAATCAAAGCGATATCCAAGACCCAAGACCAAGACCAATATTGTCACAAAGACCCCAAGTCAACCCTCCTCCAAGTCTCTGCAACAAGTCAAAGTCAACAAAATTCAATGTTACCACTCAAACAAGCAGGGGACCTAAAGGGGTTCCTAAGAGGGCAACTGCTAGGTTAAGGGCAACAGTGGACACTTAGCCCACTGTCACCACAACTAAGTCTCCGTGCTCTTTACGAACTTTCACCGATGGGAGGAGTCCCGGTAGTGTAAGGATCATTTGTAAAATATACGTCAATGGGTAGGTGAGAAGTGATTCTGAAAACCCTTTCCTGAGGATGGAGTGAAGAATGGAACTTGCTTTCTCTTTAAGCAAGCGACTTGGCCACCAAGGGTAAGAGGTGAGGATTGAAGGGTTGAGGGAGCAAGGATAGGCTTATAAACAAGGTTCTCAATACCTATAATCCTTGGGAAACTTGGATTCCCAAATAGTCCTTGAAAAATAATCTTTATTGAGAAGTGGGACCACACAGGGCCAAGTGGACCTAGCCCAAGTTCGGGGATGGAATGCAGTAACCAATGATGTTCCTATCCTGGACAAGGTGAGGGGAAAAAACCAAACAAGAATATTTACTTCAAAAGGTTGAATTGATCCTATTGAGGTCTAGCCTTGGGGATGCTTAGGAAAAATTCGATCCTAGAGCTAGGGCTTGGGATTCTTGGAGATTCCATCGTTAGATTGCCTCAAAATTTGAGGAGACAGAGGGAACCCACCAGCGTAGTAGCCTATAGGAGATCGAAGTATTTCCTTGGATCAATTCCCGAGAAATTGATGCCCTAGGTGACCTAATGGGGCTAGACCTAGGGAAAAAGGGGAAAATGGTAAAAAGAGGGTTAAGATGATCACCCCTATGAGGGACCAGTGCCTAATTCACTTGGAGATATGGAGTCAAGGATGATGATGAGTAAGAACTTGGTTTCTTGATCAAAGAGGCCCAAAAAGTCAACTTCATCTAATGTTGAAAGAAAGAAAAGAAAAGTGACCTTCAAGCATTTATACTTCAAAGAAAACGATGCAAGCTTATCGAAACAAATAATCTCTAGGACATTTCATTCATATAACATTGGCCCATATATTAAATTAGCTAAAACATGCTCAATTCCACATTTCAATTATGCAGCAACTAGCCCTAATTTTAGCAGTATGCAGCAACAAGAATAATAACATCAAAATTCACTTCCAATGTTATAGAGTATATCGAACTAGCATTTCATTCACAAGAAAAGCTCCAAGACAATATAAATAGCCCAAATCCATATGTCAAAATTCATCCATCTCCAGAAAATATCCTCCAAGGAAAAAGTGCGAAGTTCTCTATTGATTAGAGAGATCCCAAATCCAGTGATGATATAAATGAATGTATCTAACATCAATATATAGCCTCTTAAGGAGTTTGAATTCGCCTATCGACCTACATTAATGATAAAATAATGTGCCAATAAAACCCCTATTGGTGACAAACCCACCATACTAGCTCACAAGTGTAAACATAAGCCTCACAAGGGGCCAAATAATAATATGTACATGTCGTAGGGCCCTCCAAAGGCATAATAATATCCAGAAGTTCCATATTGAGGAATAAATTCCTCGAAATATGATGGACAAGGTGGTGGCCCCTTGTTCTCCAAGTAGTAGACCTGTGGTGCTCCCAGTGGATGTGAGGGCACATAAATAACCCCATGGGTCTCCATATGAATCGGAGATGCATGTAGATCCTCTGCAAGGGTCCAAGTGGTGAGATGAATGCTGCCATGACATCGTACAAGTCCTAGGACACCTACCAAGAGTGTGGGGCTCCTGTGGGGGCCTGCTGGGCATAATGTACCCAGCATATCACCATCATCCCAAAAGTGGATCGATAATAGTCTCTGAGCATCCATGAAGATCCGTGGAGTGTTGTCTACTGTTGTGGAAGCCCATAGCTCTCTATGCACACCCTACATGTGCCAATGTAGACCTCTTGGGTTAGGATCCCATATAGGGAGACCAAACCCAAATGGAAACCACCTGTAATCCTGCATAAGATCTAATGCATCCCCTAGGCTTTCAGTACAACCAATCATTCAAATAATTGGGTAAATGAGCTTACAAATCATGGATAACAAAGTGGGCACTTCATAATGGCATGCCCTTCTGTAGTGGGCTTTTGCATGTGCTAGTGTCTCTGAGCTCCAAAGAGGGTTAGCCAAGCACCTTATTAGGTGGTTTCAGAGCTTAAAGGGCATAATATGTCCAAGGTACATCCCTCTAATGGGGGTGGCAAGTGACAAATATGTGGAATGGAATAGGGAATGAGAGGAGCAACCCTGGGCCACATAGTGGGGCATAGGGGTAGCAAGATAAGGGGAAGCCCACACCTGGGTATGTAATGGGTAGGAGGGAGAAATCATGGTACATGAGGTGCCCCGACCTTGAGTTTTCCACCCTTCTTTATAGGCCTTGTGCCTTTATTAAATTGTTTAATTAATTGCTTGGGGCTCAAAGGACAGGAGCATGATATGTAAGATATCGCAGTGATTACCCCCTTTTAGGTAGGGCAGTTAATTTCCCTCCACTGGTTGCGATGATCATGGGTTCCTGAATGATAAAGGAGACTCATCTAGGGCCTATGGAACCAGGGTGATGGCCATGGATTGGGGTAGAGCTCATGCATTTGATTTTGCCCACGTGTTGATTGTTTTGTCCCGACCATCTTTTGCATTTTGTGGTACAATTTCCTGTTAAATGTGGTCAATTATGCTTTTCACCTTTTCATTTAATTACGTCAACCTCTGGGGCATCATTCTAGACCTGATCCAAGGTGGGGGCAAGGGGATAGGGAGGTTGGCCCTATGTGGACCCAAGTAGGAGAAAAAATGAATGGGGGTTATAGTGATTCGAAAGGGAGTAATATGTGCAGGTAAAGGAGCGGGACCATGCACCCAAAGTCAGGGTTTCCCACGTAGTACCACCCTAGAACCAAATGGTCAATAAAGGAGATCCCACGGGACTAATATCCAAAGGTAACAACCAAAAGAGATCAAGGGGACAAGCTCACAAACTAAGCCCACTCTTTCTATTAAATCCTATTGATTTGTGGTAGCATCGAATGTGCTCTAGCCATGAAAATTGGTGGAGAGGCTAAGGCACATGAGATCTCCAATACCCAAAAGGGTTTGGGCAAATTCTAAATAGTTTGGGAGATATTAAAATAATTAATATTTTTAATGGAGTCCCTAAGTCTAAACTTAAGGAAAATAAAATAGTAATGTGAATTAATATAAAACTGTGTTAGAATGGTCCAAAAGTCATGGATCAAGCTAGATCTAATCTTAGCCGTTGATTAGGGACTTAATCTCGGTCGTTGATTTGTCAACGAAAAAAGTATAAGAGGAGGCTTGAGGGTCACTTGGAGAACATAACGAGTTGATCAAGATTTCGATTTTCTAGCGCTGGGCTTGCTGAGGAAATCGAAGGACTGATCAGAGTTGCAACTAAGGGGCAGTGATTACAGAAGCAAAGAGGCAGAGATAGTACTAGGAGGATCAGCGCAGAAGCCGGGAGAGAGGGACGCAGAGCCAACCAGAGGTTCACGCAGAGCCAGCCAGGGCTCATGCAGAGGCAACCAGGGGTTGCGCAATGCCTCAAAGAGCCAGCGTGGGTGACGCAGAGGCTCTAAGGGCTGATGCAGTGCCTCCAGAGGCTGACGCGGGGCAAGCTATGGTGACGATGGGCCAGAAAGGGTTGACGCAATCCCTAGAGGCTAACCCTGGGGTTTTCGTGTGGCAGATTGGAGCTGGGAGCTGTTAGAGTGTTTATCCGGGGTTTCAGCTGGAATATCTGCTTCCGAGTAGAGAGGTACTACTGCCGAGATTATTCTCTGTTGGGTGAGCCAGTTTTGGCACCCAAATTGTATTCAAAAACTGCATAATAATAAAACCCTTAGATAGTTGCACCGATTTTCCCGCATTGGGTTTTTCCAAGACATTGGTCCAAAAACAACGGTTTCACTTGTGTGCTTGTTTTGTTTCCTTCAGTTGATGATCTGTAATGTGTTGAGCATGTACTTGTATTTATTTTCAGTATTTACATAGTAAATAACTTGTTAATTACTCAGAACAAGTAGGCAAAAATAATCAAAGAAGTGCATGAAGGGTTTCTAACAGTTAGACTTAGAAATTCCAACAAAGCCCCCCATCAATCCATATGCAAAAGTATCCATGATAAGTAATCTCAACACTCAATTACCAAATGACAAGACATACCTTTAGATTCAAGAGGCCCACCTTCAAACATATGATCAATACAGGTCGGTGAGGGACCACATGGCTGGCTCAGGTGGCAAAGAAATGGCACAATGAGTTAGTAGGAGGCATCAAGGGGTTGTTGACTACCGACTGAGGTTCATCATGGAGAACAAATTTCTCCTGGAGATATCACCCAAAAAGTGGTGGGTAACAATCAACATTGGTCAAACCTCTCTAAAATCTAGTCAAATCTCTAAAAATCTTGGACCTACAGTGAAGGTCGAATTTCGACCCTGTAATAACCTCAGAAATCACAAAAAAAATCGCACATGTGGACAAATTTAGGGCAAAAAAACTTGGATTTCTTTCTCCTTTGAATTTTCTCTCTCTCCTTTGATTTTTGTTGATTTTCTTCTTGCACAAAAATCGATTTGTTGGATTGGTAATGAATGAGGTCAAACTTGTCTTATTTATACATGTCTAGGAGGGTCGAATAGCTTCTTCTAGGGCTAACTTGCTCTTGTGGATGACATTTTGACTCTTTGACTCAAGACAAAAATAATTTTCCTTTTCTTATAAGAAGTCCAAATGGGACCTTGACTCACATTTCTTTAACTCATAATAAATTTTCTTTTGACTTAATTGACCCTATAAACATGAAGAACATGCATTTACTAAAAACAAAATAATAATAATGAATATAATAAATACAATAATAGTATATTTGAATTACATTATGAAGACCAACCAGTGTTGCATGAAACACCCCCCCCCCCTCGGATCAAAACCCCGAATCGCAATCTGTATGGATCCGTGGGTGATCCACTGGTCGAAACGAGGATCGGGCCAGAAAATACGGTTCCTGCCCTGTCGGAACCATCTGACCCAATCCGCGTTTCATAATTTCTGAAATGTGTTTCGACCGATGTATCACCCAGCCAAAACGTGGCGTTTCTGGGCCGGATCCATATGGATCGCGACCATTTTTGTTATGAAACCATCTCACAAAAAGATAGAAAAGAAAGATCAACGCTTTAGAAATCAGCCTCTTCGAGAGGGCAACCTCCTTTACACTACACAAATGAACAATTCTTGGATGATACAAATGACAAAACCTCCTTTCTATATATAGGAGTCTAAGGGATCACAATATAATCAAAGCCGACATAACAATAATAATATAAGAGCACAACAATAACAATAGTGGGCTTCTATGGGACACAATAATAACAATATGGGGACAATAGGGGCACAACAATAACAATAAGAGCTACAATAACAATAGTAATGGCAGAATCACTAGTATTATAGGGACCTAACATGCCCCTCTCCTTAAAAAAAGTGTTGTCCTCAATGCTTGAGTAATTCTGGATGTTTCTGTATAAAATTCTCATCCTCTCGTGTGGAATCTTCAGGCGTAAGTTCTTCCACTTGACAAGATACTCCAAAATTGATCGATTTTGTAGCTGTTGAATTCTTGTTTCTGTGACTGCTTCAGGTTCCAATATGATTTTTCCTTTCTCATCAAGTTCTGGCAATATTGTTTGAACTGAGATCTTGTCACCAATAACCTTTTTTAAGCATGAAACATGGAAAACTGGGTGTACTTGGGAAGCTGCAGGAAGCTCCAATTTGTATGCCATAGTACCAATCTTTTGCAATACCTTGTACAGACCATAATACTGTGGTGATAAATTATTATCTTTCTTAGCTTGCTTGAGGGACATTTGTTTATATGGTTGTAGCCGTAGAAACACCCAGTCACCTAAATCAAAACTTATTTCACTACGATATTGATCTTCCTATTGTTTCATTCTATTATGTGCCAGAGTTAGGTTATCCTTTAAGAGTTGGAGAACTTCTTGTTGATGATCGATGTGATCTTCCACTGCTTGTACCTTAGAATTTTCTCTTAAATATGATGTGATGGACGATGGATGATATACATAAAGTGCCATAAATGAGGTCATTTTTGCTGCAATATGGAAGGAAGTGTTATACCACCATTCAACCAAAGGCAACCATTTGACCCATTGTGTCTATTTATCAGATACAAACAAAGCAGCGAAGATATCCTTCCAAACATTTGTTTACTATCTCAGTTTGCCCATCAGATTGAGGATGATAAGATGATCTATGAGCTAACTGAATACCAAGACAATAAAATAATTATTTCCAAAAATTTCCAGTGAAAACGAGATCTCTGTCGCTTACAATAATCTTTGGGTTTCCATGTAGCTTTTGAGTTGTTTCCATAAATGCAGTAGAAATTGTATTGGATTTAAATGGATGAGCTAATGCACAAAAGTGTGCATACTTGGTAAGTCTGTCAACTACCATCATGCTAACACTCTTTCCTTCGGACTTAGGTAAACCTGTGATAAAATCCATTGAAACGTCCTCCCAACGTTGACTTGGAATGGATAAAGGTTGTAATAGACCCGGGGTCTTAATTGTTTCAACTTTATTTTGTTGGCAAACCAAACATTCCACTACAAACTTTTGAATATCAGATTTAAGGCCATCCCAAAAAAATTCCTTCTTAACCCTGTGGTAAGTTTTTAAAAATCCCGAATGCCCTCTTAAGGGAGGGGCGTGCAATTCCATAAGAATCTTTTGTTTGAGTTGGGAATTCTAACAAAGGTATAAGCGATCTTTGTACCATAACGAATCATTTTTCCAGCTAAATGTATCAGATGTACTGGAATCTTGTTGTAGCTTTTGAATGAGTGCCCACACTTCTTCGTCATTCTTCCATTCATCCCTTGCTTCGTTTATCCAATCTGGTTGGATAATAGAAATGAAACAAAGCAATGCTTCCACATCCTCATCCTTTCTTGAGAGTGCATCTGCCACAACATTTTGCTTCCATTTTTTGTACATGATTTCAAAGTCATAACCCAACATCTTTATGACCCATTTTTGCTGCTCTTCTGAAGATAATCTTTGTTCTAAAAAGTATTTAAGACTATCATGATCCATTTTTACCTTGAAGTGTTTTCCCATTAGGTAGGGTCGCCATTTCTTAATTGCATGTAGTATAGTCAACATTTCCTTCTCATAAATAGCTTTGTGTAAATACTTTCCTTTGATTGGATGACTTTCGAAAGCAATGGGTCTTTCTTCTTGCATTAAAACAGCACCAATTCCATTTCTTGAGGCATCACATTCCACAATAAAGGTTTTTGTGAAGTCTCGCGTAGCTAACACTGGTGCTTGGCACGTTGCATCTTTAAGATGTTCAAAGGCCTTCATTGCTTCTGGAGTCCATAAAAATGCATCTTTCTTCAATAATGTTGTTGGAGGTGTTGTTATTCTCCCATAATTCTTAACAAACTTGTGATAATACCCTGTCAACCCGTGAAATCCTCGCAGATGCTTTATGGACGTTGGGATTTTCCATTCCTTAATGGCTTTAATTTTGCCAGGGTCTACCTTAACACCTTCATGAGATACAATATGACCGAGATATTCCGCCTCTTATACTCCATAGAAACATTTGGAGCTTTTTGCATATAATTGTTTCTCCTCCAATAGTTTGAGCACCCTATCAACGTGTTGAACATGATACTTCCAAGACTTGTTATAGATTAGTATATCATCAAAAAATGCTAACACAAATTTTCTAAGGGTTTGAAAATGGAATTCATCAAACCTTGAAATGTAGAAGGTGCACTGGTAAGGCCAAAAGGCATGACCAAAAATTCATAGTGACCCTCATGAATTCTAAATGTTGTTTTTGGAAAGTCTTCAGTCTTCATTCTAATTTGATGATATCTTGAACAAAGATCCAACTTGGTGAAGTAAATTGATCCATGCAATTCATCCAATAGTTCATCAATGACACTAATAGGAAATTTATCTTTAATAGTGAGCTTGTTGAGCTCCCTATAATCCGAACACATGCACCATGATCCATCCTTCTTGTGCACCAATTCTACTGGAGCAGAGAGAACTTTGACTAGGTTGAATTATACCAACCTCTAGCATTTCTGCAACCATACGTTCAATTTCATTCTTTTGGGCATAGGGATATCTGTAAGGCCTGATATTTGGAGGAACACTTCCTGGAATCAAATGAATAGCATGATCATGATCGCGAATAGGTGGGAGACCTTTGGGAGTCTCAAATACCTTGGAATGACTGTCCAAGACATTTTGGAGATCTGGAGAAATAGATGATTTTGATGTGGGAACCTCTAGTAAACATAATTGTGCAATTACGCCTCGTTGTTCTTCCTTTAGAGGCTTTGTCATTCCATTAGAGCTGATTATCTTTCCTGGTTTCCCTGCGATACCTCTTAATTCAAGTTCCCTTCCTTCCAAGGAAAATTTTATGAAAAGTCCTTGAAAATTAAAAGGTATTGTACCCAAGGATTGCAGCCATTGGACTCCTAGTACAACATCAGCACAACCCATTTGAATGGAAGGCATTGGGCTATTCAATACATATTCTCCCATGGATAGCTTGATATTATGGCACTCTCCAGAGCAATTTACGGTTCCTCCACTTGCAACCATCATTTGACACTCTGGTGCTAGATATAGGAAGCAATTCAATTCCTTGGCTATCTTACAATGAATTAAATTATGGATACTACCCGAATCAATCAACACTATTACCCTTTTCTTCTTGATATGTCCTTCTATTTTGATAGTTTGGGGAGTGGTAATTCCTGCCAATGTATTACAAAATATGGTCAGATTCATTTCTTCTTTCCCTGGGATTGGTTCCTGGTGTATATCCTCTTCTTTTGATGTTTCTTGTTCCTTTTCTTGCTCCTCTTCCCCATCTATGTAAATTAATTTCTTCTCAGCACACTTATGACCTTTAATGTATTTTCTATCACAATTGTAACAAAGCCCTTTTGCTCGTTTTTCTTCCAATTGTTGTGGTCTCAACCTTGTAGATGGTGAAAGGCTAGGAGCAACAACACTTCCATCTTTATTGTTATGAGTGGTAGGCTTTCTTATTGCCATCATTTTTCTTACCAACCTGTATGCCTTCTCCAATGAATCAGGTTCCCAAATCTGAACCCCATGTTGAATGTTATCCTTTAAAGTCGCTATGAAGACATCAATCCTCTGCTTCTTTGGAATATCATTTAACCTTATATTCAGTTTTTAGAAATCCTCAATGTGCTCTGTCATTGAACCCTTTTGTTTGAGATTTATCAATTGGCTAAAGAAGGCGTTGCTCTGTGTTACGTGTATCCTCAAAATGTGCTATCATTTCCTCTGTGAAAATTGACCAAGTGACAAGTGGTTTACGAGAACAAAGCCCTTTATACCATAAAAATTGATTCGGTTCTAAATATAAAGATGCGGTACGTACCTTTTGTAATAATTGCACATCATGTAGATCAAAATATTTCTCCATCTATAGTATCCATCTTATGGGATCCTTGCCATCAAACTTCCTCATATCGATCTTTGGAATATCCACCATCAGGGTCTTCAATCCAATGTTAAATTCTATGAAATCATGAGCTTCGATCGCATTGTTCAAATCCTCCATCCAATTTTGCTTACTAGGTGTTTCTATTTTCTTGATTCGAGTCATTCTTTTTTTTGCTTTTAGCAGCTCGATCTTGAATCTGTTGTATCTCTGAAATTTCGAATCTCCAAGGTCTGAAATTGCGACTTGCAGTATCGCTCTGCGTCCTCTTTCCAATGCCATCGGTCTGATCAAAATTGGATTCTCCAAGAAAGAGTTATGTCCAATCTCCCAAGATGACTTTCTTATATACTTTTTCAATAGAGCAAACTTGTACGAAGTGCCACGTGTTACTGTTTTGACCTTCGAACCTGAAACAATACACAGAAAAGTACAGTTTGTCCTCTTTCTGTATCTTCTTACGCAATTTCAATCTGATGCTCAGACAGAAAGCTATGATGATTTTCCCCAGGTCACCTGTTTGGGATGTAATTCGAGAGCCTGCAGAAACCCTAAATGTCTTGGACTGTATCTTCGAAAATATAGAGAAACAAGATCTGAAATTCGAGCCTGAGCTTCACCGCGACTTCAACTCAAATGGATTTTAATTTCAGAGTATGAACCTTTGTATAAAAAAAATTATAGCGAAAATTCCATGATGACCTGTTTCATATGTAATTCTAGAGCTTGCAAAACCCTAACTTCCTCAGATCATATCTCCGAAAATATAGCGAGACAAGAACTTAAATTTGGACTCGAGGTTCAAAACAATTGATGTTCAAATGGGTTTTTTTTAGCTTCTGAAACTTCGTAGAAAAAAAGTTATATCGAAAATTCCACAATGACCTGTTTGGAGCAGTGAAACCCTAGAATCCAAAGCTCTAATACAAAATGTTACAAAACCAGCTCACAAAAAGATAGAAAAGAAAGATCAACGCCTTAGAAATCAGCGTCTTCGAGGGGGCAACCTCCTTTACATTACACAAATGAACAATTTTTGGATGATACAAATGACAAAACCTCCTTTCTATATATAGGAGTCTAAGGGGTCACAATATAATCAAAGCTGACATAAGAATAAAATATAAGGGCACAACAATAACAATAGTGGGCTTCTATGGGGCACAATAATAACAATATGGAGACAAGAGGAGCACAACAATAACAATAAGGGCTAGAATGGCAATAGTAATGGGGGAATCACTAGTATTATAGGGACCTAACAATTTCCGTGGGCAACCAACTGGTTCCGTCGTGCAGCCTCACAAATGCGACTTTTTTTTAAATTTTTTTTCCCAGTGCTTGTGGGTGGGTCCAAGATGGGTTAGGGTAAGGAATGAAGGGATTAAAAGGCCCTTTCACCTCTCATTAGCTCACTTGTATTTTTTGAAAACTTGGAGAAGAGAGGAGAAAGAGAGGAGACACTTGAGGAGAGCTTGGACGAGTGAAGAAGGAGCTTGGAGGAGTAAAGAAGGGCTTCCATCTACAAGAGCTAAAGAGCTAAGTGCCTACCCCAAACTCCCTCATTATTTTGTCATTGTTTTTTGTATTTTTCTCTTTTTCTCCTCCCTCTCCTACTCTTTCCCATTCTTTCTTCTTGCTCATTTAATTGCAAGTTTTCCACCACCTATATTCATATTCCAATATGGTGTTCTTTTGGCTTTTATTTATCATTCCACTTTTCGTTTTAATGATGGCAAGGGGGTGTAGGGATAGAAGGGAAGAAGAACAAGAGGATAGTGGTCACCATATGAGTGACCCAATGTATGATGGGGAGGTTTGAAGAGAAAGGGGATGAACTTAGAGGGAACACTGAAACACTAGAGGGGAAAGCTGCATTGACACCCTTGTGGAACTATGTGACCAAACTTGAAGGGGGAAAAGGTGGTGGAAGCTACAAATTTTTGGGCCCTCATGGTTTTCATGGAGGAAAACCATTTAGTGGTTCATACACTCGTGTGAGGAGACATCTTTGCGGGGTGATGGACAACAATGAACAAAAGGGTGTTGTGGGGATACAAATTTTCCCAAACATTTCAGCTGAACAAAGAAGAAAATAAATCCAAATAGAGGAGGTTGCACAAGAAAAAAGCAAGAAACAAAAAACTCAATCTAAATCAAGTGAAACCTCTAGATTTGGTAGCTCATCTCCTCATGGTACTTCTGCAAACACTGGAGGTAAAAGAACAATAGGGAATTTCTTGAATGTTGCTAGAAGGGCTGATGTGGATAGAAAGATGGTCTGATTTCTTTGTGCTTGCGTTGTACCATTCAATGTGCTTCGCTCTCCCTATTGGCATGAAATGGTAAAGGCTGTTAATGAAGCCCCAAAAGGATACAAGTCCCCCAACTATGAGAAAGCTAGAACAGTGTTATTGGAAAGAGAAAAAGCAAAGGTTCAAAGAGCTTTGACACGTTTTACAAATGAGTGGGTGGATTGTGGGGTATCCATTGTATCAGATGGGTGGACAAATATTAGAACCCAACATTTGATAAATGTTCTTGGTGTTTCTGCTAGTGGTGCAGTATTTTTTACATGTCATGACTCCTCCATCAGTGCAACTTCCCAAAACATTGCAGATCTCCTATTGCAATCAATCACAAATGTTGGTCTGAATAATGTGGTTCAAGTGATCACAGATAATGCAACAAATTATAAGGCAGCAGGAAAATTTATTGAGCGCACTCATCCACACATCTTTTGGTCTGGGTGCTTGGTGCACACATTGAACCTTTTGATGCATGATATTGTGAAGCATGAAGAATGTCGATGGATTAATGAGCTTTAAAGCAAAGGGAAGCAACTCATTAAATTTATTACAGAGCATGCAAGGGTAAACTAGTTCTATGGCACTTACTCCAAGTTGCAGTTGCTTAAACTTGCAAAACAAGATTTGCAACTTATTACCTCACCTTTAGGCGGCTAGTGAAGGTGAGACAAGCTTTAACTAATATGGTGACCTCTGAATCATGGGAGGAAATTAACACTAATAAAGATGGTGCTAATGTAGCTAAGGACACTATTCTTGACATGTTCTTTTGGTCACAGGTTAAATATGTTTTGCAAATCAGCAAACCAATTTATTACATGATCAAGTTTGTAGATTCAGATCAGCCAATAATTGGGGAGGTGCATGAGCAAATGGATAGCATGTTTGGTCAGATTAAAGACATTGTTGAGCCTAGAGATATTACCTTGTACAATTATATTCATGCAAAGATGGAAAACCAATGGGAAATGCTAAATGTTCCATTGCATGCATTAGCATATGTTTTGACACCTAAATACTATCATCCATCGTGGCTTTCAACACTAGCACCTGCGGGGGAGAAAGAGAAAACCACACCTAGATCGAGAGGTTCTAGAAAAACAAATTATTGCATTGGGTAAATTAGTCCCTAATGAGGAGGTTGAGATGGTACGAAAATAGTTGAGCAACTATACACTTACCACTAGTCCATTTGGGAGCATGCATGCAATTAGAGATCGAGAGACTTTCTCTTCTCTTGAGTGGTGGAACATGTATGGAGGTGCTACTCCACTTCTACAGACTTTGGCATTGCGGGCACAGGTGGTAAACACTTCTTCCGCAGAGAGGTGTTGGAGCTCTTATTCTTTCATCCACAATGTTAAAAGGATCAGGTTGAGTTTAGACCAGGCAGAGAGCTTGGTTTATGTTCATTACAATTTGCAATTGTTGTCCCATTACTGTGATGATGCAAAGACTAACAAAGACCTTAAGGTTTGGGACAGGAATCCAAAGGAGCCCAATTTGGAGGATGGAGTGTTGTGATTAGAGCAATTAGAGGATGCTCTTATGCAGGTATGTCCATTGTGGTATGAATTTAAAAATTCAGTTAATAAGTGGTATGTCCATTGAATTCAAATGTGTCAATTTTGCTTATAAAGCATTTCTATAATTCCTATTTTTAATTTTTTTTGTTAACTAGTCGTTTTTTTTTGTATGAATTTTTTGAGCAATTCCAGGATGATGATGATCGAACTGAGATGCCACCCCTATCTGGTCCCTTGGTTCCCAGGTTCCATGGTTCAACAACAACAATAGGGGGCTTTGTCTTCATCAGTTTCAGTCCCACACCCACAACTTCCATAGGCACCATCTTCTTCATTGCCACCACGTGGAGGCCCACCACCATGTTCTCTTCGTGGTGGAAGGAGTAGAGATTAGTATATATATTCACAATTTACTACTTTTGCCATAGATTATTCATTAGATTTGTAGGCTTGTTGTGAATTTGAACCTTTTTGTCTTGGCGATGACCAAGTGGCCTATTTTGTAAAACATTATTATTCAAATTTTGGACATGACTAATGTTGACAATTGTTCACTCGCTAGATAATATGCTTTATGTTTTATGTTTTATAATATGCTTAAAAATTTAATGTATGTTTGTAATTGCTAGAATATAAATGGTTGATGCTCGAATAATTAATCATTGATGTACAATGGAATCATGGATGCCATATCTATCTTGATTTCTATAAAAATATGCATGTTTTCACGTTTTCTACAGCTGATTTGGTATTTGGGATTTTTGTTTTGAATATAAATGCAAAAAAAAATATACATATATATAGTAGACGCTTATGAGACCCTTCGCTTCCTAGATTTTGGAAAATGATGCTTCCGTGTCCTCGCTTCCAAAAAACGTCCCCGTTTTGTGCAACGTTGAGACCAACACTAGTTACATTTCCAACACTCCTTCTTAACTAAGCAAGTATTCCTAATGACACAACAAGATACTCTCAAGTTAAAATATTCTAATAATGGATTCGGATTGATAAGCATTATCATAACTAGCCTTGTCAAAAATAGCAAGGCCTTGACTAACAAGCTCTATCTCCACACTGGATCATAGCACAATGTCGGGAGGCATAAATTTGGACATCACCACCTCTCTAGGCACATACCCCATCTGGATGTTGTAATATTCCTAATGGAAAATTAAAGGTGTTAAAAAAAGCAGTCAGATGTGCATGCAATACAAAAACCACGCATAAAATTAAACATCCAGAAATGCACCAAAAACTGCGCCAAGCTGAGCCATTTTATTATAAATCAATGGGGGTACACATAAGTATGAAGAGGGTGCATCTGGGCTTGCCAAATGCAAGCGAAACAAGTCCTAGGTGGAGAAGATAAATGCTTGGGGGCTGGAAATTCAATTCCCTCTGAGTTCTGCAGTGGTCAAGAAAAAACTACTCAGCTAGATGATGTAGAACTGTTGTTTGACCCACTTTTGGTGCTTAGAAAATTCTGGGAAATTAACCCGAATCTGCTTTCAAATAACCCACCAAAACCCAAAAAGGTTTGGCCTAGTTCTGACCCCTCGAATTACCCCCAATTTCCACATATTCCTCCAAATACTGGGTAATTCGACCCACCAAGAAATATTGTTGTTCACCACCTCCAAAAATGTTGAGTATTCTTCCTAAATTTCTCTTCGAGTACCCCAAATCAATTCAGCCCCAATATCACTGACCAAGACCCCTAAAAACATGACCTCCACCAAGGACTGCGCAGGCCCCAAGCCTGTCCCTTTTGCGCTAGCCCAGAAGAGAAGAATTCGACCTGAAGAGTGGTCTCTCCAAACCCCCAGCAAACCTCTCCAAAAGTGATGTTAATTCCCAATGGAAATGACTCCTCAAAGCCTAGAAGCTATGTTGCAGGAAACGTGGGGTAGGAGGGTGTTTCCGTACGGAAACGAGTACGAAACGTTGAAACGCGTTTGGTACGGCCCTGAAACGCGTTTCATGCCGTACTGCCACGTTTCACGAAACTGAAACGTGTGAAAACTGAAACGTGGCCAGTACGGCCTGAAACGCGTTTCAGGGCCGTACGACCCACATTTCAGCATTTACTTGTGTTTTTTTTAATTTTTAATTTTTTTTATTTTTTTTCTAATCTATTCTTACGTTAGCCTAGTGACTTCTAGTTGCTTCTAGATGCCTGTCTAAAGCTATAGAAGTGAACTTTTGCCCTAGTGTTGATATGCAGTTCATGGTAATGTTAAATTCTTAAAGTAAAAGTGATATTCTCCTTTATTTTTCATTTTCATCCTTTTACTTAAATTTTTAAGACTACCATGAAATGACTCAGGATGTTTGAGAGTGGTTTCGCCCTCATTGGATTTCATATGGAGAAAGTAGAATTTTAGATCTCACTCAAAATCCAGCAGACTTATCTGTCTTTCAGGATTGGGGGATTGCAATGTTTCCATTGGATTTTATCATGTACTAGGGTATGGAACTTGTATTTAATCGAGAGAACAAAGCCCTCTATGCAGGGGAGACTCCCAATAATCAAGAGAATGTAGGGTACTAGGGTATGAAACTTGTATTTAATCAAGAGCACTAAGGTCATTCGACTATGTAGGAAGAGACTCCCAATCAAGCACGAGACAAAAAATTAGGAATTTCTCGTGGCTGATTTTGGATATTTCTATTTTCATTATGTGATTATTCATGAGTAAATGTGATGTAAATTTAGATACTTATAGTTTATGCATTGACAATTGACAATTTTATCATAATGTAATAAATTAGAATGTATCATATATGCTTTATGATTGCACATATTTCTTAAATGTTCTAATATATATATATATATATTTGCGTTTCCCCGTTTCCAAAATTTGGGGAGGTCGCGTTTCGTATCGCTTCCTGTTTCGGAAACTCGTACCCGTTTCCCCGTTTCGTGCAACCTTGCCTAGAAGGAATGTTACAATCCAACTTGATGTCCCAAGGAAAGTGTAGCTCCTATCTGCATCCACATTACTCCAAAAGACCGCGAATTTGCCTGAGAAAACACCTTCAAAACAGCTCCACCACAAAACAATGGCTCTCCTAGGAATGCACTCGGAATCCACCTAAGAAGAGTTGAGATTTCTCCTTGGAAACCTCTTGTGTTGAACAGCACTTGCAGACTTAGCTCAACAACTCAAGCGTGTTAGGTGAGTGAGTTTGTCAAAGGTTCAAAAAGCCCCAAAATGATGTATGCTTCCCCTATTTATCCTTGAGCTTCATTCTCTCCATGTGGGTCCCATGCATCGACTTTCTCCCTCCAAAGAGTATGAATTTCCCAAGGGGTGCGTATTTCCCTCTTGGGGTGGCCCCCACCATCCACCAAGTATTCGATTTGCCTTATTTCTCCTATGTGGGAACCTTCCTTAGCCAAAAATTGAAAGTGGGGTCCTCCAACCCACTTTTCCTAAGTTGGAAATCCAAAATTATCAAAATTGAACAAAATTGTATTCTCACCTAACAACATTTGCTAAGTGGGAATATCACAGTCCTCCCCTCTCAAATGTTGCTTGTCCCCAAGCAACTGTCATGTCGGATGCTGTAAAATGTGCTCACCCTCCCATGTGGCATTCTCATCTGGCAAGTTCTTCCACTAGACCAAATACTTTGATAGTTCTAGTCCTCACCCACCTCTCCCTCTTCTCCAAAATGGCCTCCCATTCAAGTACTAAATGCCCCTCATCATCCAATGGGGTTAATTCAGTAGTTGTTGTCAAATTCTGCCCTAATAAATTTTTGAGGCATGAGACATGGAAAACATTATGAACCTTGCTTCCAGGTGGAAGCTCCATCTCATATGCCACCTCACCAATTCGCCTGATAACCTTGTAGGGCCCATAAAAACGTGGTTGTAGCTTTTTAGCACCCTTTTTCTTAAGCGTTGACTGTCTATATGGCTGGGGACACAAAAAGACTAAGTCTCCCACCTCAAAATGCCTCTCAACTCTATCTCTATCTGCATACACTTTCAATTGATTATGGGGAGTCTGAAGGTTATCTTTGAGAGCCTTAAGAATATCTTGGCTCTCCTGAATCCAATCCTTGGCCCTTGGGGCCCGGCTGTCTCCAAAAACAAAGTTAGCAAAGGACAAAGCATCATACCCATATAAAACACAGAAAAGTGACATACCAATGGACATATGGTAGGTAGTGTTGTAACAATACTCCCCCAAGTGCAACCACCTCATCCAAGCTTGTTGCTGCCTTGTCACGTAGTTTCTCAAGTATCCCTCCAGCCACTTGTTGACTATCTCAGTCTGCCCATTTGTATGAGGGTGGTAGCTGGTATTAGAAGTGAGCTCAGTGCCCACCAACTTGAAGAGCTCCTACCAAAATGCCCATGTGAAGCAATTGTCCCTGTCACTGACTATGGACTTGGGAAGGCCATGCAAACGGAAGACCTTTCTGAAAAACAGGTCCACAACTTGTGAAGCAGAGTACCTGGTGGGGATAGCAAAGAAATGGGCATACTTCGTCAACTTGTCCATAACCATGTATATGCAGTCACGACCCTGCACCATGGGAAGTCCCATGATGAATTCCATCGAGATGCTCTCCCATTTCCCCTCTAGAATGGGAAGTGACTGTAGTAACCCAGTAGGATGGGTCAACTCCCCCTTGTTCCTCTAGCATGCCTCACACTCCTACACATGCCCCAACACGTTCCCTTTGAGGCCTTTCCACGTGAAACGCTCTGACTATCCGGTAAGTCTTCAGGAAACCCTGGTGCCCAGACAATGGTGAATCATGTGTTGCATGGAGAATCCTCTCCCTCAACTGCGAACCGGGCACCAAAAATATGTGCCCCTTGTAGTAAATTACATCAGCCATCACTCGATAAACGCTCATCTCCATGACTACCCTCCAAGATCTCACATGCCCACTGATCCTTGGAGTACTCCACCAAAAGTTGTTCCTTCCAATCATGGCAGATGCTCATGAGTTAAAGTGTCGCAGGCCTCCTGGATAGGGCATCTGCCACTACGTTATGCTTGCCCTTGACATACTCTATGTCAAAGTCGTACGCTTGGACCCTGCTGACCAACTTATGTTGTCTATCATTGAGGCCCTTCTGCCCCAGAAAGTGGCAAAGACTGTTGTGATCAATCTTCACTCTGAACATGTTGCCCACCAAGTACTGTCAAAATTTGGCCAATGCATGCATGATCGAGTACAGCCTCTCATGACTAAGGAGCTTTCGACACTCAAAAGCTATCGGGTGGTCATAAATCGAGTACAACCTGTTAGCGCTTGAAATTTCACCTCAGGCTGAGAAAGGTAAACCTCAAGGCTACATCAAACCATTCAGCCTCGTAGCTAGCCCTACGGGGCAGGAGAAGGCTCTCTCCAGTCTATCTCGTGAAATTTTCAATGGGATGAGATGACCAACAAGGTGACACTGATATTAGGCTAGTAAACTGATTATAAAGGTTGATTTGGGGGTTTTTGGGGTTTTTGGTGGCAAATTGAGGAATTGCAATTTTGGGTGCGGAGATTGGACACAGTTTCTGCAGGGGGTTCCTTGGGGCGAGGTACGAAACAGTATTGACGCCTTAACTGAGGTGGATGGTCAGGAATGAAAGATGAAGAGCTAAAGAGAGCAAACAATGACTTTGAATTCTCTTTAGACAGAAGAAAACATTGAAATTAAACAAATTTAAAAGCAGAGCATGGCTAGCATGAATTCATACTTTAACACTTCATTTGTTTAATGTGCAGCAGTAAAGAAAGGAAATGAATCACATAACAAAGCTTACAAGAAAATGAGAACACACTCAACACATGAGTCCACAAGAATCTGATGACTGCAACCACTTCTTAACTAAAAATTGCAGAGATACAATGAAAATATACAATGATAGCTTCTCCCTCAAGAGTCCAACCATGAAAATGAGCAAGAAAGTACATAATATAGATGATCTAACCTCTTTCCCTGCCTCCATGGGTCGAGCTCACTATCCTAGGAGCTGTTTGAACCACTTCTAAACTAAGCACTAGAAAATAGGCAGTCAAAACAACTTGCCTCTATAAACTTGGAAACCAGTTCATACATTCAATTTTTACCTTTTACATGCAAGAATCTTCTAGAAGAGTTAAACAAGAGTAAAAGTATCCAAAAAGTGTCACAATTACATCCAAGAGGACCACCATCCACCTCAAAAAGTCATACTGGAGCCAAACTGCGTTTTCTGGGCTGAACTGGTCAAATCTGGCAAAGTTTCCTCAACGGGTCGCGCACATTTCCTCAACGGGTCGCGCACTTTGGAGCTCTGTTTGGAGGCCTTCCCGGTGTCAGAATGAGGTGCAGGATAGCTCGTTGGAAAGGTATCTGAGTCTACTTTCCAACCCAACTGGAATTTTTGGATTTGGAGGTCATTTGCCCAGTCAAAAGTCAATTCTCCCAAGACTGCTTCTGCAACTCAAAAAAGGGGCAGAAAGTCAAATTTTGCCTGTATTTTGACCTTTTGGAGGCCCAAAACTCCATAAAAACTCAAGTCCATCCATAGGCATATGTAACTTTGTATGACAAATCTAGAAATGTTGAGTTTTTGCAAAACGGAGCTACGATGACAAAGGGTCTCACCGGGGGTGAGACCCGTTGAGAAGCCAAAACCTGTAAATTTCCAAAAAATACCAAAATTACCCAAAATTCTCAAAAAATTTTGGGATTTGTGTTGTAGCTGATGCTAGTGAGTGCCATGATCTCTGAGGGATGCCTCAGCCAAGATACGGAGTGGATTAGTTTTCTCCCTCCGCTTAAGAGCCTCGGATAACCTCCTTTGGAACATTTTCATTTTGGCCTTGCATACATGCATTCTTGCCCAATAGTGATTCTTCATGTTTCTCAGCAGCCTTTTCTCTTGGTTGGCCTTAGCCAACAGCCTCTCCAAGTGAGCATTCTCCTGAATGAGCATTGACTCTAGGTCAGCAGGCAATGGATCACCGGGTCTTCTACGATTCAAGACTCGATCACTACGAATCCTCCATAGCTCATCAAGCGCTTTCTCATCCTCCAATTGTTTGTTCCGCTGCTCCAGGTAAGTAATAGTCCATTGTGCTCCCTCTAACTTCCTCTGCAAGGCATCATTCTCAGCTCTGAGATGCGGAATGATCTCCTTTGCCTCTTGGCTAGGAGAACTGGTCTCAAGATCCACAAGCTCAATATCTGGAACTCCTGATGGCCCCTCATGACTCATGGGCTGCTTGCCCCTCCCTAGTACCTGTACTGGTGAAGAAAGCGAGGCCCCTTCCACCTGATGTGGACACTCGCTGAGCTGATGATGAAGGCGAGACCCCTTCCACTGTTGTGGAGAAAATACTCGCCGAACTACTGCAATTAAGGTCCTTTGACCTCTCTGATAAGTGACAAGCGGAGGAGAGCTGACATGGCTAGCCCCGGGGATATCATGATGCTGTGATGGTCTACCCTCCTTATGAACAATCTCATGATGTGGTGAAGGTGCTTGCAAGCTTGAGCAATTTGTGGTTCCTTGGCAGCTCACTGGCAAATTTCTGTGAAGAAATCCCCAACGGGTCGCGCACGTTGCTTTTTTGAACTGCAGAAGAGCTCTCAACGGGTCGCGCACCACCCAACGGGTCGCGCACCTTTCAGGAGGCTTTTGGAGGCCTTCCCGATGTCCGAATCGGGTGCAAGATAGCTCGTTGGAAAGGTCTTTGAGTCTACTTTCCAACCCAATTGGAATTTTTCAATTTGGAGTTCATTTGACCTGTCAAAAATCAAATCTCCCAAGACTAGTCAAAAAGTGCCAAATGAGGCTGCCTGAAGGAAGAGTGTTGTTGCAGTCAACTTTTGAATGCCTTCCTCAACCCCAAATTGAGCTCATGATAGCTCATTGGAAAGATCTTTGTGTCTAGTTATCATTTTACCCATCAAGAAAATCATTTGGCCAACCAAGCTAGGAGAAAACTTGATTTTCCCAAGGTCACTTCAGAGGTGTCTTTGATTCTCCTGAGGCAACGATATTCTTGACATTTCTCTCAAACCATGATACCTGTGTAAAAAGTGAAGGAGGTTTTTCTTCCTTGGCATGTTGTGAGCAAAAACCTCTCTCAGTTTTCCAAAACTCATCTTTGATTGCTCTGGAACATCATTTGAGTGTGACTTGTCCCGATGTGTGAAGCAAGGAATTTTGTCGAAATGGAGCGAGATGAAGGGGATAGGGGGCTTCTAAATTCTTGGGGAAATTTGTGGGAGTGGGGAGGGATGTTAGGAAGCCTGGGAAAGTGGAATCTCAGTGATTGAGTGAGGGGAAGGGGTCCAAAAGGGCAAAACACAGGCCCAACCTAGAAAATTGCCAAGTTGTATAGCTAGAAACTAGGGTTTGTGGAAAAATGAAGAATTTGGCGGATCTAAGGTATGGGAAGTGTTTTATAAGGTACTTTAAGAATAGGGGAAGGTGTATGAACATCAGGATATGAGTTTTGCTGATTATTTAGCCGCCCAAGAGAAATTGCCTTCAAAACCCTAGGAGAGGGAAATGACCTTGCCTAGGCACAACTGAAGCATGAATAAGTTGTAAAAAGACTCATTAGACACTGACATGATAATGACAACCCTCTGAATGATGATAGGCTCAGCTGAATGATGACATGGACTGACATTTGGGCAAAGCCTAGACCTAATGCCTAGTGACCAAATTTTGCTTGAAGACTCACTGAAATGACAAAATTTGACCTTGACACTCTGAGACCACTTTGTAAGAGCATATTTGATCACTGTAGGAAGGCTGGAAAGACTGACACTAACATTGGCTCCAATGGGGATGGTAGCTCCTTGGAGGTGCCAAGAACCTTAGACCTCTTGGAGAGCAGACCAGTGCCTTACAATTATTGGGCAATGGAGTCATAAACTCAAGCTGAAATGCATGACTGAATACTGACACAAACTAACTTAACAACAAGACTAAAAATTGACTCATAAAAGACTCATGACTCAACTAAAAACTGACTCGATACTTAAACACAATCGACCAACTGAAAATGATGCTCAAAGTGGAGCTTATTCATCAAAACCTACTCTAACAGTTTCATTCATCACCTGATCAAGTGAAATGAAACAACCAATGTAACCAAGTAAGTGTCCCATCTGTTGTTCGAATTCTCTGCAAGTGCTCACTTATGACCAACAAGAGAGAACTACTGAAAGGCAACTCCGATAACAACCTGGGAACAGACCCATTGAATGATATGGCTTCTCTATCCACCTCCAAAAACACTGCATAAGGATCTTGAAATTCAAGCACGCTGGAACCTAGCTCATCCAATTGATTACTTCTCTTTTCCTCATACCATGAATGCAAACTTTGATCTGAACCTTGTGACGAGACCTCTGCTGAAAATGACAAAGAAACTGACTGCCAGATCAAATTCATATCAGCACATGTTTCAAGCTCACATGTGGTCAATGGAGAAAGATTTTGACTACACACCTCATCCAAAACATCAGCTATTGGATCATGAAAAACTTGAAAAGACTGCTGCAATCCCATTTCTATTGGTTCCATTGTGATTACATGATTGCCTACATGCTGCTCATTCTTCACTGAAGATGGACTATGCAAATTTCCCTTCAAAAACTGAAATGTTTCAAAACAAAATGGTAGGGAACCTTCTTGTATCATTTAATCAAATATGTCAGCTTCCATGCTTTCATCTGCAACTTGACAACCAATGGCATTTGGGGGCTGCAAATCTGAATATGAGAAGTCTGGAACAAGGTTTTTATTTCCTTCAAGATGGTCTAGACCAAGACTTGTTGACAGCTGATTTCTAAGTTCATGGAAGTTGTCTCTAATGAACTGACATGAATCAAAACAAAAAGGCAAAGATCCTTCACTTATTTCAAACTTTGCTGCACTTTCCTCATCACTGTCATAGCTGATATGTGATGGCTGAACATTGTATTCAAGCTGCTGAAAATGAACCTCTTCCTCCCACAAACTAGCTGCTGATTTGTCTGTAAGATTAGCTTTTGTTTGGAGAACATAATCATCATCATACTCATCAAACCGAGGCAAATCATCATCAAACATACACATCATATCAACAGCTCTCTCTTCTCCAAGATGATTAATCAGACAATCATCATCAAATCTATAGCAATTGGCATCAGAAAGAAAATCATTTGAATCAGCAACTTGTTCTTCTTCAATCAGCGAGCCGTGAGCTGGAACATCACAATCATTCCTTGTGTTGATCTTGTCCATCATCTTTTCCACGGCACTTACCAAAATATCAAGCTTCACCTCTAGAGATTTTGATTTGGCCGGATCTATATTTTTCATCTCTTCTTCTTTCAACCTTGCCCTTCGGATCAGCAAATGAGCCTCTACACTTACTGCACTGTTTTGCATCTCGTGAAGTGTTGCAATATCCCTTTCTCTCAGCTGAAACTCCATCTCCGGATCAAAGGCGCCCGGGTAGTGCAAGAGAGCAGATCTAGTAGTAGGCCTTATATCAACTGGCATCGAATAATAAACTTGGTTAAATCTGGCTGAAAACTGTTGTATTGTCTCCCCTGGTACTCTTTTCAGCTGGTTATACTCTTCTACAATCAAGAAAAGGTTCTGCCCGATCATCCACCTGTCGAGAAAAACTTTGACGAACTGCTGGAAATCTGAGATGCTCGCATCAGGCAGGGCTTTGAACCAACTCTTCACTTTAGCTTGCAAAGAAAGAGCAAAAAGCCTAATACTAACATCTTCTTCATCAACTTCAAAAAGATCTAGAAAATTCTCAAAATTCTGGACATGTTGCTCAGCGTTGACATTCTTACATTCACCATCAAACATCGGCAAGTATAAATCATAGTTTTTGTGGAAAGCATGAAGAACAGAAGGTAAAACAATAGGCTTATACCGATCTGGAATTTTACAAGGTGTAGGGGTATGTACAGCAGGTATAGAATCAGTCTTGGTCTTTTGAGGTTCATCAATTTGAAGATGGCCATCACAAAATTCGGGAAAAGGATCTTGATCAAGCTCAAAGGCATGCAAATCTTTGGTATTCACAATCTTCAAAGGGAAAGAATCAACTGCGGGTCTGGGATCTTTTCTCAAATACAGTATACTTTGCAAAGCCTTCTTGACATTCTTGGGAAAAGAGAAGAAATAATTTATGACAAAGAACAAAATGTCTTGGATGAAATTCCAACTTGAGTACCTGATCTGTCCATGTTGTCCTTTCATGCTTTTGCTGGTCGGGATCATCCTCCAGTGGAGTCTTTGGATCTGATCTCAAAACTGATTTAGAGTCGCCAAGTGAATGATTTCAGCCTTGTCAGTGTCTGATCGTTGTCCACTATCAACAATCAGATCTGAACTTAATACATGTACTGGGGTAAAACGCAAACGAAGTGCTGTATTCACAAGCTCACGGAGATCGACTGAAGCAGCGTTTATCTACTTCCGCTAATGCAAAGCAAAAGCGTTTCGAAGGCTACCTGGCATAACTTCAGGCTCCGTCTAAGACTTATGAAACAAACACATCAATCCACAAACAAGTTGTTCTCCCCAGTATCGTCGCCAGTATGTTAGCGCTTGAAATTTCACCTCAGGCTGAGAAAGGTAAACCTCAAGGCTACATCAAACCATTCAGCCTCGTAGCTAGCCCTACGAGGTAGGAGAAGGCTCTCTCCGGTCTATCTCGTGAAATTTTCAAAGGGATGAGATGACCAACAAGGTGACACTGATATTAGGCTAGTAAACTGATTATAAAGGTTGATTTGGGGGTTTTTGGGGTTTTTGGTGGCAAATTGAGGAATTGCAATTTTGGGTGCGGGGATTGGACACAGTTTCTGCAGGGGGTTCCTTGGGGCGAGGTACGAAACAGTATTGACGCCTTAACTGAGGTGGATGGTCAGGAATGAAAGATGAAGAGCTAAAGAGAGCAAACAATGACTTTGAATTCTCTTTAGACAGAAGAAAACATTGAAATTAAACAAATATAAAAGCAGAGCATGGCTAGCATGAATTCATACTTTAACACTTCATTTGTTTAATGTGCAGCAGTAAAGAAAGGAAATGAATCACATAACAAAGCTTACAAGAACATGAAGAACACACCATCAACACATGAGTCCACAAGAATCCCAAAGATGACTGCAAAACCCTGGTCTTCCTTAGCCAAAAATTGCAGAGATACAACGAAAATATACAATGATAGCTTCTCCCTCAAGAGTCCAACCATGAAAATGAGCAAGAAACTACATAATATAGATGATCTAACCTCTTTCCCTGCCTCCATGGGTCGAGCTCACTATCCTAGGAGCTGTTTGAACCACTTCTAAACTAAGCACTAGAAAATAGGCAGTCAAAACAACTTGCCTCTATAAACTTAAAAACCAGTTCATACATTCAATTTTTACCTTTTACATGCAAGAATCTTCTAGAAGAGTCGGTCGCTACGAATCCTCCATAGCTCATCAAGCGCTTTCTCATCCTCCAATTGTTTGTTCCGCTGCTCCAGGTAAGTAATAGTCCATTGTGCTCCCTCTAACTTCCTCTGCAAGGCATCATTCTCAGCTCTGAGATGCTGAATGATCTCCTTTGCCTCTTGGCTAGGAGAACTGGTCTCAAGATCCACAAGCTCAATATCTGGAACTCCTGATGGCCCCTCATGACTCATGGGCTGCTTGCCCCTCCCTGGTACCTGTGCTGGTGAAGAAAGGGAGGCCCCTTCCACCTGATGTGGAGATAACACTCGCTGAGCTGATGATGAAGGCGAGACCCCTTCCACCTGTTGTGGAGAAAATACTCGCCGAACTGCTGCAATTAAGGTCCTTTGGCCTCTCTGATAAGTGACAAGCGGAGGAGAGCTGACATGGCTAGCCCCGGGGATATCATGTTGCTGTGATGGTCTACCCTCCTTATGAACAATCTCATGATGTGGTGAAGGTGCTTGCAAGCTTGAGCAATTTGTGGTTCCTTGGCAGCTCACTGGCAAATTTCTGTGAAGAAATCCCCAACGGGTCGCGCAAGTTCCTTTTCTGAACTGCAGAAGAGCTCTCAACGGGTCGCGCACCACCCAACGGGTCGCGCACCTTTCAGGAGGCTTTTGGAGGCCTTCCCGATGTCCGAATCGGGTGCAAGATAGCTCGTTGGAAAGGTCTTTGAATCTACTTTCCAACTCAATTGGAATTTTTCAATTTGGAGTTCATTTGACCTATCAAAAATCAAATCTCCCAAGACTGGTCAAAAAGTGCCAAATGAGGCTGCCTGAAGGAAGAGTGTTGTTGCAGTCAACTTTTGAATGCATTCCTCAACCCCAAATTGAGCTCATGATAGCTCATTGGAAAGATCTTTGTGTCTAGTTATCATTTTACCCATCAAGAAAATCATTTGGCCAACCAAGCTAGGAGAAAACTTGATTTTCCCAAGGTCACTTCAGAGGTGTCTTTGATTCTCCTGAGGCAACGATATTCTTGACATTTCTCTCAAACCATGATACCTGTGTAAAAAGTGAAGGAGGTTTTTCTTCCTTGGCATGTTGTGAGCAAAAACCTCTCTCAGTTTTCCAAAATTCATCTTTGATTGCTCTGGAACATCATTTGAGTGTGACTTGTCCCGATGTGTGAAGCAAGAAATTTTGTCGAAATAGAGCGAGATGAAGGGGATAGAGGGCTTCTAAATTCTTGGGGAAATTTGTGGGAGTGGGGAGGGATGTTAGGAAGCAAGGGAAATTAGAATCTCAGTGATTGAGTGAGGGGAAGGGGTCCAAAAGGGCAAAACACAGGCCCAACCTAGAAAATTGCCAGGTTGTATAGCTAGAAACTAGGGTTTGTGGAAAAATGAGGAATTTGGCGGATCTAAGGGATGAGAAGTGTTTTATAAGGTACTTTAAGGATAGGGGAAGGTGTATGAACATCAGGATATGAGTTTTGCTGATTATTTAGCCGCCCAAGAGAAATTGCCTTCAAAACCCTAGGAGAGGGAAATGACCTTGCCTAGGCACAACTGAAGCATGAATAAGTTGTAAAAAGACTCATTAGACACTGACATGATAATGACAACCCTCTGAATGATGATAGGCTCAGCTGAATGATGACATGGACTGACATTTGGGCAAAGCCTAGACCTAATGCCTAGTGACCAAATTTTGCTTGAAGACTCACTGAAATGACAAAATTTGACCTTGACACTCTGAGACCACTTTGTAAAAGCATATTTGATCACTGTAGGAAGGCTGGAAAGACTGACACTAACACAACCTCTCATGACTAAGGAGCTTCCAACTCTCAAAAGCTATCGGGTGACCTCCTTGTGACAATACAGCGCCAATGCCTTCCCCTGATCCAAGTAACTAGGGGACAAGTCCATCCACTATCTTATTCTTTCACTCACACTGGCTCTTCCTTTTGCACCAACAATTCATCGGAGACTTCATCATCCCTCCACATGGCAACAAGGTCATCTATTGAACTTTAAAGTAAACATTAATGTCATCGAGATTCTCACAACTCCCTCTTTCCTTCATACTCAACATCATCATCAAATTATCATCAAATATGACGTAAGCATCTTCATCATCTTGAAGACTATGTACCTGCAAACCTTCAACAAGTACAACAGTTAAAATTGGTAACTAGGGCCAAACCCCACATGGGTCATCTTATTTATAGCAACTGATATTTTTCTTGGATTCCTCTCTTCGAGAGGTGTACGATTGATCTAAAGATCATTCGATTCTGACATGTACAAATGAAGTTATGAATTTATTTTGATTATGGTCAAATTGTCAAAGGTCGGCCAACAAACTTACGTAGGCTCAGAAGCCAAACAGTCACGTCTATTCATCCTCAACGTTGCATATAAATAGAAGGTGACTTAGCCTCATTTGGACACACTCAGCTTCACCCTTCTCTATCTCTCTCCTCATTGATTGGGTACAGATTTCTGGGCCTCTCTCTCTCCACACGTCCGAAATTTCAGGAGAGCGAAATTTTCGGAGGCCGAAATTTGAGGAAATCGAAATTTCAGGAGACCGAAATTTCAATAGGCCGAATTTTTCGACAGTTTGACCAAGTGTTGACCAGCATGCGTTGACCTCCTTTGACTATGTTTTTGTGAGGGCTATCTCTGTTTGGGCAAGCCGCATTTCTGGGCACAGAAATCGAGGCTAAAATTTGATTGTTGACTGGCGTTGACTGCAGCTAGGGCTAATTGCAGGTGGGTTGTTTGACTAGACTTTGACTACACTGAACTTGACTATTTTGAGGGTTGTTTTATCTTGTTGTTTGGAGGCCGAAGTTGACTGATTTGTTGAAGGTCAAATCTGCCATGTTGACCAGCGTTGACTTTTTTGGTTAGGACTCTTTTGCTGCTGTTATAAATTGTCATATTTGTAAATTGTACTATCTCTCTCTGCTGAAATATTGAAGACTAAAAGAAGATTTGACCAAGGGTTTCCCCACATTTGAGTTTGTCCGTGGCTGGTGCCACATCTTGTGTACTCTTGCCTTGGCTTGTCTTCTACTGTTTATGTTTATGTTCTATCTGCATTTTACTATCATGTTGATGTGATTGCTAATCTTATATTGATACTGAGCTAATAAAGAAATTGAAGTAAAATTGGTCTAAAGCATAGAACATACCATTGTTGCCTAAAATAAAAAAAAAGGAATTAGAGCTGAGATGAAGACAAAGCCCAAGCAAGAGTGAAAGAGCAATCACCAAAGACAGTTAGACAAGGACAAAAGGTTCAATGTGTTCCTCATCCTACTTCTCGGCTGAAGACAAGCTCCATGATAAATCTGACTATCATGGATGGAAGATGTCTCTTGATTTGACCTTGGAAGAAAAAGAAGTGATGGACTATGTGCAAGGTAAAATCCCTGAATCTCCTTCAAATGCACTGGCTTCTGCGAAGACCAAGTATAATAGGAGTGAAGTCAAAGCAAAGAAGATTATCAGGGAGACCATTGACAAGCATCTAGTGGCCTACATCTCCGAATTGAAGACCTCCAAGGGGATCTACGACAAGTTGGTCGGCATGTTCAAGGTTAGTAATGCTATCAAATTCTATTTCTCAAGAATAAGTTGAATGATATTAAGAAGGGCAAGGATGAGGATATTCAATCCTATTTCTTGAGAATCACTGAGATCAAGAATGATCTACTCTCGATTAGAGAATTCATTCCTGACAGGGAACTTACTCTCACCACCCTTGGAGGACTCCCATCTGAGTGGTATGTATTTAGAACCACCGTCCTCAACAATGATCGAATTCTAGGGTTTGAGGAATTGATGTCGAGATGCATTCAAGAAGAAACAAGAATGTTGGAGCAAGAAATGCTTTCTAATAGAAGCAACCCCACTGCATTCTCCGCTCATGCCAAAAGGAGAAATAATGCAGGGTCTAAAGGTCATTTCCATGGAAAGCCTGGATCTAAGGGAGGAAGGAAGGGCAGGTGCTTTGTTTGCAATAAGTTTGGCCACTATGCAAGGGAGTGTCCAAATAGAAGGGACACATTGCATGATGATGATCACAATCATTCCAGGGGCAACTTCAACAACAACGATCAAAGGAATGGCAGGTCCAATGGCAAAGGAAAAAGGAATGCGGGACATCAAGGAAATGGTCGACCCTCCAAGAAATCAAGGAACTCCAGGTATGAAGAATCAAATGTTGTTAACAATAAGCAAAAAGAGTACTATCTTATATCGGCCCTCTCCACTACCTCTCCTCCAGACACTTTGGGAAACTGATTCACTGATAGTGGTGCCTCAAGGCACTTCACCAGATACAAGGAAGCCCTCTCTAATTTGATAGAAAAGGAGACAAACTTAGAGATCATCCTTGGAGATGATGCCACCTATCCCGTGAAGGGAGTAGGAATGTTACGCTTCAATTGAATCAAGGTAACACTATTCATTTGCAAAAAGTACTATATGTACCTGATCTCAAGAACCTGGTGTCCATTTCAAACATGGAGGACAAAGGATTCAAGGTGGCATTCATCGATGGATAGGTACATGTTTGGAAAAGAAATTTTAAAGATGTTTTTACTCTTGGGTTCAGGGTTTACACTTTGTACCAAGTTACAAGAAGTCCATTGGGAGTGATGTCTTGCAACACATCTCTACAATCTGAACTATGGCACCAGAAGTTTGCCCATCTTCATTATAAGGCCCTACCCGATGTGAGACAGATGGTGACAGGTATATCCAAGTTCAAAGTAGAGCATGAAAGTGTATGTCCAGGATGTGTCGAAGGAAAACTTACAAGGGGACCATTCCCCTCAACTAATAGCAAGACCACAGATATATTGCAATTGATCCACTCCAACATATCTGGTATGATGCCTGTAAACTCTTTGGGACGATACTTATATTATCTCACCTTTATGGATGATTACTCTCACAAGACCTAGATTTACTTTTTGAAGAAGGATGAAGTGTTCACCTGGTTCCAACACTTCAAAGCCTTGATCAAAAACCAATCCGAGAAGAAAATCAAGATATTGAGGACTGATAATGGGACTGAGTATGAATCCAATGAATTCCAATATTATTGCAGAGAAGCTGGCATTAAGAGGGAGACTACAACGCCATACACTCCTGAGCATAATGGTGTGGCTGAAAGGAAGAATCGCTCTATTGTAAAAGCAGTTTGTGCCATGCTTCATGATCAAGGCCTTCCGAAGTTCCTATGGGCTGAAGCTGCAAATACCGCCATGTATGTTCAAAACTGATGCCCTCATCAAGTATTGGACTCCAAGGCTCCCAAAGAAACGTTCACTAGTAACAAACATGATGTCTCTCATTTTATAATTTTTGGAGTCCCGTATATTTTCATGTGCTGAAAGAGAAAAGAAGCAAATTGGGTGCATCTAGGAAGAAAGGAATCTTTGTGGGCTATAGTGAAAATTCCAGGGGATATAGAATTTATGTGGCTGTTCAAAAGGAAGTTGAGATAAGTCATGATGTCACCTTCGACGAAAATATGGCCCTGAGGAAGATCAACAACCTTACTATCCTAAGGAAGGACAAAGAAGCTGACATCGAAAATCAGGGTGCAAAAAAAGACAAAACGATGCCTGATTTTGATGAACCTATGGATCCTATTGATCCTCCTCCAAAAGGAGACCCTCATGGCTTAGGGAGATTCTTGAAGATGCCGAGAGACACATTGCACCAAGGGGGACTTTTCGTGAAAGCAAGAAGTCGAACAGGTATCAAGGATATTTGACTGCCACGAGCACTTTCATTCAAAATGAGCCTTCATCATTCAAAGAAGCCGTGAAGCATCAAGTATAGAAGGATGCTATGAATGAAGAATACGAGTCAATTATGAAGAATGATATCTAGGATGGTGGTCCCTAGACCCCAGAACAAATCGGTTGTCACCTCTAAGTGGCTCTACAAAATCAAGCATGCAGCTAATGGAAGTGCAGAAAAGTCCAAGGCTCGCTTTGTTACTCGAGGCTTCTCTCAAAAGGAAGGTGTAGATTACGATGAGATATTTGAACCTGTTGCCCGATACACCACCATCCACTCAATCATAACCCTTGTTGCCTCGCAAGGATGGAACCTACATCAGATGGATGTCAAGAACGCTTTCCTGCATGCTTCAACCAAAGAGGAAGTCTATGTGGAACAACCCGAGGGGTTTGAGGTTCATGATCGGGAATCTCATGTATGGGAAAGCTCTCTATGGATTGAAGCAAGCTCCTCGGGCTTGGTATGAAAGGATTGATAGCAATCTGATGAAGCTGGGATTAACTAGAAGTGAAGCCGATCTGAACCTTTACTTTAAGGTTGAAAATGATAAACCTCTCATTCTGGTACTTTATGTGGACGACCTCTTTCTGACAGGTGAAGACCTGCTCATTCACAAATGTAAGAAGGAGTTGGCTTCTGAATTTGAGATGAAGGAACAAGGACCGATGCACTATTTCCTAGGGTTGGAGGTCTAGCAAATGCCAAGTGAAATTTTCCCCTCTCAAGAAAAATATGTTGTGAAGACATTGGAAAGATTTGGGATGGTGGACTGCAAGCCTGTGACTACTCCGATGGAACTTAACTTTAAGAAGTTATGTGGTAGTGCTGCTGGACCTGAATTGGGAAATGCTTCTGAGTATCGTCAACTCATAGGAGCACTGATGTTCTTGGTGAACTTCCATCCAGACATATGTTTTGCAGTTAACACATTCAGCCAATATATGGCTGAGCATCATCATATACATTGGATTGGTGCCAAGAATCTTATGAGATATCTTCGGGGCACAATCATTCATGGACTAAGATACAATGTCAGAGATGTGAGGCTGCATAGTTATTCTGATGTTGATTGGGCTGGCAGTGTGGTGGATCGCAAGAGCACTTTTGGATGTTGTTTTTCTTTGGGTTCTGCTTCGATACCCTAGATGAGAAAAAAGCAAAAATCGGTTGCCTTGAGCACCGCCGAGGCCGAATACATAGCTGTTAGTATGGCCTCCTATGAAGTTGTCTGGTTGAGGAAGCTCTTCAGTCAACTCTTTGGACATGTGTTGGATACCACCGTGATCCTCTGCAACAACCAGAGTGGGATCCGATTATTAGAGAATCCCGTGTTTTATGACCGCTCCAAGCATATACATATCAGGTACCACTTTATCCGGGATATGGTACAACAAGGAGCAATAAGGCTCCATCACATTGGGACTAATGAGCAAGTTGTTGATATTCTGACAAAGCCCCTAGTGAAGGTCAAGTTCTTGGCCTTCTAAGAACGACTTGGAGTTGTGGTGAGACCCTCTTATGAGAGGCCTGTATGAGATGGACATTGAGCTCTGGGGGCTCCGGGGGGCTTGGGGTACTTCTTGGAGCGATGAGCAACCATAGGGTGAGTGGTTCAGCCTTCCCCTGCGATACCCCTTGGCGACATGTAGGCAGGATGAGTGGTTCATCCTTCCCCTATTGAGACATCCTACCCATGCAGTGAGGGACTCATGGGAAGTACCTCTCATCTAGCCAATGAGTAGGGAAATGAGGATAGGGACCATAGTATTACTGATGGACACATCTTGTACTATCGTACTCCCTATGCTAGGATGACCGATATTGATCTGGGATCAATTGGAACTGACTTTGGGTCAATAAGAGTGGTATGACACTCTCCTTTGATTGGGACTGACTTCGGGTCAGTAGAGAATGGTATGGTACATTCTCGATCACTTCTTCTTCTTCATAGTTCAGTAGAGCAGAGCATTGATGGCAGAGATGTACAGATTGGCAGATGGATTAGCAGATGGAGTTCTCCCTAGTTGAGAGGGAATGTTAAAATTGGCAACTAGGGTCAAACTCCACATGGGTCATCTTATTTATGACAGCTGATATTTTTCTTGGATTCCTCTCTCCGAGAGGTGTAGGATTGACCTAAAGATCATCCAATTCCGACATGTACAAATGAAGTTATGAATTTATTTTCATTATGGTCAAATTGTCAAGGTCGGCCAGCAATCTTATGTAGGCTCAGAGGCCCAACAGTCACATCTATTCATCCTCAACGTTGCATTTAAATAGAAGGTGACTTAGCCTCATTTCAACGCACTCATCTTCAAACTTCTCTCTCTCTCTCCTCATTGATTGGGTACGGATTTCTGGGCCTCTCTCTCTACACACATCCGAAATTTTAGAATAATGAAATTTCAGGGGGTCGAAATTTCAGGAAAGCAAAATTTCAAAAGGCCGAAATTTCAAGAGACTGAATTTCTATATAGTTTGACCAAGCGTTGACCAGCATGCGTTGACCTCCTTTGACTACGTTTTTGTGAGGGCTATCTCTATTTGGGTAGGCCGCATTTCTGGGCACAAAAATCAAGGCTAAAATTTGATTGTTGACCAGCGTTGACTACAGCTAGGGGTGACCGCAGATGGGTTGTTTGACCAGACTTTGATTGGGCTGAATTTCACTGTTTTGCAGGTTGCTTTATCTCGATGTTTGGACGCCGAAGTTGACTGAAGTTGACCGATTTGCTGACGGTCAAATCTGCCCTGTTGACCAGCGTTGACTTTTCTGGTTAGGGCTCTTTTGTTGTTGTTATAAATTATCAGATTTGTAAATTGTACTATCTCTCTCTGCTGAAATAATGGAGACAAAAGAAGATTTGATCAAGGGTTTCCCCACATTGGGGTTTTTCCCTGGCTGGTGCCACATCTTGTGTCCTCTTGTCTTGGCTTGTCTTTCATTGTTTATGTTTATGTTCTATCTGAATTTTACTATCATGTTGATGTGATTGTTAATCTGAATATTGATACTGGGCTACTCTAAAGCATAGAACATACCATTGTTGCCTAAAATTAACAACCAAACACAAATATATATGTACAAGAGCATGAAGTCAACTTTATCAGTATAGGGTTAGGATGTCATTATAATAGGAGTATATTAAATCAGATTTTAGACATTCAAGAACTAAACCTAGTTAGGTTTTATAATCAATCAAGAGTTACATACATTAGACTTCTTGCAACAACAATTACTGAGGCTTTGTCACGAAACCTAGATTTCATCATCAAAATTAAATCATATCAATAATCAAGTTAGCATTCTAATCATAGCGAAAACATTATACTTTTAGGGTTTCATTATCATGCCCTAGAATATCAATCTCTACTAAGATTTTGTCATAAACCTCTAGATCAAATTCCAAAATTAGATATACAACAAATTTAATCAGGCTAGGAAATCATACGGTAGCACAGACACCTAGGGTTTCATTCTTAGGACCTTACTTTAACTATTACAAGGATTTTGTTCATAAACCCTAAATCTTAATTCATCAAACCCTAAAAGGGTTAGGATTTTACCATAACATTACCAAAACCCTAAACATCAAAAGAGTAGGATTTCATTATGAGATCTAAACTTTATCAACAAACCCTAAGAAGACTAGCATACCCTAAGCATTGAAAGGCTAGGGTTTTATAGCGAACCCTAAAGGTTAGGGTTTCATCAAAACGAGCAAACATCAAGAGATAGTATGATAAGCGTAGATTCAATCTAAAGATTAATCACCCAAACAAGAATCCTTATGACTCAAAAACCTAGACATGAGAGAGTTAGTAATGTATAGTAAATTCCAAACATAATCGTACCTTTTTATGTGAGGAAGACTAGTTGTAAATCATGTGAGCCTTGAACGTACCTTGAGTTGCTCCTTTAACAAACCTTGCAGTGTTTCCTTGTTGATTTGGGGTAGCATCGGATGTGCTCTAAGCCTCAAATTTTGCATGGAGGCTTGGGCACAGGTATTCCAAAGAACCCAAAAAGCGTTTCGGGAAATTTCACCCATAACTGATTTTATTAAAATAATTAATATTTTTAATGGGGTTCCTAAATCTAAACTTAAGAAAATTAAATGTTAATGGGTATTAATCTAAGCGGCGGTGAAACTGCTAGAAAAAGTCATGGATCAAGTCAAAACAATCTGAGCCTTTGATTAAGATGTAATCTAGGCCGTTGGTTGTCCAACAAGAAGATATAAGAAGGGGTTTGAGGGTCATTTGGAAAACACACAGAGAGTTATTGAAAATCGATTTTCTAAATTGAGAAGTTCTCAGGAGGAAAATCCAATGAGGAGATCTCTAGCAACAAAGGGGTAGGGATAGTTGGGTTGGAGGATCTTCTCCAGAACCCTGAATACTCAGCAGGAGGCAGAGAGAGATACACCAGTGGAGACAACGCAAACCCAGGGAGCACAGATGCTAGGCCAGGAGGGCCCACACAGTGCTTGACGTAGTGCCAGAAGGGCCAGCGCAGAGGAAGATTTGTTCTCCTGCAGAAATCTGAAACTTGTTGGGCAACAGCCGGATCAAGCCAGGAAGGTTGACGTCAAAGCTCCAGGAGGCAGTGAGACCCAACACAGAGCTAATGCAGAGCCTCAGAGAGCTCCACGCAGGCCCACGCAGTTACTGGGAAATGGCAACGCAGTTGTAGCTAGGGATAGTCAGTTCAGTTGTCGAATCAGTGGGATTTTCCAGGTGATGTGAGGTAATCTCACTAAGTTTTCTGCCAGTGTCTTTTTCTCTGTAACTGGATTTCCAGAAGGGCATCCAAAGTTGTATTCAAAATTACTGCTTAATAATAATAAACCCTCAGAGTTGTTGCATCGGTTTTCCCGCATTGGGTTTTTCCGGCAACTATTTGTCCAAAAATAATTGTGTCCTATGTGTTGTATTTTTCTTTCTTGCTCAGTATTTTGTTTTAGCATATATGTAAATTAAGTGAAGGCTGCAGATGTATTTGCTTCGATATTTACCGTAGAACACAGTAAATAACTTGTATGATATAATCAAGTAGAAGAAGTAACATCAGTTTGCTGCAGTAGGGATTTCGGCTTAGGAATTTTCATATTCCTTATTGAAGGACGCCCTCTTAGCATCTTCATGGTCCATTACCATATGAATCAGTTTGTGCCCAAGGATCCAACTTTTGCTTCCTTCAATATATCCCTGTAGTATTTATTAACAAGCGTATCCAAAATATACGAGTATAATAGTGTGTGAAAATTTTTTAATCTAACAAACCAGAAATCCTACTACAATACACTGACTTGCATTACCTACTTGTGTTTTTCATTTAACAAGTTAATTTCAGAAATATTCAAAAAATATTAATGCAAATACACTACAGCCTACACCAATATACAGATCAAGTACTAACAAATAAATGAGACAATCATGCAAAGGACACACTTATTTTTGGACTAAATGTCCATGGAAAAACCCAATGTGGGAAAATGGGTGCAGCAACTCTGAGGGTTTTCTATTATTAAGCAGAAGTTTTGAATACAAATCTTGGTTGCCCTCCCAGCAAACCAGTGGTAGAGAAATATAATGGTGGAAAACCTGAGTGAGATTTACCTCACTTCACCCGACATATTCTGTCTGATCCAGCAGCAAAAAGGTTGGCCCCGGCTACAACTGCGCTACCCCTTCATAGTAATTGCGTGGGCCTGCGTGGAGCTATCTGAGGCTCTATGTCAGCTCTTCTACCCATTGTGTCATCTTTCCCGGCTATTCCGACAGTTCCAGCACTCTGCTTGGAAGGCAACTCTCTCCCTCTGCACTGGCCCTTCTAGCTCTGCATCAAGGCTGTGTGGGCCCAGACTGGCCCAGCGTCAGCTCTCCTAGCTACTGTGCTACCTCCACAAGCTTCTCTTTGTCTCTCTGTCTATATTCGCGAACTATCACTGCCCCTCAGCAGCAAGATCTCCCCAATCGATTTCCCTCTTGAGAACTTCTCACCTCAAAAAATTGATTTCCTCAATCTCTATGTGTTTTCTCCAACTAACCCCAAGCCTTCATTTATACTTTTTCTGTTGAGAAATCAGAGGCCGAGATTAAGTCTCTAATCAATGGCTAAGATTAAAACATGACTTGGTCCTCGTCTGTTAGAAGCTTCTCACCCATATTTTCATTAATACCCATTAATATTTTAATTTTCCTAAGTTTAGACTTAGGAACCCCATTAAAAATATTAATTATTTTGATAAAATCCAATACGAGTGGAATTTCGCCAAAAGATTTCTGGGTCTTAGAGATCTCATGTGTTCCAGCCCCTCCACAAAATTTCGGAGCTAGAGCACATTTGATGCTACCCAAAAATCAGCACTCCCTCTTAACGACGAATGTGCTCTAACAATACTTCCCAGCAGATGTATCACACTGATCCATGACATCGGTCCTATGCGCTGTGGATGCTTGGCCTACTGCCCCTCATCCACTGCATTGTTGCAATCTGTACTGCTGCCCATGACACTGCCACTGTCACTATTGCATCTGTACTGCAGCTCCCTCTTAATATGCTGCATCATGCTTCCCATAGCACTACCACTGCTAACTGTTGCACTGCAACTCAGTTGCGACAAGTAAGCAACTGAAAAGTCACCCAAAAGCTAACACGCTAGTCAATCTGGATACCACATGTTGTTAAAGCTATCTATGTTGCTAATCTGTGCTGACCCTTCGATGCTACTGCACTGTTGTTGTATCTACTTTGTGCCTCCCGCACTGCTACAGCACTCCACTACGTTGCTTCAGACTTTGGCACTCTAGCTCTGTCACTGTTGCTCTATCATCCCTCGCACCAACTGACTCCCGTCATTCTGCTACTGTCATTAAGGGCTCTCATAGCCATATGTGATCCAAGTGTTTGGGCACCTCAAGGATCTTACCCCCTCATGTAGTCCTCCCGACTACATCTCAATATTACCCCACCTATTGTCTAAAGGTGCATGAGTACTCAAGGCGTAATCCCCATCATCGTCCTCTTTGTCAACTTTCGCTGGAGCAACCTTTGAATCAGACTTATCTTCCTTGCACTTCTTCTGAGGGCATTGTGTGGCGAAATGAACCATTTCTCCACATCTAAAGCATTTGTCTTTGGATATGTCCTTTCTCTTTCTCTTCTGCTTCCCTTGTTGTCCCGCTAATGCGAGAGTTGCATCCTCCTCTTCCTCCTTGACTCTGATCCCTTTGCTACTGCTTCCCGCCTTGGTCAACCGTCTGATCTCTTCCTATCGAAAAGCTGCCCACATCTCCTCCCAACTAGGAAGAGAAGCCCTACCCAAGATGCTTTGTACAAAGGTTTCCTAGTTTTTAGTGACTGAACTCAGGGCAGTCCTTACCATAAATTCAAGATCTGGTGTAGCCCCTACGGAAGTTAGCTGGTCACGGATCCCTTGCAACCTGAGAAGGAAGGGATCGATTTCTTCTCCCTTCTGCATCTAAAACTGTCTCAGCTGACTCTCAAGCAACATCTTCCGCTGAACGGAAGTTCCCTCGTACAAAGTGGTCAAGGCCTCCCACATTTACCTTGTTGTGTCTTTCTCAGCAATATGTGGGATCACTTGATCCTTGACCCCATCCAAGATCATACAATTTGCTTTAGCCTGAGCCTCCTCGTACTTCTTGAGAGGATCAACATCAACCGGAACATCAACCGTCTTCAAGGCATAATCCTTGATGCGATTTTTATCCAAAACTATCAGGATCCTGGCCTTCCAGATGATGAAGTTGGACGTTCCATCCAACCTGTCCTAATCCCTCGGTCTGTTAGCAGCCATCTCTGCTCAAATGAATGTCGAATTGGTTCTCTTATCCCTCTTTCGCTATTGCCCTAGCAAAACTCGGATATGGATTTTTTTGGCGCTAGAAATCCTCTAAGGAACAAGCTCCCTCTGAATTTTGATTTCCTTCACAGAAATCCTTCTACCAACCACTGTCGAGCCACCCCTCTGATCTCTCTTTGTTGCTGCTCAGCACTAGATCTAGATTTCTTGGCAAGAAATCTTTTGAGGGACTGATTCCCTCTACTTTGCTTCTACCCCATTAGGTATTGTTCTGCAGCAACAGAATCAACACCCCACCAGCAACTCCAAATGAAATCTGCGTTGGCACAGTAACCACTGCGCTACCCTCTGGAGCAACAGCGTCACCCAATCACGTTGACAAAGGCCCTGCGTGAGCCTCCCTTGGTGATTGCGTCACGCCTCCTCTGCTCTCTCATCCCGAAACTGCACTGTCTCTCGGTACAGCTGCCTTCATCACAAATTTTCCTTTGTCCTTTCGTTGATGGCTTCAGTCCTCCTTGATCTACAATCGCTCTGATACCATGTGAAAATTTCTGAATCTAACAAACCAAAAATCCTACTACAACAAACTAACTTGCATTACGTATTTGTGTTTTTCATTTAAATATTCAGAAAATTTTAATGCAAATACACTACAACCTACACCAATATACAGATCAAGCACTGAAAAATAAATGAGACAATCATGTAAAGGACACACTTATTGTTGGGTTGAATTATAAAAGTCTTATGTAAAAAATATTTTTGTGCATGGTCACTCATACTTAGACACCATGGCTAAAATAATAGAGGATGGAAAATTTATTAATCCCCTCAGGTGTCGATTAATTAATTTTTCTGGAAAAAATAAATTAAAATCCTATGCCAGAAAATTAATTGATTAGAGTCAAAATTAAGAGTCTTAGAGAAATTAAATTCTCCGAGTGGAAAAAATCGTGGGTATCAAAGGAATTAAATTTTTGAGGTCTCCCACCAAAGGGATATTGGAAATTTCAAGTAAAATTGGACCCTTGGACCTTGGTGGTTAAGTCAAAGTTAATTTTTTGAGGAAATTAGCTCAAAATAATTAATTTTAAGCTAATAAAAAAGGGATTTAATCAGAAATTCGAAAATTCCTCAAAATAAATATTTTCAACGGCTGAGATTAAAGATCATCAAATATTTATCTACAACCAAGATTATTTTGACAAGGATTAAGCCAACTAGCCGTTATTTTTCCACTTGGAGGATTTACCTATATATAGAGAGTCATTTGAGTCGCAAGCCCTCTGATTTTTGGCTAAATTTTTTTTTGCAGAAAAGTTGATGTAATTCGAACGTTTTTTGAATCATAATAAAGACTCTGGATTGTTGTTCATGGTGTTCATTGTTCATTGATTTGTGGTATGTGTTGGGTACAGGTTTTCCTATATTGTGTTTAATATTTTTAAAAGTTTGTTTTCATTAGATGGGGATAGGATCATTCTATTAGTAGATTTTGGGTTTATCTTAGGTGATCCGATTCACCATATGTCTAACAAACTTTCTTGCGAAAAATATATAGTTTTTGTAGGTTCTCCAGTCCTTGGACTCCAAGTTCACAAACTGTAGACATGAATTGACCTTGTTTGTGTTAATTTTCCATAGGGCGACATTGTTCTTTGCTATGATAATTGCATTTCATCATCAATACATTAAGTTCACCCCATATCATCATTACATTATTCAGATATACACCATTATACATCAACACATGCAATTACAAAGAAAGAAACAACATCACCATTAGCATCTATGTAGCGGAACATAAAAGGAAGAATAGAAGAAAATCATGCACACACATAAAGACGCCAGGATTGGTCCAAGACCAGGGAAAAACCCACTATGGAAAAACCCTTGCAAATCTTCTTCTTCCTAGATCGTCATCAAATGATGCAGCGAAAGAGAGTACAATGATGCATAACTTTATCTATGCAGCAAAACAAGAATGATATCCATGAAACAGATCTAATCATGCTAGGAATCAGGACCCTCATATTGATGGCTATAATGTGCTGTCACAAACTGATGTCAATCGTTGTATACTGTTGTCACGGTGTCGAACACTATTGAGCATTGTTGTCACTGTCAAGGAGCCCAATAAATATGTTTGCAGTGGAAACTAACAAATCAAATCTACAAATCTGTATAATAGCATAGAGAAACCTAGATCTACCATATCACTGAAGTCAACTAAAATCAAGATGTAAAACCCTAGATCTGAACTCGGGTCACTCTCATCAAAATTGTTTGTGTGCGACCGAAACTCCCCAGTCACTCTCTCAAATACTGTGTGAGGGTGACTGTGACTGCTCAATAGCTCTCAGGAAGACTCTGTGCGTGCGACCGGGGTGCAACACACCTAAAACCCTTGGTCGCTCCCTTGAAGTTATTGTGCATGCATTCAGGACAGCCTGGTCGCTCTCAGGACCACTCTGTGCGAGCAACCAGGGACCGATACCTCCAGATCTGCCTCTGAAGCCATAGTCGCTCCCATAAGCCTTTGTGCCAACATCCAAGGGTCTCTGGTCACTCTCATAGGCTTATGTGCCAGCATCCAAGGACCAGAATGCCTTGTTCTGTGCCAGCGTCCGAGATACAGAACACCGTAACCTAGAGCGAACCTTTCACCTGTGATTTCAGACCCTTGAGCGAACTCCTTCCGTCGAACCTGTGCGAACCAAGACAAAAGAAAAGAGAAGATATGTCCAAATGATCTTGAAGTCTCTTCTATTTATAGGCTTTCCTGAGGGTTCAATTGGGGTTAGGACTAATCCAAGCAGTTACTCATGTGGTTAGGCCCGACCCATTCCATAATACATGTATGAATAAAATAATTCATAACTCAACTTCCGCTTGACCAAATTGGATGATCTTTAGGTCGATTTTGGTCCTCTCGAAAAGAGGAATCTAAAGCAATCATTATCTCGATCATATGAGCTATCGAAGGTGGAATTTTACCGCAGTTGCAAAAATTAACACTCCCTCTCAACTAGGGAGAATTCCACCTGCCAATATCTGTTCATCGATCAATATGCCATTCTGGAATCTTCAAGTTTCATCACGTATCATAATGGATCATCTTTGTCATGTAGTCATCGTGTCATGTCCATCTCAAGTGTCTCATCATCACAAATCATGATTGCACATATCAATCTATCCGTTGCTTATTCCTGTTTATCTCTTGATTGTTCCTGCTCGTATGTTGAACATTCTCGGATCTAGAAGAAGAAGAATTTGTTACCAGAAGGGAGCTCAGGCTACCACCATCTATCCATTAGGCTGCTATCTAGAATCTTTGTCAGCGGGCTACTACTCAGAATATCATCATTGATCGTCATCAGAGAGCATATTATCAAGGAGCACATCTCAACCTGGAATCACATCGAAGAGTAATAACTTCCACCCATACCGAGCAATATGATAACTCATCACACAGGGGAGTACACCCTCGACCCTAGTCACACAAGGGAATACACCCTCGACCCTGGAATTTCATCGGGGAGCTTACCCTCAACCTAGAATCATATTGGGTTATCTCAACCCATCCTATTATCTATTGATCTTCCCATCGATGACCCTGAATAGTCATGTGATAGAACACCTGCATCATAATCGCCTTGGGTTGTACACCCCCAAGTACACTATCAACTCGTTGTCTAGACAAGGAGCAATACTCCCAACAAGCTCAACTTGTGTGTATGATGCCAACTAGGGTATCCTCTGCAAAGACTAGAGAAGGGAGTAAAACCCTCAACCCTATGGGTAATAGATAGGGGTAACGCCCTATTGTCCAGAGTTCCCTCAACCCCAGGAGCCCTCTATCTCAATTCCTCACCCTGGGAGCTCAAACAGGGTAGGAAGAGTTGGCTCAATGTCCTCAATCAGTGTTGCCCCTCATCTAGAGTGGATACATCCATCAGTCCAAGCTACTCTCTGAAAACTAAGAACTTTCTCTTTGGTAATGCCTTTGTGAGAATATATGCAATCTACTTGTCTCAATAGAAGTTGTTTCTTGTTCATACAAAACATCAAATCAAATATCATATATAATCATATAAATCACAAAAGGATCCATAATCATCCTCCCTCTCAAGGAGGTGCCAACCACAAGCTTGAGCTTGTTTCGAACATCTGCATTATCTCAATATGTGATAGTATCTCGATCCCAACTATATAAATAAATAAATATATATATATATATATATATAACCATGTCATATCCAGATCATGCTCGAATAGCTCTCTAAGGAGTTTTTATATCCCGAAACGGCCGTTTTTTAAAACAATGATATATATAACCATGTCATATCCAGATCATGCTCGAATAGCTCTCTAAGGAGTTTTTATATCCTGCCTCATAACTAGCCATGCTAGCAACATCATGATCAACCTCAGTCATGCTATGGACCTCTCATCCAAGATATCATGGCATATCTCATACTAAAGTAGCATCCAAATGTGCTTATCAACAATAATCTCAAATATCAGCAATACATCTATGCAGACACATACCATAGGAGAAATATCTCAAAAATAGAACACCTTATGCAGATATTTTAAAGCATGCTCGGTGGCAACTCTATGTGAATGAAGCACCTCAATCATTTAGTCAGGTCCTATGCACATCATATATATATATATATATATAGATGTTCAAAAACAGAATATCAATGCTTCAATCAACTGTCGGATTGTGAAAATTCCTAAGCCGAAATCCCTACTACAGCGAATTGATGTTACTTCTCGTACTTGTTTAAATCATGCAAGTTATTTACTGTATTCCACGGTAAATATCAAAGCAAATACATCTACAGCCTCACTTAATTAAATATATGCGGAAACAAAATACTGAGCAAGAAAGAAAAATACAACACATAGGACACAGTTATTTTTGGACAAATAGTCCCCAGAAAAACCCAATGCGGGAAAACCGGTGCAGCAGCTCTGAGGGCTTATTCTTATTCAGCAGTAGAAAAATCTGAATACATCATTGAATACCTCACAGGGTTATTCAGTTACAAAGAGAAATACTACCAAAAGCTTTGTGAGTTTACCTCACACAATCACTGAGAAAAGTCTCAATTGTTCTGAATACTAGATGAGATGCCCCTTGCAGGCACTACACTGCCTCTACATTGTCCCAGCGTCAACCCTTTCAAGAACTGTGTCACCCAGCTGGGAATTTGATCAGAAGCCCAGAATCACTGCTCTTAGCCTCCCGATCTCACACTCCGGCTTCTGGCTGCTGAAACTAACCCTCTGCTCTGATTTTCGACTTTCTCTCTCTGCCTTTGCATCACTTCTGCATGGCCCTTCTGGCCCTGTGTCAGCCTCTACGTCAAGGCTTTTGGATCACTTACTGCCTCTCTCTATTGATTGTTAGAAATAAATTTCTAAATTGTTGTTGATTGATAAATACACCAAATAAATGTTGAATGTAATATATATATATATATATATATATATATATATATTGATAAAATTGAATGATGCTTACAAGGTTGAGGCGGTGCTCCTTAAATAGGAGTTCACTGGCCATGCCTAATCAGAGAGACATGCCCCTTGGGAACTAATGTCTCTTCATTTAGCTAATTATTTGCTAGTTAATTGATTATAATTAATAATTTATTTATTTAAATAATATTTTAATATTGTATTTAATTGTTATGAGTTTAAGTTCATAACATTGCCTTCCCCTTAAGATGCTTTGTCCTCAAAGCATAGGTAGGCCTTGGTGTTGATGCAAGAAACGTTCTAATCCCCAAGACGAATCTTCCTCTGGTAACCTCTTCCATTTGATGAAGTATTCCTTTATTGTCTTAGATCGTAAAACCTTTTCTCGGGTAGCAAGTATACCTTCAGGTTCAAGGACTATTCTTCCTTCTTCATTGGTCTCGGGTATTTCTGTTTGTGCTATTTGGTTTTTCCCTAATACTCTTTTGAGACTTCATACGTGAAAGGTATTATGGATTCGGCAGTTGTCTGATAACTTTAACCCATAAGCTACACGACTTATCTTTTTTATTATTCTAATACGGTCCATAATATTTAGGTGACAATTTATTCTTCCCTCCTTGTTTAAGTGATAGTTGCTTATAAGGTTGGAGTCTAACAAAGACCCAATCTCCCTTCTTGAACTCTCTTTCAAAGTGGTGTTGGTCGATTTGTTGTTTCATTCTATTACAAGCCATGGTTAGATTTTCTTTCAGTAAGTTGATGATCCTTTGACTTTCTCCTAGGTGATCTTTAACTGCTAGTACCCTAGAATCAAGGAGTGCAAAGTCCTTTTACCTGGGTGGCTCATAACCATATAAGGCTTGGAAGGGTGTCATCTTAGCTAACGTGTGGTATGCAGTATTATACTACCATTCAACCAGGTGTAGCTACTATGTCCATCTATTTTGTTTGTCTGTAACGAAACAACGAAGATATGTTTCCAAGCATTTATTAACGATTCCGATTTGCCCATCTGTTTGGGGGTGGTAGGCCGAACTCATATTGAGGGATATTCCTGCTTGATGGTAGAATTCCTTCCGAAATTTTCCTTTAAACCTTACATCCCTATCACTGATGATGACCTTAGGAAACCCGTATACTTTGTAAATATTTTTACAAAACACATCAGCGATTTATTTAGTTGTGTCAGTGTTTTTAATAGCCATAAAGTGGGCATATTTAGTGAGCCTGTCAACTACTACAAATATTTTATCCTTTTCGTCAGATGCAGGTAGTCCTTCAATAAAATCCATCGAAATCTCCTCTCACTTCTGATTTGGAATGTGTAGAGGATGTTGCAATCCTAGAGTTGGAACATTTTCGTTGTTGTTTCTTTGGCAAGTATCACATTCTGCAACATATTTCTGAATTTCCTTGCTCATACCCTTCCAATAGAATGGTTGTCGGATGTTGTAGTAAGTCTTTTAGAACCCAACATGTCCGACTGCTGGCAAATTGTGAGACTCCTTTAGTATTTTCACCTTAAATTTGGATGTGAGTGTTAGGTAAACTCTACCCTTGTACCATAAGATGTCATTTTTCCACTCGAAGTTGGTATACTGACTGATATTGTTGATCATGGAGTCACAATCCTTATCCTTGGCATATTCGGCTCGTATTCCGTCCACCCATCTGGAACAACTATCATGGCGGCACATGTCGTGTGGTCGTCATCCTTACGTGAGAGTGCATCAGCTACAACATTCTCCTTTCCCTTCTTGTGTAATATTTCTAAATCAAAAGCTCACAACTTGTCCATCCACTTCTGTTGTTCTGTGGATAATGTCTTTTATTGAAGTAAGAACTGAGGATTGTTGTGGTCGGTTCGGATTGAAAATTTACTTCCAAGCAAATATTGGCGCCACTTCGCCAAAGCGTGTATGATAGAGAGCATCTCCTTTTGGTATGTTGATTTTAAGCCTTCTCGTTTATTAAGTTTCCTGCTCTCAAATGTTATAGGGTGGTTGTCCTGCATTAATACAGCTCCAATTCCGAACCCAGAAGCATCACATTCGACTACAAACGGTTTGGAGAAGTCAGGAGTTTCTAATACTGGTGTGGTTGACATCACTTCGTTTAATTTATCAAAACACTTGTCTGCGTGGCCATTCCACTGAAAAGCATTCTTCTTTAACAAATTGGTTAGGGGTGTTGTCAGATGTGCATAATTTTTTATAAATCTTCTGTAATACCCTATTAAACCTAAAACCCCCTCAACTTGGACACGTTTTTGGGTTTGGGCCATTCTTTGATTGCCTTGATTTTGTTGGGGGTCCATTTGGACTCCTTCCCTCGATATAATATGTCCTAGGTATTCAACTTCCTTCTGCCCAAACGTACATTTTGATAGCTTGGTGTAAAACTGGTTCCTTTCCAAAACAAACAATACTTCTTCCAGATGTTTGAAATGTTCTTTCCACGTCTTACTGTATACTAGAATATCATCAAAGAAAACAAATACAAACATCCGTAGATAAGGGTGAAAGAGTTCGTTCATGGTTGCTTGGAAGGTGGCTGGCGCATTTGTTAATCCAAATGGCATGGCCTTGAACTCATAATGCCCTTCATGAGTCCTAAATGTTGTCTTTTCGACATCTTCTAACCTTACTCGTATTTGGTAATAGCCTGATCTTAGATCTAAATTGGAAAAATATTTTGCACCGTGTAGTTCATCTAGCATTTCATCAATGAATGGAATTGGAAACTTATGTTTAACAGTGATTTTGTTTAAGCCTCTGTAATCTATACATAATCGGAAGGATCCATTGTTCTTTCTGACCAATACTACAAGTGCAGTGTATGGACTTCTACTCTTCGTAATAATTCCATGCTTCAGCAGGTCTTGTATTAAGCGTTCTATTTCTATCTTGTGGTGATGTGGATAACAATATGGCTTAACATTAATTGATGTTGAGTCTGGTTTGACTTTGATAATGTGTTCAATATGCCTTTCCGGGGGAAACTTCATTGGTAGATCTTGGAACACCTTCTCGTATTTCTGGATCAAGGATGAAGTCTCTGATGGTTGATGAGTCCCTTCTATCGATAATAATTCCAAGTGCTGACATTGTGCAACAAATGATGGTGCCCCCTTATGAATAATCTTCTTCATCTGTTGAGGGAGATGACTTGCATTGGTGGTGCTTACAACCCGAACAACTGATATTTCCTTCCATCCCATTTGGATCTAATGAATTGTTTTATGTGATTTGCTAAATATGTGCCTAGTGTTCTTAACCACTGTACAACCAAAACAACATCTACTCCTCCTAGGGGAACTATATAAATATTGGACTCCATTGCATAGTCGCTTAATTGCAACTTACCCTTATGGCACTTACCCACTCCATCTATATGTTTTCCATCTGCTACCATAACTTTTAAGTCTTCTACTGGGTAAGCAAAGATGTTCAGTCTTTTTGCAACATTGACATTTACAAAGTTGTGCGTACTTCCTGAGTCCACTAGAACAATAACGCTTTGCTTCTTGATGTGACCTTTAAGCTTCAGTGTCTGTGATTGAGCTATCCCTGTGATGGTTGCTATGGAAATTCGTGCCATATCGTCTTCTAATTCTAGACTAGGGTTTGCATTTTCTTCATTGTCCTCCTCATTAGCGTTGTCTTCTGAAGATTCCTCTTCTTGATCAGCTTCACAATTGTACAATTTTTGTGATACACACTTGTGTCCTGTGTAATACTTATCTCCGCACTTCCAGCATTTGCCATCCTTTTTCCTTTCAACATTAGATTGTTGTTTCCCTTAATTTTGCAATGGTGGTGGAACGTACTTGCTAGTATTCTCTAACGAGGGTTTACCTGCCTTCCCCTTGCAATAGTTGTTAGTCCTGTCGTTACTGACATATGGTGCTTTGTGAAGTTTATGTTTTCGCTCGATAATTAGAGTTGTGTCTTGCCTCCTCAATGGTTTTAGTTTTATGCAATTTTAATTCTTCGTGAATGTAATCTTTAAGGCCACAATGGTACATTTTTAGCAGCTCCTCATCTGAGAACCCTCCCTGCCTTACTGCTAATACTTCCCATTCGTGAGTGTATTCACTCACTGATCCTTTTTGCTTCAGGTGAACAAATCTCTCGTAGACATCATCCTCCTCCTTGTCATGAAACCTTTTTAGCAGCACGTTTTTAAAGTTTTGCCAATTGAACGAACAACCCATACATTTAGACGACCACCACAAAAACCAATCGTATGCTTCTGCTTCTAAGTAGTTGGATGTAGTCATGACTCTTTCTTGTTCACCAAGCGAAGGGTTTGCTAGAAAAATTGCATCCATCTTATTTACCCATACGACGGCAACCTTAAAGTTCTTATCATCATACTTAGGTAATTCATTTTTTATTTTAAAATGGTTCCTTCCAGAAGACTGAGTATAATATTGGCTTCCTTCGAAGTGAATTTGTGGTATTTGCTGCTTCTCATGCCTCAGGAACTCATGCTCTAGAGAAGTCTCACCTTCCGGGGTCTTGGGACACTGTGTAGCTGAAGGTGGATCAGTCTCTCCAAAGTGTTGACTCATCAAGTTTTTTAAGTAAGAGATATCGTTGGCCATCTGATTCTACTTACTAACTGACTTCTCAACATTATCCAGGCGTTTATCAGCTTGTTGATGTCCTATTGAATCTTTTTCATATCGTCATTGTTGTTGGCCACCATTTTATTTCGTTTTTTTCTTGAAGACCCAATTTTTTTTTTAAATAATAATAAATATATATATATATATATTAATAATAAATTTTTTAAATATTAATAGTAATTTTTTTTAAATATTAATAATAAATTTTTTTAATTAAAATATATTAATTAATTAAATCACAATTATATAATATAGTTGTTATATATATATAACCACAACTATATATTATATAGTTTTTTTTTTAAATAATCGATTGATCAAATTTTTTTTTTTAATTTGAACTGACGTTACGGTTTGGTTGGTCACATCCGTTGATCGTGACCTCACCCACGTATCTTTCGCGGCGTTAACACCGTGGTTTCTCCGCAGTTCCTGCTACGTCTAGATCGTGGCTCCACTACGACTGTCTATCTTCGCTGTTCTCCACACCTGATCATGAAGGGCCACAGTGACACCACCAGAACAACGGAACGGCGGCACGGTCATGGCAGGCTATATCTAAACCCACAGACGCTTGCCATGGAGCTATGGGAGAAAAAATGCAAACGCCGAATCTCTCACGGTCAGTCGTTCCTTCCGCTGCTCATCCTGGAACCCGCGGACGCAACCCTGTTCAATTGCAGTAGCGAAACAGCCCAATAGGCCGAAAATGGGAGGCCCGTAGGACCTGACGGCCAGCAGGTTGTAGTAGGTGTCACCAAAAGGAGTCTGGCTCTGATACCACTGTTAGAAATAAATTTATAAATTGTTGTTGACTAATAAATACACGAGATAAATGTTGAATGTAATATATATATATATATATATATATATATATATATATCATAAAATTGAATGATGCTTACAAGGCTGAGGCGGTGCTCCTTCAATAGGAATTGACTGGCCATGCCTAATCAGAGAGACATGTCCATTAGGGACTAATGTCTCTTCATTTAGCTAATTATTTGCTAATTAATTTATTATAATTAATAATTTATTTATTTAAATAATATTTTAATATTTTATTTAATTGTTATAAGTTCATAACATTGATGTATCTCCAGTTGAGAATCTCTCTCTTTGGAAGCTACTATCTTTGCCCCTCAACTGCAAGATCTCCTCAATCGATTTTCCTCCTGAGAACTTCTCACCTCATAAAATCGATTTCTTGATCTCTCTTTGTGTTTTCCGAATGACCCTCAAGCCCCTTATTATATCTTTTTGTTGGCTAACCAACAACCTAGATCATAATCAAAGGCTCAAATCATTTTGGCTTCATCCGTGACTTTTCTAGAAGTTTCATCCCTGATTAGATTGATACCCATTAATATTTTAATTTTCTTAAGTTTAGACTTAGGAACCCCATTAAAAATATTAATTATTTTAATAAAATAACTTCTGGGTGGAATTTTCCAAAACAGTTTCTGGGTTCTTTCGAATATTTGTGCCCGAGCCTCCCTGCAAAATTTGAGACTTAGAGCACATATGATGTTACCCCAAATCAACATGGATGCCATGTCAAGTTCAACAACTTCTTGAACTTCAAATCAAAGTATCCATGGATTTACAAAACATTTTCTAATAGCTTTGCAATATGGAATTTCTTTCCCAAATTCCAGATATCAATTCATCATGCCATGATACATCATTTCAGGCTTCATAAGCCATCTCCCTCTAATTTAGATCATCAGAGGCTCATCACCTGTCACAAGTAGATCATCAAGTTATAAAACCAAAACCATAATCAATATCAAAGCCATACCTTGGAACTCATCATCTAGACTTCATCAAATGACTATCCACTATGGACATATCTGGATCGGGGAGCTTGCTTCATGCAATGCTCTCTATAGGCACAATGCCCTGCTAAGCCATCATAATCAGCCTTACCATCAACAACAAAGTCCACTCATCAGAGTTTTAGAAGTCAGATCACGACCATTATCAAAGTCGTCATTATCACAGTATCAATACTTTCAACCAAGAGACGGGTAGAGCTCATATCAAGTATGAATTCAATTATTATCATGTCAACAAGTTGTAATCAGCCATGCAATATAAGTATGAGGATTCATCAAGTCATTCTCATAATCACAACTATCATTATTTCAACAATTGTGCTAAGAATAAGGAGGCCAATTTCCAAATACCCACGAGTCATAGTGTCCACATAGCAATGACATCAGGGAAAATCAACATTCATAAATCGAATTATTAGACATCAATTCAAGTCCAAATTTGCTATCGTAGTAAGATCTATATTCAACGCATATCTCGATCATCAAAGTTAATGTCAAGCATCATGACAAAACATTGTTCATCTATATCAATAAGTCAAATCATGCCAATCTCTCATAGCACAAACATAGTGACATATCTATATGTATGTCCCGGTCACCTGCAAACACAAGTTCAATCTACATGTTCATGTTATGGAAAATATTCAAGCTTTTCCTGCTAGCAGATCTTGCTATTATCTGCAATACATCTATGGTACTGACATCTTCCAGGTGACCATTTGATTTCATGCACAATACTCCATTATAGGGTCAACAATTTAACACAACAATTTCATAAATCAGTTAACAATGGCAGAATATGTCATGGACATCATGATTCAAAGTTCAAACAGCATCAGATGATGATCAACTATAGTCCAACCTCTGGTCACTCCCTTCAGGTTAGCATGAGAGTGACTTTAGCTGCCTAGACACTGTCTAGGCCTTAGCATGCATGCGTCCAGGGACGAGATCTCCAAGATCTGTGACCACGTCCAAAGCAGAAACCCTAATTTTTGTACCAGCTTTAGATCTAAGACTTTGTTGCAGATCAATACTGTCAAATGCACATAAATCATATTTCAACAGTAGAGAATACAAATAGTAATAAGGGTAAGAATCTTGACAATAGATTCTCCCTCTGACTGGGGATCTGCATCATTCATCTTCTTTCATGTAAGCAACCCATCTCTACTATAGTCATGCAACAACAAATCTATTAGATCAGAAACATATGGCTATCAGCATCATAACATCAATCTTTCATCAAAGGTTACACTCAAAGCAACAGATAGATGCACCATCATATCTCAAGGATTATGAACACAATAGCATTTTCTGTCAAATCACTCCATCAAGTTACTGCATCCAGTTTAACCATATGCCATCAAGACAAGACCACAGGCAGTAAGACGTCTAGAATATCAATCTTACACTTTAAGTTTTAGGCATAATTTGGCACTTGTTGTAGCATCAATTGCTCACTGATTGTCCATTTACTTATTGCTGTAATAAGTGTTTGAGATCTGATATAACAATTAGTAACTCATCATAAGTGGGCTAAAATTCACTAATTTACATTGGCAAGTCATTAGATTAGTCCTTGGTCATCTTATGATTCATATGTTCGGTAATTTCCTCATTTTGAAGTGAGATATTTATTGTTGTCCCATATTGCTTCATAAGTAGCTCTTCATCAAACAACTCCTCATAAGTGGTTTTTATTGTTTCATGCTCTAAGTAATTCATTATAGAGAAGATTTGTTGCTTAAACATTGGAATCTAACATTTACTTGTCTTGTGTTAGCTATAAGAATTGTTAAAACTTTGCACTAGGACACTCACACATCTAAGCTCTAATCTTCTAATCTTGTTGATGATTTTAAATTATTTTGGGCATTTGAAATCTAATTAGCATTGTAGCATTAACATAATATCATTATTGGAATATCTTGAGTAATTGTGATTGTCATCTTGTGTTGATAATCATTGATTAATTAATAAGTGGATGATTTCCCTAAGTTCCTTCAATTGTTATCCTTGATTAAGTATCTTGTGGATTGATTTATTATTGGCACTTATTGGTACTTCCTTAGTTGTGAGATTGCATATAGCTCAATCATAAGTTTGGTTGATAGGAACCTAACTAAGAATTTCACTCACAAGCCTTGCATCTCATTCTAGGACTAACCTTCCACTTAATGATTTACCTCCAAGCATAAGTTTGGTTGATAGAAACCTGAGGCCACCCTTCTCATCTAGCTTGAGGGGCTTAGCAACTCTTCGGTGGTTAACACGGTGACCTTGCAGTGGTCAGAGCCACAGTCTCTGCGACGCCGGAGGCATAGAGTGATAAGACCCTAACAGAAGGTATCGTTAATCAAGCCTTTGCTTGCTTTCTGTTGACCTCCTTCCCACAACCTATCTTGGAGTCTAGCTTCAAAATAGTTAAGGGAAGGTTTTATATAGATTAGGCATATAATCTAAAAGTAACCAAGATCCTTGCATTACACCTAGTTTCTAAGATTTGCATATCATATAGGTTAGTCAATCATTTAAGCAACAGTTGTCCATCCGGTTACTTGGCATTAATTTACAATAAGCAAGAATTGTGACTCCATAAAGCGTTGATGTTTGGGTAGCATCAGATGTGCTCTAGCTCCGAAATTTTGTGGAGGGTCTAGAACACATGAGATCTCCAAGACCCAGAAATCGTTTGGTGAAATTCCACCCGGATTGTATTTTATTAAAATAATTAATATTTTTAATGGAGTTCCTAAGTCTAAAGTTAGGAAAATCAAAATATTAATGAGTATTAATGAAAATATGGGTGAGAAGCTTCTAAGAGACGAGGATCATGTCTAATTTAATCCTAGCCGTTGATTAGAGATTAGATCACGGTCGTTAATTTCTCAATAGGAAAAGTATAAAGGAAGGCTTGGGGTCAGTTGGGCAGCGTAGTCACCTGTGGGGTTTGTTCATCTAGTTGCTGGATTCGCCAAAATATCTGTCTCCAGATAGAGGTACTTTTGTCGGGTTTATTCTCTGTTGGGTGAGTCAGATTTGGCACCCTAGTTGTATTCAGAAATCTGCTTAATAATAAAACCCTCATATCTGTTGCAATGGTTTTCTCACATTGGGTTTTTCGAGGACGTTTAGTCCAAAAATAAATGTGTCCTTTGTGTGATTGTCTCATTTATTTTTCAGTACTTGATTTGTATATTGGTGTAGGCTGCAGTGTACTTGCATTAATATTTTATGAATATTTATGAAAATAACTTGTTAAACTGAAAAACACAAGTAGGTAATGCAAATAAGTTTACTGCAGTAGGATTTCTGACTTGTAGATTCAGAAATGTTCACATAAGGCACTGGTCTCATACTTAAATCTAATCTAATCATTGATCTTGTTAATTTAACCAAGTAGCTAGGCCACTCAATTGTGTCTCCCAGACAAGTTGGTTTCTTACTCGTCTCTCATCATCTCATTTCCATAGGGACTACCCCCCATAGCCTATTGTTGGGAGACAGCTAGAATGGAGTGGATGGGGATCAAAGTGACAGCCCCCACCCTGAGCGGTTGTCGTGGTGCTTGTACAATCTAATCGACAACAATACCAAATAGGCCGAGTTGCACTTCTATTTGCAATGCTTTTGTTGGGTCGAATAGCCCTAATCTAAGGCAACTTCATCAGGACAGGGCCAACTTGGTGTGGAGGTGACAAATGACATTTTTTACTCAAAAATAATTATTTTTACATGATACAAAAGCTCAAGGAGGGTCTAATTATTGTGACAATGACTCTTTTGAATCTTGACAAAACCTAGAAGCCTTCAATGGAGCCTTTGACCTAGAAAATAAATAAAAGAGCATGAGACCCATGCTTCAAAAGAATTTTCTTTTACAATAAAAAAAATATTTTTCTTTCTTTTCATCAAATATAATTATGAAGACTAATACTAGTTAAATTCTTCAATAGGAAGGACCTAAAATATTCATATCATCACTTTCCTTCTCAGGAGGAGGAGGCGGAGGAAGGTCCCTTGCTTTCCCAAGCACGACATCTTCATCAAACGTTACATCCCTGCTAATTTCAACCTTCCTTTGACCAAGAATATATATTCTAAATGCTTTGGAATCTTCACGATACCCAACAAACGTACGTTTTCTTCTAGTGGCTTCCAACTTGTTTCTTTTGTCTTTTGGCACAGGATATACAGGGCATCCAAATATACGAAGATGACCAATGTCAATAATGACACCTGTGAATACTTCTTCAGGAGTCTTGTTGTCCAATGCTTGATGAGGTACCCTCTTTTGAACATATATCGTTGTGTTTGTTGCTTCTCTCTAAAGGAACTTTGGCAGCTTTTGATCATGGAGCATTGTAATATCCCTAATTTTTTGAGTGTGGGAATTTTCCCCAATTTTGATAATATTAATTGAAAGGGGCAACTAGTATTTTGGAGAAAGGTGGCAGGTATTATTTTATTGCAAATTGGCAGCAAATTATTATTTTATTAAAATAGTGGAAAAAGTAACTAAGTGGAAAATGGCCCCCACCAATAAAATAATATCAAAAGAAGACTAGAAGGATGGAGAGAAAATATAAGGGACTTATTTTGTGGATTATCCTTTGAACTTAACACTTCCTCTTCTCTTGGACTTGTTTAGTGTAAGGGTAGAGTGTTGTTTGGCACAGGGATTCCAAGAAGGATTCCACCCCATCTTCGGAGAACTTCGAGTGCCTCCCTAGTTGGGAATTTGGAGAGTCCATTGTTGGACTTTCATAGAGCTTCATTGACAGTAGTATTTCTGGCTTTGCGTATTGTTCGGGCGTAGAGGCAATTTGAGTTATTCATTGTGGTCCAGCATACACCGATTTGGACTCTGGGTTATTTGCAGGAGGATTTTCCTAGTTTGAGCCAGGAATTTTGTGGTGATTTTGCAGGGAATGAGAGCAACAAATCTGTGGGACGAAATTTTCTTCGTTTGGAAGTGCGCAGGGGTTTCTAACTTAGCCTGCACAAGGGGAGAGGGAAGAAGAATTGTGGATATATAAGGTCCGTAGATTGGAGGTAAACCTCAAGAGAGAATTTAACTAGTGGTAGATTTGGGCATAGTTCCGTAATATCAAACTGTGGGGCGTTTTCTGGCCAGATTTGGCAATTTGCACTTGTTGGGCGTCACTGGGAGTCGGTGGATTCAACCCAAACCCTTTATGGGTATTTGTAAGTTTGGTGAGAGGATGTAATGATCCTAAACAGGAATGTAAGTGATATACAAAGCATCCAAACAATCCAGCAATCAGAAAAACGAAATATACATTAAACACCCATGGAAACACTGGAAATAGAGAATTGTTGAGCCATTTTATTACTTCTTCAACAGCGAAATACAATAGTAAAATAGAATGGTGCACCTGGGCTTGTCTCAATGGACAAGCTTGACAAAACCTAGGTGAAAAAATGTTGAATTGAAGGTTGCTACAACTGTTGCACCAAACTGAACTGTGCTGCCCCAGAAAACTACTCTACTTGGGACTTCGAAGGACTAGAATCACTGCTTCCCATGCTCAGAAATTATGAGATTTCAGCTCCTTGCTCCTTGGCCTAAACCCGGAAAAATCCACGAAGGAATTGGCCAAATGTTGACCTCGGAATTTTGGCCCAAATTCCCCTTAACTCCTTTAGTTGCTAGCTGAGTTGGGACCCCTGTTTGACTCCTTAGATCTGCCCCAAAAAATTCTATAAAATCAGGAGTGTGATCCTTGCCCAAAACCCAGTGAAAACCTAGAAAGGATTTCCCTTGGTTCCAACCTTCAAAAATTGACCTTTCACAGCTTGGCCCTCCTCCAATTTCGAATTCTATTGTTGTGATTGATCCTGTCAATCTCTGCTCTCCCAACTCCAACAATCTTCCTCAAATGGCCCTCCAAGTGATCTCCTACTTCTCCCGACCAGCTCCAACTCTACAATTCCTTCCTCTAACTCCCACATGAGCCTAGTGGTGGCTCTCTGTGCAGGCCCCGAGTAACTGTAAATCGAACTGCTAGGATCCTAGCTCTATTGGCTCCAAAACTCACAAGAAAGGCTGACCCTTTGTTTCTCTCCCAATCCTCTAAGTCTCTCGGAAAATTCTTGATCACTAATAGCTCCAAACTCCCCCTACATATTCTCCAGCTAGCCAGAAATACGCACTCCCTGTTGTGGTTGAATGGTAGTGTTGTGCACACTCCTAGAACTCCTGAGATACTTATGGAACTGCCTCTCTAGGGCAGGCAAGGATGGTCCCCCGAAGTAGAGGTTGAATTTCCCACTTGAGAGATTTGTGGCAAAACAGTCGGTTGACTCAGCTAAACAACAAAGCGAACAGTCAAGTGATTTTGGTTGCAAGGTGTAAGAATGAACCCAAATGAGAGCTCTCTCCTCCTTTTATCTTTGTGGGCCTTCCCTGCCTCATGTGGGCCCCTCCATCCAGCATTTCAAATTCCCTCCAAACCATTCGAATGGCCTAGTTTGAATTCCCAAGTGGGTGGCCCCCACCGTCCACTAGCAACCAAATTAAGTCGAATTTCCTCCTAAGTCCCTAAGTCGAAAATGCTGGCTTCTTTCCCTTAGCCAAAATTGTGCAAAAATGTGTGGAAACACCCTGTTACAAATGTGTTTGAGAAGGGACATGACAAAGGAGTCTGAAGTAAATTTCATAGAATTTTCTGGGCAGCATTTCTGGCAAAAATTAGTGTTCTAGTCAGCAACCAGCAATGGAAATTATTGGAGAAGGGCGCAGTTCACTCTGGGACCATTTCCACCACTTGGGTCCATGAGATTTTTCTGGGTTATTCTGGGTTCCTTGTGAAGAGGATCCAATTAATTTTATGGAATTTTCTAAACAGTTTAGAGGCCTGAAACACCAATTCCATTCCAACCAGTAATAACAGAATTTACTGGGCCAACGCAGAGACTTGGGGAGAGTAGTTTCCAGCACTTGGGCAGCTCCATTTTCAACTGGGACTTGACTAGCTTGTGGTAGCAAAGTCCAGGTTCCTCTTCTTCATTTATATGTACCTTGTTTTCTCAGTTAATAAAGTGGCTCAGCTCTTGGTACAATCTTTGGTGTAATTTGTCATTATGTTAGTGTGTTAGTTTATGGTTACATGTTTATGCTTTATTTGTTGTTATCACTTAATATTTCCTGTTAGGAATATTACAAGCATGGCTCGGGTAACGTCTACAATAGACTTGTCCCTTCTTTCATCCACTCTCCATTTTGTTCGGGATTATAGGGTACAATCGTTTCCTTCTTGATACCTTCTTTTTTGCAAAAATCTATGAATTCATTTGAAATGTACTCTCCACCATTGCCAAACTTAAAGATCTTAATATTCTTCCCTGTTTGATTTTCAACCAAAGCCTTGAAGTGCTTGAAAAAATCGAAGGCCACATCCTTGGGCAGACAGAAGATGTAGTTACTACACTCAAGAAGTGGTAGAAACAGAATGGCATTACATCATGGAATGTTCAGCTTACAAGAATATCCCGATCAATTATACTGAGACACTAAAAGTGAACAACTTAAGTAATTTGTTTGAAGAGGAGAAGATAATAAGAATTGCAGACTTCCTGGTCAAGATACACAGTAGAAGATCCCAAGATGAAGAAAGAAAAAAAAAATTAGGCACGATGTTTTGGGTTGTGCAAACTTTTCTTTGTTGGTTACATGTTTCTCTATGTTTGAGTCCCATAGGCTGCTTGGCCTCGTGCAAATGATTAAAACACTTCATTCATTCATTTTGTGGTTGAAGTTGGCAGCTGAAGATACAGACACAAATGGGAAGCGATCGATTGTACAGTGGTAGATGTACGGCTAGGGCCGAATTTATGGCAAGGCCAACTTCTTCTAAATTTGATAGTACAATACTACAAACACAGTGATTAGAGCATTATGCAGATAACCAATTTTTTTGGTAATCAATTCAAATTGTACGGCCTGGTTGTATGGAGTCTGGACCAAAGCAATTCAAAACCATATGGTAGTATGCAGTTGGGAATGATTGCGAAATGGTGTGACAATGTACAAGTTACAACTGAACATTAAATGTAGCCACAGACTACCTATTATACTTTTTGGAGCTTTTCGGGCATATGTTTGGTCGAATTTGCTCAGAATCTAACAAGGATTTGTTGGAATTACAAAATTGAATTGTGAAATCTCCACAATCCGAGTGCCCAGGGACTTTTCAGGGTGTTGAATCCATATATGCAATCAACAACGCATTTTAAACAACAAAAGATCACGATTTGACCAAAAAATATTTCACCAAAATACGACCAAAACTCCCAAAACATATAATAGTTAGACAACACCTGAAATGCATAACAACGGTTATGGATCGACAATGTATGATAATTGGAGATTGCACGGTCATAATGGAAGGTCGGGAACAGGGCTATATGTACATGTGTAATTATCTTCCTATTAAAAGTCATATGCCCTCTACTATGGTATGGCACCACATTGATGCTCTATGGAACCTTTTTCTTAAAATTCCTTCGCATTTTGCAACAGAAGTTTTCTTCAACTTATTTTTTAAGAATTTTCTGAACTATAAATGGCCAAGGGCCAGTGATTATCAAGCACTGAAGACAGAGAAACTCTGAATTTTTTTCTTGTGTGGCTAGAAGCCTTTATGGCCAATATGGCCAGATCAAAAAACTAGCTCTAATATCAAATGTGATAGCCAAACCTGGCTCATGAGTTAAATAATCCAAAAGATGATAAATTATAATATATTGAATAAGTGTATGAATGAATGATATTGATTGTACAATGTGGGCCCCATATATATACCTACGCAACATTCCCATTAATGAATAGTCATGTCTTTTATGGCATGTCCTTTCATTATACTAATTATCATTAATTATTACTAATTATTTATGACCTATTTACTTATATTATTTATATATTTATGTTCATAACATTGTATAGGCATTTGTATCTAACGTTGTGATTCAATCCCTAAATGTCCATAGTGATGAGGTTAGGCACAATTATTTTTTCAGTCTTACACTTAACAAATTGAGATAATAAAAACACTCCGAAGAAAGTAGTTGTAACTAGATTCAAATGATTATTCTAGTTTGATCATCAACTAATGTATACATACAAGATTGCCAATTGTTAACAGCCATTGCATTTATTTTCTTTTTATGTCCAGCCAAATCCACATTATCTGCCACTGGTCCCAATGTATACAGACAAGCTCCTGAAGTTGAATCCCACACCTAGCCAGAAAGGTATTTTGGCACATATCATTTAAAACCATATTAACTCCAGATATAACTTCCTTAACAAATAACAAAATATAAAAACAACGGTTGTTCATTTACAGGAATTACCTTTACTAGATTACCACCACAAGACACTATGCTTGCACCTCCTGTAGCATATTCCACTGCTTGTATCTGTTAATCACACAAATTCAAATTATTATGTACAGGAAAAATGAAACTAAAATGATTTCAATATTCTTCAAAGCTTGTATTTGGGCCACTTCCCACAGTCTTCTATTTCAGATTAATTCACCTAAATTAGGTGTTGCAGAATAAATTAAAGTAGAAATAAAGGCCTTTGAATACTTTGACAGCTTCCCTAGAAGTACTAAAATATGCACGATTTGGTCAGTCCCAGCTGACTCTGACTTTAACACGTAACTGTTGATGCCGTGCAAAACTGTCAGACCAGGAGGTAACTCCTCACATCAAAACTCATGTTATTCATTCAGGTTGTTCATTATTATATACAAGAGGGAGTGACTGTTCGGTTCATCTCCCGATCACTCTCTATCCTCTCTATTATTTATTTACATTAATTACACCCAATCCCTCCGATTAGGTGTCAACATTCCCCCCCTTAATCTGAAGGGATGTTGGTGAGTCCAAGCATCGTTCTGAATCTTTAAAGCTTTTCTCTTCCAAGTGCTTTGGTGAAGATGTCTGCAATTTGCTCATTAGTGGAACAATGGCGGAGATGGATTGTTTTGGCCTCAACATGATGTCGAATCAGATGATATTTAATATTGATGTGCTTTGTTCGATCATGGAACTTTAGGTTTTTGGCCAACTTTATTGCAGAGGCATTATCAATCATGAGAGGAGTCAATTGTATTTGTTTTACCTGCAAATCTTCAAGAATTTTCCCGAGCCACACAATTTCTTTTGTTGCCTCAGTTGCTGCCACATATTTTGCCTCTGTTGTGGAATCTGTTGGAACTGATTGTTTGCGTGATCTCCAGGAGACAGCTCCTGATCCAAGACTCATAGCATAACCTGAAAGTAGATACCCCAGTTTCTTTGTCTCCATCTAAGTCTGAATCAGAGTATCCAATCAAGCTGAAGTCACCCACCTGTGTATACTTGATTCCAAAGTCTTGAGTTCCCTTCAAGTACTTTAGAACTCTTTTTGCAGGAGACCAATGTCCCTCACAAGGCTTGTGCATAAATCTGGAGATGATTCCAACAGCAAACGAAATGTCTGGTCTGGTAGTAGTTAGGTAGTTGAGACTTCCTACAAGCTATCTATACTTTGTTGCATCCTCAAATTCTTTTCCTTCAATGGATGTGAGCTTTAAGTTTTGTTCCATTAGAGTAGTCAGAGGATTGCATTCAGTCATGCCAAACCTGTTCAACAGATCTCCAATGTACTTCTTTTGAGAAAGGAATATGGACTTCGGATGTTGAGTTACTTCAATACCAAGATAGTAATGAACATAGCCCAAATCAGTCATTTCAAAACCTTTCTTCAATTCCTTCTTTATGGATGCAATGTAGCTTTCATTGTTCCCTGTCATCAAAAGATCATCTACATATACCACAAGATATACAACTATTTTGCCAACTTTCTTAACAAACAAAGTTGCATCATCAAGATCATAATGTTTGAAATTGAGTTTCAGAAGATGCTTAGTCAGTTTTTCATACTAGGCTCGTGGTGCTTGTTTGAGGCCATACAAGGATTTCACAAGTTGCATACTTTATGTTCATGTCCTTTCACAATAAATCCTTCAGGTTGGGACATAAAAACATTTTCTTTTAGATCTCCATTCAAGAAAACAGTTTTTACATCCATTTGATGGACTTTCCAACCGTTCTAAGCTGCTAGGGCAAAGAGTGTCCGGATGGTAGCCCATTTCACTATGGGGGCAAAAGTTTCCTCATAATCGACCCCTTCCTTCTGTGAAAAACCTTTTGCCACAAGCTTGGCTTTGTGCTTGTCAAGTGAGCCATCAGCTTTATACATGTTCTTGTAGACCCACTTGCAGCCAATTGGTTTAGTTCCCAATGGAGGATCAACCAACTTCCAAGTGCCACTCTTTATCAAGGCATTATACTCCTTTTGCATTGCTTCTCTCCATTCATCATGAGAAGCAGCTTCTTTGAAGGAAGTTGGTTCAAAATCTGTAGACAAATTGAATTCACAATCATAAGAAACATCCATATCAACAGGTGAATCAGAGTCATCTACATTACCTCCATTTTTCCGGTTTGAATTTCTAGTTCCTGTCTTTCCAACCTCATCAGGATGAACACTTTCAAGTGTCTTTGTCAGCCACTTTGGGGGACCTTTCTCAGATGGTCCAGGCTGCTCCGTTGATTGAGTTGGGACTGAATCAAGATTGAGTCTCCCAATTTTGTCAATCACATCACTCAAAGTATCATCCGTTGTTGGAGTTTCATGTAGGGAAGGGAGTGCTTTAGAAGAAGATTCCACAGATTGATTTAGTATAGGAATCCCCCCTTCAAGATGTGGAATCTGATTATCAAATTCTTGAAATGATTTTGCATTTGTGAATCTATCCAAGCGATCAAGTTGCCTTTCAACAACATTGTCAGTTTTGGATGATTCAAGAAAGATTACATCTCTAGATACAACAAACTTTTTGTCGACTTCATCATAGAGATGGTATGCTTTGGAGGTGTTTGAATACCCCAGGAATATACATTTACGACTTCTTGTACCAAGTTTGTTTCTATTTACCTTTGGTATCAAGGCATAACGGGTGGAACCAAAGACCCTGAGATGCTTTACCGAAGGAATGTGCCCATACCAAATTTCATAAGGAGTCTTGTTTCTGATAGCATTATATGGACATCTATTCTTTATATATACAACACATAGAACTGCATCAGCGCAAAACATCACTTTTACATTTTGGAAGAACAGCATGGAGCATACCATATTTAAGATTGTCCTATTCATTCTTTCAGCTACTCCGTTCTGTTGGGGATTATAAGGCACAGTTGTTTGATGTTTAATCCCATGTTGGCGAAGATAGTTTTCAAATTCATTTGAAGTGTATTCTTTTCCATTATCAGTGCAAATAGAGCCAATATGAGATTGTGCATCATTTTCAATCCATGCATGAAAGTTCTTGAATGTTTGAAAAGCATCAGATTTGTTCTTCAATAAATAAACCCAACACATTCTGGTGTAGTCATCAATAAATGTCATCATATATTTATTTCCATTTGCAGAAGAGACAGGCATTGGACCACATAAATCTGAATGAATGATTTCAAGTTTTCTATGTGCTCTAGATTGTGAATCATGAAAGCACTGTTTGCTATGTTTTCCTAGAATGCAAGCATCACATTGCTTAAGCTTCCTAGGAATTGTAGGCAAACCAGTAACACCATTTTTCTTCAACAAGCGGAGGTTGTCATAGTTCAAATGTCCAAATCTAGCATGCCATAATAAATTTGATGGAAGTGTACCTTCTTCATAATGAGAATTATATGAGAAATTTTGTGTACGAGCAAGGGTACCTTGTAGCTTGAGAAGCCTTTCTTCTTCTATCCCTGTCATGACAAGTGAGTGGTCAGATGCTTTTCTCACCTCAAGCTTCTAATCAAACATATGAATGGAGTGACCTTGTTGGCGGATGTGGACCAAGGACAACAAATTTCTCTCTGGAAGACCACGCAATTTAAGCCTGATTGTGCCAAGCCCTGATGGCTTGAGTTTTGATTGATCTGCAAAGTACACTACTCCATCAACATTGTCAGTAAATTCTTCAAAAAAATCCTTTCTATGAGTCATGTGGCAAGTTGCTCTTGAATCAAGCAACCAATCATTTTTCGAAGAAGCAAGTGAAGCATTAAATAAGTCTTAATTTACTCCAATATTACATTGTGCCACAACATAATGAGTGGATTTTGGTGCTTTACCTTTGTCTGCGTCATTAGTTTTACCTTTGGGTTGGTTTTTTTGCTACTCAATTTTGTCCCAAGGTAACTTGCATGTGGAGGCATCATGTGATCCATTTCTTTTGCAGCGTATGCAGTGCAAATCTGACTTTTCTCCTTGAGAGTGTCTGCCCCCCCTGCCTCTGAAATATCTTCCTCTTCCTCTTCGACCACCTCTTCCTCTGGAAGAATCTTGGGCAAGATTCTTTTCTTTATGAGCAAGGCACACAACCTCTTCAGAAGATTCAGGGGTTGTCTTCTTTCCAAAAGCTTTCTCTCTTTCAGCAATTTTTTTCACAAGAGAGTCAAAGGTAATATCTTTGAGATTTCCATTTGCTTGCAATGACTCAAGATAATTGGAGTAAGTAGGATAAAGTGCCTTAAGAAAAGAAATCAGAGAAATGTCCAATTCAACATTAGTGACTTTGATATCATGCATTATAGATTTTACTTCGGATGCAAGACCAAGAGGATCATTATTTTGTAATACAAGGTGAAGAGTTTAATTATGAGTTGAACAACTTCAAGTGCAAAGTGTGAGTCATAGAGTTCCTTCAGTTTGTAAGGCTTCGAATGCATTTAAAAATGGCGAAATGTGTCGACTCACCTCTTCACTTACTAATGCTGCAATCAATGCATAGGCTTTGCTGTTCTTATTTTCCCAAATGGCAAGCTCCTTGTCTGAGGTAGGCTGGATTGGCTTTGTCTCCTTCTCCAACACACACTCCTTTCCATAGCTCATTAAAAATGAGAGTGTGTTGGATTTTCCGCAACCATTCAGGATAATTCTCCTTTCCATTGAGAACTACTCCCACAATAGATATAATTGAATGCATTGTAAAAACGTTCAACTTAACAACATTCAACGTTCACCCGAATATCAGAGTCTGACTGTAGCTGTAGTTCTTTTGCTGCTTTGTATGGCAGAGATGAACGGCAGAGATGAGTGGCGGAGATGAACGGAGGAGGGTTGTCGATGGTAAGCGATTAACGGTTCTCGCAAGCAAAACAAGTCAGCGGGATAACCACAGCTAAAGGCGGATTTCGGGTTACAAGCGGGATTTCGGGCGGATAAAAAATGGTAAGTGGTATAGAGAGGGGAGCGCACGATTCCACTAAGCATTTGACACGTAGCGACTAGGGGAGACAGAAAAACCGCTCGTATCAGGTGGGTAACTCTTGTGCAACTAATGCACCCGAAATCGCTATAAACCGTCGGATTTTGAGGTGATGATCAACGATGGAGATTAAAAGGCACTTTTCGAGCTGGTAACCACCGTGCAAGTGGTCCCCCCGAAATCAATGTCAGCCGTCGGATCTGGAGGCTGAGATCAATGGTGGAGAACAAGCCAGATAAAGTGAAACCTCGGGAACTGTGTCCAAGCGGGTTTAATGAAGGGTATGATCGCATCACAAACATGCAGCGGTATTTATCGAGGCAAGAGATTTGCGATATGCGATTAAAAAGTGGACCCGACGATATTTATATATATGGGTTTAAAATACTTGAGATCTGGTTCAAGGGAATAAGAAAAAGGATATATGGTTCTTCAATGCGAAAGGGTATATATACCATACTCAGAGCAGGAGGAAATCCAAGTCATTACATCACCTTCGGCTTCAACAGCTAGCTCCAATGCAACGCACTTCAATGAATGTATTAAACGATAAATGAGATTTCAGGGATTTGACAGAGATGTCAGCGTGCAAAAGCAAAACAAAGGCAAAACAGAATAGGAGTTACAAATTAAAAAGGAAGCCAAAAAATGGAACCTGGCTCTAATACCATGTCAGACCAAGAGGTAACTCCTCAAATCAAAACTCATGTTATTCATTCAGGTTGTTCATTATTATATACAAGAGGGAGTGACTGTTCGGTTCATCTCTTGATGACTCTCTATCTTCTCTATTATTTATTTACATTAATTACACCCAATCCCTCTGATTAGGTGTCAACAAACACAAAGAAAAAAGTCCAGTCATGAGTTTAAGTTATCTTCTCAAGAGAAGCGTCACTTACTAAACTATAGTAAAAATAATTTCATGCTAATATCTAACCTGTCTTTCGGAAAATCTTTAGGTTTCGAACTAGATGGCTTGCCACTAATAACTCTAGACTTCTAACAAGACCAAATTCTCTATTATAGAACGTTGCTTATACTATATAGCATTATACCCATTACATAGAAATAAACATACACAACCCAAAATCAATAAACAAAGTATAAAAGCATGATATACAATTAGTCGTCATTATCCTGTGGACCATCTATACAAAATTAATTGATAATTCCTATGGCTTCAATCTCCTTGATATGCAGGTTAAGGCTTTTGCTTTGCCACCACAAAAGCAAATGCAAGGATAATACAAGGCTCTGACATTAAAATTAGTTTAAATTCAGGATTCACCTTCATATATCATAAATAAATTGTCATTGTAAGACACTAACGTACTTACAATACAACCCGAAAAGCATATAGAGAATTGGCTTTATTCTTCCAATTTTTAAGTGGATAGTGTTGTGCCACGTATGTTTCTTTTGTTGTCCTTATTAATGGAGATGCCTCAGCATTTTTTAAACTGGAGTAGCAAGATTTGAGTATGAATAAACTTTGGTAACAGAAAAATATGTAACAAAAAACTATAGTACAGATAAACAACAGAAGTAGACATCAATAAAAAAACTAGATTATTCAAATTTTGGAAAGCTTAAAAATACATATAGATCGTTCAAAATTTTAAAGTAACATTCATTCTTCAACTTGAAATATATATCAAATTTGAAACATAGCGTATCATCCTATATACACAATGCAATCATCCTCCTCCATTCATGTGATGTTCCTACTTAGCAGTTTTGCTAAGTAGTCACAATTTTGCACAATTTTGAGTTTTGCTAAGGAGGACTTAGGAAAAGTAGGTTAGGAGGACCCCACTACCGATTTTTGGCTAAGGGAGGCTCCAACATAAGAGAAAGGAGACAAATTGAAATCTTACAGGATGGTAGGGGCCACCCCAAGAGAAATACGCACCCCTTGGAGTAACACGCACTTTTGGAGGGAGAGAGACAAGAAGGGGATCGATGCATGGGTCCCACATGGAGAGAAAGGAGTCCAATGATAAATAGGAAGAGAAAGCATCATTTTGGCGCTTTTGATCATTTTCCAAACGAACTCCCTTGTACGCTTGAGTTGTTGAGCCGAGTCTACGAAGTGCAGTTTAGCACACGAGATTTCCGAGGCGAAATCTCACCTCCTCCTTCGATGGACTTCGAGTGCCACCCTTGGGGAGCCATTGCTACACTTGGGAGTTGTTCCAGGAGATACTATAGGGAAGTTCGAGTTATTCTTGGAGGAGACTTGGCGCAGAAAGGGACCACACATCCTTGTGGAGAGATAGCTTCAACGCAGAGCTGGTTACAGGTTTTTAGTTGCACATTTCCTTGGCATTTAGCAGCATTTTTGCAATGGTTTGGTCAGTTGATTGGGTGGCCATCCTTCAAGTCGATTTCTCTCTTCCTGGGCATGCGCAAAGGTGGTTTGATTGGGCTTGCGCAGTCACTGCAGGCGTGCACTTGTTGTGGGGTGCTTGACTGGGAGTTTGAGGTTGACTTTTGCTAGGGGACATAAGGAAAATTATTGGAGGGATTTCTCAACATTTTGGAGGCCTTGGGGGCAGCAAATTCATAGGAGTGTGAATACCTAGCTGGAGGAGGAACTCTCACTATTTGGGGGTATTTCTAGGAGGTTGGAACGAGGCCAAACCCTTTCTGGGTCTTTGTGGGTTTGGTGAGGAGAGCCCAAGGTTAATTTTACATAATTTTTTGAGCACTCTAGAGGGGTCAAACTCCAATTTCATTCCAACTAGCAACAATAGAATTTCTGGGCCAACGCAAGGGTTGAAGGAGAAATGCTTCTTATCATCCGTGCAGCACATTTTATCACCTGAGACTTGTCTACCTTACTTTTGCAAGCCCAGGTGCACCTACTCCATACATCTTTGTACTCTCCTTGATATATTAATAAAATGGCCTAGCTTGGCGCAATTTTTGGGCAAGTTTTCGCTATGTAATTGCATGTTTGAATTTTTGTGTTGCATATGGTGTTTTTGTTTGATTATAACTATTAATTTCCTAGTAGGAATATTATAGTGGTATCAGAGCACCGGTCTTGGTTCAGACGTGGGGGGGGGATCTTCTATGGCCACAGAAGAAAAGCAAAACATTACCTACAGGCTACAGGAGACATAGGTACCAGTCGATAGAGGGAATTGGAAATCACACCTGATACTGAGACCCCGAAACAAGAGGTAGTGGAAGCAAACATGGTGGAACCAGCAAGCAAAGAGAAGGCAGCATTTAATAGCCTCTTGAAGGCTTTGAATGACCTGGCAAAAGGGCAGAAATAAATGTTGGAGGAGATTAAGCAACAGAACCATGACAAGAGTGTCCACCAGGATTTCGTGTTTGGGGAAATCTGAGGGGCTTCCAACCAGTATGACCACCACTCTCGTTTGATTCACCCACACGCTTTCAATGGGCCAACCATAACCACATTGCCCATGTTTTTACCCTCATGAGCTAGTGAGCAGTCTAGGCAGGACGAGATGCCCATGGGAGAGTATTTTAGGGAATGGCAATCGATGGGTGAAGAGTATCGAGCTGCATTGTGTTTCTGGGATCTCTACCAGGCTGCTCAAGCAGAATGATAAGGGCAAGGTCACACGAGGTTCAAGCATGCAAAACTCAGAGTTGCATCGTACCATTCAGAGGATGTACCTCCCCACATTTGATGGCTCATCCAAGTGCAAGGCTAAAGCATGGGTGGAGACATTACACATATTTTCAGCTTGGCCGGATGACATAAGTGGAAGCCATTAAAATGGCTACCTTGCACTTGGAGGAGGAGGCCCACAATTGTTGGTTACATGGGTTGACCACGCCAGGGCATGCCAGCATGACTTCATATGAGGACATCACATGGAGGGTTGTGGAGCATTTTGACGTAAGGGATACAAAGGCACATTTCAGGGAGTTGACCCAGCTCAAGTAGACCGGCAACCCCGAGCATTACATAGCAGAGTTCTTGAGGGTATATGTGATGGTGTCGAATTTATGACATGTCAAGAGGGTCTAGCTCTTTGTGAAGGGTTTAATTGAGCCTTTATGTGGGCTATTGAGGGCAACTAGGCCCACTGCTCTACAAGAGGTAGTGAACCGCACATTGAACTTGCAGGACGCAATTCCCAGGACCAAGGCACCAGTTCCACAACGAGCTACTTTCCCAAAAAGGGGTCTAGACACTAGACCCCCACCACAGAGAAATGTTCAAAGGCATGGGTAGTTGGACGACGAGACCATGAGAGACCTTTGTAGGAGGAAGTTGTGCCTCACTTGCCAAGAGCCATGGGCACCTAGGCATCATTGTGCCAAGGGCAAGGCCCATTATATAGAGGTGTTTTCTGACAGTGAGTCAGAGGATGGTGTAGAGCAAGAGGATGATGTAGGAGGTCGTGAGTTGCAGACAATGGAGGTAGTGGATGAGGAGGAGCACCACCCCCACTTGATGGTGACCTCTTTAAACCCATTGGAGGGGTTATGGCTTCACTGAGGGGAGTTCCCAAGTATCTCACACTAAGGATCAAAGGCACTGTGCATGGATAGCATGTAGGAGTCTTGGTGGACAATGGGGCAACCCACAACTTTATTTATACTCAGATGCTGGAGCAGAGAGGTATACAGACTAAGAGCTTTGAGGAGTTTTCAGTCCTAGTGTTGGGGGGACGAAACTATGCAATGCACCAAGTATGTTCCTAGTCTAACAATGACTATGGGAATTACTCTATGATCGATTACTTCTTTGTGGTAGACGTTCTGGACACCAACATAGTCATGGGTGTCCAATGGCTCTACTCCTTCGAACGAGTCACTACAGACTGGAGGAAAATGGAGATGGAATTCTTGGGGATAGATGGGAAGTTGGTGGTGTTGAGAGGGATGCATTCATACCCACCACAGACGGTGTCAGCACATTGGAAGAAGGCTTATCTACGACATGGGGACATAGAGTGGCCAGTGGAGCTCAGGATTACAGAGGCAGGGGCTCAACCACAGCTAGTAAACCTGGACATCCAAGAGATATTGGACAGTACCCCACAATTTTTAGAGACATTCCTCCAGGCAGGCTACCTAACAGGGGATTTGAGCACACGATTGAGTTAGAGGAGGGTGTGCATGTCGTGATCACCACTCCATAACGACATCCCAAAGCTTACCGGGATGAGATTGAGTGAGCCATACATGAGTTGTTGGCCTTCAGGTACATTAGGCCCAATTCGAGTCCCTTCGCTTCTTCAGTTGTGTTGGTGAAGAAGGATGGGACCTTTCGCATCCGCATTGACAATCAGGCCTTGAATAAGAAAAATTTGAAGAATTGGTACCCGATCCCACGCATAGATGAGCTGATGGACAAACTTAGAGGAGCTAAATACTTCACTAAGATTGATTTGCGCTCAGGCTACCACCAAATCAGAGTTCGAGAGTAAGACATCCCAAACACTGCTTTTCGGTGCCATTATGGGCACTTTTAAGTTCTTGGTGATGCCCTTTGGGCTGACCAATGCCCTGACTACTTTCCAGTGTTGCAAGAACCACATATTCCACAAGCAGCTTCGCAGGTTCGTGTTGGTGTTCTTTGATGACCTCCTGATCTATAGCAGGACTTGGGAGGAGCACTTGAGGCATTTGGAGGAGGTGCTTTGTATCCTTGATGAGCAGCAGTTGTAGGCCAAGGTGTCCAAATGTGAGTTTGGACTAACAGAGATGTTCCTTGGCCACGTGATTGGGGAGGATGGAGTGCAAGTGCACCAAGAGAAGATCAGGGCCATACTGGATTGGGCCACACCCAAGAGTGTGACTAAGCTACATGGATTTTTGGGCATTTGCACCTATTATAGAAAGTTAGTGAAGGGGTTTTCACAGCTGGCAGCACCCCTAACCAATCTGACCAAGAAAGCTGCATACAAATGGCCTAATGTAATGCAGAAGGCCTTTGGGCGCCTCAAGAGGGTCATGAGCAATTTCCTAGTGCCAGCGCTGCCCCATTTCACGTAGCCTTTTGTTTTGGAGTGTGATGCATTCGGTGAGGGCGTTAGGGCGATTTTGATGCAGGGTGGGCATCCCATAGCATTTGAGAGTTGGAAACTCCTTAGTCATGAGAGGCTCTATTTTATATATGACAAGGAGATGTTCGCCATCATGCATGTGTTGGCCAAATTCCAACAGTATTTGGTGGGGAATAGGTTCAGGGTGAAGACTACTCACAACAGGCTTTGATTCATTTTGGAGCAGAGAGAGCTCAACGACAGGCAATAGAAGTGGATCAGCGAGATCTAGACCTACAATTTTGATATAGAGTATGTCAAGGGCAAGAAGAATATCGTAGGTGATGCTTTATCCAGGAGACCCACGACATTATCCCTAATGAGTATCTGCCAAGATCAAAGGGCACAGTTGTTGGTGGAGTACTCTAAGGACAGGCAGGCTTGTGAGGTCACAGATGGCACATATTGACCACTGGAGTGGCCCCTGATGATTATATGAAGACTCCATGCCCAAGGATGATCCAAAAGACACTTGTACCATGATATATCATCTGTCAACAGAGTTTTTTAAACTCTACTTCTATTTCTCATCATCTTTCTTGTACCTAGATTCCACACCCTGCGGGGAATTGTAATAAGTGATACTAGTAATGATGAGTATTGAGTCTGTAACGGGCCTAGGATGTTGGGACTCAATCAACAAACAAGTACACCTTGGAGTGTTTTTTTATCTGGTTAATTATCCCTTCTTTTTTAGAAGTGGACTAAGTTTTTTTCACTCACTTTTTACCCCAATGTCGGGGTGACGGTTTGAAGGTTGAGCCCCTAACACATCTTAGTGTCTAGAGTCTATGTATATTAGCATACTAGATCACACAAAAAAATTCATGGAATTTGGTTAGGTCTAGGTAGTCATTTTTTAATTTTTTAGTTCCACACTACGGAAATTACTAATAAAATTATATTTGTAATGTAATAAGTGATGTCTAAAGAAGTTGTATGGGGTATGAGTAATAAAAATTGCACCTCTCACCCTCAAATTTCGACTATGACACACTTTAAGGGGTTAAAAATGTGTTTCGAACCCTCAAAACCCAATTTTCCTAACTGAAGAAATTAAATATCCACGTATGCTAAATGCGAGGGAAATGAGATCGAAAATTATGGAGTTAAAGTGAAGTCGCAAGGTGATGTGGACTCCTAAAATCAAAGAAAGAACATGTGCTCAAATAAAATCGATTTTTTGACATTAAATGAGAAAGTTGCTTACTTGGAAATTCGAATTTGTGAAGTTAATGCACATTTGAGAGGATTTGGAAGAATATTTGGTGGAGAATTTTTGTGGGAAATTGTTCCCACATGGATTACCACCCATCTACACTTGTCATTCCATCATAAAATTCGAATTTGGCGCATAAATAAAGAAGAAAATGATGTCCACTTGTCAGAATTTGATTTTTACACTTGGCATTGGAGCTCCATTCAAAATATTCGAATTTCTTTTTGGGATTGTCACCTCATGCCACTTGTTTAATCTCTCTACCTTGGGATTGTCACCTCATTCCACTTGTTTAATCTTTCTACCTTGAGATTGGCTCCAATGTCATTTGTCATTGTCATTCTTCATTGGGATTTGCTCCTAACTCTCTATATAATAGAGCCATGCGCTCTCATATTGTATGATGTTATGAGTTATTGCACTTGGGAAAGCTTTGATCTTATGTACACTTGTTCTAAATTGCAATAAAAGACTTCGGGGTTCATTCATGAGTTATTCTTTTGGAATATGATGATTGGCTCACTATTGGTATAATTTCTTTTGCACGTGCTTTGATATATTTTATTTCCATATGCTCTTGTAGATTTGTTAATGTAAAGCTATCTTGCATTGACAATTGGTTTAGGAGTATGCTCTAGGTGTGAAAATCTCTAGTTATTTTACAACAAATTTCTAGAGTTTTTTTATCATTGCGTATTTGCTAAATCTATATGGGACTAATGTTTGACTGAAGTTTTGTAGAGGAAAATCTTGTTGGGATTCAAATATCAAGCGTGAGGGGAAGTCTTTGGAGAGACCAACCCACTCTTGACACATTCTCCAAAGAGTTCTCATTGGTTTTTTGAATTTCCATAGTTTTATCTTATAAAGTGGTTTCTTGTAGAGATTTTCTTGAACATAGTTTGTGTACAAGCAAATACTTCTAAATTTAAATCTCTTTTAAAAAATTGTGCTTCATTGATATATTTAGCTATTTAAGAGCATTTTCCAAGCTAGGCAAGTGATGGGGTTCAAACTTCACTCCCATCACTTGATTTGGTTTTGTACGTGAATTTGTATCATACTTGTTCATTTTATATGCGTTCTACACTAATTTTGTCTTGGTTTTGCAGCCCATAGTTGGAGTTTTGTTGGAGTTTTGTTGGAGTTTTGACAACAAGTGCCTTGAGGAAAGACCATTGAAAACTCTATCTTTCTTGTAGGACCTCTCAAGCACCAAAGATCTATTCGCCATGGATACTAGGAGTTGCAAAGAAAGCTAGCCGTGGGCCTTTGGGAGCTTGTAATTTTCTGATTTTAGGAGGACTTCATTGCCCTTTGAGATTGCTATAGTTTGGAGGGATATTCTAACTATTTCTAGCTCTCATCTTGTACAAATCTCCTTCATCTTTTGGGCAGCCCTTTAAGAGGCTTTTACACCATTGTAATATCTTAATAAAAGATCTCTTTTTTTTCTTGTGGGAGCTTGGGTTTACCCAAGGCATCCTTTCTACTTATTTAAAAGGAGGATTTTGTATGGGTGGATTAATTTTGGCATCTCATCTTTTCTCACTTTTTTTTTTAGCTCATTTTGCATGCTCTAAAATTAACACAACCTCACCATCACATTTCAATTTCTAAGTTAAATTTTGCTACAAGTTTCATTTGATGTTTTTCCTTTCATTCCCTTTGCTTTGAAGTATAAGTTGATATTTTGCTTTAGAGCAACTCACTTCTTACATGCAAGTATCTCAATTTGTGTAGCAAGTTTAATTTAGTTGTCTAACATTTACACTCTTTACAATTTGCCTCACAATAGGTTCATTTGTGGTTTTGCTCATTTACTTTCAAAGCATACTTTACAAGCAAGCATTCACTTTTTAGCTTCATCTCATTTTCAATTGCTATAAGTTTATGGTATGTGACATTTACTTGCAGCAATTTACAATTCCATTTATTTATGAAGCTTATGTTTACATGTCTTGTACAAATTTGAGAGAAATTTTTTAAGTTACATCATTGTGAGCATTTCCATCTACTTGAGGCAATTTCCTTTTTTGCAAAACAAACTTTTTTTTTAAATCTAGGATAATTGGTAACTGGTTTGAGTTATCCTGAACGGACCCAGGATCAAATCTAACCGGCTGCCCAAACTTACTTGCATCACTTTAGTTCCCTTACAAGCTAATTTCCTTTTTCTAATTGAAGTTACATTTGCAATTTACTTTGAGAATTATCTCATTTCCATTATTTTGAAGCATAGCAAATCTCCTTGGGAAAACTTACTCGCATATCATTAACAAATTCTAGCATAGTTTGCAGTTTAAATCAACTAACCTCCAAGCATAAGCTTGGTTGATAGAAAGTATAGGGAAAAAGACTTTCTTGGAAAGTTCTTCCATCTAGTATGAAATAAAGTAAAAGGGTTGTGACCCAGCGATTATGAAGGTGGCTTGTCCACTTGTAGGAACGAAGGCACACGATGGTTCGTAAGACTCAGAGACGGGTATCGTTAGTGACACCTTCGTGCCCTCACCCCCTCTTTTTTACAGTCACCCCAACTTTACCTTTTGGTAAGAGCTCAAGAGGAAGACTTCTCATTTAGATTAGGCATTTTAAATTAAAAATAACCAAGACTAATTGCATTGAAATCTAGTATAGGTGCATCTCATGCTACTACATTTTATGATTTTAAGCGTTGCAGAATGATCACTCAGTTCGAATTTTCAGCTTCTTAGCCCCAAAAATCGAACTCCATATCAATTTGTTCTCTCTGTGTGTCTTTCTAAATGAACCCCAAGCCTCCTTATACTTTTCTCGTTGAGACTTCAACGGCCAAGATTAAGTCTCTAATCAACATCTAAGATTAAAACTTGACTTCATCCAACTTCTAGATCATTCTCACCCATATTTTGATTAATACCCATTAATACTTAATTTTCCTCAGTTTGGACTTAGGAACCCCACTAAAAATATTAATTATTTTAATAAAATACAATCCGAGTGGAATTTCACCAAAGGGTTTTTGAGTTCTTTAGAACTCATTTGCCTTAACCTCTCCACCAATTTTCATGGCTAGAGCACATCAGATGCTACCAAAAACTAACAGCATGCAGTTCATGTGAAAATTCCTATACTCGAAGGAAAGGAATCCCTACTGCATCAAATTTGAATCTACTTCACCTACTTGATTTTTAAATTACATTCATCAAGTTGTTCTTTTGAATACTAAAGCAAATTACTTCTACAACCTGCACTAACTAAATATTTCATCTCAAGAAACAGAAAACAGAGCAAAGAATAAGATACATAGGACACACTTATTTTTGGACACAATAGTCCCCGGAAAAACCCAATGTGGGAAAATCAGTATAGCAACTCTAAGGGTTTATTATTATGCAGGAGAAATATTTGAATACAAATCTAGGATGCTTATCTAGCAATCCTTTACAGAGAAAAATACTGGTGGAAAATCTAAGTGAGTTTTACCTCACTTCACCCGATAGAAATCCGGCTGATCCGGCACAAGACTGGCTAACCCCAACTATTTATGCGTTCGCCCTGCATAGGTTCTATGTCAGCCTTTCAAGCTCTGCGTCAACCCTGCATCACCTCTTCTCCCCTCTATGTCAGCGATCCCAGTTGTTCCGACAGTTTTGGATTTTGCGTGACAGGAAGCTTTTCTGCTCTGCGCTGGCCCTTCTGGCTCTGCATCAGGACTGCGTGGGCCAGACTGGCCGAACGTCAACTCTCCCAGCTACTGCACTGCCTCTCTAAAAGCTCTCTTTGCCTCTTTGTTAATATTCTCTAGAAAGTCCTTCCCCCGGATTCTCACTGCCCCTCTGCTACTGAATGATCACTTAGTTTGAATTTCTCAGCTTCCTAGCCCCAGAAATCGAACTCCAGATCAACTCTCTCTCTCTCTCTCTCTCTCTCTCTCTCTCTGTGTTTCCAAATGAACCCCAAGCCTCCATTTTATACTTTTCATATTGAGTCTTCAACGGCCGAGATTAAGTCTCTAATCGACAGCTAAGCTTAAAACATGAATTGATCCGCCTTCTAGATCATTCTCACCCATATTTTGATTAATACCCATTAATATTTTAATTATTTTATTAAAATAATTAATATTTTAATGGGGTTTCTAAGTCTAAACTTAGGGAAGAATTGATCCGCCTTCTAGATCATTCTCACCCATATTTTGATTAATACCCATTAATATTTTAATTTCCCTAAGTTTAGACTTAGAAACCCCATTAAAATATTAATTATTTTAATAAAATACAATTTTTGTGGAATTTTACCAAATGGTTTCTAGGTTCTTTAGAACTCATGTGCCTTAGCCTCTCCACCAATTTTCAAGCTAAAGCACTTTCGATGCTACCAAAAACTAACACTCCCTCTTAGCGAGGAAAATGCTCTAGCAACAATGTCCATCTGCATGTTGCTCTGTTTCTGAAGCACCTCCTTTATGCACTGTTGCTGCCACCAACATTGTGCTACCATTGCTATTGTACTGCTACCCATGACACTGCCACTGCCACTGCTACATCTATACTACAGCTCCCACTCAAATGTTACATCTGCTATGCTGCTAACACTGCATTCATACTACAACTCAGTTGCTGAAAGAAGCAACTAAAAAACATCCAAAATTAGTTGAACTTAACTTTGTTCAACATAACACAATGAATGTTGGAATCTAACTGTTGTTGATTCTAACCCTCTGAAATTTGAATCTTCTATTGATGTTGACTCCTGCACTACTGCCAATCCTTACTTTGTGTTGATCAGAGTCTGATCCCCAACTACTACATTTGTCCTCCAAACACTCCACTGCATTATCTGACACTAAGTCCATCTCGCTATTGTTGAATCTTGGGCTCCCGTAGTAAGGAATTGATCCAAGAAGTGGACTCCTCAAGGATCCTACCCAAATGTAGTCCTCCTGACTACAACTCAATATCGCCCCATCTCCCTCTTGGAGATGCTTGGGCACTCATGGTAAACTCATCCTCGTCAATCTTTGTTGAAGCAGCCTTAAGATCATGTTTCTCATCCTTTTCCTTTTTCATCAAAGGACACTGGGATGCATAGTGGCCTATCTCGCCACAACCGAAACATTTCACCTTCGAAATGTCCTTCTGCTTCTTCCTCTACTGTCCCTTCAATGTTAAAGCTGCATTCCCCTCCTCCTTCGTCTTTGTGCCACTCCCACTGCTACCACTGAGGTTGACCTTCACTAGGTCCCTCCTTAACTCATCTTGTTGAAGAGTCACCCACATCTCCCATGAAGGTAGTTTCTCTCTGCCCAATATGCTTTGGACGAAAACTTGCCATTCATCTGAGACTCCATTCAAGCCTATCCTCACCATCGTGGTTCGCTGAGGATTGGAACCCACTACAGCAAGTTGGTCCCTAGTGTCCTGAACACGTTGAAGATAGAGGTAAACCCATTATCCTTTCTGCATCAAGGTCCGCTGGAACTTCTGCTCTAAGTACATCTTTCGCTGTTCGAAAGAGCCTTCATACAGAGAAGACAAGGCTTCCCACATTTCTCGGGGTGTATCCTTGCCCTGCAAGTGTGAGGCCACATGATCTCGAACTCCATCGAGAATGAGCCTCTTTGCCTTCCCCTGCTCGACCTTGTACTTCTTCTTTTGATCCTTGTCAGCAGGAACAACTACAACACTATTGATGTAGGCCTCGAGATCATATTCCCTCAGAATAGATAAGATTCTGGTCTTTTATGTGACATAGTTGGAAGCACCTTCCAACCTATCCTGATCTCTGAGCCCATGCGATGCCATCTCACCCAACTGTCAAACTGACTCCTCTAGTCACTGCTCAGCAAGTGAGAAATTCGAACTTTCTCGTGCAAAGTTCTCTGAGGAGAAAATTCCCCTTCTATATGACTTCGTTCTTTTCCAACAGATTTCTGCCCCACTAGAAACTATACCCTTCAAGCACTACACCGAGGCTCTGCGTCACTCCCTCTGCCTCTGCAAACTCACGAACTGGAAATCATACCTCTGTCGTCTCACTCAGAGAGAGATTTCCTCGGCTCTACTTCCAGACAAGGAATGCTCAGCACTGGATCTGCGCTTTCTGTTTCAAAATCAATGCTCTGATACCATGTGAAAATTCCAACTACCAAAGGAACCCCTACTGCAGCATATCTAAATCTACTTCGCCTACTTGATTTTTAAATTACATTCATCAAGGTATTCTTCTAAATACTGGAGAAAATTACTTCTGCAGCCTACACTAATTAAATATTTGATCTCATGAAATAGAAAACAAAGCAAAGAACAAGATACACAGGACACTTATTTTTGGACACAATAGTCCCCGGAAAAACCCAATGCAGGAAAATCGATGCAGCAACTCTGAGGGTTTATTATTATGTAGGAGAAATATCTGAATACAAATCTAGGATGCTTATCTAGCAATCCTTTACAGAGGAAAATATTGGCGGAAAATCTGAGTGAGTTTTACCTCACTTCATCTGGCACAATTCTAGCTGATCTGGCACAAGACTGGCTAACCCGGTTATTTCTGCATTGGCCTTGGTATGCTCTGCGTCAGCCCTGCGTCACCTCTTCTGCCCTCTGCGTCCGCTATCCCGGCAATTCTGGATTCTGCATGACAAGCAACTTTTATGCTCTGCGTTGGCCCTTCTGGCTCTGCGTCAGGACTGCGTGGGCCCAGATTGGCCTGACATCAGCTCTCCCGACTACTGCGCTTCCTCCCTACAAGCTCTCTCTATCAATATTCTCTGGAAAGTCCTCCCGGATTCTGATTGCCCCTTTGTTGTTGAAAGATCACTTAGTTTGAATTTCTCAGCTTCCTAGCCCCAGAAATCGAACTCCAAATGAACTCTCTCTCTCTCTGTGTTTCCAAATGAACCTCAAGCCTCCATTTTATACTTTTCCTGTTGAGTCTTCAACGGCCGAGATTAAGTCTCTAATCAACGACTAAGATTAAAACATGACTTGATCCACCTTCTAGACCATTCTCACCCATATTTTGATTAATACCCATTAATATTTTAATTTCCTTAAGTTTAGACTTAGGAACCCCATTAAAAATATTAATTATTTTAATAAAATACAATCTGGGTGGAATTTCCCCAAACGGTTTTTGGGTTCTTCAGAACTCATGTGCCTTAGCCTCTCCACCAATTTTCAAGGCTAGAGCACTTCCAACGCTACCAAAAACTAACAGTTCACTAACAGTTCAGTGGATATGAAAAGTACCTTTGGGTATTGCTTCAGCGTTGGACCAGGAAGGGTTTCTTGGTGTAGCAGGAAGCAGAAGTCAGTAGCATTGAGGTCTACAGAAGCAGAGTATCTGCCAGCAAGCACAACTACATGCGAAGCTATATGGTTTCGAAAGCTGCTAGTAAGCTTGTTCAGACAAAGCATGGACGCGAACAGTGTCTACTGTGATAATCAGAGTTGCATCAAGCTCTCTCAGAATCCAGTGTTTCATGGCATGTCGAAACACATAGATTTTCGATGTCATTTCATCAAAAATTGTGTGCAGCATGGAGCGATCAAGCTACACTATGCCCCACAGATGAGCAGGTTGCAGATATACTCACGAAAGCTCTAGGAAGAGCTAAGTTTGTCTATTTCAGAGAGCAGATGGGTATCGTGGAGAACTCGTTTTAGTAGCAGGGACAGATTACTTAGGATGCTTATCAGTTCTAGTAGTTGCAGTTGCAGCAGCAACAGATGAGAGGGAGTTGCAATGCAGATGCAGAGTCGGCAACAGTATAGCAGTGTCAACAGCAACACGGATGCAGCATCAGAGTTGCGCAGTGGTTGGTGAGCAGTGCAGCCAGTCACAGTGACCAGACATCAATAGCGTGATAGACGGTGATACAGAGACAAGGTGTTGTAGCTATGGTACAACATTAGAACACCTTCCTCACAAAGAGGGAGTGATAGCTTTTGTAGCATTGGAGATGTTCTAATCTCGAAACTTTGTGAAGAGGCCAAAACACAGGGGTTTTCCATAACCCAGAAATCGTTTCTGTAAATTCCACTAAGAAGTGTTTCAATTAGATTATTAGCCTATTTTTAAATGTTCCTTAAGTCTAAACTTAGGAAAAATGGTTAATTAATCAATATTAATTGAGAGATGTGTGAATCATCTAGAAACTCACACGGATCGATCCAGAAATGACCTCAGCCATTGATTATTTTTAATCTTGGTCGTTGGACTCCCAACGAGAGATTATTAGAGAAGGTCAATGGGTAGATGGAGAATACACCAATGCAAATACTCAGTGATCTGGGCAGTTTGATTTTACAATGGAGGTGAATCAGCAAGAGAAAACGAGTCAGTAGATCAAGTAGCAGGTAGCAGAGGATGTCAGCAGCATTTCTGGAGGAAGTCTTCCAGATACGAAAGAGGCAGTGAGAGGGAGTGTGACATTTCTGGAATGTCTGCGCAATGACTGTGCAGGCATAGCAAAAGAACAGTTCGATCTAGCTAGAGGAGCTAGTGATTTAGTAGTCAGAGGCCAGGATTTTGGTCAGATGAGCCAATGAGTCAGTTCCAAAGTCAGAGCGAGACAGAGTTGCGGATTTCAGAGTTTTCCTGAGGCAACTACAATAGAGCATGAGCAAGCTTTGCGCAGAGATTAGCGCAGAAGGATTTGCGTGTGGTTGGGGAGGCAGATCCGGGGACAGAAATCAGTTGTGGGGTGAGGAAAAATCCTCACAATAATTTTGCCAGTATTTCTCTCAGATTGGATTGCCAGTAGAGCATCCAAATTATTGTACTCAGATTTTTGTTGTTGCATAATAAAATAAACCCTCATACTGTTGCACCGGTTTTCCCACATTGGGTTTTTCTGGGGACAACTGTCCAAAAATAACAGTGTCAAAATTTTTGTGTGCTAGAATTTCTCAGTTTCCAGCATTTTATTTTCCACAACATTTATTGGGGGGCGAATCAATATTTCTTTTCAATTGTTATTTTCATCAGTTAAATCATTTATATTTAGAACACAGAAGTAATGTTAATTTTAGGTATGTTCTATGCTAGAGCAATTTATTTCAATTTTCACAGTTAGCTCATTATCTTTTCCAGATTAGCAATCACATCAGCATTAAAGAAAACTGCAGATAAAACATAAATATAAATCGCAGAAGTCAAGCCAAGACAAGAGGACACAAGATGTGGCGCTAGCCAGGGACAAACCCCACAATGTGGGGAAACCCTTGATCAATTCTTCCTTTATGTTCTTCAAAGTTCAGCAGAGAAAGAGAGAGAGAGAGATAGTACATTTACAATAGAAGTCAACACTTTGACTTATCTAGATAAGAGCATAGATCATCTTTAAGAAGATGATACATGAGATCAGTTGAAGACATGTTGCTTCAACTGATTCTCCAAGGTGACTCCTTCACCTATGATTGTGCTGCATTTCGTCATCATGTTGCACCTCACCGCGCTGCACCATGCTACACCCATCATCACTGTACTACATTATGTGCCATTGCTGCACCATGTTGCCTTCCCGACAGTTCCAACAGTTCCAGCTGTTCTCGGCAGTTCCAACAGTTCAAGCAGTTCCGGCTTTTCCGACAGTTCTGACTTTTCCGACAATTCCGGCTTTTCCGACAGTTCTGACTTTTCAGGCTTTTCCAGCAGTTCTAACTTTTCCGAATTTTCTGGCAGTTCCGGCTTTTTTGGCAGTTCCGGCTTTTCCAACAGTTCCGGTAGTTCCAACTTTTCCAGCAATTCCGGCTTTTCCGGCTTTTCTGGCAGTTCCGGCTTTTCCGACAGTTCCAGCGTTTCCGGCTATTCTAGCTTTTCCGGCTGTTCCGGCTTTTCCGACAATTCCGGCTTTTCCAGCTGTTCCAGCGTTTCCTGTTGTTCCGGATTTTCCGATAGTTCCAACGTTTTCGGCTTTTTCAGCAGTTCTGGCTTTTCCGACTTTTTCGACAATTCCAGCTTTTCTGGCTTTTTCGACTTTTTTGGCAGTTCCGGCTTTTCTGGCTTTTTCGACAGTTATGGCTTTTCCAGCATTTCCGACTTTTCCAGCAGTTCCAGCTTTTCCGACTTTTCCGGCTTTCTCGATCATGGCAGCGTTATCCCTTAGGATCTCTCCTCCTACTAAAACCCAAAGACAAGTAGAGAGAGGAAGAGATCCCAAGTGTGTGTTGAAATGACTTGAAGTCCTCTATATTTATACTAAAACGTAGATGATGAATAGGCATGTCTATTGGGCTTTTGAGCCTACTCAAGTTGCTGGTTGACTTGACAATAATTCCATAATCAAAATAAATACATAACTCCATGAATACTTATCAGAATCGGATGATATTTAGATCAATCAATCCTACACCTCTCAATGAGAGGGATCCAATAAAAATATCAGTTGCCATAAATAGGTTGACCCACATGGAGTTTGGCCCTAGTTGTCAATTTTAACACTCCCTCTCAACTAGGGAGAACTCCATCCGCTATTCCATATGTCCGACTGTACGGTCTTTGCCATCAGTGCCCTGCACTGCTCTGCTCAGCTCTACTCAGCTCTGCTAGCTCTGTTGTCTCTTCTCAGCTCTGCTGGCTCTACTCTGCTCTGCTCAGCTTTGCTAGCTCTGCTCTACTCTGCTTAGCTCTGCTCAGCTTTGCTAGCTCTTCTCTGCTGTGCTCAACTCTGCTCAGCTCTACTAGCTATGCTCTGCTCTGCTTAGCTCTGTTGAACCATGAAGAAGAAGAATTGATCGAGAATGTCTCATACCATTCTCCACTGACCCGAAGTCAGTCTCAGAGTGCATACCGCTGGTCCCAGACCAGTCTCAACCAACCCAAAGTTAGCGTCATAGTGGGTACCACTCATACCATTGGTCCCAGACCAGTATCATCAATCTCAGAGTGTGTACCACTGGTCCCAGACCAATGTCAACCGACCCGAAGTTAGTCTCAAAGTATGTACCACTAGTCCCAGACCAGTCTCAACCGACTCGAAGTCAGCGTTATAGTAGGTACAACTCCTACAACTGGTCCCAGACCAGTATCATTGATCCCAGATCAATGAAGGTCATCCTAGCATAGGGAGTACAGTAGATACAGCGATGCGTCCATTGGTACTACTATGGTCCCTATCCTCATTTCCCTGCTCATTGATTAGATGAGAGGTACTTCCCATGAGTCCCAAACTGCATGGGTAGGATGCCTCGACAGGAGAACTAATCAATCCTGTCCTCACAGGAGAACTTATCATCCTGCTACACAATCGCCATGGAGAACACATCATCCAGGCCTCACATGAGAGCTAATCATCCTACTACATAATCGTCATGGAGAACACATCATCCAGACCTCATAGAAGAACTAATCATCCTGCTACATAATCGTCATGGAGAACACATCATCCAGACCTCATAGGAACTAATCATCCTGCTACATAGTTGCCACGGAAGAACTAATCATCCTATTCATAGCACACCACTAGGGGAGGGTGAGTCGCCCTGTGGTCGTATGTTGCTCCAGTAAGTACCCCAAGCCCCCCAGAGCTCCCAGAGCTCAATGCATGCAACATGCAAGACCCTTATAAGAAGGTCTCTCAACAACTCCAAGTCGTTTGGGAAAGTCACAGATTTGACCTTTCCCCGGGGCTTTGACAAAATGTCTGCGACTTGTACATCAGTCTCAATGCGATGGAGCCTCCTCGCTCATCGACTTACCATATCCTAGATAAGGCAGTATCTGATGTCTATCTGCTAGAGCAATCATCGAATACGAGATTCCTCAATAATCAAATCCCACCTCTGGTTGTCACAAAGAATCACAGTGGTATTCATCATGCGTACAAACAGCTCACTTAAGAGCTTCAGCAACCATGCAACTTCACACGAGATCATACTCAGAGCTATGTGTTCAATCTCGGCGGTGCTTATAGCAACCGATTTCTGCTTACTGCTCATCCATGATATTGAAGCAGAATCTAAAGAGAACCAGCACTAAGAAGTGCTCTAGTGATCCTCCACACTGCCTGCCCACTCAGCATTCGAATAATCATGCAGTTTCATATTTTTGGCACTATATCTCAATCCATGAGAGATTGTGCCTTGAAGATATCTCAGAAGATTCTTGGCACCAACCCAGTGAGGCTCAACCAAATGTGAGCTCACCATGCTAACTGCGAAACATATGTTTGGACGGAAGTTCACCAAGAACATCAACGTGAATGAGTTTATGAAACTTGGAGCCATTTCCCAAATCTGGTCCGACATTACTACCATATAACTTCTGAAAGTTAAGATCCTCGAGGTAGTCACAAGCTTGCAATTTATCATTCCACATTCGGAATCCAACTCTCGCTTACTTCTGCAAATGAGAGGATCTGTACCTGTCAGAAATAGGTCGTCTTCATAAGGTGCCGGTATGAGAGGTCTATCATCCACAACCTTCGAGTAACGGTTTGGATCGATTTCACTCCTAGTGAATCTCAGCTTCATCTGACAGCTATCAATCCTCTCATACTACGCTGGGGGAGTTTTGCTTCAAGCCATAGAGGGCTTTCTTCCACCTGCATACGTGAGATTCGTGATCATCAATCTCAAACCCCTCGGCTTGTTCCAAACCTATGGACCTGCTACATGAGGGGAATGGTCCCCTTGTAAGATTTTCCTTCAGTACATCTCAGACATGTACTTTCATGCTCTTTTTGAATTCAGGCATCCCTGTCACCATCTGACTCACAGACCTTTCGTGCTATGTGTCAATGGACATGGTCCCCAATGGACTTTTTGCAACTTGATACAACCCTGAACTCAAAAACAACTTTGAAAATTCTATTTTCAAACACATACCTTTCCATCGATGAGTGCCACCCTGAAACCTTTGACTTCCATTGTTGAAATGGACACCAGGTTCTTCTTGCGATCAGGTACATAAAAGAGATTCTGTAATGAATTCAATTACCCTCATTCAATTGAGGGATAACATTCCCTACACCCTTTCCGGGATAGGTGGCATCAGCTCCAAGTATAATCCCATGATTGTTTCTATCTCTACCAAATTAGAGAGTGCACCCATCTATCCGATAAAGTGCCTAGAAGCACTACAATCAATAAGCCAGATTCCCAAAGAATCTGAAGGAGAGCGCCAATACAAGATAACACTTCTTTATCTTATCAAAAACAACATTTGATTCTTCATACCTAGGGTTCCTTGCTTTCTTTGAAGAGTCGACCATTTCCTTGATGACCTGCATTACCTGTCATTCCTTTGATCATTGAAGATGTCCCTGGAATGATTGTTATCTTCATCAAGAGATGTGTCTCTGCCATTCAGACACTCCTTCAAATAATGGCCGAACTTATTGCAACCAAGGCATCCGCCTTTCCTTCCACCCTTAAACCCGAACTTCACAATGAAGTGATCTTTTGGTAGGCCATCAGAAACTTCCGCTGTGCCATTCTGATAATATTCTCTGCTTCGACTTCACCCTCGGTAAATTTGAAGAGGGATGAGGAATCCACTGATCCTTTTGTCCTTTCCCAACTGTCTTCGGTGATTGCTCTTTCACTCTTGCTTGGGCATTGTCTTCACCTCAGCTCCGATACCATGTTAGTTTTAGGTATGTTCTATGCTAGAGCAATTTATTTCAATTTTCACAATTAGCTCATTATCTTTTCCAGATTAGCAATCACATCAGCATTAAAGTAAACTGCAGATAGAACATAAATATAAATCACAGAAGTCAAGCCAAGACAAGAGGACACAAGATGTGGCGCTAGCCAGGAACAAACCCCACAATGTGGGGAAACCCTTGATCAATTCTTCTTTTATGTTCTTCAAAGTTCAGCAGAGAAAGAGAGAGAGAGAGAGATAGTACATTTAAAATAGAAGTCAACACTTTGACTTATCTAGATAAGAGCATAGATCATCTCTAAGAAGATGATACATGAGATCAGCTGAAAACATGTTGCTTCAACTAATTCTCCAAGGTGACTCCTTCACCTATTGTTGTGCTGCATTTCATCATCATGCTGCACCTCGCCGCATTGCACCATGCTACACCCATCATCACTGTACTACATTATGTGCCATTGTTGCACCATGTTGCCTTCCCCGCAGTTCCGGCCATTCCCTGCAGTTTCGACAATTCCGGCTGTTCTCGGCAGTTCCTGCAGTTCCGACAGTTCCAGCAATTCCGGCAGTTCCGGCTTTTCCGGCAGTTCCGGCTTTTCCGGAAGTTCCGGCTTTTCCGACAATTCCGGATTTTTCGACAATTACGACTTTTCCGGCTTCTCCGGCAGTTCCGGCGTTTCCGACAGTTCCATCTTTTCTCGCAGTTCCGACTTTTTTGGCAGTTCCGGCTTTTCCGACAGTTCCGGCTTTTCCGACTTTTCCAGTTTTTCCAACAGTTCCGGCTTTTCCAACAGTTCCGACTTTTCTGGCTTTTCCGACAATTCCGGCTTTTCTGGCTTTTTCAGCAATTCCGGTTTTTTCGGCTTTTCCAACATTTCCGACTTTTCCGGCTTTTTCAGCTTTTCTAGCAGTTCCGGCTTTTCTAGCTTTTTCGGCAATTCCGGCTTTTCCGAAACTTCAGACTTTTCCAACTTTTTCGGCAGTTCCGGCTTTTCCATCTTTCTGGATCAGGGCAGCGTTATCCCTTAGGATCTCTCCTCCTACTAAAGCCCAAAGACAAGTAGAGAGAGGAAGAAATCCCAAGTGTGTGTTGAAATGACTTGACGTCCTCTATATTTATACTAAAACGTAGATGATGAATAGGCATGTCTATTGGGTCTTTGAGCCTACTCAAGTTGTTGGTCAACTTGATAATAATTCCATAATCCAAATAAATTCATAACTCCATGAATACTTATTGGAATCAGATGATCTTTAAATCAATCCTACACTCCTCAATGAGAGGGATCTAATAAGAAAATCAGCTGCCATAAATAAGCTGACCCACATGGAGTTTGGCCCTAGTTCCCAATTTTAACAAGTAAATAACATAAATAAATGCTTTTATTAATATAATCTTTGCAACAAATCAAGTACAATGTATATAGGGCTTCAACCAGTTGCCAAGCACCAACTTGGACTTTTTGTGAGGCTCCAACCTCCAGAGCACCAACCCTGTCTTGTCAAGGCACCAACCTTGGATTTAAGAGCACCAACTCCCAGGACACCAATCCTTCCAGTTCTGAGGAACCAACCCCAAGGGCTCCAACCCTATATTGTAAATTGTCTGGATATATTTGGTAGTAATTCTCTGCTCCCAACCCTGTTGGACCTACGACTTACTTCTGTCCTCCTGCTTCTTCCACATCTGCTAGACCTTCGGCTTCCTCTGTTTCTTGCAATACACGCCTATAAACTTTCCTTGTTCTTTGTTATAGATGCCCAATACGCCCTAACCTTTGGCTTCCTTTTCGCTCACTTGATCTTCTAGCTTCTCGCTCTTTGGCTTCCTCTGTCTCTTCGAGTTCACCAATACTCAAAAACACGTTCATTTGGAAGAGAGGCCGAATTACAAAAGTGTAGCATATTAAAATTATATCACAGAGGCCCTTCTAAATATTTATACAATAGACTCAATATTTACAGAGGATTTCATAGGAGAGGCTATACCAACAGGGAGGTCCCACATGTCGCGTCACTACCTCAATTTGAAATCGCAACTTTCGGAAACTCCCGCAATCGCAACCCTTTGGCTTCACGATATAACATTGCCGATGCCCCTATTTCCGACGGATGCAATATTCCAATAAGCTTCTTTTGATAACTCAATCGGGTCCACAACCTATATCGCAATTGGCAGTCGGGTTCACAAGACTTATCGCAATTGGCATTCTGGCGGTGTTAACGCTTTTGAACTTTGCGATTCAACGGATGCGATATTTAGTTAAGCCATGCTATAATGGTGTACCGGGTCCGCAATGCTATCGCAATCGCAATTTTCAAGTGGCATTCCTTTGTGATACATAACTTCCAATGCGGATGCGATATACTATTAAATCATGTTATAATGGTGTAGAGGGTCCACAATAATATCGCAATCGCAGTTATTAATGTGACATCCATTTATGAATTGCGATATGAAAGTTCCAATGGGCGGATGCAATATTGCATTAAGTTATGTCATAGTGGTGCAGTCGGGTCCATATTACATATCACAATCGGAGGTTTGCGGGACTTTGACTGGCACATGGATTAAAGCCAACCTTAACCCCCGCAGTTTGACCGTGATCTAAGGGTTGACTTCCTTGATCGACGGCTAGGATTTAGTGCGGGCCTTCAGCCACAATCAAAATAGACATACACTCCTACCCCCGCTCTTCCGATAGTTGTGCTCTTTGTTTTCTTCTTTACTTGCTCTAATAGCTCTTCTCTGCTCTAATATTCTCTGCTCTGCTCTGATAGCTCCTATGACTTCCGATATTCTCTGCTCTGATATTCTGCAATACTCCTCCGATATGTTAACTCCTCTGATAACACTGTTTATGCACCTCTGTCGATGTGTTCCTCTTTGCTTCTCGTGGCTTCCAATGACCTCTTCCTCTTATGCTTTGACTTCATGATGGCTTCCGATAAACTGCTTCCGATGAACTCTTCCGATAGCTCTTCTTTGACTGCTCCTGTTCTTGGCTTCCAATGTCTTTCCAATGGCTTCCCTGATGGCTTTGCTCCTTGGCTTCTTGCTCCTATTTCTTCACGGATCTGCTCTGCTTCTCCTTGGCTTCATATCATCATTTAGTATCCTAGAATATTGCCATATTGACATTAATGACAATCTAGATCAACAATCTCCCCCTTTGTCATTGATGGCAATATTCTTCTTCTCTCCCCCTTTGACATCAGTGGCAAAGGAGTGCACTAAAACTCCCCCTATTGAACTGCTCCCCTTTTCATACAACATCTTTATGAATCAACTTAAAGTGATGTTGAAGAAATAACCCCCATCTTCTGACGAAGATGTTCAAATGCTTCTCGCGGAAGAGGTTTTGTGAAAATATCAGCTATCTGCTCCTTAGTATTGATATATTCCAAGATGATGTTTTCTTCAGCTACTTGTTCACGAAGGAAATAATACTTGATTGGTATATGTTTAGTCTTTGAGTGCATCACTGGATTTTTGCTGAGGCTGATAGCACTTGTGTTATCACAATAGAAGGTGATTGATTGATTTGTACCTATGTTGACATCTTTCAAAGCTTCGTTCATCCATAATATTTGAGTACAACAATCTGTGGCAGCTATATACTCTGCTTCCGCTGTAGATAGTGAAATGGATGTCTTTTTTTTGTTGAGCCAAGATACTAGACAGTCTCCCAGAAAGAATGCATTTCTACTAGTACTTTTTCTATCATCGACACTTCCAACCCAATTAGCATTGGTGTATGCACTCACAGTAAGAGTTGAGCTCTTAGGGTACCAAAGACCGAAATCAGGAGTTCCTTTCAAGTATCTGAGAATTCTTTTTACAGCCAACAAATGGGATTGTTTAGGAGCTGATTGAAATCTTCCCACCATTCCTACTGCTTGCATAATGTTGGGTCTCGTAGCAGTTAAGTATAGAATGGCTCCAATTGTTGACCTGTTGCATCTACCAGAGCCTAGAGGAGAATCATCATCTTTGCTTAATTTGCAATTTGCGGTCATAGGTTTGCTCATGGGTGTACAGTTACATTCCATATCTTTTAAGCATGTCTTTAAGATATTTAGCTTGAGATATGAACATGCCTGCCATGGTTTGAGATACTTGTAGTCCAAAGATGTAAGATAACTCTCCTATCATCAACATCTCAAACTCTTTTCACATATTTTGAGAAAACTCATGACTCGTCTCATCATTATTACCAGCAAAAATCAAATCATGAACATAGACTAGTGTGACTAGTAACTTATCCTCATCCGTCTTTATGTAGAGATTACTTCCTGCCACCCCCTTCTTGAAGCCTTGTTGTTGTAGATAGTGATCCAATCTTGCGTACCAAGCTCTAGGAGCTTGTTTCAACTCATATAATTCCTTTTTCAACTTACAAACAAAGCTTTTTCCTTCTGCTAGATTAAACCCTTCTGGTTGCTCTATGTAGACTTCTTCCTTGAGTTCCCCATTCAAAAACGTTGATTTTATGTCCATTTGATAGATTTTAAATCCTTTTGAGCAAGAAAATGCCAAGAACATCCTGATAGCTTCCACACGAGCTACTGGTGCAAAGGTTTCTTCAAAGTCAATTCCTTCAATTTGTGAATAGCCTTTACAAACAAGCCTTACCTTATCTCTAATGATTTGTCCATCTTCATTCATTTTGTTTTTGAACACCCACTTGGTTCCAATTATATTTTTATCCTTTGGATGAGGTACCAGCTCCCATGTCTCATTCTTCTCGATTTGAGACATTTCTTCTTCCATGGCCTTTAACCAATGAGGATCCTTGCTTGAGTAAATGTTTCTGGTTCTATCATGGATAAAAGAGCAACATCATTTTTCTTTGGTGTATTTGTCATCCTTCTTTGGGTTTGCATCCCTTCATCTAAATTGCCAATAATCTGCTCTTCTGGGTGATGTTTTTGGAGAAACTTCATCTTTGAATGGGTTTGAGATGGTTCTTTTTCCTTATGTTTTTCTTGATCTTTTTCTTCTTTTTCAGGTTCTTCTTCAATGAGAGGGTCAACTTCATGTTCTTCAATTTCTTTTTCTGGAAGGTTTTCATCAATCTTCACATCAATGCTTTCCACTATTTTCCGTAGTCGATTATTGTAGCACTTGTAGGCTTCGCTCCTTGTAGAATATCCAAGGAATATCCCTTCGTCAACCGGAGAATCAAAGTTTCGTGGTGAGCCATCATTGATTTTTATGAAGCACTTGCTTCCAAAAATCTTGAAGTATTTTACTAAAGCAGGTCTTCCTTTCCATAATTCATAAGGAGTCTTCTCACTATTTGGTCTTAGTTGAGTTCGATTCAAGGTATAGACAGCTGTCCCGACTGCTTCTCTCCAAAATTTTGGCTGCAAGTCAGCTGCTATTAACATTGTTCTTGCCATTTCTTGAATTGTTCGGCTTCTTCTTTCAACTACCCCATTTTGCTTGGGTTTTCTAGCAGCAAAGAGTTCTCTTTCGATTCCATGTACTTTACAGAATTCATCAAATTCTTTTGATGTGAATTCTCCCCCTCTATCTGTTCTAAGACATTTAATCTTAGAGTCCTTTTCATTTTCTACAAGAGCTTTAAGATTATTAAAACACTCAAATGCTTCAGATTTATATTTTATGAAATATACCCACATCATTCTAGTATAGTCATCAACAAATAAAGCAAAGTACCTTTCTCCTTGAAGTGTCGGACTTCTAGTTGGTCCACATAAATCAGCATGGATGATCTCCAAAGGCTTTGATGTAGAAAACTCCTTGGTCTTGTGGCTGGTTCTAGTTTGCTTTCCATGTTGACATGGACCACATACTCCTTGATTTGGCTTGAATAACTTTGGGATGTCTCACACTGCATTAATCTTGTTGATATTGATCAAGTTATCGAAGCTTGTATGTTCAAGTCGCTTGTGCCATAGCCAACTTTCATCTGTTTCACTTAAGTAACATTTATCTTCTTGAATTTTGTTCAAAATGTAGATGTTGTCTGGTGTTCTAACCCCTTTCGCCACAAGTTCCCCTGAGGAAGAGTAACTTATTTCACAATCTTTAGTGCTAAAGACAACATTATTTCCTTGATCACAGATTTGGCTAACACTCAAGAGATTGTGTTTGAGCCTGTTTACTAGCAAAGCATTTTGAGCCTTTCCCTTTCCATTAATAAGGGTAACAGTTCCTTTTCCAGCAATTTGGCAGATCCACTTCCAAAGGATACATTTCCTTCCTTTTTGTTCAATGAGACAAACTTCTTTTTGTACCTTGTCATGTGTCTGGAGCACCCACTATCCACGAACCAATGATTTTCTTCACTGTGAGCACATAGAGCTAGGCCACATTTATCCATGTTGGGATTCTCATTTTTTGCTTTTCTTCTTTTGAGGGGGCAATTTTGCTCATTGTGTCCATTATCATTACATAATGAGCAGATCGGATCAAATTTGGCCAAGGAGTCAAAGAGTTGTAGGTTTTGATTTGTCCTTGCCCTTTGGGACCATATGGTTTGTTTGTTTGATCCTTCAATTTTGGTGTTTCATTCTTATGGGCCATGCAATGTCTAGCTTGATGACCAAAATTTTTACAATAAAAACTATGCCCAAAAAAGATAGCTTTGTTCTTGTTGTAATAGCCATGATTTGAATCAACATTCTTCCTTGGAGTTACTCTCTCTTCATTCTTTGGGTTTGAGATGGGCCTTTGATGAAAGAATCTTTCTTCTTTTGGGTTGCTGGAAAGTACGTCGACATAGCTTTCTGCATTATTCTTAGTACTTGATGATTCTCCCTTAAAACCTATTCTAGATTTTTCATGTTGAGGTTTTTGATTATTTAGGATAGTGTCAAGTATTTGAGAGCTTTCCCAACCCCTTTTGACTTGCTCCAATTCCTTCCTCAGAGATACTATTTCGGCTTCACGTCCTTCACAAACTTCTTCTTTTCTTTTAGCTTATCTTTCAAGAGGTCTTCCCTTCTTTTTGTTTCCTCGTTTTCTACATTGAGAGAGATGATTTTATTTCGTAATTTCTCATTTTCGTCAATGGCACTCATTAACAATTCATCTACATTTCCTTCTAGCCTTGAATCATCATCCTTTGTGAATGCCATGAATAATACTTCTTGGCTTCCAGCATGGTCATTTTCTTCATCTGATTCTTCATTACCTCCTTTGCGGTGAGGGAACTGATTAGTTGATTTCTTTTTGATGACTACAAATTCATCTTCATCAGACTCATCTTGCTTAGAGAAGAAATTCTTCCTATTGAACCCTTTCTTTTTGTATACCATCCTTTTAGAATTTTCCTCACCATCACCATCATGCTTATGAGGACATTTTGCAGCATAATGGCCTATTTTTCCACATTTGAAACAAATAAGAGGGTACCTACCTTTTAGCTTAGATCCTTTCTTTAGTCTACGTACAAATTGCACCAATTCGGATTCAACATCGGAGTTATCACTACTGGTATTCCATTCTTTCCCCTTTTTTTATTTTCAGGCCTTGAATGCTACATCTTTGGAACTTGGGCATCCTTTCTCATCTCATAAGCAATGAGGATTCCATGAAGTTCATCCATCTTGAGAGTGTCTAGATCCTTCATTTCCTCTAGAGCACTTACTTTGGAGTCAAATCTATCTGGGAGAGATCTTAAGACCTTTTGAACAATAGTGCTTTCTTCAATGTTTTCTTCCAATCCTTTAAGAGAGTTGATCACTTCAGCTACTCGGAGAAAGTACGATGCAATATCTTCTTCATCATCCATTTTCAGACTTTCAAATTGCCTTCTATGAGTTTGAAGCTTTGCCTTCTTAACCTTGTAGTCCCCATCGTATAAGCTAATTAGCTTATCCCATACTTCTTTGGCCGAGTTACAATTCATGACTTTTGTAAATTCAGAATCAGTGATTCCACTAGTGATGGAATTTAAGGCTTTTGCATTTGCAATGTAAGCTTTCCTTTCGTCTTGATCTGTTGGAAGAGTGGAAGGAGATGTGTACTCATTTAAAACCGAATGCCAAACTTCAGGTCCAAGGGACATTAAGTAGTACGACATTCTCTTTTTCCAAAAACCAAAATTTGTGCCATCGAACAGAGGAGGTCTTCCTGACACTTCTTGATTTCTCATCATGACTAAGCATACTTCTTCAAGCTGTTAGGATGATATGAAGAAACTGGCTCTGATTCCAATTGTTGGAAACACTGGGGGGGTGAATCAGTATTTCTTTTCAACTGTTATTTTCATCGGTTAAATCATTTATATTTAGAACACAGAAGTAAATAACAGGAATAAATGCTTTTATTAATATAATCTTTGCAACAAATCAAGTACAATTATGCTTAGTCATGATTTCTCATCATGACTAAGCATACTTCTTCAAGCTGTTATGCTGATATGAAGAAACTGGCTCTGATTCCAATTGTTGGAAACACAGAGGGGGGGGGGTGAATCAGTATTTCTTTTCAACTGTTATTTTCATCAGTTAAATCATTTATATTTAGATCACAGAAGTAAATAACAAGAATAAATGCTTTTATTAATATAATCTTTGCAACAAATCAAGTACAATGTATATAGGGCTTCAACCAGTTGCCAAGCACCAACTTGGACTTTTTGTGAGGCTCCAACCTCCAGAGCACCAACCCTGTCTTGTCAAGGCACCAACCTTGGATTTAGGAGCACCAACTCCCAAGACACCAATCCTTCCGGTTCTGAGGCACCAACCCCAAGGGCTCCAACCCTCTGTTGTAAATTGTCTAGATATATTTGGTAGTAATTCTCTGCTCCCAACCCTGCTGGACCTACGACTTACTTTTGTCCTCCTGCTTCAGCTTCCTCTGTTTCTCACAATACACACCTATAAACTTTCCTTGTTCTTTGTTATAGATGCTCGATACACCCTGACCTTTGGCTTCCTTTTCGCTCGCTTGATCTTCTCGCTTCTCACTCTTCTGCTTCCTCTATCTCTTCGAGTTCACCAATACTCAAAAACATGTTCATTTGGAAGAGAGGCTGAATTACAAAAGTGTTGCATATTAAAATTATATCAGAGAGGCCCTTTTAAATATTTATACAATAGACTCAATATTTACAAAGGATTTCATAGGAGAGGCTATACCAACAGGGAGGTCCCACATGCCACATCACTACCTCAATTCGAAATTGCAACTTTCGGAAACTCCCGCAATCGCAACCCTTTGGCTTCACAATATAACATTGTCGATGCCCCTATTTCCAACGGATGCGATATTCCAATAAGCTTCTTTTGATAACTCAATCAGGTCCACAACTTATATCGCAATCGGCAGTCGGGTTCACAAGACTTATCGCAATCGGCAGTCCGGCGGTGTCAACCCTTTTGAACTTTGTGATTCAACGGATGCGATATTTAGTTAAGCCATGCTATAATGGTGCAGCGGGTCCGCAATGCTATCGCAATCGCAGTTTTCAAGTGGCATTCCTTTGTGATACATAACTTCCAATGCGGATGCGATATACTATTAAATCATGTTATAATGGTGTAGCGGGTCCACAATAATATCGCAATCGCAGTTATTAATGTGACATCCATTTATGAATTGCGATATGAAAGTTCCAACAGGCGGATGCGATATTGCATTAAGTTATGTCATAGTGGTGCAGTCGGGTCCGTATTACATATCACAATCGGAGGTTTGCGGGACTTCGACTGGCACATGGATTAAAGCCGGCCTTAACCCCCGCAGTTTGACCGTGATCTAAGGGTTGACTTCCTTGATCGACGGCTAGGATTTAGTGTGGGCCTTCAGCCACGATCAAAACAGATGTACACTCCTACCCCCACTCTTCCAATAGTTGTGCTCTTTGTTTTCTTCTTTACTTGCTCCGATAGCTCTTCTCTGCTCTAATATTCTCTGCTCTGCTCTGATATTCTCTGCTCTAATATTCTTTGCTTTGCTCTAATAGCTCCTATGACTTCCGATATTCTCTGCGCTGATATTCTGCAATACTCCTCTGATATGTTAACTCCTCTGATAACATTGTTTATGCACCTCCAGCGATGTGTTCCTCTTTGCTTCTCGTGGCTTCCAATGACCTATTCATCTTATGCTTTGACTTCATGATGGCTTCCGATAAACTGCTTCCGATGAACTCTTCCAATAGCTCTTCTTTGACTGCCCCTGTTCTTGGCTTCCAATGTCTTTTCAGTGGCTTCCCTGATGGCTTTGCTCCTTGGCTTCTTGCTCCTGTTTCTTCACGGATCTGCTCTGCTTCTCCTTGGCTTCATATCATCACTTAGCATCCTAGAATATTGCCATATTGACGTTAATGACAATCTAGATCAACAGTAGTAGGTAGCAGAGGAGGTCAGTAGTATTTCTAGTGGAAGTCTTCCAGATTTGAAAGAGCCAGTGAAAGGGAATGTGAAATTCCTGGAATGTCTACGCAACGACTGTGCAGGCATAGCAAAAGAACAGTTCGATCTCGCTGGAGGAGCTAGTGATTTAGCAGCTGGAGGCCAGGATTTTGGTCAAATGAGCCAGTGAGTCAGTTCCAAAGTCAGAGAGAGACATAGTTGAGGATTTCAGAGTTTTCCTCAGGCAACTACAATAGAGCATGAGCAAGCTCTACACAAAGATTGGCGCAGAAGGATTTGTGTGTGGCTGGGGAGGCAGATCCGGGGAGAGAAATCAGTTGTGGGGTGAGGAAAAATCCTCACAATAATTTTGCGAGTATTTCTCTTAGATTGGATTGCCAATAGAGCATCCAAATTATTGTACTCAGATGTTTGTTGTTGCATAATAAAATAAACCCTCATACTATTGCACCGGTTTTTCCACATTGGGTTTTTCTGGGGATAACTGTCCAAAAATAACGGTGTCAAAAATTTTGTGTGCTAGAATTTCTTAATTTCAAGCATTTTATTTTCCATGGCATTTTTATGGTGAAAATTGCAATTGTTATTTTATTCATTGTTTGTCGTAGCAAATAAACTGCATAATTCAATTTTCAGTTAGGAGAATAATTTCCAGTTGCTACAATAGTTGAAATTTTCACACTGTTGCCACTGTCCAGCAACCTAGCCATCATTCTGTATTGTCCCCCAATCTTCATACAATTCAACATCACATTGGTGACCATCGTCGCTAGAGTTTGAGCCAAGGAAGAATTCTCTACCAGTGGTCACCATCTAGAATAAACAGGACCTTACACCTGCAGTATTTGAGGGTGACGAATAGAACAAGAACAATAATTTCAATCACAGTCGCCGTGCCACATGTCGAATTCCATCCTCGTTTTTCGACCTTGCTCGCATATTCCTCGTAGCCACCACAACTGTACGTCGTCCTCATTTTCTAACCTTTCCTACATATTATCCACTAAGGTCTAAATCATAAATCGTACGGACACGACTTATTCGTACAGTTCGAGAATAAATTTAAGTAGAAATAAATAAAAGAAATTATCAAGGTTTAGTTAATGTAACAAACAACATTCATATATGCTTTGATACCAATGTAACAAACAAGGTTCATATATACAACGAAATATTCAAAATATCTTAAATATGTAAATATCATTATAGGATAAATAATATATTTATAGGAATGTCGAGTGTATAGAAGATATAATATGAGATAGTTACAAATGACGAGCCCTTGTATACCTAGGCAGGTGCCCCATCATGTATGGTCATGTCTTTAGAGACATGCCTCTTCTATATTAATCATTATTATGATTATTAGTATTATTTGAATTTATATTATTTTTATATATATTATATCCATAACAGTTGACAATTCCCTACAACACTCAGCAATTTCTTCCTTAATCAAGAGATTAGTACTTCATATCTTTCTCCCTTGATTATTGTTATTTTTTCTTGGTGAGCCTCTTGTCGTCGTATTTATTGCATAGTTATAATTGTTTCTTCCATGGCCTCCTAAAAGGGGTTTGCAAGTACATCATGAAGGTTGTCAAGGCAATGGTTCTAGCAGCAAGTGGTAGAATCAGGAAGAACGAAGCAAAGTTTGTGGCAAGAGAGTTCTCCCAAGCTCAAGCATAAACTCAGCAAGAGTGATTGGTGTACAAGAGGGAGAAAGTGTACAGACATCCAGGATCGTGCCAAATGACCAAAAGAGCTTCTAGTACCGAGAGAGCAAACTGTCAGGCAGAGTGGAAGGAGCTGCTTTCCAAGAGGATGTCATGGGTTGAGATTATCAAGATGCTTAGAGATAGAAGGTCTCTAGGAGTAGCATGCCTTTTGTGATGAGACCATGTCAAATAGTCGGACTTGCTTACTTGAGAGAGGAAGCAACAACAATAAAAGGACTTGCTTATGTAACAAAGGGAGCAGCAGTGGCAAAAGGACTTGCTTACCTGACAGAGGGAGTAGCAGTGGCAAGAGGATTTGCTTCCATCGTAGAGGGAGCAAACAGGACTACCATAGGAAGACATGCTTCAATGTCAGAAGGAGTTGATCTCAAAGATTGAAATGAAGGATTCTGGCTAGATACACTATTTCTTGGGATTGGAGATTAAGATTTGGTGGATCTCATGTTAATTAGATCCTTGGTGTACCTGGTTAACACCAAGCTTGATATTTGCTTTTTAGTGAACGCCTTGAGCTAGTATATAGTTGAGCCAAGGCAAATAATTGGGTTGCAGCAAAGCATGTGTTGACGTACTTGTGCAATACAGTTAGATATGGTTTCAGATATGTCTTAGGTGGTGAAGTGAAGTTGTAGGAATATACGGATTCAGATTGAGGCGGGAGTGCAGAGGATAGAAAGAGCACATCAGGGTGCTACTTCAGCTTGGGATATGCTATGATATCCTGGTTTAGCAAAAAGAAGACTTTTGTCACACTTTGTATAGCAAAGGCAGAGTATCTCACAGCCTATGTCACAAGTTGTGAAGCACTATGACTTCAGAAGCTTCTTGCATGACTCCTTGATCAAAACACTTCATCTGAGGCATGTTGTAGAGACGAACAATGGAGCTCCAATACATATACACAGATGAGCTGTTAAAATTGGCAACTAAGGCCAAACTCCATGTGGGTCATCTTATTTATGGCAGCTAATATTTTTCTTGGATTCCTATCGTCAGGAGGTGTAGGATTGATCTAACAATCATCTGATTCCGACAAGTATTTATGGAGATATGAATTTATTTGTATTTACTTGACAAATTGTCAAGGTCGGCCAACAACTAAATGTGTGGCACACATCCTCAACGATTCATATAAATACAAGTTAGGTTGAGGCATTATTCACTCGTCTCATCTCATCTTACATACTTCTCTATCTGTCTCCTTATTTGATTGGGTTTACAAGGAGTAGCATCTCTCATGTGGGAGAAGAAGGGCGCAGCAAGAAGGAAGACGCAGATAGGAGGAGGACGCAGATCTGTTTCAACGGTGACCTAGGTTGACCAAGGAGAAGCAAGCTAAGGTTGACTGCGTTGACCAGCGAGGAGGTTGTTTTGACTTCGGCCTAGTGTGAGGAGTCTCCATCAAGCAAGCTGCAGATCTGAACAGCAATCCATTGACCTGATTTGACCACCAAATTGACCAGCGTTGACTGGTTAGGGTTGACCGTAGGGCTGCATATGTGTTGACCACTTTTGACCATCTCTTTTGCACTGTTTTGGGTTGACCTTCATTGTTGTTGAAGGCCGAGTTGACCAAGGTTGACTCAAGGTCATTTGTGGACTGTTTGACCAACTTTGAAAGTGTTGGTTAGGGTTTTATTACTGTTGTCATAAAATTACAGAACTGTACATTTGTACTATTTCTCTCTCTGTTGAACTATTGAAGATTATAGAAGAATTGATCAAAGGGTTTCCCCACATTGGGGTTTGTCCTTGGCTAGCCGCCACATCTGGTGTCTCTTGTCTTGGCTTGTTTTCTGTCGATCTATTTATGTTCTATCGACATTTTACTTTATGTTAATGTAATTGCTAAATAGTGAATGACATTGGGCTAATAAGAACAAATTGAAGTAAATTGCACTAAGCATAAAACATACCATAGATTGCAGACATTCTCACCAAGCCTTTGTCTAGAGTGAAGTTTGTATACTTTAGAGATAAGCTTGGCGTGATGCAGAATGTCTCCCTCATTGATGTCATTGCAGGATCAGGGCAAACCATATCCTGAAGCCATAAAGGACTTTGGCTGGGTCATAAAGTGTGAAAAATCGGTCCCCTGATTCCTATTGCAACAACTGATGTTATTTCTTCTATTTGTTAATTTAATTAAACAAATTATTTGTTGTGTGTTATGGAAAATATCGAAACAAATACACTGCAACCTTCACAAAACAAATATTGTGGAAGAAATAAAAACGCTAGAAATAGATGCACACACACAATATGACACCTTTATTTTTGGACTAAGTCCTCGAAAAAACCCAACTCGGGAAAACCGGTGCAGCAACTGAGGGTTTTAATATTATGCAGCAGTGAAAATCTGAATACAAACTATGGATGCTTAAACTAGCAATCCAAGTAGAGAAATAACTGGCAATAATAACTAGTGAGAAAAATTTCTCACTCCACATGTGATCACACACTGACCTCAGCTCGAATTGAGTTGCTCCCTACTCCCTCTGCACAGTCACTACATCAGCTTACACAGTTACTGCATCCCACAAGCTCGGAACTGTGTCTCCTCTCAATGTCTCATGAGCTGCTATCTGGGAAACTGATACTCTTTGCCTCCGGACCCTCCGCCCAGCTTCTAGCTTAGAATTTCTCCTTCTCCCCAACAAAATGGAAATCTCCCCAAGAGGGCTTTGCGCTGCCTCTCTGTGGCAATCACTGCCTATATGCAATGTACTCGTCAGAACTAGAAAAGCTTCCTCCAGCCTCACTATCTTTACCCCTCTCACTGCTTCAATCTCACTGAATCACCTCCAGCAACTGAATGTTGCTACTCTGGAGATCGATTTCCCAACAAAATCGAATTCTCCACTGATTTGGTGTGTCTTCTCCAAGCCCCATCGACTTCTTCATATAATCCTTCGTTGAGACTTCAACGGCCAAGATTAAATCTTAATCGATGGCTAGGATTAACTAGAAATCGATCCATGTACTTTTCTAGAACACTCTCACCATGACTTAATTAATTCTGATTGATTAATCATATTTCCTAAGTTTAGACATAGGAAATAGTAAAAACTCACTAATAAATCTAATTAAGTCTCCTCTCAATGTCTCGTGAGCTGCTATCTGGGAAACTGATACTCTTTGCCTCCGGACCCTCCGCCCAACTTCTAGCTCAGAATTTCTCCTTCTCCCCAGCAAAATGGAAATCTCCCTAAGAAGGCTTTGCGCTGCCTCTCTGTGCCAATCACTGCCTCTCTACAATGTACTCGTCGGAACTGGAAAATTTTCCTCCAACCTCATTATCTTTACCCCTCTCACTGCTTCAATCTCATTGAATCACCTCCGGCAACTGAATGTTCCTACTCTGGAGATCGATTTCCCAGCAAAATCGAATGCTCAACTGATTTGGTGTGTCTTCTCCAAGCCCCATCAACTTCTTCTTATAATCCTTCGTTGAGACTTCAATGGCCAAGATTAAATCTTAATCGATGGCTAGGATTAACTAGAAATCGATCCATGTACTTTTCTAGAACACTCTCACCGTGACTTAATTAATCATATTTCCTAAGTTTAGACATAGGAAATAGTAAAAAGTTAAAATTGACTAATAAATCTAATTAAGTCGTCTCTAGGTGGAATTTCCATAAACCATTTCTAGATATTGGAGAATACATGTATTCTAGCCTCTCCAGCAAATATCATGGCTAGAACACATCCGATGCTACAAAAACTAACACTCTGTCTTAGTGAGGAATGTGTTCTATTGTTGCAACCCACTGAAACAACACCCTATCTCTGCATCATCTCCTATCATGCTGCTGATATCCGGCTGCTGCTGCCCACCAACCACTGCGCAACTCTGATATGTGCTGCAACTGACTCTGTTGAACTACTGCCAACACTGCATTTGCACTGCAACTCCCTCTCCATCTACTGTTGCTGCAACTGCAACTGAAAAGCATCCTAAATACTAAATCAATTGTGATCAGTATGATGCATCAGTCACCCAAGTCTCTGACTGCTCCTAGTATCTACGCTAACATTGAGGCATCTGCATTGCTACTGATTCTGCACTGTGCCAACTGCACTGTTTCCAACTCTGCACTGCGCTCCCCAACATCTGACATGCAACTAGACTCTGCATCTGTCACTCTGGCATCTGAATGCATCTATTTCCATTGATCCATCCTGCTACTAAAATACTGTGGGCTCCCGTAGCAAGGTTCTGATTCAAGAGGTGGACCTCCTCAAGGATCTGGCCCATCTGTAGCACTCAGAGGCTACAATACCAAGTCACCTAGGGCCAAACTCCATGTGGGTCACCTTATTCATGGCTGATAATATTTTTCCTAGATTCCTCTGGTCGAGAGGTGTAGGATTGATCTAAAGATCACCCGATTCCGATAAGTATTTATGGAAATATGAATTTATTTTGATTATGGAATAATTATCAAGCTGACCATGTTGGGTCCCTATAATACTAGTGATTACCCCATTACTATTGTAGTTATACCCCTTATTTATATTGTTGTGCCCATATTACCCCCATATTGTTATTTCTGTGCCCCTCAGAATCCCTCTATTGTTATTTTTGTGGCTTTATATTATTATTGTTAGGTCGGCTGGATTATATTGTGACTCCTTAGACACCTATATATAGAAAGGAGGTTTTGTCATTTGTATCATCCAAGAATTGTTCATTTATGTAATGTAAAGGAGGTTGCACCCTCGAAGAGGCTGAATTCTAAGGCGTTGATCTTTCTTTTCTATCTTTTCTTGAGTTGGTTTCATAACATTTGGTATCAGAGCTTTGGATTCTAGGGTTTCGCTGCTCCAAACAGGTCATCGTGGCATTTTCGCTATAACTTTTTTTCTGTGACGTTTCAGAAGTCGCAAAAAAAACCCATTTGAGAAGACATCGCGCTGAACCTTAGGTCCGAATTTCAGAGCATTTCGCGAGATATTTTCGGAGATATGATCTGAGGAAGTTGGTCTTTTTGCAGACTCCTGAATTACATTCAAAACAGGTGACCTGGGGAAAATCGTCATAACTTTCTTTCTGAGCATCGGATTGAAATTTCGTAAGAAGGTACAGAAAGAGCACGGACTATAGTTTTCTTGTATATATTTTTCAGAGTCAAAGGTTGGAACAGTGACACGTGGCACTTCATACAAGTTCGCTCTACTGAACTAGTCTATAATCAGGTCACTGCGGGAGATTGTGCATAACTCTTTCTTGGAGAATCCAATTTGGATCAGACTAGTGGCATTGGAAAGAGGACATAGAAGGCTACTACAGGTCACAGTTTCAGAACTGGATGATTCGAAATTACAGAGATACATCAGATTCAATATCAGGCTTCTACAAAGTAAAAAAAAGGTGTGTAGTTTTTTTTTAATTTTTGCATAAGCTTGGTTTGAAGGAATTCAAAGGGCATAGTAAAGAATTATTATCGGTAACTGATGCCCCGAGGAAAGAAAATGCAAACACCTAGTAAGGAGCCTGAAAGCTCTAGCATGGCTCATGAAGAAGAGGAAGAAATGCTACATGATATATCAAAATTACAAGAACAAGTGCAACAAATGTCACGCTCACAAAAGCTAACAGATGCTAAGATAAATGGCATGGAATCTAAAATAAATGGCGTGGAATCTAAGATAAAGGGCATGGAAGCTAAGATGGATGATCTGAAGACAGATTTGAGGACAGATTTGAAGACAGACATGGCAGATTTGAAGACAGATTTGACAAATTTTCTACAAGAAATACTTACTAATGGTGAAAAGGTTGTAATGGAAACTCATGATGTGAATAGTTGAACAAAAGAAATGTTAATCATGATTCCATAGACTCTAATGTTGGATCGAAGACCCACCATGTTCCAAAAATCGATATGAGGAAGTTTGATGGCAAGGATCCCGCCACATGGATATTACAGATGGAGCAGTTCTTCGATCTCAATAATGTGCAAAACACACAAAAGGTACGTATGGCAACTTTATATTTGGAACCAAATCAGTTTGTATGGTATCAATGGCTTTGCTCTCGTAAACAATTTATCACTTGGGCAATTTTTACGGAAGAATTGATAGCACATTATGAGGATACAAAAAGCAACACTTTTTTTAGCCAATTGATAAGTCTCAAACAAAAGGGTTCAATAATAGAGCACATTGAGAGTTCCAAAAATTGAACATAAGGGTAAAAGATATTCCAGAGGAGCATAGGATTGATGTGTTCATAGGGTCTTTAAAGGATAATATCCAACATGATGTGCACCTTTGGGAACCTGATTCATTAGAGAAAGCATTCAGGTTAGCAAGAAAAATGGAAAGCAAAATTATGGCAACTAGGAAGCATACCATTCACAACTATAAAGACGGAAGTGTTGTTGCCCATAGTCTTCCACAACCTACAAGGTTGACACCACAACAATTGGAAGAAAAAAGAGCAAAAAGGCTTTGTTACAATTGTGATAGCAAATACACAAAAGGTCATAAGTGTGCTGAGAAGAAATTATTTTACATAGATTGTGAAGAGGAAGAAGAAAAGGAGCAAGAAAGGTCAAAAGAAGAGGATATATTCCAGGAACAAAGCCTAGATGAAGAACAAATAAATCCGACCATATCTTGTAATGCATTGGCGGGAATTACCACTCCTCAAACCATCAAGATAGAAGGACAAATCAAGAAGAAAAAGGTAATAGTGTTGATTGATTCAGGAAGCACCCACAATTTTATTCATTGTAGGGTAGCAAAAGAATTGAATTGCTTCCTATATCCAGCACCAAAGTGTCAAGTGATGATTGCAAATGGAGGAACAATAAATTGTTCTGGAAAGTGCCATAATATCAAGCTATCCATGGGAGAATATGTATTGACTAGCCCAATGCTTTCCATTCCAATGGGAGGTACTGATGTTGTACTAGGAGTCCAATGGCTACAATCCTTGGGTACAATAGCTTTTAATTTTCAAGAACTTTTCATGAAGTTTTCTGTGGAAGGAAAGGAAGTTGAATTAAGGGGTATTGCAGGGAAACCAGGAAAGATAATCAACTCTAATGGCATGACAAAGCTTCTAAAAAAGGAGCAAAGAGGTGTAATTGCACAATTATGTTCGCTAGATGTTTCCACATTGGAATCATCTATTTCTCCAGATCTCCAAAAAGTCCTGGACAATCATTCCAAGGTATTTGAGACTCCCAAAGGTCTCCCACCTATGCGTGATCATGATCATGCTATTCATCTGATTCCAGGAAGTGTTCCTCCAAACATCAGGCCGTACAGATATCCATATGTCCAAAAAAGTGAAATTGAACGTATGGTTGCAAAAATGCTAGAGGCTGGTATAATTCAACCGAGTCAAAGTTCTTTCTCAGCTCCAGTAGTATTGGTGCACAAGAAGGATGGATCATGGCGCATGTGTCCAGATTATAGGGAGCTCAACAAGCTCACTATTAAAGATAAGTTCCCCATTCCTGTCATTGATGAATTATTGGATGAATTGCATGGATCAATTTACTTCACCAAGTTGGATCTTCGTTCGGGATATCATCAAATCAGAATGAAGATTGAAGACATTCCGAAAACGGCATTTAGAACTCATGAGGGTCATTATGAATTTTTGGTCATGCCTTTTGGCCTTACCAATGCACCTTCAACATTTCAAGGTTTGATGAATTCAATTTTCAAACCATTCCTTAGAAAATTTGTGTTGGTATTTTTTGATGATATACTAATCTACAGCAAGTCTTGGAAGGATCATGTTGAACATGTTGACAAGGTGCTACAACTATTGGAGGAGAAACAATTATATGCAAAAAGATCCAAATGTTTCTTTGGAGTCCAGGAGGTGGAATATTTGGGTCATATTGTATCTCATGAAGGAGTTAAGGTAGACCCTAGCAAAATTAAAGCCATTAAGGAATGGAAAATCCCCACATCCATAAAGCATCTGCGAGGATTTCTTGGGTTGACAGGGTATTATCGCAAGTTCGTTAAGAATTATGGGAGAATAGCAGCACCTCTAACAACATTATTGAAGAAAGATTCATTTTCATGGACTCCGGAAGCAACAAAGGCCTTTAAACATCTTAAAGAGGCAATGTGCCAAGCACCGGTCTTAGCTACACCGGACTTCACAAAAACCTTTATTGTGGAATGTGATGCTTCAGGAAATGGAATTGGTGCTGTTCTAATGCAAGATGAAAGACCCATTGCTTTTGAAAGTCGTCCAATCAAGGGAAAGTTTTTAAGCAAAGCTATTTATGAGAAGGAAATGTTGGCAATACTCCATGCACTTAAGAAATGGCGACCCTACCTAATGGGAAGACACTTCAAGGTAAAAACGGATCATGATAGCCTTAAATACTTTTTAGAACAAAGATTATCCTCTGAAGAGCAACAAAAGTGGGTCACAAAGATGTTGGGTTATGACTTTGAAATCATCTACAAAAAAGGGAAGAAAATGTGGTGGCAGATGCACTCTCAAGAAAGGATGAGGATATGGAAGCATTGTTGTGTGCCATTTCTATTATCCAACCAGATTGGATAAACGAAGCAAAGGAGGAATGGAAGAATGACGAAGAAGTGTGGGCACTTATTCGAAAGCTACAACAAGATTCCAGTACTTCTGATACATTTAGCTGGCAAAATGATTCGCTATGGTACAAAGATCGCTTATACCTCTGTAAGAATTCCCAGCTAAAACAAAAGATTCTTATGGAATTGCACACTTCTCCCTTAGGAGGGCACTCAAGATTTTTAAAAACTTACCACAGAGTTAAGAAGGAATTTTTTTGGGATGGCCTTAAATCAGATATTCAAAAGTTTGTGGCGGAATGTTTGGTTTGCCAACAAAATAAAGTTGAAACAATTAAGACACCAGGTCTATTACAACCTTTATCCATTCCAAGCCAACGTTGGGAGGAGGTTTCAATGGATTTTATCACAGGTTTACCCAAGTCTGAGGGAAAGAGTGTCATCATGGTGGTAGTTGACAGACTTACCAAGTATGCACACTTTTGTGCATTATCACATCCATTTAAAGCCAGTACAGTTTCTACTGCATTTATGGAAACAGTTCAAAAGCTACATGGAAATCCAAAGATTATTGTAAGTGACAGAGATCCCATTTTCACTGGAAATTTTTGGACAGAATTATTTTCTTGTCTTGGTACTCAGTTAGCTCATAGCTCATCTTATCATCCTCAATCTGATGGGCAAACTGAGATAGTAAACAAATGTTTGGAAGGATATCTTCGTTGCTTTGTATCTGATAAACAGACACAATGGGTCAAATGGTTGCCTCTGGCTGAATGGTGGTATAACACTTCCTTCCATACAGCAACAAAAATGACCCCATTTATGGCACTTTATGGGTACCAACCACCATCAATCACATCATATTTAAGAGAAAATTCTAAGGTTCAGGCAGTGGAACATCACATCGAACATCAACAACAAGTCCTCCAACTCTTAAAGGATAACCTCGTGTTGGCACAAAATAGAATGAAACAACAGGCAGATCAACATCGCAGTGAAAGAAGTTTTGATGTAGGTGATTGGGTATTCCTACGGCTACAACCATATAAGCAAATGTCCCTAAAGCAAGCTAAGAAGGATAATAAATTATCACCAAAGTATTATGGTCCGTACAAGGTGTTGGAAAATATTAGTACTATGGCATACAAATTGGAGCTTGCTGCAGCTTCTTGATTGCACCCAGTTTTCCATGTTTCATGTTTAAAGAAGGTTATAGGCGACAAGCTCCCAATTCAAACAATATTGCCAGAACTTGACGAGGAAGGAAAAATTATATTGGAACCGGAAGCAGTCTCAGAAACAAGAACTCGACAGCTACGAAATCGATCAATTTCAGAGTATCTTATCAAGTGGAAGAACTTATCCGCTGAAGATTCCACATGGGAGGATGAGAATTTTATGCAGAAGTATCCAAAACTGCTCAAGCGTTGAGGACAACACTTTTTTGAAGGAGAGGGGCATGTTGGGTCCCTATAATACTAGTGATTACCCCATTACTATTGTAGTTATACCCCTTATTTATATTGTTGTGCCCCTATTACCCCCATATTGTTATTTTTGTGCCCCTTAGAATCCCTCTATTGTTATTTTTGTGGCTTTATATTATTATTGTTAGGTCGGCTGGATTATATTGTGACTCCTTAGACTCCTATATATAGAAAGGAGGTTTTGTCATTTGTATCATCCAAGAATTGTTCATTTATGTAATGTAAAGGAGGTTGCCCCCTCGAAGAGGCTGAATTCTAAGGCGTTGATCTTTCTTTTCTATCTTTTCTTGAGTTGGTTTCATAACAGACCAGCAACTCATGTAGGCTCAGAAGCCCAACAGACACATCTATTCATCATCAACATTTGTGTATAAATACAGGAGGTCTTTTCCTCATTTGCACACTCACTTTCATGACATCTCGCTCTCTCTCCTGCGCAGAAAAGAGGCTCTTCTCCTACTGCGCAGAAAGAGACTCTTCTCTTACACGTGTGGAAGGAAGGACGTAGAATTTAGGGCTACAACTGTAGATCGGAGGTTTGACCAGCGTTGACCATCAAACTCTCTCTCAGAACTGCGTTGTAGGTAGAACTTACTCTCCTTAGAAGGCCGCATTTTTCGGTGAAGGAATCAAGCCGATCCGACGGTCGATTTGAAAGATATTGTCTGCCCTAGTTGAGGGTTGATCTAGGGTTTGCTGCTGCTGATGTAAATCAGATTTATGTACTATTTCTCTCTGTTGAATTATTGAAGATAAAAGAAGATTTGATCAAAGGGTTTCCCCATATTGGGGTTTGTCCCTAGCTAGCTGCCACATCTTGTGTCTCTTGTCTTGGCTTGTTTTTCTGTCATTCGTTTAATGTTCTATCTGCACTTTACTTAATGTACATGTGATTGCTAATCCGTGGATAATAATAAGAAAAAGAATTAAACTGCTCTAAGCATGGAACATACCATAAATTAACATGGTATCAGAGTTGAGGTGAAGACAAAGCCCGAGCAAGAGCAATAGCAATCACCGAAGAGAAGATTGGCAAGGCTATCCTAAAAGAACTACGGGGTCCTCAACACTCTTCCCTGCCGAAAACAAGCTCCGTGAGAAGTCTAACTATCACGGATGGAAGATGTTTCTCGATCTTAGAAGATCAAGGAGTGTTGGACCACGTGAGAGAATATTGCTAAGCCTCCATCAAAGGCATTTGTTGCTGCTAGGAACAAATGGACCAAGGGGGAAGTAAAAGCTAAGAAGATCATCCGGGACTCTATCGACAAACGTTTGGTGGCCTACATCTCCGATCTGAACACCTCCAAGGAAATCTACAATAGACTGGTGAGTTTATTTAAAGTCAATGATGCAAATCAAGTTTTGTTTCTTAGAAATAAGTTGAAGGAAATTAAGAAGGGCGAAGATGAAAGAATGCAAGCATATTTCTTAAGAATCACCGAGATCAAGAACGATCTCCTATCTATTGGAGAAACTATTACTGATAGGGAAATGGCACTCTCAACCCTTGGAGGATTGCCATCCGAATGGTACGTGTTCAGGACTACTCTTCTCAACAATAACGTAATTCCTGGTTTCGAGGAATTAATGGCAAGATGCATTCAAGAAGAAACAAGGATAGAAGAGCAAGAAATGCCCATGCCTAAAGGTCCTCCTGCCACCTTTTCTTCTCATGCTAAGAAAAGAAATAATTCCGGGACTAAATCAAAAAGAAAGGCTAGACCTTAGGGTGGAAGAAAAGGACGATGTTACATTTGCGATAAAGTAGGTCAATATGCAAGGGAATGCCCTGATAGAAGGAACTCACACCAGGACGACGATCAAAATCCCTCTCATGGCAATCAAAGGAATGGCATATCTAATAGCAGAGGGAAAAGGAGTGCTGGAAATCAAGGAAGAGGACAACCATTCAAGAAGGCTAGAAATTCCAGGTATGAATCTAACACTGTTGACAATAAACAGGATGAATATTATCTACCAGTTGCTCTATCTACCTCTGCTCCTCCGGACTCGCTGGGAAATTGGCTTATTGATAGTGGTGCCTCAAGGCACTTCACTGGTTACAAAGAAGTTCTCCATAATCTGATAGAGAAAGAAACTAACCTGGAAATTGTCCTTGGAGATAATATGAAATATCCCGTGAAAGGTGTAGGCAATGTCTCTCTTAAATTGAATCAAGGTAATACGATCCACTTACAGGATGTATTATATGTACCTGACCTCAAAAAGAACCTAGTGTCCATCTCGGCAATGGAAGACAAAGGCTACAAGGTGACCTTCAGCGATGGCAAGGTACGTGTATGGAAAAACAATGTTAAAGATGCTTTTACTCTTGGGTTTCGAGTTGATTCATTATATTAGGCCGGTGGAAGTCCGCTAGATGTCATGTCTTGTGACACATCTCTTTAGTCCAAACTTTGGCATCGGAGGTTTGCCCACCTTCATTATAAAGCTCTACCCGATGTAAGACAAATGGTGACAGGGATGCCCGAATTCCGAGTAGAGAAAGAAGGTGTATGTCCGGGATGTGCCGAAGGAAAGATCAAAAGGGGACCATTCCCCTCAATCCAAAGCAAGACCTCCGATATATTACAATTGGTTCACCCAGACATATCTAGTATGATGCTTGTGAACTCCTTGGGAGGATATTCATATTATCTTACTTTTACAGATGACTATTCTCGAAAGACATGGATATACTTCTTGAAAAAGAAGGATGAAGTGTTCTCTTGGTTTCGACACTTCAAAGCCTTGATCGAGAATCAAACCGAAAAGAAGATCAAGATCTTAAGGACTGATAATGCAACTGAATATGAATCTAACGAGTTTCATGACTTTTGTAAAGAGGCTGGCATTAAGAGGGAGACTACTACACCATATACCCCTGAACAAAATGGTGTGGCGGAAAGGAAGAACCGTACGATTGTGGAAGCTATCTGTGCCATGCTCCATGATCAAAGACTTCCGAAGTTTCTATGGGCCAAAGCTGCAAACATCGTTGTATATGTACAAAACGAATGCCCTCATCAAGCATTGGGTTCCAAGACTCCTGAAGAAATGTTCACCGGTAAGAAACCTGACGTATCTCATTTTAGAATTTTTGGAAGCCCTGTATATTTTCATGTGTCGAAAGAGAAAAGGAATAAATTGGGTGCATCTGAAAAGAAAGGAATCTGCATGGGCTATGGTGAAAATACTAAGGGCTATAGAATCTATGTAGCCGGTCAAAGGGAAGTCATGATTAGTCATGATGTCACCTTTGACGAAGATATGGCTCTCAGCAAGGTGGACAATCTTCCTACTTTGAGGAGCTCTCAAGAAGCTAACACCAGGGAACCGAAAGAAAAAGATGATGTAACAATGCCCGATGTGGATGAACCCATAGATCCTATTGATCCACCTGAGCCTTCCTCTTCTAGGAAGAGGCCCTCTTGGCTTAGGGGGCTAGTCGATGATGTTGAAGGACACACTACACCTCGAGGAACCTTCTGTGAAAGTAAGAAACCTAACAGGTATTAGGGATACCTGACCATCATGAGCACGATCATACAAAATGAGCCTTCATGATTCTCAGATGACGTCAAGCATCAAGTATGGAAGGATGCTATGACCAAAGAATATGAGTCTATTATGAAGAATGATGTCTAGGAAGTAGTTCCCAGACCCTAGGACAAGACAATTGTCACTTCTAAATGGCTTTACAAGATAAAGAATGCAGCAGATGGAAGTACGGAAAAGTATAAGGCTTGTTTTGTCGCTCGTGGCTTCTCCCAAAAGGAAGGTATAACTATGACGAGATATTTGCACCTGTTGCCAAATATACCACCATCCACTCGATTATAGCCCTTGCGGCTTCACAAGGATGGAACCTACATCAGATGGATGTCAAGACCGCTTTCTTGCATGATTCGATCAAAGAAGAGGTCTACGTGGAGCAACCCGAAGGATTTGAGATGTATGATCGAAAATCTCATGTAAGCAGGTTGAAGAAGGCTCTTTATGGGCTGAAGCAAGCACCCCGAGCATGGTATGAGAGGATCGATAGCTACTTGATGAAGTTGGGATTCACTAGGAGTGAAGCTGATCCTAACCTTTACTTTAAGGTTGAAGATGACAAACCTCTCATACTGGTGCTGTATGTGGATGACCTCTTTCTAACAGGTGCAGACCCTCTCATTCACAAATGTAAGAGGGAGTTGGCTTCTGAATTTGAAATGAAGGACCTAGGACTAATGCACTGTTTCCTAGGACTTGAAGTCTGGCAGAAGCCAAGGGAAATTTTCCTATCTCAAGGAAAATATGTGGTGAACATATTAGAAAGATTCGGTATGGTGGACTGCAAGCCTGTAACTACCTCAATGGAGCTTGACTTTAAGAAGTTAAGCAGTAGCACTGCTGGACCTGTTTTACAAAATGCCATCGAGTATCGTCAACTTGTTGGAGCATTAATGTTCTTAGTGAACTCCCGTCCAGATATATGCTTCGCAGTCAACACGTTGAGTCAACATATGGTTGAACCTCACCACATACATTGGATTGGTGCCAAGAATTTGTTGAGATATCTTCGTGGCACAATTACTTATGGGTTAAGATACACTGTCGGAGATGTGAGACTACTTGGATACACTAATGCTGATTGGGCAGACAGTGTGGTGGATCGTAAGAGCACTTTCGGGTGCTATTTCTACTTGGGATCTACTTTGATATCCTAGATGAGCAGGAAGCAAAAGTCGGTGGCTTTGAGCACCGCCAAGGTAGAGTATATTGCTGCTAGCATGGCCACCTGTGAGGCAGTCTGGTTATGAAAGCTCTTCAGTGAGCTGTTTGGATTTACATTGGATACCTCTGTGACCCTGTGTGATAACCACAGTGGGATTTGTTTATCATAGAATCCTGTATTTCATGATCGCTCCAAGCATATCGATATCAAGTACCACTATATTCGAGATATGGTGCAGCGGGGAGCTATAAGGCTCCAACATATCGGTACAGATGAACAGGTCGCCGACATTCTGACAAAGCCACTAGGAAAGGTCATATTTTTTGACTTTCCAAGAACGACTTGGTGTCGTTCAGAAACCCTTTGATGAGGGTCCTATATGATGTAGGGAGTTCTTGGAGCTTTGGGGGGGGGGTGCGTGCAGGGTACTTCTTGGAGCGACATATGACCACAAGGTGACTCACCATCCCTTAGTGGTGTACATGTACATGGTAAAAGAATCAAAACTTTCTCGATGACACCCCGTGGCGCCTATGTAGCAGGATGATTAGTTCTCCTGTGAGGTCTAGATGATGTGTTCTCCATGACGACTATGTAGCAAGATGATTAGTTCTCCCGTGAGGTCTGGATGATGTGTTCTCCATGACAATTGTGTAGCAGAATGATTAGTTCTCCTGTGAGGCCTGGATGATGTGTTCTCCATGGCGATTGTGGAACAGGATGATTCGCTCTCGTGTGGGTCAGGATGATTAGTTCTCCGTGGCATCCATTGGACAGGATGATTCGCTCTCCTGTGGACAGGATGATTAGTTCTCCTGTCGAGGCATCCTACCCATGCAGTCTGGGACTCATGGGAAGTACCTCTCATCTAATCAATGAATGGGGAAATGAGGATAGGGACCATAGTAGTACCGACGGACACATCGTTGTATCTCCCGTACGCCCTATGCTAGGATGACCTTCATTGATCTAGGATCAATGATACGGGTCTGGGACCAATGGTAGGAGTTGTACCCACTATGACACTGACTTCGAGTCGGTTGAGGACTGGTCTGAGACCAGTGGTACACACTCTAAGACTAACTTTGAGTCAGTGGAGGATGGTAAGATACATCCTCGATCACTTCTTCTTCATAATTCGAGCAGAGCAAAGCAGATCATCACAAGGCAGAACAAAGCAGAGCAGAGCTGGGGTCAAGCTGTATAGGGCAGTGCATTTGATGGATGAATAGTAGTGACCGATAGACGAATTGCTGATGAAATTCTCCCTAGTTGAGAGGGAGTGTTAAAATTGGCAACTAGGGCCAACTCCATGTGGATCACCTTATTCATGGCTGATAATATTTTTCCTAGATTCCTCTCGTCGAGAGGTGTAGGATTGATCTAAAGATCATCCGATTTCGATAAGTATTTATGGAAATATGAATTTATTTTGATTATGGGAAAATTATCAGGTTGACCAACAACTCATGTAGGCTCAAAAGCCCAACAGATGCATCTATTCATCATCAACATTTGTATATAAATATAGGAGGTCTTTTCCTCATTTGCACTCTCACTCTCATCACATCTCTCTCTCTCCTATGCAGAAAAGAGGCTCTTCTCCTACTGCGCAGAAAGAGACTCTTCTCTCACACGTGTGGAAGGAAGGACGCAGAATTTAGGGCTACAACTGCAGATCAGAAGTTTGACCAGCATTGACCATCAGACTCTCTCTCAGAACTGCGCTGTAGGTGGAACTGACTCTCCTCAGAAGGCCGCATTTTTTGGTGAAGGAATCAAGCCGATCCGACGGTCGGTTTGCAAGATATTGTCTACCCTAGTTGAGGGTTGATCTAGGGTTTGTTGTTGCTGATGTAAATCATATTTATGTACTATTTCTCTCTGCTGAATTATTGAAAATAAAAGAAGATTTGATCAAAGGGTTTCCCCACATTGGGGTCTGTCCCTGGCTAGCTGCCACATCTTGTGTCTCTTGTCTTGGCTTGTTTTTCTGTCGATCGTTTAATGTTCTATCTGCACTTTACTTAATGTACATGTGATTGCTAATCTGTGGATAATAATAAGAAAAAGAAGTAAACTGCTCTAAGCATAGAACATACCATAAATTAACAAACTAGACTCTGCATCAGTCACTCTAGCATCTGAATGCATCTATTGCCACTAATCCATCCTGCTACTAAAATACTGTGGGCTCCCGTGGCAAGGTTCTGATTCAAGAGGTGGACCTCCTCAAGGATCTAGCCCATCTGTAGCACTCAGAGGCTACAATACCAAGTCACCCCATTTCACTCCCGGGAGTATGTCAGCATACATGGCAAAGTCTTCCTCCAACATGGAGGAAAGCATATCGATCTCTGTTGATGCTTCCTGTTGGTCCTACTTCTCCTCCTTGTCTGTCTTCCTGAAAGGACACTGGGTGTTGTAGTGGCCAAGCTCACCACATCTAAAACACTTGACTTTCGACAGGTCTTTCTTTCTCCTCTGCTGCCCCTGTCCATGACTGGGACCCTTCAATGCGAGGGCCACATCCTCCTCCTCCTTCACTTGCTTCAATCTGTTGCTGCTGCCATTGATTGAGCTCTTCACTAAGTCTCGCCTCAACTCTTCCTGCTGCAAATCGGCCCGCATCCGGTCCCACATTGGCAAGGTTTCTCTGCCCAAAATGCTTTGGGCGAATACTTGCCACTCCTTGGAGACACTGTTGAGTGCCAATTGTACTAGCTCTGTGGCTTGAGGTGTTACTCCAACAATTGACAGCTAATCCCGAATCTCCTGAATCCTGGTGAGGTAGGGGTCTATGTGTTCCCCCTTCTACACCCTGGTGCATCTCCACTTTTCCTCCAATTACATCTTCCGTTGCTCGGAAGTGCCTTGGTATAGTGTGGAAATCCCACATCTCCTTGGTCGTTCCCTGGCCCACTATGTGTGATACAATGTGATCTCAAACAACATCAAGAATCAATCTCTTTGCCCTCGCCATCTCCTTTCAATATTCCTTTAGTTGATTGGCATCTGTGGGGATAGCTACCACTACACCTATAAATGGCTTCATGCCATATACATCCAGAAGGAAGGACATCCTTGCCTTCCAAATGACATAGTTGGAAGCACCGTCCAACCTGTCCTGATCTCGTAGTCCGGCAGTGGCCAACTCAACCAAATAAGTCAAAATTCTCCTCTTCTCTTCTGCTTAGCTGCTGCTAGACTCTACATACTCCTTGGTGGAGTGAGTAAATCTGCTCACAACAACTATTGATCTGCAAGAGAGAATTGAACTTTTGAAGCTAGAAGTCCCTTGACGAAAATTTCCCTCAGTGTGTGCTCTTTCATCCTCCTAACGCTATTTTGGACTAGCAACTACTGCAAAATACTGCATCAAGCAAGAGATCTACTCTGCAAGGAAAATATTGGCTGCTCCCTCTGCCTCTGGTAATCCACGAACTGGAGAAATCTGATTTCTTTGTCGCTCTCTCAGAGAAATCAAATTTTCCTCAAGAAATTAGCCCTCTTGGCCAAGAAAATGCACTGCCTCTAAGGGTTTCGAACTATTGCTTACGCAGGGCTACGAAATTCCTCTTCCCTTCTGCCACTGAGCTCTTCGACTTACAATCTACGTTGTGATACCATGTGAAAAATCGATCACCTGATTCTATTGCAGAAACTGATGTTATTTCTTCTATTTGTTAATTTAATTAAACAAATTATTTGTTGTGTGCTACAGAAAATATCGAAACAAATACACTACAACCTTCACAAAACAAATACTGCGAAAGAAATAAAAACGCTAGAAGAAATAGATGCACACACACAATATGGCACCTTTATTTTTGGACTAAATCCCCAGAAAAACCTAACTCGGGAAAACCGGTGCAGCAACTGAGGGTTTTAATATTATGCAGTGGTGAAAATCTAAATACAAACTATGGATGCTTAAACTATCAATCCAAGCAAAGAAATAACTAACAATAATAACTAGTGAGAAAAATTTCTCACTCCACAGGTGATCCCACACTGACCTCAGCTCGAATTGAGTTGCTCCTTACTCCCTCTGCACAGTCACTGCGTCAGCCTACGCAGCTACTACGTCCCACAAGCTTGGAACTGCATCTCCTCTCACTATCTCGTATGTTGTGGTCTGGGAAACTAATACTCTTTGCCTACGGACCCTCTGCCTAGCTTCTGGCTCAGAATTTCTCCTTCTCCCCAGCAAAACGGATATTTGCCCAACATCTTCAGTATAATGGTGATAAGAGGAAATAATCATAGAGGCATGAGTTAACCCTTTCCTCGGCCTAGATTTTCCACCCCTCCAGCGCGCCTTTTACTTTAATGATTTTCTTTCTTTCATGCATAGCTTGGGTAACCAACTTGCTTTATGCTTTTCCAATACCCCTTGTAGATGTAGCAATTTATCGCTCATCAGATTTGGGACATTCATAAGTTCTTTTATTTACATAGAGTATGAAATCCTTAGGAACCGGGTTATGGCTAATGAGAGGGGTGGTACTCATGCTAGGCTTTTTCCCATGTGCTTTTCACATGTCCCGACTATCTTTTGCATTTTCCATTTTCTTTCAATTTGCGCTTCATAGTTCATATGTTTTTCATCTTTCTTTCAGCTGCATCAACCTCTTAGGAAAAGTTTCCAAGCCCTAACTCAGAGATGTGGATATAGAGCACCAATCCCAATGACCAATGACAATCAACCCAAAGAATGAAAGTGAATATAAGCAAATGATGGAAAGTGGTAAGTATGGGTTACCTTGGGCACACTTATGTCAATCAGTCTCTCCTATTAGTGCCCCTTGTAAACAATGGAAGAAAAAGAAAGGCATTAGGGGAGGTCACATTGGACTAAGGGTAAACGCTAATCTCCCAAGTATACTCACTATCCCGATTCCATATTAATATGCCCTAACATTAATGAAAGAATATGCTTAGAAAAATGGCTAGAGTACCTTTTGATAGATGACCCACCTTCCTTCAAGAAGTATGGTAGATGGGAGAGAGCACTGGCCGGAACATAGGTGAAGAACTTTAAAGCAAAGCTATCTGTGGATCATCATAAGGCTGTTGGTTGGTTCGCTGATCAATTGAGGGGGAGGGGGAATTTTCTCCTAGGGGTTACCTAATTTTGGTGGGTAACACTACTTATTAGGAATCCTATATTTTCTCCGGCTTATAATTTTTTCCTTATGCTTTTATTCCCTTTTTTCATACACTTAAATAATATATACCAATAACCTTATCCCATATTAAAGTTATATTTGTGAAATTAATAATCAATTAGAATAGAAAGCACAGATTTTCTTTCCACTACAATGCAAATCTGATTTCCTCCAACCATCACATTTATTTAAACCGGCGCAAATCCTCGATTGCCCTTGTCCTGCTGTATATCTTCGCTTCCAATAATAGCTTTATGGCAACCACAGATCGGACAACCTTCTCTTCTAAATCATGACAGAAAGTAGTGGGTAATAGGGCCGTCTTTCACTGGTATTTCACGTTCTTCTAAATGTTAGAATGGTTGATAGCCTGTTGTGGCCTAATAGGAACAGATATCGCAATGACTTTGTAATGCACACTAGCCAGTCCAGAAGGTTAATAGGCTGTTTCCTTGGAATCGTCAACAATGTTTGCTGGCCACTGCCAATTCATGACAGATTCTTTTGCTGGTTCGCGATTGCCCTTTATCGTGGCTGTTCCTTTACATTGGGTTTGCTGATCCAATAATAGGGATTTGGAATGGCGGAAATATTTAAGCATCTATTCAACAATTCTTCCTTCCGGCTTAGCAATTATTTCTAACCAAATATTGTGGTCCTTCAAATCGCAGTCAATGCATCAGACTTACTCCAGAATAGCTATTGTGGTTATTAAGTAGTGATATTTATAATTATTTCATGTTGCAACACCTAAATTCTGACTGCTGTAATATTACGATAATTTTCTGAATCATATGTAACTTCAATGGTGATTTCTGGTTTCTTCAAGCTTGTAGCAGAACAATTATTTCTTCAACGACAAAATTTTAATGGTCAAGGGTTTTTATATTTTTGGTCAAAGACTGGAAGCAGAGAAACTCTACCAAAATTTAATGTGGTCAAAAAGCCAATATTTTTGTTGCCAAGGGAAACGAGATTTGACCAAAGGTCTAGTGGCCAACGACTGAGATCAGAATTGCTCTGATACCAACTATGACAAACAATTTGGTTCACCAATTAAATATCCAAAGTATTTCAATCAGAATAAAGAAATCCATAAGGATAATAAATAATTTATAGAAATGCATGAGATTGAACATGTATAGGATGATAGAATACAATGCAGGGGCCATTATACGTTATAAATACCAAGAAAGGGTTGCCTTTTCACTTTGAGATGCATCCTTTTGTCTTTTTGTTAAAATGTCTTTTCGTTATTTAACAATTATATATATATATATATATATCAAGCATCAATAGCCCTCGACACCCTCAGGGGTTAGGCTCCAATTTGAGCCGGTGGGGCCGATCCCTAAGGAATCTACCCAGGACCGTTTCTGTGGATGTAGCGGTCACTGATCTCCAGAGTCCATGAACCACATCCAACAAATATATATATCAAGCATCAGCTTGTGGTACTAACAAGGTGTGTAAGAGATGTGTTTATTGGATAAGTTAGAATTTAAATCAATGGTAAAAAGGCTAAATATTACACTCTTTAGGCAACATTAATTCCCATCCTCCTGGTGAGTCAATGGTCAAGCAACTGGTTCGTGATGTGACTTGTTCTACATCAACGATTTGAATTATATGTCATGCAGTTGAGATTTTTACACTTTTTACAGATTGCTTGGCCCAAATAAGTTGGGTACGTTTGGACAAGCAGCTATGTTGAATACGACCATTAAGGGAGAGCATTAGAGTCTCTATCATAACACATTACACATTTGCAATAATATCAATGAAGCGTCTCTCTTATCTGATATGGAATGTCTGCAATTGTGTATGTGGTCCTTACAGAACTGTACTCTCATCTAGGGAATAAATACCTGACAATTATGACCAGCCAATTCTGTTGCCCTTCCAGCTATTAGATTGTACAGTAGCAGTTCATTTGGAGCCTGACACAACAATTCAAAAAACATTAGCTCCTGCACACATTTTGACATCATCAATTGGATAGGACCATCATGGAAATGAATGCCAAAACTGCACAAGTATACTTCTAACTTCTTACAGTATAATCTCAATTGTTATTGCAAGGCTTCACTATGGTGAAAATTGGAGATACAAAAAATGAGGACCACAATCAAACACTAAGTGAAAAGCTAGTTAAAGCAAATAATCATTCAGAGTCCAATAATCAAATGCAGATAGATCATAAGCTGACCTCATTTGAGCTGCAGACAAGTTGAGCCAATCCATTAGGATGAAATCTGACATCCAGAACCTTCTGAACACCTTGCTGGAAAACAAACACAGATGAACTCAGGATAATTCGAATGGTGACTGCCAGATCTTGTTCTTGGGATTAACCAAAGGACTTCAATAGAAACAAATCTAAGTATCAGTCTACAATGAAATCAGAAAGGCAAAATGCTTACGTAATCCAAATCAACCTCCTATTGACAGACCCAAATAAAAACAAGCAACTGATTTCTTATCAATCAATATTTATTGAAGTTCAAAGGAATCTTGCAATCAATAAGGGAAAGCAATTAAGCTATAGGGAGAAAAAAATACTACTGAGCTTCAACAACGCCTGACAATAAAAACCTTCAGTAATCTATTGCCAAAGCCTAAGTAAATTTTGCGGTAAACATCACATATTCACAAACGTACATCCATTCTTCCAAGAGGCTGTGCGAGAGCTACACTTGATGTGTAGGCACTCCAAGTTGGGATCCATGAGGAATATGTTTTTCGCTCCAACCATACTGCTGGCCCTTCAAATTGTTTACCAAGTGAATCCCAACCTGGAACAATACAGATCCTAAGGGTCAGTTAATCTGAGAATGAAGAACATTTATTCTAACACATTGTCAGTTTTTTGTTAGAAGAGTATTTCCTTCAGGAGTTACGGATCTAAATCTACAAGCACAAATATAACTAGATTAAGACCCATTGCATTCATAGACGACATCACATGGCTTCTGTCTCATTCAAAAACAAACACAACCAGCTACCAGTGTTATCACATTAACTCAAGACAAACTCTCATAAAGAAATATTTGCTTTTAGCAAAAACAATACCTTCAAATAATGATCTCCACTTTTGCTGACGCCTTCCACAATATCCTTTAGGACTAGATGTCAAAGGGCAACTTAAACCTCCTTCTTGACCCTGCAGGCACTTAACAATATTTGGCCTATATTGTGTAGTAAAAGCCTGATGTTCTGCCTCTTGTGAGCTTGTCTGAGATTTATCCACACAACTGTCAGTGTCTCTCCCTCGAAGAATATCTGGCAAAGGGACCAACATTCTTGTCAGTTAAATAGCCGGCAAAATCACAAATAGAAAATCAGCATTGAAAAATGTTGACATTGGTTTTGAAATGATGTGAAATAAATTCTTGCCCAGTGAATTATCATTAAAAGGTACCAATCATTGTCAAACAAATATCACAAGGTAGTAGAATTATAGTTATCCATTTGGATTGGACGTTTTTTTATAGTTTTCAAACAGGTTTGTCCATTAAACACACCCACTTTTCCCTCCAAATTAAACCTAGCCCCGCCCCTCTCTTTGAATCAATATATGGCCCAAAAAATGATCAAGACCAAGAGAATCATCAACCAAACAAAGGAAAAATGGAATATATATATATATATATATATAATGTATGTATATATTTATATATCCTTAGTGGATTTTCCTCTCCTCTCCTATTCGGATTAAGTTTGTCCATTAAACAAACCCACTTTGCCTTCCTACAAAATGAACCTAGCCCCACCCCTCTCTTTGAATCAAAATATGGCCCAAAACATGATCTATGGCCAAAAGAATTATCAACTATACAAAAGGAAAAAAGAAAATGCAGAAAAAATAATTGTAACAATAATAATCAAGATCAAGGGCAAGATGGCAGTAGACCTATTAACATTAATAGTGTTGGGGCAATAGACCTCACAACAATAGTAATGGTGAGGACAACAGGAACCAAAACCAAAGTAATCAACCCATGCAAGGAGGTCAAAAACCAAAGATTTCCTTGTATGATCTGTGCCACCAACAACATCTTTGTCTTTCCATTACTGAAGTACAATGATTATGGTCCCAATCCCAACGAATTACTCCTCCTCAACAATCTACAGTTCTCCAAAACTATTTACCTCCACAATAACAAACGGTTGCAAACACTTTGTTTCACAAACTGCATCAACTAATGGTTGCAAACACTTTGTCTTCACAAAATGCATCAATGTCATTCAATCCAACCCCCATGATCGGCAACCCAACTGACCATCAAATCCTCATGTGTGACCATGATGTGCTACTTTCAATGCATACTCATACTTTTGAGGCATAGAATTAAGGATATTATAATAACCAGACAACCACTCCACATTCAAATGGACTTTTACATATAGAAAATCCACTAATTTCTCCAACACTTGACAAAGAAATGTGCATAACCCTCATGCTAGGGCTACCCACAATTACAATTACAACATATTGCATTTAAATTTTAAACTCCATATTGATCACTTTGGACCGATCACCCACCAAAAGTGTGTAACCCATAGGAGAATTTGTTTCTCCTCATTTGTCAAATAGCCAACCAATAGCCCTATGATGGCCCACATATAGCTCACATCAGAAGACTCCACTTATGCTCTGGTCAATGCTCTCTCTAATCAAACATGCTTCTTGAAGGATGGTGGACCATCTATTGGAAGGTGTTGACCACTATGTGTCGACTACTCATTAGCAGTACACCCCCTTTTTCACAAAAGGGATAGCACTTGAGCAACGTGTCCGTGCCTATCATCATCAACCCGACCATATTGTTTTGTAAACCCAGTTTGCATGTGTGAATTGTAAATAATCTTAGCAGAGCTGAGTCATGTATGTAAATTGCCTAGGTGGACCTAATTTTCTAGTGATAATCTACGTTTCGTAAGGTTTTTTGTCTCACCGATCCATGATCAGCAGAGTTTTCCTTCAGCCTAACCCCAAAGCCGGAATGAATTTTGTCATTAGAATCTTAGGGGAATCCTAGAGCGTTGACCTGCTAGATTACAGTTGTGTCGCAGAACTGGGTGGTCTATGAGGGTCTATGTCAAATGGGTTTTCCCCCTTGAGATGTAAAATTGTAAAAGTCATGATGTAAAGTGTCTTGAGGGTTAGAAAATGTTTTAATCCCCTCATAAGTCATAAGTCCTAGGTCCTAGTTGATTTTTCCAAAGGCTAAGTTCGAGGATCTATTTAAAAATTGAAAAAATAAAAATAAAATATATATATATAAAAGATATAAATAATAAAAAAAAAAAAAAAAAAAACTAAAAAATAAAAATAAAAAATTTAAATAAAAAATAATAATAATAAATAAAATAAAATTTAAAAAATAAATTAAAAAATAAACAAAAACTTGAAAAATAAAATAAAATAATAAAAGTCAAACTTTTGAGTAAATAAATGCAGAATTTTAATTGTTTAATATATAAAAATGCATTTAAAAATTCGACAGATGAGATTAAAAGAAATCTTGATCCTCATCGACGGTCGAGATTAGTTTGACATGGATCACTCGAACTAGCTGTTGGGAATTTTTCCTTTAAATAGGGTGCTAGGGGTCATTTCAGATCAGATTGGATCTGAGAGTCTGGTGCTAAAGAAAGCTCTCTTGTAGTCATTTTTTGTGCAATAAAGAAAGACTTTGGGGTTGAAAATCTTGCTGGTGTTACTCTTCTGAAAATGCTGTAAGATGATTTATTTTTCTGCATAATTTTATTTTCAGTTATTGATTTTAGCTTGATGAAGATTGATTCAGGCACAGGTATCTTGTCTGATCTCTGGGGTTTGAATGATAGTTTAGATCCTGAAATATAATGGCAGGTATCTCCATTTGATCTAGGTTTCACTATTGTTTTCTCCCTCTATGTTAATAGTTGATTTTAAGCTGTGCAGGAAATCTTAGTTTTGAGTTTACCAGGCGTTAGAGGAAGTTCTCGGCTGAACCAGCCAACTCTCAGATTGTGTTTTCTGAAAGAACCCAGCCAGTTTTAATCCCGGGCTTATCATCTGAAATTTTTTAAGAATGCATGCAGGGTCTTCTAAAGCACCTCACATTAAAATTGAAATTCTAAAAATATAACTGTAGATTATTGACAAATCTGGCTGCTAAAGAGCCTTAGATCTGTAAATACTGTAAATTCGTAGCTGGTTTGAAGGGTTTTATTTTCATTTTCTGCACATATTATTTTTGGGTGTTTGTCTCTCCATTACAGGTTGCAGGGTTTCTGAAGATTTCCGAGGATTTATCTAAGCTGCTTTGCAGTCTAAGGGTTTTTCGAATGTTTTAAATCTGGAAGAAATCCTACGAGGGTTTCATTGATAATTTTGAAGCACAAGAGTGAATATCATTTGCTGGAGTTTGAAATATTTTTCTGGGGGCTGCAAAATCGTTTTTTTTTTAAACCTCACTCCATCTGCGCGTTACATCATTACTGCGTGTAATTCTGAAATCTCCAAGCTTGCAGCTCCTCCCTATTTCTTCCGCAAGCCTGCAGCTTCCTTTCATTGATTTGCTATTTGGCTCGCCTCCACGTATCCCTCTTCCCACCATCTCCACGTTGCGTTCAACTATACAAACCCACGCCGCTTTCATTCACGCTGCCTCTTCACGCATATCTATCCACCGCTCTCTTCCACATCGCATTTCACTGCTGCCATACTTACGCTCCTCAGCAACCCACAGCGGCTTCATCCCAGCTTCACGTTGCCTCTCTCCCTGCAAAACAGATCAAAAGACTCACGCAAGTTTCTATTCCCGCTGCCATATCCTACGTTGTTCCTCACACAGCCAGCTCTCGCATCAATCCGCATCAACCCTCACACATATGCTGCTGCCTGCAACTAGCCCTCCGTGCATTTTCGCGTGAGCTCACCCATCCTCGTCCCCCATCGCAAATCTGTTTATCGCCGTCACCTGCACACAACAATACAAATAAAAAGCTTTTTCTATGCGTGGGTAAGTTTTTTTTTTTAGCGTAAAACATTTGATTTCATGTTTTCTTTTGTAAGTATATACATTAAATTAGATTTTGTTTGGTTCTTAGGTTAGAATAGATTTCGATTTTTTTTTAAGTTCTGTTTTATGAATTCATAATTAAAAAATAGAAAAACAAATAAAAGTTAGGTTTTATGCTCTCTATTTAGCAGAGTTTGGTCTCCCTATTTTGATTTTGATTTATAGTTAGGTTAGCTTTAATCAATAATAAAAATAAAAAGAAAAAATAATAAAATTTTAGATTTAATTTAGGTTTTAGATTTGAATAGTTTAGAATTTAAATTAAATAAATAAATAAATATGATTTTGGGTTATGTTTTGGTTTTCCATTTTAATTTAGTTTGGGGTTTAGATATATTCGAGTTTCATTTTATTTTTCTTAGTTAGATCTTTATTTGGTTTAGTTTTAGATTAGATTTTATTTTTGTTTCATTTTGAATTTAAAATTTATAAATCATAAAAAATATAAAAATTATAAAATCATAAAAAGTAATAGGAGTTCCTTTTAGTTTACTAGATTTTAGTTTTATTTAGGTTTTTAGATTTATTTAGTTTTGTTTAATTTTTGGGATAAAAATAAAAAATAAAAAATTTAGCAAAAAAGCGAAAAATCATTTTGGTGACTTTTGTGGTATTTTCCTATAGCTAAATGCACTTAATGTTCATTTTGAAGTTAGCTATGTAAAAGTGATAACTAGTTAGCATTTGAAATTATGTGGCTATTTCAAGCATTTAATCCTTCGAATTTTAATTGCTGGAATGACATTATTGAGTTTTAATTGTTGGATCACTATTAAAGCCTTGTGCGTATATCGAATATCTTGCATTGCTTGAGTTATCTGATGGTAGATGAATGTTAATGAGTTCATATTTCTGCAGTATTTGATAAATAATCATTTAATCATTAAAGGCACTGGTCTATTAGTTTAATAAAATCAATTTAGTGTTGGTTTCCTTTTGTGTCTCCCAACCCAACTGATTCACAGTTGGTCATCCATTTTCCTATAGGGTCTACCCCCCTTAGGCACGGGAGACAGGCTTAAACGGAGAGATCGGGGATCAGGGTGACAGCCCCCGGTCTGAGCGTTGTCGTGACAATCCGTGCGACAACATTTTTTGGCGTCGTTTCCGGGGACATTTTATTCTCGGTGTTTCAACGACTTTTTATCATTCATCGTTCATCTTTCTATCATTCGTTTGAGCCGGCAACGCCAACATTTTTTGGCGTCGTTGTCGGGGATAGAGTTTTTCTGGCCCTGGCGTTTCAACGACATTTTTCATTCTTTCATCTTTCGCATATCTCATTTGAGCTGGCAGAGTCAACATTTTTTGGCATTATTTGAATCTTTTCATCACCTTATCTTTCGTCATATCAGCAACTACTCTTTAGTTCGTTTTTTGTTTAGGTGGCGACTCCATTTCTTTTCATTTACTTTCCCAGACAAGAAGCCTCTCTCATATCAGCTTGTTGGTTACTTTTTGGATCCTAGAATTTGACTCATTGTTCAAGTGGCGACTCCACTTCTTTCATTTATTAATTTTCTTGAGCAGAGATCTCATTCTATCATCCATTTGGTCCCTCGTTATTCATCATGGATTATTCGTTTAAACCATGTCATTTTACTGATGATCTCCATGATATTCCGAAAGTGGCCATTTCTAAATTACCTTTGTTCTCAAGTGGTGATTCAGTGGCTGTTAAAAGACATCTAGGCTTGTTTACTCATATAATGATCATATATTGTAGACCCCCTCAGTATAATCATGAAGATGTCAAAATGCGTCTTTTTGTCTTTTCTTTAGAGGGTGATGCTTTGAATTGGTTTAACAGTTGTCCTAAGGATTCTTTCACTTCTTTACAAGACATTGTCAACGCTTTTAGAGATAGATATGGTTATCCAGATAGCTCGCCTTGTGCCCCTAAAATTGTGCAACAGAATGAAAGTAATCTTATAAAACGTCCAGCTGTCGGTGAAAGATTCCAAGACAATTCTTCATATCAAAATGTGTCGTCCACCTGTACCATTGCAGATCAAATCCATGAGAGTGGAAACGCAGGGACAAATGACAATGAAAAGGAAGATCAAAGGCAAATTATACAAGAACTAATGCTACTGGTAAAAAATATGGAGATCAATCAAACTAATTATGCCAATGATGTGAGAACTTTACGCACCCACCTGGAAAAACGTAATAGGGAGATGGAAATCATGCAAAATCAGCATACTAAGGAAATTGAGGCCATGAAGATTAATCATGACACAGAAATTAGTTTTATGCAAAGCAAGATGTCAGGCTTAGAGGAAAATATGACGACCATGAAAGCTAATCATGATAAGGAAATTAATTCTATGCAAAACAAGTTATTAACTATGGATGAAGAACTGACTATCATGACATTCGATCACAATAATCAGTTGGCTACCATGCAAGCAAATCATAAGGAAGAGATAAACTCTATGCAGTATTACTTGATGACCATAAAGGAAAAGAACGATAAAGTAATAAAAGATATGGAAGAAGACCATGCCAGGCAAATCAGTGCTATAAAGGTTGAACACTCTAGTCAGATAGATGCCATTAAAATACAGGTTCAGAAGTTTCAACAATGGTCAGAGGATGAAAGAAACCAAAGAATGTCAATAAATCAGGAGCCTCCTTATCTGTTACAGCCAGCTCCATCATATTATGAAGTCCTTTGTTCCATTGAAAAGTGGATAATTGAAGATGACCTGGATAAAAGGGAAATTAATAATCAGATTGATGCTCACATGGTTAATCCACCAGTCATAGAAGATCAAGTTATAACTCATGGCACCTGTGAGATTGATCCATCATCCTTGACAGGGCAGGTGCAAAATGAAGAAAGACATGTCACACAAATCTTACATACTACATCTGAGAGCTTTGAAGCAGAAAGTTCCATGTCATCAGTGATACAGCGTGCCACGAAGAAAAAACGCAAGAGAAAGAAAATGAGAAAAAGATTTGATGCATCAGACGGCCGCGAGCAGCTTGACTTTCGGATAGGAAAAAGTCCTACCATATGCAGAATTGGACATGGCACATCCGACAAGCAGCCGACAAATTTGCCTGAAAGCAGACAAATGCTCAATATACACTATACTGAACACATCTGATGCCATGGGGCATCCTCTGTATTTCTAACCTTACTCCTTGTTTTTTCAACATTTTCATTTCTGTTTTAAGATTAGATTTGCTTTTCTAGATAGTTAATAAATGAAGAGCTTATATCTTTCATGTGCTTAATGTTATGTGATGATTTTTTTGGACGGACACTACCTATATTTTGTTGTGTGTTGCATGGATGCAGATTCTGGATTCTCACATTCCTACAGTGCAGCAACGTGTTCCCAAGTGGAGCCAGATGTTGACCACTATGTCTCAACTACTCATTAGCAGTATACCCCCTTTTTCGCAAAAGGGATAGCGCTTGAGCAATGTGTTCGTGCCTATCATAATCAGCCCGATCATATTGTTTTCTAAACCCAGTCTGCATGTGTGAATTGTAAATAATCTTAGCAGAGCTGAGTCATGTATGTAAATTGCCTAGGTGGACCTAATTTTCTAGTGATAATCTACGTTCTGGAAGGTTTTTTCTCTCACCGATCCATGATCGGCAGAGTTTTCCTTCAGCCTAACCCCAAAGCCGGAATGAATTTTGTCATTAGAATCTTAGGGGAATCCTAGAGCGTTGATCTACTAGATTACAATTGTGTCGCAGAACTGGGTGGTCTATGAGGGTCTATGTCAAATGCGATTTCCCCCTCGAGATGTAAAATTGTAAAAGTCATGATGTAAAGTGTTTTGAGGGTTAGAAAATGTTTTAATCCCCTCATAAGTCCTAAGTCCTAGGTCCTAGGTGATTTTTCCAAAGGCTAAGTTCGAGGATCCATTTAAAAATTGAAAAAATTAAAAAATAAAACATATAAATAATATAAAAAAATTAAAAAATAACTAAAAAATTTTAAAAAATAATAATAATAATAATAATAAAATAAAATAAAATAAATTAAAAAATAAACAAAAACTTGAAAAATAAAATAATAAAAAATCAAATTTTTGAGTAAATAAATGTAGAATTTTAATTGTTTAATATATAAAAATGCATTTAAAAATTCGACAAATGAGATTAAAAAAAATCTTGATCCTCATCGACGGTCGAGATTAGTTTGACATGGATCACTCGAACTAGCTGTTGGGAATTTTTCCTTTAAATAGGGTGCTAGAGGTCATTTGAGATCAGATTGGATCTGAGAGTCTGGTGCTAAAGAAAGCTCTCTTGTAGTCATTTTTTGTGCAATAAAGAAAGACTTTGGGCTTGAAAATCTTGCTCGTGTTACTCTTTTGAAAATGCTTAAGATGATTTATTTTTCTGCATAATTTTATTTTCAGCTATTGATTTTAGCTTGATGAAGATTGATTCAGGCACAGGTATCTTGTCTGATCTCTGGGGTTTGAATGATAGTTTAGATCCTGAAATTTAATGGCAGGTATCTCCATTTGATCTGGGTTTCACCATTGTTTTCTCCCTCTATGTTAATGGTTGATTTTAAGGTGTGCAGGAAATCTTAGTTTTGAGTTTATCGGGCGTTAGGGGAAGTTCTCGGCTAAACCAGCCAACTCTCGGATTGTGTTTTCTGAAAGAGCCTAGCCAATTTTACGGACTTAATCTCGGTCGTTAAATTGTCAACGAGAAAAGTATAAGAAAAGGCTTGAGGGTCAGTTGGAGAACACATTGAGTTGATCAAGAATTCAATTTTTTGGGGCAGGGCTTGTTCAGGAAATCGAACGAGTGATCAGAGTTGCAACTAAGAGGCAGTGAATACAGTAGCAGAGAGGCAGAGATAGTACCAGGAGCATCAGCGCAGAAGCCAAGAGAGGGTTGACGCAGAGCCAGCTAGAGGCCACGTAGAGGCAGCCAAAGGCCACGGAGAGGCAACCACGAGCTACGCAGAGCCTAAGGAGGGCCAGCGTGGGAGACGCAGAGGCTCCAGAGGCTGACGTAGAGCCCCAAGAGGCTGACGCTGGGCCAAATAGGCTAACTCTGGGCCAAAGAGGCTGACGCAGACCCTAGAGGCTAACGCTAGGAGATTTCGTGGGACAGATTGGAGCTTATATTTGTCTCTGACTGGGAGGTACTACTTCCGATGGCATTCTCTATTGTGTGAGCCAATTCTGGCACCCAAATTGTATTTTTAAACTACTTAATAATAAAACCCTCTGATAGCTGCACCGATTTCCCGCATTAGATTTTTCCAGGGACATTAGTCCAAAAATAACCATGTCACTTGTGTGCTTGTTTCTTTCAATTGATGATCTATATGTGTTGATATTGTACTTGTATTTATTTTCAATATTTACATGGTAAATAACTTGTTAAGTAAATGAACAAGTAGGAAGAAATAAATTAGATAGTATAGGAAGAATTTCTAACAGATAGACTTAGAAATTCCAACATGGTATCAGAGCGTGGTTGCAGATCACAGGATAACTGAAGGCATCAGTCGAGCAGAGCAAGCAGCAGCAGAAACAGTTGTCCCGAGTGACAGAAGTTGTTCCTAGCAGAAAGCAGCAAGGAAGGGGTGACGCAGTGCCTACGTCATCAGTTCGAGCCAGAAGGAGGATCAGCGCAGTGGCAAAGAGGAGCAGACCTAAACCTACGCAGTTCCCAGTCATCTTTCTCAGTCAGGAAGGATTGATGCCCATGGCCAGGAGGTGCATATTTTGCTCGTGACGGGATTGCGCAGAGCCTAGAGGCTCTAACCTTCAAATTGATGAGGCATAGAAGGTTGTGGGTAAGTTGCAGAGCGAAGCTGGTGGGGTATTGTGGTCAAAACAGTACCTAACAAGGCAAGACCAAGGAGAGGGAGTTGTTGCTGAGGATTTCTAGCCAATAAATCCGGATCAGTGGTGCAGTGGCACTAACGATCAGAGTGGGGCATCTCGACATTGGCAGAGGGGTTTCCAGGAGGCAAATCGAGGCTCAGAGAGAGTCACACCGAGAACTTCTAGACGGGAAGTAGAGAGACTTGAAAGAGTCGAAAGAGGAGCAGCAAAATGGCAGTGAATGAGCTAAGAGATCAGGTTAGACTGGACGGAGCTTCAAACTTCGTAGTCTGGAAAGCCAGGATCTTGTTTATTCTAGACAAGTATCGCATCAAACACTTCGCCTTGAAAACAATAGCGATCTCAGTTGACCCAACTGAAAATGACAAGTACGAGGAGGCAATGGCCAAGGCAAAATGCATCATCCTTGATGGTGTCAAAGATCATGCGGTGCCACACATTGCCGAGAAGGAGACGGCAAATGAAATGTGGGAGGCCCTGAAGAAATTGTACCAGCATACTTCTGTGCAGAGGAGGATGTTACTTGAAAACCAGTGGCGGTCATATCAGATGCAGAAAGGAGAGCAAATAGATGCCTTCCTCGATGTATTGAAGGAGATCCGTGATCAACTAACTTCCATAGGGGGCACACCGGATCAGTAGCTGATGGTGAGGATCGCATTGAACGCAGTCTCAGAGGATTGCGAGGCATTTGTCCAGAGCATACTAGGAAGGATGAGCCTTCCAGATTGGGAGGAACTGTGGGTGGCTCTTCGTCAAGAAGAGATCAGACGGGTGTCCAAGGCAGGGAGTAGCGGAAAATGGGTCAGAGTCAAGAAGGAGGAAGAAGATGATGCGGCTCTTGCATCTGCAGGAAAGCAGGCGAAACGGAAGAAAAAGGACCTCTCAAAGGTCAAGTGCTTCCACTGTGGGGAACTGGGTCATTATGAGAACCAGTGTCCTAGGAAGAAGAGCAAGGGAGAGGCTTCTGAGACCAAGGTTGCACCAGCTAAGACGGAGAGGGAAGTGGAGACTAATGACAATTGTGCCATGAGTGCTCATGCACCTCGAGAGAAGAGGTGGGGAGACATCGAGTTGTAGTCAGACAGACTATAGGCGATGAGGGGCAGGATCCTCGAGGTACCCAATCTCTTGGATTATACGTTGCTACGGGAGCCCCGAAGAGAAGTAGCAGGATTGGCAGATGTCGGTAGAGACAGATGCGGATGGAGTGATAGAGAGGGCTACAGTGCAGGAGTCCCAGGACAGCGTAAGGCAGCGGTGCGAGAGGCATAGAGTTGTTGCAGCAGCGCAGAGGTCAAAGAGGGAGCACTTGTCAGCAACAGAGGGAGCTTCAGCATCAGGAGTGTTTCTAGCCTGACAGAGATGTCAGAGTTGGGAGATCAGTTACTTACTTCTCAGTAACTGAGTTGCTATGCAGCAGTTAGCAGTGGCAGTGCTATGAGCAGCATGATGATAGGGGATGCAGTGCAAATGTAGCAGTGGCAGTGGCAGTGGCAAGGCCATGAGCAGCAGCACAGATGCAGAGGGAGTTGTCAAACGAATGCAGCGGTGCAGAGGATGTTGGGCAGCAGGCCTACCATCAACACAAGGACCAATGCTAGATGATCAGGGTGATACTCAGTGAGGAGTATTACTAGAGCACAGTCTTCGCTAAGAGGGAGTGTTGATTTGGGTTAGCATCAAATGTGCTCTAGCCTTGAAAATTGGTGGAGAGGCTAAAGCACATGAGATCTCCAAGACCAGAAATGGTTTGGGCAGAATCTAACCAGTTTGGGAGATATTAAAATAATTAATATTTTTAATGGACTCCCTAAGTCTAAACTTAGGGAAAATAAAATATTAATGTGAATTAATATAAAACTGAGTTAGAATGGTCCAAAAGTCATGGATCAAGCCAGATCTAATCTTAGCCGTTGATTAGGGACTTAATCTCGGTCGTTGAATTGTCAACAAGAAAAGTATAAGAAGAGGCTTGAGGGTCAGTTGGAGAACACATTGAGTTAATCAAGAACTCGATTTTCTGGAGCAAGGCTTGCTGAGGAAATCGAAGGAGTGATCAGAGTTGCAACTGAGGGGTAGTGAATACAGTAGCAGATAGGCAGAGATAGTACCGAGAGCATCAGCGCAGAAGTCGGGAGAGGGTTGACACAGAGCCATCTAGAGGCCATGCAGAGGGCAGCAGAGGCCACGCAGAGGCAGCCAGGAGCTGCGCAGAGCCTGAGGAGGGCCAGCATGGGAGACGCAAAGGCTCCAGACGCTGACGCAAAGCCCCAATAGGCTGGCGCTGGGCCAAATAGGCTAACACTAGGCTGACGCAGACCCTAGAGGCTAACGTTGGGACATTTCGTGGGACAGATTGGAGTTGATATTTGTCTCCGACTAAGAGGTACTACTGTCGAGGGCATTCTCTGTTGGCTAAGCCATTTCTGACACCCAGATTGTATTCTGAAACAGTTTAATAATAAAACCCTCTGATAGCTGCACTGGTTTTCCCGCATTGGGTTTTCCGAGGACGTTAGTCCAAAAATAATTATGTCATTTATGTGCTTGTTTCTTTCAGTTGATGATCTGTATGTGTTGATATTGTACTTGTATTTATTTTCAGTATTTACATGGTAAATAACTTGTTAAGTAAATGAACAAGTAGGAAGAAATAAATCAGTTAGTACAGGAAGAATTTCTAACGGATAGACTTAGAAATTCCAACAAGAGGCAGCAGCAAGAGGGCCGAGTTATGCCAGATAGGCAGCGTAAAGGCTCTGCGCAGTAGCTTCAACAAGCCAATTCGATTTGCTGTTGAGAAAAATTGTTCTCACTTCTAAAGGCCGGGCAGAGATTCCAGAAGGTCAGAGAGACGATTTCCTCAACAGTTGGAGGCAGAACGACTTCATCAGAGGCAATTTCGAGCCACACATGTGGGAGACTGCACAAAGGCAGCACAAAAGGGCTCACGCTAAGGTTTGGATGGCTAGTTTGTTGAGCGTGCCAGAGATTACCTGTGGGAGAAGGAAAATTCCCTTCAGTATTTTGCCCAAATTTTCTTGTTGTGGATTGCTAGTTTCAGGCATCCAGATTGTACTCAGATTTTTCACTGTTGCATAATATTAAAACCCTTATCTGTTGCACCGGTTTTCCCAAGTTGGTTTTTTCCAGGTACATTTGTCCAAAAATAATGGTGTTATTTTTGTGTGTGCTAACATTTCTTAAGCGTTTATTCTTCCGCAGTTTATTTGTGTAGATTGCAGTGTGATTTATTCAGTATTTGTCGTAGCAAACAACAAATAAATTGTTAAATAAAATTAACAATTAGGAGAATAATTTTCAGTCACTGCAATAGGATTCCAGTTTGAAATTTTCACATGGTATTAGAGCGCAGTTGATCAGCCGGAGAGCTCAAAGGCAAAAACAAAAATAATTTAACTGCTCATTGTGGGCGGCAGGCCGAAATTCCCAAGGGCAGTGCAGTCATTCTGCCAGGAGGCCAAATTACTTGTGGAAGTTCGATTTTTCTGAGTGGGGTAGAAAAATTCGATCCTACCAGATCGAGTGATTTCAGAGACAGAGGGAGCAACTTAGATCTTCGTTGGGCAGATCTCTACCTGGAAGCAAAGATTTTGCAGGAGTACGCCAGAGCAGAGCCAACGTCGAGTGGAAGAGAGAAGAGCACACACAGAGGGAAAATTTTCCTCAGGTAACTTCTAGTCTCAAGAAGTTCGATTTTTCCTTGCAAATCAACAGTGGTTGTGAGCCAATCCTCTCACTCCAAAAGGGAGTGTGAATAGCAAAGCAGCAGTTGAGCAAAAGGAAAGAGAAAGTTTTTGACAGATCGTTGAGATGGTCCCTGTTGGGCTTCGTGATCAAGACAGGTTGGATGGAGCGTCCAACTACGTCATCTAGAAGGCAAGGATGTCCTTCCTTCTAGATGAATATGCCCTGGAAGCCTATATTGATGCAGTGGTAGCAGTTCCCACGGATGCAGATCAGCTAAAAGAGTACAGAAAGGAGATGGTGCAGGCAAAGAGGTTGATCCTAGACGAAGTCCGGGATCATATTGTCTCACATATAGCGAGCAAAGGAACGGTCAAAGAGATGTAGGAGACTCTCTCCACGCTATACCAAGGTACTTTCGAGCAGCGGAAGATGCATTTAGAGGAGAAGTTGAGATGCATCAGGATGTAGAAGAGGGAAGGCATAGATCCCTTCCTCACCAGGATTCAGAAGGTCTGGGACAAGTTGTCAGTTGTTGAGGCAGCGCCTCAACCCAGAGAGCTAGTGAGATTGGCACTCAACAGTGTCTCAAAAGAGTGGCAAGTATTCGTCCAAAGTATCTTGGGCATCGTCCAAAGTATCTTGGGCAGAGATACCTTGCCAAGGTGGGACAGGATGTGGGCCGATTTGTTGCGGGAGGAGTTGAGACAATCTCTATTAAAGAGCTCTATCAGTGGTTGCAGTAGCAGATCGAAGCAGGTTAAGGAGGAGGAAAATGTGGCCCTCGCATCTAAGGGTCTTAATCAGGGACAGGGGGAGCAGAGGAAGAAGAAGGACTTGTCAAAGGTCAAGTGCTTCAGATATGGTGAGCTTGGTCACTACAGTACCCAGTGTCCTCTCAGGAAGAAGGGCGAGGAGTAGAAGCAGGACTAGCAGGCAGCTTCAGCAGAGACCGATAGACTTTCCTCCAGGCTGGAGGAAAGTCTTCGCCATGTTTGTTGATATACCTCCAAAAGTGAGGTGGGGTGACTTGGTGTTGTAGCCCCAAAGTGCTACAGATGGATAAGATCCTTGAGGAGTCCACCTCCTGGATCATTACCTAGCTAAGGGGGCCCACAGTATTCAGTAGCAAGATGGATCAGTGACACTTGATGCAGTCAGATGCCATAGTGACAGTTGCAGAGACTAGTAGCCGTCAGATTTTGGGGAGCATAATGCAAAGTTGGCAACAATGCAGTCAGCACAGTACTGAGTCAGAAGCAGCCCAGATTCTTCAGTGACAATGCAGATACTAGCAACAATGATAAACTCGGGTGACAGATGCATTATACTGATCACAGTGGATTCAATATTTTGGATGCTTTTTAGTTGCGGTGTTGTTGTGGCAATAACAACAGATGAGAGGGAGTTGCAATGCAGATGCAGTGTTGGCAACAGTATGGCAGTGTTAGCAGCAGCACAGATGCAGCATATATCAGATTTGCGAAGTGGTTGGTGGGCTATAGCAGTCGTACATCTGCAGCATGAAAGGAGATGATGCAGAGACAGGGTGCTGCTACAGGGTGTGCAGTAGCACTAGAACACATTCCTCACTAAGAGGGAGTGTTAGTTTTTGTAGCGTCGAATGTGTTCTAGCCACGAAATTTTGTGGAGAGGAATACATGAGGTCTACAAAACCCAAAAATCATTTCTGGAAACTCCGCCTAGAAATGACTTAATTAGATTATTAACCCTTTTTTTATATTTCCTAAGTCTAAACTTAGGGAATATGGTTAATTAATCAATATTAATTAAGTCAAGGCAAGAATCATCTAGAAACTCACACGGATCGATCTAGAGATGATCCTAGCCATTGATTAAGTTGTAATCTTGGTCGTTGGTGCTCCAACAGAGGATTATAAGAGGAGGTCGATGTGGTGATGGAGAATACACTTGAAAGATTTGATTTCTGAGCAGATCGATTTCCAGAGTAGCAACAGTCAGTTGTCGGAGAGAGATAGAGATCGAAGCAGTGTAAGAAGGACAGAGACAGTGAATCTGGAGGAAATATTTCTAGATCCGGAGAGGCAGCACCAAGAGGGCCGAGTTATCCCAGAGAGGCAACAGCAAGAGGCCCGAGTTATCCCAGAGAGGCAGCACAAAGGCTCTGCATAGTAGCTTCAACAAGGCAGATCGATTTGCTGGTAAGAAAAATCGTTCTCAATTCCAGAGGCCGGGCAAAGATTCCAAAAGGCTAGAGAGACGATTTCCTCAGCAGCTGGAAGCAAAACGACTTCATCAGTGGTAGTTTGGAGCCACACGTGTGGGAGACAGCGCAGAAGGGCTCACGTTGAGGTTTGGACAGCCAATGTGTTGAAGGCAAGTCGTGCCAGAGATTACTTGTGGGAGAAGGGAAATTCCCTTCAAAATTTTGCCCAGATTTTTTTGTTGTGGATTGTCAGTTTTAGGCATCCAGATTGTACTCATATTTTTCATTGTTGCATAATATTTTAACCCTCATTTATTACACCGGTTTTCCTAAGTTGGTTTTTTCCGGGAACATTTGTCCAAAAATAACAGTGTTATTTTTATGTGTGTGTGCTAGCATTTCTTCCAGCGTTTATTCTTCCATGGTTTTGTGTAGATTGTAGTGTGATTTATTCAATATTTGTTGTAGAAAACATCAAATAAATTGTTAAATAAAATTAACAATTAGGAGAATAATTTTCACTTTCTGCAATAGGATTCTAGTTTGGAATTTTCACATAGCCGACAAAAGGGTGACGATGAGAACCTCGCCCTTGCCAATCAAGTAGGGAAGGGTAAGGGGAAGACCAAGAAGACTTCTCAAGGAGAGGCTACCTCAAGAGTTGAAAAGAAGAAAGACAAGCAAAGCAAAATGCTTTTCACGTCATAAATTTGCTCATTATGCGGGTCAACGTCCAAACAAGAAAAAGGGCAAGGGAAAGGCATAGGTTGTAGCTTCAGCAAATTCACAGATCCCTGACTTTGCCACCAAATTTGTAAAGGAGTTTTTGTTGGTGTCTTGTCTTTCTTGTGAAAATTCCTAGATCTAACAATCTCAGGAATCCTACTGCAACCAGCTGAATCTACTTCACCTAGATCGTAAATTACATTACAAACTTATTTCAGATTTCTTCTTGAAATATTGAAGTAAATTACTAAAGCAACGTACACCAAATTAAATATGATTCTTAAACATAGAAACTGAGCAAGGAAATACAAACACATAGAACACCGTTATTTTTGGACAAATGTCCCCGGAAAAACCCAAGGCGGGAAAACTGGTGCAGCAGCTTTGAGGGTTTTATATTATTGTTAAGTTATGGTATGTTCTATGCTTAGAGCAATTTACTTAAATTTCTTCTATTTATCCCAATTTCAATTTCATTGTTTAGCAATCACATTAACATAAAGTAAAACGCTGATAGAACATAAATAAATCGACAGAAGACAAGCCAAGACAAGAGACAACAGATGTGGTGGCTAGCCAGGGACAAATCCCAATGTGGGGAAACCGTTTGATCAATTCTTCTATAATCTTCAATAATTCAGCAGAGAGAGAGAGATAGTACAATATCACAAGTCTGATATTTTATATCAGCAATAACAAATCAGCAACCAACAAAGTCAAAGCTAGTCAAACATCCCCAGATTTACCTCTAGTCAACCTTGAAGAACTTCGTCTTCAACAGCAAACTTCGGCAGCCCAAAACAGCCCTTAGCCAACGGTCAAAACAGCAATCAATAATCAGCAGCCTGCGGTCAGCCCTAACCAGTCACTGGTCAACAATTTAGTCAACGTTGGTCAATGCAGCACCCAAACAGCATGTGCAGGTCAACGCATTATTTAACAGCCCTGCACCTTGGTCAACGTAGCCCAGAAAAGTCAATGCTTCCCAGAAAGTCAACACTGCCCTAGATACAGTCAACGATGGCCTAAACAGAAAATTTTGTCCTTCTTCTTGCACGTGTGAGAGAAACTGCTCCTACGCTGGCCCAATAAGATAAGGAGAGAGAAGATGTGTGTTGAGATGATGTCAACTAATGCCACAAGGTATCTTCCTTTTATATGAATCGTTGAGGTTAAGCTGGGGGTGTACCACACACTTTATCTTGTTGGCCGACCTTGACAAATTGTCAAGTATATACAAATAAATTCATATCTCCATAAATACATGACGGAATCGGATGATCGTTAGATCAATCCTACACCTCTCGACGAGAAGAATCCAAAAAAATATCAGTTGCCATAAATAAGATGACCCACATGGAGTTTGGCCCTAGTTGCCAATTTTAACACTCCCTCTCAACTAGGGAGAACTCCATCTGCTAATCCATTTGTCTGTCGATACTATCTCTGCCATCACATGCACTGCTCGACTCTTCTCTGTTGAGATCGGGGATGTATCATACCATCCTCTACTGACCCGAAGTCAGTCCCAGAAAAAGAGAGTGCTCAATAGCACTCTTACTACCCTGAAGTCAGTCCCAGAGAGTGTCATACCACTCTTACTGATCCCATATCAGTTCCAAGAGAGTGAGTTATATCACTCTTACTGACCCGAAGTCAGTTCCAAGTAATCCCAGATCAATGTTGGTCATCCTAATATAGGGAGTACGGTAGATACATGATGCGTCCATCGGTACTACTATGGTCCCTATCCTCATTTGCCTACTCACTGTCCAAATCACAGGTACTTCCCATGAGTCCCAAACTGCATGGGTAGGATGCCTCGGGAGGAGAACCACTCATCCTGCCCATAAGTCGCAACGAGGTATCACAGGGGAAGGCTGAACCATTCACCCTGTACATAGCACACCACTAGGGGAGGGTGAGTCGCCCTATGGTCGCTTGTCGCTCCAAAAAGTACCCCAAGCCCCCCAGAGCTCCCAGAGCTCAATGCATGCATCATATAGGACCGTCATACAAGGGTCTCTCAACGACTCCAAGTCGTTCTCGGAAAGTCAAGAATTTGACCTTTCCCAGGGGTTTCGTCAGAATGTCAGCAACCTGCACATCTGTGCCGATATGATGGAGCCTTATTGATCCTCGTTGTACCATATCCCGGATAAAGTGGTACCTAATATCGATATGCTTGGAGCGATCATGAAATACGAGATTCTCGGATAATCGAATCCCACTCTGGTTGTCACAAAGGATCATGGTAGTATCCAATGTATATCCAAATAGCTCACTGAAGAGCTTCCGCAACCAGATAGCCTCACAAGAGGCCATACTCGCAACAATGTACTCTACCTTAGCGGTGCTCAAAGCCACCGACTTCTGCTTCCTGCTCATCCAAGATATCGAGACAGAACCCAGAGAGAAACAACACCCGAAGGTGCTTTTTCGGTCCACCACACTGCCTGCCCAATCAGCATCGGTATATCCATGCAGCCTCAAATCTCTGGTAATGTATCTCAACCCATGAGTGATTGTGCCCCGAAGATATCCCAAAAGATTCTTCGCACCAATCCAATGTGAGTGGTGAGGCTCAACCATATGTTGGCTCAACGTGTTGACTGCAAAACATATATCCGGACAGGAGTTCACCAAGAACATCAATGCTCATATGAGTTGACGATACTCAGTAGCATTTCCCAAAGCAGGTCTACAGTGCTACCGCATAACTTCTTGAAGTCAAGCTCCATCGGGGTAGTCACGGGCTTGCAGTGCACCATACCAAATCTCTCCAATATCTTCACCGCATATTTTCCTTGAGATAGGAAAATCTCCCCTGGCTTCTACCAGACTTCCAGCCCTAGGAAATAGTGCATCAGTCCTAGGTCCTTCATCTCAAATTAGAAAGCCAGCTCCCTCTTACATTTGTGAATAAAAGGGTCTGCACCTATCAGAAAGAGGTCGTCAACATACAGCACCAGTATGAGAGGTTTATCATCCTCAACCTTAAAGTAAAGGTTTGGATCGGCTTCACTCCTAGTGAATCCTAGCTTCATCAAGTAGCTATCAATCCTCTCATACCAAGTTGTGTTTGCTTCAACCCATAGAGGGCTTTGTTCAACCTGCATATGTGAGATTCCCGATTATGAATCTCAAACCCCTCAGGTTGTTCCACATAGACTTCCTCTCTAATCCAACCATGCAAGAACGCAATCTTGACATCCATCTGATGTAGGTTCCATCCTTGCGAAGCAGCGAGGGCTATGATAGAGAGGATGGTGGTGTATCGGGCAACAGGTGCAAATATCTCGTCATAATCTATACCTTCCTTTTGAGAGAAGCCACGAGCGACAAAACGAGCCTTATACTTTTCAGCACTTCCATCAACTCCATGCTTTATTTTGTAAAGCCACTTCGAGGTTACAACTGTTTTGTCTTGGGGTCTAGGGACCACATCCTAGACATCGTTCTTCATGATAGACTCATATTTCTCATTCATAGCATCCTTCCACACTTGATGCTTCACAGCTTCTTCAAACGATGAAGGCTCATTTCTGAATAATGGTACTCATAATGGTCAAGTATCCCTAATACCTGGTCCGTTTCTTACTTTCGCGAAAAGTCCCTCTGGGTGCAATGTGTCCTTCGGCATCATCAAGTGTCCCCCTAAGCCATGAGGGCATCTTCCTAGAAGAAGAAGGCTCTTGCGGAGGGGGATCAAAAAAATCCATAGGTTCTTCTACTTCGGGCATCATCTCATCGTCCTTTTCATCCGGCTTCCTGGTGTCAGCTTCTTTAGTTTTCCTTAGTATAGGAAAATTGTCAACTTTGCTAAGAGCCATATCTTCATCAAAGGTGACACCATGACTAATCTCGACTTCCCTTTGACCAGCCACATAGATTCTATATCCCTTAGAATTTCCGCTATAGCCCACAAAGATTCCCTTCTTTCCAGATGCACCTCATTTATTCCTTTTCTCTTTCGGCACATGAAAATATACGGGACTTCCAAAAATTCTAAAATGAGAGACATCAAGTTTCTTAGCAGTGAACATCTCTTCAGGAGTCTTGGAACCCTATTCTTGATGAGGGCATCGGTTTTGAACATTTATGTAGCAATTTTCCGCCATTAAATTTTTTCTTTGTAACTGGATTGTTGGGAGGGCATCCAGCGTTATATTCCGAACTACTGCTTAATAATCTAAAACCCTTAGAGTTGTTGCACCGGATGTCCCACATTGGCTTTTTCCGGGGACTATTTTGTCCAAAAATAACAGTTTCCTATGTATCTTGTTCTTTGCTCAGTTTCTTGTTTCATGTAATCAGATTAAATTGGTGTAGGTTGTAGAAGTAATTTACTTCAGTATTATTCAAAAAATAACTTGATAATGTATATTAAAATCAAGTAGGTGAAGTAAATTCAGTTTTGTTGCAGTAGGGGTTCCTTGAGGATAGGAATTTTCACATGGTATCAGAGCATTGATTTTGAAACAGGAAGAGCAGATCCAGCGCTAAGCAAAGAGGCCAATAGTTGCATTTGGCAGCAATTCGAATCCCCTTGAAGGGATTGCGCAGTCCTTGCCAGGAAAGCAGAGATTCTGAGGAAATCTCTCTCTAAGAGAGTCGACAGAGAGGTACGATTTCCGGTTCGTGAGCTTGCAGAGGCAGAGGGAGTGACGCAGAGCCTCAACGCAGTGCTTGAAGGGCGCAGTTTCTGTCGGGGCAGAAATCTGTCGAAAAAGAGCAAAGACACATAGAAGGGGAATTTTCTCCTCAAAGGACTTTTCTCGCCAAAAGTTCAATTTTTTTCACTTGCCGAACAGCAGACTAGTGTTGCGCAGTGACTAGAGGAGTCAATTCGACAGTTTGGGTGAGATGGCATCACATGGGCTCAGAGATCAGGACAAGTTGGAAGGAGCTTCCAACTATGTCATATGGAAGACCAAAATCTTAGTTGTTCTGGAGGAGTACGATCTCGCTTATGTCAAGAGTGTTGTGGTTGTTCCCATGGACAATGATCAGAAGAAGTACAAGGTCGAGCAGGGAAAGGCAAAGAGGTTCATACTCGATGGAGTTTGAGATCATGTGGTCTCACACTTGCAGGGCAAAGATACAGCCCGAGAAATGTGGGAAGCATTGTCTTCACTGTATGCAGGTTCTTCCGAACAGCGGAAGGTGTTCTTAGAACAAAAGTTGCAGCGGACATCGATGCAGAAGGGAGAAGGGGTTAACTCCTATCTTCAACGTCTTTAGGACACCAGAGACCATCTTGCTGCAATGGGGTCTACTCCTTAGTCTACTGCGATGGTATGGACGACCCTAAATGGAGTCTCGGATGAATGACAAGTCTTCGTCCAAAGTATATTGGGCAGGGAAAGACTACCTTCATGGGAGGAGATGTGGGCAGCCCTTCAACAAGAAGAATTAAGGAGGGATCTGGTTAAGGTCAACCTCAATGGCAACAGTGGGAGTGGCACGAAGACTAAGGAGGACGAGGAGAACGTAGCTCTAGCATCAAAGGGACAGCAAAGCAGAAGCGAAAGAAGGACATTTCGAAGGTGAAATGTTTTAGATGTGGCTATATGGGCCACTTTGCATCCCAATGTCCTTTGAAGCAAAAGGATAAGGATGAGAAACATGATCCTAAGGCTACTCCAGCAAAAATTGACGAAGATGAGTTTGCCATGAGTGTCCACGCATCTCCAGGAGGGAAATCGGGCGATATTGAATTATAGTCGAGAGGACTACATGTGGGCAGGATCCCTGAGGAACCCACCTCTTGGATCAATTCCTTGCTACGGGAGCCGAGATTTAGCAGTAGTGAGATGGACTTAGTGTCAGATGATGCAGTGGGTTAGTTGGAGAGACAGATGTAGTAGCCTGACACTAGAGACTGATCAGCGAAGAGCAAGGTTGGCAGCAGTGCAGAAGTCAACAACAGCGCAGAAGATTCAGAGGGTCAGAGACTAGTAGCAATCAAATTCCAACATTCACATGGTGTTACGCTGAACACATTTAGTTCAGAAATTCGGGATGCTTTTCCGTTGTTGAGCAGTAGAAATTGGAAAATGACACAATGTAGAGCTAGCAGTGATAATGCTAGCAACAGATGCAGAGGGAGTTGTAGTACAGATGCAGCAGTGCTAGTGGCAATGTCATGCACAGCAGTACAGTAGCAGCAGCAGCACAGTGTTGGTGGCAACAACAATGCGGAAAGGAGATGCTTCAGAGACGGAGCAGCATGCAATTGGACATTGTTGCTAGAGCACTTTCCTCGCTAAGAGGGAGTGTTAGCTTTTGGTAGCATCGGATGTGCTCTAGCCATGAAAATTGGTGGAGAGGCTAAGGCACATGAATTCTAAAGAACCCGGAAATCGTTTGGTGAAATTCCACCTGGATTGTATTTTATTAAAATAGTTAATATTTTTAATGGGGTTCCTAAGTCTAAACTTAGGAAAATTAAAATATTAATGGGTATCAATCAAAATATGGGTGAGAATGTTCTAGAAAGCGTATCAAGTCAAGTTTTAAACTTAGTTGTTGATTAGCGACTTAATCTCGACCATTGAAGTCTCAACAAGAAAAGTATAAGGAGGCTTGGGGTTCATTTAGAAACACACACGGAGAGAACGAATTGATCTAGAGTTCGAATTATGGGGCTAGGAAGATGAGAATTTCAAACTAAGTGGTCATTCTACAACAGAGGGGCAGGAATAGTTGGGGAACACTGGGTAGAGAGGCAGAGAGCCACTAGTGGAGATCGCGCATCATCTAGAGGGACTGACCTTGGGCCATTCTGGGCCCACACAGTCTTAACGCAAAGCCTGAAGGGCCAGCGCAGATGAGAATGCTGCCCTTACACAAAAATCTAGAACTGCCGGGGAGTTGCCGGAACGGCCGGGAGAGGTTGACACAGAAGCTCCAGGAGGCAATAAAGACAACACAGGGTTGACCCAGAGCCTATAAGGCTAACACAGGGCCAGCGCAGAGATAGCCAAGGTTAGCCAGTTCTGCGGCTGAATCAGTTGGAAACTGCCAGGTGAAGTGAGGTAATCTCACTCAGTTTTCTGCCACTATATTTTTTCTCTGTAACTGGATTGTTGGGAGGGAATCCAGCGTTGTATTCTGAACTACTGCTTAATAATATAAAACCCTCAGAGTTGTTGCACCAATTGTCCCACATTGGGTTTTTTTGGGGACTATTTTGTCCAAAAATAACAGTGTCCTATGTACCTTGTTCTTTGCTCAGTTTCTTGTTTCATGTAATCAAATTAAATTGGTGTAGGCTGCAAAAGTAATTTACTTCAGTATTATTCAGAAAATAACTAGATAATATATATTAAAATCATGTAGGTGAAGTAAATTCAGTTTTGTTGCAGTAGGGGTTCCTTGGGGATAGGAATTTTCACACTAACCCTATGTGGACCCAGTGGACACATGTAGACCCGGATGGGAAAAGAGATGAATGGGGCTAAAATGAGTGGAAGGGAGTGATGTATATGGTGTCGGGAAGCAGGACCACACAACCAAAATCAAGATTTCCCATGTAGTGCCAACCCTAAAGCTAATGGCCAGTAAAGGAGCTCCCACGACACTAGGGTACAAGGCTAACCACCGAAATCGAGTAGTGGACACTGGAGACAAGGGTACAGACCTAGCCAAATCTTTTCGCCAAATTCCCTCCACCAATCCATGCACAAAATTGCCCATGACAAGTAAGGAAAATTACTTAACTATACCAATGAAAAGCCATACCTTCAGGGTCGGGAGGCCCACCTTCAAACATACAATCATAACAAGTAGGCGAGGGACCACATGGCTGTGTCAGGTGGCGGAGAAAATGACACATCGAGCTATCTGGTGGCTGCAAGGGCCTGCTCACTGCCGGCTGAGGACCATCTAAGAGAAAAAAATTCTCCTATACATACTAACCACAGGTGGTGGGTAACAGGGACTAATTAGTTTCAGCTAGAGTCAAGACTCAAGAGGACCTTTGGAACTGATAGGTGTGCTTTATGTTCCAGGGCTACGGAAGAACCTTCTAGCAGTGTCAGCCATAAAGGACAAGGGATAATGTTCTCTTTCATTTGGACAGCCTTTGACATCAATGACTACTTCTTTCGACAGTTTAGAGGAAAATAAAAACCTTAATAACCGTACTAACGCTACTAATACAAAACTGGAACCCTTTATTTATTCACTAAATTCAAGCTTTTTTTCTTAGTTGGAAACTTGGAACAGCACAGAAATCTGAAGGCATCATGATGCATTTTAACTTGGGTGACTAGAATGTGGAATATGTAAAAGTGAGAATGCAAAAAGAAAGGAACCATTTCTGCCCATTCTTCTCTAGAGTGAAAGTCATAATAAAAGAAATGACAGGGATGATAGGGGATCCCCTCATATAAGATAGCTTCTACTGACTTACCAAACACTTCTGTATTTGGTCTAAGTGATAACTCTTATCTTTCCCAATGCTATCTCATCAACTTGAATGACATTTCCAACACTATCTAACAACATTTTCAATGGTGCTGTGCTACCAACTTCTATGTGGGTGGAATGAGGAACTAGTTTCTATCGCATCTCATAATTTAGTTGGATATGTTTTCTCCTACCAAAGACTTATCTCTCAGAAATTTTAAGATTTCAGTTTGAACCATCTGTGGACAATGCCATTTCAGTTGGGCCATCAAACCACACCAGGCCTGGAAACGGATGGACTTCCAACACAATTGGATTAGATTAATAAATGAAAGTCTTAGACAAAATAATTAGATACGAAAACATCCCGAAGCTCAAGACTTATAGATGTAGAGGAAGTTAAAGCTAGAAAACATGAGTGGCAAACATGCATTTACCTGCATGAGCTTCAGATCGAGCCCATGCATACACTGAGATATCCAAGTTATCCTTGGCCTTCTTCCGCTTTCTTCCTAATTTGACATCTGCTGAGGATCTTAACCTTGCTTGTCCAGTAGTTAAATGGTTTGCTGAATCCTGCTGAGATTGAATAGAATCTCGTGACTTGCGTTTAGCCCTTCCTTCAGCATCATCATTGCCTTCTAGGAACTGAACCCCACTTCTCTCTGCTGACCACTGACTCAGGAGAGATACTCCACCAGTTGACAAATTAGAAACACCCAATTGCTGCTTGGAATTTGAAAGAAGGGTGATGAGCTGATTCTGCAGTTCTGAGAGGCTAAAACAAGAACACAAAGAAAAAGGTTGATGCTCAAGACACTGTATGGTTTGAAAAAAGGAAAATATATTTCATAAAGCAAGAATATTACTAAACTTTATTTGATGCTTTAAGAGGAAGTAAGAAACAACAAAAATGAAAAATTCTTAACCTACAGTTCATATCTTCTGAGAGCCTCGTCTTTTCCCATTGGTGAAAGATTCTCAGTATCTTCTGAATTATGCTTTAGCATATTACCTGCCAAAACCACCAGTATTTGTAAGTGCATATGATGTCACTCAGTACAACAAAAAGAAATGACAGGAGAAAAATTGTTTTAACTAGCGAAGGCCCTGCTTTTATTTGCATTGCATTATTCATAGAAGTACAACAAATACCTTTAGGCTTTAGGAGCTTAAAGACAACCAGACTAAGGCAAGGTTTATAAAAAGCCATGTAATAATGTTTTTCATATACAAATCTATCAGGATTCAGAATAATATGTGTAGACATAAACGCTTGAACATTTTGGATGAAATACCAATTCTTTGTTTGATCACGAGTAAGCAGCTACCATTACATTTGATCATAACTTCCAAATATTTATCCATCATAGGCCAAAATGAGATCTCTGTTCAATTCGATAGCTACAAATAACATACTTGTTTTTTTACAATAAATTTATAAAATTCCAATTTATTTAAATTTACATCTCCTCCATCATGGCCTTAAAACTATATTCTGTATATTTGACAAAATATTTGAGGATTTGTGTCAATTGACAAGCAGAGAGAAGACAACATTTCAACATTCTTGGTCAACATTGATAAATATCAAAACCATTTTACAACCGATATGTGAAGAATTGCATTTTAATCATCATTTATAAATATCAAAACAACATTAATGACCCCACATTTTCTCAAAAAAGGAACTTTAGACAAAAATATATTCATGGAATACGCATCGAAAGGAAGAATTCTATACTCAACAAATAACTTCTCAAGATAAAATAGGATGGCAAAAGAAGAAATATAATGACTATTGCTCCCCAGTATTAAGTTCTAACATCCGGCTGTAGGCCCCATGAATGCTATTGACCTTAGACTCTAGAGTCTATAACCTTAAGACTTAGAGAGAGATAATAAACTTGAATCGTAAGGCTAAAAGCGGCACTATTAAGCATCCATGTAAAATGCACATATTTTACTGGTCATAAACAATTCAAAAAGGGAAACCCCTGGACAATTCGTCCCCAATCATAATTGTCCTGCTCTCTGCAATTGTAAGTATGAAATATATTATTCAAGAAGAAAGGTGACTAAATTCAAAATTATTATAGTTATTGATTAAAACTGATGAGAAATAAAATTGAAACTTTCAAGGCATAAGAAAAACCGCATTTATGCATAAATCCATAGATTTCAATGGTTACAAAGCATTAACAGTGATAACCCGGACATCACAAAAGATTTATTCTTCAGCAATCATGGCTGTTTTATCTGGTGCAATTTACCATTACAATTCTATCAAAACAATTGCTGTAACTGGCTCAAGTAGTCCATGGTATGTACACCACAACACACTGCCACAATACACACACCAAAGATATTCGACGACTCAAACCAGCACATAAATCACTACACAAATCAAAACTTTTGGTATTTTCACATAGAAATTCTTTCTCCAGTCATTCATATCTCCTGTACTTTTATTATATTTTGTCTTTAGGAATGTTCCAGACACTCCAACAGTTTGGTAGCCAGCCACTGACTGTACTCTTTAGTCCCATTGACATTTCATGGTCGTTCGCAGACATTATAAAATTATCTTATCCTGTGTTCCACAATGCACATGTACAAACAACAAAAAAAAAAAATATATATATATATATAGGTATCTATTTAGTTTGACTCAAAGTATAGATACATCACGTCAAAAGTTTTCTAGTAGCCACCTTTGATTGTTGTATTCACTGATTTATAAGGCCTACTTTTCCACATTGGCAAAGGCAACACAGAAATATCAAAATGCTTCAAAGCCACTGCCAGGACAATGAGAGGCATTACAAGCAGGGTTGCGGGGGAGCACCTCACGTCCCCACTCCCAATTCGCGCTCCAGACAGGAGCTAGTCGAGAGCGTGCTCCCAACCAAAAAAAGCGCTCCCTGTTTTTTCGGGAGCCTTTAGGGGAGCGTTCGCTCTTTGACTGCTCCCGTCCAAAAAAAGCGCGCACCCATGAGGGAGGGTGATGACATGTGGCGGATGAGGAGAGAGGAAAGGGGAGGGAGGAAAGGGAGGGAAAGGGGAGGGGAAAAATCATAAATAGACCCTCCCCCCTCCCCATTATTCACTTCATCCATTGAGAGAAAGAGGAGCAAGAGAGAGTATGGAGCTTGGAGAGAGGACCTTGGAGGAGCTTGAGGAGCTTGCAAAGGGAGATTGGAGCTTGGTGAGAGAGGAGCTTGGAGGAGATTGGGGAGCTTGCAAGGGGAGATTGGAGCATGGGATCGAAGGCCAAAGAGGTAGGATCTACACTCTAATCTAGCATTTTTTTCATGTTCATTTTTAAATAAATAATTTCTCTATTTCCCATTCCCATTCCTCCATTTTTTTGCACACTCAAAACTTCAAAGTTCAGACATCATGGTTATATGGCTTGGCATTTTCTTCTTCTTGGTTCCTTTTTTGGTTATTATGGTGTTGGAGAGTAGAAGGAGGGTTGATCAAGAAGATGATGAAGAAGCGGGTTATAGTGGATTTGATGAAAACCCTGGAGAGGAGTACCATGGTGAGGAGGAAGAGAGTGAACATGATTCAGCCCAAAAAACTAAACAAGACCAAACCCCATTGTGGAAATATGTTTCTAGGCTTGAAAGAGGGAAAGGGGGTGGAACCACTAAATTTAATTGCCCCCATTGCAACAAAACTTACAGAGGTTCATACACCCGTGCCAGAAGGCATCTCTGTGGGAAAAGGTCATGGGATGAAATAAACCAATAGGAATCAAAACTTGTGCAAGTGTGTTAGCAACAAATAGAGCCAAATACATCAAGGAAGAGGAGGAAGCCCAATACAAATCTAAAAAATCAAAGGGTTTCTTTGAACATAGCTCACAATCACATCAACATGCACAAAGAACTCCTTCAGCATCCTCCCATGGTAGTGGATATGGAGGTGCAAGACCAAACATCTCTTTAAAGCGTAGAACCATATCATATTACCTTGATTAAGGGTGTAGGAATGATGTGGATTCAAAAATTTATCTGTTTCTCTATGCATGTGGGATACCATTCAATGTTCTTCGCTCACCTTATTGGCATGAAATGGTTTCTGCCATAAATGATGCCCCTAAACGATACAAGAGCCCTGGGTATGACAAGGCTAGAACTGTTGGACTTAATCATGAAAAAAGCAAAACTATCACATTCTTTGAGTAGAATGACAAATTCTTGGTCTGAGCATGGGGTGTCCATTGTATCTGATGCATGGACAAATGTAAAGGAAAAACCATTGATAAGTGTTCTTGTTGTGTCTGTTAATGGTGCCATCTTTCTTTCAGCATATGATTACTCAGAGAAGTTCAAGACCGGAATCAACATTGCAGAACCATTACTTGAAACAATTGAACGTATTGGGCCATACAATATCATCCAAGTCATCACTGATAATGCTGCTAATTGTAAGGCAGCGAGAGCAATTATTGAAGATATTAAAATTTCAAGCATATTTTGGTCCGGGTGTTTGGTTCACACAATGAACCTTTTGATGCATGATATTATTAAGAAAAAAAAACAACAATACAAATGGATTGGTGATTTGTACAAGAGAGGCAAACAAATGATAAAATTTATTACAAATCATAGCAATACCCATGGGCTTTTCCGCAATCACTCAAGATTGGAGTTGTTGAAGATTACAAAGACTAGATTTGCTAGCTATTACCTCACCTTCAGGCGTCTTTTGAAGGTAAGAGAGTCATTGGCTAGCATGGTATCAAGTCCACACTGGTAAGTATTAAAGGAAAGGGCTACAAATGTAGCTAACAAACAAGGTTTTCAACAGGTGGAGGAGACCACTCTTGATGGTCTATTTTGGGCACGTGTAAGGCAAGTATTGGAATTCACCAAGCCCATTTATAACATGATTCATTTTGCAGATACAGATAAACCAGTGATTGGGGAGGCGTATGAGCAGATGGATACCATGTTGGGGCCAATTAAAGATATTGCTTAGAAAGATGATCCCAACTTGTATACACTGATTCACAATTGTGTGTGTACACAGTGGAATATACTTAATGTTCCACTACATGCCTTGGCATATATCCTTATGCCAAAATACTACTCTCCATCTTCGTTGGACCAACCTGCACCTGGGGGTGGGGTTAGGGTCAAACCCCATACAGATCCAGAGGTATCTACAGGATACAAGCAATAGATAAGTGGTACCTGACAGGGACGAGTGCGTTAATCTGCATCTTGAATTAGGCAAATACTTCAGTTGCACTGGTTTGTTTGGTTCTTTGCATGCAATGGAAGATAGAGACAGATTTGATGCTCTCACATGATGGGAAGCATATGGCGGCATGCGACTTTTGCCAAAATTGGAAAAAAAATTCTCTCACAGGTTGTAAATACTTCTTTTGCAGAGAGGTGTTAGAGCACCTCCAGCGTCATACATAATGTGAGAAGAAACAAACTCAACGAAAACCAGGCAGAAAGCTTGGTTTATGTGCACTACAACTTGAGGTTGTTGAGTCATTATTGTGATTGGGCTTATGAGGATCCAACATATAAAATTTGGGACAACCACCCAGAGGATGATAATTTGGAGGATGGCAGTATACATCTTGAAGAACCGGAAGCAAAATTTATGCAAGATGAAGATGAAGCAACAACAACCATGCCACCCCCACCATCCAGTAGCAGTGCTCGAGTTCCAAGTCTTGTTCCTTTGTTGTCGCCGCCTCCATGTACATCCACACATGGAGGGCATTTGCCTTCTGGCTCTGGTCGTGGGACTGTGCAGGAAGAGACTCCTATAAGACCACCACAACCTGCTCAGAAATTAGACATTATTCGTGGCGACAAGAGGAAGATGTAGATGATAGATTTACTTGTCTTTTCTAGTTTCTAGTAGTTTTAACTTTTAATAGTTGTTGACTCTTTCATATTTATTATGATATTTTTTGTAAACAATATATGAAAATTAAAGTTTGAAGTTTGAAGTTGGCAATTATAACTCATTGGTAATGAATTATGAATATGATGCTTCGTGAAAGTTGTTTCATTTCCTTTCATTTCATGTTATATATTCTTTGTCGTAATGGTTACACTTAGCTTACAAGTACAACTTTGGTGATCAATTATGATAAATGTTATATATTGAAATTTGAAAGCTTGAAATTTTAAGATTGATGAATCATGAGACTCATTATGTTTTATGTTACTAACTTGTGGAAGTGGTTGATGAAGATTATAACTTCTAGATGATTGTTGTTATATGGTTCAATCTATGTTTTTTATGCTTTTTATATCTAATTCATCATTTTACATGCTTTTGTTGATATATATATTATATAAAAAAAACGCTCCCAGAATCACTCCCAAACTGGGAGCTTCTGAAAATGTCGCTCCCGCTTCTGCTCCCACTCCCAAGTAACCTTGATTACAAGTAATCAAAATGATTTTACCATATTCTAAGAGATGAACCCACTCATTCTGGACGCATGCATTTCTCATTCTTTAACGAACTAGCAGAGTTTCAATGAAAAGGCTTTAGAAGCAAACATGTTTCCATCTTCCAAAGTGTTTCACAATCATGAATGTAAGTGTTGAACATTGATTTCACCCAAGATCACAAGTTTATAGTAATGACAATGAAATAGATCAAAAAGAAAGAATGTTTGCACATGATTTCGATGCATAGGACAAAAAGAACAATCACAGCAACATTCATGAGCATTGAGAACACAGTGGATCCCAAGAATCTCATCCTCAACTCATAGTCTACTTACATTATATACATATGACCAGTAGAAGTTATGATGCATAGACAAATGCTATTATCTCCACTCACAATGATGACTCAATTCAAAATAGGGGACCACATCATATGCATAGAGATCTACGAGCCCAACAGTTGGGGATAATGTTAATTTTAGGTATGTTCTATCCTTAGAGCAATTTATTTCAATTTTCACAATGAGCTCAATATCTTTTCCAGATTAGCAATCGCACTAGCATTAAACTAAATTGCAGATAGAACATAAACATAGATCGCAGAAGACAAGCCAAGACAAGAGGACACAAGATGTGGCGCTAGCCAGGGACAAACCCCAATGTGGGGAAACCCTTGATCAATTCTTCTTATATGTTCTTCAATAGTTCAGCAGAGAGAGAGAGAGAGAGATAGTACATTTACAACAGAAGTCAACACTTTGACTTATCTTAAATAAGAGCATAGATCATCTCTAAGAGGATGATACATAAGGTAGTTGAAGCCTGAACTCAGTTGAAGACATGCTGCTTCAACTAATTCTCCCAGGTGACTCCATCACCCATCATAGTGTTGCACCTCGTCATCATGTTGCACCTCACTGTGCTGCATCGTGCTGCACTCATCATCACTATGCTGGACCTCATTACCATGTTGCACACATCATATTGTTGCACCATGATTGCTTGCAGTCCCATGCAAGCACCATGTCCTTGCTATCCCATCTACCATGCTCCACCATGATTACATTTGTTGTTGTCCCAGTGTTTAGCATTGTTGTGCCATGTCATAGCTCGCTATCCCAAGTACCAAGCTCCAACAAGCACCATGTCCTTGTTGTCCCATCTACCATGCTCCACCATGATTGCATTTGATGTTGTCCCACTGTTTAGCATTGTTGTGCCATGTCATAGCTTGTTGTCCCAAGTACCAAGCTCCAACAAGCACCATGTCCTACTATACCACTTACCATGCTACTGTCCCTTGCAGCACCACATTGTTGTCCCACTGTTTACCATTACTACTGTTATCCCAATGTGCTTTGGCTGCCATATGTCATTGCTGCTCCTATGATTGCTTGTTGTCCCATTTGTGTTTGCAGCACCGTGCTTGTTGTTGTCCCATTGTAACCTACAGCAACCCAACAATCATGCCCCAAAACATACCTTGAACAACCTTAATGAACTCCGGCCTAGTCAAGGTAGATGGTTGCCTCCTCATGCTGTTGTTCTGAGCATATGCCAACCCCTAACACTTCCATGGTAGCTCTGTTGCACACTAACAGCCTTCCAAAACAGCCTTACCTTACCTTTTGCTGCCCTCAAACAATCTGTAATTCTCCTTTCCAAACTCAGCTCCCTGCAAGTATGAACAGACCTCATTTAGAATAGCGTATGGCAGTGAATGACTGCATCTAGGGTATTCTAGGACAGCACCATTAGGCCTCTCCATACAGCGTTATGTTCCTCCTTTTCTCAGCCTAGGAGCTTGCCCTCTCGGCCCTAGAACCTTGGCCCTCCATCCATCAATCCAGTCACTTGAAGTGGCCTGCGGCTAGGGCATTGTTTAGACTCCTTCATAGCTACGTTAACACTCCTTCCATGACTGCGTTAATGGTAACAACATCTTCTTTAGGTCAGCTTATAGGTCCCTTCCATAACTGCGGTTTGATTTCCATTAGGGCAGCGTAGATCAACCTCCTTCCCTCCTGCACTTAGGGCTTCCTCTCCTAGATTTCTCTTCCACTAAAACCCAAAGCGAGTGGAGAGAAATCAAGAGTGAAGTGTGTGTGAAATGACTCTCAAGTCATCTCCTTTTATACTAAAACGTTGAGCACATTTCGGGGTTATTTGGTTGCTAGCCGACCTTGACGAATTGTCTTATAACACAAATAAATTCATAACTCCATGAATACTTATCGGAATCGGATGATCTTTAGATCAATCCTACACCTCTCGATGAGAGGAGTCCAAGAAAAATATCAGCTGCCATAAATAAGATGCCCACATGGATTTTGGCCCTAGTTGCCAATTTTAACAGATAAGCATTCACCCAGCAAATTAAGACATCCCGATGATATCTTCGTAATAATGAGCTTATCATTTGAACCACAGCCCACTCATAAAAAACAAAGTAATTGCATCATCTAATAGTTATTCCATCAACCAAGTATAAATGTCACTACGGGATAAATCATAATACCATCCAATTCAAAGCACATCATAGTGACTATTTGGAGCCAAATGTGAGCCCAAGTTTTAAAGTTTTAGAAATTAAAAATAGTAAGGCATTGGTACATGTCATTCATGTAAAATGATGTAGAAATTTGGTGTGTAGACCCAACCCGGTTTCAAGTTGTTAAAATTGGAAACTAGGGTTAAATTCCACCTTGGGACAGCTCATATGATGGATATGATTATTGCATTGGATTCCTTACTTTGAGAGATCCAAGTTTGATATAAAGATCATCTCATTCGAACAAGCAAAAGTGTGATTTTGAATTTATTCTCTCACATGTACAAATTGTTAAGGTCGGCCTCAACCTAATGTAGGCTAAAGAGGCCCAATAGATGTGTCTCTTCACCCACATCAAAGTGTATAAATAGAAGAGACCTCTCTCCTCATTTGGAAATCGTTCACTCAACAATTCTTCTCTCTCTTAAACAGATTGGTTCGTACAGCTTGAGGATCTTCTCTCTCTCTCTCTCACACGTGCGACTAGGAGGACTATTTTTCTAGGCTGAAACAGAACCGAGTTTTTCAGACTGTTGACCAAAAATCAATGTCTTTGGAATTGTTTGACTAGCGTTGACTGCAAGGCTGACTGTTGTTTGACCGAGTTTGACCAGCATTTGTGGCACTGTATTGGGTTGACTTTGACCCTTAATGGAGGCCGAATTAATATGCCTTTGACCGAGCTTCAAAGGAAGTGACTTGCTACTAATTTGACCAACGTTGACTTTCTGATTAGGGTTGAAGTTTGACTGCAGAATTTGACAGGGCTAATTTGACTTTGTATTGGGATAATCTATTTGACTTTTGTACTCTCTCTCTGTTGAACTATTGAATAATAATAAGAAGATTTGATCAAAGGGTTTTCCCCACATTGGGGTTTTTCCCTAGCATCCGCCAAATCTGGTGTCCTCTTCTTGTCTTGGCTTGTCTTCTGCATATGTTTTTATGTTCTATCTGCATTTACTGTCAATGTGATTAATGGTTAACGTGATTGCTACTGGAAATTATTGGAAATTGTCTTTGGGTTGCTAAAGGAACATTGAAGTAAATTGTGCTAAGCGTAGAACATACCATTGTTATCTAAAATTAACATGGTAGCAGAGCTCAGGTGAAGACAAAGCCCAAGAAAGGGTGAGGAAAGCAATTACTAAGGGAAGTTGTTGGACAAGAATTTGAAGTTAGCCTCAATGACTGTAAGGGCTTTTCAAGATTTTAATGTAAGGTCTGTACAGGATTTTTACAGACATTGCAGAAAAACAATAAAGGCTTCTAAAATTAAACATCATGAGCCTGTGATAAAATTCCCTGAATTTTATAAATTTAACTAACAGAACTTAAGAAAGTACTTACCTATAATCCTGCGGTTGATGATGCCAGTGCCTCAAACTGCTCCTGCTTCGGTTACCAAAAGACTGAAACCACCCAGCCAAACTGAGCAGAACCTCGCTTACTCAGTCCAGTAAGCTTCTTAGCTGAAGCAGACTGTTCCCCCGTGCCCAGAAACCTCAAAACAAGCAAAGCTCAATCGTAGCTCAATCGTTCCTCATGAACTCTGTGTATTTTCCTCCTGCCCCCCCTACCTCCAACCGTCCCTTCCTTCTTATAAGTTTCCATTTACCAACTTTCTCCATCTCCGTGTCCAAATTATGATACGTGTAAATTTTTTATAAATCAAATATGATTTTATTTTATTTGAATATCTTAATTTGAAATAAAATTTATTTATTTATTTTAATGATTTAATTTTAATTTATTTAATTTATAATTTATAATTTTATTTAATTTATAGTTTATAATTTAATTAATATTATTTAATTTCATAATTTTTAATTTACTATAAGTGGGTCATTACAATGACTACTACATCTTACTTCAAACCCAACTATCATGCATGGAAGATGTCTATGGATTTGACTTCGGAAGAAAATGATGTTATGGACTATGTCAAAGGAAGAGTGGTGGAGCCTCCTTCAAGTGCACCCGTTGCTGCAAAATCAAAGTACAAGAAAGGTGAGGTCAAAGCTAAGAAAATTAGTGTTGATTCTATTCACAAGCCTTTGGTTGCCTATATTTCTGATTTGCAAACATCTAAGGAGAAGTATGACACGCTGGTTGGGATGTTCAAAGTAAATAATGCAAATCAAGTTCTCTTTCTCGAGAACAAGTTGAAAGACATCAAGATGGATAGAGGAAAATCCATTCAATCCTATTTCATGGGGATTACGAAATCAAGAATGATCTCCTATCTATTGGAGAAGTTGTTGGTGATAGGGAGCTCACTCTTATTGCACTTGGAGGCCTTACAAAAGAATGGGATGTGTTTAACACTACTATCCTCAACAATGACAGGATTTAGGGATTTGATGAATTATTATCTAGATGCACTCAAGAAGAAATAAGGATGATGGAAAGAGGCAAACCCTCAAATGGAAACAATCCTACCGCCTTCTCCGCTCATGCTAAAAGGAAGAACAATGTTGTTCCTAGAAGAGAAGGTCAAGGATTTAAGCAAGGATTCAAAGAAAGAAGAAAAGGAAGATGTTTCAATTGCAACAGGTTTGGCCACTTTGCTAGAGAGTATCCTCACAAGAAGGATACTCCAAGGCAGTGTTGATAATATCGCCGAGATATCGGTGATATTTGGAAATATCGCGATATTTTCGGCAAGCCGATATATCGCCAACCAAATATCGCGATATTTTATGGGTTTGAAAATATCACGAGATTTCCGATATATCGCCGATATTTCGGAAAATATCACCCGGTGACAGCGAATTCTTTCCGCGCGGCCTATCAAATTCGATTTTTGGTTTTTTTGATGTCATTTTGTTTTTCTGAGCGCTGGAGAAGGAATGTGGTTGTTGCCAAGGAGGGTTTGAACGAATCCATAGCCATTATTGCCAATTTGCCACCAAGAACGAAGATTTCTCTAAGCTGCAAGTGCCAAGAACAGTGAGACATCTCATTCTTCCCTACAATCAGTTTGCTTGGTTTTTGTTTTCCATTTCAAAATGCAAGGGTTTTAAATTTATCACCATAGTGTGCACTGTGTAGGAGAGAGATGCATTGAAACTCTTTGCAAAACATAGTGATTCTCACTGCTCAGAACAAACATATATTCCAAAGTTCCAAACATTAATTGCTACATCTGTTTCAAAAGATTGCACAAGTCATCAAGGTTTGTCACTATGTTTTAATTGCTGCCATCATAGATCACTGTTAGTGTCAAAATTTCAAATTATTACCACTGTTAAGATTCTTCAATTGGTGATGGAAGGGAAGGCTATCCTATTCCTAGAGAAAAAGAAACAGCTTCACAGTAGATTAGAATGGAATGAAAATACTGGACAGTGGATAATTAAGTAATGAACTAGTTTACCTGTTCTAAATTTTTGATCCATATATGACCAAAATCAGTAAAATCATGACCAAAATAGGTCCAAAAAATAGAACAGTTAGACAATTCCTTCACATGACAGTTTTTTTACCTTCTTGTTGAAGTGCATTTTGAATAATAATTGAAGTAAATGGCTGATCTTCATCTCACTAAAACAGATTGAAAATCCATTTCTATTTCACATCAGATTGGAACTATTAACTTAAGAAACTCTCCATGCCACTGTCATGGCCATACATCATCATCGAGTTACTTAGAGCCTAGAGGATCATTGTTGTCAGGAGAGTCAAGCTCACTATGATGTGTCACATCTATATCAGGCCTGTATAATTGTCAAGTGACAAGTCATCATCAGGTTCATATCACTGTCAAGGTAATACAAATACAAAAGAGGTCACTGCTAGGAGGTTGAAACCGTTGAATACCGAGGTCTAATAATGCACCTACAGCAGTGGTATAATAATTAATTATTAATTAACAGTCACCTCATTTCCTCATTTCCTTGGCATATCATTTGCAATTTTGCATTCACCTCATTTCCTTGGCATATCATTTGCAATTTTGCATTGTTAGGCTCTTTCATTGCTTGGCATCTTTGGTTAAAGTGGCAATTATTGCATGATACAAGCTCACTGCCCTCTTAACTTTTAAGTCTGCTCTTTTTTAAATTTTTCATGCCCATTGCAAAATTGCAAATTTGCAAATAATGTAGCAAAAAAAGTTAAAACTGTTTTGTAAAATGATGTGGTTATTAACTTATTTGTAATTTTGTATTACTTATTAAGTTACTAATTCCAAATTTTTTTTGGTGCTCTAGGTTTCCTTTTGAGTTAGCCCACTACAAAATACAAATATGCCAAAAGCCTTGGACCCATTCTGGGAGTATGGGAGCCCTGATGGTGGGACAAATCGTGCATATCTTACATGCAAATTGTGTGGGACCAAGATGACAGGTGGGATTACACGACTGAAATACCATCTTGCTAGACTCAGTGGACATGATGTTGGGGTTTGTACAGTTTCTAGTCCGGAGCTTATACAAAAATCTCTTGAGGCAATTGAAGAAAAGGACAAAAAGAAGGAAGAGGCGGAAAGAAACAAAGCTGAACGTGCAGGTAGATCTTTCGGGATATCTTCTCCTGATTTTGGTGTTGAGGGTAGTGGGCCTAGTGGCCCTAGTGGGAGGGGCTCCACAACTGGCACACCATCACATGCTACAGCTAGTGTGAGTGCGAGGTCATCATTTTTTGTTCCACGAACAGGAGCTGGAGCACAACCTGGCATAAAATCGCTTGTTAAAAAAAAGGAGAAGCAAGAAGCAGATAGAGTCATGGGGAGGTGTATTTTTTGGAGCGACTTACCTCTCAGCATCACAAAAACCAATCCATTTTGGCAGCCAACGTGTGATGCTATTGCTGTTGTGGGCCCAGGGTACAAAAGTGCCACATATGAGGAGTTGCGGGGGCCAATTCTTCAAGCAGAAAAACAGGACATCAACTCTAGATTGGCGGAGTTGAAAAAGACATCGGAAGTCACTGGATGCACAGTGATGTCTGATGGTTGGATAGATAGGAAGGGTAGGACCCTTCTAAATTTCTTGGTACATTGTCCTAAAGGTACCATGTTTATTAAATCGTTGGATGCATCAGAACATATCAAAGATGCAGCAACGATATGTGAGTTGTTAGATGGGTTCATTCGGGAGATTGGTGTGCAGAATGTGGTGCAAGTCATAACAGACAATGCAGCTAATTATGTGTTTGCCGGCAAAATGCTTATGGAGAGGCATCCCACATTGTTCTGGACTCCATGTGCAGCGCATTGTCTTGATTTGTTGCTTGAGGATATGGGGAAAATCTCCTTCATCAAGGAGGCAGTTGATATGGCTAGGAGCATCCCCAAGTTTATTTATAACCATGCTTTTGTTCGTAGCCTTATGAGGAGGTTCACTAAAAACAAGGAGTTGCGGCGTCCTGCCATCACACGTTTTGCCACAACCTTTATTACTCTTCAGTCTTTGCTTCGATGTGAGTTCGAGTTGAAGCAAATGTTTGTGTCTGATGATTGGCGTAATTGTAGATACAACAGGAGACCTGATGGGAAAGCCATTGCAAAAATGGTGTACTCTGAGACATTTTGGCGTGGAGTAGAAGAAGCATGTGCAGTTAGCGAACCTATAGTAAAGGTTCTTAGATTGGTGGATGGAGAGAAGCCTGCAATGCCTTATTTGTATAAGGGCATGGATAGGGCCAAGGAGGCCATTCGTTCCTATTATGCAGACAAGGGTTCTGCTGGCCTTGATAGGCAGATGATGTTATGGGATGTGATCGATAGTCGGTGGACAGGGATGCTTCATCGACCCATTCATGCAGCAGCACTCTTCCTCAACCCCGCATTTTCATACAAATGCAACTTTGATTTTGATGGCGAGGTGATGGAAGGGCTCCATTCCTGTATTCAGAGGATGGTACCTGATCCTGAGCTTCGTAGCAAAATCAATCGCGAGATACAGTCTTATCGGGATTGTGTTGGCCTATTTGGCTTTGATGATGCCATTAGGGAAAGGACCCTCTTCATGCCACGTAAGTGACAAGTCATCCCTCATTAGAAATTAGAATTTTAAATTTAATTATGTTTTAACTTTTAAGTTTTTGAATTTTTTTTTTCATTATTTTGTTGTAGATATTTGGTGGCGAAGCTATGGTGCAAGGGCACCAAATTTGCAAAAATTGGCTATACGAATCTTGAGTCAAACATGTAGCTCTTCAGAGTGTGAGCGCAATTGGAGTGTATTTGAGAAAATACATGCCAAAAATCGCAACAGGTATAACTTTGAACTCAAGCCTTCAGTTGAGCAATTACACTTATTGTAATTTTTAATTTTTAATTTATGACCTTCAAGTGTCAAGAGTCAAGAGTCAAGACTCATTACTTTTTTTGACACTCTTACAGGTTGGAGTTCGCACGCCTCAATGATTTGGTGTATATGCATTACAACATCTGACTTCGAGTGAGGCAACTAGAATCACCAATGGATCCAGATGCCATTTCCTTAAACAATATTGATGTATTGTCTCCGTGGAGGGTGGAGTCAGAGGAGCCCATATTGGAGGAGTCACCTTCATGGTTAGAGCCAGTGGCAGATGATCCATTAGAGCACGGGCAGCAAGAGGCGGACTCGGAGTCAGAGGAGCAGCAGCACTTAGAGGAAGAGCAGGAGGAGGAGGAGGACACTACGGGAGCATCAACATCAACACCATCTGCTATAGATAAAGGAGAGCATAGCTCCATACCTAGCACTCATTATTTGACATTAGGTGCATAGGCAGGGTCAGGGCCTTCTACTACTAGGGGCAGGCCTGGCAAACAGCCCATCATGTTTTCCCGTAAAAGGGGGAGAAGGCAGTAGATAGATAGCTGCTAGTTTTATTTGTTATGCTACATGTAACTCATGATGATGAGATACTTTTATATATGTGATGCTACTTTGTATTGGTTCTCCACATTTGAGTCCTTGAATGGACAATTATCAGGGATCAGCAGGATTTGGTATCGCCTTTGATATATCATTTCTATTTGACATCATATATATCAGTGTTTTCTTCATATTTATGTGCCAATGTGTTTATTTCATGTTGTTATTGCTTTATATGTTTAAAAATCTGAAGAAAAAAAATGAATATATTATGCGTTTTTTATGCTTGCCGATATTTGCCGATATTTTCGCCAATATTGTCGATAAGATATTTTCTGGACCCTCGCCGATATTTTCTCGATAGCGATATTATCAACACTGCTCCAAGGGATGATGACAACAATAACCAAAGCAACTATAATGGCAATGGCAATCAAAGGAACAACAGATTCAACAACAACAAAGGAAAAAGGAATGCTCCCGCTGCTCGATATGGAAATGGTCGTCCTCCCAAGAAGATGAGGAACTACAAGTATGAAGAAACTAATATTGTAGATAAGCAAAAAGAATTTTATCTTATTTCTGCCCTCACTGCTGCCTCTCCTCTAGATACATTGGATCATTGATTGATTGATAGTGGTGCCTCAAGGCACTTCACTGGGTACAAGGAGGCCTTCTCAAACTTAGTTGAAAAGAAGACAAATATGGAGATCATACTTGGGGATAATGCCACTTATCCCATGAAAGGAATTGGGATTGTCACACTTCACTTAAATCAAGATCAAACCCTTCATTTACAAGAAGTGTTCTATGTACCTGATCTAAAAAAGAACCTGCTCTCTATTTCTGCGATGGAAGATAAAGGTTTCAAGGTGACATTTGTTGATGGGAAGGTACGTGTTTGGCAAAGGAACCAGAAAGATGCATTTACACTTGGATTTAGAGTTGAAGGTCTCTATCAGGTTGGAGGAAGTCTGTTGAGAACAATGACTTGCGATACTTCTCTTCAATCCGAATTATGGCACCGGAGATTTGCTCACCTTCATTACAAAGCCTTACAGATATGCCCGAATTCAACATAGATCATGAAGGAGTTTGTCATGGTTGTGCAACTGGAAAACATACAAGTGGACCATTCCCCTCAAGTGAAAGTCAAACTATCGATATTCTTCAATTGATCCATTCTAATCTATCAGGGATGTTGCACGTAACATCTTTGGGAGGATATTTGTACTATGCATTTTTTGTGGATAACTTCTCTCGCAAAACATGGATCTATTTCTTAAAGAAGAAGGATGAAGTGTTCAAATGGTTCCGCTCTTTCAAAGCCTTGGTCGAGAATAAAACAAGGAAGAAGATCAAAATATGGAGGACCGATAATGGAACCGAATATGAGTCAAATGAATTCAATGACTATTGTAGAGAAGTTGGCATTAAGAGGGAGACCACTATTGCATATACTCCTAAGAAAAATGGTGTTTCTGAAAGGAAGAATCGAACTATCATAGAAGCCACCTGTGCCATGCTTCATGACCAAGGCTTACCGAAGTTCTTATGGGGAGAAGTTGTCAACACCGTTGTGTATGTTCAAAATAGATGCCCACATCAAGCATTGGACTTCAAGACACCCGAAGAAGTTTTCACCGATAAAAACCTGATATTTCTCATTTTAGAATTTTTGGTTGTCCAGTATATTTTCACGTGTCGAAAGGGAAAAGAAACAAGCTAGATGCATCTGGGAAGAAAGGAACGTTTGTGGGTTACAGTAAAACTTCGAAGGCATATAGAATCTATGTGCCTGGTCAAAGAGAAGCGGAAATAAGTCTTAATATCACTTTCGACAAAGATTTTGCCCTTGGGAAAGTCTAATGTCTTCCTATCCCTAGGAAGGACAATAATGATGATGCAGGAAAGTAGGATGAATCTCCGAAAAATGATCTGATGCCCGATGTTGAAGGTCTGATGGATCCCATTGATCCACCTCCTAGTGAGCCCTCTACTTCAAGAAATAGACCGTTGTCGCTCAAAGATACCCTTGAAGATGCCGAGAGACATGTTGTACCAAGGGGGACATTTCGTGAAAGCAAGAAATCGAGCAGGTAACAAGGGTACTTAGCTACTATGGGTACCATAGTTCAATCTGAGCCATGTACATTCGAAGAAGTCGTGAAGCATCAATTTGGAGTGATGCAATGAACGAGGAATATGAGTCAATCATGAAGAATGATGTCTAGGATGTGATTCCTAGACCCAAGGACAAGTCAGTGATCACTTCAAAATGGCTTTACAAAATCAAACATGGAGTTGATGGGAGTGCTGAAAAGTTCAAGGCCAGGTTCGTTGCTCGAGACTTCTCTCAAAAGGAAGGAGTGGACTATGATGAAATATTTGCATCGATTGCCAGATATACCACTATTTGTTCGATCATAGCCCTTGTTGCCTCTCAAGGATGGAGCCTACACCAAATGGTTGTCAAAATTGCCTTCTTGCATGGCTCGCTTAAGGAAGAAGTCTATGTAGAACAACCCGAGGGATTCGAAGTTCAAGATCGTAAGACACATGTATGCAGGTTGAAGAAATCCCCTTATGGGTTGAAGCAAGCCCCCAGGGCTTGGCATGAGAGGATAGATAGCTATCTTATGAAGCTGGGCTTTACAAGGAGTGAAGATGACCCGAACCTACACTTCAAGGTTGAAAAGGACAGGCCTCTCATTCTGGTTCTTTATGTGGATGATCTTTTTTTGATAGGTGCAGACCCTCTCATTCATCAATGCAAGAGGGAGTTGGCTTCTGAATTCGAAATGAAGGACCTAGGATAGATGCACTACTTCCTAGGGTTGAAGGTCTGGCAAAATCCAGGTGAGAGTTTCCTTTCTCAAGGAAATTACATTGTGAAGCTTCTAGAGAGATGTGGGATGGTGGATTGCAAGTCCTTGTCTACTCCGATGGAACTCAACTTCAAGAAGCTATGTGGAAGTGTTGTTGGGCTCGGATTAGCGAACCCTTCCGAGTATCATCAACTTGTGGGGGCCCTGATGTTCTTGGTAAACTCTCGTCCTGACATATGCTTCGTTGTGAACACGTTGAGTCAATTTATGGTCGAGCCTCATCACATTCATTGGATTGTTGCTAAGAATCTCTTGAGATATCTCCGGGGCACAATCCACTATGGACTGAGATACACTGCCAAGAATTTGAGGCTACATGGATATACAGATGCTGACTGGGCTAGCAGTGTGGTGGATCGTAAGAGCACGTCTGGGTGTTGCTTCTCTGTGGGGTTTTCTTCAATATCTTGGATGAGTAGGAAGCAAAAATCGATTCATTTAAGCACCGCCAAGGTCGAATTCATTGCTGCGAGTATGGCCTGTAGTGAAGATGCTGCGAGTATGGCCTATAGTGAAGATGTTTGGTTGAGGAATCTCTTCAGTGAGCTATTTGAGCACGTGTTGGATACCACCGTGACCTTCTGCGACAACCAGAGTGGGATTCGCCTTTCAGAGAATCCCATGTTCCATGACCGCTCCAAGCACATTAATATCAAGTACCACTTTATCCGGGATATGGTACAACAGGGAGCAATAAGGCTCCAACACATCAAGACGGATGCGCAAGTTGCAAACGTTCTCACGAAGCCCTTAGGGAAGGTCAAGTTCTTAACCTTCCGAGAGAGACTTGGAGTCGTGAACACTTAGCTCTGGGAGCACCTGGGTGCTTGGGGTACTTCTTGGAGCTAAGAGCAACCATAGGGTGAGTGGTTCACCTTCCGCTAGTGGTGTGCTATGTACAGGGTGAGTGGTTCACCTTCCCTGTGATGCCCCATGATGGTTGACATGTGTGTAGGGTGAGTGGTTCACCTTCCCCTATGATTGACATATGCATAGGATGAGTAGTTCACCTTCTCCTATGGCATATAAGCAGGATGAGTGGTTCACCTTCTCCTGTCAATGCCCCAGCATACATCCTACCCATGGAGTCTAGGACCCATGGGAAGTACCTCTCATCTGGCCAATGAGTTGGGAAAAGTGGTTAGGGACCATAGCACTACCAATGGATGCCTTGTGTACTGTCGTACTCCCTATGACTAGGATGCATGGTGTTCAACAACTTGATATGGAATCAAGCACTGACTTTTGTCAATGGAAAGTGGTAAGGTCTTGTGACTCACTCTCGATCACTTCTTCATTATTACTTCATGATTTAGCAGAGCAATGATAACAGAGATGGTACATGATGACAGGATCGCATGATGATGACATGGATTGGCAGGTGGAATTTGTTAATCAAGGTTGTCATTGATGTCATGTCAGTATGGCATTGGCCGAGATGGAAAATATTCTTGAGATGCCTAGTTCCAAATGATGATGTCACAACTCTTATTTGATAGAGATGCCATTAATGAAGATGTCAAGCTATTAATGCCTCTTGTTGTCCTAATCACCCTCTGCACTAAAACTTTCAAAGAGTAGTCACAAAGAAAAATATATTTTGACACCTTGGAGGCATCGTTTGTAATGGGACTTATACCATCTTATAGAGTATATTTTTCCTTTTCTAATGACTCCTTACTTGCCCTCAAACTCCCGGTGGTTGAGGAGATAATGAATTTTTAAGTTCGAAAAAATTATTTGGCAGCCTAGCCGACCTAAAAACCAGTCATTCAAGTCGCCCTGCTCCCAGAAGATGTGTCCCTTCATTTCAAAGTCAAATTCATATAAATAGAAGCTCAGACTGTCATTTTTACTTACTGATTTTCGGTAAAGATTTCAGAGATAAGGCACAGAGAGGCACAGAAGAAGAGAGGTCGAGGAGAACAAAAGATATTTCTGTTTAGGCTAATTTATGGGTTATCTTTTCAGCACAGACTACAGAACAGTCATCTTGGAGACCTATAAAGAGCTCGGACTATGTCTTGGGTCTATGGAACAGTGGCCAACAACCTATGATACTTCGGAACTGTGGACAAGCCTTTTGTGGAAGGGTTGGAATAGTGATTACTGCCTTCAAGCTCGGACTTGGTGCGGACTTCGGCGCAGAGAACAGTCACAAGTTTTAGAGACCTTGGACCTGTGGCTCCTGTGAAAAAAAATTCGGATATGTAGCACTAGAATTTCATATCTGTGACCTGTAGCATTGCAACTTCGAACCTATTTTTAGTGCAGAAATTATAGTCCTGTTGACAAGGCGAGTTTTCGCTATGCCAACAAGGGGAACTAACCCGATTGCAGACCCCAATTAGATCTACTTTCGTTTGGAATGGCTAGTTCCAACGGGTTTTAAAGGATCCCGTAAACTGTTATATGCGTTGAACGATTGCTTCTTGGAGGAAGACTTCAATTAAATCCACAAAGAGAAACAGCTAACCTATAAGTATCAAATCCTATCTACACTAATTTAACTACTTATGCTAATCCTAGCTATTCTAATCTATCCTGCAGGAGCATAACAAAAAGAGATTAAACATCATATATAGATTCCAAGTCCAAATGAATCAATTACTAGTTCATAGATGAACAAGGCTGTATTAAATCTTTATTGCAATCTAATTACTTATACAGGAATACACATTCCTTTCCATACAAATAACACTTGCAACTGATGTTTAACAAGGTTTCGAATCAGCAACCTTTCATGAATTAACCATGGTAACAAATCATATTTGAATGACCAAGACTAGTCCCGAACGGTCTGTTATCAATATGCACAAAAACAAAACATATTTATATTTATGCCAGCGACAACAGTCTGATTCTAAACACATGAAAGAAAGGAAAATAGATCTCAAAAAGGCTCTTTCTCAACCAAACAGTCTTCTTTATTCACAATAAATCAAAAGTTGTTCTACCCAAAAAAAAGTCCTCCCCTCATCTCTGAAGGTAATATTTATGCCAAAGGAAATGACCCTCGGTCTTCCCTTAACTTTTCACCTCCCTTCTCTTTTCATTATACAAATCAAAATATGTCGACATAGAACCGTCGATGTAACTGCTGACACGTAGAAGGTATATCTGCTGGAGCACTTCATTCCCTGGGAAAATGAATGGATGTTGATTAGAAGAGGATGATTGTGTGTCATCTCTTCATGATGAAACCTGGGACAATTTCATTTTCGGAATACACGGGCAACGCGTGGAAACACGACCGAGAACGCCTAAGGCCGGATCTTTAAACGGAACGCATCTGCATACATGAGCTCTCCGGATCCACTCATGCGTTTTTTACTCCTCACCTACAGAGATAATTAACATTAGTTTTATGATTATGAAACATGACAATATGATCACAAACAAACCTTGCATTCAGCCACAATTTCTATTTAATCTTACAACGCAGAGCAACTATGATTATCAAACCACCGAACCTGTTGTGACATGTATTTTTGTTTCCCATAATATTCATTTTTACTCAAGGATTGCTTTAACAATGCTTCAAAAGCGGACCATTCACTTTACGAGATTTTCCCATGAAAACCCAGACCGGAGCCTTTTATCACGATACACAGGAAAACACGAGAAAACCCACGGTCGGGCCATAAGGCCGAACTTCAAATAATATATACCTGGGCGTATAAGTGCCTTATGTTTAAGCTTTGGGCTCTGCCGATTGCGACATGCGATTGGCTGGACCCGAAATATATATGTGTCGCGGTTCATAATCCCCTCGACTCCGCCGTATAAGACTTCCCTTTGAAAACCCCAACCACAACGTATTATCGCAATACATGGGAATACACAAGAAAACCCGCGGCTGACCATAAGGTCGGAATTGAAATATTATGCACTCGGGTCTAAAGTTATCGCGGGGTCCACTCATCGCCCCTTCGCATTTCGCATGGGCTTCACTTTGGCCGATTGCGATTAGCGATAGGCTCCGGACCCGAAAATATATATGTTGCACTCGATAATATCGTCGGGTCCGCCATATTGCTGAACGCCTTGTCTATGGACCTCGGGTTCCGCCGATTGCGATTTGCGATTGGGGAGCGGACCTAAAAATATATGTGTTGTGGTTAATGATCCCGAAGGGTCCGGTAGATCGCGGTGCGCCCTATATACAAGCCTTGGACTCCGCCGATTGCGATATGCGATGGGCTCCGGACCCAAAATAAATATGCGTTATGGTTAATAATGTCGGCAGGTCCTGTGTATCGTGGTGCGCGGTGCATATCAGTGTTGATTGCGATAAGCGAAAAGGGCAAGTTATGCATGCTTTACAAAGCGAAAAGAGTTATAATGGGAATAAAGATGTGATGGAAGGTTTTAAGGGGTAAAGAATGGGGCGATTATATTTGTGGGCATAGGGAATCGTGAACGTTTATGAGGATTTGAAAGAGTCCCGATGAAAGATATGAATGAAGGGCTAGACTAGGTTGTGGATGAATCATGCAGCAAAGATTTATTAAAGAGGGGTCTTGACCATTAAGAGTTGAGGATTTGACCCGGCACAGAGTTAAAACCCTTGAGATAAAAACAGATCATTCGAAGAAGTGAAAGATCAAACTCATAGTGGACCCATTCAAATTTGCTACTAGAGCATGTTTTAATAGGGTGGTGGTTGTGGCTACAAGCAGTCCTCACAATTCGGATCTGTTGAGTGATAGCTACAACAATTCGGACTTGTAATCATCATATAACCTCGGGTCAGTGAAGCCAACCTTAGAACGATGAATTAAGGCCTTATTGAAGCAGTGTTTGGAAGTAGTTTGAGGTCACTGTCTGAAGCAGTGAATAAAGAAGAGCTTCGAGCATAGGACATAAAATAGCTTGAAGCCTGGACAGTGAAGCATCAAAGCATTGGGCAGTAAAAAAGTATTAAGGCATTGGGCAGTGTAGAAGATTTTGACAAGTGAAGCTTTGGACAATGGAACCTTTGGACCTTGAACAACTTAAGAACTTGAGGGCCTTTGGACAGTGAAGTTTGTTGATGACAATTTGAAGATATCCTTGTAGCAAATATATTGAAGAATTCTCAAAGCAGCGGATTGAACACCCGAAAGTTATCCTTGGATTCATTAAATACATTGTGCATTTCTTGATTGGGTTTGGACTCTGGAGCACATCGACAACACCTTGGAACATCTTCTGGAGACACTTTGAAACTGAACTTGGAGATAACATTGAAGACCATGATGCATCGTTGATGTCATCATGAGGTGATGTGAAGAAATTGTTTGGGTAAGATGAAGAGCAATGCTGACACCTTCTAAGAGAACAAGGTTGTCATTGATAATGTAACATGGAGACCAAAGTGAAGCCTAAGCAAAGATTGACGGCGCTCGTTGAAGAAGACATTGGGAGCTGTGAAGTATAACCAAACATATCTTGATGAAGTAAAGCTAAGGGTTGGAACCTCATAGAAGACAAGGTTGGTGCCTTGGGAAATAGGGTTAGAGCCCTATAGGTTGGAGCCTTGGAAAGTCCAAGTCGGTGCTTAGCATATTACAAGTTGGACCCTGGGAGATTGAAGATTAGTGTTTTCATCTAGGTTTGGAGCCCTACACATATATTGTACTTGATTATTGTAAAGAAGATATTAATAAAAGTATTTATTCTATCATTGTTCATTTTGTGTTCTAAATATAAGTAATTTAACTGTTAAAAGTAACAATTGAAAAGAAATACGGATTCACCCCCCCCTCTCAGTATTTTAAACAGAATTCTCCCTAGTTGAGAGGGAGTGTTAAAATTGGCAACTAGGGCCAAATTCCACCTTCGGACAACTTGTATGATGGAGACAATTATTGCATTAGATTCCTCTTTTCGAGAGGTCCAAGTTTGATATAAATATCATCTCATTTGGACAAGCAGAAGTGTGATTTTGAATTTATTCTCTCACATGTACAAATTGTTAAGGTCAGCCTCAGCGTAATGTAGGCTTAAGAAGCCCAATAGATGTGTCTCTTCACCCACATCAAAGTGTATAAATAGAAGAGACCTCTCTCCTCATTTGGACATCATTCACTCAACAATTCTTCTCTCTCTTAAACAGATTGGCTCGTACAACTTGAGGATCTTTTGTCTCTCTCTCACACGTGGCTAGGAGCACTGTTTTTCTGGGCTAAAACAGAACCGAGTTTGTCACATTGTTGACCCTTACGAATTTGACCGAATGCGCTTTGGAGGTAGAATTTCGCTCTCTTGAGGCCGCATTAATTGGCACAGAAATCGAGGTGTTTGGGACTATTTGACTAGCGTTGACCGCATGGTTATTTGACCACAGGACTGACTTCTATTTGACCGAGTTTGACCATCATTTCTGGGACTATTTTGGGTTGACTTTGACCCTTGATGGAGGCCGAATTAATCTGCCTTTGACCAAGCTTCAAAGGAGGTGACTCGCTGTTGATTTGACCAACGTTGACTTTCTGGATAGGGCTCAAGTTTGACTGCAATTGACTACAAAATTTGACATGGCTGATTTGACTTTGTATTGGGCTCATCTATTTGACTTTTGTACTCTCTCTCTCTACTGAACTATTGAATAGTAATATGAAGATTTGAACATGCCCATACCAAATTCCTTATCACACAGTTACCTACAGCAAACATGTAATGCTGTGATAACACATCTCCTTGCTACGTTATAGGGTTGCCTTTGCTGTGAATGAGAATCTTTGCATAGCTATGAATAAGGACTTCATTAATAGTGGATGAGAGCTCCTTTAGGACTGTGTTTAAGCGTTACTTCAGGCAGCATATAAGGGCCTTCATTTACAGCATATAAAGGCTTCTTCTAGACTGCGTATAAGTGCCTTCTGGAAAGCAGATTAGGACCTTTCCTACCTGCGGATTAGGGCCTTCATTTAGATCTTGGTTGGGCCTTCTTCATACAGTGAAGTAGCCTCCCCTTGACTGCATCTTACTGTGTATAGAAGCCTTCCTCTTGTCTACGGCCAGGGCCCTTTTAGGGCTCTTTTGACTGCGGTTAAGGAAAATTATGACTGCGGATTTAGGGCCTCTTAGATCAGCAGATTAGGGCTCTTTTTAGGCTGCATATAGAAGCTCCCTTTGACTATGTCTAGGGCTAGAGCTCCCCTCTAGGACTGCGGCCAGATCCTCTTTTTCTGCGGCTAGGGCATGGCTTGACCTCCTCTAAGACAACGTATATGCTTCCTCCATCAACTGCATCTAGGGCTTCTCCCTTTTGATCTCTCTAGCCACCAAACCCAAATGAGTGGAGAGAGATCTTAGGAGAAGTGTGTGTGAAAATGACTTGAAGGCCACCTCTATTTATAGTGCAACGTTGAGGTTGAGATGGGGTAATTTGGTTGCTGGCCGACCTTGACAAATTGTCACATAACACAAATAAATTCATATCTCCATGAATACATGTCAGAATCGGATGATCTTTAGATCAATCCTACACCTCTCGACAAGAGGAATCCAAGAAAAATACCAGCTGCCATAAATAAGAAGACCCACATGGAGTTTGGCCCTAGTTTCTAACTTTAACACTCCCTCTCAACTAAGGCGAACTCCATCTGCTAATCCATCAACCAGTCCATACTATCTTTGCCATCAATGCAATGCCATGCACTGCTCCGCTCTGCTGAACTATGAAGAAGAAGAAGTGATCGAGAATGTATCATACCATCCTCTACTAACCCGAAGTCAGTCCCATATAAAGATAGTGTCTCATACCACTCTTACTGATCCGAAATCAGTTCCAAATAAAGACAGTGCCACTCTCACTGATCCGAAATCAGTTCGAAATAAAGAGAGTCTCATACCACTCTTACTGAACTGAAATCAGTTCCAAATAAAGAGAGTGTCTCATACCACTCTTACTGACCCAAAGTCAGTTCCAATTGATCCCAGATCAATATCATCCTGGCATAGGGAGTACGGTAGTACACGATGCGTCCATCGGTAGTACTATGGTCCCTATCCTCATTTCCCTACTCATTGGCCAGATGAGAGGTACTTCCAATGAGTCCCAAACTGCATGGGTAGGATGTCTCAATAGGAGAAGGATGAACCACTCATCCTGCCTACATGGCACCATGGGGTATCCCAGGGGAAGGCTGAACCACTCACCCTATACACAACAAATCACTAGGGGAAAGTTGAACCACTCGCCCTGTACACAACAAATCACTAGGGGAAGGCTAAACCAGTCACCCTATGATTGTGTCTCAGGCTCTCAGCAAGAGAAGGATGAACCACTCATCCTGCCTACATATCAAACCACTAAGGGAAGGCTGAACCACTCACCCTATGGTTCCTCATCGCTCCGAGAAGTACCCCATGCCCCCCGGAGTTCCCAAAGCTCAATATCCATATCATACAGGACCCTCAGGAGAGGGTCTCTCCACAACTCCTAGTCGTTCTCGGCAAGTCAAGAATTTTATCTTTCCCAGGGGCTTCATCTGAATATCGGTGACCTGCACATCAGTCCCAATGTGATGGAGCCTTCTTGCTCCTTGTTGTACCATATCCTAGATAAAGTGGTACTTGATGTCTATATAATTGGAGCGATCATAGAACACGAGATTCCTCGAGAATCAAATCCCACGCTGGTTGTCACAGAAGATCACGATGGTATTCAACATGTGTCCAAACAGCTCACTGAAGAGCTTCCTCAACCAGACAGCTTCACACGAGACCATATTCGCAGCTATGTATCCAGCCTGAGTAGTGCTCAAAGAAACCAACCTCTGCTTCCTTCTCATCCAGGATATTGAAGCAGAACCCAAAGAGAAACAACACTCAGAAGTTCTTTTGCGATCCTCCACACTGCTTTCCCAATCAGCATCAGAATAACAATGTAGTCCCACAGCTCCGGCAGTGTATCTCAATCCATGAGTGATTGTGCCCCGAAGATATCTCAGAAGATTCTTGGCACCAATCCAATGTGAGTGATGAGGCTCAGCCATATGTTGGCTCAACATGCTAACTGCAAAACATATATCCGGACAGGAGTTCACTAAGAACATCAATGCTATTATGAGTTGACGAAACTCAGAAGCATTTCCCAAATCAGTGCCGACAGCACTACCGCATAACTTCTTAAAGTTAAGCTCCATCAGGGTAGTCATGGGCTTGCAGTCCACCATTCCAAATTTGGAATCAAACTCCCTCTTACTTTTGCAAATGAGAGGGTCTGCACCTGACAAAGAGGTCGTCCACATAAAGTACCAGTATGAGAGATCTATCATCCACAACCTTAAAGCAATGGTTTGGATCGGCTTCACTCCTAGTGAATCTCAGCATCATCAAATAGTTATCAATCCTCTCATACCAAGCTCAAGATGTTTGCTTCAAACTATGGAGAGTTTTCTTCAACCTGCATACATGAGATTCTCGATCATGAATCTCAAACCCCTCAAGTTGTTCCACATCTGTGGTCTTGCTATTACAAGACGAGAATGGTCCCCTTGTAAGTTTTCCTTTGGTACATCTCGGGCATGTACCTTCATGCTCTTCTTTGAATTCAGGCATCCCTGACACCATCTGTTTCACATCGGGTAGGGCCTTACAATGAAGATGGATAGACCTCTGGTGCCATTGAAAAGATGTGTCACATGACATGGTCCCTAATGGACTTCCTGCAACTTGATACAAAGTGCCAACCCGAAGCCCAAGAGTAAAAGCATATTTAAAATTCCTTTTCCAAACACGTACCTTTCCATCGATGAATGCCACCTTGTAACCTTTGTCTTCCATTGTCGAAATGGACACCAGGTTCTTCTTGAGATTCGGTACATAAAGAACTTCTTGTAAATGAATCGAGTTACCCTGATCCAATTGAAGAGTAACATTCCCTACACCCTTTACAAGATAGATGGCATCGTCTCCAAGAATAATCTCCAAGTTTGTTTCCTTCTCTATCAAATTAGAAAGAGCTTCCTTGTATCTGGTGAAGTGCCTTGAAGCACCACTATCAATAAGCCAATTTCCCAAAGTGTTCAGAGGAGAGCTAGCGGAGAGGGTCGATATAAGATAATACTCATTTTGCTTATCAGAAACTACATTTGATTCTTCATAACTGGAGTTCCTTACTTTCTTGGAGGGTCGACCATTTCCTTGATGTCCCACATTCCTTTTTCTTTTGCCATTGTACCTATCATTCCTTCGATCATTGAAGATGCTCCTGGGATGATTGAGATCATGTGATGTGTCCCTTCTATTTGGACATTCCCTCGCATAATGGCCAAATTTATTGCAAGCAAAGCATTTGCCTTTCCTTCCACCCTTAGATCTGGACTTTCCATTGAAGTGACCTTTAGATAGGCCACATGACGCTTGCCAATGGAACCTTTGATGATCTTCTTCGCTTTGACTTCAGCCTTGGTGTACTTGTTCTTTGGTGATTGCTCTTTCCCTCTTGCTTGGGCTTTGACTTCACCTCACCTCTGATACCATGTTAATTTTGGGTATGTTCTATGCTTAGAGCAATTTACTTCAATTTTTTATATTAGCTTAATATCAATTCCAGATTAGCAATCACATCAGGATGATAGTAAAGTGCAGATAGAACATAAACGTAAAAAGCAGAAGACAGGCCAAGACAAGAGGACACAAGATGTGGCACCAGCCAGGGACAAACCCCAATGTGGGGAAACCCTTGATCAATTCTTCTTATATTCTTCAATAGTTCAGCAGAGAGAGAGATAGTTCAGCAGAGAGAGAGGAACTATGGGCGGCTCTTCATCAAGAAGAGATCAAACGGGTGTCCAAGGCGGGGAGTAGCGGAAAAGGGGTCAGAATCAAGAAGGAGGAGGAAGAAGAAGATGTGAGTCTCGCATCTGTGGGAAAGAAGGAGAAAAGAAAGAAGAAGGACCCCTTCAAGGTCAAGTGCTTCCATTGTGGGGAAATGGGTCACTATGCGAACAAGTGTCATAGGAAGAATAGCAAAGGAGAGGCTTCTGAGACCAAGGTTGCGCCGACTAAGGCAGAGAAGGAAGTGGAGACTGATGACGATTGTGCCATGAGTGCTCATGCACCTCGAGAGAAGAGGTGGGGAGACATCGAGTTGTGGTCAGACGGACTACAGGCGATGAGCGGCAGGATCCTCGAGGTACCCAACCTCTTGGATTATACCTTGTTACGGGAGCCTCGAAGAGGAGTAGGAGGACTGGCCGATGTCGGTAGAGACGGATGCGGAGGGAGCAACAGAGAGGGCTACAGTGCAGGAGTCCCAGGATAGTGTGCGGCAACAGTGCGAGAGGCATAGAGTTGTTGCAGCAACGTAGAGGTCAGAGAGGGAGAACTTATCAGCGACAGAGGGAGCTTCAGCGTCGGGAGTGTTTCTAGCCTAATAGAGATGTCAGAGTAGGGAGATTAGTTACTTACTTCTCAGTAACTAAGTTGCAGTGCAGCAGTTAGTAGTGGCAATTCTATGAGCAGCACGATGCAGCATGATGAGAGGGGATGCAATGCAGATGTGGCAGTGGCAGTGGCAAGGTCATGGGAAGCAACACGGATGCAAAGGGAGTTGTTGTACGGATGCAGCAGTGGCAATGGCAGGGCCATGGGTAACAGTACATGATGCAACAGTGCAGAGGATGTTGGGCAACGGGCCTAGCATCAGCAAAGGGACCAATGTCGTATGATCAGGGTGATACTCAGTGAGGAGTATTACTAGAGCATAGTCCTCACTAAAAGGGAGTGTTGATTTGGGGTAGCATCAAATGTGCTCTAGCCATGAAAATTGGTGGAGAGGCTAAAGCACATGAGATCTCCAAGACCCAGAAATTGTTTGGGCAGAATCTAACCAATTTGGAAGATATTAAAATAATTAATATTTTTAATGAAGTCCCTAAGTCTAAACTTAGGGAAAATAAAATATTAATGTGAATTAATATAAAACTGAGTTAGAATGGTCCAAAAGTCATGGATCTAGCCAGATCTAATCTTAGCAATTGATTAGGGACTTAATCTCGGTCGTTGAATTGTCAACGAGAAAAGTATAAGAAGAGGCTTGAGAGTCAGTTGGAGAACACACCGAGTTGATCAAGAATTTGATTTTCTAGGGCAAGGCTTGCTGAGGAAATCGAAGGAGTGATCAGAGTTGCAGCTGAGGGGCAGTGAATATAGTAGCAGAGAGGCAGAGATAGCATTGGGAGCATCAGCCAGAAGCCGGGAGAGGGTTGACGCAGAGCCAACTAAAGGCCACGCAGAGGCAGCCAGAGGCCACGCAGATGCAGCAGAGGCCACACAGAGGTAGCCAAGAGCTGCGCAAAGCCTGAGGAGGGCTAGCATGGGAGACACAAAGGCTCCAGAGGCTGACGCAGAGCCCCGAGATGTTGACGCTGGACCAGAGAGGCTGACGTTGGGAGATTTCGTGGGGCAGATTGGAGCTGGAGCGCTGAATAGGGTGACGCAATCCCTATCAGAGTGATAGAGAGCAGCAGAAGTGTTGCAGTCTCGCTGTGGGATCGTTCCTCCGGTGATTTATCCGGAATATCTGTCTTCAACTAAGAGGTACTACTACCGAGGGCATTCTCTGTTGGGTGAGCCATTTCTAGCACCCAGATTGTATTCTGAAACTGCTTAATAATAAAACCCTCTGATAGTTGCACCGGTTTTCCCGCATTGGGTTTTTTCGCGGACATTAGTACAAAAACAACGGTGTCACTTGTGTGCTTGTTTCTTTCAATTGATGATCTGTATGTGTTGATACCATACTTGTATGTATTTTCAGTATTTACATGGTAAAAAATTTGTTAAGTAAATGAACAAGTAGGAAGAAATAAATCAGATAGTATAGGAAGAATTTCTGACGGGTTAGACTTAGAAATTCCAAAAGATTTTGATCCCTGCATCCTCCTTGGACATCAAACTGGCTAATAAATGGACTAAAAGTTACCACAATCTCCAGCAAATTTACCTCCCACTAAGTTCAGAAATTCCTCCTTATGGTGGCACTCGAATTCCACTAAAGAAGAGATCGGAATTCCCGCTTGGGAATTCCTTGTGCTAAAGAGCACAGGTTGTCTTGGCTAAGCATCTCAAGAGAACTAGAGTTGATTTGTAAAAATGATCAAAGATGCCAAATGGAGGCCCCCAAGCTCTATTTATAATTGTTGGTCCTCTCTCCCTTCGTAGTCCCCACCTTCCCCTAATTCACACCCCTTCCTTTCTCTTTCTCTTCTCACTAGTGTGAATTGCCACTTGGGTCGAATTTCTCTCCTTGTGGTCCCCACTCTCCACTAAAGTTGTGATTTCCCTTTTTCCTCCTAAAGTCCCAATGCCGGAATTGCCTCCTCTTCCAAAAATCGTCTCTAATGTGGAAAATCAAAATTGGGGATATTACAATCCTCCCCACCAAAAATTGCTTGTCCTCATGTAATGTATGAACAAGTGCCCTCTCTGACTGTTGATCACCACCAATAATACCAGGGTCCCAAATGTACCATTGAGTCATCCTTGATCTCTGCACTATTTGGTCGTGAAGGAATCCCTCGATACCCGAATCCCAAGCCATCCTAATCACTGTGAAGCACCCCTTTCTCCGCTCACTATCCAGCAAGGAATAGGTACCAGAAGCCCTCTGCATACTATCAATAAGTAAAGCATTATGATAATGTATGACTCTGTTTGACTCCCCATGAAACTTCCCTGCCGAGTAGTCCACCTCCTGCACTCCAAGAGTAAACTCCTGAAGATACAATCCAATCCCCATGGGGATGAAATCTCTCCCGCATGGGCTTCCCCCGATATCCTCTTGCTAACTAACCTACCATGCTAATGAAGTCCCCCATGCCATCAACGAATCATAAAAGCCTAATGGAAGATATGAATGATCTCCCCCTGTGGTATCCAACTCATCCCTTAAGGTTGTTGAGTTGTCCAGTACTGCGATGCCCGGGTTCCATGCTAGCCTCAAAAGGGTGCCACCATGTTGACGTTGCACCACTCTGGCTCTGATGGGCTGCCCATCGTGGGCACACTGTATCCTCCTCCCTTGAAACCTGTTGGCGAAATATCGATGAAGATCAAGCCCATCATGCCAAAGTATCTCTATGATGTCAATATCTACCCATCCATCGCTAATCCTGATCCTGAGCAGCAACAGGGAAAACCTGCCTCACCATACAATGGAGGCCTCAGTGATCCCCATGAGTCAACCCCAAAGTGAGCTAGATCACCCTCTGCCATGACCCTGCTTATCACAAAATAGAGTGACCTATCAACCAACTGAATTCCCTGACCCCATAACCAGATTTGTTGCGACATAGTCCTGATGACTGTTGCAACCCTCCCGTTCCACATCTCTGCTCCTTGTATGTAATCAATATATAAAATTTGCATTTCATGAATCAACCTGGTGTACTCAACCTGCGCCTGCCATACCACATCATGAAACCTGCAATCCTACCTCCTAAAAGCACAGCTTGATGTTGCCTGGAGCCTAAACATCCGCCTACAAGAGAGGCCATCCACCCGTTGTATATGTTCCCGTGACACCTTTGAGTGCCTCACCCGATATGTGTCATGTATCCCCTTAAGTGTGAACTCAAGGGTGAAACATACGTTGTTGCTGCAACAACCCATGCACTCCCCAAACTTGTACCTACCAGCTTGTGCCATGATTCAATGCCATTGCTCTAGAGTCTCTCTCACCTAGTGCGCTGAGTCCCCTCCACATATCTTAGGTGAGCTCCCATCCCCCTTGCTCGTGCACAGAGTGTCAAGGGACAACATACAAATCATTTGTTCCTGTAAGTGATGTAGCAGAGGGATAGGCATGTGAGTCCGCATGGATACCATCAAGTATCGCTCATTTGCGTCCCTCTCGACCCTGTGTGAACTACACCCAAAGGTATGCCCAGTGTCTCTGTCCATAAGTCTCCTTGGAGGCAACACTCCAAGACCCTGTTGTGCAAAACCATACGCCTCTCCATACGACCAAGCATCCTTGTACTCCTCGACATGCCATTGTACATCGCAGCCTACACCTATATACCGTTGGATACTCCCTGCTACTGCTATCCAATCATGTATCACCTTGTGTCCTGCCTGTGTCACTGTGCTTGACACTCCCCATGGTTACTCAACGCGATGCGAGTCACTCCTAGTCCACAGTGTAAACCGACATGCTACAGCACACCACCATGTATCTCCATGCTCCTCTGCAGGTCATTACTCCTCGCTGCTTAGCCCTACACACCATTGGATGTTATGGCCTAAAATTGGGTTTGTCTGCATCAATCTGCATCCCTCTACATAACGTTGGACCCTACGACATAACTTTGTGCAGTCCTGTGTACCACTACCCACTATCGTACCACCCTATAACATATGGTATCCTACATGTGCCAAAGTATCCACTACTTTGCTAGTAAACCCTCCATGATGTCACCTACATCTCCCCATCTGCCCTGAAAGACCTGAGCTGCCCGACTCCTCACATGCCAATGGGGTTGACACTACCGTGCCTATCCTCGCGTCCAATTTACCTATGAGAGAGCACCATCTCCATGTAATGCCCTGTTTGGTAGCACTTGTCGCTGCCACCTCCTCCTACCAACTCCCGCCAGAGTAGGCTAATCCCCCTGTGACTCCACGTACAGTCAATATGCCAAGACAACTCATGAAATTTTTCTGCTCCCCTGTCGAACCATCATGTCACTAGTGTTGTTTGGGGCTCTAATGGAGATCTGAAAATGTGTGTGCACCCAAACATCAAATCCATCTCGCAGCAACTACCATCACCTACCGGCTCTATGATGTGATGAGGAATCCCACCCGGATCCCAACAACAATCTGACCCTCGTGTCCCTCTCGTAATCCATGGCCCTTGTTGAAATGTGGCCATGGATGTATCCAACCTCCTAGCCAAATCCATCGAGTACCAGCTCAGTGCCTCTTGTCATCCAATCCCAAAGGAGGGATTGAATGTACAATCCCCTGTGGAAGGAACAAGCCCTCCAAGCTGATGCGGTGTCATGCTTAGCTCATGTCTCTCAGTCCTGCTAACCTGGCCATCCCCTCAGGTATGTCTAGACAACTCTGCCTCCCTCAATCCAATGCGTAAGGGTAGGCTAATAACGTTGTAGATCCCGTCAGTGTGCCTCTGAAGCGAATTGTGTTGAAAACCCAACACGTGGCCTTTATGCTGCCCCTCATCAATGGCTAGCCCAAAGGATGGTTGCACGTCCTCCTCCATCATGGACTCAACATGAGCCTCCAAACACTCCTCCATAAACAACCCAACACGCAAGACATGCTCACCAATCAACTACAGTTGACTGTCGTCTGGTAACTCTGTCATAGATCTGGATGCCTCTGTACCTATCGGCTCCTCAACAACGGTGGACATGTCTCCTGGAACCTCATCAACCTGTGGTGCGTTGTTATCGCCTAAGAACTCGATCACAACCCCGGATACCTCATCAATGAATACCTCAACAACAGATGGCATCTCACCAATGGGTCTCTGCTCAATTGTCTCCTTGCTAACCATGGCCCCTTCAACTACTCTTTCATCTTCTGCCCTAATCATCCTCATCATCCCTGCATAATTCCACTGAATTCCCGTTGATTTGTGCATGTCTCTTAGTTCACAGAACTCCCAAAAAGAGAGGGACATTTGAATGCCATGTCTCAATGATTGATATGCCCTCCAATTAGCTACCAATAACTCCACATCAGTTGCAATCATGTCTTGCCATCTTGATGCATTATCCACAATTTTGGGCATAGTGGATTTGTTGTATAATTGAGAATGGTCCTAATTCCCAATTGTTGTATGAATCAGCTGCTTCCCCACATCAATCATCATTTGTTGCATCCTAATCACCTCATTCAAGGTTAGTACCATGTTGTTTGATTTTAACCTTTCTTTGGATCCCAAGATTTTTTTATTATTTTTTCTTTTAATATTCTGGTCTTGTCATAGAATGAAGGGTTTCCCATAGGCTGAGCCAAGAATATGGCTCTGATACCAGTGTAATGTTTCAAAAAGGAAATAACAGTGATAAACAAAGCAAAATACCATACAACACCGAAATATTTAAACAACAATCAAACAACCTATGAAAATTCCTAGAATCGAAGGAACCCCTACTGCAGCAAATCTGAATCTACTTCACCTACTTGATTTTTAACCATCAAGTCATTCTTCTGAATATTGAAGAAAATTACTTCTGCAACCTACACTAATTAAATATTTGATCTCATGAAACAGAAAACAGAGCAAAGAACAAGATACACAGAACACTTATTTTTGGACACAATAGTCCCCAGAAAATCGGTGCAGCAGTTATGAGGGTTTATTACTATGAAGGAGAAATATCTTAATACAAATCTAGGATGCTCAGCTAGCAACCCTTTCCAGAGAAAATACTGGCGGAAAATCTGAGTGAATTTTACCTCACTTCACCCAGTAGAATTCTGGGTGATCCAGCACAAGACTGGCTGAGCCCCATCTATTTCTGTGTTGGCCCTGCGTAGGCTCTGCATCAGCCCTGCAGAAGCTTCTCTGCCCTCTGCGTCAGCTCTCCCAGTTGTTACAGCAGTTTCCAGTAGTTCCCAGCAGTTCCGGCAGTTTCAGCTGTTCCAACAGTTTTGGATTCTGCGTGACAGGCAGCTTTCTGGCTCTGCGCTAGCCCTTCTGGTTTTGCGTCAATACTGCGTGGGCCCAGACTGGCCCAGCGTCAGCCTTTCCCGGCTACCGCGTTGCCTCTCTGTAAGCTCTCTCCGCCCTTTATCAGTATTCTCCGGAAAGTCCTTCTCCCAGATCCTCACTACCCCTTTGTTGTTGAATGATCACTTAGTTCGAATTTCTCAGCTTCCTAGCCCCAAAAATCGAACTCTAGATCAATTCTCTCTCTCTATTTTCAAATGAACCCCAAGCCTCCATTTTATACTTTTCTTGTTGAGTCTTCAATGGCCGAGATTAAGTCTCTAATCAACGGATAAGATTAAAACATGACTTGATCTGCCTTCTAGATCATTCTCACCCATATTTTGATTAATACCCATTAATATTTTAATTTCCCTAAGTTTAGACTTAGGAACTCCATTAAAAATATTAATTATTTTAATAAAATACAATTCGGGGGGAATTTCACCAAACGGTTTATGGGTTCTTTAGAACTCATGTGCCTTAGCCTCTCCACCAATTTTCAAGGCTAGAGCACTTCCGATGCTACCAAAAACTAACACTCCCTCGTAGCAAGGAAAGTGTTCTAGCAATAATGTCCACTTGCATGCTGCTATGTTTTTGAAGCACCTCCTTTCTGCACTATTGCTGCCACCAACACTGTGTTGTTGTTGCTACTGTACTGCTGCCCATGACATTGCCACCAACATTGTGTCGTTGCTGCTACTGTACTACTACCCATGACACTACCACTACCATTATTGCATTTGTACTATAGCTCCCTCTCAAACGGTGCATCTCATATGCTGCTAGCACTGCCACTACTAACACTACATCCGTACTGCAACTCAATTGCTAAGAGAAGCAACTGAAAAACATCCAAAATTAACTGAACTTAATAGTGTTCAGCATAATACAATGAATGTTGGAATTTGACTGCTACTAGTCTCTGCTCTCTGAATCTTTTGTGTTGCTGCTGACTTCTGCACTGTGCCAACTGCACTACTATCAATCTTTCTTTGCGTTGATCAATCTCTAGTCCCAAGCCACTGCATCTATCTTCTAAACAATCCACTGCATCATCCAACACTAAGTCCATCTCGCTATTGCTGAATCTTGGGCTCCCGTAGCAAGGAATTGATCCCAGAGGTGGACTCCTCAAGGATCCTGCCCACATGTAGTCCTCCCAACTACAGCTCAATATCGCCCCATTTCCCTCCTGGAGATGCGTGGGCACTCATGGCAAACTCATCCTCGTTTATCTTCGCGGCTACAACCTTTGGATCATGCTTCTCATCCTTATGCTTTTTCTTCAAAGGACATTAAGATGCAAAGTGACCCATCTCGCCACATCTGAAACATTTCACCTTCAAAATGTCCTTCTACTTCGGCTTCTGTTGTCCCTTCGATGCTAGAGATGCGTTTTCCTCCTCCTCCTTCGTCTTTGTGCCACTCCCACTGTTGCCATTGAGGTTGACCTTCACTAGGTCCCTCCTTAACTCCTCCTATTGAAGAGCCGCCCACATCTCCTCCCATGAAGGTAGTCTTTCCCTGCCTAATATGCTTTGGACGAAGACTTGCCATTCATCTGAGACTCCATTCAGGGCTATCCTCACCATCGTGGTTGGCTGAGTGGACCCCACTGCAGCAAGTTGGTCTCTAGTGTCCTGAAGACATTGAAGATAGAGGTTAACCCCTTCTCCTTTCTACATCAAAGTCTGCTGAAACTTATGCTCTAAATACATCTTTTGTTGTTCGGAAGAGCCTTCATATAGAGATGACAAGGCTTCCCACATCTCTCGGGTTGTATCCTTGCCCTGCAAGTGTGAGACCACATTACCTCGAACTCCATCGAGAATGAGCCTCTTTGCCTTCCCTTACTTGGCCTTGTACTTCTTCCTTTGATCGTTGTCAGCAGGTATAGCCACAGTACTCTTGACGTAGGCCTCGAGATCATATTCCTCCAGAACAACTAAGATTCTAGTCTTCCAAATGACATAGTTGGAGGCTCCGTCCAACCTATCCTGATCTCTGAGCCCATGCGATGCCATCTCACCTAACTGTCGAACTGACTCCTCTAGTCACTGCTTAGCACTGTTCAGCTGCTCAGCACGTCCGAAATTTGAACTTTCTAGCGGAAAGTTCTCTGAGGAGAAAGTTCCCCTTCTACGTGTCTTTGTTCTTTTCCAGTGGATTTCTGCCCCAGCAGAAATTGCACCCTTCAAGCATTGCGCTGAGGCTCTATGTCACTCCCTCTACCTCTACAAACTCACGAACTGGAAATCGTACCTCTGTCGTCTCACTCAGAGAGAGATTTCCTCGGATCTGCTTCCCGACAAGGATTGCGCAATACATAGGACACACTTATTTTTGGGCACAGTAGTCCCCGGAAAAACCCAATGCGGAAAAAACAGTGCAGCAGTTATGAGGGTTTATTATTATGCACGAGAAATATCTGAATACAAGTCTAGGATGCTCAGCTAGCAATCCTTTACAAAGAAAATACTGGCAGAAAATCTGAGTGAGTTTTACCTCACTTCACCCGACAAAATTTCGGCTGATCCGGCACAAGACTAGCTGAGCCTCGGCTATTTTTGCACTAGCCCTGCGTAGGAATGCCCTATGAGGAGTTCCATTCTGGACATAGACTGTCGTGTTGCATGCTTCTGCACATAGGAATTTTGGCATATCCTGATCATACATCATGGCCCTAGTTGCTTCCACAATAGTCCTATTCTTCCTTTCTGCTACTCCATTCTGCTCCGAATTGTAAGGAGTTGTCCACTCTCTTTTGATGCCAGTGAAGTCCTTATCGACATAGTCTCCACCATTATCTGAGCGCAAAACTTTTATTTTCTTCCCTATCAGGTTCTCCACCAAAGCCTTGAACACTTTGAATCGACAGAAAACCTCGTCCTTGGTTTTCAGAAAATAAATCCAAGTTTTCCTTGAGTGGTCATCAATGAAAGTGACGAAGTATTCGGCACCACTAAGAGCTTTAGTGGACATAGGTGCACAGAAATCTGAGTGTATCAATCCTAGTACGCTCTTGGCCCTATTTTTACTTCTAGGAAATGTTGATTTGGCATACTTGCCCAGAGCACATCCTCTGCATACATCATCTTGTTCTGTACTAAGATCCGGAACTCCTGTTACAGTTTCTTGAGAATTCTCAAAGCCCCATGGTGCAAATGTTCCATGCTTTTGTGCCATAGTTCGTTCAAATCCTTGTCTCTGTTACTGCCTATCAATGCCACTGGTGATTCTAGTTGTAATATGTACAACCTGTTATTTCTGATTCTGATATGCACTTTCTTTTTCCAACTCGGGTGTTTGACGTATACTTTCTCCTTGATGAAGAAAACGTCATAGCCCTTGCCTTGAAGTTGCGATACAGAAAGTAAGTTCATCCCCAATCCTGGTACATACAACACATTGGTAGCACAGAACCGTTCCCCCGTTTCTGTTTGAAAAACTATGGTACCCTTCCCTATTGGAGTACACTTTGCCTTATTCCCCATGGTGATCTGAAAATTCATCCTTTCCTCCCAATAATCTGAGAAACATTCCTGGATTTCTATCATATGCCAGGAAGCTCCATTGTCTATATACCATACCTTTGATGATGCAGAGCTTGTCACACAATCAACTTCTTCTTCCAATCTAGAAGCCAACATAGAGAACTCAAAATTACTGTCTCTTGTGTAATTTTCTGAAAATCTACACGAGTCTCCTGATGTAGAGATGCCTCTGCATCATCGTCTCGATCCATAATTGATTTTCCCTTCCTTTCTCTGATTACTTCCTCTGATACCATGTGGAAATTCTACCACTGCAACAACTGATTTATTTTACCTACTTGTTTTCTAATAAGTTATTTACGAAAACCCTTCAATAAATATTAAAATAAATTTTGCTGCAGATATCACACCATAATACAGAAACAAATACATGCACAAGAATCAAAACACATCAACACAGATATTTTGGACAATTGTCCCCGAAAAAACCCAATGTGGGAAAATCAGTGCGGCAGAGGAGGATTTTATTATTAGACAGCTTTTCTGAGTACATTGGATGCCAAACTAGCTCACCCGACTGAGATAAATTCTCCAGCACCTCTCCTAGGCTCAGCGTCTGACCAGCTAGCCTCTGCGCAGCTCCCAGACCCTCTACATTAGCACTCTGCCTCTGTGTCAGCACTAGGCCTTCTCTGCGTCACCCACGCAGGCCCTCCAGCGATTGCACAATCCTGTTGTCTCTATGTCTCCCTGAGTGGCTTTGCTTTTGCCTTTCTGACCTCTGCACCGATCATTTGGCACTGTCCCTACCTCTCAGCTCCGTACCCGCTACCTCTTGCTGCAATCCAGACCTCTAGTTCGAATTTCTCAGCAAACCCCGCTCCAAAAATCAAACTGACTAATCTCCCTCAGTATGTCTCCAACTGACCCTCAAGTCTTCTCTTATATTTTTCCTGTTGATGAATCAAAGGTCGACATTAAGTCCCTAATCAACTACTAAGATTAAAATAGACTTGATCTTCGTCTCTTAGAAGCTTCTCATCCTTATCCTTATTAATACCCATTAATATTTTTATTTTCCTAAGTTTAGACTTAGGACCTCATTAAAAATATTAATTATTTTAATAACTTTCATCGAGATGGAATTTTCCAAAATGATTTATGGGTCTTGAAGATCTCATGCTCTTTAGTCTCTCCACCAATTTTCATGGCTAGAAAACACCCGATGCTACACCAAATCAACAAATAAAACCAACAGCCAAGCTCTCATAGATTCTTGTAGCAACAACCTTCAAAGGACTTCAATCTCTCCGCCATCCGCATCAAGTGCGTCACCATTACGCACAAGGACATCCAGCTTGCCCATCGAATCAGAGGTAAGAGGGCTTGATTTTTACACAGAGACCATTCTGGCTAAGAAATTGTACGTTCCTCGAGTTGGGTACTCCTTTCACATTCCCATCTGTGTACCCATTTGTGGCCTCTCAAAGTTGTGCGTCCCAATTTTCATGCCTATTTATGCCTATTCTCAAACTCAACACTTATAAGGGAAATAAAACCCACGACATTTTTGACCTAAGGGGAAATACAAAGATTTTCATGTCAATCTGAAGAGAATGAGTTTGTAGATGCAGAGTGAACACCAATGGCATCGTGCTCTCTGATTGTTGATACTTTCAAAGAGTTTCAGCTATATTTCATGTTTCCATGGCAAGGTAATGTGAAGCCATGGAAAGGTGAGCAAGTACACGAAGAATGTGGCGGAGATATGGATATCGCCTGATGATTTAGCACTAATTATGGGCATTTCCAAGTGAAGAGCCAAAGTCAAATCCACCACAATGCCTATGTTTAGCTAAACTTTCTCTAGGAGAAACTAGATCTGTGAGTGGGAGATCATCTATTTCAATGTTTGTGATTCCCATTTTTGTGTCAAAATCAATATTTGTGCATGGATTTGGCAAGTCGCCCACCTAAGTGGCAACAAAAATGTGCCCACATACGCCCTTCTATTATATTGGATGAGTTATGAAGTGGTATCATACATTATGAAGACAAGGTCTCCATAATTCATTGACAATTGAATGACTGGCAGGGGATGACCTTTAACTCAGTTGTCTACTTGGCTCTCCATTATTGCTGGTAGACATAACTTAGGAAGCCAATTTGGCTATTGATTTCTGCATCAATCTGTATTATAGTTAAGGTCCAGTGAGGTTAGCACTTAGTATTCTCTACTTCATGTTCTTGTGTAAAATGTTTTTCAAGCTTAGTTAACAACTTTATTTTTTTAGGAACTAATCTCTACTACTTTAGTTTTAATTTCATTGAGCCTGGCCACGAGTTTGTGGTCTTCTCTTTGAAAATTGACCCAATCTACCATTGAAGCACCATCGAGTTCACTTGTACTTTTTTGCATTGTGAATGGGTGTATTCTCGGTTGAAGTCAACACCCTTCATTTGATTAGTTTAAATTATTCGAAAAAAGATCAAAAGCAATGAGTTATTAGAGTTACTGAATACTCTAATACACTCTATTGTTGACAAAACAGTGAAAATTGACAAAGCAATTCTCACAGATATCCGAACCTATTTACAAGATTCACAGGAGAAGATTGAGTTTCTTCAGCTTGAGTCACAACTACAACTAGATGAATTAAAATAAAGAAACTAACATTTAAACTAGTTCTTATTGAGAACAATCGTGTATTTGAGAATGATTCCCATTAGCAGCCAACACATGATCAGATCATCAACACCACTTCAGGAGCATATTCAAATAAATATGCAGAAGTTTCGTTTGCACTTCCCAATCCCATCACCAAACCTGCGAAAGAAGTCATCAACAAAAAGCACAAAATCGATCTTGAATACCAAAAGGAACTAACCTTTCAAGTTCCAGACTACTCCAAATTTCAAAAACAATCCAATTTCAGAGTCTTGGGTTTCTTCAAGATAGGTCCTCTTCACCTGCTCCACATCCACACTAGATTCTCAAATACCAACATTGTGATCGAGTTGGCCAAACGAAATATCAATGTTTTGATCTTCACCCTTACAACAATCTAGAAAACATACTCATGATTCAGATACATGTTCTAGACACAAGACTCCTGCGAGAGAAAAGATTCACCTCGGATGGATCGCTTCTTGGCAATGGTCTTCAATTGCCGATAAAATCTATTAGTCATACCACAAAGTTCATTCTCGAGTATTGACACATCTTGCAATAGAGAGATCTTCATATTCTCACCTTCTATCTGACAAGAGGGGAATTGATAATCAGCTACTAACTTCGAAGTCATAAGAAGAGCCTAAGCCACCTCCAAAACCAGAGCCTGCAACGAAAAAGCTTAAAACCAGAGTTAGCTACTGCCAGAGTCAAAGTTGTAGCCAACGATAGACTCATGCTCCATGAGCATGATTTGGTTGTTGGCTAGCCTTAAACCACCGTTGGTAGAAAACTTTGACTTCTGTTACCCATGTCATCAGTTTATGGGCATCTTTAAAACATCATTAGGGAGCACTTCCATTTTGCAGAAAAATTCAACTTCTAGCTAGATTCAAAATTGTTCCAGGAACTGCTTCAAGCCAAGCTCCAGAGTTGGTGGCCAGCCTTAAACCACCACTAATAGAAGACTTTGGCTTCTACTACCTCATTTGGTGCGTGATCTTCCTTAAACCATGATTTCAAAGAGCACATCCAACCATTGGCTACTATCCACCTTTGTATCTTAGCTCTCTTCTTGGACTCACATACACGCCTTCAGATTAAAGGGGAGAATGTTGGAAATATAATCCTTTTGGGTTATGTAATTTTGGCTTATTCACTTGAGAGTGAAAGCCAATAATCATGAGAAGTCCAAGAGACCTCTGGGAATATAAAACCAAGCGTCAGAAAAAAATTGTTTTTATATGTATATCTTGTGAATAATAAGCATCACACAATTATCTCAATCTGTTGTCTACTTGTGTATCTTCAACATCCTTGAAGTGCTCTATTGCCAGACTGATTATCAAGTTGCAAACATCTTCACAAAGATCCTTGTAGAAGCAAGCAAAGCTAAGTTGCAGGAAACGTTGGAGAAGGTCTGTTTCCAGCCGGAAACGAAACAGAAACGAGGAAACTCGTACTGTACAGCCTGGAAACTCATTTCCGGCCGTACTGGCCCGTTTCTCAAGGAGGAAACGTGGCCAGTACAGCCAAAAACGCGTTTCCAAACCGTACGGTGGAGTTTCCTCTTCTAACTTAACTTTTTCTTGTATTTTTTTTTCGCTTCTATTTTTTTATTGGGAAACTAAAATATCTTCTAGATGCCTCTCAAGTTATAAAAAAGAAGATTTTTTGAGTCAGGCAGCCTAATGTTCAAGCCTATGGCCCTAGAGTTGATATGCAATTCATGGTAATGTTAAATTCTTAAAGTAAAAGGATGAAAATGAAGAAATAAGGGAGAATGTCTCAAGATGTTTCATTTTCATCCTTTTACTTAAATTTTTAACATTACCATGAAATGACTTAGGATGTTTGAGAGTGGTTTCGCCCTCATTGGATTTCATATGGAGAAATTAGAATTTTAGATCTCACTCAAAATCTAGCAGACTTATCTGTTTTTCAGGATTTCAGGATTGTGGGGATTGCTATGTTTCCATTGGATTTTGTCATGTACTAGGGTATGGAACTTGTATTTAATCAAGAGAACCAAGCCCTCTATGTAGGGGAGACTCCCAATATTCAAGAGCACGTAAGGTACTAGGGTATGGAACTTGTATTTAATCAAGAGCACTAAGGTCGTTCAACTAAGTAGGAGGAGACTCCCGATCAAGCACGACAAGAAATTAGAAATTTCTTGTGGCTGATTTTGGATATTGATATTTTCATTATGTGATCATTCATGAGTAAATGTGATGTAAATTTAGAGACTTATAGTTTATGCATTGACAATTGACAATTTAATCATAATGTAATAAATTAGAATGTATCATATACGCTGTATGATTGGACATATTTCTTAAATGTCCTAATATATATATATATATATATATATATATATATATATATATATATTGTGTTTCCCAGTTTCTAAAATTTGGGTGCGTTTCCCAGTTTCTAAAATTTGGGGGGGTCATGTTTCGTACCTGTGCCCATTTCGGAAACTCGTACCCGTTTCCCCATTTCATGCAACTTATAAGCAAAGTCTTCCATCTTTTGATTTATGTTTGGAGTCAATGGGAATAGGCTATAATGCCTCATTCCTTCGCCTATTGTGTCACCTTTGTAAGTCCTTCAATGCTATCCCAAGTTGTTCTTAAGGGGCACTTTAAGATATCTAAACACTTAAGAATTAGTTAAGATAAAACTTGGTCTAATCGGTCTTTAGGAGAAGAGTGTTTCTTTAATGTATTTTTGGAACTAATTAATCCAACATTTATGATTTATTCTAGACAAAGTTATATGACATTTCATCTTCTCCTTGACAAAAGAAGCACTTGAACCATTGCTTAACCCGTGATTGGTCATGATCTCTATTTAAATAGCATGTAGGTCATTTGCTAATAATCCATTGTTGAGAAATGTTCATGTAATCTATTTTCCTTTTGCATTGATTTATTGCCTCAAGTGGTTGTGTTGTCTGGGGCCATGGACTGTCTCTCTTTGGTTTTAACCATGTAAACAAAGGTGTTCTGATTTTTTATGTGTGTGTGAGAGAGAGGTTGCCTTAAGGTGTTCAACCTGTGTGGATACATCCTGTTTTTCAAACACTTCTGTGGGTTTTAATGTGCCATCTACCTCTCAAATCCATGAGACTACTGGTTGAAATATATGATGATGTTGAACTTGCAAAGACATCTTTTGATCACTGATGTAAATACTTTTTGAACACTAATATATCAAGACAAATTTTGGTTGTGTACTTCTTGTCTCCAATGTTCTCAATTCCACTCTGTTTGAATAGTTGTACCAAAATATTTTGATTCTTTGCAAAAAATGTTAAAAGTTTTAGAATTTTCCTATTTCTGTATTTTCTGTGTATATGTATATATACACACACCCATTTACAAAAATCTTTTATTTTCTGAAACCAAAACCATTTCCAAGTTTCAGGCGATATAGATACAAGCTTTAGGATCAAAGCTAAATCAAGATATCACTTTAATTTTCATTATTGAAGAGGAGAAACTTTTGCAAATTTAGAAATTTAAAGCCTTATGGAGTGTATAATTATAAATCCCAGTATGAAATAAGAAATTTAACTGAAGAAAATAACAAAAATGTAGAGTCATTAGCACTTAATTTACACCTGAACATGTTGGGAAAGTAATATGTAGCAAATACCTGATTCCAAAATGGTCAATGCTGTAGACATAGTCCCGTTTCCATGCTCCTGTTCCACTCTATTATCAGAATTCTTCAACTCCTACAAGTTATATCCCTCAAATTTATTACAGGTCTGTAAAGGCAAAGATATCATGTAGTAACAATGACAATGTCAACAAAAGAATAAGAAAATAAGAGATGAATTCCATGTTACATAAAGTGCTAGGAAGTGTGTGTGCTACCAGCGGCCTAAAGGAGAACAAAGTTGAGCATAATAGCATATGCCTTACTCCAAAACAATATTTAGATTTCAATTCTTACACTGGAAGTGCCATCAATGAAGTCTGGCATATTATTTCCAGGAAGAGCCTCACCACCATCTAGATCTCCCTTTTGAACAGCAATTCTCTCAACAGCATCCGAGTTTCTGCTATCTCTCAGTAAGCCATCTGTATGACCATGCTGATGTTCAGTTGACAACTCTCCTCTTCGCATCAAACCACTATTTACTGATATCTGTCCACGCATTAAACCTCCTGATGAACCTATTCCATTGTTCTGGATACTTTTCTGCAAAAATTAATAGATATTAACCATAAGGGAACTAACGATTAGCCAAACATTTGATTTCCCCATTCTTAATTAGTGGAGTGCTTCTCCATAGTTTGGAAATAAAATCTATGAAAAAGTGTGGGCCACTGGGTTTTCACCACTGAAAATCCAAGTTTTACTAAGACTATTTACAATTAAGAAATCTTAATTAAAAACACAAAAAAACCAAACAAAAAAACAAAATCTCAATTGTATGTAGACTTCACTCTAAAATGTTTTTCTCAAGGTCCAAAAGACCAAATCTGGCCAGACATTAACCATCATCATCATCATCATAAAATCCCTTCAGCTATCCAAGAAAAAGTTGTAAATTAAAGTTTAAACAATGCCCAAACCTAGCAAAGCTGCTTTGTTTACCTGTTTCTCCTTTTTCTTCAATATCTTAGCATGGCACTTCTGAATGTAATGTATTAAATGATATCGTGAATGCTTCGACTCTAAATCCTCCCTCACATCGGCATTCTGGGTCAACCACTCTCCTATTGTCTTTGTTCTCACAATTTCTTGGGCATCCAATGATTCTAACCATGAATAAATTGGTTTCCACTTGTCACTCCGCTTAAAACGAGCTGTTGGAGGCTCCAGCCACTCTGCAGTCTCTGTCTGCTATATAAACCACTTACTGTGATCAATATATAATGGAAATGAACATTAAACTACAAGAAATTATACTCAAAAGGAATGCTTCAGTTCCCAGTAGTAATGATATTTTAGGGTTTTTCCAGAGTGACATATAGACTGGGCAAGATTTCAAGGAAATAAATAAAATCATGATAAATGAAAACTCCATTTAGTGGTTGATGAGACAATTGTAAGACATTCAAGGCCATGGTTCCAGTGATAAATCATCTACGGATATGAAAAAGCATTAAACAAGACACAAAAAAAAACACTGGAATCCTTCTGTCACATAGAACGTACAAAATGTCCATTCCAATATTTATAGAAAAATATCACATTTCTTTATTGTAACTCCATAGTAGTTCCAGCAATTCTTCCACATTATAAGGCTAAACTCTAACAATGTTCTGATTGGAATCATTCCTCTTCCCTGTTTAAGAGCATTCTCACTACTCCAGAATCCTAAGATAAGTTTATTAATGTCCGACAAATTATTACAAAAGTAGGGCAATGGGACTAAAAGAGTACATCGAGTGTAAGTACATATTGGGGACGTGAAAGCAACTCCTAGATAATACTATGTATAAAAAGACAACGAGCTAAGAGTCTAGCTAAAAGGTAATTCTCTAGATAAGAGAAGATATAAAATAAGGTGCAAAGACAAGAAAGCTGCCAGACACTGAACCATCGGAATGGTGAGAAGAAGAGGGTTGCCAAGGCATGCTGGAGCTGGAGCTGGCTGCCAAGGACATGTGAGGGGTCTGTGATATGTGCTCTACATCAGAGTCATCAATAACTGTGAAAGGGTCAATGCACTGGTGGATGGTATCCTCCAAAGAGTAGACGGGGCTAAGAAAATCTTAATTAGGATTGCTCCTGCTGCAGTAATCCTGCTCGGAAGCAGAAATGGATAGATAATCATTTTCAATTACAATATCCCATTTTTGTTACTGGAAGATTGACTGGTTGGTCAAGTGGGGGTGGTGATATTTCCCTCACCAGGGTTCAATTCCATCCAAATAGTATGGCATGATTAGCCATTCCACAAAGAGAAGCACCATCATTACCAGAATAAGCAGATTTAATGTGATGATAGACAAGGCTCCTAACCTCTTGAGCCATGAGCACTCCACCTCGATGTTGATTGGGCAGCAGTGGTAATCAAAGGAAGCATTTAATAGCTCCCTAGAGTCTGCCATTTGCATTCTCAACAATTGCATTATTAATGCCCATGGACTCCTATACCACCTTCTACATGTGATGTTAAACCGCCTGTCTGGGATCAACTTGAACCTGGATCAACCAACAGTGATTTGAGCATGCTCAAAATGGATCCTATTATCCTCACCTTGACACCACAATTTACTTCATCTTCAAAAAAAATCAGGGAAAAAGATTTCACAAGAAACAAATAGAAAGAAAGATAATTGCTTTGTATTCAAAATTTAGCAGTGCTGGTACAGATAAATAAAACGCATAGAACCAAGCAACCTGAATCTGGCATTTTTCTACAAACAAGTAACATTGGAAAAGTAATAGACTTAACATGAAAAACCGGGACAGGGAGTCGTGCAAAGGACCCAGAAGGAGAACTTACATTTAAGTTTGCATGGGCCTGGGGAAAACCACCCACATTATTGCAGAAATACACAATTTGTCCAAAGGCTTGGAGCTGGCCTCCATTTCTGGTGTCCTGAACTACACTATTTTGCAAAGTATTTTATTGCAATTTTGGAGGTAAACATCACTCCCCTTTTGTGTCAGAGGGAGAATTTTGATCCGGCATCATTCCTTGAAGGAAAGATAAGTTTAGTACTTGGACCAATTGTAGATAGCTGGACTTCTTTGAAGTTTGCAAATTTTCCCTACAGGTAAAGCTGAGAGCATTGTACACTTACTATAAATTAATAAAATCTTGTTTCAGACTCAAAGAAAACTATTCTTAGCCTGAAAAGCACTCAAGCCAAAGTCTTTCAAGGTGTAGGTCATGTTAATACAGCAACACTGGATGTCATGATAATGCAATTGTGCTGTTAAGGTGGTCCCCATGTTGATGTGGTCTCCTGTGCAGATAAGGCCAGGTGCAAATCCTAGGCAACCTTGAAAGAATAGGTACTGTTACCCCTCTTTCCAGCAGGGGTGCCTATATAGTTAAATTTCACTTTGATTTAGGGGCAGATTGGAGACAAGACTATTTTTGGCTATTCTCACAGACCCCAAAGAACAAGGCTCCTGGGACAAAATTTCAACAAGGGCTCATTTTGTTCAAGATCATGCATACTTGACATGCCATGTGTTGATGTTAATAGCTCAGACAGGTGCTTCCGCATAGGCTAGGTGTCAAGCATGCAGAAGATGTCAAACTGCCTCTTTAGGTTCATGCACATGAAGAGTAAGTGACTTTTATAATCTCTTTCCTAAGTTTAACTTGGGAAAAGTGCATTAATTAATTTAAATTAATTAATGTTGACTATTGAGCTAAGCTTCCAAGGAAAAATAATTTAATTATTTAAGTAATCTAAGATCTGATCTCAACCATTGATCTCCAATGAGGCTTTACGATCTAATCCTAGCCACCCTTCACTTAGGAGATCAAGGTTTTGGGATCTAGCACAATGAAAAATTATAAAAGAAGACTAAGGGAGAGGTGAAGATACATTATTCTTGGGAGAACGATTTTCTCAAGCGAGTGAGAGACTCAAGACTGGAGAGTTGAAAAGTGTCCAGTTATAGGAATTCTGGGGCATAGGTTTGCAGGTTGAGTGCACAATAGGAGGGCCGAGACTTGTTTATAAAGGAGGCCAAGGGTCCGCCGTGTGGAGGGTGAGGTTGAGACTTGTGAGGCTGAGCTCTAGCTGGCAAGTCTTAAGTTTGGTGTTAGAATTCCATGCACCCCAGGTCTGACCTATGCTTTAGCTAGAAAACACAAACACATTGAAAATTCATAACTTTAAAACTTTTGCACAAGGGAATATACCAGCAATTAGATCAATGCACAAGACACAATGATTTAATTGAGAAAATCCAACTTCTCATAATTCGTTTAATAAGAAATATTAGGGTTCTCGTAACAAGGATAATGGCCCTTCAGGTTCCAGAATCCTTGTACAATGCCAAAAGCAAGACAAAACACTTGTCCTGAATACCTGGGCTGAAGCTGAGCCTTGTCAGTCCTCAACTGCCCCAAATTACCACTGCTGTAGGTGTCTCTTTTGTTGGAGAATGTAACTAATTTAGGTCTTCATAATGGAAAATTATCATTAATTTATTCATTATATTTATTATATTTTTATAAAAGCATGTTCTTCATGCTTAGAGTCAAAAAGAGTCTAAAGAAAATGTATTTGAGTCATGTCCCATTTGGACATTTTAAAGAAAATAAATTTGAATTTTATTTTTGAGTCATAAGCCCACAAGATGACCAAGTTAGACTAGTGGCATCTATTCGACCCTCCTGGACAGCTATATATAAGAGACAATTCGACCTCTTGGAAGGCTCATTCGATCATCACATCAAGTATCTTCTGCATCAAAACAAGAAGGAAAAAGGACGAATTCAAATGAGAAAGAAGTCAAAGGATAGATAAGATAATTATATTTATGTCCAACTAATGACCACAAAGTAGGTCAAAGGGACTGTTGAGTACACTGATGTATATACAAAGCGGGAGAACCAAACGGTCTCCTATAAAAGATACAATGCATGAAGTAAATCAAAGATACAATGCATGACATAAATCAACATCTGGCCCTAGCGGAGAAGATCCAGGACCTAATAGGTCTAAGGATCAAACCCTTCTCTCCTAACATCTGAGGCTGAATGAATAACGCTGAAGAAACTCAACAATGTTTGTTGGCTCGATGAAGAGTCAATGGCAAGTGCAGACTGTCCACTAAATCGTGTCCTGGGGGGGTTCCCACGTTGCTGAATGTTGCAGGACCTAGTCTGTCTCCCAGGAATGGATCTGAGACAAAACTGTTGCTGAGATCTCATGTGGCAGGGTGAGGTCCCACAGATCCTCACTGATCTGGAGTCTGGATACATACTGGTATCAATCGATCTCTTGGTGCCCCTATCTAAAGGTAGTACCCTGAAAAATGTTGTGATCCTCTATGTGGGGTCTCGTCTTATGGTAGGCTGAAGAATATGCACTCGGAACCTAAGAGCCTCCTGCATATATAGGGCCAAACATCTCTGATCAAGGTACCTGAAACAGTCAGCGAGGGTCTGAGAATCTCTGAACAAGCAATGAAACCTTCCTCTAATCTCGTAGTAGACAGGGCATCCAAGGATGAAGTGCACCTCGGTCTCCACTTCCTGTAAATGACATACCTGGCAAAGTTTGTCTAGTCTATCCACCTAGTGGTCTGTCTCTACCCAAAGTCTATGAGAACCTACTTTGAACTGGCCTGGAGGAATGCGAAGAGCATGGATCCAATGGTGAAACGTATACTGGGGTCGAACAATGAGCCCGTCTCTCAACTCCAAGAAGTGCTCAACATAGAAGGCCATCTTTGGGCGCAACCCTCCTAGAGTATTGACCCAGGTGACCTGGATGAACTCCCTGTAGATGTCCTCCCTGATGATCTTGTTTAGCTCCTGTCTAGTAGGTAAAAGCTGACCAGGAGCATCTAAGGAATATCGGAAAGGAGGGAGACAATCCAACTGAATTCCCACTGACTCTAAGAGGTTTGAAACTCCTGTAAACCAACATCTGGCTCGGCCTGAGGGAGTAGAACGAGCAATAGTCTCAGAAGAGCAATATGCCAAGTAAGGATAACGGTCCCTACTCTTTATTGAGTCTGCCAAGCCCTGGACACGATGCAAGAATGAAACCAATCTGAAGACCGTCTCAAGCCGAAAGGGCTGAGCTCCAAACTCTGCAAGGATGATGTGCTGCGGCACTGTCAGTTTGCACCTAATGATGCGGCAGAGAAGAAGAATCTGGACTCTCTCAGCTAAAGCCCAGTCTGACTCAAGTAAAGACAGTCCCCAAATCTCTGAGCCATATAGAATAGTGGGACGAATCAAGGTGTCCATGAGGCTCAATCGAAGTTTTCTGCCCTATTTCAGCTTGCACGTGCGAAATTTGAGGCATTTTCTAAGGTATTGCAGAGCCGAAATTCGGCCTCTATTACAGGGCCAAAATTCTGATTTTGACGATACTTGTAGAAGGTTGACCAGCATTGACTTTGACTATGGTAGGAGACTTGGAGGAGTGTTTGACTTGGTATCTTTGTAGCTGCTTGTTCTTGGTCTTGGTTTGAATATCTCTCACTTTGATCTGATTCTATAAGAGAAGGATTGTTGGTTTTTCCCCTTGTGAGTTTTGCCCTAGCCTCTAGCCTAATTTCTAATGTCCTTTGTCTCATTGTGACCTTTATATTTTGAACATTTGTATGATTGCTTGATGAAGAAGACATAATATTCACAAGTAATTATCAAGAAGAAGAATCACGCCTTAATCTACATTGCACTTGATTCTCCAACATGGTATCAGAGCAAAGGTGAAGGAAGAAAGCTTGAAGATCACATCTTGTTGACACTCTTGATTAAGGACATCCTTGTAACAGCTCTCTCTCTCTCTTTTTCAATGGCCAAGTATATGAAGGAAGATCTCAAGGCTCTAAGGATTGTCCTTGAATCCATCAAAGGATACATCACCAGATTCATTTCCAAACTATCTAAGGAGATCAAGGATGGAAGTCTCTACTTTGCTCTCACAGGTTCAATTGAAGATGACCACACATGGGTAATCGATAGTGCAGCTTCAAGGCATATGACAGGCGAACGTGGACATCTTAATACTCTATCAAAAGGAAGTTCTTCTCACAAGGTCGAACTTGGAGACAAACGTAGCTATCCGATCAAGGGCATTGGATCTACCTCCATCAAGCTAGAATCTGGTGTGAAAATTCATCTCAACAACATCCTCTATGTTCCAGGTTTGGAAAAAAGCTTACTTTCTATTTCTTGTTTAGAAGATAAGGAGATAGGATAGCATTTGTTCATGGCAAAGTGATTGTTTGGGCTAAGGGATCCAGTATAGATAATGCTAAAACTACTAGGATTCATGAAGGGAGGTTGTATAGACTTCTAACTCCTCCTCCTCAAGCTTTAGTACACATTGACATCAAGCCATGTGAGTTGTGACGTAGAAGATATGGCCATCTCCATTATAAGATATTGCCATCCTTAAGTCAAATGGTTACAGGTATGCCCCAATTAAAAGATGAGCATGAAGGATTTTGTAAAGGGTGTGCTCTTGGCAAAAGTGTGAAAAAGTCATTTCCTAGTAGTGACACAAGATCCAAGGAAATTTTGGATCTAATCCACTCTGATGTTTATGGCCCTGTGTCTGAAAAATCTCTTGGTGGTAATCAATAATATGTGACATTTATTGATGACTATTCCAGCAAGACTCGGATATATTTCTTGAAGTCTAAAGATGAAGTATTCGACAAATTCCAAGAGTTCAAATCCGGAGTTGAAAATATGACAGAAAGGAAGATCAAGACCTTGAGATCTGAAAATGGAGGTGAATATACGTCTAAAGAACTTGTGGCCTTTTGCAAAGAAGCTAGGATTAATAGGGAGCTAATAGTTCCCTGTAATCCCCAGCGGAATGGCGTTGCTGAAAGGAAGAATCGATCCATCAAAGAAAGTGTAAGAGCTATGTTACATGATCAAGATCTTCCCAAATACCTATGGGGAGAATGTTCTACGACGGAAGAAGCCTTTACTGCAAAGAAACCTAATGTTGATCATATCAAAATCTTTGGATGTCCAATTTACATTCACATTCCCAAAGACAAGAGAAAGAAGTTGGATCCTGCTAGTATGAGAGGAATCTTTGTAGGCTACAGTAACTCATCCAAAGCATACAGAATATATGTCAAAGAACAACGTCGTATTGAAGTAAGAAGAGATGTCACTTTTGATGAGAATATTGCATACAAAATGTCCAAAGAAATCTCCATTGACTCTGATAAAGAGGAAGAACTTGTCTTTCTTAATGAAGAGACTACAAAGAAAATTTCTCAAGAACCCTCAACTAATCATTATGAAGAACCTGAAGGACCAAGCGAACCTGTGGATCCTATTATCATTCCAGAGAACAGAAAAAAGACTTGCTTGGATTAGAACAACATTGCAAGAAGCTGAAGGACACTCAGCTCCTAGTGGAACATTCAATGAAAGCAAGAGACTCGAGGTATTTTGTTTATGCAGCATATATAACCAAACTCATTGTATCAAAACCCTCTACCTATGAAAAGGTTGTTGAACAACAAGTTTGGAAGAATGCAATGGTGGAAGAATATCAATCAATTATGAAGAATGGTGTTTAGGAAATTGTTCCTGTTATCGCTCAGATTGTACAAGCACAATGCGACAACGACTCAGGTCGGGGTTTGTCACTCTGATCCCTGACCTCTCCATTCTAGTTGTCTCCCAACAACAGGCTATGGGGGGTAGTCCCTATGAAATGTAAGGATAAAAGACTTGTTGGAAACCAACAGGTCCGAGAGACATGATTGAATGGCCTAGCTATTTGGTTAATTTTAGCAAGACTTAAAAGATCAGATTAGATTTGAATGTGAGACCAATGTCTTATGGAGTCAACTTCTACTTATTGCCAATTAGATGCCAACTAACCGTATGAACAATCACTGCTTGGATGCTTGACTATCCTAGATGTAGTGCAAATCCTACAAGCTAGGTGAAATGCAAAATCTTGATTGATTTTAAGTTAGATGCATATTCTAAATGTAACCTTCCTCTTAATTATTTTGGAACTAGTACCTAGAGTAGGTTTTGGGATAGAAGCCAACGAGAAGCAAGAAATGGCTTGATTAATGATACCAACCCTTGTGTTCTAACCACCTGATGCCTCCAGCGCTGCAGAGACTGTGGCTCTAACAACTGCAAGGTCACCGTGTACTGTTAACCACTAAAGAGGTGCTAAGTCCCTCAAGCTAAATTGAGAAAGGCGGTCCTATTGTCTATCAACCAAGCTTATGCTTGGAGGTAGGTTATTAAGATGCAAGACTAGTCCTAAAATGAAATGCAAGGTGAATGAGTGATTCTTAAGGTGAGATTACTTAAATGTTTCTTTAAGTACTTAGTTATGATTTTCTTCAAGTTAAGATATCAAGTACTTAACAATGCTTAGAAAAGGTAATCTCAACCACAAGATAAGTGCTTAGATTCAGCAGTGCCAACAAGAGATAAAAATGTCTACAATACAATTTGTTCAATAATCACAAGATGTATGCTCTAAAAGAAAGATTGTCAATATGCCAAAAATTCACAATAACCATAAACCAATGATGTCAAAAGAGAACAAGATCGCTTATCCACTTAGAACAATTATCCAATGAGACAATAAGATTGTCAATGCTCGATTAAAGGCTTCCCAAGATATGCCAATATTACTTAATGCCATTTATTTAACTTAGATCTTTAATTATCATTCATAAATAGAGATTAACAAATGAAACAAGAATGACAATATTGAAAGCACTATTTGCCAAGGTTCTTACGAGAATTATGAAAACAAAAGATTACCCAAGAGATTAAAAATTTTCATACAATTAGCGTTTAACCAAGATAGCACAATCCAATGAGCATTTCAGCTTATTCACTTAGAAAACCAAGATGATAACAATGTGCTTTAGAGAGTGAGGCTATCAGATGTGAACTTACGAAAACTTTGAAACTCACAATGAACCACAAGTGTTAGTCCTATAATTGTTGATCATTTAGCAACTAAATTGGAAGCAGTGCCTTTAATTATGAGCAATAGAGCATGAGCAAGTGAAAGCAAGTAAATTCTATGACAGCAGTAGACAAATTATGAGAACAGTGAGTTAACTTGTGCCAAAATGTGTCAAACAATTTCCAAATGCCAATCCAAGTTTGCCAATGTGAAATCTTGAATACTCTATCCCTCTTATGATGTAATTATCACTGTTATATCTGACCTTAGTATGCAGAAATGACAGGGATGACAGTCAACATGATTATGCAATTTAACTCAAAACAAAAATGCCCAATTTGTGCAAATTAATTCCTTAATGTGTCAAGCAATTTATGAGTTGATTTTAGGCCAATTTAAAGTGTCTTTTACCACTGTTATGAGTTTGAATTCTCGCTGAAACAAAACAGTGAGATAAGAAGGGTTAGGAGATCAAACCCTTAGGCCTTAGGCCTTGAAGTTCACTTGCCCAACTTGCTCAAATATTTCCAATGACTGGAACACCTGCAAACACCAAAAATTATGCCTAAAACCTCTGCAAAACACACCAATATTTAGTCCCAAAATCAAATTCTCAAACAGAGATGGAAAGAGGGAAAATGAGGGCCAGAAATGGCAACGCTAGGCTCTAGTGGGCTAGCGTTGAGGTAAGGAGAGCCCACAAGGGCTGCCGCAAGAGGGAGAGACCTTGGAGAAGCCACAACAAAACAAACGGAGGGGAGAAAGAGGGGGACGGAGGAGGAGAAGGCCAAGGGAGCTGGACCAAGGGAAGACGAAGGGAGGTCGAGGGGCTTAGGCCTTACAGCCAAGCCTACAAAGGCCAAAAACACCCACGGAAGGGGCTAGGAAGACAGGTCGAGGCCCTTAGGGGCCTGTGGCTAGGCCTAGAGGGCCTAAAAGGCTAACGACAGCCCTAGAAGGGGCCACGCTAGGGTTTCAAAGGCCAGAATAGGCCAGCGGCTAGGCTAGGAAGGCTAGACGGCTAGGGTAGAAGAGGACGTTGGGCCTGGAGGCCCTAAAAATTTACAAACCCTTGCCAAAATTTGAATTAACTTCAGATCTTCAATATTTTACCAAAAATTCACTGATGTTGGCCATGCAAAAATTCTAAGACTAGATCTTACCCTCAAGGGCCTAGATCTAGCTCTAACCCAGCAAATTTTCTTGAATATTACCTGCACAAATGAAAATACAAGTATCCAAAACCCCAATATATTTACCAATGTTGTGAAAAGCGCGAGCGGGATTAAATCGGCGCGGGGAACGAATCGGAAAAATTCGGAAAAATCAGGAAAAAAGCGGAAAAAGCGGGAAAAAATCGTTTGGTACAAAAATATTCATTTTTTTTCAAATTTTTTTAATATCTAAAGCATCTACAACATAAAATAAATACATTGACATATAAATATGATAGAAAAACTAATATATAAGATGTTTAATATCATTTCTAGCGCTAAAATCACACATAACATTGAATCATGTCCGGAATAGTAAGTCCTGACTCCTGAGTCCCAACTCAGCCTCAAAATATCAACAAAAAATATGATAATGTATCTCATCATGTCATTATGTCATATACAATAAAATGAGGTCTAATCCTATTGATTTCCTCTGCCCCTCTTGCGAGAAAATGCCACAGCTTTCCCTTTCCCTCTAGATGTAGATGCTAGTGCCTGTGCTGGTGGAGATGGCAGTGGAGTCTGATGTGCTCTAGAAGCTGAAGAACTAGAAGTAGGAGCTATAGGAGGTAGACCACGTCCTCTACTGGTGGCAGGGGTAGCCCGAGCAGGTGGTGTCACCTGGAAACATTACAATCTCCCAAATTCCCAATCCTGAAATCCTAAAAAACTGATAAGTATGCTAGATTTTAAATGAAATCTAAAATTCTACTTTCTCCATATGAAATCCAATGAGGCTGGAACCACTCTCAAACATCCTGAGTCATTTCATGGTAATGTTAAAAATTTAAGTAAAAGGATGAAAATGAAGATTAAGGAGAATGTCACTTTTACTTTAAGAATTTAACATTACCATGAATAGCATATCCATACTAGGGCCTAGACTTGATCATTAAGCTGCCCCACTCAAAAATTATTTGTTTCTTTCAAAAAAAATTGCATGAAAAAACCCAAATGACCAAATGAAAAACCAAAAAAAAAATTGATAAAATCGTGCTGTCCCAGCAACCCCGAGCTTTTTTCGGAAAAAAAATCGCGTTTTTTTCCGAAAAAGCACGCTTTTTTTTAAAAAGCGGCAAAAAAATAGCCACTTTTTTCGTGTAAAAAGCGCAATTAAATCGGCGCGGGGAAAAAGCGCGATTTTTTCAAAAAAGCGCGATTTAATCGCGCTTTTCACAACACTGATATTTACAAAAAATTCAAAACCCCAAAACCTCAGCTGCAAAAGAAAGATTAGAAAAATTTATATACAAAGATAAAAATAAAACTTAATTTACAAAATATACAAATATACAATGCTTGAAAGATTTCTTCAAGGATAATTTTTTGTAAATTTTGACAATGGCTAGATGTATTTCGAAAGATAGATATTAAACACAGCCTTAGCGAAGTAAAAAAATCACATAAAATATCTGAGGTCCAAACAAGGTCAGTTTGTGCCCACAGTCTGTGAACTTGGAGCCCAAGGGCTGAGGAACCTTTAAACTCTATATATTTCTTAAGAAAAATCGTTACATCATACAATGAACCAAATCACCTAAGATAAGCCCAAAACTTACCAATAGAATGTTCCTATCATCTACAAATGAAATAACAATTCATATAATATTGAAGCACAATATAGGAAAGCACATACCCAGCACATAAGACAGATCAATGAGACAAAGACACCATGAACTGTACCCCAAAATCTTATATTATGAAATTCAAACGCTCCTAGCAGAACAATGGCTTCACACCAGCATTTATAACATTTCATCTAACCAAAGATCTAGACGATCAATTGAAGCACAATGCCTTCTATTTAAAGAGAAATCCCTCCAAGTAAAAATAACAGTTAGTTGGCTTGATGCCCGTCAAAATAATCTCGACCGTCGATAACTACTTGATCAAATTTTAATTTATGCCGTCGAAAATACTTATTTTTGAGGAATTTTCGAATTTCTCATTAAAACATTTTTTTATTAGTTCAAAAATAATTATTTTGAACTAATTTCCTCAAAAAATTTGACTTTGACTGAACCACCAAGGTCCAAGGGTCCAAATTTTCTTAAAATTTCCAATATTCCCTTGGTGGGAGACCTCCAAAAATTTATTCTTTTTAGACCCACAAATTTTTCCACTTGGAGAAATTAATTTCTCTAACATTTTAATTTTGACTCTAAATTAATTAATTTTTTGGCTTAAGATTTAATTTTATTTTCGCTAGAAAAATTAATTAATTGACTCACGAGGGGGTTAATTATTTTTCCACACTCAAATATTTTAGCCATGGTGTCTAAGTATGAGGGACTATGCACTAAAATATTTTCCTCAAAGGGGGATACTTGTTTGTTATATACCCTCATAAATTTTACCCAATTCTGCGACACAACATGATCTAGTAGACCATGTGATTTGTAATAAAATAATTTAGCCAATTAGCTCAATATATTCCCAAATCACTTTTACAATAAACTCGACTAAAAACTAGGATTCACCTAAGACCTTGATAAATTCCACCCTAGCTTTGGGGTTGAGGCTAGAGGGAAAAACTTTGTCAATCATCTGTGTTTAGAAACACAGATAATCATTGAGACGAAAAACCTCCTAGGATGAAACTCGTCGCCAAAGTCATAGGCTTACCTAGGTTGTTACATAATTAACGGTCATACTAGCATCATTACAAATCTGTAGAATGGGTTTACAATGATATGACAATCTGCTAGCTAATGATTATGATCTTTGAAAAAATTGGCACAACTGCTCTCCTGAAACTGTGACAAAATGGGTGCAACAGTTCCTAGACCAAAAGACAAATCAGTTGTGACTTGCAAATGGGTGTATAAGATCAAACATGCAGATGATGGAAGCATTGATAAATACAAGGCAAGATTTGTAACTAGAGGATTTTCACAGCAAGAAGTGTTAATTTGGAAGCTCGGGGACAGATTCCCTCCTTTGGACAGTTTTCCTCATCCAGAGAAGACCCTCTTTTCCCTTGGAAAAATTTAATTTGGTCAAGAAAAAATATTACTTTTAGTGGAAAACCCACAAGTACACAAAAGTACCGGTCAGCCTAAAGTCATAATTGGGTTTCCAAAAAAGCATATAAATAAACATCAAGGCAACCTCATTTGGACATCACATCAACACATCTTCTCTCTCTCTCCTCTTGTGATTGGTTCGTACAAATCTGAAGCAAGGTAGCTGAGCTAACACGTGTGAAGAGAAGAAGTGTTGGAGAATCTAGTAGGGAAGCTATTTAAATAATTCTCCTTAACCTTGATAAAAGCTTGTGAACTTCTATTATCTTCTTATTATTCTTTGTTAGATTATTTTCATCAAACAATTATCAAGAGCATAAACCATAAAGACAATGGACACAAATATAGGCTCCAAGCCAGGGAAAAACCCCTCCAAGGGGAAAACCCAAAAGAATTTCTCCTCTTCTTATAGAATCAAAAGAACTTCTCCTCTTCTTATAGAATCAAGGAAATGGGTTAGCGAATCTTCTAACAAGAGCTTGGTCAATAGAATAAAGAATTTGTTACAGGAAAACAAGAAGTCTTGGCACAAAAAGTTGATAAATGCTCTATGGGCTGATAGGGTGAGCACTAAGAAATCAATTGGAATGTCACCTTTCCAATTGGTTTATGGAGTTGATGCAATTTTCCCTACCTCCCTGGGAATTCCAGTGTTGAAAATATTGCAGGAATTAGAAGTTGAATCAAATGATGTGCAGAGAAGGATAAATCAAATGGTGCAATTACAACAGACTAGAGAAGTCTACAACAATGCAGAGATAATTCAAGATAAGATTAAAAGGATTCATGACAGAAGAGTGAAAGCAGATGATTTTCAACTAAATGATCTTGTTTTAAAATGGGATGCCAGAAATGAGGAAAAGGGAAAACATGGAAAGTTTGACAGTTTATGGAAAGGCCCTTACAAGATTGAAGCTTTCCGTGGAACCAATGCATTTCTATTAGAAGATTTGACAGGAGAAACACTGCCAGGAGGGCCTGTTAATGGCAGGTTGCTCAAGCACTACTTCACCTGAGTTCAGCTGGTTACAAAACACAACATTGTAAATACCATTTTATTTCAAGTATTGTAGGTGTGGGTGGTTGTCATCAGAAATTGAAGCGCAGAGTGAAGGCCCTAAGTTTCAAAAGAATTGCTAGCATATGTAATGATTTTTCAATTAATCAAGTCGGTCTCAGTTGTTTGAAGATTTAATAAATGCCCAATGGAGAAGGCTACTAGTCTACAGTGTTCTTGACACCTCATAGGGAGGATGTCATCCCCATTGGAGCCATTGTTAGGGTCCTATAAATATAGTAGTCAAGGTATGGTTATTTAGCCATTTATCCCATTGGAATATTGTTTCATTTTAAGATTGTCTCGTCTAAAAAACAGAAAAATAGAAAAGAAAAGAAAAATAAAAATAGAAAAAATAAAAAATAAAGATTAAAGGGGGGAAAGAAAAATAAATAAATAAATAATAAAACCCTAAAGGGCACGCTAGTTTAAATGCCGCCAATAGTTAAAGTATATTAAATTTTGTTTTGAAGTATGGAATAAAGGTGACTTGATGTTTTGTGTCGCTTTCCATAAAGCGTTTTCACTTTTCAAGGGTCGAGATCGTCCCTGCCCTGATCAACGGCGAGGGATGATGTTCGGACCCCCTCGACCTTTCGGGACTTAACTAAGGGGGCCTGGGGGGGTTCCGAAATATGGTTTACAATAAACCACCTGAGGTAACGTGGCGGCTCCTCGTTTATTTCGGGGGGTCCCTTCCCTTTACCGCCTACCACTCCTACCCCCCACCCCCTCCAGAAAACCACCTTTCAACCCTTTCTTTTTCGCCCATTCACTCTCGCTCCATCCTCGCCACCTGTCATCCACTACTCCATCCACGTCACCCATCCTCCACGTCATGTAACCGTTAGCATTCAAATCTCCTACCAACAGTCATATAGTCGTTGGCCATTAAATTTTCTCTCGCCAACGTCTAAAAACTCATAAATGCTACGCTCCAAAACGGTAATAATCTCATTGATCGCCCTCAATTCCCGTTATAAAATCCCGTATCAACCTGTATTATCCCCTTTTGCTTGTTATTTTATCCACACAGGTTCATATTGAAAGATTTCCAAGCTCGCCAACACCCTCTGCAAAGTTTTCCCCTTCTGCAACCAATCAAATTGTGACCTGGTAACACTATTTTTCGAATTTCCTATTAAAATTAAAAATGTCTTCGCACAAAGGAAAGGGAAAGATGCCTGATGAGAATCCTATGGTACCTCTTGTCCCTGATTTAGATAGATCTCCTTTAATTGATACCCAATATAAGATAGCAGAAACTCAATGTGAGTTTGATATGTATGAGCTTCATAATTGGGCAAAACAGAAGTATTTAGACCATAGTGATGATTTAAATATCTGGGAATCATTTCTACCTCAATTTACCTTTCCCCAGACTCATATTTTCCCAGAATTCGCTACCTGGTGTCATCTCAAGTACCTCCCCAGCCAGAAAGCAATAATTGCTCAGAACAATGAGATCCTATTCTCAATTACCCTAGAAGCCATTTGTCAAGCCCTCCAGATTAATACTCAAACCTCTTTACATCCATTTTCTACTGATGCACTCATGGAGATATACAAAAAGCTTACTTTCCCCCAGCGAGCCCATATTTTTGAATGTTTTTTACCTGAAAATTCCAAATTGCCTAGAACAAATCCCCCATACTCTGCTTCTATTTTCCCTGAGATGTCAAGACAAGTCATTTCCATGGTTACTTGCCTATTAGGTTATCATACAAACCAGTGGGTAGATGAGGTAGTGTTAGGGTTTTTATCAATATTTTCAGTTGGTCAGAAGCCTTCAATTCTTTTCAATTACAGTCAGTACTTATCAGATGTTATACATGAGCAGTTTCTCAAGTTTAAAGCTGAAGGTGCATTCAAACACCAATCAATCTTAGTATATTTGATGTTATTCTATCAAGCAGACATGTTCAAGTTCCAGTTACAGAAGATGGATGATCAAGGAAGTCCATTACCAGTCATTCACTGGACTTCTTTAGTCAGAAGGAATTCATAAGATTATTCATTCAGCGATTTTGTGGATCAGTTTTTACATACATCCTTGTGTCTACTTAGCAATGATGTTATACCAAGGATTTCACTAGAGATCAAGAAATTTTTGCATCTTTCAGATCAAGCAAAAGTTGGAGATTTGTATCTCTACCAGAACTATACAGAGATTCAAATCTATGGGTGTGAGATTCCTCCCTATAGATTACCAGTTTTTGTACCAGTAAGGATTTTCACTTTGGAATACACTAGACAGATGTTAAACATGGATGAATTACATTTTGTATCAAATAAAAAGAAATCACAGTTTAAATTGAAGGCACATGTTGGGCCTTATATTGTAAATACTAGAGCAGCAGCAAAGGAAGTGGAGGAAATATTAAAGTAGATGAAATTTAAACTAAGCTTCACATGGTCTTATGATCCATTAGGGATAATTTCAAAGTTGAGAGTTGAGCAGAAGATCACTCCATATGCACATACACCTAGGCCAGAGATAGAGCAGTATGCTAATCAGGAGCAGTGGACAGAGAACACACTACAGGAGGCTGAAGAGCAAATAGTCAGTCAATCATCTCTGCAAACTCCTATTCCAAAAGACAAAGAAATCAAGAGACCAAGGGAAAGTATGTCCCCTACAAATTCAGAAGCACAAGCTACAGACTTCCGTGTCTTCAAGAGGAGAAAGAAGGATCCAAAGACTAATACTAAGAGTGATCCTTAGGTAATAAATATTCAAGAAGAATCCTCAGAAGAAAAGGATTCATAGGAGCAAAGTAAAACGATTTTGACACATATTCCCACCACTTCATTCCCATATGTTGAGGAGACAACTGAGTCACCTATCGCTTCTACATCTCAAATTCTAGCACAACAGAATACTTTTGCAAGATACAGTGAGATCAAGAGGAAGAATGAAGCATGAAGGCTTCAACATATTCAAAGTTTTGGAAGCAAACTGCCACCACTCAACACAGGTTGTTATCTACATTTGACACAGAAAAGGGGCAGTTCCAAATGGCCTTTTTGGAACCTACAGTTCTAGCCCCCAGAAGTGCAGAAGACTACAAAGCTTCAATATTTTCTGTTGATACCAAAAAGGTTCATGCAATCGATCAAATCGATTTGCATAAGCAAGCAGGTGAGATGATTTATTCAACACTGACCAATTCAGCCATGGTTGCCTCAAAGTTGCAAGCCTCTCTGAATAATATGCATTCACAGTTGAAGATAGAACAAATGTCTTCTCTGGCCAAAGACACTAAAACTTTAGAAGATTTAATAATCAAACTAGGATATGATCCTAGTGATGTCAAGGCAGTCGAGGAGATAATTAAAAACAAAAATGCAGATATTCAAGCCCTCAGGAAACAGCTTAAGCTTCCAACTACAGAGCACCCTTAGGCCAAAGAAGTAACCAATCTGGAAATGGAAAAAGAAAAGATTTTCAAAATAATAGTTGAACAGAATGTTCAAATCCAAAAGATGGAAAAGGACATGGAAACATTGTTGAAGTAAAAGGAACAATTGGAAGCAGCAAGGACATCAGCAACGAGGACATCAACACAGCAGGAAGTACAGCAAACAGCACAAGGATCAACTTCAGATTCTTCTGAGAAGCTAGTCCAAGCTTTACGAGAATTATCATCAATAAATAAGGAAAATGAGAAGTTAACAGCAGCACTCACAAAGATGGAGGAAAGCAAGATAAAAGTAGATAATGCATATATAGCAGAGGTGCAAAAGAACAACAAATTGATACAGCAAATTCAAAAGTATGAGAATCAGTCTCTAACAGCTCAGACGTTGGCAGAGGCCAAAAAGAGTATATGGCATAACAAAAATGCAAACATCACAGAATTATGGTCATCCATTCAAATCATATTTGAGCAGGAAGAGTTACTGCAGAATGTCAAGGCACAATTGAACAAAGAAAGATTGAAATAGAACACAGGCCAGTAGAAGCAAATAGAATTATTAAATTGTTGAATTCTAAAACTAAGGAAGAGCTTGAAGAGCTAAAACTGGAAAATAAATTCAAAGAATTGGAACTGCAAGTTCATAGATTTAACCAAAAATTTGCTTTATTGCAAGAGAAAGGGCTCCCAACCTTATGAGCTTCTAATGGCAAATTGATTCCATTATAAAATTATCAAGATCAATTATGTAATATTGTTGCAGATGCATCTAAGTTTGCTAAAGTAAGAGGAACTATAAGTGGAGAAGATTTCATGGAAGGACTACAGCGTGGTCTCTTCATTCAACATCAAATCCATCATCTATTTTTAAACAAACCAACTTTCCAGACATACACGGAATTAGATGTGAGATTTCGGAGCATGGTGAATTTCTCCATTCCTAGTGAAGAGCGATGGGATAAGTTGTTGGAGCTAGTTGAATAAAAGCAAACAGGAATCCTACAGTTTGGGGAGCAGGAAAACAAAAGAAGCACAAAAGTAGCTACAGTAAGCAACAGTTCACCTCAAAGTCCGAATAGAAAATCATAAATAGTCTAGACTTCCTATTACTTAGTTCTATTTTGGAAATATCTACAAGTTTTCAGTAGATATTATTTTGTAATAGATTTTATTTGAAGTCCGAATTAAATTCGACGCAAACTCTATAAATATTTTGTAAAAAGACTTAGTAAGGGTTGGATTATGCAAGAAGAAAAGATTTTTTGTGATTGTAAGCAGTGAAATATATTTTTGAAGTAATCAATTCAGTAATACAGAGGCAGTTTGGTTTCAGGATTCTTGTGTCAAGCAAATGGTGATGTTTCCCTCTTTGTAAATTTGTTTTCCTTTCAAGTTTCACATGAATGTTTTCCTTCTTAAGTTGTTTACAAGAAGATTAAGAGCCGAATTTACTTGCAATACTCTACTATGGCTTGTTAAGCAATCTCAATGTTTTCTTTCTGATATTAAGTATAGAATTCATCTGTGTATGCTCTATATTTAATTGATCCTAATTCTTATTCATCTCATCCACACCACAACAACTCTACGAGATCTAGGAGTTTGCCTACCTCGCCTTGTTTTCTGCTCCTCTGTTTATTTTAATTGATTACTGAAGACCTTATGACTCCATGCCCAATGGACTTCTCTTCCATTTTACAACCAAAACTTCAAAAATTCTATCTTGTCCTTTCATACCTAGCCTAAAATCTAAACACTAAGATTAAAAATCATACAGAGAGAGCCCTCTCTGAAGCTGGAAGGGCTAGATCCCAGCTTTGAAAGTGGTTTGTGGTTACCTCTACAGTTTCCTTTTCAGCCTAGGAAAACCACAGAGCGCTAATAGAAAGATTGGTGGGAACAGGTCACGCTAAAACATCTTAGGAACATGCCTCCTCTTGTATGTTGGGGCATATGGATCACTAGAAACAGAGCCATTTTCAAAGACAAAATCCTCTATCCCAGACCGGGTGGCAGCCAAAATAGTTGGCAAATTTGAACTCCTTCCTATCGATGAGGGATCCCAAGTCCCCTAGATCATTGTTACAGAGGACGTGGACAAATCTCTTCCTTGGGCTTATTTCGATGGCACATCCTCTGAAAACGGAAATTGTGGAGGAGGGCCAGTTCTATATATTCGAGAAATCCATTTTTTTAACTGCAAAGCGATTTGGGGAGGGGTACAAACAACTACACAAAACTTCTCAGTCTTAAACTCCTCCTTTTTGCAACTGAAAAAGGCATTCACTCCTTGCAGATCTTTAGTGATTCAATGATCATTGTAAATTGGTTTAATAAGTTGCAAGAATGTCACATTCACACACTGAGTCTCGTTCTTGAGGAGGTTTTGTATCTCAAACAGTGTTTTAATCAGATTTCTTGTCACCATATTTACAATCAGTGGAACCATGATGTAGACGCACTCTCTAAGGTTGGTTCTACACACACTTTGGGAGTATGGAAATGGTGTCACCTCAGAATATTTTCACAGGCATTTCATTGAAGGTATACAATTGGATATCCCTAGTTTAGTTTTTTATTGATGTTCTATGGATTATCTAGTTTTTTGCAGGCTATTATGCAGTCACATCACCTATGCCTTTTTTATGTTTTTGTGAAGCAGTAGAGGATGTCGATTCTTGTATGTATTATGGTATACAGAGGGTTTTGTATTTTTGTCGATGGTTTTTGGTTTGTCTCTCGAACAGCCTGACTAATATGTTTTTGATCACTAGTAGATTTGCATACTATGAGTGTGACTCGCACATACAGATGAAATTTTATTTCCATTAATAAAATTACAATTTTTTCTTCAAGGAGAGGAAAAAAAACTCTTTTGTATTTTTTGAATAGAATGGGATACAATGGTGATAGATGATCTATGCTTAATCATGATTATTATGTCAAGTTACATCATTACATGTATTATTTATGATTTATTATAGTAGATGTAATAATGTGAGTTATTGGTGCATTGTTATGTATAATATTTAAATGATTTACGATTTTGTTTTCAAATATTTTGATTATAATTTTTTGTATTTTTTAGCATAGGCAATGTTACCCGCCATTTTGTGGGTGATATCCCTATGAAAAAAATTCTCCAAGATGGTCCCCAGTCAGTACCCAACAGCCCCTTGCAGCAACCAACTAGCTCGTTGTGCCACTTCTCGGCCACCTGAGCCAGCCATGTGGTACCTCACCCATCTGTCATGATCATACGTTTGAAGGTACACCTCCCAAACTTAAAGGTATGCCTTGTCATTTGGTAATTGAGTATTGTAGTTTATTTATCATGCACACTTCTGGGCATGGATTAATGGGGGGATTCAGCGAAAAGAATGGACTAGGTTTGAGCTCTTGTCCCCTAGACCCCTTTTTGGATATTAACCTTGGATTCTAGTCCCGTGGGATCTCTTTTACTGACCATTTGGCTTTAGGGATGGTATTTCACAGGAAACCTTAATTTTGGATGTGTGGTCCCACTCTCTCATCCAAATATATTACCCCCTTTCTGCTCATTATTACCCCATTCATCATTTCTCCCCACCTGGGTCCACATTCCTCTAGCTCTCCCCTTCCCCTTGCCCACACCTTGGGTCAGGCTTGGAATGATGCCCCGAAGGTTGATGTAGCTAAAAAGAAAGGCAAAAGCAAAATTGGCCACATTCAATAGGAAAATGTACCACAAAATGCAAAATATGGTCGAGACAAACACATTTAGCACATGGGCAAAAGCCAATACATGAGCTCTACCCCATCATCATGGCCATCACCCTGGTTCCTAAAAGTTCTATGAACCTCCTTCATCATATAGGAACCTGTGATTGTCCCAACCCTTAGTGGGCAATGGACCGCCCTACCTTAAAGAGGGGTATCCACTGCTATATCTCACACATCGTGCTCTTACCCCTTGAACCCCAAGCAGTTAATTGAAGAAAAATCATAAAAAGGCAAAAAGCATATAAAGAAGGGTGGAAAAATCAAGGTCGAGGCACCTCATGTACCATGATTGCTCCCTCCTATATATTATATACCCAAGTGTGGGCTTCCCTTCTACTAGCTACCCTTGTACCCCAACATGTGGCCCAGGGCTGCCCCTTCTTATAACCTACTCCATTCACCTCTTTATCATATACCACTACCTTTTTAAAGGATGTACCTTAGACATATTATCCCCTTTAGAAGTAGAAACCACCTAATGGGATACTTGGTTAACCCCATTTGGAGTTTGGAGACATTAGCACATGCCAAAGCCCATTATGGAAGGGCAGGCCATTATGAAGTCCCCACTTGTGGTCCATGGTTTGTAAGCTCTTTTACTCGATTTCCTTGATGACTTGTTATACTGGGCTTGCAGGTGGTCTCCATCTTGGGTTTGGTCTCCCTATATGGGGTCCTAACCTTCCAGAGGGCTACATTGGCACATGTAGGGTATGTGTTGAGAGTCATGGGCCTCCACAGCAGTAGACAACATTCCATGGATCCCCATAGATGTTCAGAGATTGGCTCAAGATCCACCTATTGAAAGAGGAAGATGCACCTGGTTCACCTTCGCCCAACCAACCCCATAGATGTACCATGCACTTGGCAGTTGACCCAGGACTTGTAGGATGATGTGGCATCACCTACACCATCATTTGAGCCCTTACAGATGGTCTACATGCATCTTCGACTCATTTGGAGACCCATGAAGTTATTATTGTGCCCCCACACCCACTGGAGGCACCACAGGTTTATTGTTTTGAGAACAAGGGGCCACCCCTTTGTCCATCACTTTTGAGGGTCCTATCCTTCATTATGGCACTTATGGACCTCATCAGGCCTCTTAGAGGGCCCTACAACATGTATTGTTTATCATTTGACCTCTTGAGAGGCTTATTATTTCATTTATGAGCTAGTTTGGTGGGCTTGTCACCAAAAGTTAGGTTATTAACACATTATTTTATTTTTGGGGCTTATGTAGGCCTAAGAGACTAATTTGAACTCCTAATTAGTGTATAAATACAAGTGAGATGAGTTCATTTTATCATCATCACTTTGGATTGGATCATTCTTCTCTTTAGAGAATTTCGCACTTTTTTTGGGATGATGAATTGGAGCATGGATGAATTTTGATGTTTGGATTGGAGTATTTTATCTTGGAGCTTCTTTATTGTCAAATTGTTGATGGTTGGATATGTTCTATTACATGTAAGTACACACATTTAATGCTATTCTTCTTTTGCTTTTGTCATATGCATTGAATGGGATTTTCGCTATATTAGGGCTAATTGTTGCATTGCATAATTGCGAAATTGTGGGATTATTGTTTGGGCCATGTATGTGAATGAAATCTCCTAGGGATAATTCCACCGGTGAATTTATCTTGATAAGCCATCTCTTTTGCCAAGCGAAGTATTAAAGCTTTTGAGGTTTCTTCTCCTTGCCCTAAAGGCTAGGCGAAGTAGTCCTTAAGGCCTCCTTGACCAAAATACAAGTTCCTTTCTCATCATTCTCCTAGACTCCATTCTCCCAAAGGGATTAAGGCACTGGTCCTCCAATAGGTGATCACTCAAAGAACATTTTTCACCACCTTTCCCTCTCTTCTAGGTCTAGCCAAGTTGGGTCACCCAGAGCATCACTTTCCCAATAAAATAGCCCAAGAAAAAGTTCGAACCCCTAGCCTTTATTGCTTTTTTGTGTCCTCAAGGCCTCCTCCAATTTTGAAGCCATTCCGACGGTGGAGTTGTGAGATAACCCAAGCCCTAGCTCCGAGATCAAACTTTGCCCTGGTATCCCCTAGGCTAGCACCTCATAGGATCAATTTGATACTTTTAATTGGAAATTCTTGCTTTGGTCCTTTCCCCTTCTTTTTCTGGGTTAAGAACATCATTGGTTGTCAGATTCTCTCTCCTTAACCTAGGTCGGGTCCACTTGGTCTCGTGTGGTCTCGCACCTTTGAAAAGTCAATTCTTCAAGAACCTATTGGAAAGTCAAGTTCAATAAGGATTTTAGAATTGGGAAATGCCTTTGCAAGGCATATTCCTCTAACCTACCCTCAAATCCTCACCTCCTTATCCTAGAAATCTTTGTACCTTGCTTAAAAAGCAAGTTCTATTCTTACCCCCCCCCCTTCCAGGAAAAGGATCATTAAGGTCACTCCACATCCATTGGTTGATTCATCCTTCACAAGTGACTTTCTATATACCGAGCCTCCTCCCATCTGTGAAAGGCCATAAAGAGTAGGTAAGTCTTAGTTGGGGTGACAGTGGGCTAAGCCTCCATCGTTGCCCTTGATCTAGCAATTGTCCCCTTTAGGAGTCCCTTTTATGCCCCCTTCTAGTTTGAGCAATAACAAGCAACATCCCCTGTGATGTACCCTAGAATTTGGGGGGTGCTTTCACACGTCCCCTAAATGCATTTCCCAACATCTGCATCCCATGTCCCAAAAGCTTGGTGGAATATTGCTTGAATATAACTTATAGAGATGTTGATCTAACATTTCAGCAAGCAAAAAGTTTTCATAGGAGGGCATGTGAAAGAAGGATTGCAAATGGGGAATTTGAAGCCACCCTAAAAGCATAGTTCAAGGGAAAAGGAAAGCATGTGCATGGCAGCAAGAGTGAGAAAGATATGACGCATTTTTATTGTGGTAAGCTAGCACATAAGGCCAAGTCTTGCAAAAGACTTTTATGGGATGAAAAAAATAACCAAGAGCCTTGTTCCAAAGATCGTTGTGAGAAGAAACAAGCTAATGTCTCTAAATACAAAGAGTAAAAAGTATTTTATACATTTATGGCACACGATAAAGGAGTTATTGGAACCAAAATAGATTGGTACAATGCACTAACTTTTACCAACCATAAAGATTGATACACTGATTTTGTAGAGGACAAATCCAAATCTGATTCTATTGTCTTAAGTGGTGGAGAAGAATATATAGTGAAGGAAAGGGAGTTTCACAACTTCAGCTGGGAGGTAAGAGCTTTTATTTAGGGATGTCTATTATATCCCAAATTTGCAAATAAATTTATTTTCCATTAATTGGATTATAAAGCATAGCCCACACTTAGATGTTGAAGTTAATAGTAATAAAGGTTTTATTGTTGACCAAAAGAGCAAAAGGACATTTTTTATGGGTATGGAAGAACAAGATTTGTTTCCATGTGGGGATGGTGAAGAGAAGTTGATGGTTACAAGAGAGAAAATCGAGAAATGTGAAGGTATGCAAAGGATCCATAATGCCTTATCCCCTAAGTTTCATGAAGAGAGGAAGATCCTCAAGGAGAATGAAGGTGAAGTAATAAAACAAGATGGTTCTTTCTTAAAAAAGCAAACATGAACTTTGATATGTTAGGTTGCCAAGATGTGGAGGAGATGAGTTCATTGAACAAGCCAAGTTCTATGTCAGTGGTGGAAACACTAACTATTAAGCCAACATTGCCTCTCATCTAGTTTATTAGTCAATGGTCAAATAATAGGATGGTGACATATAATTTGATTATTGCAATCATAAGGAGATAGTAGCTTGATGGTGAACACTTCAACAAATCTTAATCTAGAGAAGCAAAACACAGAGTTACAACAACACTCTATGTTTATCACAAGAGTGATTAATCCATGCCAAAGTGTGCTCAAGGGGCATAAGTGCACCTAATAGAGAAGTTAAACATGACCATGAAAGATTGTGGCTACCTATTGATACATAGGAATATGTTGGAGCTTCACTACTCCCTTTTGAACCCTATTTCGTATGAAGTGATATATGATATCTATATGCTTGGACCTATCTCATCTAGTTTATTAGTCAATGGTCAAATACTAGGATGGTGACATATAATTTGATTGTTGCAATCATAAGGTGATAGTAGCTTGATGGTGAACACTTCAACAAATCTTAATCTAGAGAAGCAAAACACAGAGTTACAACAACACTCAATGTTTATCACAAGAGCGATTAATCCATACCAAAGTGTGCTCAAGGGTCATAAGTGCACCTAATAGAGAAGTTAAATATGACCATGAAAGATTGTGGCTACCTATTGATACATAGGAATATGTTGGAGCTTCACTGCTCCCTTTTGAACCCTATTTCGTATGAAGTGATATATGATATCTATATGCTTGGACCTATCTAATCTAGTTTATTAGTCAATGGTCAAATAATAGGATGGTGACATATAATTTGATTGTTGCAATCATAAGGAGATAGTAGCTTGATGGTGAATACTTCAACAAATCTTAATCTAGAGAAAGCAAAACATAGAGTTACAACAACACTCAATGTTTATCACAAGAGCGACTAATTCATACCAAAGTGTGCTCAAGGGGCATAAGTGCACCTAATAGAGAAGTTAAACATGACCATGAAAGATTGTGGCTACCTATTGATACATAGGAATATGTTGGAGTTTCATTGCTCCCTTTTGAACCCTATTTCGTGTGAAGTGATATATGATATCTATATGTTTGGACCTATCTTGAAGGACTACATTCTCAGAGAGTCTAATACAACTCTAATTATCTTATTAAATGATTATAAGCTCCAGCTCTTGATCAAACAATCCTATAAGTAACTTGTGAAGCTACATGGCCTCACAACTAGTAGTACTAGCTGCCCATGTAGTTTGCTTCTACTGAGCTAAGAGCCACAAAAGTCTGATTTTTGCTGAACCAAGATACCATCATTGATCCCAAGCTAAAGCAACACGTGAGGTACTTTTCATGTCTATTCCATTGTCTACTCAATCTGAGTTTGAATAACCCTGCAACTTCACTTCACAATCTCGAAGATATCTCAGACCATGCTCCATTGTCCCTCAAATACCTAAGCACATGTTTTACTGCTACTAAATGCTCTTGCCTTGGCTGCACCATGCACTGACTCAAGGTGTTCAATGCAAAACATATAGTTGGCTTAGTGTTGACCAAATACATTAAGGAACCTATAAACTACATGTACATCATGGGATCCACCAACTCTAAATCTAAAGTTGTCATCTTCCTCAAACTAGTGATCATGAGTGCGTCAAAAGGTTTGCAATGTTCCATTTGAAACCTCTTCAAGATTTGAATTGCATAATTTTCCTACCCAAGGAAAATCTCCTCTGGTCTTTGCCAAAATCCCAACCCCAAGAAGTAATGCACCAAGGCAATGTCCTTCATCTCAAAGTCAACTGAGATGTCTACTTTGCACCTCACAATGAGCTTCACCTGTCAAAAACAAGTCATATGCATACAACACCAAAATAAGTAGAACACTCCAAACAGATATATAATATGCTAGAATTTACTTCACTTTTGGTGAAGATTGTACTCTACAGGTATCCATAAATCCCAGAATACGATGCTCTCGATGCCTACTTGAGTCCATGCAAGGCTTTCTTCAGCCTACACACAAGGAACTCCTTCCAATTCACCTTAAAGCCCTAAGGTTGCTCTATGTACACTTCTTCCCCAGTGATCCTATTAAGAAAAGTTGTCTTCAATCCATCTATTGTATCCTCTGTCCCATAAATGAACGAAGGACATAACTAATTTAATAGAAGTGTACTTAGTGACTAGCAAATGTCTCATCATAGTCCACTCCCTCTCTTTAGGAGAACCCTCTCGCCACAAACCTCACTTTGACCTTCTCAGTAATGCCATCTCTAACAAGCTTGATCTTGTAGAGCCACCTAGAACTCACAATTGGCATCCCCTTTGATCTTGGCACTATGTCCCAAACATCAATCTTCATGATGGAGGTGCACTCCTCTGCCATGGCATCCCACCATACCTCCTAGTCTATTGCCTCCTAAAAGATGGAAGGCTTGGAATCTAAAATGTTTCTCACCAATGCCATATAGTCTAGAAATGTCTTTGAAACTCTACTTTCTCTAAAAGTGCTCCTAAGAGTCTCAACATGCAAGCATACCTCAATGTATAACTGAACCATCAAGGTCACCTATCAAAAGTAGAAGGGAATCCTTTCTCCCCCTCTTCACCTAAAGGTTGTTATACTACCTTGGAAACCCACTAGTGACCTCAGCTCAATCTTCAAAGCTTCTTGCTCCTCATCCTTTGTCACTAGAATAGGCTCATATGACTTCCTAGTTGCAAAGTGTTCTTCAAGCTTTACATCCAGACTGACTATTATCTTCCTTAATGTAGAATTTCCTTGAAAATTCTGCACTATTGTAGTGAACAATTTTGAAACTAAATTGTAACACCAAGACATAGAATTTCTCTACTCTTTTGCAACGGAATAGAATAGAATTAAAAACACATTCATACAATACAATAACACATAATTTTCTAGGGAACACAACTGGGAAAACCCTCTGCTTGTTTGAGAATTTTATTGATAGAAATTTGAGCAATAGATTTCTTAAAATATAACTGTTTCAATCAAAAAAATAGTCTTGTTCTCCCTCTTCTATTCCTAAGCTTGAAACACCTTGCAAGAACCCTAGTCTGCTACCTAAATCCTTCCGCATAGGGAGCTCCTATTATTTAGGAATTAACTCCTGAGTCTTAGCGCAAATCCCAAGGAATTATCTTCTATCAATCTACGCACAAGCTTCTCCTTAATACGTCGTTCCCACACACAAACTCATGCTCTCTATTGTCTTGTCTCACCAACTCGTGCTCACAAAACAATGATCAATCATGTGCCTTCATCCTCCTTATAAGCAATTCACATTAGCTAAATCTGGCATGTTTATTTTTGGAAGTCAAACTTGTGATTCTTGAGTTAACTAAGTCCAACTGATGCATGCAACTCATCTAGTCTCAATTTAGAACTTGAGACTCAATCACTTGTCTTTTCCAATTCTAACTCGCACTAGAAAACAAATTGAGCCTTCCACTCCTGCACATCAGTCAAACTGCTTCATGAACTGTCATAATTTATAGGAACTCGTCCTAACTTTTACGAACTCATGCATGCTAAGGAAAAAGTGGTTGTGGTCTCTTTGACTAAGGTACAAGTCAAAAAAGGACCTTTCTCGCTACTATTTTCAACACTCCCTCTTAGTGAGGAAGGTGCTTCTAGAAGAACCTCATCCACCTGGATTTGTCTCCAACACTACCACGTTCTCCGTTGTTGTAGTTGCTCCCTCTAAACTAGAAGACTTCCTTGCTTTCTTCTGCGGAACTTGCTCTGAAGGCGTGTTCTTTCCCACCATGCTCTGCGAGTTTGTCACTTTAGTCATAAGTGCCATGTACCCTATGTACGTTTGTGGCAGCTTCCTCTGGCTGAAGCTGATACTGGAATATACAATTGTCTCCTGATAAATAAATCCTCTGCCCACTAGGCTCGAACTCTCCCTATACTAGGAGTCTCTGACTGAGTGGATACCTCCACTCGCCCTGGGCTATGCTCGTCCTCATCCTACTGGTCAACCCAACTGTCAACGAGCTTAGACTGAAACTGAGATACTGGTTGAGGCTCCATCTTAAGAGTTCTATCTTGTTCTCACTCAACCACCACTTCTCTGCTCTGAGAAATCCATGCCTTGCTGCTCAAGGTTGCACCCGTCTCTACCTGGAACTTGTAGAGATTCTTCATCCTCACACCTATCTGCTTCTTACATCTAGAAGCTAAGTATTGGAGGTAAGCCTTACCTCTGCTAAAGATGATATCATAACCATTGTCCTCAAGGGTAACTACCAAAACAAGACACTGCTTTAATCCTAGCACATAAAGAACATCTCTGAGATAAAGAGCATTACCTAACTCCTAAAAACTGACAGTACCAACCCCTCTAGCTACATACTAACCATCTCCTCCTAGCTCAATCTGAAATTGCATGTCGTCCTTCAGTTGGTTGAACTTTTATTGTTTCTGGTCGTGTGGAAGGATGCTCTTGAATCAATATACCATATACTACTATCTGTTGAGCTTGCCATGCAAGCAATCAATGAGAAATCTTTCTCGAACTAGGCAAAAAATGCATCTACCTCCATTAATGTAGCTACATAATCCTAACTGGACTCGTTATTATGCTTAGTACACTTAACGACATAGTGTCCAAACTCATGGCAATGGAAGTAATTGATCTTGCTTAGATCCTTCTTCTTGCCCTTCTGACTGGTTTCGGCCTCTCCTTGACCCTCCTTGGCCTTGGCCTTGCCTGCCAGGGCAAGGTTCTCCTTGTCTGTCATAACTAATCTCCCTTCTATGGTTCCTCTTCAAATCTCTTCTTGTATGCAGTTAGTCCAAAACCTTTCCCAATTTGGAAAATTCTCTCTCCCACTGACAACATCCTAGAACCCTTTCCAAGACTTGTGAAGTCCAAGTAAAGCAAAACTCACAAGGTCATGATCAAATACAACCATGCCCACACCACCCAGTTCATCTCGTATCTAAGTGAACCTTGACAAATGTGACAATGGGCTCATCCTTGCTCATCCGGATACTCCTCAACTTCTCCTTAAGAGAAAGGTTCCCTGTATCGTTGGTACTTTGATATAGTTCTAAAATAGTTTTGAACATCTCATAAGTTGTCTTCTTCTCATGGATATAAGGCTATGTTACCGGATCCGCTGAGGGCAAGAGGTGGAACCGCGGATCCCCGAATCCGAAACTGGTACGGATACGCTAGGATCCGCGTACGATCAATTAGTGACCATCTACTAGCGTATATATATATATATATATATATTTATATATAAAAATTTAAATAAAATTAGGCATAGTTTTTTAATACCATCTGCCCGCTTATATATATATATATATATATAAAATTATGCGTTATGTTTATAATACCATCTGGCATATATATATAAAGATATTATTAAGATTAAGCGTGAAGTTTTTTAATACCATCTTCCCGCATATATATAGATAAAGATTTCAATAAAATTATGCGTCAAGTTTTTTTAATAACCTTTCAATATAAAGATTTCTGATTTAATTAAAAAGTTTATTTTGAGGTTAATATTTATATAATAAATTTATTTTAAATCAATTTGTTTCTTTAATAAGCTTTCAATATAAAAATTTCCGATTTAATTAAAAAGTTTATTTTGATGTTAATATATATATAATAAAGTTATTTAATATCGCATATATATAAAAAGATTTTGTTAAGATTACACGTGAAGTTTCTTAATACCATCTTCCCGCATATATATATATAAATAAAGATTTCAATAAAATTATGCGTCAAGTTTTTTTAATAACCTTTCAATATAAAGATTTTCTGATTTAATTAAAAAGTTTATTTTGAGATTAATATATATGTATAATAAAGTTATTCTAATTTATTTATTACATCAATATGTGTTTTAAATAAGCTTTCAATATAAAGATTTCTGATTTAATTAAAAAGTTTATTTCGATGTTAATATATATAATAAAGTTATTTTAATTTATTTATTTTAAATCAATATATTTATGTTTAATAAACCGTATGTTTTATATTTCATTTTAAATTTTTTATTTTTATAAGTCATAACTTATATAACTTTATGTTTGGTTGTTAAAAATTAAAATATTTTTTAATTTTTATAAATAAAAAAATTAAAAAAAAAATATTTTTTATGTTATAACTTTATTTTAACAATTATATCAATATGTTGGTATTAATATTTATATGTTTATTTGTTTGTTAGTTTTTAAATTTCATCATTTCAGTGTTCAGATTCATAAATTATCTAATAATTTTAGTTCTAATGTTGTGATTCATGAATGGTTTTGATTTTAAACATCAAATGTATTTTCTAAAATTTTTAAAAATATTATTACATATTTTTGTACTTGTCGTATCCTCGCCGTATCTGGATCCTGGCTTTTCAAAAATCCAACGGATCCGTATCCGGATCCAGATCTGAATCCGGATCTGTATCCGTATCCGTATCCTGGTAACTTAGATATAAGGAACTATAGGATCTCTAACCCATTCTAGAATAATCCTCCTTGCCTTGATATCATTTTTAGAATGTTGGGTCAACTGTTGGGGATCTTGTGGTAATGATATGGCCTGCTTCACAGATTTTCCCACCCCATTATCCTTCCAAAACTATCATGATCCTCCCTTTCCATGGAACGAAGTTTAATGCTCCCTTTAAACAGTGATCTACTCTCAATCCTTAGTATGACATCCTACTTCCCCAGAGAGCTCTCCAACACCTGCCCACTAATAGCCTTGTAATCCTTCACAAGAAGTTGTACTTAGGGCTCAATAATTATGCTCTCCTATCAGTGTTGTAGTCCTTCACAAGGACTGAACTTAGGGCTAAATAGACACCTTCTAACAACCCTCCAATCTGCTCTTAAGCTGCCACCTACTCTGTCCCAATCCTAGACTCTCACCAACCTAGCATCAACACCATACTTGAAGGAGATTTAACATACCTTGAGACGTTGACTTTTGTCCCAATTTTCTGGACCTGTGTCGGTATAAATGTTTGCAATCTTTGGCCTTGGTTAGGGTTGTTGTAGCAGTTGCTACAACCCTCCAAACTCGAGCTCAATCTATTGCAAAACCTTCGCTCCTCCCTCCTCTATCAAGTCCACTTCAACGCTGTAATTATGAGGCTACTCGGCCCTTGTTTCCAGCCTCACCCAAACTAGGCTACAGGAGCTTGGCCTCCTACACAAAAATATGTCTTGATCTTGAAGAAATTAGCCCACGAACCTAGCATAGAATCTGCCTAGAACATCGTCCTAGACCTCAACCAGCATCTGCCTTTCTTGTCTTATACCTATCACAAGAACAAGACCTCTCCTTAACTTCAGCTAGAGCTTCTTAGGCAGCGTCTCCCTCAAATCTTCTTCTCTTATGATTAGATGCACTTGTGATGATCTTAAATCTATTCCAAGAGCTCTAATACCATGTAGAATTTCCTTGAAAATTCTGCACTATTGTAGTGAACAATTCTGAAACTAAATTGTAACACCAAGACACAGAATTTCTCTACTCTTTTGTAGTGGAATAGAACAAAATTAAAAACACATTCATACAATACAATAACACAGAATTTTCTAGGGAACCCAACTGGGAAAACCCTCTACTTGTTTGAGAATTTTATTGATAGAAATTTGAGCAATAGATCTCTTACAATACAACTGTTTCAATCAGAAAACAATCTTGTTCTCCCTCTGCTTGTCCTAAGCTTGAAACACCTTGCAAGAACCCTAATCTGCTTCCTAAATCCTTGCGCATAGGGAGCTCCTATTATTTAGGAATTAATTCCTAAATCCTAGCGCAAATCCCAAGGAATTCTCTTCTATCAATCTGCGCACAAGCTTCTCCTTAGTACGCCCTTCCCACACAAGCTCCTGCACACAAACTCGTGCTCTCTATTGTCTTGTCTCACCAACTCGTGCTCACAAAACAATGATCAATTATGTGCCTTCATCCTCCTTATAAGAAATTTGCATTAGCTAAATCTAGCAAGTTTATTTTTGGAAGTCAAACTTGTGATTCTTGAGTCGACTAAGTCCAACTGACTCATGCAACTCGTCTAGTCTCAATTTAGAGCTTAAGACTCAATCACTTGTCTTTTCCAATTCTAACTCGCACTAGAAGACAACAAACTAAGCCTTCCACTCCTGCACATCAGTCAAACTACTTCATGAACTGTCCTAATTTATAGGAACTTGTCCTAACTTTTAGTAACTCATGCATGCTAGGAAAAAGTGGTTGTGGTCTCTTTGACTAAGGCACAAATTAAAGAAGGACCTTTCTCGCTACTATTTTCAACACTCAACACTAGAATATAGACCCTATAAGCCTTTGAAGTCTAAATTTAACCCACAAATAAGCCCTTCATGTTGGAGGGCTACAACTTGGTCCTCTTCTTTACTAGTACATATAAACTGAACAACCAAAGATGCGGAATTAGCTCACCTTTGGCTTCACGCCAGCGAATGACTCTTCTAATATCTTGTCCTCCAAGATTCTATGAGGACTTCAGTTCTAAACGTACATTGTAGATTGTTGTGTTGCATGTCTTCCCAAATAAACATTGGAAAGTCTCATTTATGTATCATGGCCTTAGCAACCCTTATCTATTGTGGGTTGTACTAAACTGTTAGCTCCCTATTGATTCATGCCTCCTTGCAAAAAGCCTTCAAACTCCTAAGAGGTATACTCTCCCCAATGTCCAACCTCAAGACTTCGATCTTCTTCCCTAACTGGTTTTCAACTAGAGCTATGAGCTCCTGAAAACTGCTAAAGACCTCATCTTGGTCTTTAAAAATTAGATTCAACTCTTGCAAGAAAAATCATCAATAAAGGAAACATAAAGCATGTGTGATATTATTGATAACATTGACATCGATTCACAAAGATCTGAATGTACTAGGTCTAGAATCCCCTCAAACCTATGGTCATTGATTAGAAAAGTAGCCTTGGCATGCTTGCCAAGTATGCATTCTCTACATACACCATGTTGCTCAATATTGAACTCTGGAAGACCTGTGACTATTCCCCCCTCAAAATAGGCAACACCCCCTAATGCAAGCGCCTTGTCCTCTTATGCCACAACACAAGCTATCATTGTTGCACAAAAGCTTGAACAGGTTCACCCTACAATCTATACAAATTACCTTCTCTAACACTTATTCCCTGAGTTGTATCTATGGCTAGAAACCTTCAACCTGATGAGGGCTTGTTAGTTCTTGAACTCCATTGCAAAGCCCTTATTCTCCATAACCGAAACTGAAACAAAATTCTTCCTAAGACCTGGAACAAACGTGATATTGTCAAAATCTAAAGAATTACCTAACTCGAGCTAGAAGGGAATAGTACCAACTCCTGCTACAAGATGCTTGGCATCATCACCAAAATCAACCAGTACTCCTAAGTCCTGCTTCTTCATACTAGAAGCTAACTACCAAGTTGATGTCATATGTCAAAATGCCCCGCTATCCACATACCACGCATCCCTCAGAATCATGTTTGTAGAAAGGCAAGATATCATCAAGAAATCCTTCTCAAACTTGCCAGCGAATTCATTCATCTCAGTTTCGGCAAAGACTATTGACTACTTCTGTTGTTGCTTCCCTTTACCCTTCTTCTTTGGACATTGTGATGTATAATGATCATTCTTATGATAAGCAAAGCACTTGATTTTACTCAAGTCCTTTCCTTGCTATGAGGTTGACTCCCCACTCTTTCTTTTACACTTCTTGGGTCCTTTACCTCTGCCCTTATTTGAATGACCAAATAGAGCTAGGTATTCATCACCACCCTTCTCGTTAACCTTTGACATCCAAGTATCTTGGATACAGTCATTTCAAAGCCTCTCAAAATCAGGAAAGTTTTCTCAAGCGCAAATATCTTTGACAAATGGTTCCCATGAGGCTGGAAACCATTTAGTTCCATGTTCACTAGCTCTGTATCTACAACCTTCTCCCAAATTGCCACATGTTATTAAAAACCTATGTAATTTTCGTAAGGTAATTAGTGATTGTGTCTGATCTAGTCATCCCTATGAATCTAAGTTTGTTCTACAATATCATCTTCTTGTTTATGTTCTTGCAAAGACTAGCCAAGGCATCAAACATCTCCTTTTTCATTTTGTTCTCGAATACATGAGGGATTAGAAGGTCATTTATGGCATCCAAGATCATCCACTTGGCCTTCACTTCCTTTTTGTTAACTACCCAAATCTTGTGGATCTACAAACGGAGTCACAATGTCCTTGACAATATCAAAAAAATCACTCTTTTAGTAAGAGTGTAACCCTCACCTTCCATGCTAAGAAATTTGAGGCAACATCCAATATGTCCTCAAACCAAAGGCTTGATGTTGTCACCTCTGAGCTCTATTCCAAAAACTACCAAGTCAGAAAATAAAACTTCATAATCTCTTACTATTTATCCTTCTTCCCTACAATAGATTTATTGAAGCTAATCCTTGAGAATCTCAATCAAATATCAAACGTTGATGTCAATTGGCTAAAGCTCAGGTGGTTGGAAAAAATGTTCCTATCCTCCCCATCGAGGTTCAATTCCTACATGTGACATGTTGAAGACCAAAACATGTATATTACTCATATGGAATAAAGATATTTAAAAAAAAAAAAAAATCAAGCCTTGGTATCATGTTAAATTTCAATCCCACGGTGACTAATGTCCTTGAGTAGACTACTGAATTTAATTAATGATAAATTAAATTTCAAACCATAGCATCAATCACACAATAGCTAAAAATCAAATAGCAGAAATATAAAAATTAATTTATCGCACAGGCAAGCATTCTTTCGAAAAATTACAAAGAAAGCTGCTCATGCTGCCCAAAAAAACAGCATTATACACAACTAATACCAAAATCACCCCAAATTTGAGCTTTTACAGGCTGCTTTAAAGCTACAATTGCTTTTAAACCAAGAAAAAAACAAAAAAACAAAAACCATTAGTAGAGTTCTCTACTGTACAGCCATCTTGTACAAATTCCATACAACTATATGGATCCATATGGTATTGTCTGTATGGAATTGTTCCTTATGCTGTACAGAATTGTGTGTTCCCTGGCTGGCTGTGCTGTCTCACTCTCGGTCTCTCACTCAACCTGCTCAACTGCTTGTATGTGAGAAAGCCTCTACACTACCCTATCGTTACACTTTTATTACTTCTAGTCCAAGTAATACATGAAATACAATTTTAGACTCAACCACTAAATATAAGACTTTCACTTTTTTAATAAAGTAAATTACAAAATGGAGAAACTTTGAAAATAAAAGTACCTTTCTAAAATATCTCAAATTACTTCTCACATGTTCACACTAAATATGTGAGAAAGTTCCTGCCTAAGCTATAATTCTCAATATGCCTATGTTAAATTTAAAAGTTCTAACATTGTTTTTCAGTAGGTAGACATAGGGATTGTTGAAAATTTCTGAAAAAAAATCCTGCTACAATATCTGAGTGGGTCTAATGATTAAGAACATATGTTTCCTCCTAAAAGGGCACAGGTTCAAATCCCAAGAATGATAAAATATGTAGAAGCGATCTTTGTTTCATATATCAATTTGATGTCTAACTCAACTGCGAACTTAAAATTAAAATTAGATTATTATTATTTTATTATAATTGAAATTTATAATAATAGGAAAAGCTGGATGTTGACAGGGAGACACATCATATTAATATCCACAAAGCCCCCAATTTTTTGAAAATTCGTGAGCATTTAGCAGTTGTGATGAATAGTATCTTCGTTTGCAGAATAATTCCATCTGTTCAATCTAAACTCTAAACCTTTTCCCACATCATGACACAACGTCTTCAACAAGCTCATGCCTTTAGTCCGTCCCACACAATTACTCAGCAACCTTACAGAGCTGCGCGACGACTTATAGCGCTGGTAATCACTGCCATTGAGGCCAGCATGTACTATGTAAACCTACCCACCCAAAAGCGTTGCAGGACATAGAATTTTACTTAGGGTATGACCTTATTACCTACTGCCTGAAAGAACCAACCATTCTAACTAACTAATGAAGGTGTAAGCCTACCCACCCAAAAGCGTTGCAGGACTTAGAATTTTACGTAGGGTATGACCTTATTACCTACTGCCTGAAAGAACCAACCATTCTAACTAATGAAGGTATGTAAATATTTCGTTGCTACCCCTACCTTAGTGATATAGGAAGGGGAAAAAGCCCCTGGCCAGGCTAACAGATAATGTAATTGGGGGTAGTGGTTTAGGGAAGGAGGGTAGTCATCAAATTAAAGTATTATCGATATAATGTTTTAGTTTTTATTAAGTTATAAGTTATTGGTATATCTAGCGTGTGAAATGTTGAATATACTTTTAATGTTATACTGGCAACCAGAAGATTTGACCTTGAATCTCGCTCAAATTACTCTAACCTATTACCAATTCACCACTCTCTATCAGCCAATTGTCATTAAAGCTCAATTGCATGCATAGTAAAAATAAATTCATTTTTCTGGTTGGTGCCAGCGTTCCTCCATTTTTTGTTAACCATGTCAAAACAACGAAAAACAGCCAACTCACTCAATGGTTCCATTGACCAAAGCAGACTTCAAACTATGGGTTGAACACTGTTGATTTTCCCCTTTGGATTTGTTAAAATTGGCAACTAAGGCCAAACTCCACGTGGGTCATCTTATTTATGGCAGCTGATATTTTTCTTGGATCCCTCTCATCGAGAGGTGTAGGATTAATCTAAAGATCATCCGATTCTAGTAAGTATTCATGGAGTTATGAATTTATTTGTGTTATAAAACAATTCATCAAGGTCGGCCAGCAACCAAATAAACCCCACATGTGCTCAACATTTTAGTATAAAAGGAGATGACTTGAGAGTCATTTCTCACACACACTTCTGTCTTGATTTCTCTCCACTTGTCTTAGGTTTTAGTGGAAGAGAAATCTAGGAGTGGAGGAAAGAAGACTAAGGGAGTTGCCCTAGAGGAAGATGCCCTAGCCTTAGACACTGTCAAAGAAGAAGTCAAAAACGTTGTCAAGGAAGCATGCCCTAGCCACAGTATTGGAGGAATCTTATCACAGCTAAGAGAGGCCCTAACACTGTCCAAAAGGCAGCCCTAGAAGCAATCTAAGAGCAGCCCTAAACGCAGTCTAAAAGGCAGTCCTAAACGCTGTCTAAAGGCAGCCCTAACGCAGTCTAAAGGGAGCCCTAACGCTAACCTACGGTGCCCTAGATGCAGGCCTAATACGGCTGAAAAGGTGAGCAGTAGGTGACCCTCAAAACAAGGACAGCATGAGAGTTTGAGGACTCAAATATACCCAGGACAGCAATGCTAATAAATGGGACAGCTGGGCTACATGGTGCTGCTAAGACACATGGGACAGCAGCAGGTATGGCAAGGCTAAGGGGTCAGCAGCAAGGTATAGCATGACTGTTAGATACAGCAGCTACACCTATATATCTAGGCAGCAGCATACTATGATGGGACAGCAATGACATTGATGGGACAACAGCAAAACAATGGGATAGCAAGCTAACATGGAATGGCTGTCACTAATAGTGGGACAGCAGTATGCCACATAAGACAGCAGTGGCTAGCATGGTGCAACAATGGCACATGGGACAGCAGTGCAGCAGTATGATGTGTACATCATGGTCATGAGGTCCAACATTGTGATGATGGGTGCAGCATGGTACAGCACGGTGAAGTGCAACATGATGACGAGATGCAGCACAGTGATAGATGAAGGAGTCACCTTGGAGAATCAGTTGAAACAGCATGTTTTCAACTGATCTCATGTATCATCTTCTTAGAGATGATCTATGCTCTTATCTAGATAAATCAAAATGTTGACTTCTGTTGTAAATGTACTATCTCTCTCTCTGCTGAACTATTGAAGAACATATAAGAAGAATTGATCAAGGGTTTCCCCACATTGGAGTTTGTCCCTGGCTCACATCTTGTGTCCTCTGGTCTTGGCTTGTCTTCTGCAATTTATGTTTATGTTCTATCTGCAATTTACTTTAATGCTGATGTGATTGCTAATCTGAAAAAGATATTGAGCTAACTGTGAAAATTGAAATAAATTGCTCTAAGCATAAAACATACCTAAAATCAACCCGATTTCAAGATTCTATGCATTCAAATTTTACTCTCATAAATACACCTTCCTCATTAAAAAGTTCTTATATTCTTTAAATTGTGTAATTTACTATTCTTCTGTACGTATCTTTCATACTTATTGTTTTTCTTTATATTCTTTAAATTGTGTAATTTACTATTCTTCTGTGCGTATGTTTCATACTTATTGTTTTTCTTTCTGTACAGCCTGAATAGGCCTAATAGTTATAATATTTTCTATCCCCTGCCAACCAAGTGTCTTTAGAGGTGCATGTATTGTGCAAAAATCATTCATTTTTTTTGCTGGTGCTAGTTTTTCTCTAAGAATTCATTTTTTTCTGTCATAAATACACCTTCCTCATTAGGAATTTTGAAACTATTGGGGAGATTATTATAATTCTTATATTCTTTAAATTGTGCAATTTACTGTTCTTCTGTACGTATCTTTCATACTTATTGGTTTTCTTTCTGTAAAGCCTGAGTAGACCTAATAGTTATAAGATTTTCTATCCCCTGCCAACCAATTGTCTTTAGAGGTGCAAAAAGCATTCATTTTTTTTTGCTGGTGTTAGTTTTCCTCTGTTTTCTGTTGACCAGGTTAAAATAATCAAATAAATAGCCAAATCAGTCAATGGTTCCATTGACCAAATCACACTTCAAACTAGGGTTGAATATTGTTGATTTTTTTGCTAAGCATTCAAATTTTGCTGTTATCAATAAAACTTTCTCATAACAATAATAATTTTTAAAAAAACAAATTTAAAACTATTGCGAATATTATCATAAATTCTTTAATTCTTTAAATTGTGAAATTTATTAAATATGTGAGAAAGTTCCTGCCTAAGTTATAATTCTCAACATGCTTATGTTAAATTTAAAAGTTCTAACATTGTTTTTCTGTATGTAGATATAGGGATTGCTGAAAATTTTGGAAAGAAAATTCTGCCATAATATCTGAGTGGGCTTAATGATTAAGAACATGTGTTTTTTCCTAAGAGATTATAGGTTCAGATCCCAAGGGTAGTAGGGTATGTATACCTCCATAAACTTTAATAGTGAAATTGCTATGTGGAGATAATTCTTGTTTCATATATCAATTTGATGTCTAACTCAGCTGTGACTTTAAAATTAGATTATTATTTTTTATTGTAATTAAATTTTATACTAATAAAAAAAATTGATAGAATATTAACACTCAAACACATGATATCCACTGTGACTTTAAAATTAAATTATTATTATTTTATTGTAATTAAATTTTATAGATACCTTTTTGATAGGATATTAACACTCAGACACATCATATTAATATCCACCAAATTAAAACTTCATGAAGTCCCCCATTTTTTGAAAATTCATGAACATTTTGCAGTTGTGATGAATAGGATCTTCGTTTGCAGAATAATTGCATCTGTTCAATCTAAACTCTAAACCCTTTCACACATCATGACACAACGTCTTCAACAAGTTCATGAAGTCCCCCATTTTTTGAAAATTCCTGAACATTTTGCAGTTGTGATGAATGGTATCTTCGTTTGCAGAATAATTCCATCTGTTCAATCTAAACTCTAAACCCTTTCACACATCATGACAAAACGTTTTCAACAAGCTCATGCCTTTAGTTCGTCCCACACAATTACTCAGCAACCTTGCAGAGCTGCGCAACGACTTATAGCGCTGGTAATTATTGCCATTGAGGCTAGTATGTACCATATAAGCCTACCCACCCAAAAGCGTTGCAGGACATAGAATTTGACTTAGGGTATGACCTATTACCTACTGCCTGAAAGAACAACCATTCTGACTAATGAAGGTATGTAAATATTTCATTGCTACCCCTACCTATGTTAGTGATATAGGAAGGGGAAAAGGTCCCTGGCCAGGCTAACAGGAAGGGGAAAAAGTCCCTGGCTAACAGATAACATAATTGGGGCAGTGGCATATGGAAAGATGGTAGTCATCAAATTAAAGTATTATTAATATAATATTTTAGTGTTTGATAAGCTATAAGTTATTGGTATATTAGCATGTGGAATGTTGGATATACTTTTAAAGTTATAGTAGTAACTAGAAAATATAATCTTAGACCTCGTCAAATTATTCCAACATATTACCAATTCACCACTACCTTGTCAGCCCATTGCCATTAGAGGTCAATTGCATACATAGTAAAAAATACTCATTTTCCTGGTTGGTGTCAGCTTTCTTCCATTTTTTTTTGTTGACGATGACAAAACAACCGAAAAACAGCCAACTCACTCAATGGTTCCGTTGACCAAAGCAGACTTCAAACTAGGGTTGAATACTTGATTTTTCCCTATGGATTTCGAGATTCTAAGCATTCAAATTTTGCTGTCATAAATACACCTTCCTCATTAGGAATTTTGAAACTATGGGGGAGATTATTATAATTCTTATATTAATTTACTGTTATTCTGTACGCATCTTTTATACTTATGGTTTTTCTTTCTGTATAGCCTAAGTGGGTCTAAGAAGACTGATGAGATATTCTTCAAACATGTTGTGAAGTATTGGGGTATGTCATTGAATATTGTATCTCATCGAGATCCATGATTTACAGGCAGATTTTGGACCAATTTGTTAGTTATAATATTTTCTATCCCCCTGCCAACCGATTGTCTTTACAGGTGCATGCCTTGCACAAAAAAAAAAATCATTTTTTTAATGCTAATTTTCCTCTGTGTTCGGTTGACCAGGTTAAAATAATCGAAAAATAGTCTAATCAGTCAATGGTTCCATTGATCAAATCAGACTTCAAACTAGGATTGAATATTGTTAATTTTTTTTCCATATCTCTATCGAGATGCTAAGCATTCAAATTTTGCTGTTAAAAATTGAAACTATTGGGAATATTATCGTAAATTCCTATATTCTTTAAATTGTGAAATTTACCGTTTTTTTAAATGTATCTATCAAATTTACTATTTCTATTTCTGTACAGTGTACAGCCTGAGAGGGCCAAACCAAACCGTTAAGAACATGCGTACACCTACATAGACAAGGAAGCACTATAATCACTATGCAGAGGGGTCTCGTCACTATGCACTAATATCTCTTACATCAATTTGACCCCTGGCTAGGTAATGATTTAAATTATATTATTATTATGATCATTTAATGGATTGAGCATTATTTTTAGTATTTGTTGTCCATTTGTACCACCGTACAAAAATTGTGATCATGTTATGATATCAATATCATAATTTCATCTTAATCTTAAATCTCTTAAGCACAAAAAAGAGATCTAAAAAAGCTTATACACAAAATTTTCAATGTTTAAAGTATATAGGTTATGATGGATATATGCCCATTTATTTTGTTTGTTTGGTCAGCACTTTTATCTTGGTTTATGTATGCACATGATATATGTGATATACCTTATTTGCTTTTTCGATCAGTTTTTTTCCTGGTTTATGCATGCATGTCACAGATGCAATAAATCTTTTCCATTAATTGTGGAGTGCACCTCATTTCTCTTAATGCAATTATGTTTTTTTGGAAAAACTCATAGAGAAACTTCAGGTACTTTCTCTTGCATTTTGCAGATGGTACATAATATAAATTCATCAAAATAAATTATAGTACCTGACCTGGTAGAATAAATTATAGTACCTGACCTGGTAGAGATATCAAGTGAGGCATGCAACAGAGACAGCCAAGCTGGGATCTACCCAAAAACTTTGTGCAAGAAGCTTAAAGCACTCAACCACTCAAATTAACCCATCTGACTAAATCACTCAATTATGAGAACACAATTTCAAAATTGCCTAATAAAAAATTTAATAAATCAGATTTAAAAAAACTGCAAAAACTTGCCAATATAAAAACCTGGAAATTGAAATAGATTTAAGTTGCACAAGACCAAAAAGACCAAAAAGAGGACCTCCATGACCACACAAAGAGTTGAAAAAATAATAAAACGGTTGTTGATAAAAACATAATCTACCATTTAGCTCAACCAGTTGCGGCCAATGTTGCTGGTAATTCAGTTAGCTCAAACCCCTCTGTATTTGGCACACGAGATGCCTTCCACAAATGTGGGGAAATATCTTTTGGGTTTCACACGAGATATTATTTGGAAATTTTGGAAAAGAAAAGGCATAAATCTATCCTGTGAAAGCCAACTAAATGAAAATTCAGAATTACACCGCATCCAAATAAATGGAAATTCAGAACTGTACTACACCCATATAAATAAAAATTCAGAATTAGATTGAGATTAAAGGTATTACTGCATGATCAGTCGGTAAAGGTACAAAGTTCAAATCACTCTTCTTGTTAAAGTGGGTATTGTCCTGTATTATGAAGTGGGGTTCATATCTCCTAGTGACTTAAGCAAAAGCATACTTATCAAAGGACAAAAAGGATAAAAGTGAGTACCTGTTGTTGGGGCGACTGTGGCTGGTCAGCTCTGCGAATGAGCTTGTGCTGGTTGACAAGGTATCGGTAAAGATGTTGCCGCGGCATTGTGATGATTTCTCTAGAGAGATTGTGCTTGTTGTTATGAAGCCAATCTTCGATCTCATTGTGCATGACATTCCTCCGCCTGGGCAATGTCATCAACCATGCACGAGCTGCTTCCCACCCATCCTTCTTGATGTTACTCTTGATCATTTTGGCTTCTTCTTCAGAAGCAGAAACAACCACCATGGCCATGCATTCCCCATCTCCATCATTATTATTATCACCACCACCATCTCCTAGATCTGCAAGAGGGCATGGAGCCTCAATGGCAGACAAGTCCGGGGCCTGTACATCCTTGTTCTCTTCCCCTGACATCATCATATGTTCTAGTGGGACTACAATTTCAATCCCAACAAGTGGTGAAATCTCTGTGACAATCTCGATCACCTAGATATCAAAAGGCCTGTGAGTGTTGTTTTCTTAAAGACTAGATTTCAAGGCTGGCCATACCCAAATACCCAGATTAATTTCAAAGCAATTAGAAGCTTATTCTCGAACGCCCACATGGATTTCGGATGAAATTGAAACAATGAAGGTAATATAAAAAGCACCCGAATCAATTTTCAGACGATGCCTTTGCGAGTTATCCACATGATAAGCCCATTTGCAGTTTAAGGACCATGGGAGAAGGCAAGTTCCGACCTTCTATGTGCAAATTGAACCGTAGGGGCAGGGTTCGTAATCACATTGAAAGCACTGGCGTATATAAATTGTAATTAAAGCATTTAATTGTGAGCACTTGTGATCATGATGATTTTGGTTGAGATATAGTTGGCATATTTTTTATATTTGTATTTATTTTGATTTATAATAATGAAAATATATATATAGAGGGGGTAGGTGTAGTTTTTTTTTTTTTTTCAGAGGGTGGGAAAACCTATATTATATAGGTGTAGTTTAATTTATAAATGAAATGGTTTTTTTTATGATTATTTTTCTGATTAATTTTAATCATTGTTTACTCTGCATAATTGGAGTGTCCAAGGGGTTTTTTAGGGTGTTGAATATATTTATGCATTCAAAACTGTATTGTCCTATGTAGGTTTTACACTTCGATAATTATTTTGTTCAACATTTTAAATGAACATTTTACTCATTTTCAAAGACAGAAATTTAATTTGATTATGTCAAGAGTGTCAAACCAAGAATAAATAGAGGTAGAAGATGACTTTGAGATGTCTATCGTTTCTGGTGAACACTTCACCCATCTTCAGGGACACAAAAAGCTTAATCTGATCAGCCATCTTCAGGGACACAAAATGCTTAATTTGATCACCCATCTTTAGGGATAGAAAGCTTAATTTGATCACCCATCTTTAGGGACAGAAAGCTTAATTTGATCAACCATCTTCAAGGACATAAAGCTTAATTTGATTATGCTAATACTGTCAAACCAAGAGTAAATAGATATAGAATATGACCATTAAAAATAAGATTAGAGATATGATATAACCGTTAGGGATAGCAAAATTGATTTTGAACATTGATGATATAATAGTTAATTTATTTTATTTTATTATATTATTTTATTTAAATTGAAGATTACAAGAAAAAAATTAAGGAAAAAATTGATTTAAAAAATAATAATTTTTTTAATTATGGTCAAATAGGACTGTTAGAAATAAGATATGGATGGATTTTTATTTTTATTATGGTGAAATATGATTGTTTGAGATAAGATTAGAAATAAAATATAGTCGTTGGGATAGTGAAATTGATTTTGAATATTAATTATATAATAGTTAATTTATTTTATTTTATTGTTTTATTTATTATTGAAGATTTAAGAAATAAAATTAATTTAATTTAAGGAAATAAATGAATTTGAGAAATAACAAAATTATTTGTATTTTTATTATGGTCAAATATGATCGTTAGAGATAAGATATAAGTGAAATGAGATAAGATATAAAAAAATTCTTTAAATTAAATTAATTTTATTTCTTCAATAATAAATAATAAAATAAATTCACTATTATATCATCAATGTTCAAAATCAATTTCACTATCTTTAATTGTGATATTCTATTTCTAATCTTATTTTTAAGAGTCATATTCTATCTCTATTTATTCTTGGTCTGGCACTCTTAATCAAATTAAGTTTTTTTGCCTTAAAATGGAAGAAGTATTCTCATGAAAAGTTAGACATCTCAACGACAACACACAATTAACCTATATATATATATGGAACAGTGTAATTTATAGACAAAATGGTCTTTTCATTGGCAATACGATTTCAAGAAAGATTGGATTCAACATCCTGAAAAACCCTTGGGCACTCGATCTCTACAAATAATATATGATGTCCACTAAGACCAAATTGGTCTATTGGACCTATAATTTTCTTAGTTTTTAATTGTTTGGCTCTTCGTCTTTCTTGGCGAGATTTACGTTGTAGCTTTCTTTTTTTTCTCTACGGTCTTCCAACTTCCTGTATCTTACATCTCCTTCATATCTTCTGGTTCTTGGGACATTGGTGTCTTAGCTTCGCGATCTATTGTGTTCGTCCTCTTGAAGATAGACGGAGAAGAAGTTTGGTCTAGGAGATCTCCTTTGCTGTTAAATGAAAATTTATTTTGTGCGGTATTCGAATCTTCATAACTATTGATGCTTGAGGGGTTGTCGAGTTCACTTTTTTGTCGCTGGGCGGGGCTTTCTCAATATATATACCAAATGGTTTTTTCACCAACAATACAATTTCAAGAAAGATTGGATTCAACATCCTGAAAAACCCTTGGGCACTCGATCTCTACAAATAATATATGATGTCCACTAAGACCAAATTGGTCTATTGGACCTATAATTTTCTTAGTTTTTAATTGTTTGGCTCTTCGTCTTTCTTGGCGAGATTTACGTTGTAGCTTTCTTTTTTTTCTCTACGGTCTTCCAACTTCCTGTATCTTACATCTCCTTCATATCTTCTGGTTCTTGGGACATTAGTGTCTTAGCTTCGCGATCTATTGTGTTCGTCCTCTTGAAGATAGACGGAGAATAAGTTTGGTCTAGGAGATCTCCTTTGCTGTTAAATGAAAATTTATTTTGTGCGGTATTCGAATCTTCATAACTATTGATGCTTGAGGGGTTGTCGAGTTCACTTTTTTGTCGCTGGGCGGGGCTTTCTCAATATATATACCAAATGGTTTTTTCACCAACAATACAATTTCAAGAAAGATTGGATTCAACATCCTAAAAAACTCTCAAGATATATATATATATATATACCAAATGGTTTTTTCACAACCAATACAATTTCAAAAAAGATTAAATTCAATATTCTGAAAAACCCTAGAATAATAAAACTCTACAAATTAAATAACTTCATCTAAAAAATTAAATCTTTGCAAATTTTTAATTAAAATTAACAAGAGAAAATACCTAAAAAAATAATTTCATCTATTAATTAAACTAAACCTAATTTTAATATTTTATAATAATTTTAATTTACTTTTAACTAATTTATTATAATTAGTATAATATATTTTAAAAATAAAATATATTTATCATAGATACAGTCCATAAAGTTTTCACTTTTTATAAACCCAATAAAATATATTTCATAAATACAATCCATAAAGTTTTCACACTCGACAAATTTAATACGAATATAAGAAATTTTCAAAATATCCACTGTAAGAGAAAAGCATAAAAAAAACCTGGTCCACTTCATGAAAATTAAATGTCATTGAAAACTCATACACTTATAAAAGACTTACAGTTCATAGGTTTAAAAATAAAAAATAAAAATTGTGTCACTTATATATAATTAATAATATTTAAGTTGAAGTCCTTGTTATTATTATGATGATTTTTCAATTTTATATATACTTATTTTCTCTGAGGTAATTATTAATATAATAATTTTAGTTGAAATTTAATTGTTTTTTTTATTATTTATTTATATATCATTTTAATATTTAATTTGAAGTAGTTGTTTTTATAATGGTTTTGATTTAAATTTAATTAGAATATTTTAATATATTATAATTATTTTTAATATAATGATTTTGGTAATTTTGAGAGTTAGTTTAATTTGTTGAAGTTGTGTTGCTAAAACACTTTGTCATTAGGAGGTTATGGGTTTTAATTCTTTTGACATTTTTGGGTTAGGCTTGGATTAATTTGGCTAAGACTGTGGTCCTTTCTAATGGACCTATCTTGATTTTCCAAAGGGCAAACATAAATATGAATAATATAGTTTTTCTATTTAAATATAATTTATATATATAGAGAGAGAGAGAGATAGAGATATAGTCTAACTAATTAATAAAATGTTTTTTCAAGGTATTTTTCCTGGTTAATTTTAACTTATATATATATATATGTGTGTGTGTGTGTATATAATCTCTTTGACATTTTTGGGTTAGGCTTGGATTAATTTGGCTAAGACTGTGGTCCCTTCTAATGGACCTATCTTGATTTTCCAAAGGGCAAACATAAATATGAATAATATAGTTTTTTTTATTTAAATACAATTTATATATAGAGAGAGAGAGATAGAGATATAGTCTAACTAATTAATAAAATGTTTTTTCGAGGTATTTTTCCTAGTTAATTTTAACTAATATATATATATATATATATATATATATATATATATATATATATATATATATATATATTTATATATTTTAACTAATATATATATATATATATATATATATATATATATATATATATATATATATTCTAACTAATTGATAAAATGTTATTTTTCAAGGTATTTTTCTTGGTTAATTTTAACTAAAATTTGACACACATCTACATAGTTGGTCTCCATAATACTCTGACAATATGAATAACTTTTTCACTCTCAAATTTGAGTTTAAGTTGTTTAATTTGTGCCTGGAGTGTTCTTCAAGGCGTTGAATCCATTTATGCATTCAAAAATGTATTTTAAACAACAAAAAATTACAATCTTACATGAAATTGTATAGGGTAAAAAAGGTCGCTTGAGTTTAAGTTGTTTAATATGTGCCCCAAGTGTTCTTCAAGGTGTTGAATCCATTTATGCATTCAAAAATATATTTTAAACAACAAAAAATCACAATCTTACGTGAAATTGTATAGTATGCTTCATCAACTACAACATCAATACTTTCAATAATTTTCCCAAGTCTTTTATTATAACATTTATGGCTTTTACTTCGGGAAGAGTAGCCAAGAAGAATACCTTCATCTGCTCTGGGTTCAAACTTACCAAGTTTTTCATCAGTCCTTTTGATGTAACATTTGCTTCCAAAAACTTTGAAGTATTTTATAGTAGGAATCTTACCATACCAAAGTTCATGTGGAGTTTGAGTGTTGTTTACCCGAATATTTGCTTGGTTGAGAATAGTGACGGCGGTGAATGCAGCTTCACCCCGGAAGGTTGCAAGAGTTCCAGATTCATCTAGCATAGCTCGAGCCATTTGTTGAACAATTATGTTCATCCTTTCTACCACTCCATTTTGCTGAGGAGTCCTTGCGGTGGAGAACTGCCTTTTTATTCCATGTTGTTCACAAAAGTCAAAGAATTCATCCGAGGTAAATTCCCCTCCTCGATCAGATCTAAGGCATTTGATTTTGCGATCTAATTCATTTTCAACCAAAGCTTTGAAGGCTTTGAACTTTTCAAATGCTTCATCTCTATGCTTTAGAAGACCTATCCACAACATTCTGGAAAAATCATCAATGAACAATATAAAGTATTCTTCTCCACGAGGTGACTTTTTCCTTGATTGTCCACGTAAATCAGTATGAACAAGTTCAAGAGGCTTACTAGCTGACCCTTCCTTTTCGATGAAGTGAGATTTGGTTTGCTTACCGAATTGACATGGTTTACATATAGTATTTTCAGGAATGTTGATATCTGGAAGATCACGAATAGCCTAGAATTTGCATGCTTTTCTTATTTGAGAAAAGCTTAGATGTCCTAATATTCTATGCCATAGCCAGTTTTCATCATTTTTGCTTAGATAGCACTGTTGTTGTCCTCCCTTGAGTATGTATAAGTTGTTTGGAGTTCTTGTACCTTTGATCACGGTTTCTCCTGTATCAAACTCATGAACAACACATCCATTTGATCGAAACACCACTTCATTTCCTTGATCACACATTTGACTCACACTCAACAGTTATGCTTTAGACCATCAACATGCATAACATTCCCAGCTTTAACTTTTTCTTTCAAGAAAACAGAGCCTTTACCTTTTATGACAGCAGGAGTGTTGTTTCCAAATGAGACATTCTTTTCCTTTTCTAAGGCATTATATGAGTGTAGTTTTTCCTTTTCACCTGTCATGTGTTTTGAGCATCCACTGTCGATGTACCATTGGTTTTCTTGTCCTTCTGCATACAAGGTTGTACCACATCTTTCTGTTTGTGTTTCTTTCTTTCTCCATATTTTGGGATCTAATGGAGTTTGCTCCTTTTGAGATATTTGCCGAAATTTACTCCTGCATTCAGATTCTTCATGGCCAAAGTTGTTACAGATTGAGCATTATATTTCATTTTCAAGAAGATAAAATTTATTATAGGAACTTTTCTTGATCCCTGTCACATTTCTTTGATTTCGTGCTTCTCTAGTCATGATGGTTTTGTAAGCAACACATTGAGCAGCTTTGTGTCCAAAATTATGACATGAGAAACATTGGCCATTGAAGAAGTCCATGCAATTATCGAATCTATTGATCTGGTGATTGTAGTTTCTATTCATCTTTGAAACAAATTGAGTATAATTTACCTGAGGTTGGTTGTGACTTATGTTCATCCTTGAAGTAAACTAAGCCTGATTTACCTGGTGATCTGCTTTATGCCTTTGCCGACGATTGTCATACTGTTCACTGTTCTTTGCTGCATCAAGATAGCTTTTAGTGGAGGTTGATGGCTTCTGTGATTGAGGTGCTTCTTCAGTATATCCAAGACCTGTCTTTATCAGAGGAGAATGCTGCACTTTGATAATTTCATTTAAGGTTTCTGATCCTTTAGCAAATATAAGATTGAGAGATTTTGTTTTCTCAAGATCCTTTCTTAGACCCACAATTTCACATTCTAGTTTTTCATTGTGTTTTTCTCTTTCAGCAAGTTGATATGTCAAGGTATCTATAATCATATTCTTTTCTTCTAAACAAATTTTGAGTTTAGAGATTTCTTCATGAAGTTCATCTTCTTCTAAAGCATCCAAAAATTTATCATCTTCATAAGCCATTAGAAGTCTATAGTCATTACTATTTTCATCTTCATCACTATTTGATAATCCATCGCTATCTTCATAAGTATAGTAGCTCTTTTTACTTACACTTTGTTTTCTATTCCATTTTGCAGGTTCCTTCCCGTTATCATATTTATCTTTATAAGGACATTTGGCAGCATAATGACCGACTCTACCACAGGCAAAACATTTGAAAGGTAGTTTACCTCTAAATATTCTGAAACCCCGTTGAAGCTTCTTGACAAAGTTTACTTCATCTTCTTCTTTTGAAATATGTCCTGATTCATTGAGTTCTTCTTTTCCTTTTGTTGAAGCTTTAAATGCGGCTTCTCTCATATCTGATGGGCCTCCTTTTTGCATCTCAAAGGCAGTTAAGATTCCGTGGAGTTGTGTCATAGTAATAGTCTATAGATCTTGTTTTTCTTCTATGGCAAATACTTTCGATTCAAATTTAGCAGACAAGGATCTTAAAACTTTCTCAACTAAGGTAACTTTCTTTATCTCTTCACCCAGATCTTTCATGCAATTAACAACCTCATCTATACGTAAGAAGTAACTAGCAATACTTTCATCATTGTGCATCTTAAGAGTTTCATATTGAATTCTGAGAGTTTGCAGTTTAGCACGTTTTACTTGAGAGTCTCCTTCGTAGCTTAGAATGATTTTGTCCCATATTTCTTTGGTTGATTTGAGCTGCATAACTTTGACAAACTCTAATTTTCATAGACTTCCCAATAATGTATTGACAGCCCTGGCATTGGTTTCATATTGTTTTTTACCTGCCGTATCTATAGGAATTGTTGATGGAAATGTATATCCTCCTTCCACAATTTCCCAGACATCTGTTCCAAGTGATTGAAGATAGGTTGTGGTTCTTATATTCCAATAAAAAAAGTTGGTCCCATCAAAGATTGGTGGTCTGATGGATCCCCCGCTTTCTTGAACACTCATGATGATGGATCTTCCTTCAAGCTATCAAGCTTCTTTTGAAGGACCTGCTTTGATACCAATTGTTGGAAATAATACTGAGAGGGGGGGTGAATCAGTATTAGTAACTCAATAATTTTTCATTTCCATAGGCAGATTTGTATACGCTACTTTAGCTAAGTGAACCAGCATGCACACGTGACTGTTATTAAAGCAGTCAGCATATATGCAGAGAACTTTTGATTTAGCCAATTTATCATGTATTGAACTTTAACCAGTATGTCAGATATTAATTAGACAGTGCAGTAAAAGTAGAATAAAGCATAAGCATCACACATGAACACCAAGATATAAGGTGGAAACCCAATGTGGGTAAAAACCACCTACTACCGTCGGCTCTGTCTTCTTTTAATAATAAGAAAATTATGTTTACAATTTTGTACTGGTGCAGACTTATACCAGTATGCAGGCTTCTACTTGCAGAAGGCTGCAACCTTCTCTTGTTTTCCAGCTACTACTAGAAGGGAGCTACAACCCCCTAGCTCTTGTACTAGCCAATAAGTTTGTTGGTACATAGACGCCGACCTACAGAAGGTTATGACCTTCTCTCTTCCTCCAGGGACCACGTTTCATAAATTTTCAGATTGGATCCATCAACAACATCATAATTGTAATTCAGTCATCAAATATATCTGCATCAACCAATCACCTTTTGAACCAACCACAACCAAATCAATCAATCACTTTGACAATCCATCAATCTGATCATTCAGAAAACTGTCACCAGAATACAGTGAACAAAACCCAAGCCAGAACCCAGAACTCTGCAACAGCAAACAGAAGCAACTAAAACATATTTTATAAGGTATACGCTACTTCCACGTGTCGAACCTGCGTGTATACGCGCTTTTCTCAAATCCAACCAACATATACATCTACAAATGTAAATTCAAAGTTCTGCAGTTATTCCAGTCTTTAGTTATACCCAGATCATATCATTTACAGAATAATATATGCATCAGTATTCAGATCTCGAATATACATGAGCAAAAACACATAATGATAGTTCATTTTACGCCTTAATATCTCGATCTAGCATTAGATCTAATCCCTCATCATCCGCTAAGGTTCATCCTTGGTTCAGATCCAGCAATGCACCATAACCCAATAACCTGCATACTAGATCTCACACTTCATCAGATATTCAATACTTGCACTCCATGGCCTAATGATCTTCTCCTCCTTTTATAGTTTTTAAGCCTTTCTCAATACCATGGACCAAAACCACTTAGGACCAATATCATGGATCAAAATACCATGGACCAAATACCTCGAACCAGAAACTTAGTTTTCCAAGGTATACGCGTTTTTCCTTCTGTGAAAGTGCGTGTGTACGTATACACAACTTGTATACAGTGAACCTGCGTGTATACGCAGCTTGGTCAATGGTGAACCTGCGTATACCTCTCTTTATTCATTATGTGGACTGATCTGTAATTCTTTGATGTTTACCTGCTATATTGTGATCTTTCATCTGAGTGAGTTGCCATCAAGGACAATACTTGTATCATAATGCCAACAGCTAGCAGGTCAGATTCTGTAGGAACACTCTCAAGAGTTAAATTTGGTCGACAATGCCTTAGAGAATAAAGAGATATTTGAAATGAGATGAAAATTAAGTGAAAATGGAAGAAAAAATTCTTGATATTCAACTACATATTCATTATTCTCTATTAATGAATCTCAAGGGTGTTCAATACTAGGATTTTGAACATGTCTGCATAAAATATCAGAAAAGATTTGAAAGAAAGCAAACAAAACCAAATCGCTATGTACATTATAATTACAAAATAATGTTACAGGGCAACTTTGGAACCTATCATTAAATTCAATAATTGAATTGCCACTAAAAGGACATTCCAACAAAATGTTATAGATGCAAGTTCCCAAAAGAAAATCAGAATGAATTGCATTAGAAACTTGCAAAACAAGCTCATCAAAATTCTCAAAATTAAATTTGTGTTCAGCAAGAGGAGACAAGATTACAGTTCGTGAATCTTCATGAGATGAATCAGTTTTTAATATTAGTGCACTTTGTCCAGGATGAAAATCTTTGTCATCATCATCATGGTATTCATCATAAATTACCTCCTTCTCTTGGAAATCAGATGGTTGATCTGAACTAACATAATCATAAAATATGTGAGAGGGAGATTCAGGAACAATGTTAATGACTAAAGAGTTATCATCCAAATGAGTTTCAGAATTTTCAGAACTAGTGGTAGAATTGTTTTCAACTGAAAGATTAAAATGATCATCATTTAATACAATCTGATCTGAAAATATATCTAGATAAAGAAAATAATGACTATCAGAATATAATGTTGGTTGAAAATATTCATCTTGACAATTTACATTATAATTCTGGCTTAATGAAGCTCTTTCAGTTGTGGAAGTAGAAATTTGTTCTAAATTTTCAAAATCTACCTTAGGAGAAGAGAGATTGACATATTCATTATTTAGATCTTGTTGTTGATTAAATTCTATTGGACCTACTTGTTGATCACAAGAATCATTAGAAATTGTTTCAGTGACATTTTCGAATTCTACATTTATATTTGAAAGATTCATTTCAAAAATCGAAAAATGTGTGTTGCAGCTTTTCAAAGAGAAAGGTTGTGATCTAATTTCAATCTTAGGCTCAGGCTCAATAAAATTAATTACAAATTCAAGACTAAGTAATGAATTAGATATATCTTGTTTATCATTTAATTCAGTATCTTCAGAATTAGAAGAAACAAGAGAGGAAAAATGCTCAATCAAATCTTCACTTGAAGGTAAATCACATAAATGAAATCTATAACAAAGTGACCAAAATCTGTTAGAAAAATCTTCTAAAGATTCATCTTCATACATGAAAATATTATCCAATTCTAAACATTTGGATGGGCTTTTAGAAATACCTGCATTAAATGGTTTCAAGAATAAATTGATTTTGCTGGAAGTGCTTTGAACCATTTGCGGATTCGTCCTTGAAATGTCAAAGTAAAAATCCTACAGATCTCATTGTCAACAGTAATATTGAAAGATTCACATCTATCTACAAAATTACAAGATGATCTAAGGCAAAAAATGTACTCTCGCCATCAAACTTCAAATTAGACAAGGACTCAATCTGTTTCTTGGTCATGCCTCTTGTAGGTTTGGATGATCTGAAAGCATGACCCAATGTAGGAATGCATAAAGGAGTCATGATTAGTTTAAAAATATAAAAACAAGGATTCACGCGGACTAACTAGCTCAAGGCCCTCCTTCTAGCACCAAAAATGTTGAAGGCTCAAAACTATCTGCCTCAACATTATAAGGGAGACCACCAGGTCGGGAACTTAGAGCAGCTCCTTTTCCGTTGAAATGGTGGTTCTGATTGGTTAAACTAGGTCCAGTTACCTTCTCTCTATCTCCATTGGCTTAAACTATGACTTTCAGTTACTAATAGAGAAGAGACATCAAATCAACTTTCTTGTTGATGAGGCGATAAAGCGATCCTTAAGTTGATCTAGGGCTCAGCCAAGCCACAACTAAAGCTTTCCTCTTTGACAAGAGGACTTTTAGAAATGTAGAATTAAATCTAAATGCTAATTAATCCTAGAATGCAAGCAAAGGAAAAATATCGTAAGCCTATCTCGATTAGGAAGATGTAGATCTAACCTAACCGAGAGCAAAGTATTTAAATGATTGGGATTTAAATATGTCTGGCTTATAATGAATATCAAGCTAATGAAATAGTTCAATTAACTGATATTATGAATACCAAAACACATTCTGTTCAGAGATCTATTAACTGAGATAATTAATCAACAACATTTAGGAAGTAGTTCACAAAATGATGATGATTATTAAATCAGTAACTCGAATGATTAAACAATAATATAAGGAAATAGTTCACAAAATATTATTGTTTGTTAAATCAGAATTAAAAGACTGATATCTAAGTAAGCAGAAGCTGCACGTGGGCAGCGTTCAGGAAGAACATGTAGGGGCCACACAATTTGTAAAAGTTTGTAATTGTAAAAGTGAATTGCAAATTTTGTATATTATTGGGCAAACTTATATTGGGAGTTTGCGTACACTGTTTATACACTTGTTATTTCCGCTGCATGAATAAGATAATTGTTGAACTTTAATTGAAGTATTTATGTTGCATTTATAAGAAAACACTTAACGAAAAATATTCTAAGTGTTGGATAGGCGTAGTTCGCAAACTCTAGTAGTGGGAAATGAACGGGTTAGGCGATGCCACACCATACTCACAAGCAGTTGGAAGACAACTCTAGAGTGAGGTCTTGACACTTGGTAAACCAACTGCAACCCTTATATTTAAAAACTGAATTTGGTTCCTACCTAGCTAAGAATGTCTAGTCTATGAATATAATATTAATATTCCAACTTCGTCGTTGCCAAAAAGATTTCTCTCAATAAATTTCTTGGGTTGGTAGTTGAATAAGTGGATGTTTTTGCCTTTTATCTATTCTTAAATCTACATCATTATGACTAGAATAGGAAGGTTTCCTTCAAGAGGGTATTTTTTAATATAGTATGCATAACTCAACTAAAGGTTGAAATAAATGTTGTATCATTTTTATTATAAACATTATTTTGATTAAAGATTATTTAATTACATATCTTTTTAAAATAAAGAATTAAAATGTCTATGATATAATAAAACAAACTGATTCAGCGGAAGGTTTCTCACTTAAAATTATTATTAAATTTAAACAAATCCATAAAATATTTTTGACAAAAAAAAATCAATTAAATTTTATCCATATTTCTTATAGGAAAAAAATAATATGATAAAATTGTATGAAATGTTGAAGGATCTGAGTCTACCCTAAATCACTCCTCTTACAAGCGAAATAAAGAACTTTTAAGAGAAATGTGTTCATTCCTGTGAGGGATGTGAGAAACATGTCCACTCTAATGAGGGTTGAACAATACTCAAGTTGCTCGAGAATGTTCCTCTCCCCACATTGAGTTAGCTAGGTTATGAATGAAAATAATGTGTAGTGAATTAGTTAAGTTGGATTGTCATAGTCATTTGGCATTATGAGAGTCAAATGTTGGCAATGTTGGCATTAATGTCAAAAGGTCATGGGTTATGTTTTTTTTTTTTTTTTTCTCACAAAAATGAGTATTGATTTTATTAAATCCATGCATGGTCACGACAAATGTAATCGCCTCCTCCCACATTTACCCAAATTCACTATCTCACTAGGATAAACATGAGACAAGTGTCACTATGATATGACTTGACCTCCAAGTTTCAATTAAGGAAGTGGGGCCTACAAACTGAACACTCACTAACATCCCACAGGGACTACAGCTCGCTCAAGAGCTGAACAACCACCTCAGGTGATCAATCCCTGAGTTGGAACCCTTTTTCTCTAAACTAACACCTCAATTGCACACACAACAAGGCAAGAGTGTGATTATCAGGCCCCAACCGCATGCACAAACCTGCTTCGATGTGGTTATGAACTAAATTCTTTAGTTCAGTGCCAACAGTTCTGAGATCTCAGCCACTTTTTCAGGCTAGCCTCTAGACCACTGCCTACAACTGCCTATAACTTTCCAGAATCATAAAAAAATATGATAACAATGCTAACCATTCAAACTCAAGCAAGAAATTGACCTAGACATGCTTAATCCATGACAAACATTTCGTCAAACATATGGCAAACATGTAAGCTACAGGTCATGAATGCATATTTGATCATACTCTGATAGTATTCATCTGAGAATCACTAAGGCTACAAGACCTCTCTAGCTAGCTGCAATAACACTTATTAGCCCATGCATTCATCAACCATTTAATAAATTATTAAAACATGTCAAAAGCCTTAGATAGATTACATCATATAACCAACATATAAACATAATGGAAACTAGCATACAAACCATGGAAATTGGCCATAATTTTAACATTATAACCAATACAAGTGCTCATAAATCACAATAGGAAAAATAGCTCTTATTAACATATGAAAATGCCAACCAAGTCGAGGACTTCCATGTACCACCCGACCATAGATTGGGCTGAACCAAATCTCTCTTTCAACCAATCGTCATTGCACAATATTCCAAGCATGAATGTGGGATCTCATGGAATAAACCAAGACAAAACCAATCAGGGCTTCCAGAGGCCAAACCACCTCAACCCTCAACCACAATGATTCCACCTATATAGTTTAGAAATCACTAACATCAACCAGATCGATCTCTACCCAAGTTGTCTAGGGCTCTAGGAACTAGTAACTCAACCCATAACCTTCCAGGGCTCAAGAGAATTTTTTCCAACCGTGACTCTAGGGCCTAGTAACTCAACCCACCAATGGCTCCAGAGTGTTTGTCTCAACCTACGGCTCCAAGAACTAGTAACTCAACCCAAATTATTCCAGGGCTTCTAGAGCATTTGTTCCAACCCACGACCATAGCGAACCTGAGCACCAATTAGAAAACCAAGTGGTAAACCCACAACACCATGGCTATCTGGAAATGGAAAGGCAAGGCTAAAACCACTATCAATCCAGGCAAATCTCCATGCCAATAACAACACATAACCCAAGAATCACATGCATATACCATGCATCCAAAAATCAATAAGGAAATCACACATGCAACTTGTTACTTGCAAAGCAATCCAATTGTAGCTATTGATCCAACTATCTCCTTGACATTCCCTTCTTTCCTTTGCCTTCTTTCTCTAGTCAAAGTAAATACTAGAATGCTCCAAACATGCTCCAAGAATACTCTAAGTGTGCAAGAGTATGGGAGAATGAGAGAATGAATGAGAGAGCCAAAACTAAACTGACAAAAGTTAAACCAACCAAAAGCTGTGAATTGATTCTCTTAAGCCTTTTTATCATTGATGCCTCTATTTTCTTCATTTTTCCTCTAATTTCCCTTGCATGCAAATATGTGTCTCTTCATCTTCCTTTTCTCCTATTTTCCTTTATTTCCTTAATTAAATTCCAATTATTGCCTCTTTTCCTTTGCCAATGTCTTTGTCAATTTCCATAGGCATTAATTAATCACAATTGATGTCCACTAAAGTGTTTTTCCCAAAGTTCAAATTGGAATATGTGTCCCATGACCTTGGTCTTATTTTATTTACATGGAAAATTAACTAGGGGTTGTTACAAATCCCTCCCCCTTGGGGGAAACTGTCCTTGGTGTTTAATGACACTTATAACTAGCAAACACATGCTTCCCATGGAGATTTATAACCCAAATTGATGCAACATTCACATCATACCAAACTGCTAAAACCATGATCACCATACTCCCTATTGGAGCTTTATAACATAGCTTGATGTAGTATCTACAAAATACTACTTATTGGAGCTTTATAACACAACTCATTGCAATATATACAATACACATATGCATAAACATAAACCAAAACACATAAACCAAACACATATGCTCAAGCAGCAAATAAACTAGGATACATAGCCCGCATCTGATTAACCATCTCCCATGTAACTTCATCGGCTCTAAAGTGCTTCCATTACACTTTAAATTGCTCGATTGCTCTGTTTCGGAGCGTGATTTTTTCCCGCTACAAAATGCACTAAGGTTCTGGCTAGAATTATCCCTCTGGTTCCACTTGCAATATAGACCAATCAATCACATGATCAACATCCTCGACATACTTCTTATAAAGCAATGAAACATGGAAAACATCATGTAATTCCATTGTTAGTTGTAGTGCAAGTTTGTAGGCCACTGGTCCAATCCTCTCAAGGACCTCAAAAGGCCCGCAATAACGAGGTGTCAGCTTGGCACATAATCCAATCCTCAATGAACTCCTCTCGAGCTTGATGCGCAAGTACACATGCTCCCCAAATTGAAAATCCTTGAATGCTCTATGTTGATATGTATAACTCTTTTGCCTATCATGTTGTGCCTTTAAATTCCTCTTGATAACCTACATATCGTGTTCCATCTCAACCGACATGTCAAGTCCAATCAGCACCATGTTCATTGGATCACTCCAACTGTTAGGAGTATTATAACTCCGCCCATAAAAATGCCTCAAATAGACTCATATTCAAGGATTCCTGATACCCATTATTATGTGCAAACTCCACCAGTGGAAGGTACTCCTCCCACTTCCTCTGTTGATGCCTGACATACATCCTCAACATGTCCTCCAAAATATTGTTAAACCTCTCTATCTACCCATCTTTCTGCAGATGATAAGTTGTACTGAAAGCCAACTTTGTCCCCAAACCTGCAAACAACTCCTTCCAAAACCTGGAAGTGAACTTAGCATCTTTATCAGATATAATATTCTTGGGAACACCATGCAACCTCATTATCTCCTTGATGAATATATGAGTTACCTCACTAGATGAATTAGTAGAATTCACTGCAATAAAGTGAGCTACCTTACTCAACTTGTCAACCACAACCATGATGGAATCATGTTGCTTTGATGTCCTCGACGAACCTGTAATGAAGTCCATTGAAATGACCTCCCATTTCCACTCTAGAATCGGAATTGGTTTTAATAAGCTAGTTGGATGCTTACACTCTACCTTTACCTGCTGACAATCCAAACATCTAGCGATAAACTCAGCCACCTCTTTCTTCAAGTTCGGTCAATGATAGAACTTTTTAATTGCTATCAATGTGTTTTGATATCCTAGGTGACCTAAATATGACTTGACATGAAACTCCCTCAAGATAATCTTATTGAGCTCACTACTATCCGACACATAAATCTTGTTCCTGAAACCGAATCAGCCATTTGTTGTGAGGTGATACTCCTCATCTTTATCACCTTCACCCTGCTGTTTTAACACGTTCTTCAGCTGCAGGTACCTGTCATCATAATTCCATGCCTGCAAGATATTCTCCTGCAAATCCATCCCATAAGAACTTACATCTGAAATGTGATCCACTTGCACTCTCCACCTGAGAGCATCTGCAACCCTGTTCTCCTTGCCCTTCATGTACCCGATCTCGAAGTTAAACTCATTGAAAGTAGCCAGCCATCTAGCTAGCCTAGCATTCAGATTGGGTTGGTCAAACAGATACATCTGCCCACTGTGATCACTCATTAGAATAAACCTCCTGCCAAGAAGATAATGCCTCCACGTCTTCAAGGCATGAATGATACCTGCCAACTCAAGATCACGAGTCGCATAGTTATGCTCGTGCTCATTCAACTTCCTTGACTCATAGCATATCACTTGTCCTTCATGCATCAGGACTCCACCGAGTCCTCTCTTGCAAGCATCTGTACATACCATGAACTCCTTATCAGGATCTGCAATCTTCAAGAGTGCAGCATTTGTAAGAAAATTCTTCAACTCCTCAAAACTAGTTGCACACTCCTCGGTCCATTCAAACTTCTTTCCTTTTTGTTGCAAATATGTAATAGGATAGGCAATCCGTGATAAGTTCATGATGAACCTCCTGTGGTAACCTGCTAGTCCCATGAATAATCTGACCTCATCTACATTCTTAGGAGATGACCACTCCATGATAGTTTTAATATTTTTTAGGTCCATTGGTATACCTTCCTTGGAAACAACATGCCCCAAGTTGTGAACTTCACTTTTAAAGAAACTTCACTTGTTGAGCTTGGCATATAATTGATGCTTTCTCAGTAATCTTAACACTGCTACTAGGTGCTTTGCATGCTCTTCCTCATTCTTAGAATATATCAATATGTCATCAACGAATATTGTCACAAACTTGTCTAGATAAGGATGTAACACACTATTCATCAAACACATGAAAGCAGCTAGAGAATGAGTAAGACCAAAAGGAATCACTACGAAATCATAATTTCCATACCTAGTACATAATATGGTCTTATAAATATCTTCTTATTTGATGTGCAACTGATGATATCTTGATATCAAATCAATCTTTGAGAACAATGCTGCTCCCTTGAGTTGTTGAAACAAGTCATCAATTTGCAACAATGGATACATGTTCTTGATGGTCACCTTGTTCAACTTCATGTAATCAATGCACAATCTGAGAGTACCATCCTTCTTCTTTACAAATTTTAATGGTGCACCCCAAGGTGACACTTTTGGCCTTATGCATCCCTTACCAAGCATTTCCTGAAGTTGTAACTTCAATTCCACCAACTTTGGAGTGATCATCCGATGTTAGTGTTGATCTCGACATCAACTGAATAGAATAATTGCCTTTCTATGCGGAGGAAAATTTAGAATCTTTGCAAGAAACTGCCGCAAAACAAGATACCTCTTGAGGACTTCATCATCCTCAACATCCTTCCCTTTGTAATTGGAAATTTGAATTGCAAACAATACACATCCTTTCTTGCAATTGTGATTTTCTTGCTTATTTGTAACCATTCTCACTGGCATAGGCTTCTTGTTTCCCTGCAAGACTCTCTTTTCCCTGTCATCATTCAGGAACTCAATAGCCTTTCCATAACAATCTAACTTAGTCCTTTGAATGAACAACCAATCCATGCCCAAAAGCATACTATATGATCCCAACGAAAGCACATTTAGATGTGCTAATATAGGCATACCATTCATCTCAAATGCACAAGACCTCACCCAATGAAGAACTCTTTTCTCGGTCCCTGTAGCCAACTACACCAACTGATATTTTGCATGCACTTCTTTATTCAAGCCACACTTATCCACCAGGTCAAGACTAAACTATAATTAGATCTAAGATCAATAAAAATGGAAACAACCTGATCACAAAGCTTACCTTCCATCTCAATAATGGATGCATGATTATCCACCTACCTGTTATAAAGTGCTATATAAATACGAGGAATGCTCTACCTAACATCTCCAACTATCTATGCCTCCTGAGCATTGTAAACCTGACGTCTACCACCCTGGTGTTGTGGACAATCTCTCCTACGATGCTCTCCACCACAAGTCCAACACTACAAAGGCTTCTTACCATCGCCTTTGTTGTGCTCATCATGATGAGACCCATGTCCTCTATCAACTACATTGAACTTCTTGTACGACACTACATTATCCTTATCACCTGCATCTCGAGGTATTCCTTGCTTCTTAACCCACTTTCCCTTAGTCTTATCATTTCCTTTTCAATCTCTCTTAGGCTGAGACTACTCATAACAATTCTTCAGCTTCCCAATGACTTCCTCCAATGACCGAGGCTCATCATACTCAATCTGATCCTTGAATGCTAACAAAAATCCACTGATGAACCTTTGAACCTTTCTCTTCTCATCCCTAAGAAATGGAACATACCTGAACAACTCCAAAAAATTAGTTGTGTACTCTTCGTTTGTCATAGAACCCATCTTAAGCTCATAGAACTCCTTAGCCTTTCCTCGTAATATCTCTTAGACAAGTACTTCTTTTTGAAGAGATTTTTAAACTCATGCCAACTCAACTCCTCTGTCTTGATGCCTCTAACACACTTCACATCTTCCCACCAATTATTTGCTTTTCCCTTGAGACTGAAAATAACTATCCTACTTTTCATATTCTCTATATAATCACGCAATTCAAAGAAATTATTCATCCCAAGTAGCCATGCTTCTACATCTTCCATTTTGTTCATCTCTCCACCAAATGTAGGAGACTTGGACTTATTGAACTCATTTGGAAAGTACAACTTCTCACTCCTCCTATAAGGATGATGGCAATGATGACCATGATGTCTCTCTGAACCAAAACTAGAATAGAACCCATAAGCACTACCTCTCCTATCAGGTGTATCCAACCATCTACCACCTTTGACTGTATCATCCCTGTCCAACCTGTATCTTGATCAAGACCTGTTGCCATATGCCCCATTAGTCCTTTCCTCTTGTCCATGACTAATTCTTGGCTGCCCCTATCTCTGCAAATATGATAAACTCTGAAGGATCACTGCATTAACCTCAACTTTCTTTTCCTAATCTCTGGAAAGCCTTTCCTGTGACTCAATTATCTCATCATTATCTTCCTTGCAACTTTTGATTTCTGCCTTCAGACTTCTTAGTGTATCTGTGATATTAGGAGAGTACTCCTCTCCTTGCTACTCAGTTGATCTATAAGGAGAGTTGTGTGAAATCTAATCCACCATTTTTCTTGTCATCTCTGATCTTCTACCTCTTGCAAACATGTCATGTTAGATAAACCAAATATAGATATAATCAAAAGCATACCGCAATGTATTTCAGGGGAGGCTATCTCATCTACATAATCAATCAAGATTAGCACCATATATGTATATATAATTACATCAAAATATCAACATCTTAACATTATCAAAATACACCAACGTCATCATGATGACACAAGACTACAACAATGACCATTACAATGCAAGCATAACGAACATATCGACAGCTAACATGCATGCATAACAATCACATCTACCCTGAGATGCAATGTTGCAACCTCACTCTGATACCACCTTGTAACCGCCTCCTCCCACATTTACCCAAATTCACTAGCTCACCAAGGTAAGCATGAGATGAGTGTCACTATGTTATGGCTTGACCTCCAAGTTCGAGTTAAGGAAGTGGAGCCTACAAACTGAACACTTATTGACATCCTACAGGGACTACATATCACTTAGGAGCTTAACAACCACCCCAGGCGATCAATCTCTGAGCTGGAACCATTTTTCTCTAAAATAACACCCTAACCACATGCACAAGGCAAGAGTTCGGTTATGAGGCCCCAACCGCACGCACAAGCCTTCTTCCATGTGATTATGACCTAAATCCTCTAGTTCAATTCTAGCGGTTCCAAGATCTGAGCCACTTTTTTAGGCTAGCCTCCAGACCACTGCCCAAAACTCCTTATAACTTTCGAGAATCATAGAAAAGATGATAACAATCCTAACCATTCAAACTCAAGCAAGAATTTGACCTAGACATGCCTAATCTATGATAGAAATTTCGTCAAACATATGGAAAACATGTAAGCTACATGTCATGAACACATATATGATCATAAACTAACAATATTCATCTGAGAATCACTAAGAAGGCTCCAAGCGCTCTCTAGCTAGCTACAATAACACTTGTTATCCCGTGCATTCATCAACCTTTCAATAACTTATCAAAACATATCAAGAGCCTTACATATATTACATCATATAACCAACATATAAACATAATGGAAACCAACATAGAAACCATGGAAAATCGACCATACTGTCAACATGATAACCATTACAAGTGATCATACTTCACAATAGGAAACATAACTCTTATTAACATATGAAAATGCCAACCAAGTTAGGGAATTCCACATACCACCTGACCATAGATTGGGTTGAACCAAATCTCTCTTTCATCCAATCAACCCCACACCATATTCCAAAAATGAATGTGGGACCTCATGGATTAAACCAAGACAAGACAAACCAGGGCTTCCAGAGGTAAAACCACCTCAACCCTCAACCACAATGATTCCACCTCTACGGTCCAGAAATCACTAACATCAACTAGATCGGTCTCTACCCAAGTTTTCCAAGGCTCTAGGAACTAGTAACTCAACCCATAACCTTTTAGGGCTCCAAAGATTTTATTCCAACCGCAGCTCCACGGACTATTATCTCAACCCACCAAGGGATCCAAATCATTTGTCCCAACCTATTTCTGCAGGAGCTAGTAACTCAACCCAAACTATTCTAGGGCTTCCAGAGCATTTGTTCCAACCCACAACCATAGGGAACCTGAGAACCAATCAGAAAAACAAGTGGGAAACCAACAACACGATGGATATCCACGAAATGGAAAGGCAAGGATAAAACCTCTATTAATCTAGGTAAATCTCCATGCCAACGAAAACACACAACCCGAGGATCACATGCATATACAATGCATCCAAAAATCAACAAGGAAATCACACATGCAACCTATTATCTGCAAAGAAATTCAGTTGTAGCCACTGATCCAACTGTCTCCTTGTGCTTCCTTGCTTCGTTTGCCTTCTTTCTCCAATCCAAGTGAATACTAGAATGCTCCAAGAATATGAGAGAATGAATGAGAGAGCAAAAATTGAACTAACAAACACTAAACCAACCAAAAGCGGTGAACTGATTCTCTGAGGCCTTTTTATCATTAATGCCTCTATTTTCTTCATTTTCCTCCATTTTCCCTTGCATGAAAATATGTATATATTCACCTTCCTTTTCTCTTATTTTCCTTTATTTCCTTAATTAAATGCCAATTATTGCCTCTTTTCCTTCGTCAATGCCTTTGCTAATTTCCATATCCATTAATTAATCAGAAGTTATGCCCACTAAAGTGTTTTTCCCAACATTTAGCTTCAAATATGTGTCCCATGATCTTGGTCTTATTTTATTTACATGGAAAATCAACTAGGGGTTGTTACAACAATTACCTGAGAAATTACATCTTGAATTCACACATAAGCAGTTGGTTTGACTAAAAATACTAAAAAATGCCCCAACTAGCTTGACAAAAACATCCAAAATTTAACAACACTCATATTTGTTGGGAGGAGTACAAACTACATAACTGAAACCAAACTGTTGGGAACGGGTCCCCTAGGGTCAATTTTGGGGTTAAAAGCCCAAGTTTTGGGGCTAAAGCCCCAATTTTTGTATAAAGAATGTAAAGTCTTTGCATTTTGTGGTCGCAGAGCGCAAAGATGTAAACAGTCAAAAAGGGTTTTCCACCCTTATTTTAGGTAGCTTGTGTCGGCTTGATGAGATCTACCCTTGGTCCATGGACCATGGGAATGTATAAAATGGGAGTCTTAGAAGAGTCTAAGGCAGTTCAGTGCTTAGTAAGTTTTTGGGCAATTGATTGGGGTAATGGGTTTGTGAGAGCTAAGAATGAAGAGTCTTAGCATAAGAAGGAGGCTCTGCAGCTGAGTGCACAGAGGCCTAGGGTAGAACTCTACAGCTGAGTGCGCGGACCACTGCAGCTGTGTGCACAAGGAAGTTAGAGTCTGTACTGGAGATCTGAACCATCAATAAAGAGAATTATTCTGGATATATCTGTGTATGAGCTATTTTACTTCTGTTATGAATATATGCGGTTATGTTATGTTGAATACTATGTTTATGATTTAATGTATTATTGATGTGTGAATCTATGTGCTTTACTTTTTCATATGAACACAAGTAAGAATATCTATTTAGCGAAGATAATCATAGTGCATGTTTAAGTTAACAAATAATTAAGCTAATTTGGGTAGACACGGAAGTAAGAGTAATTACAGAGGCGCGTAAGCGTCTGAATTACCTATTTAGGGTCCGCGAAGGACGATCGCAGACCTTTGCGAAGGTTCGAAGCCGAATAAGAGAAGTGCATTAATAAGCCCTAAAGGGCTTATCAGTCTGCACGAAGGAAGGGTTAGGATATAAAACAACATCACAACTATCTCAGGGTGTAGAAACTTGGTTCCTGCATCCCCCCATATTGCTTTGGGTGACACTTCAGTCTGCACTCTGCGGATTGATGTCGAAAGGGCCAGTAGTGTAGGAATTTGCTTGGCTAATTAACGCTAAACCTAGGTTAGGGCCCATCAAGCCAACAAATGGTTCCGTTGTCGGGACTGAGATCTGCATAATAAGATGTGTGATGTCGCATCACTGGAATCCAACTAAGAAGGAGATCGAAGACTGGTTGGATAGAAAGGTCCATGAATTTGCGGCGCAAGAGAACAAGAATCCATGATTGAGGAAAGAACAATGGTTGGACAGATACCTGTACACATAGATACATGAGATCTTCTTCTATTCCTTCCCGATTGAGTTGTAGGAGTGGATCGCGAAATTGGCAGACGACCAAGGAAGGTGGAGGCTTGACGGTCCAATATTCTAGACGCCAAAGTTAGTGCGGAGATTAGAAGCCTCTAAAGATAAGATCGCGCACGTTGTCAATCATTGGCTCGATCGTATCATAGGAGGCTTTGTGACAAAGTTTGCAGTTGATACCTCGGTCAGTTATAACGAAGAAGAGCACTGCTTCTTCAAGGGGCTGCAAGGTAAGTATTTAAAATCGTTAAATACCTGGATTAATATGCTCTTGTGTGAAAAGCGGGTTATGCAGCTACCTTGATGTTTGGGGCTACGAAAAGTGGAAGGACATTTAGGAACAAGGGGAAAACAAGCCTGAATATAGCCTGCTAATTGAACCTCCTTTGAGTGACAACGAGGAAGCAACACAGGCAGCTACGCATAGTTAGTTGATAAAGCAAGGGTTCCCGCGAATACCCCATCTGCCCACACCGCCTCCATCTTCACCTTCGTCGCATACACCTTCGCCTACACCACCGCCACCTCTTCCACCATTCAATATAGTGAACTCAATAAAGCTACCTGTGTTCAAGGGCGTGGGAAATGAAGATTCAGTCCAATTTTGGTTCGTCACGAAGGTTGTATGGGAAGCTCAGGGTATCACGGATGATCAAATAAAGAAAGCAACGTTGGTTAGTGCTTTGGAGGATCGTGCGCTAACGTGGTACATTAAGTACTGCACTTATAACCCGAAGTCCGCATTGGCAGATATCCAGACTACGCTAAATAACGAAGTCAGTAGACCTAAGTCTGAAGCGCAATCATTGTGGGATTCAAAGAGATTATGATGAAGCCCGGTGAGACACCTTGGGATTTGGATCAGAGATTGAAGTATACAATCCATGAGGCTAACATGAATCTAACTGATGGGAAACACCACGAATGGTTTGTGGCTTCGCTCCTACCTCATCTAAGGGTTACACTATAACAACAGAATATTGGGACCCAGGCGGAAGCCCTAGAAATTGCGATGATATTGAATGAGACACCTATGCAAGATGCTAATCTGGGGGTTTAGCAGATTCATGCGCAATTGCAGGACCTTTGCCTAGAAATGTAGAGTCTGAAGAAAGATAGAACAGCTTGGCTTGAGGTGCGCGAAGAAGTTTGGTACCAGAAGTTCAAAATCCAGGGGCATGACAAAGATCACTGTCCAGTTTTCGCAAATTATGTGGCAGCAGGGGGACCAATGCTTCTGAGGTCGGAAGCTTCAGTAGGGCCAAGTACAAAACCCACGCTATGGTGTGCTATCTGTTAGGTAGCTAGAAAATATGCAACAAACAATTGCCATTTGTTGTAGAAATTCGTACAGACACTACAACATCTCTTTTGCAACTTCTATCAATCAGTGGGTCATGATGAGCGCAATTGTCGTAGTTACGAATTAATGATGGATAGAACGCCTACATATAGGGTGCAGGTAGAAACCTGGCCTTTGGACCAAGGCGTTGGGGGAGCGCGAGGTGAGTATAAGGGGCGCGGACGAGCCCAAGGTGGAGGAGGACCTGGTAGAGGTCGGGGGCAGGTCATTTGTTACAACTGTGGGGGACCAGGACACTACGCGCGAGGCTGCCCGAATCTGACACGTCTGTCATGCTGCTATTGTACTCAGTTTGACCACGCGACGGAGGATTGCCCTATATTATTAGCTAAGATACACGAAAAGGGTGCGCAGCCTCAGAAGCTTACTTAGAACCTGTAGATGATGAGGGATGAGCCTCGCAAGGAAGATCCTAAGGTAAATATTGTGTTGTGAAGTGGAGCGATGACTGGTGAAGATAAGGGGAAGCAGCCTAAAGAAGGTGAGTGGGTCCACAAAGCACTAGAAAAAGAGACCGGGTTTGATCTAGAACACGCAAGAGAAATGTTTATGGAAGTGAAGAAAAGCTTCTCTGAGGCTTCTACCTCAGGAAGTCAGGAGAAGCCGACTGAAGAAATGGACCTGTCCATGATTACTACTTTCTTAGAAACCTGTATGAAGCTGTTGCGCGATAGAAAGGTTGTGAATGGACTACAGGAGCTGATCAATAGGTGCACTGGGAAGGAAAATGCTACTGATGGACCGCGCGTAGTCAGGAAGATTAGCAGGCATAAAGTGAGAACGGGGTGTGAGATGAGGCTCATTGCATAGATAGGAGAATATGAGATGGATCAAGTTATTCTATATCTGGGGTCGGACGTGAATGTTTTGCCTAAACAAACATGGGAAAGGATGGGGAGACTTGCACTATAGTGGTCTCCGATTTAGTTAAGGATGACGAATCAACAAAAAATCATCCCCATGGGAAGATTGGAGGGAGTAACAGTTGATATTGAGGGCGCGAGCGCACTAGCTAATTTTGAAGTAATAGAGATTGTGGATGACAACAATCCCTACCCCATGCTCCTGGGGATCGATTTGGCCACTGCCATGAATGGGGTAATCAATTTGAAGAAGTGGAAGAGGATATTTGAGAAGAGATCGCTCTGCGTAGTCGTGCCCCTGGACCCTACAAAAGGACCGCGCAATACTGAACCAGTCCACGATTATGAAAGTGATGACGATTTGGAACATATTTACAAGATAACGATGCGAGATCAGGATTGGGTGAATCAGAGAGAAAATGGGCATATTGCATGGGACCGCGAAAGTTCCTGCACATCAAATTTAGACGAAGAGTCGGAGCATTGGCAGAATCGACTACATGAAGTATCTACGCTGTATTGTAATATGATGACCAAGTTGTTGCACTGTGTATCATCAGAGGTAAGAAATATTCCCTACTACGATGGCTTAACTGATGTCGATCATTTTTTGGATGCATTCGAAAGAGAAGTGCCAGAGAAGCATTGCTTCCAGGCCTTGGATTAGGCACTGCGCGCTACGCTTGTGAGATGGTGGGGCACGCACAAGGACGATTTTGATGATTGGCGCATGTACATAAAAATGATGAGAGCATAGTTTGGTCACCCACAATTGCGGCTAATAGAAAAATATGATGGGAGGAAGGACCTGCGTGACCATTTGGCCAAATGGACTAAAGTGTATGGAGCGGAGCCTCAGCTAGAGTGGGTACATCTGTTTTGTCATACCTTGGATGTTATACCGATGAATTGGTACTTGGAGATAAAGCTCCGCCATGGCACTAAAGAATGGGATGTTTTGCGCCAAGGATTTTTTATGACGTTCATCTTTGAGGATGGGTTTGAATATATTGATGAAGTGTTGCAAGAGGTCAAGGCAGCGATCTTCAAGATACTGTAGGATCCTCTAGATTTGATTCAACCTGATTGGACTACCCAGCTGAGCCACGCATTGGAGTGCTACAATGTGACAATGGAAGAAGAAGACGAAGACCCAAGGAAGATTAATATTCTGGAATTGAAGATCACCATGAAGTTGAAGGACCGCAACTAGAGAATCGAGACATCACCGAGCTGCTCAAAACTAGACAGGTGAACATTGTCACTGAGGCAGAGCCGAAGTTTGCAAATATTTGGGACTACTGGGATGATGCAACAGTAAATAAGGTCGTCGAATTGCTTTGCGAATATCAGGATCTGTTCCCTATGAAGTTTTCAGATCTAAAAGGGATAATAGGGGACTTGGGTGTCATGAAGATCACTCTAAAACCGGACACGAAGCCAGTTAAGCAAAGGACTTACGACCTCAACTCGAAGTATAAAGAAAGTGTCCACTTGGAGTTGGATAAAATGCTTGCTGCATGCATCATTGAACCAGTAGAAGAGTCTGATTGGGTAAGCCCCATGGTAGTTCAAGACAAGAAACATAAGGATGAGATACGGATATGCGTAGATCTTAGGAAGTTGAATGACGTTTGTGTGCATGATCCTTTCCCAACTCCGTTCACCGATGAGGTGCTGGATAATGTTTGTGGCTAGGAAGCATATTCGTTTACTGATGGGTTCTCAGGGTACCATCAGATCAAGATTGCGCCAGAGGATAGAAGTAAGACGACCTTCACAACTGAATGGGGATGCTTCCAGTATACGGTGATGCCTTTTGGACTGAAGAACACGCCGACGATATTCTCACGCGTAGTCATCGTAGTGTTGAAATATTTCATTCACAAATTTATGGAGGTATACTTTGATGATTGGACACTGTTTGCCCTGGTAAAGTGCCATGTAGCAAGTATGCGCTTGATGCTGGATAATGTAAGAGGTACCAGATCGTGCTCAATCTGACAAAATGTTTGTTTTGCATCCCTTTTTGGATCTTGTTGGGTCATGTGATATATAGACAAGGCTTGATGGTAGACCCTGCGAATTGCGGTTATAATCAATTTAGAGGCACCAAGAAGTGTGAAATAGCTGCGCGTGACGTTGGGGCATACAGGGTACTATAAAAAGTTCATCAAAATCTATGCCCAGATCCCCACGCCAATGGAGAAACTGTTTAAAAAGGATGCAACATTCTGTTGGAATGAGGAATGTCAGAGGAGCTTGGATGTGCTAAAAGAGAAAATGGTCACTGCACTGATCCTAGTCTTCCCGGATTAGAAGAAGGAATTTCATGTGCATGTGGACGCGTCATGTATTGCGCTGCGAGTAGTACTAACACGGGCCGATGAGGGATAATTGGATCATCCTATAACGTTCACAAGTACGAAGCTATCTAAAGCTGAGAAGAATTATTCAACGACAAAGTGCGAAGGTATGGCTATGGTATATGCGCTCCAAAAGTTCAGGCACTACTTGTTAGGTGGACACTTTAAGATGTATATAGACCATTCTGCATTTAAGTACTTGGTGAACAAGCCTATGTTGGGGGGGAAATATGCAGATGGTTATTTCTATTTCAGGAATATTATTTTGAGGTTATTGTGAAACTAGGACGATTGAATGTCGGGCCAGTTAATCTATCGCGCATTGAAACAAGAGAGGAGCCTACTAATTTGGAGAAAGGACTACCTGACGCGTAGCTCTTTGCGGTGCACGTCACAGATAGTCACTTTGAAGATATTATACACTTCCTAACGACGGGAACGGCTCCAAAAGGACATACTAGCCAACAAAAGAATGAATTGGTGGTGCGCACGACAGAATTTCTGTCATTGCAGGGCACTTGTATAAAATGGGATCATATGAAATATTATGATGTTATGTGCAAGAATTTGAACAAAAAAACATCCTCGTTGAGGCTCATGGAGGAGTCGCGGGAGGACATTATGCGGGAAAAGCAACAAAACAAAAGATTCTATGCATTGGGTTGTGGTGGCCGACACTGCATAAGGATTCAAAAGCGTATTGTAGGGCATGTAATGCATGCTAAAGGACTGGCAGACCATCATGTAGGGATGAGATTCCGCTGAATCTACAGATATCGTTATAGCCATTCGAGAAGTGGACGATGGACTTTATAGGACCAATTCAGACTCCAGGAAAGAAGATCAGTGTGCGGTACATCATTAGCACGAATGAGTATTTTACTAGATGGGTAGAGGCACAACCTGTGAAGGAATGTACAAGAGCAACAACAACAAAATTCATCTTTGAGTACGTGCTGACGAGGTTTGGTTGTTTGAAAATTTTGAGGAGCGATCATGGTACACATTTTCTTAATGAAATGATCAGTGCGTTGACGGAGGAATTTTAGGTTTACCATCAGAAGAGTACGCCATATCACCCGCAGGATAATGGAACGGTAGAAGCATTTAATAAGATACTGGAGAGTGTTTTGATGAAGGTCTCTAATCCACAAAGAAATGACAGGGATGTGTGCGTACCCGCGGTGCTATGGGCTTACAAAACAACTTGTAAGAAGCTAACTGGACATACGCCTTTTAGGCTAGTTTATGGCGTTGAAGTTATGATGCAAATGGAATACATTGTACCTAGTCTACACATAGCAACATTCACATGAATGGCAGATCGTGGAGCAACTGAAGAAAGGTTGTGCAACTGACAGAACTGAAAGAAGATAGGTTTTTGGCTGGATTCTGTCAGCAAGTTCAAAAGGAGTGCGAAAAGGCATGGCATGATCGACACATCGAACTGCGCACCTTCAAGGTAAATGATTTATTGTGATTATATGACAACAATTTTGATAAATTTCTAGGAAATTTTCATATGCATTGGCTGGGGCCCTATGTCATCAAGGAGATTACTAATGGTGGAGCAGTTCAATTGGTGAAGTTGAATGGAAAGCCATTTATAGGGAAGGTGAATGGTAGTCGATTGAACCATACACCGAGGATCCAACCGGATGACTATATGGTGGAGGCACAGTCTTAGAACTCCAGGCAGTTTAAAGGAAGCGCTAGAATATAAACTACAATGCCCGGGATGTAGAGCTGCGTGATTAGGGTACTGCATAGAATGGAGGATTACATAGTGTCAGCAGAAGCATGAGGGGAGTTGCTATATGGAAAGAGCGATCGTGCAGGGTAGCCAGAAAGTGATTGTTATGGTCACTGTTCATGATTTGACAGTGGGAAAACGGCTAAATGGAGCGGGGGGATGGCAATTAAGTCGGAATTTAAGAGCAAGATCTTTGAAAATCTGCTGCCACTCTAGCATTTATGAATAGATTTTGCGGGGAACGATTGGATTCAAATTCGAAATTGCCTATAAATTACAGATGGCCAACCAACGAAAAAATTTGGCATTTTGAGAATTGAGGTGTTGAGTTATTAGGCGCGCATGAACCTTGACTATTTCGAGGCTTTATTAGCGAGTTCAGTGTTTGAGAAATTGCCAAAGGAAACTCAGGAGCTCTTAACTGGCATCATGTCGGCACTCGTGGAGACCGCAAGTGTCGCAGAAGCGATGACAGTTGAGGGAGATGCCCAAGAGGTAGCGAGTGTAGAGGTACCTGCAGAAGTACCCAAATTGCTGAGGTATCCCATGTCAAGGCCTATGCCGACCATAGAGGGTCCAAAACCAAAGAAGGATGAGCAAAAAGTGGCACAGACGGTACATGCGTCGCCAAGAAAACACCTGCAAAGAGAAAAGCCCACTGCACAGGACAAGGGCAATGTAGTAGACCCGAATCCTGACGAGGACATAGAAGACATCGATATGGGCATGGAAGATGCTGACATGGGGGTATAAGACATTAACATTGAGGGGGCAGACCCTATCTCCAATCTGCTAGCATATGTCCCTCCACGCTGACGCAAGGTGAAGGTACCAAAGGACATCAACGAGAACAAAATCACACTTTTCACACCGTTTTTGGCAGACAAAATCACATTTGAAGGTCCGCGCTTGGCGCGCATCCTTAATTTAAAGCTAGAAGATTGGGATTTGGCAGATAGAGAGCGCTTCCCCACTTGGCGACTGATGCATTCATGCATCGCGTCTTCTATAAAGACTCTGGTGTGACCACACTGGAGCTGAGACAGTGGATAAAAGGGGTGGAAAAGGAAGGACTATTGAACCTACTATGGGTGTCGCATTACAATCGTGCACCCATAACTTTTATAGTGATCAAATAGCTATTATGCTTCATGCACGATGGGTGCCTATGGTTAGGAGAATCTATACCGATCACTGACATGCTACTCCACATGATCACTTTTCTCCCGCATTCATGCTTGAATCTGACCATGGCATTTGGCGGAAAGATGGGTGAGGGTGACCTCGCCGAACGAATGAAAGATAAGTTCAAGCTTGCTAAGAAGTTGCGCAACTACTCCATTTCCAGTACAACCGATCACGTGGTTAAAGTAGCCATCCAGATCTGGGTAGGGAAAATAATGAGGAAGTGTCGCGCAGATGAAGTGCCAACGCCGGTTGTATCTTTAGCGGCCCAGTGCGCGGAGGGTGTACAATTTAACTAGGCATGCTACCTCTGCAGTGAGTTCCTCACGAACTGCATAGAAGTGCAAGACCAAAGCAAGACCTTCCATTATGCATGGATGCTGCTGTCGATTCTACTGGTTGCATGGGACTTACCAAAGGATAGTCAGCTTCCTCCAATTGCCACAGAGCTGCCAGAAGCAACAAAGTTCGCTTCGCTTTGGGCCACAAAGGACCCCCAAAGGGTCAAGGACAGTAAGATATTCTGGATTCTCATGGAATCAAGCATCCACGCCGCAATCAACCACAAGTCGTGGCTCTCACCGACTGTCTTTGAGCAGTTGTCTAAATATGTGGAGTTCAAGGCGAACTTCCACTGCGTTTCAATTAGAGCGCGGAAGGACCCCGCACAAAAATGGTATGATCTTCCATACCTGGCAACGGATGATGCAATTGCCGCGGTTCTAGAGAGTTGGCTGGCAGAGTGGCACATGGCCTTAGACTTATCAGTTGGGTCTAGTAAGTTTGCCGAGAAGAAAATGAAGGAAGAGGCCAAGTTAGAGATGGAGCAGTTGGCCAAAATACAAAGGAAGGAAGTCGAGGACAAAGCCAAAGCATAATGCACTGCCAAAAAGTAGGAAGAAGGGGAGGAGGGAGGAAGAGTGTGACTTTGATAAGAGTCAGAAGTCACCTTCTCCGCAGACAAAGGATGAGGAGCAGTGCTCAAAACAGGGTGGAGCAGACCTGGAGAGTACTCCATTCCGGGTTAAGCACATAAGGGAGTAGGAGAAAGTAGGTCCGCGGAAGAAGTCCAAGGCCAACAAATCATCCCTTGACCCAATCACCTTGACAAAGGGTGATTTGAATGATATCGGAGATACAGTGTGGGACACGACTGTGGAACTGCTGCAGTAGTTCGAGAAGCAGCAAAAACAAGCCTTGGTCGCCATTCAAATGGGTCTATGCCAGCTGCAGATCTAGGCTACTCAGACGTAAATTAGTGTAGGGCGGGGTAGCGCGATGTCGAGCAGTTTGGCACTTGGAACCTTAGATGCAGCAGAGATGGTTTGTTCAATGGATCCCCGGGCTGTCGCGCTGCTGGATGGAGAATTGATCGCTGAAACAGAAGCTAACAGGGTCAGTGTCAGTGCTCTCAAGAAAGTTGGGTTAAACTTGGCCGTGCTTCCAAGTGAAGCCCTTCACACCTTGCACGATGGTGTGATCACGGAACTTCGGGCTCGGGAACAACACACATTGAATTTTATCAATGAGTAGAAGGTGAACAATGCCAAAATGTTCATAGAAAAGACGTTCGAAATTGATCTTATTAACAGGATCATAGAGAAGAGTGAGCGCACAACAACTGTGGTGGCTTAGGCATGCTAGACTATTCCAGAGCTGAACATCCCAGAAGATGCGCCAGTCGATGCAAGAATCTAGAAGCTTGCTGTAGGTGTGCGCGATGCGCGGACATAGTTGGATAAGGTTTAGTTTGAACTGAACCTTAAGATCACAGAACTTGTGTTGAGGACCCAGCCTTCGACTCCACCAAAGTTTAGAGAGGAGCGCGAGACCGTTGTTAAAGATGTCGTTGCAGGCTGTCGATACCGTAGTGAAAGATTGCAATGTGCTCTTCGAACAGGTGCTCGAAGTATTTACCAGTCTACTGGAAGATCCCAACCTGCAAAGGCTTGAAAATGATGCACAAGAGTTGCAGTAGAGGTACGACGAGGCCAAAGTGACGACGCACACTATCGCCATCACGCAGAAGTTGGTGAAGCTGCAGGAAGTGAAGGCACTAAAGGAATAGGTGGACACAACTTAGCACAAGGAAGAAGTAGTGAAGTCCAGATTGGGGCCTTGGCTAGAGGAATCATATGTGCTCACGACCTCCATTGAAGGAAAATTATCCAGTTTGCAGGAAACACAACAGAAAATACAGGCAGATATCGCAGGACCAATAACTAAGCAGCTGATTGAGCAAGCTAAGCAAGATGCGACGCAATGTACCGTTGAGGTTGCAGTAGTACAGGTGGAGCTGGGAGGTCTTCGTGACAAGATCTCTGCACCGGCAGAGTGACTCAGGGCGAGTCACCAGATTTGTGTTGGGGGCCTGTTGAGAACGGGTCCCCTAGGGTCAATTTTGGGGTTAAAAGCCCAAGTTTTGGGGCTAAAGCCCCAAGTTTTGTATAAAGAATGTAAAGTCTTCGCATTTTGTGGTCGTAGAGCGCGAAGATTTAAACAGTCAAAAAGGGTTTCCCGCCCTTAGTTTAGGTAGCTTGTGTCAGCTTGATGAGATCCACCCTTAGCCTGGGGACCATGGGAATGTATAAAAAATGAGTCTTAGAAGAGTCTGAGGCAGTTCAGTTCTTAGTAAGTTTTTGGGCAATTGATTGAGGTAATGGGTCTGTGAGAGCTAAGAGTAAAGAGTCTTAGCGTAGGAAGGAGGCTTTGCAGCTGAGTGCGTAGAGGCCTAGGGTAGAAGTCTGTAGCTAAGCGCGCGGACCCCTGCGGCTATGTGCGCAGGGAAGTTAGAGTATGTACTAGAGATTTGAACCATCAATAAAGATAATTATTTTGGAGAAATCTGTGTATGATTTATTTTACTTCTGTTATGAATATATGTGGTTATGTTATGTTGAAAACTGGGTTTATGAATGTTGTATTGATGCGTGAATCTATGTGCTTTACTTTGTCATATGAATGCAAGTAAGAATATATGTTTATGCGAAGATAATCATAATGCGTGTTGAAGTTAACCAATACTTAAGCTAATCTGGGTAGACACAGAAGTAAGAGTAATTATAGAGGCACATAAGCATCTGAATTGCCTATTTAGGGTCCGCAAAGGATGATCGCAGACCTTCACGAAGGTTTCGAAGCTGAATAAGAGAAGTGCATTAATAAGCCCTAAAGGGCTTATTGGTCTGCGTGAAGGAAGGGTTAGGGTATAAAACGACATCACAACTATCTCAAGGTGCGGAAACTTGGTTCCTGCATCCCCCCATACTGCTTCGGGTGAGACTTCAGTCTGCGCTCTGTGGATTGATACTAAAAGGGTCAGTAGTGTAGGGATTTGCTTGGCTAATTAACGTTGAACCTGGGGCTGGGCCCATCAAGGCAACACAAACCCATAGATACATAGTAACAACCATGACTGAAAAGTTAATCCAGAGGGTCTGCTGGCTTTTTTAGATCAATGTCCCTGGAGGGACCTACCACATAATGCTCTTGTTGATTGTCTCGCAGTCTGAGATCCACAATGATGGTTCATAGAGCATCTAATTCATCTTCAAGCCTTGAAATGCATTGTTGGATAATGATCCCACAAGTATTGTTGGTTGTTGTGCTTTGCTGGTGCAATCCAACTCTTAAATCATATATTTAGGTATGCAAGGAAACATGCTCGGTCTTGTAGTCTGCAAAAACTGATGAGAATTGTGTTTCAGGTTCGGATGACGAAGTGTTTGAATCCATGGAAGGGTGGTAACAATAGTAGCTCAAACTTAGGAGAACAATGTTCACAGTGATAACACAAGGTGGCTTGAGGCGAACAATAGAAGTATTTGGAATGAAGGTGGACAGGTACCCCACTCTCAACATTAATTGACCAACAAATACATAATCAAGTTGAACTAGGTGTGTATGGGAAAACTAGTAGTCTAATGTATATCCAAAACTCAAGAAACGTGAAGCACTGTCAGGACTAGAGAGGAAACAAAGGGAGTGATTTACCTTGGACCTTGAGAGAGTCATTCTTCAGGTCAACTAGGATAGTGGTGGTGAGACCACTTACTATTTGCACCGGTAAGGAAAGTGCATAGGGTATCCCAAAGGTTATTGTTGAGCTTCCATAGATTCCGATGCGAAGTTTCCACCCTGATCATTGTTGCATCTCTTGCCACACCTTGCTGAAACTGGAGATTGCTAAGTCCAGGATGTTTGCTTGAGTCGACTTGTGCAGATACCCCTGCACTGTATTTATAATTGGCATCCCCGAAACTACCTTGTACCGATTTCAAGACTCCACCATTGCTTCCAACATGTCGTAGGAAGACAATCATTATATGATCCACCATTAAATCGCTCTGCATGCATCTCAAAGGCTTTAAGGAGGTGGCCCGTCTAATATGCCTCTGCACCAATACGAAAGGCACACCCATCGCATGATCCATTTGCATTGAGAGCCTAATCATCACACTCACCATTAACATAGATACGATTGCAAAGCAGGGATTTCTATCCTGATTGAAATCGAGAGGTGGAATAATACTTTTCCCTGCAAACGTAATAAATCGTGGCACTCTCCTCAAGCTCCAAAGCCTAACCTTCTCCATTTTCAATGCTTGCATGTTTGACATGGATGTGCATTGGGAAACATTCGACATAGGAAACATTGTAAGAGTAGTGAGGGTGTAGGCACTTTGAGAGCCTAATAGTTCCAGGGGGGAGATTGAGGGGGGGGGTAGATGAGGAATACAAGGGAATCATGAGTTTCAAGGGAGAGGGGGTGGGATTAGGGGGGTAATTAGCATAGTCATAGAAAAATTTAAGGTATAGAAACCCACCCATAAATTTCGTTAACATTATCCTTCCTCCAACCGACAAGCCTCTTTGGCTGGTAGGTCTACTTCCCGGTTGAGATTCCTTAGGATGTGGTAGAAGGAGGTACTATATAATTTTTCAAGGATTCTTTTGACTATGTGGAAGAGAAGGGCCATAGTGTTATCTTGCGAGGAGGTGCCCTTATGGAGGTGCCTGATCACTAGATAGGAATCACCCAAAATGATAATGTACTGATTAGTTCTGTTACGGGCTAATAATGCCCCAAGTAATAGTCGATACATCTTTGTCTAGTTATTAGATTTCTAGCGTAATCCCCATGAGAACTTATCCACAATGAGGATAATTAGTTGAGAAGAGAGCAAAAATTGAGTTTAGAATAATGACAAAGGCCAGGTAAGCAGTAAAATCAATTTTGTATTTTGATAGGAGATTATAGTCTCCTTTCAGGTGGTAACCTGAAAAAAGAGAAAATTGTAGCATGTAGAAGAGGACGTAGGAGCTTCCTTGCAATTTGTAGTTTGAAAGTAAATTTGAGTTAGTAGCCTCCTATAGGTAGTGGCCTACAAAAAATTTGATGTAATAATTTTCCTTCACATAATTTCAGCCAAAATTTGTGGTTTTTGCCTTTATGGGTTTCCAATTATATATGGTGTTTTTGTGCGTTGCTTTTTGAATGATCCACTTGTGTGAATACTTTTGAATTCATTATTATATGTTGAATTCAAATTTATATTTGGTAACTTCAAAAGAAACAATTAAGAGATGAAAATATAAATTAGTCATTAGCTGCAAAAGAAAATAATTGAAAGTGAAAAACTAACTTGAATTGATTGTTTAAAAATACACAATTATTGATTCATCCCCCCTCTCAGTAATTTCAAAGTATTCATCAATTGGTATCAGAGCCAAGTTCCTTCTGTAACATCCTTACAGCTGGAAGGAAAGATCTAGTGCATAAAAATGGCCAGTCAGGAAGGATGTTCAACAAATAAAGAACCTATGTTCAAATGGAACAATCTATACCTTCTGAAAAATAAGAATGAAGACATATCTAGTATCTGTTGGTGTAGATGTCTAGGCTGCAGTGGAGAATGGCTATGAGGAACCACCTATAATATGTAACAAAGATGAGCAGTATGAATTTACATTCAATGCAAAAGCCATGAATGCCATTCTTAGTGGACTAACTGAATCCAAATCAATTAAGGAAATGCATTGCACTACTACCAAAGACATGTGGGACAAATTAAGAAATATTCATGAAGGTGGTAGTAAAGTAAAATTGGCTAAGCTACAGGTTTACAGATTGTAAATTGAGTATTTAAGAATGAATTAAGATGAAGCTGTGGCTACGTTTTTTCCTAGAGTAGATTAATTTGTTAATGTAGTGAAGGACTTAGGTGAGAAAGTCAAGGAGTCTACAGTAGTTCAAAAAGTCCTGAGATCTCTACCTTCTAAATTTAATATCAAGGTATCGGTAATAGAATAAATGTCCAATATTGAAGAACTAAAAATGGATCAATTACTTGGCTCCCTTACCACCAAGGAAATGAGAATTACTAAAGGAAAATCAATAACTCGAGATGCAACATTTAAGGCATGCAAGTCTATAGGAAATTAGGAATGTTCATGCTGAGACTCTGACGAAGAGGAAACCAAATTTGTCAGAAGATTAAAGAAGGGTACAGGTAAGTACAAAGGCAAACTTCCATTAATTTTTTTTAATTATGGAATAATAGGTCATTATTCCTCTAAATTCCCATATAAGAGGGAAGAGAATAAATTTAAAGGGAAAGAAAATAATAAGTTTAATAAAATGCAGAAAGAGAAAAGGTTTAAAAATAGGATCTTCTATGCACAAGAAGATAGTAGTGCATCTGAAGGTTCTAGTGAATTCTCTGATGAATATGGAGTTAGGGAATTTATATTGGTGGCCCTAAAAACCCAAATGGAAGGACATAATGAGTGTGAAGAAGAAGAAGAAGAAGAAGGAGAGTTAGATCTTGAGGGGGAGTTGATTAGTTTCCTAGAGGAAATGCATAGACTCAAGCAAAAAAATAAGAAACATTTTTTTTTGTTAAGATATGTACAAAAAGAGTCTAATTTAGAGGAGCTTATCTAGTTAAAATTTGAACTGGAAGAGGCTAATAAAGTGGAGGAAAATTTCCTACTCCAATTAAATGAGAAAGGCAAAGAGTGTGAGAGGTTGAAAGAAGAAGTTGTCACCCTCAGAAAGAATTTAGAGAAAGCACAGGATGAAAATAATATGAATATTAAACATATAAAGGGAGCATAACATTTGGAAGTAATATTGAATGTTTAGAGGTCTCTGCTTATCAAAAGTGGTTTGGGATATGTAGGAGAACTAGTGAAAGGAAGAGAAAATATAAAAGGGCCATCATCTTTGTTAAATTTGTCATAGGAGAGAAAGTCAACCAACAAAAACCTAAGGATGTCAGAAACTCATCACAAAAACAAAAGCCAAAGGAGGTCAACAAATCATCACATATGAATAATGGAAAAATGGATAATAAGTTACCAAAGACCATACTTCTTCAAGTGTTAAAGTTATCAAATGACAACTAGGTTCTATTCACAAGTACCATCCATTTCTAGCTATGGAAACCTTTTCGATGGATATTGTTACTTATGTAAAAAATTTGGACACAAAGCTATAAACTATAGAGTATATGTCAAAAGAAATGAAAAAAGGAACCCTAATAGAAGTGAAGTGAGCAACATGTCTGTAAATATCAAAACAAACATGAGTCAGAACAATAATCCATTTGCTCTTTTTTTTGATATCATTGAATGTTATTACTGTCACAATTTCGGGCATAGGTCATATGAATGTCAGCTGATAAAAAATAGGTCACAACCTTAGGACAAATGTAGGACAAAATAACCTATGTAGTGGAGAAATAAAAAGGAAGAAAAGAAAGATAATATATGTGATCTAGTTTTGTATGCTTAGAATTAGAGTAATCAATGGTATGTGGACAATGGTTGTTTTAAACTTATGACATGGGAAAAAATCAAGTTCTTGTCTTTATATGTAAACAAAAAAAGGAATGGAACATTCAAAATTGATTCAATAGGTAGAATTAAATTTAAGAGTACAATTAACTTGAACAATGACATAGGAAAAGCTCAGGATGTATTTTTTGTTGAAGAACTGAAGCATAATTTGTTGAGTGTTAGTCAGATGTGTGATAGAGGTTGTGATGTCATCTTTAGAGCTCAGGATTGTGTGATAAGGTCAACAACAACAAGGAAGATACTGGCTAATCATGAAGGAAGATAATGAAGAATGTTAGTAGGGAAAACAAGATGAGTCTTGGTTGTGGCATAGGAGACTAGGGAATCTAAATTTTGATAATATAATCAAACTTAAGAAAAAGAGAGAAGTAAGATATTTTCCTAAGATAACGAAACCCTCAAAATCCTATCTAAAAAGTTTGTCAAATGGGAAAACAAACTTGAATTCCATTTAAGGCCAAAGATCAACTATCAACTAGCAAGCCTTTGTAATTAGTACATATGGATTTGTGTGACCCTTCCAAAACAAAAGCACGTAGAGGAGAGTGATACTTTATATTGGTAATAGATGATTATGTCAGATTGACATCGGTAGCATTCTTAATAACACAAGTAATAATCATTTGAGAAATTTAAAGTCTTTAAGGCATTGGCAAAAAATCAAACAGGGTGCAAGATAAAGTGCGTAAGATCAGGCAAAGGAGGTGAATTTACATCTGATGAATTTGCATACTTATGTGATGAACATGAGATAAAAATACAATACACCATTGCAAACACTAAGAAAAATGAAGTGGCTGAAAGACAAAATCAGTTTGTACGACAAATGGCTAGAGCCATGACGCGGGAAATGAATATTACTTAGACCTATTGGGCAGAAGCGGTTCTCACAGTAGTTCACATTCTAAATAAGGTACATCTTAGAACTAATTGTGATAAGACACCATATGAATTGTGGCATGGTAAGCCAACAACTATCAAACATTTCAAAGTGTTTGGAAGTAAATGCTATATAAAAAACAATGATGAAAGGTTGGGAAAGTTGATGCTCAATTAGATGAAGGAATATTTTTTGGATAATCAGCAAAAAATAAAGGATATAGGTGCTACAATAAAAACGTTGCATATGATTTTTGATTGTCTAGATGTGAAAGTTGATGAAGAGCTGCCTAGCAAGAAAAAGAGCACAGGTTTTATTAATCCTCCAGATCAACATGTTAGTGAAGAAGAAGGAGAACATGATGAAGATTCAAAAGAGACAGACACTCATTCAAAATATCCCTCAAGGTATATACAAAAGAACCATCTCGATAGTAAAATTATTGGTGATAAATGTGTAGGAGTTCAAACGAGGAGGAAAATTTATGAGACAAAAGATCAGGACCAAATTGCCATGTTGTCAAAGATTGAACCAAGGAATTTTTTTGAAGCAAGAAAAGACAAACACTGGATAGATGCTATGAACACGGAGCTAGATAAGATTGAGAATAATAAGGCATGGGAACTAACACTGGGATTAGTAGGTAAGAATATCATAGGTACAAAATGGGTATTCATAAATAATCTGAATGAACATGGGTAGGTTGTAGAAATAAAGTAAAACTAGTATGCAAGGGTTACTCATAGGTAGAAGGAATGGGATATGAATAAACCTTTGCTCCAGTGGCAAGGTTAGAGGAAAAAATTAAGTTTCTTTCTTTTGCATGTTATAGAGATTTCAAAGTATACCAGATAGACCTGAAGTTTGCCTCTTTAAATTGAGAACTTGAGGAGGAAGATTCTATAGAACAACTTGAGGGCTTTTATTGTCAAATATTCCTAATAATGTATGTATTTAAAGAAGGCACTACATGGACTCAAACAAGCACCACATGCATGACTCTATGTTGGACAAGTACCTTCAAAATTAGGGTTTTCAAGAGAGGTGCAACCGACAATAATTAGTACATGAAGTCAAATGAAGATGGATTTATAATTGTGGTTGTCTATGTAGATGGTATAATGTTTGGAAGCAACAAAGACTCTTTGGTACAATGTTTTTCTGATGAAATGAAATCAAAATTATAAATCTCAATGATTGGTGAGCCTTTTTTTACCTAGGTTTGCAAATCCTACAAAAATGAGAAGGCATATTCATCTCTCAAGAGAAATGTCTAAAATATCTATTGAAAAGGTTCAAAATGGAGGATTGTAAACCTGTCAAAAATCCCATAATAGTTGGATTAGGCTATCTAAAGATGATGAGTTACCTAAAGTTGAACATAAATTATGCAGATCTATGATAGGCAGCCTATTATACATAACTGCATCTAGACCAGACATAATTTTAGCTGTGGGAATTGTAGCAAGATATTGGTTAGAACAAAAAAAAGCCATCTTCTAGCAACAAAAAGAATATTCAAATATTTTAAAGGTACAATAGATTATGGACTATGGCACCCAATAGGAAAATACTTTGCTCTAACAACCTACATACAGAAGTTGAATACATAACTATTGTAACTTGCTGCACACAAGTACTCTGGATGAAGAAAACTCTACAAAACATGAAAGTAATTTACAATTAATATATTTGTATTAAGTGTGATAACACAAGTGCAATAAGAATCTCAATCCAATGTTACATTCCAATACTAAACATATCCCTATAAAGTATCATTTCCTTAGATATCAAGTGGTTGAGCAAACAGTGAAATTGGAGTACATATCTACTAAAGAACAGATAACATATATCTTCACTAAGCCCTTGGCAAAAGAACCAATCGAATATCTAAGGATCAAATTAGGGATAGTCCCTGCTCCCTCTTTTGATTAGTTTGACTTCAAAGAGGAGATTCAAATGACTGTAGAGAATATGAAATTGATGGACTATCTAAGGGGGAGTCTCTACAACCATATGAGCAACAACAAAATAAAAATGCTATATAAGAAAGTCCATAGCACAATAATCTATATAGGTTGGATCAACCTTCTTCATATATAAAACGATCAAGTTGGTTCAACATTCAGAAAGTCAACATTTGATCATATAGCATTGGTATCAAAATCTATGCAAGAAATGTGTATATAACCTATCATCATCAAAATGGTAAACACTTGGACATAGATAGTCAAATATTTTTAATATGAATATGTTCAGTATATGTATATTCTTGGATCACTAGGACTTTCTCAAAATCCTTCAACTCTTTCATTACAATCACAAAGAATTTGAATGATATATATGCTTAGTATTGATGCCAAATTTCTGATCTTATCTACTCATGTATGCAACCCATGGATGCCTAAAATTTTGAAGTTCCTTTGCAATTAAATGAAAAAGGGCTAATGAATCCAAATACATAAGAACAAGCACACAAATTATGACTTCCTCAACAATATGCTTGAAAAGTAAAACATGAAAAATCATTGCATATTTGAAGACAAAGAGATCAAATTGATCAAACAAGTGTTGGTTAAATGAAAAGCCACAACCTCATAAAATGAAAGTGTAGCCTTGTAAAATGACATTGTTTCTATATGCAAATTACTAAAAGGCCACTGACACTATGAAAATATGTGAACAAACATACTCAAGTATGCCTTAATCAAAATATTTACATGGAATGTAGATGGAGATAAAGACTATATTAAAAAATGCAAGGCAGATACAAATTCTAGAAGACAAAGACCATGACCTGAAAGACATGCAGAGCCAAAGAAATACATACTTAGATTATATGCATTCATCAATTGGTAAATGTTGGAGACAAACTTCATGGTGCACCAGGGGAGATCTACACATTGATAAAATCTCCCCTCACACCACATGATTCCATGAAATAGTTACGGGAACAAGATGGAAAGGTACCAATTCTTTTGTCAAAATATATGGATGTGTCTAAATACTAGAAAGGGTTGCCTTTGGTATTTGGTGCAACACTACTCCATATGGGCTTATATGACATAAACATTTTGGGAAATAAGGAAATTAAGTAGAAAGTGCAAATACTACTATAGAATGGTGTTATTAGGCCTAATACATAAGCCTATGGATGATGGTGGTGTTAAAAAAAAGAACGATGGATGTGCGTGAAATTGTGTTCTTGAAACAAAATTCCAATGAAAAAGCAATAACGCTTCAATTCAAATTACTACATGAAATGAAAATAGTCAACAACTCTTGTATATAAAAAAGATGCATATTTGATGATATGAGGGTTAGAGAACTGAATATTGTGTGAGAGAGTTGATGAACAACTTGGTAAGGAGAGATAGAGAAAGAGTAGTAGAATTGGAGTAGATTTGAGAAGGAGAAGCAAAGAGGATAAGCAGTTGAATAGAGAGCATAAATTGAGTTTAGAACAGAGACAAAGACAAAGTAACTAGTAAAATCAATTTGTAATTTGATAGGGGATTGTAGTCTCCTTTCAGGTGGTAGATTGAAAAATGCGCAGGTTGTAGCTTGTAGAAGAGGAAGTAGGAGCTTCTTTACAAGTTGAAGCTTGCAAAATAAATTCGAAGTAGTAGACTCCTATAGGTAGTGGTTTGTAGAAAATTTGATGTAATAATTTGCCTTCACATCACTTCAGCCAATATTCGTGGTTTTTCCTTCTATGGGTTTCCACTTATATCTACTGTCTTCATATGTTGCTTGATGAATGTCCCACTACTGTGAATGCATTTGAATTCATTGGTATATGTTGAATGCAAATGTCTCTTCGGTAACTGCGAAAGAAACACTTAAGCTGAATATATACATAAGTCATTAGCTGTAAAAGAAAATACTTGAAAATGAAAAATTAACTTGAATTGATTGATTAAAAAGACACAATTACTAATTCACCCTCCTCCCTCTTAGTAATTGCCAACTATTCATCATTAAAGGGTTGAGTTTTGGTCAATATTATGAGTGTCCAATATCTCATATCTCTGGCTTCATTTTTTTAGCTTGTCCTCCTTAGAAAGGTATTTCACAACTGCATGGATTTTTTTGTAGTAATCATCATATATTTTAAGGGTCATAAATTTTCAAAAATTATTTTTAAAAAGGTTTAGAGTTATTAAATTTAGTAAAACAGTTCAATGTTTATAGGAAAAGAAAGGTTATTTGGGATAATTATATGTTTTTTTTAATGAGAAGTATAAATTCTCAAAAATGATTTTAATTTTTTATTTATTTATCATATTTATTTAAATGATTAAAGCTTATATGAAAAATACATTTATAAGTGTGAGGTTGAAATCAATATAAATGTAAGAATGAAATACAAAATGAAGAATAAATATCAAAAAGTAAAATATGTATTAAAGTTATTATAAGGACCATACTAATCATAGGCATGGAGTCAAATACATTGTAGTTCTAATATTGTTGTGTATGGGGCCTACCTTAGCAATTGTGTGGAAAGCTGAGCTAGATAACAAACATTAGTCTTAATCTTCTAAATTTTAGCATTGAATTACAAATATAGATGAACTAAAAGTCTACCTAGTCATCCCATGAGAAAGGTTAATGTGTATAAGCTTTATGAAAAGTTATATGGATTCATTATTCCAAGTTAAAATAATCCTTATATCGAACAAGTTACCATGGAGACTACAACAATACACCAAGAAAGCCTATCCCTAATATGGTAGCTTTTCAAGATATGGATCTAGAGAAATATGGCGACAAAAGGACTCAAAGGGGAAAAAATAGCAAATTTGCTTAAAATACAATGGCTAACCACAAAAAGGGATATTTAGGGTTAGTGATACTTTGGTGAGTGAGGTAATATTTAGTCACCATGTCAATTAACTTAATAGGAAACAAAAAATGATCGTTTATATTCCACTAGGTATTTTCTAATACATATTCTCATGAATATTTAGAAAATATATGTAGACTCAACCCTCGAGAGTTTATTATTATGAGCATATAAGCTAGTGGAATTGTAATACAATGGTGAAGACATTAGAAAGTTAGGCCACCAACCAAGTTTCAACTTCCTCAAAGTCATGAATACATATTTGGGTCCACATGCAAGTGATGGGTGATTTAACACAAATGTACCCCATGTCACAACAGCTTAACCTAAAAAAGTGCATGCATTTAGTGGTTCGTCCTTAAGGGACATTTCATATATACAAGTGAGCAACTTTTGGTGGCCAAACTCTTTGGGTCAATTGTAATTATTGTATTGAAATTAAAATAAAATTTTTCAATAAAATCACGAGAATCTAATATTGGCATCTATAAAAGGAAATGATAGGAACATGAGTTGACTTATGCTTGAGAAAGGCTTTGATTTATTCCTAAGAAGCTAGACTCAGAAATTAAGGAGTATAGAATCGACATTAGGAATTTGACTCTATTTATTACAATTTGATTTAGGGAATCTCACGTTGTTGATAACATTCATTAAAATGGATAAATATTGAATGCTCATTAAAGGAGGGATGACAATAAAAGTCATTGCCTTCTATATTAATAATTGTTTCATTGCTTTTGAAGCCCTCTAAATACCTAGGTACTTGAAGCTACCTTTAATTTTAACTTTGGCCAGGGTTAGATTAAGAACTTGAAGGCCCACGGGAAGGCAAAATTTATTTCCAAATGGGGCTCCTTTAAAGTATTTGTTTCATGACAATAGTTTTGAGGCCTTTTAACCATCCAAGGTTTTAATTATCAATTTAGCATATCTACCATGCCTTGAGGATAAATATTAGGGTTAGCGATACCACAATAATCTCTTCAAGTAGAACATAAACTATAGTTGATTCTTTAGATACATTTTTATATTTTTGTATTAGCCCAAAGACATGTCTTCAGATTCCAACTTCATGTAGGCACTTATAGAAGGCAAAAAACTAGTAAAATAATAAATTTGAGAGGTTATTCGAACTTTGAAGCAATTATGGAGGTCATTTGTAAGACTGATGGGATGTGTAATCCTTTTCTCAATTTTATTTTATACCATTCAAACATCGTGTCACAAATTTCCTTTGTTGAAATCTCGAAGATGAAAGGAATGCCTAGGAGCTTAAATATTTGTCCTCGTCAAATCTAGCTCTACCTTTTGCCTTATTTGGATTTTTTTGGGAATCATTATTTATTTGTAGAATTGAATCTGTCTAATGAATATTTAATCTTCATGACTTGCAAAAAGTATCCAAACAAACCATAATGTTAGATCTAAGACTTTTGTGATCCATGTTGTAGATAGATGTCTTGCAGATTAATCACATCATTAGGATTTGTTTGACGTTTTGAACCAACCAATGTCGTTCATCCTTAGGACAAGGTGAGAGAAATCATACAATCTTCATGAATAAATAGTAAGGATGCATCATTAGCCAAGGTTCGCTGATGAAAACTAGTCAAACAAGTAAATACATTTTTTTTGAAAATGAAGATTTAATATTTTAAATTTATAAATTATTTAATATTTTAAATATTAAATCTATAAATTATTTGATATTCTAAAACTAGTTATAAATTATTTAATATTTTAAATTAGTTATAAAATAGAAGATAGGAGAACAGATGTTGTTAAGAAAATTAATGTGGGGGGGCGGGGGGGTAATAATAAGTAACTAATAAAAATAGTTGTTATTTAATATTAAATAATAATTATGTTATAATCACTAATGTAACTAATAAGGAAAAGAGAAGTTAAGAGTAGGTTAACAAATTTAGTTATAAATTAGATTTTAGGAATAGTATATCTTAAAGAATACTCATAAATTAACAAAGGGCAAAGAATAAGCTCTAAATCTAAATAATAGGTTGCAGGAAGTTCATTAAAAATTATAGAGGGTTTAGATCTAAGTATTATATATTATAAAGTAAAGATAGGTAGTATATTAAGAGGTAATTAGGAGAATGATAAAGTTAAAAATAGGGTCAAAAAAGGGGGTTATAAGCTGTAAATAAATAAATCGATAGGAGGGAAATTATATTATAAAAAGAACCAAGGAGCTGGAGAATTTATTATAGTTAAGTTACAGATAATATGATATACATATAAAACGAAAAGGAGAAAAATATAAAGGGAAAAGAGGCAATAGGATCATAAGGAGAGGGCCGGAATCCAACTCTTACTTAACCTCCAACCATCATCTCTGTTGAGATTCTTAGCATGCCTTTTAATCTCAATAGCCTTGGTAAGCTTCCTATGGTGGAAATGGTCAACCTTAGCAATGACCCTGGAATCCTGAATACAGACATGGTGCTTGGATTTCTCCGCATGTTTGGCAAGAGCCGATGAGCGAGAACGATTGTGCCTTATGTTTGCAATGTGCTCATGGATCCACTAGTTAATCGACAGACCCATTTCTCCAATATATGGAGTACCGTAGGAACATGGAATCAGGTAAACGCCTTTCATGTCCTTCGGGTCAATAGGGTCTTTAACCAAACCAAGAGAATTTCTAATGGCCCTTAGAGGCTTGAACGAAGAGGAAACATTATTCCATCTAAGGATATGGGCAATCCTATCCGTGGTTCCTTGAATAAACGGGAGATGAACCTTGGAGATAAACCATAATGTATTTTCATTCTCATAAGCCTCCAAGATGGCATGGAATGTGAGGATATTATACATTAGGAGTAGCTTAAAACCAACTTGGTGTAATATATTATAGTGATTTTTACTTATAGTGTTCTTTTGTACTTAGGTTATTTGAAAATCACATATTCTCGTGCATATGTGATATGATATCTATTTAACAACTAGGGAGCATCGTTTATATGACTTGACAATGTTTAAAGTGTTTTTTTTTCTTTTCTAAAGAAACAGATAGAAATTTGTACTAATAAAAATGGGTTCCATCCCAAACCATTACATTTGTTCTGAGGATTGGGATTTCCAAAATTCCGTGAAGGTTTGGATTAGAGCATGCAGGAACAACCCAAAAACTTGCATGGAGAAACCTCTCTACTTGGGGTTTAAACCCGTTCGAACTGAAAAATTTCCAAAAAACTCCTAGAATCTAGATATATATGCAACGAATTACTTTTTAAGTTTTTTTTGTTTTTGTTTTTTGTTTTGTTTTGTTTGTTTTTGTTTTTTTTTTTAACTTGGGTCCAGTCCCAACTTTCTGTTGATTCTCTAGAGTCACCCTTTTTTGAAGAATTTCAATTATCAAATTCCATCTTTTGTTCCAAAGGAAGATGGATCATTTCTACCTGGTCTGCCCACGAAAGAGCCTTCTTATTATTTTCTATTGGAGATGCGAGCCAAGTGGATGTTGTTATGCCTTTTCCCTTTTCCAAAGATAGGTAGTCATCCATGGTAGTCTTTTCCTTTTTTGGGACTTCCGGGGAGACGAAAGAATTAATTGAATTCTATTTAATGACTAGGGAGGTTCATTTGTTTGACTTGACAATGTTTTTTGTTTTGTTTTTTTTTCTAAAGAAACAGATAGAAATTTGTACTAATAAAAATGGGTTTTGTCCCAAACCATTACATTTGTTTCGAGGATTGGGATTTCCAAAATTGCATGAAGTTTTTGGTTAGAGCATGTAGGAACAACCCGAAATCTTGCATGGGGACACCCATCTACTTGGGAATTGAACATGTTCCAACTGAAAGCTTTCCAAAAAAATCCTAGAATCCAGATATATTTGTAAAACATTCCTTTTTAAGATTTTTTCTTTGATTGGATTTTCACCTTTCGCAGAGAATTACCTTTTGTTTTTTTTTAATAACTTGGGTCCAATCCCAACTTTCTTTTGATTCTCTAAAGTCACCCTTTTTTGAATAAGTTCTATTATCAAATTTCATATTTTATTTCAAAGGAAGATGGATCATTTCCACCTGGTTTGTCCCCGGAAGAGCCTTCTTATTGTTGTGTGTTGGAGACGCGAGCCTAAAGGATGTTGTTCTTTTCCCTTGTCCAAAGATAGGGAGTCATCCACGGTAGTCTTTTCTTTTTTTGGGACTATTATCACTCAAAGAAACCCTCCTAGGTTGTAGATTGGAGATGCTTGGTAACATATAATCTTCAATATTGTTCTCTGAACTATTGGAATAAATGATGGTTTGGATCAAGCCAGATAACCATTTCAACTATGTTTTAACTCAAGACATGCATGAACACCCTCAACTTACAAGGCTTTAGACCACTAATGCTCAATAGTTTGTAGATTCAATGAATGGATGGAGAATACTGACCATACCGGAAGATGCATACATAAACATATATGAATGGCTAGCTATAGGCAAAAAAAGATAATACTGACTATACCGGCAGATGCATATATGACCACATATGAATGGCTAGCTATAGGCAGTAAAGAAGCTTGCAAATCTAATTCATCAAAGAAGAGATAAGATGACAGTTATCTGGCCTTAGACATTAAAGAAAACATGAACAAATTGTTCAAGTGCAAGCTTAGAACAGAAGAGAAAATGGAATATTGAACATATAACAACAAAAGAAGCTTGTATTACTAATGAATGAAGATGAGAAGCTTGAGTAGCAAAGTCTCATTAGTTTCCAGAAGTTGACCCGTATTACATCTTACTTGCAGATATTTATAACTCTTTACAATGCTCTCAAGCCTTCCAAGGCTCGAGAGGTCTCAATCTATCCCTCTGTCCCTTCAACAACTTTGATGCCCTCTAGGCAAGCATGGGCTCAGAGGTTTCTTCTTTTGACAGAAGAGTAACCGCTTTTGGGTGGTTTGCTGCGCTGTTTGGGAGCTCTCTCGTGCCAGAGATGCCCCATAATGTTTGTTTTGATGAGATGCACTGGGCTATTGATGCGCTGTGATGCTCCATGATATTTTTGTTTCAGGCTAGCTGTGTTGTATCTGCGCGTGTTGTGGCCCTTTCAATTCCCCTTCTGGCCTTTGTTATTTCCTTTCTGGTCTCTGTCTCCCTTTGAATATTTAGAACTACCGTTTTTCTGTTAAATAGAGAAAAATGTTGTATATAGCAAAAAACCTACCTATTTCTGCTTTTCCGAACTTTAAAAGTCGTTAAACATGGTTTTCTTTTTGTTGGGTCCGGCTTTGCAGTGATAACACATCTCCACCATTGATCTCGGAGTCCTAGATCCAACAGTGGTGATCCATTTTGGGCACCTCTTTTGTACTGGAGTTAACCGCCCTATGAGGGCAGTTTTCTCTCTCCTCATCCTGGACACGTGGCGGTCGCTATATGGCATCGGGCGAAGTTTGGCCTAAACCACTTATCGCATTTGGCTCCCTCGAAATCCTACCGGTTTTTTCATATTATGAAATACGTAAAACACTGAAAATACTTGGAAAATGGCTTTCCCCGGACTTCAAAAATTTATATATTTCATTCTCGAACCCTTTTGGGTCCAGGATTTATCGCTATCGGCGTTTCCCCTTGGTTCCTTTTGCATTTCGTTAAAATACAAAATACATGAAATACATTACAAATGGTCTTTCCTGCGATTTAAAATATTATGCAATATCACTTATAATGCTGTCGGGTCCAGTTCGTCGGGCCGTAGTATGTGTATATGCCATCTCCCATGTGTAGCCGATGCGATCAATCGCAATCGCATGTCGCTCATGCCCCGGGCCCATGGTTAGCGCTCCTCTGTAATCCTCGATAGCGATCCTCTGGATCGACAGTCCACATTGCATCGCTCATCGCAATCACTCTGCGCGCTTACTCTGCCTGCTCCCTCCGCCGATTGCGATCACCAATTGCGACCGCCGATCAGATCCGCCGATGCGATTCGCCGATCAGATCTAGACCGTTAATCGACCAGATCAGACGGCTGTCGTGCATTTGAATTGTTAGCCTTCGATTTTGGTTTTTTCATGGTTTTGGAGTGTTTTTTGCCTCTCGATAGTGCATTTGTGACCTTCCAAGTGCTCTACTCCCTCACTTGTTTCGATCTTTGGATGACCTTAAGCACTTTTTAAGACTTAGGGAGTGCTTTGGAGCATATTTGGATCCATTTGAATTATTTTAAGAAAAATTTGGAGACTTTGGGAGTGTTTTGGATCCATTTTTGGGCCAAACGCCAACAAAGCTAACACTGGCTCTTTCTGGGGATGAAATCCTCCCTGTGAGGTTTCAAGAACTACAGAACAATGCCTTTCCTGTAAAATCAAGATCAAATATCCCTCCCAGTGTTGCATTGGGCATGGAGTCTATTTAACATGAAGTAAAACTTGAAAATAACATATTTACAATACCAGGGCTTAAAAGCCTTAACTGAAATAAAGTTTGAAGAACAGCCCATTGACTGGGCCATCAAAAACATCTACTCCTTCCTTTAATGTATCCCTTTTGAGAAAACAGTCACCAAACTGAAAATTGACCCTTTTTACCTTTCTATCAAAGGTTTCTTTCTCTTAGTCAATGTGCATATCAGCGAAGTCATAAAAGACTTGCAAAAGCCTATTGATTTGATCCTATACTTCAAAAAATTTCCAGCATTTGGTATTATCAGGCAGAGATGGTCTATATTTCACCTCATCTTTGTATGCTTTCAGCCTTGGATGTTTTTCTTCGAAGGTTTTGTACACCAACTGAATAATAAGGTTTGATTTATACTCTGCTATGTGATTTGTGACCTGAAAAGTTAATAAAAAAGATGAATCAATGCATTCTTGTGTGGGGAACACAAGGACTTCACCTGTTCCTACAGCTTCCTTAGAGCAAGCCCCATCAAAGAACATGTCCCAAATATATGGGCCTTCTTCCTCTGTGATCAGGTAAAATAGTTTCTTAAGCTGCGTAGAGGCCAACTGATAAGGCTTGGTAATGTTAAGATCGAGCTTATCCATGACAGCCTTAGGCATTGAATTATGGCTGGCTCCAGTGTCTAAAAGGAAATTATGAAGGATTGTATCATGAATAGTCAGAGAGACATAGAATGATGGGGAGCTGTCTTCACAATTTTCAATCATTGGGCTGAGAATAACAGCTGGTTGGTCATATTACAGATTTACATAGTCAGTGGAGGCTTGGATGGCTTTAGGCTTAAGAGCCTCAAAGATAGATTTATTGAAGGACTCATTCTTCAGTGGTTCAATAAGAGGCAGAGGTATTCTTAGCTTCTGAATTTCTGATTGAAAACTGAAAGAAGAAGGAGACTTGTCAAGGCCTCTTACCTCTATGGTTGGAGCTTTGAGGATGATATGATCAACTGCTGGTTGCTTCTGCTTATTAGCTTGTTGTTTTGCAGGGACATCAGATTTATGATCGGGAGTTTCCTTGACATTATTCATCATCGACCTCATATTATATTGGTGTTGATCTTCAGTTTGTAGAACAACTTCACCATCCCATTCTTGGCTGATCTGGTCATTGAATAATGACTTTTCATAGGTAGCTTTGGTTAAAAAAGGGGCACTGCCTTTGTCTTCCATACAATGGATCTCATCCTCTTCTTCAAACTGCTCTTCTTCCATGACTACATTATGAAAAGAGGTCTTCAGCCTTTGGTCTTCATTGGCATCTTTGCTTCTTTGCAAAATCTGCAACTGCTCATTAGGTCTTCTATATGGATTTGTATTTGGAGGAGCAAAGGTGTTAGGAATTCTTCCTTTCCCAGAATGTTGCTCAACCTTTAATTTCAAAACTTTGGAGGCTAATGACTCTATCTCTTGGCCATTTTATAGATCTTGGGATCTGAAGATGATGAAGGCTCACCCCTCTGTCTCCTTCTATCAGCATTATCTTTGAGCTTTTCTGCAGCCATGATGTTTGATTCTACTTCCAGGGCTGCATCTTGCATATCAACCAAAGAAGCACATCGCCTCTCCCTCAACAGTAAATAGAAGTCAGAATCAAAGGCACTAGCATAGATGAGTCTAGCAGAGGTAGCAGTGGGTTTCACTTCAGCTGGTATCTTGCTATACATGCGGTTAAATCTCTTATTAAAATTAGACAGTAGCTCACCATTTTCCCTATTTAAGTTCCCAAACTCAGTGTGATAGTAGAGGAGATCCTTCTTATCCCCCCAATGCTTCAGAAATGCATAATCTAAAGCCTCAATATCTGCTATAGATCTTGGGGTTAGTTCTTTGAACCATTTTCTAGCCTCTCCATCTAGGCTTTAGACAAAGACTCTCATCTAGACATCATCTTCACTAATGTCCAGGTTATTAGCATAGCTATAGAATGACTCAAGATGTTCTTTAGCTGAAACACCTTCAGTCCTAGTGAACTTAGGCATATACTTCTGATATTCTCCAGTAGGAATGGCATTCAAAAGAGTGGGCAGTATTAGAGGTCCATATCTAGCAGCTATGATTCTTTCCGTTTTGGTAGGTGCTTGTGGACCTGCCACAGCTGTGGTGGCTAAAAGAGTACTGGAAGTCTGAATGATAGAGGGCTGAGGAGTGATTGATAAGACTAAAGGAGTATGATGGATAGGAGGTGAGGTTTCCTTTGGGCTTAAAGCAAAAGGAAAACCTAAAGAATAAGGAGCTTTATGAATCTCTAAGAGTTTTTCTTCGCTGCTAGTATTAGAAGCTATACCCCCAACATGTATTTGTTCTATTACAGGCCTTTCTTGAAGAGATATAGGAGATTGTTTAGGTTTACTTGAACCTGATGCTCCTTTTTGCAACAACTTTCTTTCTTTTATGATCTTTTCAGGGTCAGGTACTGGGTCAACTTGTGACTTCTGAGGATTTCTCCGAGTATCATAAACTAAGATAGAACTATGAAGTGGAGTCGCCAAGAGGTTCGGCCTCCAGTAGAGTTGCCAGATAGATGATTACAACCAAAAAAGTGCCCAGAATTTGTCTCATCAAAGCTGGATCTATGTCGTTTCCCAGGGAAGTTGGGCTTTAGTTTCCTCTCCCTAGCAACAACGCCAATTTATGTTATCACTCCAAGAAACTCTCCTAGGATGTAGATCGGAGATGCCTAGTAACACATAATCTTCAATATTGTTCTCTGAACTATTGGAATAAATGATGGTTTGGATCAAGCCAGCTAACCATTTCAACTATGTTTTAACTCAAGACATGCATGAACACCCTGAGCTTATAAGGCTTTAGACCAGTAATGCTCAATAGTTTGTAGATTCAATGAATGGATGGAGAATACTAACCATACCAGCAGATGCATACATAAACATAAATGAATGGCTAGCTATAAGCAACAAAAGGGAATACTGACTGTACTGGAAGATGCATATATGACCACATATGAATGGCTAGCTACAGGCAGTAAAGAATCTTGCAAATCTAATTCATCAATGCAAAGATAAGATGACAGTTATCTGGCCTTAGACACAAAAGAAAACATGAACAAACTGTTCAAGTGCAAGATTAGAAAAGAAGAGAAAATGGAATATTGAACATATAATAGCAAAAGAAGCTTGTATTACTAATGAATGAAGATGAGAAGCTTGAGTAGCAAAGTCTCATTAGTCTCTAGAAGTTGAACCCGTATTACATCTTACTTGCAGATATTTATATCTCTTTACAATGCTCTCGAGCCTTCTGGGGCTCGAGAGGTCTCAATCTATCCCTTTGTCTCTTCAAAAACTTTGATGCCCTCTAGGCAATCATGGGATCAAAGATTTCTTCTTCTGACAGAAGAGTAACCGCTTTCGGGTGGTTTGCTTGGGAGCCCTTTTGTGCCAGAGATGCCCCATAATGTTTGTTTTTATGAGCGTTGCGCTGGGCTATTGATGCGATGTGTTGCTCCATGATATTTCTGTTTCGGGCTAGCTCCACTGTAGCTGTGTGTGTTGTGGCCCTTTCAATTCCCCTTCCAGCCTTTGTTATTTCCTTTTCGGTCTTTGTCTCCCTTTGAATATTTAGAACTACTTTTTTCTGTTAAACAAAGAAAAATGCTGCATATAGCAAAAAACCTTCCTATTTCTGCTTTTTCAAACTTTAAAAGTCCTTAAATATGGTTTTCTTTTCATTGGGTTCGCCTTTGTAGTGATAACACATCTCCACCATTGATCTGGGAGTCCTAGATCCAACGGTGGTGATCCATTTTGGGCGCCTCTTTTGTACTGGAGTTAACCGCCCGATGAGGGCAGTTTTCTCTCTCCTCGTCCTGGACATGTGGTAGCTGCTGTATGGCATCGGGCGGAGTTTTGCCTAAACCACTTATTGCCTTTGGCTCCCTCGAAATCCTACCGATTTTTTCATTTTCCCTTTGTATTATGAAATACGTAGAACACTGAAAATACATGGAAAATGGCTTTCCCTGGACTTCAAAAATTTAAATATTTCATCCCCGAACCCTTTCGGGTCCGAGCTTTATCGCTATCGGCGTTGCTCCTTTGTTCCTCTTGTATTTTGTTAAAATATGAAATACACGAAATACATTACAAATGGCCTTTCTTGCGGACTTAAAATATTATGCAATATCACTTATAATGTCGTCGGGTCCAGTTCGTTGGGCCGCAGTATGTGTATATGCCAGCTCCCATGTGTAGTCGATGCGATATAGCGATGCGATCAATCGAAATTGCATGTCGCTCATGCTCTAGGCCCATGGTTAGCGTTGCTCTGTAATGCATGATAGTGATCTGGCGACACAAAGTGGGCCGTCGATCTGTGCGCTTGATCGACGGTCCACATTGCATCGCTGATCGCAATCGCTCTGCACGCTTACTCCGCCTGCTCCCTCCATCAATTGATTGGCCAGATCAGACCGTTGATCGGCCAGATCAGACGATTGTCGTGCATTTGAACTGTTAAACCTGTGATTTTGGTTTTTTCATGGTTTTGGAGTGTTTTTTGCTTCTCGATAGTGCATTTCTTCCCTTCCAAGGGCTCTCCTCCCTTGCTTGTTTCGATCTTTGGATGATCTTAAGCATTTTTGAAGACTTAGGGAGTGCTTTGGAGCATATTTGGATCCATTTGCATGATTTTAGGCAAACTTTGGAGACTTTGGGAGTGTTTTGGATCCATTTTTGGGCCAAATGCCAACAAAGCTAACAGGGACTTCCAGAGAGACGAAATAATTATTTGCATTCTCGGCTACATCCAAAACGACCTCTTTATTGCTTGCATTTGTGGGATTCACATAAGAAATGAATGGATCCCAAGGTATATCATTCTTGGGCTCTGAGATTTTAATATGATTTTGTGTACAGATCTCTTTGTAATGAGTTGGAGGGGCGTCCTCCATAGAAATTGAATAATGATCAAAGTTTTCACCTGCCCACCATCTTTTTTTCTGAAAGGAGATCTTTGTTAATTTTACCATTGTTCTATGTTGATTGAATTACTTTAGCCCAATTCAATGATTCAATTAGAAATATTTTAAATAAAAATCAATTATTTCATCAATCAATAGTAACTGAAGATAAAATAGTAATGTAATGAAAATAGGAAAAAATCAACAATATCAACAAGAGACACATATTTGGTCATAGACCAGGGAAAAACCCCACAAGGGGGAAATCCTTTGAAATTGTTCTTTTATTAGATTGTCATAAAATGTTTAGTAGAGAGTACAATGAGCTAATAAAAAACTATCCATTAATAATCCACTAAAAAATATCCAGAAATAAGATCCCATCAACAATACTGATCAGAGTTAACTTTCCTAGTCAACAGTCAATTGTGGTCAACTGCAGTCACATTAAAAATGAATCCCTAAGTCTCGGTCGCATGGAGAAAGAGTTCATGCATGCGGGTGAATTGTTCCGACCACATGGATAGACCAGTATGTGTGCATCTACAGCCAAAAAAATCATGTGTCAATCCCATGATTTCAAACCAAAACCCTAATCTAGACGTGCGAACTTCAGACCTTGTAATCTCATACCTATACAAACCAAATTTGGCAAACCCACTTCAGATCTATGAAAACCAATCCAAAGAAGAGAGAATAATAAGATGCTTGATGATGATGTCCAAATGAGGGTCACTTGACTTGTATTTATGTGCTTCCAAGGGTGTCCAATTTCCTTTTAGGGCTAACTTGTCCTTTTGTGCACATGTGGGCTTCACTCCAAAAATACACTTTCCCTTGTCCAAATCAAGTGCTTCAAATGTCAAAATTGGCCCTCTCGAAGAGAGGAATCTAGTCCCATGATTGGAATTTTTCACTGAGTTTCCAAATTAACACTCCCTCTCAGCTAAGGATAAATTCTGGCTACATCATGTAATCATCATAAGTATCCTGTTATCAAATCATGTCCCATCTCTGCTCAACTCTATCTGTTGAATCATTCTTTAATCTAAAGAAGAAGAATCATGGGGGAGCTTCAACTACCACCCTCTCTGGACAACGAGGAAGGTCTTATGGGACACTTTCACCCCAAGTCATCTCATCGAGCAATAGGCGAGATACAATTTACCAAGAAAGGATCAATACCATCCCATGATGTAATAAATGGGCGAGATACCACTTGCGATATAAGAGGTAAGGATTAGATCCATCATATTGTGTGCCGATATTCCCAACAGTAGCCCTCAAGAGTCACGTGGTAGAACACCTACATCATAAATCGAGCTTGGGTGAGATACCCGACTTACGAAAGATGAGGATCACACACCCCCAAGCCTCCTCAATCCATTGGCTAGACAGGGAAGGGACAATCCAAACAAGCCCAAATTGTGGGTATGATGACCACTGGGGTATACTCTGTATAGACCAAGATAGGGGGAGATACCTGACTTGTCAAAGCAGACAAGGATCACACACACCCTATGGGTGACAAATAGGGGAGATACCCTATTGTCCCAAGATCCCTCAACGCCAAGAGCCCTCAATGCTCCATTCTCACCTTGGGAGCTCAATCAAGGGGGGAAGACCTATGATTAATGTTCTTGATCAGCGAAGGCCCTCATTCAGAGGGGTCACATCTATCAGTCCAAGCTACTCTCTGAAGACCAAGAACTTCCATTTTAGTGAGAATATTTGCAATCTGCTCATCTATTGATATGTGATGGAGTCTAATGGCTCCTCTCTGTACCATGTCTTGAATATAATGATATATGATCTCTATGTGCTTGGAATTGTCACTAAATACCAGATTTTCTGCCAATCAAATCCCACTCTTGTTGTCACAATATATCACTATAATGTCTAGAACATGCTCAAACAACTCTTTAAAGAGATTCCTCAACCAAGCTACTTTGCAGATATCCACACTAGCGGCAATATACTCTGCCTCAACGGTACTCAAAGCTACATACTTATGTTTCCTGCTCATCCAAGGTATAATGGCGGATCCAAGGCTAAAACTATATGCAAAAGTACTCTTCATGTCAACAACATTTCCTATCTAGTCAACATCGATATATCCATGTAGTTGAACATCTCCGACAAAATATCTCAGACCAAGGGTGATCGTCCTATGCAAATATTTCAAAATGTGTTTGGAAACAACCCAATATGCATGGAGAGGCTTGGTCATGAATTGAACCAATGTGCAAACTTCATAGCATATGTTTGGACGAGTGTTCACTAAGAACTTTAAAGCCCCAATTAACTGTTTATACTCGGATGGATTCACCAAATTGGGTCCTAGAGCTTCTCCATATAACTTCTTGTAATTCATTTCCATTAGTGTAGGCAGGGACTTGCATTCTATCATTCCAAATCTGTCCAAAACCTTCACAACATATTTTCCTTGTGAAAGGAAAATCTCATAGGGCCTTTGCCACACCTCAAGGCCTAGGAAGTAGTACATGAATCCATGACCCTTCATCTCGAATTCATAGCCTAGCTTCCTCTTACACTCAAGCATCAGGGGCTCACTACCTATCAGAAATAAATCGTCAACATATAAAATTAAAATCAATGGCATACCTTAGACCACCTTGAAGTAGAGGTTGGGATCGACGTTTCTTCTAGTTAGCTATGTGGGTGTACCATGCTCTTGGGGCTTGCTTCAAGTCATACAATGCCTTCTTCAACCTGCAAACATTTTTCTTTCGATACTCTATTTCAAATCCCTATGGCTGCTCAACATAAAATTCTTCCTGTAATATGACATGGAGGTATGATGTATTTACATCCATTTGATGAAGGGTCCATCCTTGACTTGCAGCAAGGGAAACTATCGAACGAATGGCGGCATATCAGGCCACAAGAGAAAATATATCATCATAATATCCTCCCTCTTTCTCGAAGAATCCTCTTGTCACGAACTTTGCCTTATATTTCTCATTACTTCCATCGACTCCATGTTTGATATTGAATAGCCATTTTGAAGTCGCAACAACTTTCCCCTTTGGTATCGACACAACATCCCATGCATCATTCTTCATAATTAATTCGTACTCTTCGGGCATAACATCCTTCCAGATTTTCTCTTTCATGGCTTCTTCAAATTTGGGATGTTCACCTTGAATCATATTTCTCATTGTTACGGCATATCCCTGGTACTTGTATGGTTTCTTACGTTATTTAAATGTTCTGGTGGGAATGAGTCTCTCGACATCCTGTAATGTGTCATGAAGCCAAAGTGGCCTCTTCATGGCAAGGGGATCACATGGAGGAGGATGCAAGGGGTCCATGGGCTCCATCGGATCATAAATAATGTCTGTCTCAGATTCAGGCACAAAAGGACCTTCTAGAATATCCATATTATCACTTTCCTTCAGAGGAGGAGGCAAAGTAAGGTCCCTTGCTTTCCCAAGGGTAGCATCTTCATTGAATGTCACATCCTTGCTAATTTCAACCTTCCTTTAACCATGAATATATATTCTAAATGCTTTGGAATCTTCACAATGTCCAACAAATGTACCTTTTCTACCAATTATTTCCAGCTTATTTCTTTTGTCTTTCGACACAAGGCAATATATGAGGTATCCAAATATATGGAGGTGACAAATGGTGGGCTTGACACCTATGAATACTTCTTCGAGAGTCTTGTTGTCCAATTCTTGATGAGGCACCCTATTTTGGATTTATACCACTGCATTTGTTGCTTCCCCCATAGGAAATTTGGTAGGTTTTGATCATGGAGCATGGCTCGGGAAACTTCTACAATAAACATGTTCCTTCTCTCTGTCGCTCCATTTTGTTTGGGATTATAGGTCACAATAGTCTCTTTCTTGATGCCTTCATTTTTTGCAAAAACCTATGAATTCATTTGAAGTTTACTCTACACCATTGTCAGACCTAAAGTTCTTAATTTTCTTCCATGTTTGATTTTCGAACAAAGTCTTGAAGTCTTTGACCAGATCAAAGACGTCATCCTTATGCTTCAAGTAATATATACAAGTCTTCGTTGAGAAATCATGGATGAAGGTAGTGGAGTAGAGATGGCCACCAAGTGAAAGTATGGGAATCAAACCACATATGTTAGAATGAATGAGATAGAGGATGTATTTCGTCTTGTTCTCACTAGAGGGGAATGGTCCCCTTGTCTTGTTTCCACTAACACAACTAGGGCATACTCCATTGTGTTGGGCTTGAACATCAGGAATTCTAGAGACAAATTTATTCAATTTCAGAAGAGAATCATAATGGATATGGGCCAGTCTTCGGTGCCATAAATTTCTTTGATGATTAGTATCATGGACCATTGCTAGAAGAGGTCTTCCAGTGACTCTATGGAGTCCTTCAAATCTAGAGCCCAATGTGAAAGCATCTCTTGTAGGTGATCCCACTGGATAATTAAGTACTTTTCCCTTTGTCTTTTAAAGTGGATATAGAAACCAAATTCTTCTTCAACCCTGACACATACATCACATCATGGAGCAAAACAGACTCCCCAGAATCCAAATGAAATTTAATAGATCCAAATCCTTTAACGGGATGAGTGGAGTTGTATCCAAGAATAATCTTCAAAATTGACTCCCTATATACCAAATTAGAGAGAACCTCCTTATACCAAGAGAAATGATGAGAGGCTCCACTATCTACCAAAAAACTCTCCCAAGTATCTAGAGGAGAGGAACTAGAAAGTGCAGAAATAAGAATATATTCAGATTGATTTGAAACATTACTTTCATTCATGGTATTTATTGAATTATTTTAAGGTCAACGATCTTCTTCATGATCACTCAGAGTATCTCTTCTTATTCTTTCACTCTTCCATTACGATCATTCCTTCAATCTATTAGTGTCCTAGGGTCTAGGGGTGAAATGCCTTTGCTGCTTTTTATTCATTTTTGGATTTTGTATGTCAATTGAGCCTATGAACCACTGTTATCATAGTCTAAAGCATCATTGTCTAAGGTCACTACAAGTTTTTCATAGAGGGTACTTAAAGTCAAGATTGAATTTGAGAGAGTCTGAGTCTATGAGAAAGGTCATAATGTCATTAGTTCATGATGAGTCACTTAGGGTTCAAAGGGGTATGTATCACAAGTCAGAAACATGAATAGAACAAGTTAGATTTCATTTATTAAAGTTTTGTGGGTTTGTTGTTAGTGGTATCCATCATGCCCCCATTCCACCATTCATGATTCATCATTCACATTTCACCATTTAATATTCATAACTCACCTTCCATAAACCCCTTTCATTTACATTTAACATCATATGCACACCCCCCCGCCCCAAACAACTCACCTCTCATCATCATTGTTCCCACATCCCTCCAGAACTCATTACCAACATTCATATTTCATGTTCATAATAACCCTTTACCAACATTCATATTTCATGTTCATATTAAGCCTTTACCCAAAGTTCATACCCATGACCAAACAAAACATATTAGGTGCACATTTTCAAATATATGTTCATATTGTCCTCATTCTCTCTCTAATCTATAGTTCGCGCTCTTCTCTGAGAAAATTTGACAGTTTGCATAGCATAAGGCCTAAATCAGCTTGGTGGAGGTTCGAAAGTAGGTTTTTTCACTGTGAGAAGGTTGTTGCGCAAAAACTGCACAAAATTCCAAGCCAAACAGTTGCTACGCAAACTAAGAACAACCATTTTGGAGGTCTGCAAGCATGGAGGGAAGCACTTAGAGGGTGCTACATCATCACTAGGTCATATCAAGCACATATATGCACTCAACCTTGCACAGAACCATCTGCAACCATATCAACCGTGGAGGTCTGCTACACTCTGCTACGTAATTTCCTCTGAAATTGACTGTTTTGGACATAATTTTCAAAAGAGGTTTCTGACCGAATGGAATTTTTTTTCTAAAAATGGAAAGAGGATTTTATAAAGAAAGGGCCATATAAAAAAATCCTCCTTCATTTTCTGCACATATGTTATGGCTTTGGAGATATACAATGTTGTTGGAGGCCTATGTTTCAAAAAATAAAATTATGCATTTTCCTCCTTTTTCAGTCATTATTTTTTGGCTCACTTTTCTAATAGATGGAAGTGAAATTTAAAAAAAATTAAAGAAGTTTGTCGAAAATGGGTCAGATAACAAAAACCTCTCTCATTTTGTGCACATGTATCATGATTTGGGAATTACGAGTGTCACTTGGAGACCCATTTTCCACAATTTCTTGTTGATGGAGTTCTAAATTTTTTGAAATTTGATTTGTAAATTCAAATTTTGGTAGGTTGGATGCATGCTAGGCATTATAAGGTGAATGTGATGAATGTATGGGCACTAAATTTTTTTTTGGAGCGGGAAGTGTCAAACAAATTCAAAATTTGGATTCTTTTGCGCAAGTGTTACGCAAATGGTGAGCAGTCAGTTAGGAGATTGGCAGAGGTTAAAGGGGATATCTTAGGGGTTCTACATCAACACAACACCATTTCAAGAATACCTAATAGCTCAGTTTTATCCAGAACGATCTGCAACTATGTCAAGCTTGGAGGCTATTTCACCCTGCTGTGCAAGTATATCAATGAGGCTTATTTTTTGCATTTTGGTATTTCAGTACCTTCTATAATTATGCTAGTGATAGGATATGTGTGGATAAGCATAGATAAGTTAATTTAATTGATAAGTTTGGACATGTTGTTTCTTAATTTTTGTAAGCTTTAAAACAATGATGTTTTCGAAATCCAGGCTAAAAAAAGCAGAAAAAAGAGAGGAAAAGAAAGAACTATTTTGAAAGAAATGAACAATATGATTGACTGGATTGTTCTTTATCCAACTAAATAATAGCAATATTCATTATATTTTCGATACTATCTGTACATACTATGGTATACATAGCTTCTATATGATAGTTTTCTCCTTTTTCTACAAGTACATTGTATTGAGCCCGTTTTACTAATATTCAATGAATTCGACCACTTTGTGTGGTAATTTTGAATTCCTCTCTGTATTTAATGATGTAAGAAGACGAAAAATGTGTTGGGTCAGTTTGTGAGAGATAGTTCATGGTCTGCAAATTGTAAATATTTTTGAGATTAATGAAGCTTATGCAAATCATAAGTACTTGATCTTGGTTTTCAGAGATTCATGTGACTGTGTTCTTTATGTATGTTTCTTCTCCCAGTGTATGTTTCATTTTTCATATCAGTTCGATCTCAATATTTCATTCCTTTATATGAAACATAATCAATGTATATGTATCAGAACTCATTAGGAATTTGATGCTCTGTTTATGTATTTGATTAATTCTTCTATTGTTTGCTTAAGATTTACTTAGGATTCATCTTGGTTAGATGCCCTAAGTTTGAAGCATTTATGTCCTTTCTTCAATCCATTATCTACAATGACCTTTCTATCATCATAAGGAATATTTTCTACCTTGCCTCTGAAAGTTAACTCAATCAACCAAGTGTTTGCATGATTCATTAATCTCTACCCTTGGTGACTCCATGCCCAATGGATTTCGACTCACACCCACCATCAAACCTTTAAAACAAATTCATTTCTCTTTGTCCTTAGGAACTAGCCTAAAATCTGAAACACTTAGTTATCTAATTGACTGAAAATCTTATAGAGAGAGCCCTCTCTGGAGTTGGAAAGGCTAGGTTCCAATTCCGCAAGTTGTTTGTGGTTACCCCTGTGATCCTCTTTTCAGCCTAGAGTTAATTATAGGGTGCAAACATGATCATCTCCTCTTCTTCAATTATTGAACCTCTTATTGTTGCTTCTAGTGTTGTAGAATGAACCATTGTTCTTCTCAGGGAAATATGGAGCATAATGACCTTTCTTGTGACAATTGTAGCATTCAATGTGCGATGATTCCTTGTCCCTTCCATTCCTTCTATTTGAATTTCGAGGAGGAGGATTTCTTGAACTTGATGGACCTCCTTTTACTTTCCTCTTCTTGTTATGAGCGATGAAATCAACAAAATATCCTTCTTTATGCTTTTGTATCCTACCTCTTGAGATCATCCTTGATTTTTCTTGAGTGATTTTTCCAACGAGCTCATCAAATGATGGGAAAACATTGTTATTTCTTATAGTGGCAATGAAGGTTTCCCGATAAGGAGGGAGACCTCTAAGGGTTACCACCACCAACTCCCTGTTAGCTACAATTTCCCCAACTCTCTTCAATTGATCTCGAAGACGAGATATCTCCTTTATTCATCTTCATATATTTAAGTTGAACTTTTAAGGAGATGATTCCATTCAAATTGTTGACTTCATACATTCCAGCTAGCTTATTATACATATCCTTAGAATTTTTCAAATTTCCAACATATGCAAGTAAATGATCTTGTAAACCATTAGTTATGATTTTTTTTTTTTTTTGAACTCACCTTTCTTATACTTGTTCTTGGCAGTAGTGGAATCATTCTCTAGAGGCTCAGGTAGTTTTGCTTGAATGTATTCACGAAAATAGTTGTCATCAACTATGATTTACAACCTGATCTTCCAAGAGGAAGTTAGATGAGTCACTCAACTTCTCATTTTCCTTGAAGTAAGAGGTTGACATCTTGACTTTATTAGATAGGATCCTTCAACTCTTCCAAAGATGATTCCTTCAAATCTTGTCTCCTTTGGGCTTGTCCTTCATGTAGGAATTTATAGGGTAAGTTCCTCAGATAGAAAACCAAAGGACATCGCTCACAAACAAATCACAGATCAATACACCAGTATTTTGACGTGGTTAAAACCCTCAAAGAGGGAAACAGTCCACGGCCTGAGCCAACGCGGCCACTTCAGGCAATTTATTAATAAAAGAATGAAAATTTACATAACCTTCTCTCATGCACGGTTAACCTACAAATGACCCTCCATGCTCTTTAAAATGCAAGTAAATGATCTTGTAAACCATTCGTTATGATTTTTTTTTTTTTTTTAACTCACCTTTCTTATACTTGTTCTTGGTAGTAGTGGAATCATTCTCTAGAGGCTCAGGTAGTTTTGCTTGAATGTATTCACGAAAATAGTTGTCATCAACTATGATTTACAACCTGATCTTCCAAGAGGAAGTTAGATGAGTCACTCAACTTCTCATTTTCCTTGAAGTAAGAGGTTGACATCTTGACTTTATTAGATAGGATCCTTCAACTCTTCCAAGGTTGATTCCTTCAAATATTGTCTCCTTTGGGCTTGTCCTTCATGTAGGAATTTACAGGGTAAGTTCCTCAGACAGAAAACCAAAGGACACCGCTCACAAACAGATCATAGGTCAATACACCAGTATTTTGACGTGGTTAAAACCCTCAAAGAGGGAAACAGTCCACGGCCTGAGCCAACACGGCCACTTCAGACAATTTATTAATAAAAGAATGAAAATTTACATAAGCTTATCTCATGCACGGTTAACCTACAAATGACCCTCCATGCTCTTTAAATAGAGATCATGGACCAATCGGGTGTTAAGCCACGGATCAAGTGTCGGTAATACCGAGGAGAGAATGAACCGTCGGATCACTACACATCATGACCGTCGGATTGTAAGTTACAAAATGTACATAGTAAAGAAACACACTTTACCTAACTCTATACTAGACCAAGTTGTACTTAACTATTTCCTATGTGTCGGAATATCCTAACATCCCCCCTTAAGAACAACTTGGGATAGGATTGAAGGATTTACAAATATGACACAATAAGAGAAGGAAGGAGGCACTAGAGCCTATCCCCCCTTAGTGACAACTTCCTGAACTCCAACCATAAATCGAAGTTTAGTGAACTTCACCTCTGTGAGAGCCTTTGTAAAGATGTCTGCAACTTGATCATCTGTTGAACAGTATTGCAATTCAAGAACATGGTCGTGAATGAGCTTTCTGATGAAGTGCATGTGCAGTTCAATGTGTTTTCTGCGCTGATGTTGGATTGGATCTTTGCATAGCTGAATGGCACTTTGATTATCACACCAAAGTGTAGTCGGATGCTGTTGTTGAAAGCCAAACTCTGACAGGATCTGACGAAGCCACAAGGCTTCCTTACTAGCTTCTACGGCACCACGATACTCTGCTTCTGCTGAAGAAAGAGAAATGGAACCTTGTTTCTTGCAAGCCCATGTAATAGGTCCTAAACCAAGAGTGAACACATAACTTGTAGTAGACTTCCGATCGTCAGGGTCACCAGCCCAATCGAAATCAGTGAAACCAACCAATAGAGGAGCTGCTTCGGCACTGTAATGAATCCCAAACTGAACTGTACCTTGAACATAACGAAGTATTCTTATAGCTGCTTTCCAATGACTTTCATGTGGGTTTTGCATAAACCGAGCAACAAGGCCAACGACAAGGGAAAGGTCAGGACGAGTATGGGTTAGATACAAAAGTTTTCCTAAAAGTTGACGGTATAAGGTAGCATCAACTTTAGGAGAAGTACAAGTGACTGAAAGTTTGACTCCAGACTGAAAGGGAGAAGGGGTTGGCTTACAGTCTTCCATGTGAAAATGGCGTAGAATATCACAGGCATACTTGGACTGAGAAAGGGAAATACCTTCCTTGGATTGCAAGACTTGAAGACCGAGAAAATAATGTAAGTGTCCTAAGTCTGTCATTTCAAACTTCCTTTTAAGGCTAGAATTCACATGGTTTATAAGGTTGGGATCACTACCAGTCAGAATAAGATCATCAACATAAAGAACAAGAATGATAAGAGACTTGCCCACTTTCTTGGTGTAGACAGTATTGTCAGAATGACACCTAGAGAAGCCGGATTCTAAAAGAAAGTTATCCATTTTGGCATACCAAGCTCGAGGAGCTTGCTTGAGACCATAAAGGGATTTCTTAAGCCGACATACAAGGCTGGAGTCTGTTTGTATAAAGCCAATAGGTTGTTCCATATAGATTTCTTCATGCAAGTCCCCATGCAAGAAGGCGGATTTAACATCCATCTGATGGACTTCCCATTTGAAAGAAGTAGCAAGGGAAAGAACAAGACGGATAGAGTTAATTTTGGCAACAGGAGAGAAGGTTTCAGTGTAGTCAATGCCTTCAACTTGTGAAAAACCCTTAGCAACAAGACAAGCTTTATGTTTATCAACTTTCCCATCTGGTCCATACTTGGTTCTGTAAACCCATTTGCATCTAACAAGTTTTCATCCCTTTGGTAGAGGAACAAGATCCCATGTATCATTTGCCAATAATGAATGATATTCTTCATTCATAGCTGCTTCCCAATCTGGATGGCTTGAAGCTTCTGCAAAGGTGTCAGGATCATAATTCACTGAAGCTTGAGCCAGTAAAGAAGAGGCTCTCTCGAACTGAGAACGTGTATGTCGCTGATCTGTAGGATCACCAGCAAGATCACCTGCTGCATCCCGAGTAGCACGGACCCATTTTGGAAGCTGAGGAGCTGAAGGAGGATCCTGAGAAGGTGGGGGAGGATTGTCATCCTCACTTTCATCATCCGAAGAAGAAATATTTTCAAAAGTAGAAGAGATAGGGAGAGGTGGCACATCCGCCGAACTAGGCTCGCAGGCCGATATATTTTCAACAAACTTTACATCTCTTCTAATGATAACATTTTTGGACTTAAGTGGAATAAGTCTATATCCTTTGACATCTTCAAAATATCCAACAAAAATACATTTTTCACTCTTAGGTTCTAAAGCTTTATGTTTCTCATCTGGAATATGGGCCCATGCTTCACTTCCAAAAACACGAAAGTGACTTACATCTGGTTTGATTGAGCTCCATGCTTCTTCTGGGGTGATATTCTTTAAAACCTTAGTAGGAGTGCGATTTATTATGTAATTTGCACAGTTAATTGCTTCTGCCCAATAATTAAGACTAAGTCGTTTAGATTGAAGCATACAATTAGCCATTTCCTTTAAGGTGCGATTCTTCCTTTCAACTACACCATTTTGTTGTGGAGTATATGGAACAGTATGTTGCATTTGAATTCCATTCTCAGTGCAAAAGTTGATGAATGTGTTTTTAACATATTCTCCGCCATTATCAGATCTTAGCTTAAGAATTTGATGTCCAGATTGTTTTTCAACAAAGGCCTTAAAGGCCAAGAACATGTTAAATACTTCACTCTTGAGTTTTAAGAAGTATACCCAAGTGCGTCTGGAGAAATCATCAATGAAAGTTAAGAAATACTTGTAGCCAGAGAATGAAGCAACTGGAAGTGGACCACATAAATCACTATGCATGAGTTGTAAAGGGGCTGAGGCGTGCCAAGATGCACGTTTTTCAAAATTGTCCCGATGATGTTTTCTGAGTACACATCCGGAACAAGCACCATCTCTGCAAGATACCATTGGAAGACCTGTCACCATATTTTCTTTACATAGATTCTGAAGAGAGCGATAGTTTAAGTGACCAAATCGCTCATGCCAAAGTTTGCTCACTTCATCATTATGAGCAACAAATACTGAGGGAAGATTTGATGACCTAAAGTTGTGAAACTTATACAACCTTGTAGAATCATCATCAATGCCAGTAGCTAAAATCTGTCTAGGATCTCTTAGGTCCTTAATTACAACATCGTGAGGTGAAAATTCAACGATTTTACCTTCACCTGAATGAGTTATCTGATATATAGATAGAAGGTTGTAGGATAAGGTTGGAACACATAATACATCATTAAACTGACCATTGTCTAGATGAACAGTTCCAGTCCCTACAACACTAAGAGATCTATCATCACCAACATATATATTTTTGGTGTTACAATCATTTAAAGAAGAAAACATGGCTTTGTTTTTGGCCATGTGATAAGAAGCTCCAGAATCAATGAGCCACTCATGAGAATGAGAAGAAGAAGATGCATTTAGTGCATAGCCAGACCGAGATGCTTGACAACCACATGCAGAAAGTGCCATTCCTGAAAATGAAGTTGAAGTTGAAGAGTGCTCCAAATGGATGTTATGCTTCTTCATTGCTGCTTCCAAGGCTTCCATCTTCTTAAAGCATTTGGATTCTAAGTGGCCATCTCGATTACAAAAGTTGCAATGTCTATCAGTCTTCTTCCCTTTGTTTTTATTTGTCTTATCATTTTGTTAAAATGATTTTTCATTTTGAGGCTGAAATTGCTTAGGACCCTTGTTTGGTTTAGGACCATTCTTTTTAGGATACAACTTCTTAGGATTCTTTGGATTTGGTTGCTGTTGGACGGCTAATGCTTTCTTAGAAGAGTTTCCAAGATTAAAAAGACCAAGGTGTAAGAGTTTTTCTTGTTCTATTATTAAAGAATCATAAAAGGAATCAAAGGAAGGGGACTTGTAGGTTTGTCCTTGAGAAATGAAGGCTTCTCTTGTAGAATGGAAGGTGGAAACAAACACAGAATAGGCTGGTCCCAACTTAGTAAGAATGGAGTAGATAAGGCTACTATCTTCTTTCTTAACCTTAACACCTTCCAAGAGAAGTCTAAGGGTCTTGAACTTGGACAAAAATCTTCAATGCAAGAAAAATTATTGGGGTCCAATGTAAGCAATTCATTTTCAAGTTGATGGGCTTTAAGTTCATTTTTAATTCCAAAGACTTTAGTAATCTGTTTCATTGCTTCATCAGGAGTATCAAGTTCTGCAATATGGAATCTAAGATCTGGAGAAATAGACATCCCTATCAACCCACGTGCTTGGTCTTGTCTATTTTCCCATTTAGCTGCCTTGTCTTCATCTTTCGGTTTGGTCTCTTGGCCTGTGGCTATTCTGTAAAGACCTTTACTTCTAAGTAAATCCACAATGTAGGACCACCATTGGAAGTAGTTGGTGCTGTCAAGAATAACTTGGCATGGACTTTCCATTTAAAAAAAAAAATGAAGCTATATATGCTGAAACTAAGTGTTGCAATGGAAAGATCTCGAAAAAAATCCGCCCCCAAAAAAATGGAAACTTGAACCCAAGACCTCTACTCTCATAAATTAGCTTTGCACCAAGTGAGCTATACAAAAAGTTTGAGAGAGAGAGAGAGAGAGAGAGAGGTGTTGATGCTTTGGGTTGCATGCTTGCTTTGAGAAAGTTCTTTTCCCCTACAAAACAAAAAACACAAAACCCAACACAGACATACAAAAAAAACGAACCTTGCGGCTTAAAGTTAGCTTTAGCCGGAAACTAGATATTTTCAAAAACGAACCTTGCGGCTCGAAGTTAGCTTTAGCCGGAAACTAAATATTTTCCTCAATGTTTCTGATTTTCCGAGATCACACTAAGGTGCAGCGGAAAAGAGCATACGCATGAGAAAAATCCTTCCTTTCTGTTTTTGATTTGCCCAGATCGCACAGAGTTGCAGGGCAAAGAGGATACGCAGAAATGAAAGGTATAGATCCGGTAATAAAAAAGGCTAAATAAACCGAAACCGAAATAAACAGAGAGAAAATGACTGTAAACTGCAAATAAACACTGTATACCTCCAGATCTTAAAAATGACGCAGCTAGGGCTACCAGAAACCTTTTCGCGTGAAACGAAAGGGGTTCCTCACTGGAACAGATGCTCCCAACACAACAGAGCAGTCCTCTCGGCCTGAAAGTAGTCCGAAACAGTAGATCTAGGAAATGGTTATCAGATGCAGTTCTACCGGCTTCAGATTTGGATCACCAACAGACGTGGCCCTCAAATAGCTCTGATACCATGTAGGAATTTACAGGGTAAGTTCCTCAGACAGAAAACCAAAGGACACCGCTCACAAACAGATCACAGATCAATACACCAGTATTTTGACGTGGTTAAAACCCTCAAAGAGGGAAACAGTCCACGGCCTGAGCCAACGCGACCACTTCAGGCAATTTATTAATAAAAGAATGAAAATTTACATAAGCTTCTCTCATGCACGGTTAACCTACAAATGACCCTCCACGCTCTTTAAATAGAGATCATGGACCAATCGGGTGTTAAGCCACGGATCAAGTGTCGGTAATACCGAGGAGAGAATGAACCGTCGGATCACTACATATCGTGACCGTCGGATTGTAAGTTACAAAATGTACATAGTAAAGAAACACACTTTACCTAACTCTATACCTAACTCTATACTAGACCAAGTTGTACTTAACTTTTTCCTATGTGTCGGAATATCCTAACACTTCACCTTAGCTTTAGTACCATGTTAATTTGACCATTGTTTTATGCAGATTCAATTACTTTAGCCCAATTTAATTCTTCAATTAACTATCTTTTTAATAGTAATTGATTCTTTCATCAATCAATAGTAACTAAAGATACAACAATAATGCAATGACAATAGGAGACAATAAAAAATATCAACAAGAGACACCGATTTGGTCAAAGACCAGGGAAAAACCCCACAAAGGGGAAAACCCTTTTAAATTATTCTTTTATTAGATTTGAAGAGAGATTCCATACAGGTTGGAAGAGATTGTTAATTCAATGGAAAACCCTGTGAGCAATTTATGAAACCGACGTTTCGAACTAGCTAGGTGAGTCCATCATCAGGGTAATGAGATCTGTATTTTGAGAAGAGAGAGCCAAGAAAATTGTGAACCTATTAATAGAAGGATGGAGAGATAACTAAGGGGAGGTGAGGTCGGCTGGATTTCCATGTATTTATAGATAAATTAATTAAATTAATTTTAATTTTGTTTTTAAATTTTATTTTAGCTAAAAACTAAATTAAAAATAACATTAATCTGACCTAAATTAAAAATAAAACTAAAAATTAATTTTACCTAAGTTAATTTAACCTAAGTTATTTTAACCGAAATTAATCTAAATTAAATTATTTATTTAACCTAAATTGATTTAATCTTAATTAATTTAACCTAAAATAATTTACTTTAACCTAAATTAAATTAATATACCTAAATTAAATTAAATTAATTTAATTTTTAACCTTAAAATTTTTTTGATTGAACCTAAAATACTTTACTTTAACCTAAATTAATATACCTAAATTCAATAAATTAATTTAATTTTTAACCTAAATAAAAATTAATTGAACCTAAATTAATTTTAATTAGGTTAAATTAATCTAACCTAATAAATTTTTGTTTTAATCTAAGTTAAATTAGTTTTCCTAAATTAAAAATAAAATTCAAATTAATTTAACCTGAATTAAATTAATTTAAACTAAATTAAATTACTTTGACCTAAGTTAAGTTAAATTAATTTAACCTAAGATAAAGCTAAATTAAAGTTAGAATAAATTTAAACTAAATTTAAGTTACAATTAATTTAATTTAATTAATTAATTAATTAAATTAATTTTAAATTTAGTTTAAATTTTGTTTTAATTAGTTAATTAATTTATATATATATATATATATATATATATATTTTTTTTAATTTTAATTAAATTTGATTTTTATATTAAAAGCATGAGCTGTGAATGCTATCTCAGGGAGGAATTTGTAAAAATTAAAGTTACTTTACTTTATTTAGTAAGGGTTTCCAGGTATTACTAAGTTTCAGACCATCATCCCTATTCATATTGTTAGAGGATTTTTCAATTTCAATTGCTTCTTTAATTTTTCTTTTTAAATAGTGGTCTTCCTTATGGATTAATTTAGCTTGTTCCATACATATATAGTGAGAGGAGGAACAAGCGTGTTCTGCTAGACCTGATTTATCAGACCTATTTCTAGTAATATCACTAATGTGCTCTTTTAGTCTTACTCCAAAGGATCTGCCTGTTTCCCCTATATAAACTCGAATAAACGCCTTTGTGATTTTTAGGGTCAATTGCATCTTTAGCAGATTCAAGCATGTTTTTTATGGTGTTAGGGGGTGTGAAAGCTACCATGATGCTGTGCTTAGCGAGAACTTTGGCAATTCTATATGTGGTAGAATTGCCAAAGTTCTCGCTAAGCACAGCATCATGGTAGCTTTCACACCCCCTAACACCATAAAAAACATGCTTGAATCTGCTAAAGATGCAATTGACCCTAAAAATCACAAAGGCGTTTATTCGAGTTTATATAGGGGAAACAGGCAGATCCTTTGGAGTAAGACTAAAAGAGCACATTAGTGATATTACTAGAAATAGGTCTGATAAATCAGGTCTAGCAGAACACGCTTGTTCCTCCTCTCACTATATATGTATGGAACAAGCTAAATTAATCCATAAGGAAGACCACTATTTAAAAAGAAGAATTAAAGAAGCAATTGAAATTGAAAAATCCTCTAACAATATGAATAGGGATGATGGTCTGAAACTTAGCAATACCTGGAAACCCTTACTAAATAAAGTAAAGTAACTTTAATTTTTACAAATTCTTCCGTGAGATAGCATTCACAGCTCATGCTTTTAATATAAAAATCAAATTTAATTAAAATTAAAATTATATATATATATATATATATATAAATTAATTAACTAATTAAAACAAAATTTAAACTAAATTTAAAATTAATTTAATTAATTAATTAATTAATTAAATTAAATTAAATTAATTGTAACTTAAATTTAGTTTAAATTTATTCTAACTTTAATTTAGCTTTATCTTAGGTTAAATTAATTTAACTTAACTTAGGTCAAAGTAATTTAATTTAGTTTAAATTAATTTAATTCAGGTTAAATTAATTTGAATTTTATTTTTAATTTAGGAAAACTAATTTAACTTAGATTAAAACAAAAATTTATTAGGTTAGATTAATTTAACCTAATTAAAATTAATTTAGGTTCAATTAATTTTTATTTAGGTTAAAAATTAAATTAATTTATTGAATTTAGGTATATTAATTTAGGTTAAAGTAAAGTATTTTAGGTTTAATTAAATTTTTTTTTTAGGTTAAAAATTAAATTAATTTAATTTAATTTAGGTTAAAGTAAATTATCTTACGTTAAATTAATTAAAGATTAAATCAATTTAGGTTAAATAAATAATTTAATTTAGATTAATTTCGGTTAAAATAACTTAGGTTAAATTAACTTAGGTAAAATTAATTTTTAGTTTTATTTTTAATTTAGGTCAGATTAATGTTATTTTTAATTTAGTTTTTAGCTAAAATAAAATTTAAAAACAAAATTAAAATTAATTTAATTAATTTATCTATAAATACATGGAAATCCAGCCGACCTCACCTCCCCTTAGTTATCTCTCCATCCTTCTATTAATAGGTTCACAATTTTCTTGGCTCTCTCTTCTCAAAATACAGATCTCATTAATGGACTCACCTAGCTAGTCCGAAACGTCGGTTTCATAAATTGCTCACAGGTTTTATTAGATTGTCATAAAATTTTCAACGAAGAGTACAATGAGTCAATAGAAAACTATCCATCAAGATTCCACCAAACAATATCTCAAAATAAGATCCCAACAACAATATTGATCAAATTTAACTTTCCCGGTTTGTGGTTAACTATGGTCACTTGTAAAAATGAAACCCTAAGTCTTGGCTGCATAAAGCAAGAGTTCACGCATGAGGTTGAAGTGTTCTGACCACACAGATAGGTGAATATGCATACGGCTACAACAAAAAAAAAATCCTATTTCAACCTTGCGGCTGGAAACCAAAACCGTAATCCACACTTGCAAACTTTGGACCTTGCAATCCCAGACCTGTACAAACTAAATTCCATGAAACCACTTCAAACCTGTGCGAACCAATCCAAAGAAGAGATAAGAAGAAGATGCTTGTTGATGATGTCCAAATGAGGGACACATGACTTGTATTTATAGGATTCCAAGGGTGCTAAATTTCCTTGTAGGGTCGACTTGTCATTTTGTGCACATGTGGGATTCACTTCAAAAATACATTTTCCGTTGCCCAAATCAAGTGTTTCAAAAGTCAAAATTGGTCCTCTCGAAGAGAGGAATCTAGTCCCATGATTGGAATTTTCACGGAGGTGCTAAATTACAATATTTGACTTAGAATTCCCTACTTTGGGACAATTTTTGAGAGTGTGACCTATCTCATAACATGCTCTATAGGAAAAAGAGATGTTTTCATAATCTATAACTTGAACACAAGAATAATCGTGGCCAAAAATATTTATTTGAACAGGGAATCCCATGTTGAATTCCATTTCCACAGAAATGCAGGCATACCTGGGCTTCAAATAGCATTTAATGTCTTCACAACGACAATAAAATATTCCTAAAATATTATTGATTGGAGTTAGAGTTGCAAGATTCCATGTACACAAATGGAGATTGGGGAGCCTTACCCAAACTGGGGTGATTGAGATTGATGCCGAAAGCAGATTGAAAGAGGGGAACTAGGGCTGCACAGAGATCCCTGCACTACCCAAAACCATAGGCTAGAGTAAAAAATAAACTCATGATCACCAACTTTATTGAACACAATAATGAAAACCCCTCTAGCCAGGGGGTATATGTTCATATTTGTTGAGATAAGAGGCTTCCAATGCTCATTGATCCAAGAATGAAGATGATAAAACTTCGTCTATAGTATGTTAAACCTGCAAATCAGGCCCACCTCAGAGAAACAATTTGCTTCTCTTATGGCCTAAAACCCCAAAGAGACCTTTATCGAAGGAGCCTCACTTGCAGGAAACATTTTAAATCCAAAGGAAGGAAGAATACTAATAATAGATTTAACAATGCCACATAATGACTAAGTGGAAGCCTAATGAGAACCCATCTTAGTTGAAGAAGAAGCAGTGCCCTTATCTCTAGATGCAAGCACAGGGGGTGAAAATGATTCATTCTTCATGGAGGAAGAAGAAAAAGACCCAATGCCAATGGAGGGCACTGCGGATGACGGTGACTAGGGACCTACCATAGAGAGGGAGGAATAACTCATCCCCAAAACTAGAGACTTGGATCCAACCGACAAGGAGGGAGATTCTGATGACTTAGGAAGGGAACTCTTTTCCATTTCTGATTTTTTTCCAATGAGGAGCTAAGAAGGAGAATGGGACAAAGCAAGCACACCAAACTCTATCAAATCCATAAGAAGTTGCTAAGGAGGAGAAGGAAACAATCGACTAGGGCCGAACCGTAGTTGTTGCCACACAAAAATAATGTTTAGAGTGTTATACTCAATGTTGACTTTCTTTTCTTTAGTATAATACAAATTTCTCCCTCTTTGATGGTTTTCCCATGTAAATCTTGATGTCTTTTTTTTGTGTGAAGGTTCCACTGTTCCATTACTTGTTTGCCCGAAGGGAAACTAGACCAAGAGCAAAAATTCAAAATCTTGAGATTACATTGTATTCTTTTGACCATGGAGTTTGACGATATAAAAAGATTGGAGAAACTATGAGACAAACAATAGCCATGCTGACCTATCATAGTTGACCAAAGAATACAAGATTTGGGGGTACTCACACTATCCAAAGGAATCAATATTAGAGACTATAAAGAGTAGCAAACTGCCACCATGTAATTTGAATTAGTTGAGCGAAGTGTGCATGGAACAAAGATGATGTAAAAGGCCGTTGAATACCTGGAGCCTAACACACTGGTCCAATTCATACCTGCAAGGCCAATTCAGCCATGAGCCACTACTTCGATGTTGACATGAATGCACAACAAGTCCATATTGCACCAACTGAGGGACGTCTGTGCTGAAACCACAATTCCATGCAACTTAGTTGAAAGATGTCCCAGACCACCAACCACGTCGTTACCCACATAGTAGACCCTGGAGAGAAACAAATCTTCCTTGAACACTAAAGAGAAATCTGAGGAGCCGAGCACTAAGGACTGAGCCATGACCAAACACTGTTCTACAACTCCATATAGGGTAGATGTGTAGGAGTTAGATGTTAGAAATTAGATGTAAATAATTTTTAAATTCAATTTTTTCATATTGTAATTTTGTTTTTATTAATAAAATTGCTAACAATCTTTTAGATAGAAGAAAACCATAACATCCATATAACATTTAAATATAACATATAAATAGTAATAAAATAACATCCATTTTACCATATAAATTAAAATAATGATTCCATAATCATTTTAAAATTTAATTAATAAGCACATAAAATTTTAATATTTACAATATAACAACATTCTTAGTCATGAATATTAACCCCATTTTACCATGGACATTATTAACTTGTAAATAGGCTTTCTCACAATACCATGGACCAATACCATGGCTTATCAACACCACATTCTCAAAAACCATAACTTATTTCAAAATAAAAATAAAAAATGATAAATAATTTATTTTCATAACATTTTTTAAATTAAAACTTAATACTTACAATAAACATAAAATATAACAAGATTCTTAACCATGGATATTCGCTCTCATTTTACCATGCATATTATTAACTTGTAAATAGGTCTTGTTACAATACATTGGGCCAATACCATGGCTTATCAATACCACTTGCCCAAAAACTATAATTCACTTTAAAATCAAAATATTTTATTTTAATTTAATTTTATAACATTTTTAAAATTAAATCTAAAAACAAAATGATATGGGGAAGATGCTTAGTAGTGTAAATGTTTGTAAACATTTACATGTGGGCTCAACTAAAAAATAATAAAAAGTTAAAAGTAATTGCTTAGAGAGGTGCTCTCCAACCCAATATGTAGAGATGTTATAATGTCATGTAAACATTTTGACTTGGTCCAAAAAATAAATAAATTAATAATCATAATTATAATAAAATATTTTGAATTGGTCAAATTACATAAATCTCAAAATGAAATAAAATAAAATATAGAATATAAAATATAAAATATAAAATTAATAATTATAATAAATTTTAATTAATAATTATTATTAATTATAATTAGTAATAAGACCAACCTAGATCCATCTTAACTTTGGATCTACCAAGTGCGGAGAATAACCAAATCCGTTGAGATGCAAACCTCTTTTAGAGTGATGAGATTTATCCCTTGAGATGCAAACCTCTTTTAGTGTGAAATGAGATTTATCCCTTGAGATGCAAACCTCTTTTAGAGTGAAAGGAGTTTTGATCCCTCTTGGCACTTGGTAGATCCAAAGTTAAGATGGATTTAGGCTTGTTAAATCCAAGCTCAATTTTGATTTGCCAACTAGTTTAGCAATGGAAGCTAACTTAAATGACCAAGTGGATTGGTCCTTCACAATGACAATGTTGAAAGTCTTAGGCTTTAACTCCTCCTTTATTGGTGTTATGGAAAGATTATCTATAGGAGCACACACTTATTTCCCATCAATAAATAAATGCAGGTTCGAGGAAGTGGGCTTATTTTGTTTAATAAAAAAAAAAACTTATGAGTACTATGTCAAAAGGTGGAGATGGGCCTTGTCAAAGGTATCTCACTACCTAAACCAAATGTCCTAAATAACCTTTATAAAATAAATGCATATTAATTTCAATTTCATAATCAAATGTTTTCATGTTATAAAGTTGACCATTCACGCACAACTTTACACTTACCAGACATTCATATTTCTACCCTAACTAAAAAAATATCACATTAATCACATTTGAGATAAATTCATTTACAACCTTTGGAGATCCACCTTATACATGTGTTTTGTATTTTGAGGAAGACTTTCATTTTTCCTTTTTTTTCTTCCTTTTAGGTTGCAAAACTTATTATAACTTAGTTATCAACCAAGAGCAAGAACAACCATCACTTATTGCTATCTGTGAATGTGGGTCGAATCATCACCATTTTGCAAAGAAAATAATGACACTTGAAATAACTTGTTCGTGGTTTTCAAGGGGGGAAATTTTCAATCCTACCAAATGGCTCTAGGTCTTGGGTCATTAACATGTTTCCTTTCTAAGGAAGACAAGTTCTTAGCCAATTAGAGATGGTTTTAGGCCTTGCTCCAAGACCAAAATGTAGTTTCAACCTAAATGGTAGTTTCAAGAAAACTAGTATTACCTTAGGGTCATCATTGAGACTACACCAATAACATCATGTTCTTTTGAGTAACATCTAGATTTAATCCTATATATGAAATTCAATACTACTGTGAATTGTAATTGATATTTTTATTATTATTTAATAGTATGATTTTTTGAAAATGAATTTTTAAATTTAGCCCAAGGGGTGTAGAATAAATGATAACAGAGTGTTCTGTTAAGGTACTCCATGGTGAAAATGTCATCAGCTCTCTGGGAAAAAATCCAATCATGCTAAAGGTTGGTGTGACCCAAGACGGGTATAATCCCTAGATGATTTTAAAATTTAAATACCCCAAATCGTAGTTATTCAAGCCACAAATTAAACATATCAATAATCTCAAAACTCATGTTACCTAATAAACAATTAATTTTTTTTTAAAATAACTAAAATTAAATTAATTAATTTTAATAAATATACTAAATTATTTTAATTTATATAGAGTTATTTTAACTTTAAAGAATGATAATATTCTTTAAAGAGAAGCTGTGGAATTTCAAATTCTTTTTATTAATCCATTTGAATCAACAAATATATCTTAATATCAATTTTAAGTTTAATTCTCATTTATTTAAAGAGAAGGATGATCATCTTCTTATTGGTTGGTTGACTCACATATTGGATAATATTTAATTGAAGCTTAATAAGTTCTCATATCTTAGTATCAATTTTAAGTTTAATTCTCATTTATTTAAAGAGAAGGATGATCATCTTCTTATTGGTTGGTTGACTCACATATTGGATAATATTTAATTGAAGCTTAATAAGTTCTCATCTTGGATATCTAATGTTTGGAATTATTTCTTCGAAGTTTTTGTGATTATTCAGGTTTGATTGATGCACAACCAGCCCTCAACTTGGACATCTAAGATTTGGGATTATTTCAAGTATTATGGTTATTCACTCCTACCTTGAGGGAGGGTTTTTCAATCATCATTCAATTTTTTTTTTATGATTTTTTGTTGGATGATAAGTTGGGCTCTTTTTCCAAGCCTTGGTAAACCAACCTCAACCCTTACATTTAAAAACTCAATTTGGTTCCTGGGTGAGAATGTTTAGCCTATGAATATAATATTCATATTCCAACTCCGTCGTTGCCATAAAGAATTCTCTCAATAAGTTTCTTGGCTTGGTAATTGAATAAGTGGATATTTTTGGCTTTTATCTATTCTTAAATCTATATCATTATGACCAGAATACGAAGGTTTCCCTATAGAGAGCATTTTTTAATATATGTTGTATTATTTTGATTATAAATATTATTTTGATTAAAGATTATGTGATGATATATTTAAAAAAAAAATCTAAAATGTTTATGATATAATAAAATATATATTTTGCAAATTTACTTAGGGAAGGTTTTTAACTTATAATTATTATTAAATTTAACTAAATTTACAAAATATTTTGGACAAAAATTTGAATTTTGATTAAAGGTTTTTTTAGTCGAAATTTTATTCATTCGTAAAAAAAGATGTACATCAGGAGTAACAAAAAACAGGTGGTCTCACTCCGACCAGGTTTGTTGACCACCATTTGCAGCATATGAAAAAAACCAAAAAGGAGACTAAGGACATCGTCCATAACCGAGAAGGCCAGAGACACTAGAAGACAAGTAACACAAAGAGAACAGTTGTAGTCATGCTAGTCATCGGACATGATGGAAGTTGGGTTGTCTGGCGCTGTCCCAGCAGGAGGCGGAGGACAGAAGGAGAATTGGACATGTCTTTCGAAGTGAGTCATTCAGGATTCCAGCTTCTCCACCTTCTCCGATAGTAGGTTATGTCCATGCCAGACCACCACCACTTGTTCTCGAACTTGTCACTAGAAGTAGTGCATTTTGTCAAAGGTCGCTACCATTTCAACATGCTCCTCTCTTCGTATATATTCAACGATTTCCAAACGCTTCAACATGGATTGTATCAACTCGTGACAATTCTTCAGACAACAACACTGAATTTCCCTCGCACTAGGTGCCAAACGCCCTGCAGATCCATGCCTTCCCATGTCACAACACCGCACTCCACTCCTCCGCTATGGTTGCTGCGATCGATCCCCATGATGTGTCACCGAGTCGCCACCTCCACGACCACCTTGCACACCAACCACCCTCCGCTGGGAGCACCTCGCTGTCTTACCACCCTAGTGAGCCCCTGACGCCTCCACTCCCGGGTCCAATGATTGTATTTGCGTTTCTGGGTCCCCGTGTCCAGCTGAACCATGCTTTGTTGAAAGGGATGACCACACTTGCCGCATAGATGGGCGCATATTGGCTGGACTAACAACGACACTGTCGATACCAGAGTCAAGAACGTAGGAACCACTGACAACCTTCCAAACACACTTGACCCCTGACCACCAGGCTCGCTTCGTCCAAGGTTGAAACCACCAACCACCCAGGCAGGGCTGAGAGTTAGCACTTCCTCCCCAAAGTAGGGACACACACCTATCAGACTTCTGCCATCACACCAATATTACCACCCTAGGCTCCGACACATAAACTCACTGTAATTTTTAAAATTCAGAAGAAAAAGGGATTTGACCGTGCTTGAAGAACCTTGAGGAGTGCTTGCCCAACTGCACCAGTAATAGGCAACCACGACGACCTTGAAGGACCAGACTCCCTTCGCCCTAGAGCACATAGAAAACCATACACTGAGAAGCAGAGCAGCCCAATTGTAGGCCCAATGGCCTACGAAGGAGCGCCACACGTAGAGTTGCCACCACCCCCAGAAGCACTGCCAACTATACCACCTCCACCAACCTTCGAGAAACCAATAACCCACAACTTCCAATTTCCAAATGAACTAGAAATATAAACTAGTCAGCACCAATGAAAGCCGCACTGTGCATGCGTAGAAAAACACAGGATACCACCCCTAGAATGAGGAAGGATACTAACCTGCAGAGCCAAGAGTCTGGGAAGAAACTTCGGGGTTATCACCACGCCCAAAAAAACTGGAAACGATTCCTTCGTTGACAAGAAGAATACCAACAAGGAATGTGACACCGTGTTGAAACTCCAACACAAATGAATTCGTCATAACACATCCTATTTCTTAGATCATTGCCTCCCACACTAGTCGAGGCGTTGAGGTATTTCACACAGACGCCATAACTCTCCCCGTACACTGGGTGATTTGAGAGAGTGGAGAGGCCGACCCTCCACCCTTATGCCAATTGTTTACAAACATGAGCAACGTGGTGCTTTGTGCACCGGGTTCCTCACCCCCATCGTGGAAATTTCAATTAAAGGTTATCTATATTTTTTATAGGAAAAAAATAATATGATAAAATTTTATTAAATTTATACAAATTATCTTTTGGAGAAATCACAAAATAGTTTTCAAGGTTGACGCATTTAGAACCACTTATTGTGGTTCATCATTAGGACAAAGATGGATAGCGTGACCCAAGCAAACACATAAATACAATAGAGATGCAATGATTAGATCCAAACAACTAAAATAATAATATTATATTCAACTAGAACATTAGAATAAAAATAATAACCAAAAAATTAAGATGCAAGTCAAAAAAATAAATCCATAAAATTAGGAGTAAATGAGAGTAAGAATAAATAAATACAATTAACATAAAATAAAATAAAAATTAAAAAAACATTGAACTAAAATATAAATTAATAAATTAATAATATATAACTATAAGAATGAATATGAAAAGAAAAGAGTAAGGGAAAAAAATAAATAAATAAATAAATAAATAAATATATATATATATATATATAAAGTTAAGAAGAGTAAGAATAAATAAATACAATTAACATAAAATAAAATAAAAATTGGAAAAAAATAAATAAATATAAATTAATAAATTAATAATTTATAATTATAAGAATGAATATGAAAAGAAAGGAGTAAGGGAAAAATAAATAAATAAATAAATATATATATATATATTTGGAAAATTGTATAAATATAATATATGTATCTTAAGGAACAATCTGTTTATAATAGAATGAACAAAATGAGTTAAACTAAAAATCGAAAAGAATAACTTAATTTAAAAAGAAAACATGAATCTTATAAAATGAAAAAAATTATATTTTTAATAAATAAATGAAAATAAATGAAAATTATATAAATCTAAAATAGAGATATAAATTAACAAGAATATATATATATATATAAACAAACTAACCAATAAGTAGAATAACCAGAGTTGGGTAAGCTCATCTTCAATTTGAATCGGAAAAGGACTGAATTACAAAAAGTGAAAAACAGGGAACTAATGGTCTCATAGACTATTTTTTAGTCTCGTGGACCTTAAAATATCATTTCATTTTATTTCATATTATATTAAAGAATAAATGAATAGGAAAAGAAAAATTTTATTTCAAAAATCAATTCTATTACATTTTAGAAAGCCAAAGAATAAATCTAAAATAATATAAGATAACAAGATAAATTTATATATATATATTTATTAGAGGATTTATTAATTATAAAATATAAATAACGCTCATAAATAGATCACGAGTCAAAGCAATTACAAAATAAATTATTCAAAGAGAAAATAATAATATAATCTCATAAACCAAAATGAAATAAATTAGGGAAAGAATAAAAATAAATAGATAACAGTAACAAATAAAAAGAGGAAAAAAGGGAAAAAACAATAAATTTACCAAGTAACATCTATAAATCAAAAGAAAATGAGACATTGAAGAAAGGAGGAAGACTCCTAAAGGACGAGACCTAGAAATAAAGAGAGGGGATCCAATAATTGCTAATCTTCCAACCATCATCCCTATTTAGTGAATTAGACCTTTTTTCAAATTTGATGGCCTCCCTAACCTTTCGGTGATGGAAACGATCAATCTTGGCAATGACCTTGGAATACTCTATACAAATGTGGTGCTTTGTCTTCTCTGCATGTTTCGTTAAAGTTGATGAACACGTCCTACAATGTTTTATTTCCGTCGCGTGCTCTTGAATTCTTTGACTAATGGAATGGTCATTTTCTCCAATGTAGGGGGTCCCACAGGAAATGGGATCAGATAAACACCTTTCATGCTCTTAGGTTCTATCAGGTTTTTAACTGATCTAAGGGATCTATGAATTGTGTTTAAGGGTCTAAAGGTGGAAGAAACATTGTGCTTCTTAATAATCCGAGCAATCTTATTGGTCATTCCTTAGATAAAGGGAAGTTGAACATTTGAAACCACATCACCATTTTATTTCTTTAACTTGGGACCTTTGCTTCCATTTAAAAAATCTTTGATATCATGGAATATCTTATAGCCACTCCTTTAAAAAACATTAAGCATATGTGTTTTCTCATCTTCCAAGTGACTCTCTTTAGAAAATTGTAAAACATGAGTAGCTAATGTGTTGAGAACTCTAAGATTTTGGGATGGATAGTGATGGGCGACAACATGAAGATATTGCTCAGTGTGGGTTTTCTTACGAAAAATTTGGTGAGAGAAAGAACCATCACCTTTTTTAGAGACAAGAACATCAAGGAAAGGAAGGCTACCATTAACTTTAGGATCCATGGTAAATTGGATGGATCTTGATTGATTGTTTAGATGTTGAAGAAAAAGTTCCAACTTATCACGACTGTAAGGCCATAAGATGAAGGTATCATCTACAAACCTCTTCCAAAGTTGTGGTCACAATTGAGTTGAAGCTAAGGCCTTTGATTCAAAATCCTCCATGAATAGGTTAGCAATGATAGGAGAAAGCAGAGAACCCATGGAAATGTTGTAGGTCTTCTCATAGAATTCACCCACGAAGCTACTAAAAGTAGAGGTAAGGAAGATCTCAACAAGCTTGGTTGTATCCGGATCAATAATATGATTGATTACCTCAACAAATTCATTAATAGGGATATTGAAGTAGAGAGATACCACATCAAAACTCACCATAATATTATTAGGCTCAAATTTTATATCCTTTAACTCATTGACAAAAGAAGAGGAGTCCTTAACAAAATAATATTTGCAACCAACGAGGGGCTTGAGTTTCCTGGCTAAATATTTAGTCATAAGATAAGTCGACCCACCTATTATATTAAAAATGGGTCTAAGGGGGCAACCCTCCTTGTGATAGATCCTTGGAGTGAGAGGGGGTATTTCAATAAGCTTATGGCTTATGGAATCTACCCCGAATCACTCCTCTTACAAGTGAAAGATATATTTTTTAAGAGAAGTGTGTTCCCTCCCATGAAGGATGTGAGAAACATGCCCACTCTAATGAGAGTTGGGAAATACTCAAGTTGCTCGAGAATGTTCCTCTCCCCGCACTGAGTTAGCTAGGTCATTAATGAAAACAATGTGTAGTTAATTAATTAAGTTGGATTGTAATAGTCATTTGGCTTTATGAAAGTTAAATGTTGGGAATGTTGATATTGATGTCAAATGGTCATGGGATATGTTTTTATTTATTTGTTTTTTTAACAAAAAAGAGTATTGATTCTATTAAATCCACGCTTGGTCATGGCATATACCCAGGAAATTACATCATGAATTCATGCATAAGCAGTTGGTTTAACTAAAAATACTAAAAAGGACGCCACCTTGCTTTACCAAAACATCAAAAATTTACCAGCATTCTTATTTTTCGGGAGGAGTAAAAACTACATAACTAAAACCCAACCCATAGATACATAGTACCAATCATGATTGAATAGTTAATCCAGAGGGTCTACTAGCCTGTTGAGATTTGTTGAAGAATGTAACTAGGTTCAGTCTTCATAAATGTAGTTGTCAAAAAGAAAATTCATTATCAAAGAATGACTTATTAAGGCATGGGTTTCATTTTTGGGTCAATGTTTTCTAGGTCATAGCCTCCATTTAAGGCTTCTAGGATTTGTATTGAGGCATTAGAGACATTGTCATTTTTATTATACCTTTCTTGGGATTTTGTATCATGTAAAAATAATTATTTTTGAGTCAAAAAGGTAATTTGTCACCTCCACACCAAGTCGGCCCTGTCCCCAAGAAGTTGGCCTAACTTAGGGCAATTCAACCCAATAAAAATGCTATATAAGGAGAGGTGATTCGACCTATTTCACTCACCCAGTCAACAAGTTTGATCTATTAGACAAAGAAGTATAAAAAGAGAGTGAATAAGCTGGAGAAGGACGAAGTTTGTTGGGAAGAACTAAATCGAGTTTTGGGCTACCTTTCTCTCACATGCGCAAAGTTTTTTGGGTAGTTGCTGGGGCTGAAAATATATGTCTACTGCAAGTTTAAAATTCTGAAGCTGGGAGTCGAAGTTCTGCTGCTGGGGGGCGAAATTCTGAATTGAAGCTACTGCTGGGAAGCTGTCACTTAGAGTATTTTTTTCAAGATCATCTATTATAGGGAAGGGCTAACTTGGTGGTTGGAGGAGATATTTGTCTAGATCTAAGAACTCTGGAAGTGTCTCATCTTAATTTGAATCTACTGAAGGAATATTTTGTGAGTGGGTTTCCCCTTATAGGGGTTTTTCCCTGGCTGAGCGCCTAGATCTTATGTTTCTTGTTCTTGTAATCTTCATACACATATAGTTTGGTAATTACTTGATGAAATATAAACTAATTAAGAAGTAAAAGAAGCTAACATAATTCACAAGTAATTATCAAGAAGGAGGAATCAAACCCTAAATCCTACTAGCATTGATTTCTCAACAAGATAAATGTCCCTAGAGGGACCTACCATAGAATGCTCTCGTTGATTGTCTTGTAGTATGATATCCACAATGATGGTTTGTAGAGAAACTACTTCATCTTTAAGCCTTAAAATGCGTTGCTAGAGCGTCACAATGATCTCACAAGTATTGTTGGTCGTTGTGCTTTTCTACTGCAATCTAACTCTTAAATCATATATTTTTGTATGCAACGCAACATGCTTAGTCTTATAGTCTGCACAAAATGATGATGATTGCGTTTCAAAGTCAAATGATGAAGTGTTTGAATCAACGACAAGGTAGTAATAGTAGCAGCTTAGAATTAGGAGAACAGTGTTCACAGTGACAACAAAAGGTAGCCTAAAGTGAACATTAACAAAGGTATTTGGAATGAAGGCGGAGAGGTACCCCACTCTCAATAGAAATCAACTAGCGAATAAATAATCGAATTGAACTAGGCATGTAAGGAAAACCAATAGTCTAATGTATATCCAAACCTCAAGAAAAGCAGAGCACTATTAGGACAAGGGAGGAAACGAGGGGATTGATTTACCTTGGACCTTGAGAGAGTCGCTCTCTAGGTCACCCATACACAGTGGTGGTGGGACCACTTGCTAATTGCACCGCTGAGGAAAGTGCATAGGTCTCTCAAAGCTCATCACTAATATTTCATAACTTTTGGTGTGAAGTTGTCACCCTCATCATTGTTGCTTCTCTTGCCACAATTGGAGATTGCTAAGTCCATAACGTTTGTGTAACAACCCTGGTCAAAATTCCATGTAAAAGTCAATAAAGGAGAAAATAAGACCAAGGTCATGGGACATGTATTCCAAGATGAATGGTGGGAAAAACATCCTAGTGGGTGTTCATTTTGGTTATTATGGCTAAAGGAATTTGGCAAAGGCAATGGCAAGGCCTTTTGAAAGGCAAAGTGGCATTTTTGGCACATTTATTTATGAAAATAATGGAATAGGAGAAAAGGAAGGTGAAAGGTCACAGGTTGAATGTCAGGAGAAAAAAGAAGGAAAATAATGGAAATCTAAGAAAATAGAGGCCTCATTTATGAAAAGGCTTCTGAGGATTAGTGGGCAGGCTTGGTCAGTGTAACTTTTTGTTAGTTTAGTTTTGGAGCTCTCATTCTATTCTCTCTCTCATACTCTTGGACACTTAGAGTTTTCTTGGAGAACTCTTGGAGAGTGTGGCATACTTGGATGCTTGGAGCAAGAAGGAAAAGGAAGAGCAGGAAATCATAATAGGAAATCGGGATCAACAACTACAACGAGTTTTTCTTGCTGGTACTGAGTTGCATGTATGTTTTCCTTACTAGTTTTGGCATGCATGTGGTCTATTGGTCATGATTTGTCAGAGGATTGCCTGGATTGACTATGGATTTTCCTAGCCTTGCCATTTCTAGGATAAGCATAGTGTTTTGGGTTCATTTCTTTATTTTTTCTGGTTGGTTCTCATGTTTCCTTTAGCTTGGGTTGAGTTACTGGTTCCTGGAAGCCTTGCTTGGACAAACGCCCTAGAAACCATGTGACAACTTGGTTTGAGTTACTAGTTTGGAAAAACTCTTTGGAAGCCCTTGACGAGTTGAGTTACTAGTCCTCGAAGTCCTGGTTGGAAAAACGCTTTGGAAGCAAGATGAAAATTGTGGGTTGAGTTACTGGTCCTTGAAGCCTGAGTTGGAACAAACACTCTGGAGCCCTGGAAGGCTTGGGTAGAGACCAATCTGGTGATGGTTTGTGATGTCCGATTGTGAGGTGGAACCAATGTTTGATGGGTTGAGGTGGTTTAGCCTCTGGAAGATTTGATTTGGTTTTGATGGATTGTTCCATGAGATCCCACATTCATGCTTGGAATATGGCATGGTGGTGATTGGCTGGTGATTGGTGATGGTATTGATGGGTAAATATGCTTATTGTTATGTGGCTTATATGGTTGTTCTATGCTTAGCATCTTTGATGTTTATATGCTGGTTATGAATGAGTTTTATGATTGTCACGATGTTTGGTTCATATCATGCTTTTACTTTTAAATGAATAAGCACTGTATCTACGGCCTAACAAATGAAATTGCAGCTAATGTGTTGAGGCAACAATGCTTCTTAGTGATTTTCAGATAAGTAGGAGACCCCTATGCTCAGTTCTGCGGTTAAGGCCTATAGCTTTCATGTTTGTGACATGTTTGATGAAATGTCTGTCATGGATAGTAGGGGTCCAATCTAGTCCTTGTTGATGTTTTTGAAAATGTATCTTTACTCTGCTGTGAAATTTTGTTTATAAACTTGTCATTGAGTTTTGGGCAATGACCTGGGCTCTGGGCCTGAAAAAGTGGCACAAATCCCAGATGCATTGTTGTGGGAGCTTCTAGATCCTCCCAGATGCATCGTTGTCCATATCAAGGGAGCGTCTAGGGGTTTGATGCACTAAAAATTCAATTGGTCTCAAGAGCTGGTTACTTGAGTGGTTGGGATGGCTCTTGAGAGTTCTGTTTCTGATGTGGAAGGTCTATGTGATGTGTTCTGTCGATTCCACTTCCTTAAATGACACATATGGAGTTGAATTATTTCATAGTAACTGCTTGTCACATGTTTACCCTAGTTGGAAAGTTACCTGGGTAGATGTGGGAGGAGGGTGTTACAGTTTACTTGAGTCGACTTGTGCAGAGACCCCTGCACAATATTTATATATCCATCCCCATAATAGCCTTGTCCCGATTTGAAGACTCCATCATCTCACAGGAAGACAGTCATGATATGATCCACTATTAAATCGCTCTACATGCATCCCAAAGGATTCAAGGAGGTGTCCCATCTAATATGCCTCTGAACCAACACGAAAGGCATCCAGATCGTGTAATCCATCTATGTTGAGAATCTAATCCTCACACTCACCATTAACACAGATACGATTACAAAGCAGGGAGTTCTGTCCTGCTTGAATTCAAGAGGTCAAAGAAGTATTTTCCCAACATACGTAATAAATATTGGCGCACTCCTTAGGCTCCAAATACCAGCCTTCGCAATGTTTAACGCTTACATGTAGGGTGGGGATGTGCTTTGGGCAACATTTAGTGGAGGAAACATTATAAGAGAGGTGAGGGGGTAGGCACATTCAAATCCTAATATTTCCAAGGGGGGAAGATTGAGTGTGGTGGGGGGGGGGGGTAGATGAGGAATACAAAGGGATCATGAATTCAAAGGGGGACGGGGTGGGATTAGAGGGGATAGTTAGCATAGTCATATAAAACTTAAGGTATAGAAACCCACCCATAAATTCTGTTAACATTAGTTCTTCCTTCCTTCAACTCACAAGCCTCATTGTCTTGTAAGTCTACTCCGATGTCGAGATTCCTTAGATGTGGTAGAAAGAGGTAAAAGAGAATTTTTCCAGGATTCTTTTGAATTTGTGGAAGAGAAGGGCTAGAGTGTTATCTTGAGGGGAGGTGCCTGATGATTAGATAGGAATCACCCAAAATGTTAATGTCCTAATCAATTCTATTACGAGATAATAGTGCCCCAAGTAATAATTGATACATCTCTACCTAGTTATTAGATTTATGGCCTAATCCCCATGAGAACTTATCCACAATTATTCCTTCAGGATTAATTAAGATCCCTCCCCCCTCCTGCCACCCCTAAATGGTCGTGGGTTATGTTGATGGACATTGTTATGTTGATATAAATTGATTGCATGTTTGATGACTATGATGTGCATGAAGGCTCAAGTCTGATTAAAGTGATGTGATGTGCAAAGGCTAACTATTGTTGATTGTTAATTGGTATGCAAAGGCTTATTCATGTACATTGAAAGGATGACGTGTAAGGTTGATCTTGGTTCAAGACATTACAATGAAGGCTGATCCAATGATATAATTCATATTTCATGAACAATGGTTGTGGTATTGTCTGTTTAATAAACAAATTAAATACATGGCACATGAGAGTTTGAGAACAAAGTGTAGAGAACTTGATATTTTGATTGAATATTACATGCTCGGTTTACATTTGTAAGAAGACACTAATATGTGCAATAATATGTGTTGAATTTACATTTCTAAGCCATATACTGGAATCATTGTTGTTGGCCTATATTATTTCATCTCTTTTTAATATTGCAAAATTTATTTGTCTTGAATTGAGTTTCAGATTTGGAAATGAAGAAGCAGATTGTAAACAACCCTAGAAGATAAAGTGATAACTCTTCAATTTGAATTCCTACATGGAATGAAAACAGTAAACAACACTTATATATAAAAAGATACATATTTGAATGATATGAGGGTTAGAAAACTGAATACTGTGCGAGACAGTTGATGAACAACTTGGTAAGGAGGGATAGAGAAAGAGGAGCATAAGTGGAGCAGATTTGAGAAGGAGAAGTAGAGAGGATAAGTAGTTGAGAAAATACCAGAAATTGAGTTTAGAATAGAGAAAAATACCAGGTAACTAGTAAAATAAATTTGTATTTTGATAGGGGATTGTAGTCTCCTTTCAGGTGGTAGCTTAAAAAGGCCAAGTTGTAGCCTATAGAATAGGAAGTAGGAGCTTGAATGCAAGTTGTAGTTTGTTGAAGAAGTTTGAGGTAATAGCTTCATGTAGGTAGTGGCATGCAGAAAATTTGATGTAATAATTTTCCTTCACATAACTTCAGCCAAAATTTCGGGGTTTTCCCTTTATGGGTTTCCACTTATATCTGGTGTCTTTGTGTGTTTCTTGCTGAATGTCCCAATTGTGTGAATGCTTTTGAATTCATTATTATATGTTGAATGCATATGTCTATTTGGAAACTGGAAGAGAAACACTTAAGATATGAACATATACATAAGTCATTAGCTACAAAACAAAATACTTGAAAGTGAAAAACTAACTTGAATTGATTGTTTAAAAAGACACAATTATTGATTCACCACCTCCTCCCCAGTAATTTCCAAGTATTGATCAATTGGTATTAGAACAAAGTTCCTTCAATAACAACCTTACAACTATAAGGAAAGATCTAATGCATAAAAATGGCCAGTCAGGAAGGATGTTCAACAAATAAAGAACCTATGTTCAATGGAATAAATTATACCTTCTAGAAAATAAGAATGAAGACATATCTAATGTCTCTTGGTGTAGATGTTTCGGCTGTAGTGGAGAAGGGCTATGAGGAATCACCTGCAATAGGTATCAAATATGATGAGCTTGCATTAAAATTCAATGAAAAATTTGTGAATTCCATTCTTAGTGGTCTAATTGAATCCAAATTTATTAAGGTAATGCACTAAACTACTACCAAAGACATGTGTGACAAACTGAGAAATATTCATGAAGGTGATAATAAAGTAAAATTGGCTAAACTACAGGTTTATAGAATGCAATTTGTCTTTAATAATGAATGAAGATGAAGATGTGGCTAGGTTTTTTTCCCTAGAGTAGATGAAATTGTTAATGTAATAAAGGGCTTAGGTGAGAAAGTCAAGGAGTCTACAATAGTTCAAAAATTCCTGAGATCTCTACCAGCTAAATTTAATCCCAAGGTATAAGTAATAGAAGAGATGCCCAATATTGAAGAACTAAAAATGATCAGTTACTTGGCTCCCTTACCATATACGAAATTAGAATTAATAAAGGAAAATTAGTAACTTGAGATGCAACATTTAAGGCAGACAAGTATATAGGAGATCAAGAATGTTCATGCTCAGACTCTGACGAAGAAGAAACAAAATTTGTCTGAAGATTGAAGAAAGGTACATGTAAGTACAAAGGAAAACTTCCATTTAAATGTTTTGATTGTGGAAGAATAGGTCATTATGCCTCTAAATGCCCATATAAGAGGAGGAGCATAAATTTAAAGGGAAAGAAAATAACAAGTTTAATAAAATGTTGAAAGAGAAAAGGCTTAAAAAGATGAGCTTCCATGAACAAGAATATAGTAGTGCATTTGAAGGTTTTAGTGCTGATGAAGATGGAGTTAGAGAATTTATATTGATGGCCATAGAAACCCAGGCAGAAGGACATAATGAGTGTGAAGGAGAAGAATAAAGTGTGGTAGATCTTGAGGGGGAGTTGATTAGTTTCCTAGAGGAAATTGATAGACTCAAGTAGAAGAATAAGAAAAAAAAATAATTTTTATTAAAATATGTACAAAAAGTGTCGAATTCAGAGGAGCTTACCCAGTTAAAAGTTGAATGAGAAGAGGCTAAGAAGGTGGAGGACATTTTGCTACTTCAATTAAAGGAGAAATGTAAAGAGTGTGAGAGGCTAGAAGAAGAAATTGTCACCCTTAGAAAGAATTTAGAGAAATCATAGGCTTAACTCAATATGAATATTAAACATATAATGGGATCAGAACCATTCGTAAAACAAAACAAAATTATTTTCTTTAGGTGAAAACAAAACAACGGTTGAGACATTCAGAAATGATGCAGCAAGAAGAATAAAATGGAAGAGTACAATTGACTTGAACAATGACAGAGGAAAATCTCAGGATGTATTGTTTGTTGAAGGACTAAAGCATAATTTTTTGAGTGTTATTCATATGTGTGATAAAGGGTGTGATGTCATCTTTAGAGCTCAAGACCGTGAAAAGGAATATACTGACTAAAGGAGTTCAAATAGAAAATAATGTATATATCATGAAGGAAGATAACAAAGAATGTTACTTGGGAAAAAAAGTTTAGTCTTGGTTGTGGCACAATAGGATAAGGAATCTAAATTTTGATCATATCATCAAACTTAAGAAAAAGAGAGCAGTAAAATATTTTCCTAAGATAACAAAACCTCAAAATCCTATCTACAAATATTGTCAAATGGGAAAACAAACTTGAATTCCATTTAAGACCAAAGATCAACTACTAGCTAGCAAGCCTATGCAATTAGTACATATGGATTTGTGTGGTCCTTCCAAAACAAAAGAACCCGGAGGAGAGTGATACATTGAGCTGGTAATAGATGATTATTTCATATTAAGATTGGTAACATTCTTAAGAAACAAGTTAGAAGCATTTGAGAAATTTAAAGTCTTCAAGGCATTGAAAAAAATCAAACATGGTGCAAGATAAAGTGCACAAGATCAGACAGAGGAGGTGAATTTACATTTGATGAATTTGTATACTTATGTGATGAACATGGGATAGAAAGACAATTCACCATTGTAGAAACTCCTTAGCAGAATGGAGCGGCTAAAAGAAGAAACATGTTTGTATAACAAATGGCTAGAACAATGATGCATGAAATGAATATTGCTTAAACATACTGGGTAGAAGCAGTTCTCACAGTAGTTCACATTCTGAATAAGGCACATGTTAGACCCAATTGTGATAAGACACCATATGAATTGTGGCATGGTAAGCCAACATATATCAACCATTTTAAAGTGTTCAGAAGCAAGAGCTATATAAAAAACATTGATGAAAAGTTGGGAAAGTTTGATGCTCGATTAGATGAAGGAATATTTTTGGGATAATCAACAAAATGTAAAGGATACAGGTGCCACAATAAAAGGTTGCATATGATTGTTGATTGTTAGATGTGAAAGTTGATGAAGAGTTGCTTAGAAAGAAAAAGAGCACAACTTTTATCAATCCTTCAGATCAACAAGTCAGTGAAGAAGAAGGAGAACATGATGAAGATTAAAAAGAGATAGAGACTCGTTCAAAATATCCCTCCTGGTATGTAGAAAATAACCATCTCGATAGTCAAATTATTGGTGATAAAAGTATAGGAGTTCAAACGAGGAGGAAACTTGCAGAGACATCAGATTAGGACCAAATTTCCATGCTATCAAAGATTGAACCAAGGAATTATTCTAAAGCAAACAAAGATAAACAATGGATAGATGCTATGAATGCAAAGTTAGATCAAATTGAGAATAATAAGACTTGGGAACTAACACCAAGACCAGTAGGTAAGAATATCATAGGTACAAAATGGGTATTAAAAATAATCTGAATGAACAAGGGAAAATTGTTAAAAATAAAGCAAGACTGGTATGCAAGGATTACTCATAGGTAGAAGGAATGGACTATGAAGAAACGTTTGTTGTAATAGTGAGCTTAGAGGAAATTATAATATTTCTTGCTTTTGCATGTTATAAATATTTCAAAGTATACCAGATGGACTTGAAGTCTGCCTTTTTAAATTGAGAACTTGAGGAGGAAGTCTATATAGAACAACGTAAGGGATTTTTATTGCCAGATATTCCTAATAATGTATGCAGGTTAAAAAAGGAATCCTATGGACTCAAACAAGCACCACGAGCATGGAACTCTAGGTTGGACAAGTACCTTCAAAAGCAAGGTTTCAAGAGAGGTGCAACTGATAATAATTTGTACAATAAGTCAAATGAAGATAAATTTATAATTGTGGTTGTCTATGTAGATGGTATAAAGTTTGGAAGCAACAAAGACTCTTTGGTACAATGCTTTTCTCGTGAAATGAAATCAAAATTCGAAATGCCAATGATTGGTGAGTTTTTTTTTTACCTAGGTTTGCAAATCCTACAAAAATCAAAAGGCATATTCATTTCTCAAGAGAAATATCTAAAATATATGTTGAAAAAGTTAAAAATGGAGGATTGTAAACGTGTCACAACTCCGATAACAGTTGGATGCAATATATATATAAAGATAATTATTCACTTGAAGTTGATTAGAAATTATACAAATATATGATAGGCAACCTATTATCCCTAACTGCATCTAAAAAAGACATAATGTTAGCTATGGGACTTGTAGCAATATATCAATCGGAACCAAAACAAAACCATCTTCTAACAACAAAATGAATATTCAAATATTTAAAAGGTACAACCGATTATAGACTATGGTACTCAAAAGGAAAATAATTTACTCTAACAACCTACATAAATGCAAAAGAGGCTAGCTGTACAGATGATCGAAAAAGTACGAGTGGTGGTGCATTTTATTTAGGAGAATCATTGGTTCCCTGGCTAAGCAAGAAGCAAATCTCAATATACCTATCTATTGCAAAATCTGAATACATAGAAGCTACAACTTATTGCACACATGTTCTCTGGGTGAAGCAGACTCTACAAGGCATGAAGGTAATACACAATGAACCTATTTATATTAAGTGTGATAACGCAAGCACAATAAGAATTTCAAAGAATCCAGTGCTACATTCTAATACTAAACATATTTTATAAAATATCATTTTCTTGGAGATCAAGTGGCTGACTAAACAATGAAATTGGAGTACATATCTACTGAAGAATAGATAACAAATATCTTCACTAAGCCCTTGGCAAAAGAACCATTCGAATATCTAAGGATCAAATTAGGGATAATCCTTGCTCCCTCTTCTCATTAGTTTGACTTCAAAGAGGAGCTTTAAATTACTATAGAGAATATGAAAAGGATGGAATATCTAAGGGGGGGTCTCTACAATCATATGAGAAACAACAAAACAAGAATGATAGATAAGAAAGTCCATAACACAATAATCTATATAGGTTGGATCTACCTTTTTCATATAGAAAACCATGAAGTTGGTTCAACATTCAAAAAGTCAACATTTGATCATATAACATTGGTATCAAAAGCTATGCAAGAAATGTGTATTCGACCTATCATTATCAAAATGGTAAACAATTGGACATACATAGTCAAAGATTTTTGAATATGAATATAGTTCAGTATATGTATATTATCGCATGATTAGGACTTCCTCAAAATCCTTCAGCTCTATCATTACAATCACAACTGATTTGAATGATATACATGCTTGGTATTGATGCCAAATTTTTGATCTTATCTAGTCATGTATGCAAGCGATGGATGCCTAAATTTTTTAACTTCCTTTGCAATTAAATGAAAAAGGGAAAATGAGTTCAAAGACATAAGGACAAGCACACAAATTGTGACTTCCTCAACAATATGCTTGAACAATAAACCATGAAGAATAACTGCATATTTGAATACAAAGAGATCAAATTTATCAAAGAAGTATTGGTCAAATGAAAAGCCACAACCTCATAAAATGACAACGTAGCCTTGTAAAATGACCTTGTTTCTGTATGAAAATTACTAAAGGGCCACTGGCACTGTGAAAATATGTGAATAAACAAACTCAAGTATGTATTAATAAAACTATTTACATGGAGTGTAGATGGAGATAAATGCTATATTAAAAAATGAAAGGCAAATACAAATGATAGAAGACAAAGACCATGACCTGAAAGATATTCAGAGCTAGAGAAATAGATACTCAGATTATATGCATTCATCAATTGGTAAATGCTGGAGACAAACTTCATGGTGCACCAGGTGAGATATACACATTAATGAAACCTCCCCTCACACCACATGACTACATGAAATAGTCATGGGAACAAGATGGAAATGCATCAATGTTTATGTCAAAATATGTGGATGTGTCTCAAGACTAGAAAGAGTTGCCTTTGGTATTTGGTGCAACATTGCTCCATATGGGCTTATACGATATAAGCATTTTGGGAAATAAGGAAATTAATAAGAAAGTGAAAATACTAATAAAAAATGGTGTTATTAGACCTAATACATATACCCTATGGATGATGGTGGCATCCAAAAAAAAAGCATGGCAGATGTGCGTGAACTTGTGTTCTTGAACAAAATTCCAATGAAAAATAATACTCATTTCTATGGATTGAAGATTTGATAAACCTAATGTAGGGAACCATTTTGGAACTCTCCCTAATTTGTTGTCCCTTGCCTCAAAAACCATCATTGGTGTTCTCTCTACCAGACCATGAGCACTTTCACATTGAAAGTACAACTCATAGATTGCTCATAACTACAAACTTGCATAAACAGAAAACCATTGAAAAAATAATATGCCAATAAGAGATTTGTAGTGAATTTTGATGCAACAATAAGTTATCGTAAGAATTGTTCATGGCTAATTAAATAATTATTGTGCAACATTTCAGTGTTTCAGAATAAAGTGATACAAATTAGATGGCATTGAAGGTGGGGTGACAAAAGCAACTTACAAGTGACACAACATCTAAACACATGCGCGCAAGATATAAAAGGCATAAAGTAAGAAATACATACAAGCAAGGAGGAATGGCAAAGATATTTCATGCTTGCATGCACAAGAATATGAAGCAATATAAATACAATCAAGGAAGAACAACAAAGTTATTTCGTTCCTGCACACGTAAAAACATGAAGCAATAACAATACAAACAAGGAATACATACATGCAAGGAAGAACAACAAATATATAATGTAAAGAATCAAAGAATAATGTTATTGACGGAGAAATTTCAGGTGACAGAGGTGCCAAAAGGACATAGGTAATTCCAGGTGACAAATGCCAGAGAGTTATAGTGATACAATAATGACTCAGATACATTAATGACATATAATTCTTACTTGGATGATCTATTATACAATATGTGTTATAAAGAGAAGAACTAGATCTTCAAGTGAATATCACATTCAAAATGTCATGATCGAGGACAATAAAGCACCAAATGCACTCACTCCAGAAAGGATTCCATGCAGCGATGCTAGGTGTAACTGTTGAGGCCAAGTTGTAAGCATTACGTTGAGGCCACATTGTAAGTGAATTAAGCTAGAAAAATTGAGTGCTCACTCAGATAGAGTAGGTATCACCATATTACCGCAGGATGATAATGTAAATATGGTGAATGGATTCCTACTAAACCCATCCCTTGTGGCCCCATTGTGAATATTGAAAATGGAAGCATCAAATAGAACTGGGCTCGGAAAATAGTAATGTCAAATACAAAAGTCGCCAAGTACCATTGACCATAAGCAAAGTATAATAAGTACAAAGCTATTCACGATAAAAATGATAAATATTATCCTGGGATTAAAATATTGTAGGTTGAGAATTGAGATGTTGCAAGTCTTCCACTTTTATGTAAATATCCTCTAAAGTTCCAATTTTTGTTACTCGATCCTTACTACTTGACATGCAAGAATAAAAAGTGTCAAAGGTCCATAGGAATATGGTGCCTCTCGCGGACTTGTAATGGAACCATATTTGCTCATGTTGTGAATATTAGAATAGACCATTAGGATCATGTTTTTGGTGGTGGGTTACATTTCCCTACATCCTTGCAAACTCGGAATTAATAAAGTTTTCTAATCCAAGGGCACTACTATATGGTCATCTTTCAAGTGTGGATTCTTCATCTATCATGGTAGTTAGATATATCTCTCTATAGTGGGACTTCATGAGCATTACATGAGGATTACATATGCTTTACAGTTCCTTTAGACTCGACCAATTTTGAACAAATGTTACTTCATCAATGAGGAGGACAAATTCAAAAGCAGGGATTATTTTCATTATAATAAGTTCATTATACTAAGGAGGATGATGATATTTGTAATACACATGATGTCAACCTTAAGGGAAGGAAGCATGGTTTTGTGATGTTTTAACTAGTTCAATTGGTCCTTTTTAATTGATTAGTCCCTTTGATCAAGTTATGCAACAACTAAGCTAAGCTACCGATAATACTAAACTTGATGGAAGATTGCTACGTGAATTGTGAATCATGATTTAAGACAACATATTTCTTCTACCATATCATGTTAAGTAAACACAGTTTTTTTTTAGGGTTTTGTGCCTGAATGTTGCTGGGAATCATGTCCAAACAAATATAGATGAATATTAACATTACAAGTCAGTATTTATTTCCATGAGAGTCGTGGTTTGTGAAATGCATGAAGGCCAATGTCACTAGAAATAAATCTAATCAAGATTGACAGAACCAATATATATCTATATATATATATATTTTGCAACCACCAAATAAAAATTAGTCTCATTGTATAGCTTGGGTGTACTATGTTAAAAAATAATGTTTGATTACATTTTAGGAGTAGATCGGTCCATGAAACCTTCTCATCTCTGTGCTCAAACTTTATTATCTTGGTCCTATTGGAAATGAATTGAACATGTCCACATGATGAATGGATTGATGACATTAAGTTCTTGAAGGAATAGATCACAAAGATATCAACGACTCTTTTAGATTCAGAAAAAAAAAAAAAAAAAAAAAAAAAAAAAAAAAAAAAAACAAACAAACAAACAAACAAACAAACTTCTCTCTTCTCTTAGATATCAATTGGTTCATTTTTGATTTCTTGCAACCCCTTTAAGCTAGCATGGATAATGACATTAAGTTCTTGAAGGCACAAATTGAAAAGATAAAAGTGACTCATAATTTCTTAGAATTCGACAGTGGTCTGATGCAATGTTGATGATGAACTGTTGTATTCACGTTTTTCTCTAGAGGGGTATCTCCTTACTGATTTTCATTGTCCACAGAACCCCTTGCCATTAATGTGAAAGGGTGAAGTATGGAGATTTAAGAAGGATAATTTTTAGGACAAAATGGGGGAGAAACACTATGTTTCCATCAATGCCAAAGGGGGAGAATGTTGGAAATGTTGGCATAATGTCAAATAGTCATGGGTTATCTTGATGGAAATTGTTATGTTGATATAAATCGATTACATGTTTGATTACGGTGATGTGCATGAAGGCTCAAGGCTGATTAAAGTGATGTGATATGAAAAGGCTAATTATTGTTGATTGTTAATTAATATGCAAAGATTGATTAATGTACATTGAAAGACTGACGTATAAGGATGATCTTGGTTCAAGACATTACAACGAAGGTTGATCCAATGATACATGCATATTCATGAACAATGGTTGTGGTATTGTCTATATTATAAACAAATTAAATACATGACACATGAGAGCTTCAAAACAAAGTCTAGAGAACTTGATATTTCATTGAATACTATATGTTGGGTTTACATTTGCAAGAAGGCACTAATATGTGCAATAATATGTTTTGAGTTTACATTTCTAAGCCATATAGTGAAATCGTTGTTGTTGGCTTATATTATTTTAGCTCTTTTTAATATCACAAAATTTATTTGTCTTGAACTGGGTTTCATATTTGGAAATGAAGAGGCAGATTGTGAACAGTCCTAGAAGACCAAGTGATAACTCTTCAATTTGAATTCCTGCATGAACTGAAAATAGTCAGCGACTCTTGTATATAAAAATATGCATACTTGTATGATGTGAGGTTAGAGAAATAAATATTGCATGAGAGAGTTGATGAACAACATGGTAAGGAGAGATAGAGAAGGAGCAATAGAAGTGGAGCAAATTTGAGAAGGATAAACAAAGAGGGTAAGCAGTTGAACAAAGAGCAGAAGTTGAGTTTATATCAAAGACAAAGACCAGATAACCAATAAAATCAATTTTTATTTTGATTGGGGATTGTATTCTCCTTTTAGGTGGTATCTTGAAAAAATAGCAAGTTGTAGCCTGCAGAAGAGGAAGTAGGAGTTTCCTTGCAAGTTGTAGTTTACAGAATAAATTCAAGGTAGTAGGTTCTTGTAGGTAGAGGCTTGATGAAAATTTGATGTAATAATTTGCCTTCATATCGCTTCAACAAAATTTTGTGGTTTTTCCATTTATGGGTTTCCATTTTTATCTAGTGTCTTTGAGTGTTGTTGGTTGAATGCTCCACTTGTGTGAATGCTTTTGAATTCATTATTATATGGTGAATGCAAATGTCTCTTTGGTAACTGCAACAGAAACACTTAAGCTGAATATATAGATAAGTCATAAGTTGCAAAAGAAAATACATGAAAGTGAAAAATTAACTAGAATTTATTATTTAAAATGACACAATTAAGAATTCACCCCCCCCCCCCCCCCCCCCCACCTTTGTAATTGCCAAGTATTCATCATTAAAGAGTTGAGTTTTGATGAATATTATGAGTGTCTGATATCTATGGCTTCATTTTTTTAGCTTGTCCTCCTTAGAAAGGCATTTCACAACAAAAGAGATGTTTTTGGAGTAATCATTATATATCTTAAAGGTTATACATTTTCAAAATTTATTTTTAAAAGGTTTAGACTTATTAAATTTATTAAAATAGATCAAGTTTTACAAGAAAAGAAAGGTTATTTGGGATAATTATATGTTTTTTTTTTTTTTAAATGAGAACTATAAATTCTAAAACATTATTTTAAAAAAGTTTTTGCTTATAAATTTTATTAAAATTATCAAATTTTATATGAAAAATAAATTTATAAGTGTGAGGATGAAATCAATATAAATGTAAGAATGAAATACAAAATGAAGAATAAATATAAAAAAGTAAAATATCTATTAAAGTTATTGTAAGGACCATACCAATCATAAGGAAGGAGTCAAATAGATTGTAATTAGTTCTAATATCATTATATATGGGGCCTACCTTAGTAATCACGTGGAAAGATTAGGCAGAGAAAAAACATTAGTATTAATCTTCTAAATTTTAATATTGAATTACAAATATAGATGAATTCAAAATCTACCTAGTCATCCTTATATCCAACAAGTTACCTTAGAGATTAGAACAATACACCAGGAAATCCTATCCCTAATATGGTAGCTTTCCAAGATATGGATCTAGAGAAATATGGCAACAAAAGGACTCAAAGGGCAAAAAATATGAAATGTGCTTAAAATATAATGATTAACCACAAAAAGGGATATTTAGGGTTAGTGATCCTTTGGTGAACGAAGTAATATTTAGTAACCATGTCAATTAAACTCAATAGGAAACAAAAAAGGATCTTTTATATTCCACTAGTGATTTTCTAATACATTTTATCTTGAATATTTAGTTAGTATATGTAGACTCAAGCCTCAAGAGTTTATTAAGGTGAGCATGTAAGCTAGTGAAATTGTAATACAATGGTGAAGACATTGGAAAGTTAGGCCACCAATCAAGGTTCAATTTTCTCAAAGTCATGAATTCATAGTTGGGTCCACATGCAAGTGATGGGTGATTTAACAAAAATGTACCCCATGTCACAACAACTTAACCTAAAAAAAGTGCATGCATTTAGTGGTTCGTCCTTAAGGGTCATTTCATATATACAAGTGAGAAATTTTTGGTGGCCAAACTCTTTGGGTCAATTGTAATTCTTATATTGAAATTAAATGAAACATTTTCAATAAAAACACGAGAATGTAAGATTGGTCTCAATAAAGGGAAATGATGGGAAAATGAGTTGACTTATGCTTGAGAAAGGATTTGATTTATTCCTAAGAAGCTCAACTCAAAAATTAAGGAGTATAGAATAGGAATTAGGAATTTAACTCTCTTTATGACAATGTGATTTAGGGAATCTCACATTGTTGATATCATTCATTAAAATGGATAAGTATTGATAGCTCATTAAAGGAGAGATGACACTAAAATTCACTGCCCTCCATATTAATAATTGTTTCATTGCTTTTGAAGCCCTCTAAATACCTAAGTACATGAAGCTACCTTTAATTTTAACTTTGGTTAGGGTTAGATTAAGAAATTGAAGGCCCATTTGAAGGCAAAATTTATTTCCAAATGGGGCTCCTTTAAAGTAGTTGTTCCATAACAACACTTTTGAGGCTTTTTAACCATCCAAGTTTTTAATTATCAATTTAGTACAAGGCTAGCGATACCTCAATAATCTCTTCAAGTAGAACATAAACTATAATTGATTCTTTAGATACATTTTTATATTTTTGTATTAGCCCAATGAGATGTCTTTAGATTCGAACTTCATGTAGGCACTTATAGAAAAACTAGTACAATAATAAATTTGAGAGGTTATTCGAGCTGTGATACAATTATGGAGGTCATTTGTAAGAGTGATGGGATTGGTAATCCTATTCTCAATTTTATTTTCTACCATTCAAACATCGTGTCACAAATTTCCTTTGTTGAAATCTTGAAGATGAATATTTGTCCTGGTCAAATCTAGCTCTACCCTTTACCTTGCTTGGATTTTTCGGGTAATCATTATTTATTTGTAGAATTGAATCTGTCTAATGAATATTTAATCTTTATGACTTGCAAAAAGTATCGAAACAAGCCATAATGTCTTTGCATACTCATAAGCCTCCAAGATGGTATGAAATGTTAGGATATTATACATTGGGAGTTACTTAAGACCGACTTGGGCTAATGTATTATAATTTTTTTCTCTTATAGTGTGCTTTTGTACTTAGTGTTGAGAAATCAATGCATGTAGTGATAATTAGGGTTTTTATTCATCATTTCTTGACAATTACTTATGATATGTGTTGGCTTCTTTACTTCTTTATTTTGTTGTCTTTCATCAAGCAATTACTAAATAAAAAATGTATGAAGATCACAAGAACAAGAGACATAAGATATAGGCACTCAACTAGGAAAAAACACCTCTCCATGGGAAAGCCCAATGAAACTCTTCTTCAATAATCAAACCAAGTCAAAGTGAGACAATCTAGGACCTTTAGACATATACACATACCTCCTCGAATCCCTAGGTCAACCCTCCTTACATGTAGATAGATTTTGTCAAAGTCAACAAGAGTAACTTCCTTCAAAAACCGCTTCAATTCAGAATTTTGGCCCCCTACAACTCATAATTTTTAGACTTGTGGTTACTGTGGAAATTTTGGTCCCTACAACTTGCCCATAAACCCTATGAAATTAACACGTGTGAGAGAGATGCCCAAAAAACTCCGATTTAGTCTTCCTTTGATTTATTCTTCCTTCTCCTTGACTTCACTCTCCTTTTTCTTACTCTTGTACTGCAAATCAAACTTGTGGATGATGGATTCCTAATAGGTCGAGCTCCTCTTCTATTTATACTGCTTCCATAGGGTTGAATAGCCCCAATCTAAGTTGACTTCTACAAGACAGGGCCGACTTGGTGAGGAGATGACAAATGACTATTTTTACTCAAAAATATTTTTCTTTACATTATAAAAATGCCCAATAAGGGTATAATAAATATGAAAATGAATCTTATGACTCAAGAGAAATAATAGAAGCCTAAAATGGATGCTTTGACCTAAAAAATAAGTAAAATGAGCATGCAACCCATGCTTGATAAAATACAATAACAATTATGAAGATTGACCATAGTTACATTTTCAACACTCCCTCTTAACTAGGGAGGTAATCATAATTTTTCTAATAGGTGCAAGGATGTACTCAAATTAGCATTGTTCACTGGAGAGTTATAGCATACACAATGCTAGGGATACCCTAACTGCCAAGGTCTCCACATAACAGGGATTGAGATGTCATCTTGCCATTATAGGTACCATCAGGCTCTAAGCCTCTATGCCTTGACACCAACCCTCAAAGGGATCCAAGTATCAACACTAAACCAGAGCTCGAAGCAATACCCTCCCTATGGGATCTAGACATCAATTGAGATATCAATACTAACTGGACCACAATTTCATCCCAAGTACCATCATACAATAAATTTTATGGTACTTCATCTCTCCCTCTCAACCAAATAAAAATTATCCCCCAATTCGAGCATGCTCCTAAAATAAACTAACTTCTTGTTAGGAAGATATTTTGTCAACACATCAACTACTTGTTCATCTATTGACATGTACTATAGCTTCACGACCCCATCTTGAACAAAATTTTTAATGTAGTGATACTTATTTTTAATATGCTTAGTTTTGGCATGGAACATAGGGTCCTTAGACATCTTGATTCTGCTTTAATTATCACAATTTATAACTGTGTGATCCAAGGGATCTCCAAATAAATATGATAGAAGTTTCCTTAACCAAACCATTTATTTTCCAACTTCAAAAGCATCAAAATATTTAGCCTCAACACTACTCAAAGCAACTGAATATTGTTTATGACTTGTCCAAGAAATCCTAGTGAATCCTAGCCTAAAACAACCACCAATAATGATTTTTCCATCCTTCTCACTGTCACCCCAATCTAAATAAGTGAAACGTGTTAAAGTTGATCTCCTTTCCATCATACTTTAGACAATCATTAATAGCCCCACACAAATACCTCAAAATATGCTTGGCAACTATCCAATGATCATGGCATGGCTCTAAATGAAATTGACTTATAACATTCATTGCATAACATATATCAGGTCTAGTATTCACCAAATAAATCAATGATCCAACCAATTGATAATAACATGTAGGATAAACGAGGGTAGAATATGAACCTTTCAATTTCTTTAAATATGTGATCATTAGAGTTAACATAGGCTTGGAATCCATCATACCAAACTTTTGTAGAATCTTAATGATATACTTTCCTCGACCAAGATAGATTTCTTTGAGTTTCTTCCAAACTTCAAAGCCCAAATAGTAATGCATAAGTGTTAGATATTTCATTTCAAATTATGTTGCCAACATCTTTTTGCATTCTTGAATTCTATGATCCACACCTATAATGAGTATATCATCCACATATAATAGAATAATTAATAGTTCATTATTTTGCTACTTTGATGTAGAGATTTTGGTCTGTAGAGCTTTTGACAAATCCAATTATTAAAAGATAGGCATCCATTCTAGCATACCAAGCTCTAGGTGCTTGTTTCAAGCCATATAAAGCTTTCTTTAACATGTAGACATGAGATTCCCTGCTATGTATTTAAAAACCTTCTGGTTTTTTGACAATGTATACTTCTTCATCTATGGTCCCATTAAAAAAATCTATTGGTGGATGTTCCATCCCATAGTTTTTGCTAAAGAAATCAATGATCTAATGGTAGTGTACTTGGATGTCCGAGAAAATGTTTCTTCGTAGTCCACTCCTTCCTTTTGAGAGAAACCCCTTGCAATGAATATTTTTTGTACTTATCTATGCTCCCATCAACTGCATGTTTGATTTTGTAGATCCATTTAGATGTGACAAAATACTTGTCACTAGGTCTAGGAATAATTTCCCAAACACCATTCTTCATGATTGATTGATATTCTTCTTGCATATCTTTCTTCCAGTCATCATGATGAGAAAATTGATCAAAGGTGGTTGGTTCTGCTTCAATTAATTTCAACATATAAGATGCATATCTAGAGTACCTATTTGGTTTCTTGCTTTGTCTAAAAGTATCTTCTACTGCTCCATGCCCTTTGACATCTTCAAGTTGGATTTTAACTAATTTGGCCTCTTCTTTACTTCAAGAACGATTGTAGGTTGAATGGGTTCACTTGGTCCTTCTTCTTCTTGATCTGTAGGTACTTTGACATGTTTCTCTTATTATTCAAAGAGTGGGATATCTTCTTCATCAAATTCAATGGGAATATCTTTAGACATCTTGAAAGAAATATTTTCATCAAATATAACGTCTCTGCTAACGTCAATTTTGTGACCTTATTTTATGTAGATTCTATAAGCCTTTGATGAAATGATATATCTAACATAGATACCATTTAAACTAGTATATTCCAGTTTATTTCTTTTATCTTTAGGAATGTGAATGTAGGCAAGGCACCCAAAAATACAGAGATGATCTACACATGGCTTCTTTCCCGAGGATGCTTCTTCCAATATCATATTCTCAAGAATTCTATAAGGACTTATATTTTTTTTATGTATATTTTTTTCATTGCTGCTTCTTCCCATAAGAATTTTGGAAGGTCTTGATCAAACATCATGGTCCTGATGAATTCTTCAATAGTCCTATTCTTCCTTTCTGTTACTTCATTTTGTTCAAGATTACAGGGATCTATGAGATGCCTCTTAATACCCGCTTCCTAGCAAAAGGATATGAATTTCTTATATGTATATTTACCACCATTTTCAGATCTAAGATTCTTTATTTTTATTTTTGTCATGTTCTCCACTTCTAATTTGAAATCATTGAATTTTTCAAAGACTTCATCCTTAGTTTTGAGAAGATAAATCCAAGTCTTCCTAGAATGATCACTAATGAAGGTAACATATTATAGATGGCCTCTAAGAGATTTATTTTCCAGTCCACATACATCTGAATGAATGAGGTCTAATACTTCCTTATACCTCGATTCACTACTTGAAAATGGTTTCCTAGTTTTCTTCCCCAAAGCACAAACCTTACATACTCCTTCATGATACTCCTTCAATTTGGGGATTCCTTTTACCATTTAACTTAAGGAGGGAAATATCTTATCATGAAGGTGCCCATCTCTTCTATGCCAAATTTCAGAGGGACTAATATCCATGTGAACAAGAGTTTGAGGAGATTTTGTTAAAAGTCTATATAGCCTTCCTTCATGAATCCTAATAACCCTAGATTTTTCAATACTAGAGTCCCTTCCTTGAACAAGAAATTTTCCATCTACAAGATAAATCCTATATCCTTTATATTCTATACAAGAAAAAGAAAGTAAATTCCTTTTCAAACCTAGAACATAGAGGATGTCGTTGAGATGAAGCTTTCCACCATCTTCTAGTTTCAATGAGGTAGATCCAAGCCCTTTGACTGCATAACTATTGTTAACTCCATGCCCCACTAAATGAGATGATGATCCTTTTGATAAAGTTTTGTAGTTTTCCACTTTCTCTTGTCATATGTCTTGAGGCTCCACTACCAATGGTCCATGCATTGTCATCATCAAATGTACCTGTAAGTTCTGTTATGAATCCTCCTCTTTTGACTCTTCTAGATAGATTGTAGATGATTTTGACACCAATTTTTTTTGCAACTTTTAAGATATCTTTAAGGGCCAACAAAATGATCTTCGAATAGTCCTTCCTTCGCCTTAGATTGGATACCATGTTGAGAAATTAATGCATGTGGTTATTAGGGTTTTGAGTCCTCTTTTCTTGATAATTACTTATAGTATGTGTTGGTTTCTTCATTTCTTTATTATGTTCTCTTTCATCAAGAAATTACCAAATAAAAAATGTATTAAGATCATAAGAACAAGGGACACAAGATGTAGTCACTTAACCAGGGAAAAACCCCTATCTAGGGGAAAACCTAGTCAAACCCTTATTCAATAATCGAACCAAGTCAAAGTGAGACAATCCAAGACCTTTAGAAATAGACAAACACCTCCTCCAATCACCAAGTCTACCCTCCTTTCAAGTAGATAGATTATTTCAAATTCAATAAGAATAACTTCCTTCAAACACTACTTAAATCTAGAATTTCACCCCCTTGCAACTTAGAATTTTGGTCTTGTAGTTACTGAAGAAATTTCGTCCACAACAAATTTCCCATAAACCCTATAAAATTTGCACGTGTGAGAGAGATGCCCCAAAAAACTTGGATTTAGTCTTCCTTCTCCTTGAATTTTCTCTCATTTTTCTTGCTCTTTTACTGGATATTGAACTTGTGGATGATGGATGCCAAATAGGTCGAGCTCCTCTTTTATTTAAACTGCTTCCATAGGGTCAAATAGCACCAATTTGGGTTGACTTCTTTAAGGCAGGGCTGACTTGGTGAGGAGGTGACAAATGACTATATTGACTCAAAAATATTTTTCTTTACACGATACAAAAGCCCTAAAAGGGTCTAATAAATATGACAATGACTCTTATGACTCAAGAGAAACCCTAGGAGCCTACAATGGATGCTTTGACCTAATAAATAAAACAATAACAGATCCTAGAATAAAACATCGTTCTCACTGCCACCCCGATCTGAATTAGTGAAACCTATAAATTTGATATCCTTTTTATAATACTTTAGATAGTGATGAATAGTCCCATACAAATACCTCAAAATATACTTGGAAACTATCCAATGATCATGACGTGGATATGACTGAAATTGGCTTAGAGCATTTATTGCATAACATATATCTGATGTAGTATTTACCAAATACATCAATGAGCCAACTAAATGCCGATAACATGTAGTATCAACAAGGATAGAATCTGAACCTTTCAATTTCTTTAAATATCTTATCATTGGAGTTGTCATAGGTATGGAATCCATCATACCAATTGTTTTTCTAATCTTGATGATATACTTTCCTTGACCAAAATATATTTCTTTGGGTTTTTCCAAACTTCCAAGCCCAAATAGTAATTCATAAGTCCTAGATATTTCATTTCAAATTATTCTTCCAACATCTTTTTGCATTCTTGAATACTATGCTCCACACCTGTAATGAGTAAATCATCCACATATAATAGAATAAAGACTAGTTCATTCGTTACTACTTTGATGTAGAGATTTGGGTTTGCAGAGATTTTGACAAATCAAATTCTTAAAAGATAGGCATCCATTCTAGAATACCAAACTCTAGGTGCTCGTTTTAAGCCATAGAGAGCTTTTTTTAACCTACAAAAATGAGATTCCTTGCTATGTATTTCAAAACCTTCCAGTTTTTCAATGTATACTTCTTCATCTCTGGTCCCATTTAAGAAATTTGTATTGACATCCATCTGGTCTATGTTCCATCCCACAGTTGCTATGAAAAAATAAAGGATCTAATGGTAGTGTACCTTGATGTACGAGTAAATGTTTCTTCGTAGTCCACTCCTTCCTTTTGAGAGAAACCCATTGCAACAAATCTTGCTTTCTATTTATCTATGATCCCATCAACTACATGTTTGATTTTATAGATCCATTTATATGTGACAACAAACTTGTCACTAGGTCTAGGAACTATTTCTCAAACCCCATTCTTCATGATTAATTGATATTATTCTTGCATAAGTTTCTTCCATTCATCATGATGAGCGGCTTAATCAAATGTGGTTGGTTCTGCTTCAATTATTTTTGACATATAAGCTGCATATGCAGTGTATCTCTTTGGTTTCTTTCTTTGTCTAAAAGTATCTTTTTCTGCTCCATGTCCTTTGGCATCTTCAAGTGTGGCTTTTAACCAATTTGGCCTCTTCTTTACTTTAATAATGGTTTTAGGTTGAATGGGTTCACTTGGTCCTTCTTCTTCTTGATTTTTAGGTTCTTTGACATGTTTATCTTGTTCTTGATTTTTGGGTTCTTTGACATGGTTCTCTTCTTCTTCAAAGAGTGGGATATCTTCTTCATCAGATTAAACGAGAATATTTTTAGACTTCTTGTATGGAATATTTTCATCAAATATAACATCTCTGCTAACTTCAATTCTATGACCTTCTTTTATGTAGATTCTATAAGTCTTAGAAGAAAGGCGATATCCAACAAAGATACCATTTAAACTGGTAGAGTCCAATTTATTTCTTTTATCTTTAGGAATGTGAATGTACGTAGGGCATCCAAAAATACAGAGATGATCTACACATCGCTTCTTTCCTGAGAATGCTTCTTCCAGTGTCATATTCTCAAGGATTTTATGAGACTTCTATTTTGTATGTATATAGTTGTCATTGCTACTTATCACCATAAGAATTTTGGAAGGTCTTCATTAATATCATGGACTTGATGCATTCTTCAATTGTCTTATTCTTCCTCTCTGCTACTCCATTTTGTTCAGGATTGTAGGGAACTATGAGATCCCTCTTAATACTTACTTCCTTGCAAAAGGATATGAGTTCCTTAGATGTAGATTCACCACTATTTTCAAATCTAAGAGTCTTTATTTTTATTTCTGTCAAGTTCCTCACTTCTAATTTGAAATCATTGAATTTTCAAAGACTTCATCCTTAATTTTGAGAAGAGAAATCCAAGTCTTCCTATAATGATCATCAATGAAGGTCACATAATATATATGGCCTCCAATATATTTATCTTCCATTGATCCACATACATATAAATGAATGAGGTCTAATACTTCCTTAGACCTTGAGTCATTGCTTGAAAATGGTTTCCTAGTATTCTTCCCCAAAGCACAACCCTTACATACTCCTTCATGATCCTCCTTCAAGTTGGGGGTTCCTTTTACCATTTTAGTTAAAGAGGGAAATATATTATAATCAAGGTGCCCATAACTTCTATACCAAAGTTCATAGGGACTAATATCCATGTGAACAAGGGCTCGAGGAGAGTTTGTTAAAAGTCTATATAGCCTTCCTTCACGAATCCTAATAACCCTTGATTTTTCAATACTAGAGTCTCGTCCTAAAACAATAACTTTTCCATTTACAAAAGAAATCCTATCTCCTTTATTTGCTAGACAAGAAATAGAAAGTAGATTATTTTTCAAACCTTGAACATAGAGGATGTCTTTGAGATTAAGCTTTCCACCATCTTCTAGTTTCTACGAGGTAGATCCAAGACCTTTTCCTGCATAGATATTGTTATCTTCAGGCTCCACTAAATGAGATGATGATCCATTTGATAAATTTTGTAGTTGTCCACTTTCTTCTGTCATATGTCTTGAGGCTGCACTATCAATTATCCATGCATTGTCATTATTAAATGTACTTATAAGTGCTGCTATGAATCCTACACTTTTGATTCTTCTATATAGGTTGTAGATGATTTGACACCAAAGATTTTTTCAACTTTTAAGAGATATTTAAGGGTATTGAGTCCCATATTCAAATAGTTTTCCATTGATGAGAGAGATCTTCCTTTCGAGAGTGTTTTCCTTCATTCAAATGATAGCTAACAAAGTGATCTTAAAATAGTCCTTCCTTCACCTTAGCTCTGTTATCGAGTTGAGAAATAAATGCATGTAGTTATTGGGGTTTTGATTCCTCTTTTCTTGATAGTTACTTGTTTTATGTGTTGGAGTATTTACTTATTTATTATGTTGTCTTTCATCAAGTAATTACTAAATAAAAAATGTATGAAGATAACAAGAACAAGAGACACAAGATGTAGGAACTCAACCATGGAAAAACCCCTCTCTAGGGGAAAATCCAATCAAACACCTCTTCAATAATCGAACCAAGTCAAAGTGAGACAATCCAAGACCTTTAGACCTAGACAAGCACCTCCTTCAATCACCAAGTCAACCCTCCTTTCAAGTAGATAGATTTTGTCAAAGTCAACAAGAGTAACTTCCTTCAAAAACTGCCTCAATCTCAAATTTTGGTCCTTTGAACCTCATAATTTCATACTTGTAGTTATTGAATTTTTTTAGCCCTTGCAACTTACCTAGAAACCCTAGAAAATTCACACATGTGAGAGAGATTCCCCAAAAACTTTGATTTAGTCTTCCTTTTCCTTGACTTCACTCTTCTTTTTCTTGCTCTTGTACTACAAATCGAACTTGTGGATGATGGATGCCAAATAGGTCGAGCTCCTCTTCAATTTATGCTGCTTCCATAGGGTCAGATAGCCCCAATATGGGCCAACTTCTGTAAGGCAAGTCCGACTTGGTGAGGAGGTGACAAATGAATATTTTGACTCAAAAATAATATTATTTACATGATACAAAAGCCCAATAAGGGTCTAATAAATATGACAATGAATCTTATGACTCAAGAGAAATCATAGAAGTCTATAATGGAGGATTTGACCTAATAAATACATAAATTGAGCATGAAATCCATGCTTGAAAATAATTTTCTTTTTCAATTTTACAATAAATACATGATGATAAAATACAATAGCAATTGTGAAGACTGACCATAGTTACATTTTCAACACTTCCTCTTAACTAGGGAGGTATTCGTAATTATTATAATAGGTACACATATGTACTCAAATTTACATTGTTCCCTGGAGATTTATAACATACACAATGCTAGGGATACCCAAGTTATCTACACAACAGGGACTAAGGTGTCATCTAGGCATTTGTGACTACAGGTACCATCAGGCTACTGTTGGCATTATGGCTAAAGTGTTGTCCTTGATGGCAACCCATTCAGGTGATAGATCATTGTACTTCAAGTCAGCAGCAGAGGTTGATGATCAGCTATCAAATATTGAAGAAAATAAGGGGTACGCAGGTACACCTTACAGAAAGTGCGTACCCGCAGGTACACCATGCAGGGACCGCATCCAGATACGCAGGCCAGCCGTCCAGGAGGTGCGTACCCCCAGTGCACACATTTCAAGGCAAAGAAATTCACATGTGGGGTTTTCTTATGTGTTACTCTTGGTATTTTGCCGACGGTATTGGGTTATTATGGTGTCGGCTCGTGGTATTGTTCCATGATTTTAGGAGGAGCTTGCCTATATAAAGCAAAGGAGATCATTTGGCTTATGTAAGTTTTTGGTTGAATATCTTATGAGGGCTAGATCTGGTCTAGATCAAAAGAAGGCGAATCTACTAATGGACTGAGATCTCTTCGGCGCATGATCAGATCTGTAGATCTGACTGTCTGGGTTATTCTTGAAGTCTTGAAATCATTTATGCCCGAAGGTACAATGAAAGAAAGGTGCGCCGGGACGCAGGCGCAGAAGCGCTGCAAGTGCGTCGGTACGCAGGCGCAGAAGCGCTGCAGTTGCGGAGGTACGCAGGAAGTCTATTTGGCACAGTGCGTGGGTACGCAGGTGCACAGTTCAGAACAGTGCGTACTGTACGCAGGCATTACATGGGTGAAGCTGCGTACTTCTCTTGAAATCAATTTAGCTGTTCATGTTTATCATTGCTGTGTTCTGGGTTTTGAAGTGATGTCTGGTTTCTGGTATTATGTTCTGATAACAACAGTGATTGAGTGAATGATTATGATTAGCTTCAGGATTGATGGATCAGGTTCTTAATGATCTTATGGACTAGATCTGATTGATGACTCTCATTGTATATGTATTGATCTAGTGATTGGGTGTTTCAGAAGGTTGTTTGATTATGAGCTTCAATGTTGTTGTTGGGTCCAGTATGAAAATTGGATGAAATGTGGCCTTTCAGATTATGGGTTGTGCTTCAGTGTATCCAGTATGAAAATTGATGAAACGTGGTACTTGGAGGAGAGAAGATTGTAGGCCGGCGCCTACGTACTAGTATCTAAGCTAGTACAAGAGCTAAAGGAAATCTTTGGAGCATTGTAGCAGGTAGTAGCCTGCGTACTAGTAAATGGATCGGCTAGTACAAGAGCAAAGGGGTTGTAGCTCCCGTACTGGTATAAGACTGCACCAGTACAAATATTGTAAAAGGATTTTCTTATTAAGAAGAAGATTGAGATGACTTGCAGCAGGTGGTTTTCTCCCGCATTGGGTTTCCACCTTATATCATTGTGTTCATGTGTGTGCCTTATGTGTGATGATCTACTTTATGTTACTGCATCTGTTAACTGATAATATGGTTGATAATGTTCTAATGCACTCATTGAAGATCGATTAACTTAATCATAAGAAGTTGTGGAAGTAGCATATATGAATCTGATTATGGAAATGAAAAAGTTTTATTAATGTGATAATACTGATTCACCCCCCCCCTCTCAGTATTATTTCCAACAATTGGTATCAGAGCAGGTCCTTTGATAGAAGCTTGATCGCTTGAAGGAGATCCGTGGAACAATGGGAAAGAAGCTTAAGAAGAAAGCTCATAAGAAGAAGAAGACATCTCAGAAGAACTATGACAGTGGGAGAATCGATTGGGGATTAGGCATAAGAAGCTCTTCAGACTCAGAATCAGATTCAGAATCATTATCAGGTATGAATGTGTTATCCTCTGATGTTCCAGCTATATTTCCTTATGAAAGAGATGAAAGTGAAAGCGAAACTACTGAATTAGCTCTCATGGGTGAACAAGAAAGAAATGAAATAGAAGCAGAATTTAGAAGACTGACAAACAAAATTAGAACTCAAGAAGAACTTATGAACATAAAGGATGATACTGCTAAGGCCCAACGAGAGTTATTCAAGGATAAATATCACAAGCTGCAGGATGAAGTAACATTACTAAGAAATGAAGTCAATGAAAAGAACATAACCATCATGAAACTCAGAGATAGATCCAGCTATTATGAAAGTATTGAAGCCACAATCTGCTCACTAAAGGAAGACCTTGAAGAATCAAAGAAGCAGAATAAAGATCTAGTCCAAGATATTGAAAAACAGGGAAACGAAGTTATCAACCTAAAATCTCAGCTAGAATGTGCTTTCAGAATTCGTCAAATGCAGCAGGATCTAAATGAAGAACAAGAAAAGGAGATTCTCAAACTAAGGAAACAAATGGAAGAAGGAAGGAAAGCTGAAGAAGATTTGAAAAGGCAATCTCTTGAAAAGGAAGAACAACTTCAGGTTGAGGTAAATATCTTGAAAGGTAAACTAGAAGAAAAGGATAAGCTTTTACGATTTCAGGATAGTTCTAAAGTCTTGGATGATATTCTTAGTAGTCAAAGGTCTCCTGCTATAAAGACTGGTCTTGGTTTCCATGAATCTGTTGAAGGTGAATCTAGTTCACAAGGTGAGGCAAGGAACTCTAAAGAGAAATCTAAAGTGATCAACGAAGAAATGAAAGATCAATCTCATCATCAACCAAGAAAAGAGATTCCTCAAAGAAAATCCTTTACTCCTCCTATGAATAATGTTGAATGTTATGTATGTCATAATCTTGAACATGTTGCAGCTAGATGTAGAAGAAGAAGAGTTCAAGACCATTATGCAGACAAGTCATCTCAATCAAGGTATTTTTATGGATATTGCTTTGCTTGCAATACGTTTGGTCACAAAGCTGCTGATTGTTACAAGAGGAATATGAAACATGTAAGATGTTATGCATGTAACAAGCCTGGACATATAGCTAAGGAATGCAGGAACAAAGTGTGGGCACCATATCAAAAGGAGAAAATGTCATCATCACGCTTGAAGATATGGAGGAAAAAGGAAGTACAGTCAGAAAAGGATGGCACAGCACAATGTACAGACATACCAAAATCAGAGGAAGCTGAAAGTACAAAACTTCAGGTTCCTGAATCTCATATGCAAACTTCATAAAGGCAAGTCGCATATATACGCGAGTTGGATACTGCACAATCGCGTATATGCTTGATTGAAGGCAGTAGGCAAGTGAAGTTGGAAATGAATCTATCAGATCTGGGAATCTGGCTGTCAGTGGCACAAAGGAGGACTGTTAATTCGGCCCTAATCAAAAGGACGCAGGTGTTTAACAGAAGAGCTGCGTGGGGACGCAGTGCAGAAACAGGAGATCTGCGTCGGGACGCAGTGCAGAAACAGGAGATCTGCGTCGGAACGCAGAGAAGATACAGGAGACCTGCGTCGGTACGCAGAGCAGAAGAAGGAGAACTGCGTGGGTACGCAGAGCGACTAAGGTTCAGGTGCGTCCGTGCAGTAAAAGTACGCGGCGCGATAGTATTTTCAGGTGCGTCCGTGCAGTAAAAGTACGCGGCGCGATAGTACTTTTGGGTGCGTCCCTGCAGTTGCAGTACGCGGCGCAACTGATGGAACAGGTGCGTGGGTACGCTCTGTAATAGAAGACCGTCTGCGTATATACGCAGTGCAACACAAGGATATCTGCGGGTGTACGCAGGGGAGCGGAAGATGAAGTGCGTACCTGTCTTAAGGCATTTATTGACTGATTCTTCTTATTGATATGCATGATCAGATTTGACAGATGGCACTGGTTCAGGGGGAGCATATGTCCTGAATGCATTGTTGGCATTATGGTCCTTGGTGACGATGCTTATGATTCATCTTGCTATGGTTATGAGTTGGTCACATGATCAGATTTATGGTTGATTCTCTAATGATGCTTGCATGGAGTCTTTATTGTTCTTGGCACATATATGGATGAGGTTGGCTGATTTCATGGATGATTATTCAAAGTTGCATTGTTGGAGACATGATGATGATGAGTCACTCATATGCTGCTGTTGACATGTGCATGATGCATGATTTCTTTCTTGGCACAAATGGATGAGGATTGTTGGCTGGATACAGGGATGATTTTTCATACATATGTTGATTGATGCAGATGCTTTCATTTGATGGCTCTTGATTCATGTAGATCTGGACGGTTATGAGTTGATGCAAAAGTCCTTGATGTTGACAGATACTATGGAGCAGATTATACAGTGCTGTTGATGATATTTGTCATGATCTTTAGATGTTTGATGTAAAGGTCATAGCAAGACTCATGTTGTAATGGTCTATCTATTGTAGTCATCTCTTCAGGTCATGTAACGGCCTATGTCCCCCCACTATGCATGGGATGAAGATGTAATGTATTTGGTTTTCATATTTTTGATGTACTCCCACTTGGTTGGATGGATGATCCTTATTGTGATGGGTGATGGATGTATGTATTGAGTCTTTTGGTGATAGGAAGGTCATTTATGATATATAGAGTCATCTTTTTGCAGACCTTGCTTACAGTCAGGGGGAGCTTGAGCATGAACAACACTATATAGCAAAGCAGACATCTCAGCTTGTTCTCAAAAAGACCATTATCAGATTGGAGCACCATGACATATACAAAGGGGGAGCTCATTCAGAGACTTCAGCAGATCTAGTTTATAGTCAAGGGGAGCATGTTCTTAGGGGGAGCATACCCCTTTGCCCTTGATGTCAAAGGGGGAGAGTGATTTGGTGTTGTTGCCATCAAGTCCAAAGGGGGAGATTGTTGGCATTATGATGCATGTGTTGTACTTGATGGCAACCCTCTCATAGAAGATCATCTCACTTATATACATTCAGATGAATCTACAGAAGAGATATCAGATGTGACATAATACATAGATGCAGGACAGCTCAAAGGAATCAAATGGCAAGTTCTTAGTAAGCTTTGCCATCAAGTCCAAAGGGGGAGATTGTTGGCATTATGGCTAAAGTGTTGTCCTTGATGGCAACCCATTCAGGTGATAGATCATTGTACTTCAAGTCAGCAGCAGAGGTTGATGATCAACTATCAAATATTGAAGAAAATAAGGGGTACGCAGGTACACCTTACAGAAAGTGCGTACCCGCAGGTACACCATGCAGGGACCGCGTCCAGATACGCAGGCCAGCCGTCCAGGAGGTGCGTACCTCCAGTGCACACATTTCAAGGCAAAGAAATTCACATGTGGGGTTTTCTTATGTGTTACTCTTGGTATTTAGCCGATGGTATTGGGTTATTATGGTGTCGGATCGTGGTATTGTTCCATGATTTTAGGAGGAGCTTGCCTATATAAAGCAAAGGAGATCATTTGGCTTATGTAAGTTTTTGGTTGAATATCTTATGAGGGCTAGATCTGGTCTAGATCAAAAGAAGGCGAATCTACTGATGGACTGAGATCTCTTCGGCGCATGATCATATCTGTAGATCTGACTGTCTGGGTTATTCTTGAAGTCTTGAAATCATTTATGCCCGAAGGTACAATGAAAGAAAGGTGCGCCGGGACGCAGGCGCAGAAGCGCTGCAAGTGCGTCGGTACGCAGGCGCAGAAGCGCTGCAGTTGCGGAGGTACGCAGGAAGTCTATTTGGCACAGTGCGTGGGTACGCAGGTGCACAGTTCAGAACAGTGCGTACTGTACGCAGGCATTACATGGGTGAAGCTGCGTACTTCTCTTGAAATCAATTTAGCTGTTCATGTTTATCATTGCTGTGTTCTGGGTTTTGAAGTGATGTCTGGTTTCTGGTATTATGTTCTGATAACAACAGTGATTGAGTGAATGATTATGATTAGCTTCAGAATTGATGGATCAGGTTCTTAATGATCTTATGGACTAGATCTGATTGATGACTCTCATTGTATATGTATTGATCTAGTGATTGGGTGTTTCAGAAGGTTGTTTGATTATGAGCTTCAATGTTGTTGTTGGGTCCAGTATGAAAATTGGATGAAATGTGGCCTTTCAGATTATGGGTTGTGCTTCAGTGTATCCAGTATGAAAATTGATGAAACGTGGTACTTGGAGGAGAGAAGATTGTAGGCCGGCGCCTACGTACTAGTATCTAAGCTAGTACAAGAGCTAAAGGAAATCTTTGGAGCATTGTAGCAGGTAGTAGCCTGCGTACTAGTAAATGGATCGGCTAGTACAAGAGCAAAGGGGGTTGTAGCTCCCGTACTGGTATAAGACTGCACCAGTACAAATATTGTAAAAGGATTTTCTTATTAAGAAGAAGATTGAGATGACTTGCAGCAGGTGGTTTTCTCCCGCATTGGGTTTCCACCTTATATCATTGTGTTCATGTGTGTGCCTTATGTGTGATGATCTACTTTATGTTACTGCATCTGTTAACTGATAATATGGTTGATAATGTTCTAATGCACTCATTGAAGATCGATTAACTTAATCATAAGAAGTTGTGGAAGTAGCATATATGAATCTGATTATGGAAATGAAAAAGTTTTATTAATGTGATAATACTGATTCACCCCCCCCTCTCAGTATTATTTCCAACAGCTACAACCTTGGTATCTATCCAACATGATATCATCTAGCCCTCCATGCCCTGACACTAACCCTCACAGGGATCCAGGTATCAACACTAAACCAGAGCTCCAACCGAAACCCTCCCGCTGGGATCTAGACATCAATGATCTCAATACTATATAGGCCATGATGTCCTTCCAAGTACCATCATACACATAGATTTACGATACTTCATCTCTCCCTCTAAACCAAATAAAAAATATACACCAATTCAAGCATGCTCCTAAAATAAAATAACTTTTTGCTGGGAAGATATTTCGTCAACACATCAACTACTTGTTCATATATTGGCATGTACTGTAGCTTCACAAACCCATCTTGAACCAAAATTCTAATGTAGTGATACTTATTGTTAATATTCTTAGTCCTGAAATGGAACACATGGTCCTCAAACATCTTGATGCTACTTTGATTATCACAATTTATAATTGTGGGATCCAAGGGCCCTCCAAACAAATCTGATAGAAGTTTCCTTAACCAAATCATTTCTTTTCCAACTTCACAAGCAAAAACATATTCAGCCTCAACACTACTCAAAGAAACTGAATCTTGTTTACGACTCATCCAAGAAATCATAGCGGATCCCAGACTAAAACGATGACCAATAATGCATATTCCATCCTTCACACTGACACCCCAATGTGAATCAATGAAACTTGTTAATTTGATCTCCTTTCCATCATACTTTATATAATGATGAATAGTCCTACATAAATACCTCAAAATATGCTTGGAAACTATCCAATGATCATGAGGTGGCTCAAACTAAAATTGACTTAGAACATTTACTGCATAACATATGTCAGGTCTAGTATTCACCAAATACATAATGAGCCAAACAAATGATGATAACACATAGGATCAACACGACTAGAATTTGAACCTTTCAATTTATTTAAATTTGTCATCATTGGAGTTGTCATAGGCTTGGAATCCATCATACTAAACTTTTGTAGAATATTGATGATATACTGTCCTTGACCAAGATAGATTTCTCGGGGTTTTTGCCAAACTTCCAAGCCCAAATAGTAATGCATAAGTCCTATATCCTTCATTTCAAATTTTGCTGCCAACATCTTTTTGCGTTCTTGAATTATATGCTACACACATTTAATGAGTAAATCATCCACACATAATAGAATAATGAATGGTTCATTATTTACTACTTTGATCTAGATATTTGGGTTTGGAGAGCTTTTAACAAATCCAATTCTTAAAAGATAGGCATCCATTCGATCATACCAAGCTCTATGTACTTGTTTCAAGCTATATAGAGCTTTCTTTAACTTGCATATGTGAGATTCCCTGCTATGTATTTCAAAACCTTCTTGTTGTTCAATGTATACTTGTTCATCTATGGTCCCATTTAAGAAAGTTGTTTTAACATCCATCTCGTGGATGTTCCATCCCATAGTTGCTTCTAAAGAAATCAAGGATATAATGGTAGTGTACCTGGTTGTATGAGAAAATGTTTCTTTGTATTCCACTCCTTCCTTTTGAGAGAAAACCCTTGCAATGAATCTTGATTTGTATTTATCTATGCTCCCATCAACTGCATGTTTGATTTTGTAGATCCATTTATATGTGACAACAAACTTGTCACTAGGTCTAGGAACAATTTTCCAAACTCCATTCTTCATGATTGATTGATATTATTCTTTCATAGTTTTCTTCCATTCATCATCATGAGTGACTTGATCAAATGTGGTTGGTTCTGCTTCAATTAGTTTCTACATATAAGCTACATATACAAAGTACTTCTTTTGTTTCTTTCTTTGTCTAGAAGTATCTTTTGCTGCTCCATGTCCTTCAACATCTTCAAGTGTGGATTTTAACCAATTTGACCTCTTATTTACTTCGGGAATGATTGTAGGTTTAATGAGTTCACTTGGTCCTTCTTATTGTTGATCTATAGGTGCTTTGACATGTTTCTCTTCTTCTTCAAAGACTGGGATATCTTCTTCATCAGATTCAATGGTAATATCTTTAGACTTCATGTATGCAACATTTTCATCAAATATAACATCTCTGCTAACTTCAATTTTGGGACCTTATTTTATATAGATTCTTTAAGCCTTTGATGAAAGGCTATATCCAATAAAGAAACCCATTAAACTAGTAGAGTCCAATTTATTTCTTTTATCTTTAGGCATGTGAATGTAGGCCGGGTATAAAAAAATATGGAGATGATCTACACGGCCTATTTCCTGAGAATTCGTCTTCTGGTGTCATATTCTTAAGTATTATACTAGGACTTCTATTTTGTATGTATACTATTGGCATTGTTTCTTCTTCCCATAAGAATTTTGGAAGGTCGTGATCAAATATCATTGTCCTAATGCATTGTTCAACAATATTATTCTTCCTTTCTACTACTCTATTTTGTTTAGGATTATAGGGAACTATGAGCTCCCTCTTAACACCTACTTCCTTGAAAAAGGATCTGAGTTCCTTAGATGTATATTCACCACCATTGCAAGATCTAAGAGTCTTAATTTTTATTTTTGTCAAGTTATCCAGTTCTAATTTGAAACCCTTTAATTTTTTAAATACTTCATCCTTAGTGTTTAGAAGATAAATCCAAGTCTTCCTAGAATGATCATAAATGAAGGTCACATAGTATAGATGGAATCCAAGATATTTATATGCCATTGGTCCACATGCATCAGAATAAATGAGGTATAATACTTCCTTAGACCTCAAGTCACCACTTGAAAATGGTTTCCAAGTATTCTTCCCCAAAGCACAACCCTTACATATTCCTTCATGATCCTACATCAAGTTGGGGATTCCTTTTACCATTTTACTTAAAGAGGGAAATATACTGTAATGAAGGTTCCCATATCTTATATGCCAAAGTTTAGAGGGACTAATATCCATGTGAACAAGAGCTCGAGGAGAGTTTGTTAAAATTCTATATAGGCTTCCTTCATGAACCCTAATAACCCTTGTTTTTCAATAGTAGAGTCCCTTCCCCAAACAAGAACTTTTCCATCTACAAAAGCAATCCTATCTAATTTATATTCTAGACAAGAAATATAAAGTAAATTCTTTTTCAAACCTTTAACATAAAGGATGTCATTGAGATGAAGCTTTCCACCATCTTCTAGTTTCAACGAGTTAGATATAAGGCCTTTGAATGCATAACTATTGTTATCTCCAAGATCCAATGAATGAGATGATGATCTTTTTGATAAAGTTTGTAGTTTTCCACTTTCTCGTGTCATATGTCTTGAGGATCCACTATCAATAATCCATGCATTATCATCATCAAATGTACTTGTAAGTGATACTATGAATCCTCCACTTTTGATTTTTCTAGATAGATTGTAGATGATTTTGACACCAATATTTTTGCAACTTTTAAGATATATTTAAGGGTATTGAGTCCCATCTTCAAATAAATTTCCATTGATGAGAGAGATTAAAATTTTGAGAGCGCTTTCCTTCCTTCAAATGATATCCAAAAAAGCGACCTTCAAATAGTCCTTCCTTCACCTTAGCTTTGATACCATGTTGAGGAATCAATGCATGTAGTTATTAGGTTTTGATTCCTCTTTTCTTGATAATTACTTTTGATATGTGTTGGTTTGTTTACTTATTTATTATTTTTATCAAGCAATTACCAAATAAAAAATGTATGAAGATCACAAGAACAGGAGACACAAGATGTAGGCACTCGAATAGGGTAAAACCCCTCTTTAGAGGAAAACCCAGTCAAAATATTCTTCAATAATCAAACCAAGTCAAAGTGAGACAATCAAAAACCTTTAGACCTAGACAAAGACCTCATCCAATCACTAATTCAACCCTCCTTTCATGTAGATAGATTATGTCAAGTCAACAAGAGTAAATTTCTTCAAAAACTACTTTAATCTAGAATTCCCCCCCCCGTAATTCATAATTTTAGACCTGTAGTTACTGTAGAAATTTCGGCCCTTGCAACTTGCTTAGAAACCCCAGAAAAATTGTATGTGTTAGAGAGATGCCCCAAAAACTTCGATTTTGTCTTCCTTTGATTTATTCTTAGTTCTCCTTGTTCACTCTTCCTTTTCTTGCTCTTGTATAATAGATTGAACTTGTGGATTATGGATGCCAAATAGGTCAAGCACCTCTTCTATTTATATTGCTTCCATAGGGTCAAATAGCCCCAATCTGGGCCGACTTCTTCAAAGCAGGGCTGACTTGTTGAGGAGGTGACAAATGACTATTTTTACTCAAAAATTATTTTCTTTACATGATATAAAAGCCCACGAAGGGTCTAATAAATATGACAATGACTCTTATGACTCAAGATAAACCCTAGAATCCTATAATGGAGACTTTGACCTAAAAAATAAATAAAATGAGCATGAAACCCATGCTTGAAAATATTTTTTTTTTCTTCTTTTTCAATTTTACAATAAATATGTGATAATAAAAAAAAATATCAATTATGAAGACCGACCATAGTTACATTTTCAACATGAGGTTATTTGAAAATCACTTATTCTCATGCATATGTGATATGGAAATGCTCCTATTCATGGTATTCAAAAAAATAAATTTGTGTTTTATTACCTAATAGGTCCATCATATCCATTTAACAACTAGGGAGGGTTGTTTATCTAACTAGACAATGTTTAAAGCGTTTTTTTTTAAGAAATAGATAGAAATTTGTACTAATAAAAATGGGTTCTAGCCCAAACCGTTAAATTTGTCTTGAGGACTTGGATTTCCAAAATTCCATGAAGGTTTGGGTTAGAGCATGTAGGAACAACAAAAAAACTTGCATCGGGACACCCCTATATTTTGGATTTGAACCCATACCAACTGAAAACTTTCCAAAAAACTCCTAGAATCCAAATATATTTGCAACACATTCCTTTTTAAGATTTTTTCTTTGATTTTATTTTCACCTTTCCTGGAGAATTACCTTTCGTGTGTGTGTGTTTGTGTTTTTTTAACTTGGTTCCAATCCCAACTTTCTACTGATTCTATAGAGTCACCCTTTTTTGAACAAGTTCTATTATCAAATTCCATCTTTTGTTCCAAAGGAAGGTGGATCACTTTTGCTTGGTGTGTCCATGAAAGAGCCTTCTTATTGTTGTCTATTGGGGATGCGATCCTAGTGGATGTTGTTGTGACTTTGTCCTTATCCAAAGTTATGGAAACATCCATTGTATTCTTTTACTTTCTTGGGACTTCCGGAGCGATGAAAGAATTATTTGCATTCTTGGCTACGTCCAAAACTTCCACTTTACTGCTTGCCTTTGTGGGATTCACAGAAGAAACTAATGGATCCTGAGGTATATCAATCTTGGGCTATGAGATTTTAATACCATTTTGTGCACATATCTCATTGGAAGGAGCTAGAGGGGAGTCTTCCATATAAATTGAATAATGATCAAAGTTTTCACCCACCCACCATCTTGGTTTTCGAGAGATCTTTGAATTAGAATTCCTTGCTTTGGGAGAAGTTTTGAGAGTTTGATCTCTCTCATAGCAGAGTCTACAACAAAGGAATACGTTTTTATGATCCAGATATTGAACCCAAGAATAATCGAGGCTATACATATTTATTTCATTAGGGAATCCCATGCTGAAGTCCATTTCCACACAAATGCAGACACAACTAGTCTTCCATTAGTATTTAGTGTCTTCACTACGACAATAATATGTTATGCTCTTGACCTGCAAGAAGATACCAGAATACCAAGTATGCGAAGAAATATACCCAGAACACATGACAATAAGAAATAACAGCATGTATCTTATTATTTAGAAAGGAAAGTAATGTTCACTTGCCTCTTCAAGGGGACAACCTCCAATAGAGCTAGGCTCAATTACAAAATAAGACACGACGCTCCTCAAGGGGAGTCTCTATCCTTTATATAAGATTCATACATGCAATACCATGGGTCAGTACCATGGTTCTTATTAATACCATCTATCTAATACCATGGCCCATTTGCAACTAACTGTGGTCCCTTCTTTAAATGTGGCTCAACCACTTACAGTTATTAATATGGGCTTTATTTACTCTTTAACTAACTATAACTATGACTCAACCCTATTACATAAATAAGGGGGTTAGGGTTGGACCCAAACATGCCCTACCCCATAAAAATAGCCTTGTCCTCAAGGCTGAAGTTGCGGAAACTGCTGAAGAACAGTGGCTGGTTCCCAGGTCGCATCTTCTGGAGAGGTGTCTTTCCACTTGATGAGGACTTCCTTGATCGTGTGGCCGCGCAGGTGTCATTATCGCGTGTCAAGAACATGTTCAAGTTGGAGCCAGATTTAACCTTCTTCATCCAATTCCAGTAGACTGGTTTGAATTCCGCAATGGTTTCCAACCACTTTCTTAAGGCATGAGACATGGAAGACGGGATGGATTTTTGCAGTGGGTGGCAAGGCTACCTTGTAGGCTACTTCTCCTATGCACTGAAGTATTTGATACGGTCCGAAGAATTTTGGAGGTAATTTCTGACAACCCTTGTCTTTGAGTGATGTTTGCTTATATGGTTGTAGCCTCAAGAATACATGATCCCCTTCTTCAAATTTGCACTCTGAACGATGTTGGTCTGCCTGTTGCTTCATGCGATTTTGAGCTTGATGGAGATTCTCTTTGAGGTGGGCCAGCATGGTTGCACGGTTCTGTAGGAGTTGATCCACTTCTTGTACCTTTGAGCATCCCTGGATATAAGAAGTAGGTGAAGGAGGGAGTTGACCATAAACTGCTTCATATGGAGTCATTTTGGTGATCGCATGATAGTTAGTATTATACCACCATTCGGCTAGAGGTAACCATTGTACCCATAGATGTTGCTTTTCTGAAGTGAAACACCTGAGGTAGGTCTCCAGACATTTGTTGACTGCTTCAGTTTGACCATCAGTTTGGGGATGATAGGAAGTACTGAGTTGTAGTTGGGTACCTTGTAGCCTGAAGAGTTCCTGCCAAAAGTTACTGGTGAAGATCGGGTCACGATCAAACACAATGGAAGTGGTCATGCCATGCAATTTGAAGATTTGGTCCATGAAAGATTGAGCCACCAAAGATGGTGTAAAAGGGTGGGGTAGGGCGCAAAAATGAGCATACTTAGAAAGTATGTCCACAACCACCATGATGACTGACTTGTTTCCTGACTTCAGAAGACCCGTAATGAAATCCATAGAAACCTCCGTCCAGATTGAGGCAGGGATGGGAAATGGCTGTAATGTGCCTGGGGATTTGACTGTTTCTCCTTTGTGGCGTTGACACACATCACACTCAGCTACAAAATTAAGAATGTCCTTTTTCATGCCTGTCCAAAAGAATGAACATCGAGTGCGAGCATAAGTCTTCTGAAAGCCTAAATGGCCTGCAGTGGGAGATGAGTACAACTCTGCCAAAATGCGACTTTTAAGGGTGGATGTTGGTGATATCACTACTTTGTCCTTGTAGCGAAGAATATCATCCTGCCAAGAGTAGCCCGCCGTGAAATTTGGATCCCCCTGCAATTTATTAATGATTTGGGAGAGCAAAGGATGTGAAAACCATTCCTTGCGAGCCTCTTCAATCCACTCTGGAATGGGAAAAGAGATTGCTAGCAGAGTGCTTTCCTCCTCAAATTAGCGTGATAAAGCATCCGCTACGACATTTTCTCGCCCTTTCTTGTAAATTATCTCATAATCATATCCCAACATTTTGGCTAGCCATTTATTTTGTTGTGGCGACGATAGGCGTTGCTCCAAAAAATATTTAAGGCTTTGATGGTCTGTGTGGATTTGGAAACACCGCCCCAATAAGTATGGTCACCAGGTATCCACTGCATGTAAGATGGCCATCATATCCTTCTCATAGGTAGATTGTCCCAGATTTGTCCCACTTAGTTGTTGGCTAGTGAAGGCCAATAATCGACCTTCCTGCATTAAGACAACCCCAATACCCGTACCTGAAGCATCACATTCAATCACAAAAGATTTGGTGAAGTCGGGTAGTGCCAATACGAGAGTGGAACACATGGCATGTTTGAGAGCTATAAATTCCTATTGTGCTTCATCATTCCAGAGGAAGGAATTTTTCTTGAGAAGGTGAGTGAGGGGTCTAGCAATGTGACCATAATTGCAGACAAATTCACGATAGTAGCCGGTGAGACCCAAAAATCCTCTCAAGCTCTTCAAGGTCTGTGGTTGAGGCCAATCCTGCATTGCCTGGATCTTTTTGGGATCTACCATGACACCTTCACACCCCACAATGTGGCCCAAATACTCAACTTCTTTCATGCCAAAAGAGCACTTGGACAATTTGACAAATAATTTATGCTTCCGGAGTAGTTGCAAGACCAGATCTACATGCTAAAGATATTTTTCTCAGGTGAGGCTGTAGATGAGGATGTCATCAAAGAAAACAAGGACAAATTTTCTAAGATATGGTTTGAGCAGGTGATTCATGAGGCTATGAAAAGTGGATGCGGAATTACAGAGACCAAATGGCATGACAAGAAATTCATAATGGCCTTCATGAGTTCGGAAAGCAGTCTTTGGAATGTCTACTTCTTTCATGCGAATTTGGTGATAACTGTTGGAAATAATACTGAGAGGGGGGGTGAATCAATATTATCAAGTTCTTTTAATAAATCTTCCTTATTTATACTTCGAATTATTTTTGCATGTCATTACCATAAAAATAATGAGCATGAACAAGAAAAAACAGATAGTCACACCAAAGAACACTAGATATAAGGTGGAAACCCAATGTGGGTGAAAACCACCTGCTGCAATATGTCTCTATCTTCTTTCAAATTAGAAACTCCTTTTACAATGGTTTTGTACTGGTGCAGTCCTTTACCAGTACGCAGGCTACAACCTGCAGAGAGCTACAACTCTCTCTCGTTTTCCAATCTCTCCTGGAAGGGAGCTACAACCCCCTTACTTCTTTTCTTTCAAGGACCACTTTTCATAAATTTTCAAACTGGATCCATAAACATCAAGAGATCATCAAGTACAAGTAAATCACCCAGTCAACTGCAGTAACCAGTTCAATAGTAACAGTAAACTAAACCCAAAACACCTTATCAACAGAGAAAAGTCAGTCAAATAAATGCCTTAATACAGATACACAGTTTTTCTTTCTCTGGCATGCGTTGCTACGCACTTCAACTTCTGCACCTCTGCGTATACCCGCAGAGATCCTTGAACTGCTCTGCGTATCCACGCACTGTTTCTTTAAATGCACCGCGTACCTTTACTGTGACCACGCACCCACTGCTTCTATCGTGCCGCGTACTGCTACTGTGGCCACACACTCTCAGATGCTATCGCGCCGCGTATCTACGCACTTGCGGCTTCTGTAGCATCACGTACTTTCACTGTGCCTCTGCACCTGATCCTCTGTCACGCTGCGTACCCACGCACTGCGCCTTCTTCTGCTCTGCGTACCCACGCAGTGCGACTTCTTCTGCTATGCATACCCACGCACTTGCACTGTTAATCACCTGCGTACCTCTGGTTAGGGCCGAATTGGCAGTCCCCCAGTGTGCCACAGATAGTCAGATGCCCAGATCTGATCATGCGCCCGAGAGATCACCCTTCATAGATTCACCTTCAGCTTCACTTTTATATAGATCAAGCTTTTAAACCGATAACCCAATATTCCAGATCTTAAGATGTTCAATTGCAAAAGATACTTTGGCCAAGTGATCTCCTTCCCTATTTATAGTCAAATTAGATCCTATACCACGGGCCAAAACCATAGAAACAAGAACGACGGGCTTAATACCACGGGCCAAACATAAGAAACCCCACGTGAGCGCGCTTCTCTGCCTTGAAGTGAGTGAACTGGGGGTACACACCTCATGAACGGGTCACCTGCGGGTATGAACGCACTTCCTAGCCGGCGTACCTGCAGGTACGCACCTTTTGAACCATTCACCTGCATACCTCTTAATTTCCAACGTTTTGAGAGCCTGATGAGAGCATTGCCACTTGAGGGTGTTGCCATCAAGTACAACACTAGAATCATAATGCCAACAATCTCCCCCTTTGGACTTGATGGCAACCTCAAGATCCTCAACATCATTCTCCCCCTTTGACATCAAGGGCAAAGGGTTATGCTCCCCCTAACTATAAACCAGATCTGCAAAGAAGAACCATAATCCACCATAAATGACCATGAAAGAGATAGAGACATATTGTAGCAATATTCAGACCAGCATCCATGATCTCCTTTTGTACGTCCTCCATAATGCCAAAAATGCATTATATGCTCCCCCTGAACCTGTGCCATTCGATCTTCGACCAATCCGCAACCCAACACATGTACGCATATGCCCCAGATGAGCCTTGTGTACAACCAACCATCAGAAGAGATTCAACAACAAGATGATGCATCAACAACCCCCAACTTTTGCCTGAGGTATTCAAAGGTCTCCCTGGGCAATGGTTTGGTGAGTATATCAGCAATTTGTTCCTTAGAAGGAACATACTCACACTTGACCTTTTGTTCAAGTACTTGTTCCCGGAGAAAATGATACTTGATCGGTATGTGCTTGGTCTTTGAATGCATGACCGGGTTCTTTGAAATGCTGATTGCACTTGTATTATCACATAAGATGGAGATGGGTGGTATACAAGTGATTTGAAAATCTTGCAAGGTCTGCATCATCCAAAGGAGTTGAGTGCAGCAAGATGCAGCAGCAACATATTCCGCTTCAGCTGTAGACAAGGCAATCGAACTCTGTTTCTTGCTGAACCAAGATACTAATCTGGAACCCATAAAGAATGCACCACCACTTGTGCTCTTCCTGTCATCCACGCTTCTGGCCCAATCTGCATCTGTATAAGCATGAAGTGTGAGATCTGTATCTCTAGGATACCATAAGCCATAGTTTTGAGTTCCTTGAAGATATTTGAAGATTCTCTTTACTGCCTGAAGATGAGTTTCCTTTGGATTTTCCTGAAATCTTCCAACTATCCCTACTGCATGCATTATGTCTGGTCGGGTACCTGTCAAATAAACTAGACTTCCAATCATAGATCTGTAGGTTGGTTGATGCACTGCTGCTAATTCATCGTTTGCACTGAGGCTACATCCTGTGACCATGGGTGTACATACTGGTTTTGCATCTTCCATGCCATATTTCTTCAAAATCTGCTTGAGATACTTGGTTTGAGACAAAAAGATCCCTCCTTCTTTTTGTTGGATTTGCAATCCAAGAAAATATGTCAGTTCTCCCAGCAAGGACATTTCGAATTCTTTCTGCATTACCAAGGCAAAGCTTTGACTCATAGCTTCTTCATTGCTGCCAAAGATAATGTCATCTACATACACAACAAGTATTAGCAATTTGTCGTTTTCAACTTTTATATAAAGATTGCTATCTGCTGATCCTTTTGAAAAACCTTGTTGATGAAGATATTTGTCCAAATGATAGTACCAAGTCCTTGGAGCTTGTTTGAGACCATAAAGAGCCTTTTTCAATCTGCATACAAGATTTGGATCATTTCCAAGAATGAAACCATCTGGTTGCTCAATGTATACTTCTTCTTCCAAGTCTCCATTAAAAAAGGCTGATTTCACGTCCATTTGAAATACTTTGAAGTTTTGAAAGCTTGAGAGAGCAAGGAACATTCGAATGGCCTCAAGTCTTGCAGCAGGAGCAAAAGTTTCTTCAAAATCTATTCCTTCTTGCTGCGCATACCCTTTATAAACAAGTCTGGCCTTGTTTCTAATTACTTCTCCATTTTCATTCAATTTATTTTTGAAGACCCATTTTGTCCCTATAACATTCTTATTCTTTGGTCTAGGAACCAGCTCCCAAGTGTTGTTCTTTTCGATCTGCTCAAGTTCTTTATCCATTGCTTTGACCCAACATTCATCTTTGCATGCCTCTTTCACATTTTGTGGTTCAGTGGAAGAGAGTAATGCCAAATAGCTTGAAGCTTCTGCAATTGTTCTTCTTGTTTGTACACCTGCTTCTTTTTGCCCCAAAATCTGAGATTCTCGATGATTCTTCTGAACATATTTGGATGGAGTCTTCTCTTCTATCCTTATCTTCTCCTCTGGTTCTTGTTGAGGTTCTTCTTCTTCATCATTCTGTCTTTGAGGGTAGTCTTCATCTTCTTCGATATCTTCATGATTTACTTGCCTAGGAATGTATCCCTTCTCATCAACCACTACATCAATGCTGTCAACAATTCTTCCAAGTCTTTTATTGTAGCACTTGTATGCTTTGCTGTGTGGAGAATAACCAAGAAGAATGCCTTCATCTGCTCTAGGTTCAAGTTTGCCAAGTTGCTCATTAGTATTCTTAATATAGCATTTGCTCCCAAAGATTTTGAAGTGCTTTACCGAAGGAGTCTCACCATACCAGAGCTCATGAGGGGTTTGAGTGCTGTTCACCCGGACATTTGTTTTGTTGAGAATAACAACCGTAGCATATGCAGCTTCACCCCAGAAAGTTGCGGGAGTTCCAGACTCATCAAGCATAGCACGAGCCATTTGTTGGACTTTTCTGTTCATTCTTTCCACCACTCCATTTTGCTGAGGAGTTCTAGCTGTAGAGAATTCTCTTCTTATCCCATGTTCTTCACAGAAATCGAAAAATTCATTTGAGGTAAACTCCCCACCTCTGTCGGATCTGAGGCACTTAATTTTGTATCCTGATTCATTTTCAACCAAGGCTTTAAAGGATTTGAATTTTCCGAATGCTTCATCTTTGTGCTTCATAAGTCCTAACCAGACAAACCTGGAGAAATCGTCAATGAATAATATCAAGTATTCTTCTCCTCGAGGTGTCCTTTTCCTGAATGGTCCACATACATCTGTATGTACAAGCTCAAGAGGCATGCTAGCTGATCCTTCCTTCTCTGGAAAGTTAGTTCTGGTTTGCTTTCCAAACTGACATGATTTGCATATGGTGTTGTCTGGAATTTTGATATCTGGAAGACCGCGAACTGCCTGATACTTGCACGCTTTCCTTATTTGTGAAAAGCTTAGATGCCCCAACCTCCGGTGCCATAACCAATGTTCATCATCCTTGCTTAGATAGCATTGTTGTTGTCCTTCTTCAAATATGTATAGATTATTTGGAGTTCTTTTACCTTTGATCACCGTTTTACCTGTATCAAGATCATGAACAAGACATCCATTTGATCTAAATATCACCTCGGTTCCTTGATCACACATCTAGCTGACACTCAGAAGATTATGCTTCAATCCATCTACAACAAAACATTTCCATCTTTGACCTTTTCTTTTAACTGAGCAATGCCTTTTCCTTTTATAGCTGCAGGAGTATCATTTCCAAAAGAAAATTTCTTTCCCTTTTCTAAAGCAGAATATGATTCAAGTTTTTCTTTATCACCTGTCATATGCTTTGAACATCCACTGTCAATGTACCATAGATTTTCCTGTCCCTCTGCATAAAATGCTATCCCACATCTTTCTGTTTGTGGTTCCTTTATTCTCCATGTTTTGGTGCTTGAGGCTTGTTCCTTTGTCTGCTGAAACCTGCTCCTGCATTCAGAATCTTCATGACCAAAGTTATTGCAAATAGAACATTCAACTTCATTTTCAAGAACCGAAAAGTTGTTATAGGTCCTTTTTGTAATCCCGGTCATACTTCTTTGTTTTTGAGCTTCTCTAGTCATGATCGTTTTATATGCAACACATTGAGCTGCTTTGTGACCAAAGTTATGGCAAGAGAAGCATTGTTCATTGAAGAAACTTCTGCGGTTATCAAATCTTCAGGCCAAACGATTGTAATTTCTATTGTCATTCATTCTTGAAGCAAATTGAGAGGATTTTACCTGTGGCTGGTTGTAGCTTTTGTTCATCCTTAAGACGGATTGCCTTTGGTTTACCTGATAGTCTTTGTTTGTAATTGGTCCCTGCTTTACCTGGTGATCTCCATTGTGCATTTGCTCATTTCTTCTTGCTGCATCAAGATAACTCTTTGAGGTGGATGCTTGAGAAGTTTCTCCATTATACCCCAGACCTGTCTTATTTAGTGGAGAACGCTGTACATTGATGATCTCATCCAGAGTTTCAGATCCTTTGACAAACTTAAGATTAATAGCCTTTGTTTTCTCAATCTCTTTTCTAAGACCAACAATTTCACCTTCTAACTTTTCAAGATATTTTTCTTTTTCATCAATCTGAAATTGTAGAGTATCAATGATCATATTCTTTTCTTCTATACATGTCTTGAGTCTAGAAATTTCTTCATGAAAGCTATCCACATCTATAACATCCATGTAATCATCATCTTCAAATGCCATTAAAAGTTTATAGTCATTACCTCGTTCATCTTCATCACTATTTGATAGACCATCACTATCTTCATGAGTGTAGTAGCTTTTCTTATTTGCATTCTGTTTCTTGCTCCATCTAGCAGGTTCCTTTCCTTTGTCAATCTTATCCTTATGGGGACATTTCGCAGCATAATGACCTACTCTTCCACAAGCAAAACATTTAAAAGGTAACTTACCTCTGAACCTTCCAGTACCCCGTTGAAGATTTCTGACAAAATTTGATTCTTCTTCTTCTTCTAGCACGTGACTTGCTTCATAGTAGTCTCCTTTGCCTGAAGCCTTGAAAGCAGCTTCTCTCCTGTCTGATGGACCTCCCTTTCTCATTTCATAAGCAGTTAGAATTCCGTGTAGCTGAGACATAGTAAGAATTCGTAGATTTTCCTTTTCTTCTATTGCAGACACTTTAGATTCAAACTTGGGGGACAATGATATTAAATTTTTTTCAACCACAATAGCCTCTTTTATTTCTTCACCCAAGTTTTTCATGCAATTAACAATCTCGTCTACCCGAAGAAAATAGTTAGCCACACTTTCATCATTATACATTCTGACATTCTCATACTGAATCCTGAGGGTTTGAAGTTTAGCACGCTTTACCTGTTCATCTCCTTCGTAGCTCAAGACAATCTTGTCCCATATTTCCTTTGCGGATTTATATTGCATAACCTTTACGAATTCTGTTTGAGATAAGCATCCTAGCAGAGTATTGACTGCTTTAGCATTTGTTTCATATTTTTTCTTCTCGGCCAAATCTATAGGAGTAGCTGAAGGAAAAGTGTAGCCTGTATCTATGATATCCCAAACTTCTGTACCAAGAGATTGAAGATAGGCAGTAACTCTTACCTTCCAATAATTGAAGTTTGTCCCATCAAAGATTGGTGGCCTGATTGATGCTTCCCTCTTGTAGTTGCTCATGATGAATGATCTTCCTTCAAGCGATCAAGCTTCTCTGAAGGACCTGCTCTGATACCAATTGTTGGAAATAATACTGAGAGGGGGGGTGAATCAATATTATCAAGTTCTTTTAATAAATCTTCCTTATTTATACTTCGAATTATTTTTGCATGTCAGTACCATAAAAATAATGAGCATGAACAAGAAAAAACAGATAGTCACAACAAAGAACACCAGATATAAGGTGGAAACCTAATGTGGGTGAAAACCACCTGCTGCAATATGTCTCTATCTTCTTTCAAATTAGAAACTCCTTTTACAATGGTTTTGTACTGGTGCAGTCCTTTACCAGTACGCAGGCTGCAACCTGCAGAGAGCTACAACTCTCTCTCGTTTTCCAGTCTCTCCTGGAAGGGAGCTACAACCCCCTTACTTCTTTTCTTTCAAGGACCACTTTTCATAAATTTTCAAACTGGATCCATAAACATCAAGAGATCATAAAGTACAAGTAAATCACCCAGTCAACTGCAGTAACCAGTTCAATAGTAACAGTAAACTAAACCCAGAACACCTTATCAATAGAGAAAAGTCAGTCAAATAAATGCCTTAATACAGATACGCAGTTTTTCTTTCTCTAGCATGCGTTGCTACGCACTTTAGCTTCTGCACCTCTGCGTATACCCACAGAGATCCTTGAACTGCTCTGTGTATCCACGCACTGTTCCTTTAAATGCGCTGCGTACCTTTACTGCGACTACGCACCCACTGCTTCTATCGCGCCGCGTACTGCTACTGTGGCCACGCACTCTCAGATGCTATCGCGCCGCGTATCTAAGCACTTGCGGCTTCTGTAGCGTCGCGTACTTTCACTGTGCCTCCACACCTGATCCTCTGTCGCACTGCGTACCCACGCACTGCGCCTTCTTCTGCTCTGCGTACCCACGCAGTGCGCCTTCTTATGCTGTGCGTACCCACGCACTTGCACTGTTAATCACTTGCGTACCTCTGGTTAGGGCTGAATTGGCAGTCCCCCAGTGTGCCACAGATAGTCAGATGCCTAGATCTGATCATGCACCCGAGAGATCACCCTTCATAGATTCACCTTCAACTTCACTTTTATATAGATCAAGCTTTTAAACCGATAACCCAATATTTCAGATCTTAAGATGTTCAATTGCAAAAGATACTTTGGCCAAGTGATCTCCTTCCCTATTTATAGTCAGATTAGATCCTATACCACGGGCCAAAACCATAGAAACAAGAACGACGGGCTTAATACCACGGGCCAAACATAAGAAACCCCACATGAGCGCGCTTCTCTGCCTTGAAGTGAGTGAACTGGGGGTACGCACCTCATGAACGGGTCACCTGCGGGTATGAACGCACTTCCTGGCCGGCATACCTGCGGGTACACACCTTTTGAACCATTCACCTGCGTACCTCTTAATTTCCAACGTTTTGAGAGCCTGATGAGAGCATTTCCACTTGAGGGTGTTGCCATCAAGTACAACACCAGAATCATAATGCCAACAATAGCTCGAGCGAAGGCCGAGCTTAGCAAAGAATTGAGCCCCATTTAGTTCATCCAACAAATCATCAACAACCGGGATGGAAAATTTATCTTTGACTGTCAGCTTGTTGAGGGCCCTGAAGTTTGGACAGATACACCATTCCCCATCTTTCTTGAGCACCATGACCACAGGCGATGAATAAGGACTAATTCTAGGATGAATGACACCGGCTTCCAGGAGTTCCTTGATGATTTTTTCAATTTCATTCTTTTGGGCGAAAGGATATCTATATGGGTGCAAATTTGGTGGTTGTGCCCCTGGGACCAAAGTAATGCTATGATCATCTTCCCTCTCGAGGGTGGAAGCTCATGAGGCTTGTCAAAGACCTGCAGATGGTTGTTTAAGACCTGTTGCATCTCAGGATGAATATGAAGAGAAGTGGTTCAAAGGCCTGGATGGCATTAAATTAGGCTATAACTCCATGGTGGCCCTTTTTAACAATTTTTCCATCCTATGTGAGCTGATGATAGAAGGAGCACCTGCTTGGAGTCCGCGGAGGGTATGTGTGTGGTTATTCTGCTTGAAGCTCATATATAACTCCTGGAAATCCATTGTGATTAGGCTGAGTGTGCGGAGCCATTCAGCACCCAAGACAATGTCACACCCACCCATGTTGATGGAAAACATGTGGGTCTTTAGGTGATAATCCCCCATTTGAAGTTTGACATTTTCACAGTGGCCTTCACATTTCATTGTCCCCCCATCAGCGATCTTGACTTGGAAATTAGAGACTACTCTGATAAAACAATGCACTGCTTTAGCAACTCTTTGATGGATAAAGTTATGCGTACTACCACTATCAATCAAGACTACTACAGGGCGATGCTTAACAAAACCTATAATTTTGAGAGTTTGTAGATAAGAAATTCCTACCAAAGCATGAAGCGAGATAACTGGTTCTTCAGGTGTAGCTGGGAGCTCATTGTCCAGCTGGTTGTCCTCATCTTCCTCCTCTAGTCCCTCCAATGGTGGGGCTTCCTCAGATGAACTGTGATCAGTAACATCAATTTGAAAGAATTTGGGTTCCTTGCATTTATGCCCCAGGGAGTATTTCTCATCACAGTAGTAACACAACCCTTGCTTTCTTCTTTCCGCCATATCCACTAGTGACACCTTTTGAACATTAAGTGTTTGGGTAGTGCTCGAAGCCTGGGTGGTGCATCCCTTGGATATTGAATTTGGACGAGTCGACTGGGCCGCTAACGCACGTTCTACTTCATGAGCTATCTTGCAAGCTGCTAGCCATGAGACATGGTGTTGTAGTGAGACGTGGGCTTGTATGGCATCTTTGCGACCACTGATAAAACATTCCAAGTAGAATTCATCTGCTAGACCTCCTGTGTGGAAGGCTAATGCTTCAAAGGCTTTAATATATTCTTGCACTATGTCTATTTGTCGGAGCTTAGTAAGACGACCCAAAAAGTGAGATTCATGGTCAAAGAGATCAGAAAGGGCTTTTGGGAATATCTGCCAAGTCAGTGGAATTGCATAGCAGTGTTGATGCCACTGCCACCATTGCCATCTTTCTTGGTCCAAGTACAGGCTTCCCACACTTAGCTTAGTCGCATCATCTCTGATGTGATTCAATGTGAAATATTGCTCCATTTGTGCTAGCCATATGGCCGGATGAGAGCCATCAAATTTATACATGTCCAGCATGGGTGGTCAAAGCTGGGACTGTTGGTGGTTTCCATAAAAGTGAAGAGAATGGCTAGACTTGCCCTCAAGGTTTTCATTAAAAGCATATGCCTTCGATTGTTCCCCCGACTTGCCCTTTGTGATTGTGTCAGCTAAGGTCTGGATCTGCTTCGTTAATGCCTCCAGCTTTTTTTCAAGGGTGTCAATCTTCTCATTGGCCATAGCTTGAGCTCTAGTTTGTACCATGCACCGATCCGGTGCACTAGTCGTTACTGTGAAAAAAAAATTTGGGACCACCCGAAATTTTGACACTGACAAGTGAATGGTACCACCTTGCTCAGCCCGTCAACCTGATTCTTATGGGCTAAGTCTCCTATAAGAGTCACGGGAGGGTCTCAGACTTTTTTTTTAATACTCCAAAAGGAGTTTTACTCATTGCTTAGGAATACTATAGTAGTTGATTCCCAGAAAATTTAATTCTGCCCAATGTCCTATGAGAATCACTCCTAGGTATAGGAGCCACACAAATAGTTAGATCTGTCAGTGAAGCCCTCAACTGCAGAGTATGAGTAGGAATGTGGCAGTGATCGAACCCCTACTACTAGATCTGAATGGTGGATCTGATTGTTGCGATTGCTGCAGAACCCAAACTGCTAGATCTAAATGGAAAATATGATAGATCTAATTGATGGATCTGATAGATCTGAATGGCAGAACTAATTGTTGTGGCTGCGATAGAACCCAACCTGCTAGATTTGATCTGGAAAAGGTGATGCGTGATCTACAGAGAGACAAGGGAATTATGGTCTCAAGGAGTGTCAGGTGCACAGATCGCAATATACATAATGGTTCGACAGTAGTACTCGGCCCAATCTTTCAGGGCACTAACCAAGGAGGATCAACCATACCCTTAGCCGTACAACCCGATTACCCTATCGTACGCATGAGTAATCTCCCCGGGTGATATTCTCAGTGTACTGTAGCAGCAAGACGACCGACGGTTAATCTATGGCGAGGTTTCAAGAGAGCATAGGGGGCTTCCAATATACCTAGAGGGTACTTGGAAGACAGTTCATGCACGGTTCTGTCTAATACACTACTACTTGAAGGGGTACCCACAGGGGTTACAAGGGAGTCCAACAAGCATGACCACCTCTTGTATTTCCTGCGTGCATGCCTCCCCAAATCCGCAGGTTTATGTGCTCAACGACAGATCCTGTGGTTTAAAGACGCTGGAACACGTCTCTAGCCAAAAACAATTATGCTAAAAATGGAGATCCCACCGGCCCTGGAAAGTTCTTTGATACCACTTGTTATGCTCTTAACCTACGAGAGGATACCAGAACACCAAGTATGCCAAGAAATATACCCAGAACACAGAACAATAAGAAATAAGAGCATGTATTTTATTATTCATAAAGGAAAGCAATGTTCACTTGCCTCTTCGAGGGGGCAACCTCCAGTAGATTTGGGCTCAATTACAAAATAAGACACGACACTCCTCAAGGGGAGTCTCTATCCTTTATATAGGATTCATACATGCAATACCATGGGTCAGTACCATGGTTATTATTAATACCATCTATCTAATACCATGGCCCATTTGCAACTAACTGTGGTCCCTTCTTTAAATGCGGGTCAACCACTTACAATTATTAATATGGGCTTTGTTGATTCTTTAGCTAACTATAACTATGACTCGACCCTATTACATAAATAAGGGGGTTAGGGTTGGACCCTGACATAATATCTTCCTAAAGAATTATTGATTGGAGTCAGAGTTGCAAGATTCCACATATGAAAAGGTATATTAGGGAGCCTTACCCAAACTGGGTCGATCGAGATTGATGCCAAAAGTATATAGAAGGAGGGGAACCAAGGCTGCATAGAGAACCCTGTACTACCCCAAAACCATGGACTGGAGTTAGAAATCAGCTCATGATCACCAACTTTATTGAAAATAATAATGAAAAAACCTATATCCAGGGGCTTCTAATGCTCATTAATCTAAGAATGAAGATAAACAAGCTTTTTCCATAATTTTTTAAACCTGTAAACTAGGCCCTCCTTAGAGAAAAAACTTTTCTTTGATTATGGCCTTAACACCCAAAGGTACATTTATCGAAGGATCCTCACTAACATGAAACATTTTAAATCTAGAGGAGGGAAGAATGCTAAAAGTAGATTTAACAATGTCACAGAATGTCTGAGCGAAAGTCTAACAAGAGCTCATCTTAGCTGAAGGAGAAGAAATTCCCTTATCTACAGATGGAAGGACATGGGGTGAAAATTATTCCTTTTTCATGGATAAGGAGGGAAATACCCAATGCCAGTGGGTGAAATTGCAGATTAGGATGACTGGGGAACTGCCACAAAGAGGGAGGAAGAACTCATGCCAAAAACTAGAGACTTGGATCCAGCTGACAAGGAGGACGAGGTTGATGAATTAGGAGGGGAACTCCTTCCCATTTTTGAAATCTAGCCAACTAGGAGCTACGAATGAGAATGGGACAAAGCAAACACACCATAATCCATAGAATACAGAAGCAATTGTTAAGGAGGAGAAGGAACTGAAAAACTAGGTCCGAACCTTAGTTGTCTCCACACATAAATAATGTTTAGGGTGTTATACTCAATGTTGAATTTCTTTTCTTTAGTATAATACAAATTTCTCCCTCTTTTATAGGTTTCCCATGTAAATCTTGATGTCTTTTTTTTGTGTGAAGGTTTGAATCTTCCATTACTTCAAAAAAGTATTACATCAAGAGTGGCTTCGTGCTACTTGTTTGCCTGAAGGGAAACCAAACCAATAGCACAAATTCAAAATCTTGAGATTACATTGTCTTCTTTTGACCATGGCCTTTGAAAGTATATAAAGACTAGAGAAACTATAAGACAAATAGTAGGCATGCAAACCTATCATATCTAAGCAAAAATTACAATATTTTGGGGTACCCATACTATCCAATGGAATCAATCTTATAGACTATAATGAGTAAAAAACTGTCACCATGTAATTTGAATTGGTTGAGCCAAGAGAGCATGGAAAAGAGCTGATGCAAAAGACCACTAAATACCTAGAGACTAACGCGCTAGTCCAATTCATACTTTCAAGGCCAATTCAGTCACAAGTCACTGCCTTGAAATTAACTTGAATGCACAACAAGTCCATATTGCACCAACCAAGGGATACCTTTGTTAAAACCACAATTCTCTGCAAATTGGTTGAAAGATGATGCAGACCTCAAACCACGTTGTCGCCCACAAAGTAGACCCTGGAGATAAGATAATTATATTTATGTCCAACTAATGACCACAAAGTAGGTCAAAGGGACTGTTGAGTACAATGATGTCCATAAAATGTGGGAGAACCAAACGGTCTCCCATAAAAAGATACAATGCATGAATATAAAAGATACAATGTATGAAATGCCATTACGGAGAAGATGTAGGGGTTAATGGGTATGAGGATCAGACCCATCTCTATTAACATCCGACGCTGGCTGAAGAACATTGAAAAAAATTCCACAAAGTTTGCTGGCCTAGTGAAGGGGCAGTGGGAGGTGCAGACTGTCCACTAACTCATTGTCTGGGGGAGTTTGCGCATTGCTGAGCTCTAGAGGACCTAGTCCATCTCCCAGGGAGAGAAAAGAGTCTTCCTTGAACACTGAAGATTAATCTTAGGAGTTGAGCACTAAGGACTGAACCATGACTAGACACTGCTCTACAACCCAATATAAGGTAAATGTGTAGGCGCTAGATGTTAGATTTAAATAATTTTTAAATTCGATTTTTATATATTGTAATTTTGTTTTTATTAATAAAATTGTTAACAAATTTTTAGATAACTGAAAACCATAACATACATATAACATTTAAATATAACATATAAGTAGTAGTTATAAAATAACATCCATTTTACCATATAAATTAAAATAATGATTCCATATATATCTATATATCTATATATATACATATATACATATTATATTATATATATTATTATTATTTTTTTTTCGAGGAAAAATCACAACTTTCTATTAATAAAAATAAAAAGTTACATAGAGTAGATGCACAAGTGCATTCAGGTATTGTCCCTGGGGACCAGTGTATGTGATTTAAGCACTCATAGTAGCTAGGCTACAAAAAATAAAAATTACATTTGGCCAGATAAACTTGTTTTTTCTTTTTTGCCTTTTTTCTTTTGGACTTTTTGCCAAACCCCAAGTGATGGAGTAGTTGAAACAATTGCCAACTCATTATTTCCTGAAATGTTTGGGGCTTCTTTATCTGAATCTAAGCTCTCAGAAACATGAGATCTCTTTGTTCCACTTAAGCCTTGATTATTTCTCTTGTCCTTGTGTTGGTTCTCATGGATCGAAACCACTACTGAGTTATTGGGAATCTCTGCATGTTTGTTATGATCCTTCTGCTTCTCTTCTCCCTCCTCTTGAGAACCTTGTTAATTTTGTGTATCTGGATGTTGCTAGGTCTCATCCATTTCTTCATACTCATCATTTGAAGAAGGAGGACTTGGGAATTTCCATCCTTTTTTCTTTTACGGTCTTTTCTTTGTCCTCTTCATTGCTTGATTGCATGTGTTCTGCAAGTGCCATGTTTGATGAAAAATATGACATCTAAAGGTGGTATTTTCAAAATCTAACCACTATGTCCACTTGAAGTTTTAATGTGTTAGGTGAAACGAACAGGAAAGACTTTTCTTAAATCCACCTCCACACATATGCGTGCAAAAGTGAAGATACCTTTGTCCATTCTTTCTCTATTAGTCTTTAGGAACCTTCCAAAAGAGTTCCCAATGCCTTCTAGGACCTGGTGGTGACAAAAGGGGAGAGGAAGGTTATGTATCCTTACCCAAACTTGCATTTTTGTAACCATGATTTAGTTGGCATCAAAACCAGCAAAACCATAGGGTTACAAAAAGCCTTTCCATTCCCCAAAACCATGGTCCTTCATTTATGACATAATAAAAGTCTTTCTGTTTATCAAACTGAACCACAAAAAACATTTTGCACATAGACAAGTGTCACAATCTCTGGTCTAATTGAGGTATATCCACTCATTTAGATCTTCAGATTTTGGCCATAAACTATTAAATTGACATATCATAGTTTTTTCTTGCAAAATAGTGAAATGACCACTTAATTTTGGTAATTCTATGGACAGATCTGGGGCTTTCTCCATCTTCTCTACAATTTACGAACCTGGGATTATCATATTTGGTTTTTGTTTGTCCTTTGTGGCAACATTTCCTCTCAATGAATCCTTGAACAAGGTCGGGCCCTTGCCAGTCGAAGATGATCTAAGTGGAAAGCTCACTCCTGGGGCAACACCTTCCAATCTTAAATTCAGTTTAATGGTAGAATTCCTTTGAATACCATAGTCCTTCAAATGGACCACATCCTTCAACACTTTTCATGAAAAAATAAGACTTTGTAATGAAGGAGGAATACCTGTGATATTTTGGGCACTTTGATTCAGATCTGTCACTAGATTCGTTCCCTAAACCCTTAGCAGGATCGATTTTCTAGTAATGGTTTTGATAAAAGCCTGATACAATTCCTCTGAATATGGATCTATGCTCGAAAATCTCCCTTCTACTTATGTCTCATTTGGATATGGACCCAAGCGATAAATCTGGGTTTTTTTTAAGAGGAGGGGGCTCTCCGTCATGCAAGAATATTTGGAACCTTGATGCATGTGGGTATCTTGCGAAAAACCACCGTAGATAGGATGGAAATCTGCAAAGGGTTGTCACGGTGACCTTCACTGCAATGATGAAGGGATTCATAGTGTTTGGATTTGGTCATCACCATCTTGCCCTTGTACCTGTGTTTGACCTCATCGTTACAACATCCCACCAACAAATACACATTTGAGAATGATTTCTTGGTTTGTTCCAAAGATCGGGAATGGAAGAAATGGAAGAGATCGTATATTCCACTTGCATAAACTCCAACTGGCTTCTCAGTATCTTACGGATATAGGCAGGGATGGGGATCGAGAACGCGAGTAGGAGGTGCCCATTCATTGAAATCAAAAGCTTCTTCTTCCTCCTCTTCTTTTGATTCGTTTTGATCAAGCGATTCAATAAGTACTTCTTCTTCTTCCTCTGAATCTGATTCAGATTCGTGGTGGGAAAGGGATTCATTATAAAAATAGGCTAGATGCTTGACCGTGATCAACAAATAGATTTTAACCAGGTACAGGGCCTTGACAGGGAATACATCCCCAGAGCCAAGGCCGCATATGTCTCCAGGGGCTGATGACACACAGTTCCATAAAATTGGTCGAGGCGCCTCCAGAAGAAACCAGTACCAAACATGACCAAGGAAAAAAAAAACACAATGGAGCACACATTCCCCAAGTAATTGGACGCCATGAGCAACAGTGGTAGATGGGAGCTTGGCAGCGACACAAATTGCTTGAAAACCTAGCACTTCTCATTTTCTCCCTGCTTAGTCCTCCCGTTAAATTTAATTAATAAGCACATAAAATTTTAATATTTACAATATAACAAGATTCTTAACCATGAATATTCACCCCATTTTACCATGGATATCATTATCTTCTAAATAGGCTTTCTTAGAATACCATGGCTTATCAATACCACATACCCCCATAACTCATTTCAAAACAGTATATAGATATATTTTAATTAATTAATTAATTAATTATTATTATTATTATTATTTTTTTTTTTTTATAGCATTTTTTATATTAAAACTTAATACTTACAATAAACATGTAATATAACAAGATTCTTAACCACAGATATTCACTCCCATTTTACCATGCATATTATTAAATTGTAAATAGGCTTTGTTACTATAGCTTTGGCCAATACCATGACTTATCAATACCACTTGCCCAAAAACTATAATTCAATTCAAAATCAATATATATATATATATATAGTTTAACTTTATAACATTTTAAAAATTAAATCTAAAAGAAAAAAGCAACGGGGAAGATGTTTTAGTAGTGTAATTGTTTGTAAACATTTACTTGTGGGCTCAATTAAAAAATAATAAAAGGTTAAAAGTAATTTCCTATAGAGGCGCTCTCCAACCCCGTATGTAGAGATGTTGTTAAAAGTAATTTCCTATAGAGGCGCTCTCCAACCCCGTATGTAGAGATGTTGTAATGTCATATAAACATTTCGACTGGGTCAAAATAAAATAATAATAATGATGATAATTATAATAAGACATTTTGAATTTGTCAAATTACATAAAACTAAAAATAAAATAAAATAAAATAAAATAAAATATATAATATATAATATAAAATATAAAATTAATAATAAAACCAACCTAGATCCATCTTAACTTTGGATCTACCAAGCGTGAGAGGGACCAAATCTCTTGAGATGCAAACCTCTTTTAGAGTGAAAGGAGATTTGATCCCTCTCGACACTTGGTAAATTTGACGTTAAGATGGATCTAGGCTGGTTAATCCAAGCCCAATTTTGATTTTCCAACTAGTTTAGAAATGGATGCTAGGTCCTTCACAATGACGACGTTGAAAGCCTTAGGCTTTAACTCCTCCTTTATTGATGTTATGGAAAGATTGTCTACATGAACACATGCTTATTTCCCATCAATAGATGCAAGTTTGAGGAAGTTGGCTTATTTTGTTTCATCAAATTATATGATTTGGCACTTAAATATTTAGATTATGTCAAAAGGTGGAGATGGGTGTTGTCGGAGGTATCTCACCACCTAAACCAAATGTCCTAAATAACCTTATTTAAATCAATACATATTAATTGAAATTTCATAATAAAATGTTTTCATGTTATAAAGTTGGCCATTCAAGCATAACTTTACACTTACAAGACATTCATATTTCTACCCTAACTAAAAAATATCATATTAATCACATTTTAGATAGATTCATTTACAATCTTTGGAGATCCACCTTACATGTGTTTTTTATTTTATTTTGAAGAAGAGCTTCATTTCCCATTTTTTTTTCCCTTTTAGGTGGCATAACTTATTATAACTTAGTTGTCAACCAACAGTGAGAACAACCATCACTTGTTGCTATCTCTGAATGTGGGTCGACTCATCATCATTTTGCAAAGAAAACAATGGCACTTGAAATAACTTGTTGGTGGTTTTCACATTACTTAATAAACAAGACTCACATTAGGCATGCTAATCATCTCAAAACTCACATTACTTTACATGATATAAAAGCCCAAGAAGGGTCTAATAAATATGAGAATGAATCTTATGACTCAAGATAAACCCTAGAAGCCTATAATGGAGGCTTTTGCTTAAAAAATAAATAAAATGAGCATGAAACCCATGCTTGAAAATATTTTTTTTCTTCTTTTTCAATTTTACAATAAATACATGATAATAAAATACAATAGAAATTTTGAAGACCGACCATAGTTACATTTTCAACACTTAGGTTATTTGAAAATCATATATTCTCATGCATATGTGATATGGAAATGCTCCTATTCATGGTATTCACAACAATAGTTTTGTGTTTTAATACCTAATAAGTCCATGAGATCTATTTAACGACTAGGGAGATTCATTTATCTAACTTGACAATGTTTAAAGTGTTTTTGTTTAATAAATAGATAGAAATTTGTACTAATAAAAATGGGTTCTGGCCTTTTTTGGTTTTCCAACAAAATAAAGTTGAGACGATTCAAGGCACTGCGCTGCTGCTGCGAGCCCGTGACCTAGCCGCCCCTCTGCCTCTCGCGTTGCCTTCTGCAACAGCCCTGCCTGGTAGCCTACTGCTGTCAGGCCTCCCTCCTTCCCTCTGGCCTCCTGTTGGTGGGCTCCTTTCGCGATGACCTCTCTCGTCCAGAGCATGGCATCATGACCTCTCTCGTCCAGAGCATGGCATCCTTCTGCTGCTGAGCTTCCCTCTGCCAAATGTCTCATCAGCCGAGGGATGGCTCTTCTTCTCCGAATGGCGAACCAAACCAAGAAGCAGCTTTCGCCTCCTTAATAGCTGATCAGGGAGTCCCAAAAGCCAAACCAGTTGCAAGCAAATTTGTTAAAAAACTTGATGAAATTCCTGAAATAGCCTTACCCCCCACTCTTCCTCGGAAAGCAGCCATTTCTCTGGCTGAACGGGGACTGGTTGGGCAGTTCACAGGTCTGTGGCCCTCCCCTAGAGCAGTTCAAAAATGGGTGGAGAGAAACTGGAGCGCCAATATACAAGGGAAAATTGCGATCAGGTTCTGTGGAAGGGGATATTACACATTTTTATTCGAATCTAAAGAAGATAGGAACCTTATCTTCAGGAACAGACCCTACTTCATGGATTCGTGAGGCCTATACTTGAACAGGTGGTCTCTAGACTTTGACCCCGATATGGACATACCAAATGCAGTGCCGTTTGGGTTAGGTTGCCGCATCTCCCACTTCACTATTGGGGAGACGATTCAGTCAAAGCAATAGGGAATGTTGTGGGCAAGTATATTGACAGATGTGAAACAAAAGACAACATGCACGCTTGCTCCAGGATCTGGGTGGAAGTAGACTTGGGAAAAGGGGTCCCGGAGGCAATCAAACTCAGGGTGGATCAGTGGATGCACATCCAACAACTGGACTACGAGCAAATCCCCTTCAAATGCAAGGTATGTCATGAGTATGGTCATTTCGCTAATAGATGTAGCAAGCTTAAAGATGTTGAGACAATTGAGAATGCAAAATCCCAAGAAAATAACTGGGAACAAGTGAAAAGGAAGAAAAATAGTAATAAACAAAATACCCAAAACCCTCCTTAATCAAATGAAAACATTGCTACTTCCTCTCACCCCCTCATCATCCCTGCTCCTTCGGTTGATCCTACTCCTAATCCCTTCGAACTTATTGAAGATGACCCCCCATCTCCTCACTCCCCTCCCTAGCCACATGCTAATTCCAATGCTTCCTCTCCTCCCCCCAGCCTCTCGCCTCCCCCCCACTTCAATCGATAGAATCCTCACCAGAAACAAAATCAAAGAAACAACCAATACTCTGGAACAACCTAAAAAAGCCGGGAGGAAATCCAACAAGGAACTTAGAGATGAGGCTGCAGCAAAGGACATGGCTATCGGAACTCAACAACCTATGGACACCTTCTTGGGCAAACATAAAGGGAGTGTGGAAAAAATGCAATCAAAGGAAAAGGCGGGGAACCACCATAAACCAAGTAAATAATGATCTTGGTCTCTTGGAACAACAGGGGGTTGGGTTCTGCCTTAAAACTCAACGCAACAAGAGATTTGATAAAGCGGGAATAGCCAGATGTTTTAATGATCCAAGAGACCAAAATTAATAACCGAGAATTTCAAAATTTGATATCAACTCAAAAAAATTATGAAGGAATAGCAACGGATTTGAACGGGGCATCAGGAGGCATTGGAACGTTGTGGAATAAATGGAACTGGAAACTAATCAGTCAAAAACTCAACAGCAGCTGGGTGAGGACAGATCTAATGAAGAAAAATACAAATATCACATATATGGTTATAAATATACACACACCGAATCATTATAGAGACAAATCCTTATGCTGGGAGTCTCTAAAAGAAGAGGTACAAGGCGCCTAGATTAACAATATAATAATGGGAGGGGATCTATGATCCAAAACATAGAGGAAAAGCTGGGAGGCAGATTCATAGGAGATCCGTCAAGAGCTGCCTTGGAGGACATTATTGCTAATCATAAGTTGTTGGATATCCATCCCAACAACAGAAAATTCACATGGAGCAACAAAAGAAAGAGAATTCATAACATAAAAGAAAGGCTTGATAGAATCTTGATCCAGGAGGATATCGCAGCAAAATTTTCGTCCATAAAGAGCAAAATCGTGCATGCCTTAGCCTCCGATCACAAGCTGATTGTGCTCATTTTGGACAAATGCGAAAATTAGGGTCCAATCCCATTTAAGTACAACAAAATTTGGGACAGCAAGGACAGTTTCAGGAATTTGATCAAAAAGAGATGGGAAGAAGAGGTGTTGGGCTCCCCATAGTATGTATGGGAGACTAAACTTAAAAATGTAAGAGAAAAAAAATTAAAATGTGGGCCAGAGAAGAAGCTGTAAGAGACAAGAATCGAAAATCAAAATTGCAAGACAAGTTGGAGAAATGGAACAAGGATAAGGAAAGTCAGCAAGTCACTTAACAAGATAAAGCCCAGGAAGCAGAACTGTTTGCGGCTCTATATCAGCAAAATAGAAACGAAGAGGAGGAATTTAGACAAAAATCCAGATGTCTTTGGATCCAAGTTGGGGACAAGAACGCAACTTTTTTCCACAACAACCTCAAGATTCACTGAGTAGGCAACCAAATTGACAAAATCCATGTGGCAGGGCAGGAAATCAAGGGGAAAGAGGAAATAAACAAAGCAGCATTTCACCACTTTAAATCCCTCCTCACAACCGAGGAATAGCAAGTGGACAGAGCCGATTTTCTTCATCAAATTAGAAACAAAGTCAGCGATCAACAAAATAGCAAGCTTGAGAAGGAGGTAACAACGGAAGAAATAAGGGAAGCTGTCTGGTGCATGCACCCGAAAAAAGCTCTAGGCCCTGACGAATTCACCATCACCTTCTTTAAGAGCCATTGGGAGACAATCCAAAAAGATCTGGTACGTATGATCAAGAATGTTTTCAAAAAGAATAAATTGGGGGAAAATACAAAAACTTCCCACCTGGCTCTTATCCCCAAGGAGCCAAATCCAGTCTCCTTCGACAGATTCAAGCTAATTTCTCTATGCAACTCTTCATATAAATTATTACCAAGATTTTGGCAAACTATCTAAAAAAAATCCTTCCTTGTATCATTTCGGAAAACCAAGGGGGCTTCATCCCAAAAAGGCAAATAACTGATAATATAATTCTCATTCAAGAAGCCATACACAACAGTATCCAAAACAATGAAAGAGGAATGGTTATAAAATTGGATATGGATAACACTTTTGACCGTGTTTGCTATCGTTTTCTTGCTGCAGTTTTACAAAAGTTTGGAATTTCAGACAAGTTCATTAGGATCATTGAAGCATGTATTTCCAACCCATGGATCGCACCTCTGATTAATGGATGACCCTGCAAATACTTTCGCAGCTCAAGTGGATTGAGGCAGGGATGACCGCTCTCCCCTTTTCTATACATAATTATGGCAGAAACTTTGAGCATTCAGCTGGAAAATCAGTGTCTGAGAAGAGAGATTACAGGTATAATAATTTCCCGAGGTGTTAAAGAAATTAATCACTCCCTCTTCGCCGATGACACCCTTTTGATTGGGGGAGCATCTAGCATAATTGCTAGAAGGTTCAAAAAGGTGTTATATGACTTTCTAGCTGTCTCTGGAGGTCTTTTGAACAACAAAAAAGGCAGAATATACACCTGGAACATGCCAAACAACATCATGCAAAGGATTTCCCAAATTCTGGAAATCCCAGTTCAGCAAAATTGGAGCCACTTCATATATTTGGGTTTACCTTTGGCCAAAGAAGGGATCAAGACAGAGACTTGGAACAAACAAATTGAGAAAGTAAGAGGGAAAATCCAACACTGGGGAATGATGTGGTTAAACTTGGCTGGTAGAACTATCTTAATCAAAGCACTCCTTTCGGCGTCGCCTATCTATTAGTTTGCTTTAATTTTGGCTCCTGCTAGCATCCATAAACAAATGGAGCTCATCATCAGAGGCTTCCTTTAGTGGGGGGGGGGGAGGACTCCAAGAAGTTCATCTTGGTTCGATGGGATCAAGTCACCCTTCCTTTCGAATATGGAGGCATCTCTATCCGTCTCCCAAATTTAACAAACAAATCTCTTGGTATAAAATTAGTCTGGCACATGCTTATTGGTTAGGATCAGTGGTGGGGAGAAGCCTTGGCCAGTAAATACCTTAACGGCCAGAGGTCTTTGTTGATTAATGGGATGATCCCAGACCGTCCTTTCACTCAAATATGGAGACTTATCAAAAAATCCATCCCCCACATAAAATATCATCTCTCAAATAATCCTGGAAATAGAGAAAACACCTCCATCTGGAACGACAAAATCATGGGAGCAGCCCCGTTAAAAGGACACCACAATTTGAATGACATTCATGATTGGATGGAGGAGAAGGGCATATCTTCCTTATTCTCAATTTCAGAGTGGAGCAAAGATAGATGGACAACTTGGAAAAGACCAGCTCTTCCAAATCACCTTGCTGATCAGTGGGAAGATTTGAAGGCACTTCTATATGGCTCAGCTCTGATAAAAAAATAGAACAAGGATACTTATGTTTGGGATCCCAGTGGAGGAGACTACTCTGTCAAATATGGTTACAACTTCCTCCACAATTATAGCAACCTCGATTAGTGGAGCCTCTGGACTACTGTGTGGAAGAATGCTTGCCTTCCTAAAGTCAAGTTCTTCATTTGGAAAACACTAGAAAATTCGCCACTCATGGGAAAAAAGGAAGCACAGTACTACTCAGTTCCAAATTACGAATTTCAAGTAGGTGACAGTTACAAATATCAAAGGAAATCCACCTAGAGCAGAGCGGAAAATTGTTCTCGTTCAGAGCAGTATACAGAGGATCCGCATGAATAAAAAATATCGTCCCCATGACAAGACAGAAGTGGGCATCAATCTCTTCAAGCGTAGGGGAATCAACTATGACACAGATCGCAAGGTTTCAGCTATCAGAAGAAATCACGAGGAATTTCCCATCAACTTCTATAAGAAGCAACCTGGGATAAGGTTGCCTCATATGAAGAATTCCCTCAGCAGCACGCGCAGATCTGGCAGTATTGTTTGTTTCTGGAGGTTTCCGAGGAACATTAGCTTCTCCTCTCCCCACTTGCACGTTGGTAGAGGTATTGCTGTCTCAAATATTTGTCTCTGTAATTTTTATGCTAACTCTGGGCTTGTTATTGTGGTTCATCTTACGCTCAGGGCTTTCCAAGCAGTTTCAGTGGAGACTATCTGTTCAACGCTATTTATCACCTTTCCTTGCCTCTAGATCTTTCCTTATCCTCTCTGCTTCTTTCCTCCCTCATTGTCAAAAGTATCTGTCCCCTTTATCAGGCTGATCCTTCCCCGCTGTTTCACCTTCTCTCCCGAAAGCCCTCTCTCCTATGGGCATCTACTTCATCCAACCTTTAGTGTAGATCTGCTTCCAAAGATTTTCTTGATGTGCAACAGACTTCTGTCCAAAGGGATAATTTCAGACAATACCTTTAGAATAGTTGCCTTATACCCTCTCACATTCAGAAGACCCTAGGCTCAGAACTGGAATGAGGACAAGAAGAGTTCCCCTCCTACTCCCATCATGTCTGAAAACCCTTTGGATCGGATCAAGAGCAACAACAACTGTGCACTCTGCAAGGCAAATTGCTTCATGATCAGACGCTTCATCAAATATTTCAATGAGCTCAAGGCTGAAGTGGAGACTGAAAATAAATCCAAGAAGAAGAATTAGAGAAGAAGAAATCAAAATTTGAAGGGTTAAAAGAAAAATGTCAACATCTGGAAGAAGCAGTAAGATACATAAAGGCACTGAACCAAAGCGAGCAAGGCGAAGCCTTGACCAAGCTCAGCGAAAAGCAAGACAAGCCTTCAGATGATTCTGTTAATCAGTTTTGGTGATCCCTTTGATAACTTTCTATGCAATGTAATTTTTTTTTTTTTTCTATTAGGGCAGTTCCTTTGACAATATATTCGTTATGTATTTCAAATTTTAAGAAGCTCGAACAGTGATTTGGAAGACGGGACTGTGTTCCCATTTTGCTCCAAACCCACTGAAATCTTCATATGTACTGGGACCTAGTCCCCCTCTTGTTGTTTTATAATATATCAGTAACCGATCTTGTCAAAAAAAAATGGGTTCTAGCCCAAACCTTTAAATTTGTCCCGAGGACTTGGATTTCCAAAATTCTGTGAAGGTTTGGTTTAGAGCATGTAGGAACAACCCAAAAAATGGCATGGGGACACCCCTATATTTTGGATTTGGACCCGTACCAACTGAAAACTTTCCAAAAAACTCCTAGAATCTAGATATATTTGCAGCACATTCCTTTTTAAGATCTTTTCTTTGATTTGATTTTCACCTTTCCTGGAGAATTACCTTTCACGTGTGTGTGTTCTTTTAACTTGGGTTCAATCCCAACTTTCTGCTGATTCTATAGAGTCACCCTTTTTTGAAGAAGTTCTATTATCAAATTCCATCTTTTGTTCCAAAGGAAGGTGGATCACTTTCACCTGGATTGTCCATTAAAAAACCTTCTTATCGTTGTCTATTGGGGATGCAATCCTAGTGGATGTTGTTGTGCCTTTTCCCTTATCCAAAGTTATGGAGTCATCCACTGTTGTCTTTTCCTTTTTGGGGCTTCCAGTGAGACGAAAGAATTATCTGCATTCTTGGCTACGTACAAAACTTCCACTTTATTGCTTGACTTTGTGGGATTCAAAGAAGAAACTAATGGATCTTGAGGTATATCATTCTTGGGCTATGAGATTTTAATACCATTTTGCACACAGATCTCATTGGAAGGAGTTGGAGGGGAGTCTTCCATAGAAATTGAATATTGATCAAATTTTGCAATCGCCCACCATCTTGGTTTGATCTTAGAATTATAATTCCTTGCTTTGGGACAATTTTTGAGGGTGTGACCTCTCTCATAGCAGGCTCTACAACAAAATAATACGTTTTTATGATCCAAATATTGAACCCAAGAATAATCAGGGCTATGAATCTTTATTTCATTAGGGAATCCCATGCTGAAGTCCATTTCCACACAAATGCAGGCACAACTAGGCTTCCATTAGTATTTAGTGTCTTCATTACGACAATAATATATTCCTAAAGAATTATTGATTGGATTCAGAGTTGCAAGTTTCCACATATGTAAAGGGAGATTAGGGAGCCTTACCCAAACTAGGTTGGTCGAGATTGATGCCAAAAGTAGGTCGAAGGAGGGGAACCGGGGCTACATAGAGAACCTTTCACTACCCCAAAACCATGGACCAGAGTCATAAATCATCTCACGATCACCAACTTTACTAAAAATAATAATGAAACAACATCTATCCAGGGGATTCTAATGCTCATTAATCCAATAGTGAAGATCAATAAGCTTCTGCCATGATTTGTTAAACCTGTAAACCAAGCCCTCCTTAGAGAAAAACTTTGCTTCTCTTATGGCCTCAACCCCCAAAGAGACCTTTATTAAAGGAGCCTCACTAACAGGCAACATTTTAAATCTAGAGGAAGGAAGAATGCTAAAAGTAGATTTAACAATGTCACATAATGAATGTGCGAAAGCCTGACAAGAGCCCATCTTAGCTAAAGAAGAAGAAATCCCCTTATCTCTAGATGTAATGACAGGGGGTAAAAATGATTCTTTTTTCATGGAGACAGAGGAACAAAAACCCAACGCCAGCGGGTGACATTGTGGATGAGGATGACTAGGGACCTGCCACAAAGAGGGAGGAAGAACTCATGCCAAAAAAAGGAAACTTAGATCCAGCTGACAAGGAGGATGAGGTTGATGACTTAGGACCATTTATGAAATTTGGCCAATGAAGAGCTAAGAATGAGAATGGGACAAAGCAAACACACCGGACTCCGTAAAACCCACAAGCAATTGTTAAGGAGGAGAAGGAACCGACCAGCTAGGGCTGAACCCTAGTTGTCGCCACACATAAATAATGTTTAGGGTGTTATAATCAATGTTGACTCTATTTACTTTAGTATATACAAATTTCTCCCTCTTTGATAGTTTTCCCATGTAAATCTTGATGTCTTTTTTTGTGTGAAGGTTCGACTATTCCATTAGTTCAAAAAAGTATTACATTAAGAGTGGTTTCATGCTATTTGTTTGCCTGAAGGGAAACCAGACCAATAACACAAATTCAAAATCTTGAGATTACATTTTATTCTTTTGACTATGACCTTTGACAGTATAAAAAGACTGGAGAAACTATAAGACAAATAGCAGGCAAGCAGACCTATCATATCTAAGCAAAAATTACAAGATTTGGAGGTACCCACACTATCCAATGGAATCAATATTAGAGACTATAAAGAGTAACGAACTGCCACCATGTAACTTGAATTGGCTGAGCCAAGCGAGTATGGAACATAGATGATGCAAAAGACTGCTAAATACCTGGAGACTAATGCGCTGGTCGAATTCATACTTGCAAGGCCATCTTACATCCGGATGGGTCGTGATGGTCAACAATCATTTTGCTAATGGATCCTTAATGTTAAGAAGAGCTTGGTTAATGGTGCTCATGCTTGTCTGGACATCTTCAGTTCTACATTAAATGTTGTGGTTAGTGACCACAAGACAAATTTTTGGTTGTTAGAGTTAGAGTCTCAGCCTACTAGATTCCCACAGCTTGGACTTATGTTTGACCCACGACAATTGTGAGGTATCTAGGCATTGCATTTGTGGTGTACCATGTCTTCAACAATTTCAGAGTAAGCCTTGATTTTGGCATCATAAGGACCTGTCACTAGATGGGAATTTGAAAAGAGTTTAAGGAACTCTCACTAGATGGGAAGTTGACAAGGGTTGGAGGACAGAACCTAGGGACAAACATAAATATATTATCGCTGGAAAGTTAGTAGACACTATACATACATTTAATAATCCTATCCAATGAAAAGCCAACCCATAAACAAGGAGAAATAACAAGGAGCAATAAACACATAACACATCATTTACACACTGAAGAAAGAAAGCCATAATACACCATGAAATCATTTACACACTTCAGGCAGGGTATTTGCTAGACACAATCCTTTTTTGCACAATGTGAAAGAGGTGTAGAAGGAATATTTTCTCTTTCAACATATGGTTACTGGGATGTACTTAGATCAATAGTCAAACATTACTAATTTGATACAAAAATGGAGATGTGAAGGCATGCACATGTAGAATGTTGCGAATATATAACTCCAATAGCTAAAGCCTCAAGGCAATAAAAACACTAACCAATTTATTTTACATAAAATAATTTTCACATTAATCCTGTCCATATACACACACATAAACAAAGGCCCACACTATACTTGAGCACATACTGAAGTGATTTTTTTTTTAAAATTAACATTTTCTTTAATGTTTGTAAAAAATGTACCTTTTAAACCAAATTCTGTTAATTCCCCACGGATTTTGGTCTAGCACTAGGGTAGTCAAGCTTGTATTGCCGCAAAGCCCAGGGTTCAGTTGCCACTATATCTAGGAGACTAGATATGCACAAAAAATTAGGCTTCTACAATGTAGCAAACCAGGGAATCAAGCTCTGGCTTTGCAAGAAATCAATGCATTTGTGGACTGCAGACAACTCAGAACCAAAATTTAGCTAAGTTTTGTGGAAGCCTGTCAACATTGGCCTAAATACACTGGTATCAACTTTGATCACCTAACTTCACAAAAATCTCAAGAATTAGTGTATGGAAACTCAAATTTTCGTCTTTAATCCTAGTAGCAACCATAATACCTTAGTGGACACCTATAATGTAGGTTTATGGAAGTTAACAAAAATTACGAGAATAGAGAGTTTCTTTTGGTAGTTTTGCAAGAGAATGCACAATATGCTAGATGACTGAGTCCCCTTTGCTTATTTGTTTATTGTCTACTAGATTGAAAACTCTAGCTTATTTGTATTTCATAAGTTTGTAATTGGGAACATTGTAAATGTAAATTTTATTATTTTAAATGAAATCCAATATAGTATCACCTTTTGGGAGCTAGGACTTACTTTACCTGTTGCACAACAATCCATATATGTCTGTCACATAACACATTATATGCACAAATAAGGTTATTTTTATATTTGGAATTTGTTTATTTATTTCTAATTTCATAGCCCTATTTTTTGTATCCAAAACCTTTTGAGCCCACTACTATTTTCTCTTTATTTTTCTCACTTCGCTTTTCTGGTAACATAGGAGATGTTCATGAGCACTAACATAGCATTATATTTAGTAGGAACTTGAGAAATCAATAGTATAAATGTGTTTCAAAATGGCGCAAAATGCTTATGTCAAATGTACAAAACAACACATTATCATTACCATTGAAGTAACTGCCATCAAGTATACTCTGTGTTTGAAGAAACAACATCATCTCTTAAACTTATGATCAGCTAAACTATATTTTTTCTTAAATCCACAACTATGTCTAATATAAAAGGCGTAAGAAAAAACTCTTGAAAGAAACTATGCTTAACTGGGACATTCCTTTAATTGTATAAGTTGGTGTTGGGAAAATCTATTAATAGAATTGCAATATAGAATTGTATTCCTCTCTATTATTCATGTCCTTATTTAGTGAGTGATTTTAGTTTGTTAGCTCTGAAGGTTTCTTTTCACAATTTCTTATTTTCTTTTAACTGATTCTAATTTAAATGTCAAGGAAAGTAGATAAGTATGGTTATAGTTTATCACATCCCTCATTAGAAGTTTATAGATACTGGAAATTCACTCTATCAAATGATTATTTAAGGATGAAAAATCGAAAGGAATAATATGCTAGATGATAAACAAAGAGATGTAAATAAAATGATAATTGAGAAAGAGAATTATGCTAGAATTGTCACAATGGTCATAAACTACCATCGTTATTGGTAGATACCCTACAAGAACAACTGATTCTTTAGAATACCGTCATCCATGTCTAATTTTGCAAAGGAGTTGCAATAGCTAGGGAATACAATATTAATATGTTTATGCACTTAATTTAGCTTCTTCTTTTTCCCCTACTTTTCTTTCAGGAGATAGTAGATGGATTAAGGATTTTTATATTGTAGGTCTCGAGTGTCCAACTTCGGGATGATCTATTATCAATGCTAGTTGCTGGCCATGAGACCATGGCCTCTGTTTTAACATGGACAACATATCATCTGAGCCAGGTATACTGTAATAATCAGTATTCCTGTGTCCAACTTTAGGATGATCTATTAACAATGCTAGTTGTTGGCCATGATACCATGGCCTCTGTTTTAACATCGAAAACATATCATATGAGCCATAGATGATTTAATAATCAGTATTCGTTTATATATATTTTGGGTTATCATTGTTCTGGGACGTCAGTATTCATTACATAGGCCACATATAGAATGCAATTTAACACTGGATAACTTTCATTTGGGTCTTGTTGAGTTAAGTTGAAAATGATATTTCTAGGACAATTGAAATTTCTAGACATAACAAGTACAAATATGCGTTGTTGAAAACATCAACATTTACAAAAAATCACTAAGCGTTTGGACATTGGAAAATTTAGCAAATCATCAAAGATAAGATGAAAAAGAACCATCAAAGATAAGTTTAAAAACACCTTTCATAACTAAGATGTCGCTTGCTAAAAAAATATCGCTTTAACCAATATACTATGTTGTCAAAGAATGCTACATGAAAAAAGACTGGTCTTTGAAATATATTGCAGGCATCAATCTTTTGTCATATACCCGCATGCTGAAGATGCTTCTAAACTGTTGTTGTTTCTTATTGGAAATAATAGGGAAAAGTAGTGATTTTTAGGCTTACCAATACCAACTCATTCATTAACCACAAAAAGAAAGATATTAATTGGGCGCACAATCAAAGCAAATTTCTCTGAATTTAAGCCATAGAGCCATTTTTCAATACCAAGACTCAAATACATACTCTACAAATCTTGTTTTTGGAAGATGAAAGTTGAAATTCTTGTGCTATATTATTGACCTAAAAACCTTACAATATTTCATTGGACTCGCAGAGATGGATTTGTATAGTCAGTCTCAAACAAAGTTATAGGATGACCACTAGTGCTTTCATCGATCATATGCAATTATAGTTTAAAAAGAATAACGATAGCACTCGCTCATGCACATATACTGAGTTGGACATACAAAACACTAGGGGATGGTGCATATCTCGGCGATGGTGCATATACGATCCATGGAATTAGTAGGCACAAGTGAGTAATTCATAACAAAAAGTTTAGGGCTCTCCATAGATTTCTTCATCAAAGTGATTTGTAAACATAATGAATCAAAAATTTCTTCATCAAAGTGCTCTGTAAACATAACGAACCATAAAGTTAAACTGTTTAAATTACATGACCTCGATTGTGGACCCTCACTCCATCTCCATAATATATCATGCAAGCGGCCCACGCCACGTAAAGCTACAACATGCTAATAAATCTATATGGGAAGCAATTCTCTCTCTTGCTTCTAGTATGTGTCAATATAGACTGGTGGATCTTCAGAGAATTTTATGGTGCGATCTTGGCGCCTCTGATTCATAGTAGTAGTAGCCTATGATTTCAAGTATCGTTATATCTCAAAAACTATGATAAAGGTGCTTTGTCGTGACCCGGTTTGGGCAGAAACAGAAGAAAGACATAGGGAAATAACCCTTCACCTTATTCAATGATAGTGATGGCGGGATAAAAATAAGGAAGGTAGTCCTCAAAGCATCCTTTTGACTGAGGGGTTTTTTGGCATTATGATACAAGTGTTGTCCTTGATGGAAACTCACTCATAGGTCAATTCAGTTTTGGTAAAAGGCAACTCACAGTACAACAAGTATATTCAGAGGTTACAGGGCAATGGTACAGAAGAACAGGAAGATGGAACTAAGGTCTACTGATCAAAATAAAGAAGGTAAAGGAAAAATTTGATACACGTTGGTCCACTTAGTTAAAACAACGTATACACGCTATTCCACATAACAAAAAGAGTGTATACGCATACACGCACTACCACAAAAAGAAAAACTCATGCATGATTGGAAAACCTAGGTTTTGGTCTGAGGTATTTGGTCCGTGGTATTGACCCTAGGTATTTGGTCCAAGGTATTTGGTCTGTGGTATTGACCTTAGGTATTTGGTCCAAGGTATTGGTCCTAAGTGGTTTTGGTCCAAGGTATTGACAAAGGGCCTAAAGCTATATAAGGAGGAGAAGATCATAAGGCCAAACGCGAAAGTGTATGGGTTTCTAAGGAATGCTTCTATTTGAAGTATATTTTATGTTGCAGGGGCTATGTTTGTGATTTGATCTAAAATAATTTGTGCACCTTGAATTCAATATTGGATAAGGATCATGAGACCTGAAGTGACTTATTATTGGATGATTTGATTGGGCTAGATTTGACTGTGTACAGCTGTTTTATTCTTTAAATGTTGTGATCTGGGTTTGTCTGAAGTTCAGAAGTGCAACAAAGTTATGAGCTGATATTTGCAGATATGTACGCTGGTTCGTATCTTCAAAGGCGCGTGTACACGCAGGTTATACTCTTCAAAATAGCGTGTACAAAAGAAAATCTTCTTTTTTAGATCTGACTAATCTATCTGATCAAATTCTGTTGTTTTACTGCTATTTGTCAATGAAGTATTCTTAGATCTGAATGTAAAACTGAATGCATAAGAAGGCTGGTATTTGATTGATTGATTGTATAAGTGAGAAGAAGTGATCTCTGCTGCTGCCTGTGTAAAGCTCTGTAAGTTGACATTAGATATTCAGTATATTGTTGGTTGGTATGGACTTGATTCAAAAGTTTATGTTTGCAGTAGTTTTGAAGGTATACACAGGTTCGATTAACAGAAGTAGCGTATACACGCAGTTTTGGTTCAACCAAGTAGCGTATACACTCTAATGCATGGTTCTTGAGGTTACAGCTGGTTCTAAATGATGATGCAGGTTTCTGGGTTCAACAAAGTGTTCTGGTGTCAGTGATCTGATTTTTTAGATTAACTGAATGTTGGTTGATGTAATTTAAGTTTAAATTTTTTTGATGAGTCCAGTATGAAAATTGGATGAAACATAGCCTTTAGATTGTGTTGTTGTGATCCAGTCCGAAAATTCATGAAACATGGTCCTTGGAGGAAGAAAGAAGGTCGTAGCGTTCTGTAGGTTAGCGCCTACGTACTAGTAAACAAATTGGCTTGTACAAGAGCTAGGGTTTGCAGCTCCCTTTCCAATAGAAGCTGGAAAACGAGAGAAGGTTGTAGCCTTCTGCAGGTGGGTGCCTGCGTACTGGTATGAGTCTGCACCAGTACAAGATTGTAAACAGATTTTCTTATTATTAAAAGAAGACAAAGATGACAAGAACAGGTGGTTTTCACCCACATTGGGTTTCCACCTTAAATGTCGGTGTTCATGTGTGTTGCTTATGTGTGATGCTTTATTATGCTTTTATTGCATTGTCTAATAAGTTAATGATGTACTAGTTTAAGATCAACACATGATAAATTGTCTAAATCACAAGTTCTTTGGATATACGCTGGTTTATCTAATCACAGTTGCGTGTACACGCTAGTTCACTTTACCAAAGTAGTGTATATAAATCTGTTTGGGAAATAAGATTATTGATCTGATAATACTGATTCACCCCCCTCTTAGTATTATTTTCAACAATTGGTATCAGAGTAGGTCCTTTAGAAGAAGCTTGATCTCTTGAAGGAATATATTTTAAGGTGAATAATCACGAAGGCATGGGATCCATTAAACCACCAATATTCAATGGGAGCAACTTATTATATTGGAAAATAAGAACCAGAGCCTATCTACAATCGCTTGGAACTGATGTTTGGGAAATTGTGGAAGGAGAATATCAATTTCCAGCAGCAATTCCTACAGACTCTGCAGGTAAGAAGTTATACGAAACTAATGCCAAAGTTGTCAATACATTAGTGGGAAGTCTGTCAGAATTAGAATTTGTCAAGGTCATGTAACTCAAGACATCCAAAGAAATATGGGACAAAATCATTTAGAGCTACGAAGGAGACTCTCAGGTAAAACGTGCTAAGCTTCAAACTCTTAGAATTTAGTATGAAACTCTTAAGATGCATAATGATGAGAGTGTAGCCAGTTACTTTTTACGTATAGATGAGATTGTTAATTGTATGAAGAATCTGGGTGAAGAAATAAAGGAAGTTACTTTAATTGAGAAAATTTTTAGATCTTTGTCTTCTAAATTTGAATCAAAAGTGTCTGCCATAGAAGAAAAACAGGATCTTCAAACTATCACTGTGACTCAACTTCATGGAATCCTAACTACCTTTGAAATGAGAAAAGGAGGTCCATCAGATATGAGAGAAGCCACATTTAAAGCATCAGCAAAGGGAAAATAAAAGGAAGATAACAATGAATCAGGACACATTTCTGAAGAAGAAGATGAGGTAAATTTTTTTCAAGAAGCTTCAACGGGGTTCTGGAAGGTTCAGAGGTAAGCTACCTTTCAAATGCTTTTCTTGTGGTGGAGTCGATCATTATGCTGCTAAATGTCCTCATAAAGATAAATATGAAAAAGGGAAGGAATATGCAAAAGGCAATAGGAAATAGGTTGTGAATAGAAGGAGTTACTATACGCATGAAGATAGTGATGGTTTATCTAATAGTGATGAAGATGAACTGAACAAGATTATAGACTTCTCATGGCCTATGACAATGATGATTTTTTGGATGCATTAGTAGAGGAAGACTTTCATGAATAAATCACTAAAAGCAAAATTTGTTTAGAAGAAAAGTGTATGATCATAGATACTTTGACGCACCAACTTGCTGAAAGAGAAAAACACAATAAAAATCTAGAATGTGAAATTGTGGGTCTAAGAAAAGATATTGAGAAGAAAAAATCTCTTAATCTTAGATTTGCTAAAGGATCAGAAACTTTAAATGAAATGATCAAAGTTCAACATTCTCCTCTGATAAAGATAGGTCTTGGATATATTGAAGAATCATCTCAATCACAGAACCCGTCAACCTCTACTAGAAGCTATCTTGATGCAGCAAAGACCAGTGAATAGTATGTCAATCGTCGACAAAGGCCTAAAACCCATTATCAGGTAAATCATACTCAATTTACTCCGAGGATGAATATCAATAGAAGCCGCAACCAACAGGTAAACAATGTCAAAAGATTCGATGGTCGCAAAAACTTCTTTAATGGGCAATGTTTTTCATGTCATAACATTGGGAACAAGGCTTCTCAATGCGTTGCTTACAAAACCATCATGACTAGAGAAGCACAAAATCATAGGAGTATAAAAGGAATCAAGAAAAGTTCCTATAATAACTTTCTCCTCTTGAAAATGAAATAGAATGCTCTATTTGTAACAACTTTGGTCATGAAGAATCTGAATGCAGGAGAAGGAATCTCAATAAGAAAGATGTGGTATAGCCTTTTATGCAAAAGGACAAGAAAATTAGTGGTACATCGACAATGGATGTTCCAAACACATGGCAGGTGATAAAGAGTAACTTCACTCATATAATGCTTTAGAAAAAGAAAAGAATGTCTCATTTGGAAATGACACTCCAGCTGTTATTAAAGGTAAAGGTTCTGTTTTTTTGAAAGAAAAGGTTAAAGATGGAAATGTTATGTATGTAGATGGTTTGAATCATAATCTGTTGAGTGTCAGTCAAATATGTGATCAAGGAAATGAAGTGGTGTTTCGATCAAACAGATGTGTTGTTCGTGAGCTTGATACAGGAAAGACCGTGATCAAAGGCACAAGAACTCCAAACAACTTATACATAATCAAAGGAGGACAAAAACAATGTTATCTAAGAAAAATAGATGAAAACTACTTGTGGCATAGAAGATTGGGACATCTAAGCTTTTCTCAAATAAGAAAAGCATGCAGGCTCAAGGTAGTTCATGATCTTCTAGATATCAACATCCCAGAAAATACCATATGAAAACCATGTCAAATTGGTAAGCAAACTAGAGTTCACTTCATTGAAAAGGAAGGGTCAGCAAGTAAGCCTCTTGAACTTATCCATACTGATTTATGTGGACCAACAAGGAAAAAGTCACCTCGTGGAGAAGAATACTTTATTTTGTTTATTGATGATTTTTCCAGAATGTGTTGGATAGGTCTTCTAAAGAATAAAGATGAAGCATTTGAAAAGTTTAAAGCCTTCAAAGCTTTGGTTGAAAATGAATCAGATCGAAAAATCAAATGTCTTAGATCTGATCGAGGGGGAGAATTCATATCAAATGAATTCTTTGAATTTTGTGAGCAACATGGAATAAAAAGGCAATTCTCCACCGCAAGAACTCCTCAAAAAAATGGTGTAGTAGAAAGGATGAATAGAACAGTTCAACAAATGGGTCGAGCTATGCTAGATGAATCTAGAACTCCTGCAACCTTCAGGGGTGAAGCTGCATTTGATTCCATGACTATTCTCAACAAAGAAAATGTTCGGGTAAATAGCACTCAAACTCCACAGGAACTTTGGTATGGTAAGCCTCCTACTGTAAAATACTTTAAAGTTTTTGGAAGAAAATGTTTTATCAAAAGGACTGATGAAAAACTTGGTAAATTCGAACCGAGAGTAGACGAAGGTATTCTTCTTGGTTATTCTTCCAGAAGTAAAGGATACACATGTTATAATAAAAGACTTCAGAAAATTGTTGAAAGCATTGATTTTGTAGTTGATGAAGCATGCAGAAATCCAGAACAGATGAAATCAACCGAGAAATATGACAATGAAAAAGATGGGGATTGCTTTCCCACATCAAATCAAAATGATATTGAAGAAGAAACCAATGAAGCACCAGAAGAAGATAAAACAGATAGGGAAAAGACTCCATCCAGGTATGTTCAGAAGAACCATCCAGAATCTCAAATTCTAGGAGAAAAAGGGTTTGGAGTACAGACAAGAAGAACTCTTACAGGAACCTCAAGTTATCTATTACTATGCTCCACAAAACCTCAGAATGTAAATGAAGCCTGCAAAGATGAATGTTGGGTCAAGGCCATGGATGAAGAATTAGATCAAGTTGAAAATAATGATACTTGGGAGTTAGTTCCTAGACCTAATGATAAAATATTATAGGAACAAAATGGACATTTAAGAATAAACTAAATGAAAATGGAGAAGTTATTAGAAACAAGGCAAGAATTGTTTGCAAAGGGTATGCCCAACATGAAGGTATAGAATTTGAAGAAATTTTTGCACCTGTTGCTAGACTTGAAGCCATAAGGATGTTTCTTACTCTTTCTAGTTTTTGAAAATACAACGTATATCAAATGGATCTAAAATCAACCTTTCTTAATGGAGATTTATAAGAAGAAGTTTATATTGAATAGCCAGAAGGATTCATTCTTGGAAATGATGCAAAACTTGTATGCAGACTCAAAAAGACTCTCTATGGTTTGAAACAGGCTCCAAGGGCTTGGTATTACTGCCTTGACAAATATCTACAACAACAAGGCTTTACAAAAAGTTCTGCAGATAGAAATTTATACACAAAGATTGAAAATGATGAATTGCTAATTATTTTTGTTTATGTTGATGATATCATTTTTGGTAGCAATGAAGAATCCATGAGTCAAAATTTTGCTTAAGTAAGGCAACAAGAATTTGAATGTCATTACTTGTTGAACTTAATTATTTTGTTGGTCTAAAAGTTCAGCAAACAAAAGATGGTAACTTTATCTCACAAACCAAATATCTCAAGCAGATCTTGAAAAAGTACGGAATGGAAGATTCTAAACCAGTATGTACTCCAATGGTAACAGGATGCAGTCTCAACTCTAATGATGAATCACCAGTAGTAAACCAACCAACTTACAAATATATGATTGGAAGTCTGCTTTATCTAACAGGTACCAGACCTGACATCATGCATGTAGTAGGAATTGTTGGAAGGTTCCAAGCAAATCCAAAGGAATCACATCTCCAGGTAGTCAAAAGAATTTTCAAATATCTTTAAGGAACTCAGGACTTTGGACTATGGTATCCTAAAGATACAAACCTTACTCTTCATGCATATATAGATGCTGATTGGGTAGGAAGTGTTGATGATCAAAAGAGCACCAGTGGTGGTGCATTCTATATGGGTTCCTGGTTAGTATCTTGGTTCACCAAGAAACAATTGCGATTGCTTTATCTATAGTTGAAGTAGAATATGTGGCTGTTGTATCTTGCTGCACACAACTACTTTGGATGATGCAAACTTTGCAATACGTTCATATCACATATACTCCACCCATCTCCATTCTATGTGATAATACAAGTGCCATCAGTATTTCAAAAAATCCAGTCATGCACTCCAAGACAAGCACATACCCATCAAGTACCATTTTCTACGAGAACAAATGCTTGAACAAAAGGTAAAATTGGAGTATGTTCCCTCCAAAGAACAAGTTTCTGATATATTCACTAAACCACTGCCCAAAGAAAATTTGAATATCTCAGACAAAAGCTGGGAGTAGTTGTTGCATCATCTTGCTGTTAAATCTAGTTTTTCAGAGGAAGGTTATTATACGCGGGTTTCATGAAGTATAGTTGTGTATACATGTGGGTTTCTGTGGCTGAAGAAGCATATATGTTTTTCTGACAGGAAAAATAGTGGGTTAGACTCTGATATGAGTGCTCTGTCTGATGTTGATGATTACAGTCTAACGATATGCTTTGTTCATTAATTTTTATCTAACTGATAAAGATGCCTTGATTAATGACTTGTTAACAATGCACATGTAGCACAGGTTCAAGGGGAGCATTAGCCTTCACACACATTCTGCATTGTTGGCATTATGGTTGCTGAGTCCAACTATGGCTTCAGATATTTATACCATTTGTTGCTTAAGTCATGTAAAAGTCTAGGGTGTGATATGACTTCTCATACATTTGAATGAGTCCTATTGGACAAATGATGTAATTTGTATCCCCACTTTGCATGGGATGGATGATGTAATATTTATTGTATTTCTATCATGTATAAACAATTGGTATATCCCCACTTGATTGGGAGATTGATGTATGTATGAGTCATTGGTGATAGGAAGGTAAAACTCACATAGTTGACTTATAGAGTCATGTTATTCTTTTGGAAAATATTTTTGCAGACTCTGAATGTGCTCAGGGGGAGCATGGACGGTTAGTGCATCACAACATGTACAATGATATCAGAACATGCACAAAGAGGGATTTTAATAAGAGAATTCCGCATGTGCATAGGGGGAGCATGATCATATTTAGCTGTTCAGATATGAATAACATCCTGGTTTTCCCTTTGCCCTTGATGTCAAAGGGGGAGAGAATTTTGGTGTTGCTTGTTATCTCTAACAGTTTCTACAGCTTGCAGAAATCAACACCATCATGGTTGCCATCAAGTCAAAAGGGGAGATTGTTGGCATTATGATACAAGTGTTGTCCTTTATGGAAACTCACTCACAGGTCAATTCAGTTTTGGTAAAAGGCAACTCATAGTACAACAGGTATATTCAGAGGTTACAGGCCAATGGTACAGAAGAACAAGAAGATGGAACTAAGGTATACTGGTTAGAATAAAGAAGGTAAAGGAAAAAGCTGATACACGCTGGTCCACTTAGTCAAAATAGCGTATACACGTTGTTCCACATAACAAAAAGAGCGTATACGTATACACGCACTCCCATAGAAAGAAAAGCACGTACATGATTGGAAAACCTAGGTTTTGGTCCGAGGTATTTGGTTCGTGGTATTGACCCTAGGTATTTGGTCCGTGGTATTGGACCTAGGTATTTGGTCCAAGTTATTGGTCCTAAGTGGTTTTGGTCCAAGGTATTGACAAAGGACCTAAAGCTATATAAGGAGGAGAAGATCATAAGGCCAAGTGTGCATGTGTTTGGGTTTCTAAGGAATACTTCTATTTGAAGTATATTTTATGTTGCAGGGGCTATATTTGTGATTTGATCTAAAATACTTTGTGCACCTTGAATTCAATGTCGGATCAGGATCATGAGACCTAAAGTGACTTATTATTGGATGATCTGATTAGGCTAGATCTAACTATGTACACCTGTTTTATCCTTTAAATGTCGTGATCTGGGTTTGTCTGAAGTTCCGAAGTGCAACAAAGTTATGAGATGATATTTGCAGATATGTACGCTGGTTCGTATCTTCAAAGGCGCGTGTACACGCAGGTTATACTCTTCAAAATAGCGTGTACAAAAGAAAATCTTCTTTTTCAGATCTGACTGATCTATCTGATCAAATTCTGTTGTTTTACTGTTGTTTGTCAATGAAGTATTCTTAGTTCTGAATGTAAAACTGAATGCATAAGGAGGGTGGTATTTGATTGATTGATTGTATAAGTGAGAAGAAGTGATCTTTGTCGCTGCTTGTGTAAAGCTCTGTAAGTTGACAGTAGATATTTAGTATATTGCTGGTTGGTACAAACTTGATTCAAAAGTTTATGTTTGCAGTAATTTTGAAGGTATACGCAGGTTTGATTAACGGAAGTAGTGTATACACGTAGTTTTGGTTCATCCAAGTAGCGTATACACTCTGATGCATGGTTTTTGAGGTTACAACTGGTTCTGAATGATGATGTAGGTTTCTAGGTTCAACACAGTGTTCTGGTGTCAGTGATCTGATTGTTCAGATTAACTGAATGTTGGTTGATGTAGTTTAAGTTTAAAAGTTTTTGATGGGTCCAGTATGAAAATTGGATGAAACATGGCCTTTAGATTGTGGTGTTGTGATCCAGGAGTATCCAGTTTGAAAATTCATGAAACGTGGTCCCTGGAGGAAGAAAGAAGGTCGTAGCCTTCTGTAGGTCGACGCCTATGTACTAGTAAACAAATTGGCTTGTACAAGAGCTAGGGGGTTGCAGCTCCCTTTCCAGTAGAAGCTGGAAAATGAGAGAAGGTTGTAGCCTTCTGCAGGTGGGTGCCTGTGTACTGGTATGAGTCTGCACCAATACAACATTGTAAACATATTTTCTTATTATTAAAGAAGATAGAGACTATAGCAGCAGGTAGTTTTCACCCACATTGGGTTTCCACCTTAAATCCTTGTGTTCATGTGTGATTCTTTATTATGCTTTTACTGCACTGTCTAATAAGTTACTGATGTACTGGTTTAAGATCAACACATGATAAATTGTCTAAATCAAAATCTCTATGGATATACACTGGTTTTTATAATCATAGTTACGTGTACACGCTAGTTCACTTCACTGAAGTAGCGTATATAAATCTGTTTGGGAAATAAAATTATTGATCTGATAATACTGATTCAGCCCCCTCTTAGTATTATTTTTAATAGGGTTGGGTGGATAGTTAAGGGGTTGGGCCAAGCTAACCCACTTTGCAACAGAGCTTTACAGGTGGAGAAAAGTGAAAGGATTAATGAAATCTTTGCTGAGTTGAAACATTTATGTAAGAAACGATTTGAGATTGATAAAAAAATTGAGGAGACACAAAAATAGAGGGGATTAACTCAAAATTTCTACGTACCTACTTAGTATTCACACTACCACACCTTTTTGCAAAGCTCTTCAACCCTCATCAACCCTTGGTGCAAATCTCATCAACCAATAGTCATGTCTTTCAGGGGTTCAGTCCTTCCTCAAGCACTCACATAAGTAGTGACACAAAGTTCACCATATGAATTGCTATAAGGTCATTGTACTCATCATAGCTATCTCAAATAATGAACCCAATTACAATTGTTGTTCGAGAAGTAATTTCACTATAAGAACTAATTAATCAAGTGGTTTAAGCTGCATTAGTGGTAGAGGCATTTGTTGAAGATTCAAAGCAATATAAACACCTCGTGCCTGTAGAAGTAGGGGCGACTCAAGAACATAGCCTGCTTCATACCCAATTCCAAAAGTTCAATGGACACATAAACAAAGGTAAGATAGTGCGGGTAGGAATTCAACTCAGTAATGTCCATCTTACACATTAGGAATCTATAAATCTTTTGGAGATGACCTCTTCCTCCATTCTAAAATTTATCCATGTAGGCATAAAGCTAATTTTTTCTACATCGAATAGGTCCTTCCAAAAGTAAGAATGGAAAAGACTACTACTAGATTAATTCTTTCATGCCTGGGACTGCTACAACATTATACACACAGGTGAGTTACATCCACTAGCCATGAGATATAACCTAGTTAATCTGCTAACAGTTCACCTTCTTATGAACAATAATAATAGCTCAATCAGTCTGCTAATTCTTTTCCAATACTTCTTATTCGAGGTGTTTTTAACAGGAATTATCATGGCCTCCAACAACCAACTCAGAGCATAGGAGTTGTCCTTGCTTCCAGAGAGAAAAATTTCAGCCCCACAGATTGACTAGCTGCAGGTTATAGCTATATTATAAAGAAAGTAGGTTATAAACAATAAATTTTTTTGTAGGTAAGACCTAAGTGGGAAACCTAACCAAAAAAACTCGCTAGACCGCCTCCACATTACTTCTTAATGCTCCCCAATTTGAAGCTATAATCGAGTGAATGAAAAGGAAACGCTTAAATGCAGAAACCAAGCAAGCGAAGCTATCAAACTGGAATAAATTATGCTAGCTTCCCTTCTGTATAGTTTGCAACATAAGATTGTATTTGAGTTTTTTTAACATGCCCATCTCAGTTATACCAAAAAAACAAGCTACACGTGGAAGACTGTCTGTCGAGAAGTCTCCAACATGTGGCATCAATAGCATCTAGCACCAGTGCTAACAAAAACATTAGATATAAAAAACAGTGATAAAAAAAACATTGGATATAAAAAATCTTTGTGCAAGTGAATATAACCTGGACTTTGGATAAAATATAACTTGTCACACAACATTCTTGGACTTTGGATAAAATATAACTTGTCACAAAATTCTTATATTGGGATAAGAGAAGGCTACAATAAGAGGTCAATTTTTTCTCAGCTGAAGGCTGCAATAAGAGGTCGATTTTTTCTCAGCCGAAGGCTACAATAAGAGGTCAATTTTTTCTTAGCTGAAAAATTTCGTTAAAATTTTTATGGATGAAAATTGCCACTATACAACTTTGATTAAACAGTGATAATGGTGATAAGGCTGATTTTTCTGAGCCGAAAATTTTTGTTAAAATTTAGATGGATGAAAATTGCCACTATAAAACTTTGATTAAATGGTGATAAGGCAAAAAAAAAATTAGTCAACTAATAAATTAATTGAGAATAAAAAATCTACCCATCGCTATAGTCCTGCTACCAATCACTATAGTCCTACCTTCATCACAACAGAGACTAATAATAATGTTTGATTGAAGCATAATAATCTCTGAACTTGGAAATATAATATTTGGGATTATCTATTAAAGTATTATGGTCATTCAATCCTAGATTGAGGGTTTTTCAATTATATAATTTAACTTTTTTATAGAGAAATAATTCAATTTTTATGATGACTCTTTATTTAATGGTAAGTTTGACTCTTTTTCCAGGCCTTGGTAAACTAACTTCAACCCTTAGATTTAAAAACTCAATTGGGTTCCTACCTAGGTGAGAATGTATAGCTTATGAATATAATATTAATATTCCAACTCTGTCATTGCCATAAAGATTGGTCTCAATAAGTTTTAGCTTTTGGTAGTTGAATAAGTGGATGTTTTTGGCTTTTATCAGTTCTTAAATCTACATCGTTATTACTAGAATAGGAAGGTTTCTTTCGATATAGAATTTTTTAATATAGTATTCATAACTCAACTAAAGGTTGAAATAAATGTTGTATCATTTTTATTATAAACATTTATTTGATTACATATTTTCTAAAAATAAATATTTAAATTGTTTATGATATAATAAAACATATATCTTGCAATCTCATTTAGTAGAAGGTTTCTAACTTGAAACTTTTATTAAATTTAAACAAATCCATAAAATAGTTTTGACAAAAAAAAATTGAATTTTAATTAAAGATTATCCATATTTCTTATAGGAAAAAAATAATATGATAAAATTGTATTAAATGTCGAAGGATCTAAATTTATCCTAAATCTCTCCTCCTACAAGTGAAAGAAATAACTTTTAAGAGAAATATGTTCCCTCCCATGAAGGATGTGATTGAGGGTTGGGAAATCCTCAAGTTGCTCGAGAATGTTCCTCTCCCCACACTGAGTTAGCTAGGTTATTAATGAAAATAGTGTGTAGAGAATTAGTTAAGTTAAATTGTTATAGTTATTTGGATTTATGAGAGTTAAATGTTGGAAATGTTGGCATTGATGTCAAATTGTTATGGGTTATGTTTTTTTTTTTTTTCACAAAAATGAGTACTAATTCTATTAAATTCGCGCCTGGTCGTGGCAAATATTCGGGAAATGTTGACGGTTATGGACCTACCAACATTGAGGGGATCTCCCCAATAGGAAGTCCCAATTAAACCTCACACTTTTTGGTGTAGGAGTCTCATCTAGAATATGACTTGGTGCTGATGTAGTGGGTTTTAATGATGTGTCTTGGTTGCAATAATGCATAGAGTGATGTATGGTGACTTTGGTGGGAACAAGTGTATGACTCTGCGGAAAATCAAGTGCAATGCATGGAGGTTCTAACACATGAGGGGAAAATGAGTGAGTCCCTTAGAAGCATGTAATAGTATGTAGCTTGGAAGGAACACATGAGCATAAAGACATCACAATCTAATCTGCGAAATAGTTCAAAAGTTAACAGTGATGGAATTATACAACAACACTTATTCAACAAGATTCGCACCAATGCAAATGAAATAGTTCATAAGCATAAGTGTAAGTTAAATAACACATTGCAAACATAACAAGAATAATCCTACTATATTCAAAAAATATGCATGAAAACGTGTCGACTCTGAGCTTTTATTAAGTGAAAGTTCTAATCATACATATACCATTGACGAACCACTAGCCCCAATAGTGGAACATGAAGTCAACACATGCTCCTCCAAAGAAAGATACTCCCTCTATGCTATGGAGAAGCCAAGGCTCTCATAAATTCATAAGCTCATGATTCTAAGCCTAATCCTACCAAAATCTTGGCTCCAAAAATACCTTTACATGAGTTATGAGGGTCTATTTATAACAAAATGGGTGACTATTCACTTCCCCTTATGACTCTTGAACTTCCCTTATGAATCTTCAACTTCTTTATAAAATGACTCATTACATTCATTACATCATGACTCTCCACATTCCAATATTGACACTTGGAATTCCACTTACAAATTAATTACAAAAGAATATTATAATACATTCGTACCCATATAAGACAAAATTGGGTAGAGTCAACTAGACAACCTAACATGACAAAAAAATTGAGCTTGAGTTTGGGGAAACTCCAGCTCAACAACTTCCACTTGATGTTTCTCGGTTACATAACAATGCCACGCTTTGTACTGCGTGATGATATCCCTAAACTGTGAAATGGTGTTAGGATGGAAGTAGACTCTAGCCTCCATGGCATCCGGGTACACTAACTTGGAATTGGTTTGTGTTTCCTTCTTGAGCAGAAGCAACATTTGTTGATTTGGATAGGGCCACCAATGTACTTGTGCATATTATTTTTGTTTACTTCAAGATATTCCTTGATGGTTACCTATCTCAATTGTTCCAAGTATTCTTCAATCTCCTTCCTGACCTGATTCTTGTGCTTGATCTCTGTGAGTGAGTCAACTGATGGGATCCCGTGTGATTTCACCAAGAAGTCTAGGCTGTTGTACAATCGTGCATATGAGGCCTGAGTGTTGGAAATGAATGAGGCAAGTTGTTTGTTATTTTGGATGAGCATCCAAACCTTTTCTTTCTCCAACTCTACCTCTTGCCTTGTCTTCTTTCCCAATTCAAGCGGTGCCCCTTTGTATTGCATTGACCATTCATGCACAAAAATGATGGCTGATTACACAACCTTGAGAGTTTTGACATAATCTTTACATTTTTGATGCAACCCATGTAAGTGGACAACTTCCTTATGCATGGTAATAACCTCCTCATAAAGACTCTGCATGGTCTCTCCTAGTGTCAATACTTCACCAAGTATCACTGCCTTCAGTTCTTCCAGATAGACCTATGTGGGAGCTGCATTCTATAACTTTGTTCAAAGCTATTCAACCTCTTGCCTGGAAGCATGCAAGTTCTTTTCCAATTGTTTGTTCTCAGCCATCAAATAGTCGGTATTTAACTTTGAAGCACCTGCGAAGGCCAAGTTGGCTGCGATAATGGCAACTGAATTTCTTCTGGTGTGTGTCACGATCACCCTCTTTCTAATAAATGCAGGAGATGTGAGGTCGTATGGAAAATTATTCTTACTTTCTTGTACAATCCTTTTCTGAAGCTCGTCATAAGTCAGATTGTATGTGTCCATAACCAGACCCTCATCAAGAGGAACAATTTCCTCTTCCTTGCTTGGAGCTTGCTCTGCCAAGGATGGGGAGACTGAATGGTGACCTACTCTATATTTGGCATCATGTCAACATATTGGTTTTGTGACTCCATTTCCTCCTCCATTTCATGGATTTCGATCAAATCCTCAATCTCTTGAGCGAGCTCTTTATCCTTCTTCTATTTTCTTTCCTCTTCCAAATGCTGATTCTATTCTTATTCTTCAACTTGTCTTTGCGTTGTTTCTTCTACTATTAATTTTCGTCTTTCCTCTTTTTGCTTCTACCTTTCTTCCTCCAATCTCATTTGCTCTCATTTTCTCTCTTCTTCTATTCTTCTTCCTGCACCCTCTATTTCCTCTTCTTATCCATTTCTATAGCCACTCTGATAATGACTAGATATGATTTCATCTTGCAACTTCGTTCTCCCCCTGGGCTATGCACAAGCTTCCTCTTTCCCTTCTTGCGCACTGGGTTGCACTCTTATGCTGGTGTTGCCTCTGGAGTGACTTCCTACTCTGGAGAAACCTGTGAAGTTCCTGTAAAACTGACCAGCTCACGAGACTTGGAGGTATTGTAACAATTATTCCATGGTTCCTCCTTTGGCCAATGAAAGGTCCCGCTTAGCCACTGGAAATGGATCCTCGCATAGTGGTCTTTGCAGACATTTCAGGGATCGTACGGATTGTACTCCAGGGTACCCTATGAAAACTTTTCTATCACCTTTCATTCAATATCCATGACTTTCAAATTCTTGATCTCGTATAATATGATTTGCATAGAAAGAGTTGGCCAAGGTGATTTCTTCTTCCTGCGTAAAGTTGTTGACAACCCGGCAAAGAGATGATACACAACCTATTGCATGACCAAATAATCGGTGGCATAACTGGGTAAAAAATGCAGAGACTTATGTCTACCGAATAGCCTGAGGAAAGTGCCATCAAGTGAGGCAAACCAATCCACTATCTCTGAAACTACTTCCATTGCCCCACGTGACATGCAAGGTGGCTCTTCCTCAAAGATCAACTTGTAAAATGGAATGAGGAAGTGGTCAGTTAGCTTCTCCATTACTCCTTTGTGGCTGCACTCTAAAAGCAACTTGCAATAAACATACACAACAGGCTCCCGTGGTGTCCAAGTCCAATTCATGCTAGGGAATGAATTGTGTGCGCAGATTGCATCCAGTAGATATGCAGACATGTAAAATATGGCTTGCTCACCCTTGGGGGGAATAAGGTCATTAGATACATGGATCCGCAATTGTTGAGCCAATAAATTTGGCGAGTTGAATGGTTTACCTTCATTCACAATCTGGTTCAGTAAGAAATCCCACCCTTCAGGAAAGGTCTCGCTACTCTGCTGGCCGTAGATTCTGCAACATAGGATTATAAAAAACTGATAGGCCCTCCTAAGATATTTTGTCTTATATGTGTTGGTGGGTGTCTAAACAAAATTTGTTGGATCTTTAACCCAAGCTTTAACAATATCCTTGGTGCTCAAGTAGATGTTTTTCGCATAGAAGTACGAGTCCATAAGTGATTTTGGCTCAAGAAAATGGTACATGAGATGATAGTCTGCTGCCAGAAAAGAAGCAAGCCTCTGTATGCTGGTACTGGTAAGATTCATAGCCTTTGGATATGTGTGATAAAATATCCAGCTAATAACATTTGTACATGGGAATGCTGGGTACCTGCATGCAACCCCCAAGTTCTAGACATTGACATACACCTGCCAATCTTCCAGACCTGCTTTGAAGGTTCTTCCTGATAAAATTTCATTCACCTTCTGCCATGTGAGATCCGATTCCTTTTCTATAAACAATTGAGTGTTTGAGTAATCTAGAAAGTAAACTGGCATACTCTCAACTGCCTCCCTGGTACTGCTCTCTATGGTATCTTTTGAATTAGTTCTCTTTGGTGCCATGATAACAATGACTAATGAAAAGAAGTGCTCAACACCTACAATACATGTGGGAGGAAAGAGCACTCATGGTGGACATAAAGTAGCTTCTGCAAATCAACTTACAAAGCAAGATCAAGTAAGAGCCACATGGGCTAATGAGGAAAATTTCACAATTTATGAGGTGAGGGAGGGAGACTAGCTGAGGGAACTGTGCATTGCACAGTCTCAATAACCAATGGTGAAGCTTGAGGCTAGAGACTACGCAATATGCAGTTCTGCTTCGGCAGATTGAGGTGGAGACTCCACATTGCGTAGTCTTAATGGCCAAGGTGAGGGCTTGAGCCCTGGAATTTCACGATCCGTACTTGGGTTAGCCTAGTACTATGCATTGCATAGTATCAGAGGCCAAGCTAAGAGCTTGAGCCTCAAACTTGTGCAATGCCCAACTAGACAAGGTGATGCATGGCCAAGGGATGAGCAGATATACTCAATAAGAGTGTGGGAAACAAGTAGATCTGAGTTCTAATGCATGTTAAGTTGCAAATCTCACTAAATATGGATAGATCGGTGCAAAGAAAGTGTGAAAGATCAACATGCGAAAGGAAAACCAATCATGCATGGAGAGTCACCACAACGACGACCACTAATTAGAAAAAAACAAGAAAACTAATGTGACACTTGTAAAAGGCGAACGATGGAATGAAGCAACACTTGTAAAAGCTAATATACATTAAAACACCAACAACCATGAAAATAAACAATAAAAACAACACTCACAGAAGCTAAACGACAAAAAGCGACAGAAAAGCGACAAAAGACGACAAAAGCAAAACTCACTCGGAAAAGCGCCACAAACTCCACCAAAGGCTCCTTGATCTCCTTGGGAATGCTATATCTCCCAGATCAAATGTACAAATGAGATCTAGGGGCATCTATTAAATATAACTAGACCGATTAGGGTTTATGGCACGCATGTCTAAAATCAAGGAAAAGGTGACACTTGGCAAAAAGTTCCAAAAATAGTAAGCGTGCCACCTTTGGGAAACTAATTAGTGAATCCCTATTTTCTAGGGATGCTTTTTGATCTTTTCCTTTTTTTGTTTTTTCTTTTTCGAGAAAATTGCATGCACATTTCCAAGAAGGATTGCGCAATTCCCAAAGAACGAGAAATTTCTTGACTCAGTGCATTGCACAATTTTTGAGCTCAAGGGATGCTTTGCACGGTTTCCATCATTAAGGCTAGGCTGCCATCCAGAATTGCCCAGTTTTCATGCTCAAGGCTGGACTGCCAAGAAGAATTGCGTAGTTTCTGGAGGCAAGACCGCTTGCCTTCCAATATTGCACAATTTCTGGAGGCAAGCCCAACAATGCTTCAAGGTCAAGTTAGAAGTTAGCTTGTGTTAGAAATATATAAAGCCAAGATTAGTACATCACAAACAAAGCATGAAAATATAAGTATTTATCATAACATGAATACTTGATGACAATAAACTATAAACTCAAGTGGACACAAGGAATGCTCCAAAATCAAAGCATGGGCAAAATTTTGGAGGGTAGTTGTAGCAGCTACAACACTTGGCGACACACTGGTAGAACTCCATCTCTCTGTATAGATCTTAGCTCATGCAAAACAAGTCTAACTCTTTAGGAAATGTTGTTCACTTCATTGATTACCATAACTTCTTTACTTAGCTCGCGTTAAATATATAGTCCCTACCATTCTCTTTATCGATGAAAAAATTATCCAAGCCAAGTCGAACTAAGTTGTTTCAATTGGGATGAGGGGTATATAGATATACAAGTGAAAATAATTGTCAGTCTTAGTTTTCATCTCTAGTATTCCTCTGCTACCAGCAATCCTAAAAAATACCTCAACAGAGTCACTTTAGGGACACAAACATTGCAATGTTCCTAGTGAGCTTGGACAATACCCCGACGGAGTTGCTTGCTTCACCTCTTTGTGCAAGAAACCTTTCTATTCTTTCACATTTTATTATATTTTTTCAATTTATTCAAAGAAATGTGTATAAGAACTTATTGATTTAATGAGGTAGAAGAGGGATCTCGACTTATTGAGAGTAGAAGAGGTTGTCCCTTCAGAGAAGGATATTTATATACCTTTGAAAAGCTTGTTTAAGTTTCCTCCCCTCCTTACTCTACTGTACTTATTTGACAATGAACCAAAATAAAATACTGATTAGAGTAGGTGGTGCTAGTTGTAGATTCAAGCATCGTGATTCCACTATGGTTTTCTTTGAGAAAGAATGTATTTTCCATCAGGGTATAATTGACTAAAAGATGCAATATTCATGCAAAGAGAGCGAATAAACAAATCACCAAGCATTGACAGTAGCAAAACTTCCTCTTAAACTTCACCATTTTTGGTTCAGAAACCAATCATGGTCTCATGTGGAAGCTATCCTACCAATGGAACGGAAAGAAAAAAGTGGGGTGAAAAAAAGAAAAACCTACCCCTACTCCTACACTAACCGAGAATAGCCCAAACCTACGTAAAATAAAACTTCTAGTGTAACCACTGGTGCATCGGCTGGCCTATATAGGTGAGGGAATGGATGATCCAAGATCTTTTACTTATAGATGCATCAAAATTACATATAATAGAGCTAATTTAGCCATGGAACTTAAAAGAATGTGAATGATGCAAAAATAAACAGAAGAACACAAAAACCATGACACAATGATTTGATTAGAGAGTTCGTCCAATTTGGACTATGTCTCCGGGCCTTTCTCAATAGTGTGGAGGCTTTCATTCAATTAGTGGCATAAAAGAGAGAAAATTACAAGCAACAAGAAATTACAACCCTTATACCTCCAAGCTGAAATATGGGCAGAGAATGGAGAGCCCAGCTTCAAAAACAGATAGTACCACTAAACTCTTGGCGAAAAATAGTACAAAAACGCTTATCTAAACATCCAATTTGGATAATCGAGCATTCTGCAACCTCTCGAAACCTCCTTGCTGGTCAACGCGAGGTCTAGCCTATTGCCAGGGTTAGGGTCTTCGTTGTGCGTGTGCTTCGGAACTATTCCACTAGCTCCCTTTGCCCTTCCTGAGACAAAAAATCATATATATATATATATATATATATATATATATATATATATATATATATATATATATATATATATATATATATATATATATATATATATATATATATAGCATGGCGACATCCCTTAAAACTCGGGTAGTTTTTAACATAATAACTAAGTTAAACAGTTGGGATCGGGCCGGAAGGATATATGGCAACAACCTTACAATAATGGTGAAAATCTTGTTCAAACATAGCAAACCCATTCAAATGCGCATAAGGCTCAGTGACATGTCTATCAGCGCTTTCAAATATCGATGGACAGTCCAAAGCCAATACAACAGGCACTTCTGTGATACATGGACCCCCTAGACTTATAAGACACAACATATAACATATCGCATCCGACGATCCCCATCGCAAATCGTAATCGGCGATTACTGCCAAAACCGTATCACACACACCAACCATTGTCTGTGATTGTGATATGCGATAAATCACATCATAACCGGGCTTTGCTGGGTGCAAATTCTTACCCACTTGCGATATGCAAATTCGATTAGATCGCATCGCAACCTGTCTACGCCGAGGCCAAATCTGTAATACTCGTCCACCTCCAATTTGCGATATGCGATATCACAATCACAAATTGGTATGCTGGGGGCCAATTCTTAACCTGCGACCTCTATTTTTCCCCGATATGTGATATGCAGGACCTAGTGGCAGCCTACCACTTGGAACTTCCCCATTTGCTGGGACCTTTTCCATGTCATCTCCTTTTTCCACCTATACAAGTCAAACTTGAACTTTGACTTGCTATAACTTCTTCATCTAGACTCGGATTTGAGTGCCATTCACACCGTTGGAATCAAGATGATGAGCACTTCGATCCGATGCTAAGTTTATCTAGATTCTGCCACTTTGAGTTTTGAGCCTTTTACCATGCTACTGGTACTTTTATGAAGATCCACTTGGATAAATCCTCCAGGATCCTCCTAGATCAATCCTCCCCACTAAGAGCTTTTGGACCGCCAAAAGTCTTTTCAGTCAATTGGCAAGTGAGGAAATTTCTCCCTCACTTTTTCCTTCTCCATCCATCGATATTTGCTTGGATTCATTCCTTTGAAGCCAACACAAATATACTCTACATCTCCTTGTTGTGAAGTTTTGGTTTTTTGGTTGAGTATGATATATTTAGGAAACTTATCTAGATACTCTGGTGCAAAATCATCCTCTGTAGGAATCTGTGCAGCCTCCTCGATATCCATAATCAATGGGGGTTCTTAAAGTTTCAGGTTTTCAACATTTACTATGGAGTACATTTGCATATAAGTAGGCAAGTCAAGACAAAAAGCATTATCTCCAATCTTTGCCAATATGGTGAAGGGACCACATCGGATGGGTCTCAACTTCTTCCCTTATCCCTTCATTCTATCCTTGTTGATGTGAAGCTATACCTTGTCCCTAACTTGAAATTGATGGTCAACTTGGTGCTTATCATGTCGAGCTTTATATCGAGCTTTACTCTTCTCCAACTACTCCTATACTGCCCGATGAATCACCTATATCCTCTGAATGAACATGCGTGCTTTGTCCCTATCATCTCGTCCATTTCTATCCTCCCCTTTCCCAAAGACCATGTCTAAGGGATCTCTAGGTAGATATCCAAAACATGTCTTAAATGGTGAGCTCTGTGTAGATGAATGTGCTGCTCAATTGTATGCATGTGGAACATAAGGAAGCTGTTCATCCCACAACTTGGGATGTTTTCCACAATAGCCTTGCAACAAGTGTACCATGGTATGGTTGGCAACCTCTATCTACCCATCGGTCTGTGGTTGAAATGTCGTACTTCTTTTAATATTAGTGTCCATCATTCTCCACAAGTTGGTCCAAAACCCCCAAGAAAGCGAGAGTCTCAATCTGACACAATAGATGTGGGCAAACCAAAATGGACCTAAACATGCTAAAGGAAAAGATAAGTGGTCTGCTTAGCAGTTACTTGCTTTTTACAAGGCATTAAAATACACATTTTACCAAACCTATCCACAACGACATAAAAGTAGTCATGACCTTTCCTAGACATAGGCAAACCTCCTACACAGTCCATGGACACACTTTCCCATGGTCGACTCGATATAGGGAGTGGTATGTAGAGCCCAATTTTTCTATTAGAGGGCTTTGAAATAAAACACAACACACAACCCTTTACAAAGAGAGTACACCAGAGAGGTATAAGCCTCTTGGAATACATGAACACTTTCATCGCTGGGTATGCACAATTTTCCAAGGTGGTACAATAGATTTCCCTGCAAGTAATAATTGTCCACCTATGATCCACGAGTAAATTTTGCATATATCTCTTTAAAATCACTATCGTTAGCATATTGTTCTGCATAACTTTCTAACGATAAAGAAACATTTTGGAAAACTACAGATCAAAAATAGGAGGGCGAAAAAGCATATCTGCTACTTTTTTGTTGGCGCCCTTCTTGTATCTTATTACGAAATGAAACTATTATAGGAATCCCATCCAACTGAAGTGACGAGCTTGTTGAAGCTTGGAAAGTGACAAAAGATACTGCAAGGGTTGATGATCCATATGGATGATGGTCTCCTTTGCCGATCAGATAGTGTTTCCACTTCTTTACACTCTGTACCAACGTGTACAACTCCCTGTCATACGTGGGATAATTCACAAGTCACAACAACATGGGAGAAAGTCTCTGAATGGTAACATACAAGTTTTCTTTGCTACATCAATAAAGTGCCCATGGCATATCCGTTGGCATTTTTTTCAATTTCAAAAGGCTGCTGAAGGTCTGGTAAGGCTAGCACTAGTGCTATGTTGATCTTCTATTTCAGTGTGTCGAAGTATTTCTGCTGTTTTCCTCCCCACTCAAAGGCCTGCTTCACACTAGTCAAGGAGTGCAAGGGGGCTGTGATAATGAAGAATTTCGCATTGAACCTTCTCCAATACTGTACCATGCCCAGAAAACTTTAGACATATTTAACATTTGTGGACTCAGGCCAATTCATAATCACCTCCACTTTAGAGGGATGTATCCTTAATTGTCCATTACCGACAATGTGGCCTAAATAAATCAGAGAAGTCTTCCCAAATTCAAACTCTAACAATTTCAAATATAGTTTTTCATTTTTCACAACATCAAGCAGTTTCTTTATATGACATACATGTTCATCCCATGTCCTATTGTACACAAAAATATTGTCCAGATATACAAGAACAAAATGATCAAGAAAAGTCCTAAATAAATCATTCATTACCCCATAAATGTGGCTGGAGCATTGCATAGTCTGAATGGCATCACCATCCATTCGAACAAACCCCTGTTTGGTTTTGAACGCAGTCTTCCAAATGTCCTTCTCTGCAATTCTAACATGGTGATAACCAATACACAAATCTAGCTTTGTAAAATAAACAACATTTTTCAACTGATCTAACAATTCATCATGCGAGGGAGAGGGTATCGATTCTTCACCATGATCTTGTTCAGCGCCCTGTAATCTATGCACATTCTCAATGTGCCGTCTTTCTTGGGCACCAACATTATCGGTGAGACGCAAGGAGAAGAACTCGGTCTAATGACCCTCTGATTTAACAATTCCTACACTTGTTTCTTGATCTCCTCCACCTCGACAGAAGCCATCATGTACATGCCAACATTCGAAAAAGGAGCATCCTGTTGTAAATGGATCTCATGTTGGATTTCCCGTTTAGGGGCCAATTCTCTCGGTTCTTGAAACAATCCATCATAATTAGAAACAATTTCAAACAATTCTCTTTTATGATCAAGATTACATCCTTTGAAAGCATTAGCCATCTCAACCTCTTTCGCTCTCATTATCATGAGCATGCACCCTTTGTTGGAATTAACCAGTCGTTTAATCTGTCTCGCGCTTACAAGGCTAGCATTAACTTTTGTATGATGAGCTCTGACTATATACTCTACCCCATCCTTTGTGAGGTGGTATTTGTTTTCATGCTGACAGAAAACAACCTTTCTATCATATAGATATGGGCTTCCCAAGATGATTCCAAAAATGTCCAAAGGCACTACATCTAACTCTACCTCATCAACTAATTTAGATGCAATAACAAATCTGGCCCTACACTGCTTGGTGACCTGCAATTTGGCTTTATTTCTTACCCAACCAAGCAGGTATGGACTCAGATGAGGCTTAGTTTCAAGGCCCAACTTTTTCACTAAGGACTTTGAGATTAGGTTTGCTTGGGAACTTGAATCAAACAGAGTTTTCACATTTGTATGTTTTATGAAAACTCTAATGTGGAATAACTCAATTCTCTTTCGCTCATTACTTATAGGTTCATTCAAATAAAGTACTTGCAACCAAATCAGAACTATCATTAATAGAAAAAGTGCCTCTTGCACCCATGGCTGTGATCAATGTCTCATCGCCAGAATCTGATCCAAGGTCTTGAATTGTTGCCACTATCTTCTGCTTCCCTTTTCCGCTAGATCTCTTCAGTCTCAGCTCCGGATGTAGCTTCCAACAATGGTCCTTGTCTTGACCATATTTCTTACAATGAGTGCAAGACGATGTTGCTCCGTCCCTTTTCTTGGCTGCGGCAGTCTTCTTATCCTTCCCTTTTCCTTTCTTCTGGAATTTTCCATGCTAAGGTTTGAATGGTGTCTTCTTGTCTTGATCTTCTTGTCGTGATCATCTTGATCATTCTTGCCTCAGATTTCAAGATGAATAGCCTTTATGCTAGCCGCATCAATTGTAGTAGGATCAAACCGTAATAATGAGTGTCTGATGTAATTATGTAGTGCACCTACATACTTAGTTACAGTCTCGGGCACATCTAATGAGATGCCTAGATTCAGTGCTTGTTTTTGAAATTCTTCAGTGAAGCTTTGCACATTCTGGCCCTTACCTTTCCTTAGATATTTCCATTCCACTAGTGCCTTTTGCTTATAACCCAGAGGGTAGAATTGGTCTTTCAATGCAGAAATAAAACTAGACCAATAGGACAGAAGGTTACTTGATTTCATGCTGCCCTTCTGCAACTTTCTCTCCCACTAAATGAGAGTAGCGCGGCTCATCCGAAGAGATTATAATAGGAATTTCCCCTCATCTTCTTTGATTTGATGGATTTAGAAGTAAACCTCTATCTATCTGATCCAATTGTTGAGTTTTTCTGCACTACACTCTCCATTGTACATGGGCAGGTCAAACTTTACGTCTAACTTGAAGAACGGTTTCTTAGAGGTATGCTTGGGATTTCATTGAGAGTGATGAGAAAGATCACTGGAAGAAGGAGATGGAGGAGGATATTATCCACCACCTTCTTGACTTGTTGATCCATGATCATCGACATCCTTCTTCTCATGCCCAAGTTCCTTCTCATACTTTGCGAACAACTTGTCCACTTTTCGTACCATATTGTAGAATACCTTACGGAAATTCTGTTCCTCTTCCCAACGAGCTTCTTCATTGTCCATGTTTCTTCTTCACTATGCACTCCCTGCTTCAGGATCAAAGGACTTAATTGTTCCTTCTCCTTTTCGCAGCTTGTCTTGGATTAGCATAAACTCATGCAATTCACATCTACAAAGACCTGCTTCAATACCAAACTTGATCCAAGATATTTTACTTACACATGCATCATAATTACATATAATAGAGCTAATTAACCATTGAAATTAAAAGCACATGAAAAATGCAGAAATAAACAAAAGAACACAAAAAACATGACATAATTATTTGATTACAGAGTTTGTCCAATTTGGACTACGTCTCCGGGCCCTGATCAATAGTGGGGAGGCCTTCATTCAATTAGTGGAATAAAAGAGATAAAATTACAAACAACAAGCAATTACAACCCTTATACCTCCAAGTTGAAATATGGGCAGAGAATGAAGAGCCTAGCTTGAGAAACAGATAGTACCACTGAACTCCTAGCGAAGAATAGTGCAAAAATGCCTATCCAAACACCCAATTTGGATAATCGGGCCTTTAAAACCTCTCGGAACCTCCCTGATACTTAAGATGAGGTCCAACCTGCTCCCAGGGTCAGGATTTGCTACGTGCGTGTGATTTTGAACTATTCTACTAGCTTCCTCTGCCCTTTCCGACACAAACAATCATATATATATATATATATATATATATATATATATATATATATATATATATATATATATATATATATATATATATATATATATATATATATATATATATATATATATATATATATATATATATATATAGGTATAAGCATGTTGGCATCCCTCGAAACCCGAACAATTTTTAACATAATAACTAGGTTAGGTAGTTGGGATCGGGCCGGAAGGATATATGGCAACAACATTACAATAATGGTGAAAATCCCATTCAAACACAACAAACACATTCAACTGCGCATAAGGCTTGGCAGCATGTCTATCGGCGCTTCCAACTATCGATGGACAATCCAAAGCCAACACAATAGGCACTTCTGCAATACACGGACCCGCAAGACTTATAGGACACAACATATAACATATCGTGTCTCGCGGTCCCCATTGAAAATCACAATAAACGATTACTGTTGAAACCATATCACACATACCAACTATTTTTTGTGATTTTGATATGCGATAAATCACATCGCAATCAGTCTTCACCGAGGGTCGATTCTTACCCACTTGTGGTATATGATTGCGATTAGATCGCATCGCAACCTGTCTGTGTCAGGGCTGATTCTGTAATACTCATCCACCTCCGATTTGCAATATGCGATATAACAATTGCAAATTGGCACTACTGGGAGCCGATTCAAGAAATATGTTCACAAATAACGAAAAACAATAAATATAAAGCAATGCATATCGTAACATTCAAAGTTTGAAAATAGGTGCAAAGAAATACAAATAAAAGCGCAAACAAGACACTATGTGGAAGCATTATGGTGTTTGAACACATTGCAACAATATGACATGCAATAACAATCTTTCAAAATTTCAAATTGGGGAACATAAAGAAAGAAGAAAACTTGAAATTCACAATAGAGCTTGGCAGGTATGACTCCTCCAAAGATTGAGTGATAGGATCGTGCAAGAAAGATCGAGGATGCGAAATTTGAGATACGAAATGATTTTCAATTTGTGCAGAGTGGTGAGGAGCCTTGAAAGATACATCACTGTGCTGATTAGAATTGGAACTGACCTAAAGACTGCGATAACCTGGCATAACCATAAGCTCAAGCTGAAGTGCCTCGACAACTTGCAGAAGTTCCAACACATTAGAACATAGATCATAACAAACCAATTGCCTATAAATATAAACTGCTGAAATATCAGAGTCATGACCAAATGAACCAATGAAGAGATCATGACATCCTTGAACACAAAGTTCAAGATAAAAAATAGAGGCACTCTCATGATCTGATGACTCATAAATAGGGGAAGATTAATAAATTTCACCCTTTATTTCTTCACAATGATCAGATGATGGATTGGACATATCAAGAAGAGAAGATTTTTCCTTTTTGCATTCGGATGTAAAATTGACATTCCACAAGTTCCGAGTGTGATCGGAAAATATGTTATGAAACCAGCTCACAAAATGATAGAAAATATAGATCAATGCCTTAGAAATAAGCCTTTTCGAGGGGGCAACCTCCTTTACATTACACAAATGAACAATTCTTAGATGATTCAAATGACAAAATCTCCTTTCTATATATAGGAGTCTAAGGGGTCACAATATAACCAAAGCCGACCTAACAATAATAATATAAAGGCACAAAAATAACAATAGTGGGATTCTACGAGGCACAATAATAAAAATATGGGGACAATAGGGGCACAACAATAAAAATAAGGTATACAATCACAATAGTAATGGGGGAATCACTAGTATTATAGGGACCTAACATGCCCCTCTCCTTCAAAAAAGTGTTGTCCTCAACGCTTGAGTAGTTCTAGATGCTTCTGTATAAAATTCTCATCCTCCTATGTGGAATATTCAATGGGTAAGTTCTTCCACTTGATGAGATACTCTAAAATTGATCGATTTCGTAGCTGTCGAGTTCTTGTTTCTTTGACTGCTTCAGGTTCCAATATGATTTTTCCTTCCTAATCAAGTTCTGGCAATATTGTTTGAACTGGAAGCTTGTCACCTATAACTTTCTTTAAGCATGAAACATGGAAAACTGAGTGCACTCGGGAAGTTGCAGGAAGCTCCAATTTGTATGCCATAGTACCTATCTTTTGCAACACCTTGTATGGACCATAATACTTTGGTGATAATTTATTATCCTTCTTAGATTGCTTGAGGGACATTTGTTTATATGGTTGTAGCCGTAGGAATACCCAATCACCTACATCAAAACTTCTTTTGCTACGATGTTGATCTGCCTGCTATTTCATTCTATTCTGCGCCAAGGTGAGGTTATCCTTTAGGAGTTGGAGAACTTGTTGTTGATGCTCAAATGTGATCTTCCATTGCTTGAAACTTAGAATTTTCTCTTAAATATGATGTGATGGATGGTGGATGATATCCATAAAGTGCCATAAATGGGGTCATTTTTGTTGCAGTATGGAAGGAGTGTTATACCACCATTCAGCTAGAGGCAACCATTTGACCCATTGTGCCTGTTTATCAGATACAAAGCAACGTAGATATCCTTCCAAACATTTGTTTTCTATCTCATTTTGCACCATCAGATTGAGGATGATAAGATTAGCTGAGTACCAAGACAAGAATATAATTTTGTCCAAAAATTTCCAGTGAAAATGGGATCTTTGTCACTTACAATAATCTTTGGGTTTCCATGTAGCTTTTTAATTGTTTCCATAAATGCAATAGAAACTATACTCACTTTAAATGGATGAGATAATGCACAAAAGTGTGCATACTTGGTAAGTCTATCAACTACCACCATGATAACAGTATTTCCTTCGGACTTGGGTAAACTTGTGATAAAACCCATTGAAACCTCCTTCCAACGTTGGCTTGGAATGGATAAAGGTTGTAATAGTCATGGGGTCTTAATTGTTTCAACTTTATTTTTTTGGCAAACCAAACATTCTGCCACAAACTTTTGAATATACGGTTTAAGGCCATCCAAAAAAAAATCCTTCTTAACCTTGTGGTAGGTTTTTAGAAATTTTGAGTGCCCTCCTAAGGGAGAGGTGTGCAATTCCCTAAGAATCTTTTGTTTGAGTTAGGAATTCTTACATAGGTATAACCAATCCTTGTACCATAATGAATCATTTTTACAGCTAAATGTATCAGATGTACTGGGATCTTGTTGTATCTTTTGAATGAGTGCCCACACTTCCTCGTCATTCTTCCATTCATCCCTTGCTTTCTTTATCCAATCTGGTTGGATAATAGAAATGGCGCAAAGAAATGCTTCCACATCATCATCCTTTCTTTAGAGTGCATCTGCCACAACATTTTGCTTCCCTTTTTTTGTATATGATTTCAAAGTCATAACCCAACATCTTTGTGACCCATTTTTGCTACTCTTCTGAAGATAATCTTTGTTCTAAAAAGTATTTAAGACTATCATAATTTGATTTTACCTTGAAGTGTCTTCCCATTAGATAGGGTCGCCATTTCTTAATTGCATGTAGTATTTCCAACATTTCCTTCTCATAAATAGCTTTTTGTAAATACTTTCCTTTGATTGGATGACTTTCGAAAGCAATGGGTCTTTCTTCTTACATTAAAACAACACCAATTCCATTTCCCGAGGCATCACATTCCATAATAAAGGTTTTTGTGAAGTCTGGTGTAGCTAAGACTGGTGCTTGGCACATTGTCTCTTTAAGATGTTCAAAGGCCTTTGTTTCTTCTAGAGTCCATGAAAATGCATCTTTCTTCAATAATGTTGTTAGAGGTGCTGCTATTCTCCCATAATTCTTAACAAACTTGCGATAATAAGAAAGATGTGGGGCTTTTCCATTCCTTAATGGTTTTAATTTTGCTAGGGCCTACCTTAACACCTTCATGAGATATAATATGATTGAGATATTCCACCTCTTGTACTCCAAAGAAACATTTGGAGATTTTTTCATATAATTGTTTCTCCTCCAATGGTTTGAGCACCATGTCAACATGTTGGACATGATCCTTCCAAGACTTGTTGTAGATTAGTATATCATCAAAAAATACTAACAAAAATTTTCTAAGGAAGGGTTTCAAAATGGAATTCATCAAACCTTGAAATGTAGAAGGAGCATTAGTAAGGCCAAAAGGCATGACCAAAAATTCATAATGACCCTCATGAGTTCTAAATGCTATTTTTGGAATGTCTTCAGTCTTCATTATGATTTGATGATATCCTAAATGAAGATCCAACTTGGTGAAGTAAATTAATTCATCCAATAATTAATCAATGACGAGAATGGGAAATTTATCTTTAATAGTGAGCTTGTTGAGCTTTCTATAATCTAGACACATGTGCCATGATCCATCCTTCTTGTGAACCAATACTATTGGAGCAGAGAAAGAAAATTGACTAGGCTAAATTATACTAGCATCTAACATTTCTGAAACCATACGTTCAAGTTCACTCTTTTGGACATAGGGATATCTATAAGGCCTGATATTTGGAGGAGCACTTCTTGGAATCAAATTAATAGCATGATCATGATCACAAATAGGTGGGAGGCCTTTGGGAGTCTCAAATACTTTGGAATGATTGTCCAAGACTTTTTGGAGATCTAGAGAAATGGATGATTTCGATGTGGGAACCTCTAGTGAACATAATTGTGCAATTATGCCTCGTTGTTCTTTCTTTAGAAGCTTTTTCATTCCATTAGAGCTGATTATCTTTCCCGGTTTCCTTGCGATACCCATTAATTCAACTTCCTTTCCTTCCGAAGAGAATTTCATGAATTTTTTTTGAAAATTAAAAGCTATTGTACCCAAGGATTGTAGCCATTGGACTCCTAGTACAACATCAACACCACCCATTGGAATGGAAAGCATTGGGCTATTAAATACATATTATCCCATGGATAGCTTGATATTATGGCACTTTCTTGAGGAATTTATGGTTCCTCCACTTGCAACCATCACTTGACACTCTGGTGCTAGATATAAGAAGCAATTCAATTCCTTGGCTATCTTACAATGAATAAAATTATGGGTACTTCCCGAATCAATCAACACTATTACATTTTTCTTCTTGATATGCCCTTCTATCTTGATAGTTTGAGGAGTGGTAATTCCAGCCAAGGCATTACAAGATAAGGTCAGATTCTTTTATTCTTTTTCTAGGGTTGTTTCCTGGTGTATATCCTCTTCTTTTGATGTTTCTTGTTCCTTTTCTTCCTCCTCTTCACAATCTATGTAAAATAATTTCTTCTCAGCACACTTATGACCTTAGTGTATTTTCTATCACAACTGTAACAAAGCCCTTTTTCTCTTTTTTCTTCCAATTGTTGTGGTGTCAACCTTGTAGGTTGTGGATGGCTAGGGGCAGCCACACTTCCATCTTTATGATTGTGAGTGGTAGGCTTCCTTGTTGCCATACTTTTGCTTTCCATTTTTCTTTCCAACTTGAATGCCTTCTCCAATGAATCTGGTTCCCAAAGGCGAACCTCATGTTGGATGTCATCTTTTAAAGTCCCTATGAACACATCAATCCTATGCTCCTCTGGAATATCTCTTACCCTTATATTCAATTTTTGGAAGTCCTCAATGTGCTCCATCATTGAACCCTTTTGTTTGAGATTTATCAATTGGCTAAAAAAGTGTTGCTTTTTGTATCCTCATAATGTGCTATCATTTCATTCATAAAAATAGCCCAAGTGACAATTTGTTTACAAGATAAAAGCCATCGATACCATACAAACTGATTTGGTTCCAAATATAAAGTTGCAATGCGTACCTTTTGTGTGTTTTTCACATTATGGAGATCGAAAAATTGCTCCATCTGTAGTATCCATGTTTCGGGATCCTTGCCATCAAACTTCCTCATATTGATCTTTGGAACATGGTGGTTCTCCGATCCAATGTTGGAGTCTATGAAATGATGATTAACATTTATTTTGTTCTCATCATGAGTTTCCTTTACTACCCTTCCACCATTAGTAATCATTTCTTGTAGAAACTTTGTCAAATCTGTCTTCAAATCTTCCGTGCCTTTCTTTAAATCATCCATCTTAGCTTCCATGCCATCCATCTTAGCTTCCACGTAATTCATCTTAGCTTCTACGCCTTTCTTTAAACCATCCATCTTAGCTTCCACGCCATACATCTTAGCTTCTACGTCTTTCTTTAAACCATCCATCTTAGCTTCTGTTACTTTTTGCACGAGTGAAATTTGTTGCACTTGGTCTCGTAATTTTGATATATGATGTTTCATTTCTTCCTCTTCTTCATGAGTCATGCTAGGGATTTCAGGTTTCTTACTAGGTGTTTCCATTTTCTTTCTTTGAGGCATCAATTACTGATAATAATGCTTCACTATGCCCTTTGAATTCCTTCAAACTAATTTTTCAAACCAAGCTTTTGCAAAATTTAAAAAAAACTACACATTTTTTTTCACTTTGTAGGAGCTCGATATTGAATCTCACGTATCTCTATAATTTTGGATCTCCAAGGGCTGAAATTTCTTCCTGCGGTAACCCTTTGATTAATCTTTCTAACCCCGCAAGTTCGATCAAGATTGGATTCTCTAATGAAGAGTTATGCCAAATCTACCACGATGACCTAAGTATAGACTAGTTCAATAGAGCGAACCTGTATGACGTTCCGTGGGTTACTATTTCAACCTTAGGTTCTGAAAATGATACCAAAAAAACTATAGTCCATCCTCTTTCTATAACTTCTGATGAAAATTCAATATGATGCTCAGAGTGAAAGTTATGACGATTTTCCCAAGGTCACCTGTTTGGAATGTAATTGGGGGGTCTGCAAAAACCCTAACTTCCTCAAATTATATCTCCAAACATATAGCGAGACAAGATCTGATTCGGGCTCAAGTTTAAGTCCGATTCCATCTCAAATGGGTTTGTTTTTTTAGCTTTTGAAACTTTGTAGCAAAAAAGTTATAGAGAAAATTCAACGATGACATGTTTGGAGTAGCAAAACCCTAGAATCCAAAGCTTTGATACCAAATGTTATTAAACCAGCTCACAAAAAGATAGAAAAGATAGATCAACGCCTTAGAAATAAGCCTATTTCGGGGGGGGGGGGGGGGGGGGGGAAACCTCCTTTACATTACACAAATGAACAATTATTATATTATTCAAATGACAAAATCTCCTTTCTATATATGGGAGTCTAAGGGGTCACAATATAACCAAAGCTAACCTAACAATAATAATATAAAGGCACAAAAATAACAATAGTGGGATTCTATGGGGCACAATAATAAAAATATGGGGACAATAGGGGCATAACAATAACAATAAGGGATACAACAAAAATAGTAATGGAGGAATCACTAGTATTATAGGGACCTAACAAAAAACATCATCATAAAATTATTCTTTGAAATATTCAATAGGAATGACAGAATAATGGAATATGTCAGGGAAATGAGGGAGAGGTGCGAAAGGAGAAAAATCAACGTTCATCACAGATTCTTGTTCAGAAATGGACTCCCACACATAGTCATCATAAATGATATCACAGGTTTGCATCTCAACACTAAATCCATCTTGAAATTGATCCTCATGAACATCAAAAGAGATAGTTGAAATAGGTGAACCAAACAACTCGCAATCGGGAGGACCAAATGAATCAACTTATGGAGGACTAGGAGATAACATATCACTGAAAACATTAGATTCATAGTGCCAACCTACGCTGAAATTCTGAGTATGTGGGGTGGGCGAATATGGTGGTAAATTAGCTGATGAACTCTCAAAACCTATGGAAATGGAGTTGTTTGATGAGGAGAAGACTAAGAGTCACTTGGAACAACAAACTCGTTTGTCACAGATTTATGAGCTCTATAACCGAGGTATGTTGGGATACTTTAGAAAGACTAATATTCTTGTGTATTCATCAAAATATGAACAAGAAGTTCGAATTTATATTTCATCAAGTTCCAATCAATATCATCTTCAGAAAATTCAAAACAAAAATGAATGAAACCATCGTGAAAATCATTAAGAGATTCATCAAGTGATTTTCATAATCGCATTATTTTCTTGAAAACAAATTTATAATCATACCTGCGAAAGGCATGAAATATTTCTTTGAAAAGACGACTGAAAGAGTGTATCAAAGTGACTAGAAATGTGTAACACCATTATTTGATGCACACTTTGAATGTGAGAATGAACAACTTGCAAGGAACATCCTCGCCATGAATATTGTGCTTAGTGAAAAAATCAAGAAAGCGAGCGGTGTGCTTGAGAAACGTTGTTTCACCCTCACCATCAAATTTTAGATTTGACAAGTCATTGATTATTCTCGCAGTCACTTTCAGATTTGCGGTTATAGAAAAACATGTCGGGGTTAAGATTTGGGAAGAAGCCATTAAAGATGTGGAAAGTTCAAACAAAATTCATGGGCTCATCTTGTCATCTAGCCCTCCTTCTAGCACCATAAATGTTGATGGTGCTAGAACCACCAAAATTCAGGGGATCTCCCCAATACGAAGTCCCAATTAGAACTCACACCATTTGGTGTAGGAGTCCCATCCGGAATAGAACCCGGTTGCCGATGTAGTGGGTTTCAATGATGTCCCTTGGCTGCAATAACACATAGAGTGACATATGGTGACTTTAGTGGGAACAAGTGTATAACTCTGTTGAAAATCAAGTCCAATGCATGGAGGTTCTAACACCCGAGGGGAAAATGAGTGAGTCCCTTAGAAGCCTGTAATAGTATGTAGCTTGGAAGGAACAAACTAGCATAAATAAATCACAAGCCAATTTGTGAAATAACTCACAAGTTAAGAGTGATGGAGTTATACAACAACACACATTCAACAAAATTCGTACCAATGCAAACAAAATAGTTCATAAGCATAAGCATAAATTAAATAACATACATTGAAAACATAACAAGAATAGTCCTAATATATTCACAACATATGCATAAAAGCGTGCTGACTCTGAGCTTTTATTAAGTGAAAGTTCCAATCACACATATACCATTGACAGACCACTAGCCCCAATAGTGGAACATGAAGTCAGCACATGCTCCTCCAAAGAAAGATACTCCCTCTACATTATGGAGAAGCCAAGGCTCTCACAAAATCCCAAGCTCCTGATTCTAAGCCTAAGCCTAGCCAAAATCTTTGCTCCTTTTGTCATTGCGACAAACAACCTCCAAAATTTTGCCTATACATGGATTTTGGAGCCTACTGTGGATCTTGTGCTCATTCGATGACCTTTTCTTGATCGATTGAAGTCACTTTCTCACGCATTCTTAGTTTGCAATGAATTCATGAACACATTTTTCCATGCAAGCTTGAAAGAGCATAAGAACAGTCCATCAAGAAAGTGTCTGTGCAATGTTCAACCCATGTCGATAGTTAGTGCGCACTGTCGTTGACAGTCCCTCACTTTTGGTTGCATTTGTACTTCTATTTTGGTGAGTTTTTCAAACTGTCACTTTTGCGCACCTTCATTTTCGCGAGTGTCATTTTCATGCTTTCCACTGTCACTCTTGCTTGCTTTCACTTTAATTAGTGTTGTTTTCAAGTTATCTTTGACATGACATGTGTTGCTTTAAATATCATTCACATATCGCAAGTGTCTCTCTCCCTTTTCTACTCATATAGTAAATGTCATCTTTACGCATGTTCGCTGTCACATAATGTATAGAATATCATTTTGGTGCTTTCAAGGGTTTATCTTTGTGAAAATGATTTGATCTTACCATGTAAACACCATTCACACTCATTTCCAAATTTTTAAGCACTGTAGCACAAGTGTCATCACAGTCGTCACAATGTGTATCTTTAGTGTCGCACTTGTCGCAAAGTTGTTGCAGAGTTGTCACATTGAGGGAAATATGTTTTCAACGTGTTTTGGATGATCTATGTTGTTATGTTGTCAAGTGTTCTAAGATGTAATCACAGTCAAGTGATATCACTGTTCACATCGATCTCATTGATCACACTTAGCCATTTTCCGGAAACATCCTTGCAACCTGGCATCATCCAACCTTTCTCAACTGCGCGCATAGTTCCAACCCTTAAGATGCAACCCTGTCCTTTGACACTACACAATGCGCGGTTCCTTCCTCCTAGGAATGTGCACTGTGAAATTCCAATGCTCAAGCCTGGACCTTGGTCCTTATTATTGTGCAATCCAGACCTCCATCTTAGCCCCAATTGTGCATTGCACAGTGTTTGAGATCAAGCCCAAACCCTGAGCTATTGAACTACACAATTGTGAAATCACTAGGTGTACTTTACCTCCCAAAAATGTGCAGTTGACTTAAACAGTGAAAAACCCTGCAGTTTGACTCACTGAGCCTCAAAACTGTGCAATATTATTTGACAATCCATCCTGAGCTGTGCATTTCGCAGTCTTAAGGCTCAAGCCTCAAACCTGAGCCTTTGAACTGCGTAATCACCTGGGCTCCTCTATATTCTAGAACTACGTAATGGGAAAAATCAGTGTTCAAACCCATACCCTGGATCCTATTCCAATTGGACCCCCAACATTGTCCTTTTCAGTTTTTTAGTTTCCTTAATTGTAGCACAATTTACTATTTTTGGCAGTTTTTTGGGTCCTGAACTTCTGGAGCCGTTTTCGGGCCCTAAATGACGTTTTTAGGGAAGATAGAGAGGTAAAAAGAGTCCCAAACTTGTTTACCTATTTTTTTCAACCTCCTCTTCAAGATATTTAAAAAGAGGTATTATGATATCCAAACGGAGATCGTAGGCCAAAGTTACGACCCCAGGAAATTGATGTACCAATTTACCCAAACGGGGCCCACAATTTTTGGCGCTTCATCTCATAGGGTTAGGGTTTTGGATGTTTAGGGTTTTCCATTGTTTCTCAATAATAAATAGGCCTTGGAGCCTCACTATAACATAGTTCAGAGGCATGTAGCTGCCTCATCTCTTCTCATAGATAAACTACATTACCCGAGCTAGTTTATTTCCATTCTATTTGTAAGCATATTTCAATATTTTGATATTAATGAAATGAAGTGTTATTTATACTGCATTTATGTATTTAAGGTTATATATGTAATTTGTTGTGTTCCTATTTAAGTTCGGATCAGTGGTATTTTTAAAGGAGATCCTTTCAAAATATTGCTTGAGGAAGCTCTCGAGTGACAAAGGAATGCGATGATGGATAACTTTTCCCAGATCCTTCGATAGCTTCCAGATAGGGCTCCTCCGCAGAGCAACAACAGATGGACAAGGTTGTGAAGGATTATAGGGACATCTTTGCCTCACCTACAGGGGTACCTCTACACTGTCAGGTCAAGCACTCCATCGATATAACCCCGGGCACACCGCTACCCAATGGGCCGATCTATCGACGCTCTATTCTGAAGAATGATGAGATTAAGAGGCAGATTAAAGCGCTGTTGCAGAAAGGGCACATCACCCCGTGGGAACTTGATTGTATTGGTACAGAAGAAGGATGGGACATGGAGACTTTGTATTGACTATCGGGCACTCAACAAGAGCATCGTCTAGAATAAGTACCCAATCACCCAAATTGATGACCTTCTGGACCAGCTCAAGGGGGCCAAATATTTAAGCAATATTGACTTGAAGTCTAGTTATCACCATGTGCCTATCGAACCCTTTGATGTGTGGAAGACTGCCTTCAAATCCAAGGAGGAAATTTTCAAATGTTTGGTCATGCCTTTCAGGTTGACAAATGCCCCCACAACCTTCATGAGATTGATGAATGACATATTGCGACCCTTCACCAATGCATTTGCGGTGGTGTATTTATATGACATATTGATCTTCAGCCAGAGTTGGGAAGAGCACCTCCACCATATTCGACAGGTCATTCAAACCCTGTGACAACACAAGTTGTGTGCCAATTTCGAGAAATGCATTTTTGGCATGACACAGGTTCAATAACTAGGGTACATCATTGATGAGCAGGTTGTGCATGTGGACCCAGCCAAGATACAAGTCATTCGGGATTGGCCAGCCCCAACCACTCTAACAGAGCTCCATAGTTTTCTGGGTCTCGCCAATTTCTACTGCAGGTTGTGTTGGTGTTCTCTCATATCACTTGGCCTTTAAGTCAAGCCACCAAGGGTAGAGCGAAAGTAAAGTTTTTTTGGTCTGAAACCCAACAAAAGGTATTTTTTGAGTTGAAGCATTGCCTCTTCTCTACCAGTGCTCAGATTCCAGACCTGCAACAATCATTTGAGATTGAGAAAGATGCCTCTGACTATGCTATTGGTGCAATTCTTACTTAGCAGGGGAATCCAGTGGCTTGCCATAATGAGACAGTTTCAGACACAGTCCGAAAGTACCCCACTTACGACAAAGACATGTATTCCATTGTGCAAGAATGTTGTCAATGGAAGCATTACATTATGGGGAAGGAAACGATCATCCACACAGACCACCTGAGCTAGGTGGATATTGGTGGCCACCCACCTATTCCACTTGGATCGCTACCATTTTTTCTTTCAGTTCTTCAGTTTCCTTATTTGTAGCACAATTTACTATTTTTGGGAGTTTTTCTGGTCCTGAACTTCTGGAGCCGTTTTGAGGCCCTAAACGAAAATGTTTTTTGGGAAAACTGGGGCAAAAATGGTATTTTGACTGATGTTGGCCATTCAAAAGTTTTAGTACTCGAATAATATTTCTAATGATGTATTGTGCACGTGAAACAAAGGTTGTATGCCAAAGTTACGACCCCGGGACATTGATGTACCAATTTACCCAAACGGGGCCCATAGTTTGGCATTTCATATCCTAGGGTTAGATTTTTTGATGTTTAGGGGTTTCCATTATTTCTCAATAATAAATAGGCCTTTGAGCCTTATTGTAACACAATTCAGAGGCATGTAGCCACCACATCTCTTCTCATATATAAGCTACCATCACCCGAGCTAGTCTTATTTCCATTCTGTTTGTAAGCATATTTCAGAATTTGATATTAATGAAATGAAGTGTTATTTCTGCTGCATCTTTGTATTTATGGTTATATCTATAATTTTTTATGTTCCTATTTAAATCTGGATCACCACCAACCCATGCAGCTCATACAGATACAAGGGAAGTTGTAGAACGATTGCCATCAGAAATGTTCCACATACTTGGAACAATTCCATTTGAACATCAAGTACAAGAAGGGAAACACCAATAATGTTAAGGAATTTAGACTTCTGTGATCCATAACATTGATTAGATAATTTTCGGCAAAATCACATAACCAATCTTTTGTCGACGCGTTTCGAACCAACCAGTGTGGTTAAGACTGCCTCAACTGATGACCAGTCATGGCGCTGATCACTGTGCTCGACTCCTGTGGGCATGACTTCAGGGTGGCCACATATTTACGAGAGTGATCCAGAATTTGGCTGCACATACCAAACACTCCTCAAAGGTAAGAAAGTTCCCAATTTTCACCTCCAGGATGCACTGTTAGGCCACCTGGGTCAAATTTGTGTTCCTTCAAGCGAGTGAGCCAAGATGATTTGGGAGGTGCACTACAGTCGGGTTGCTGGACATTTCAGAGTAGATAAAATAGTGGTAGTACTACAAAAGTATTTTTATTGGCTGAACCTTTGTCGGGATGTTGGGAGGTACATTAAATCCTACACTTCTTGCACCATTGCCAAACCAACCATCAAGAAGCAAGGCCTATATACTCCTATGCCTACTCCTATTCGACCTTGGGAATCCATCTCTATGGATTACATGTCGGACCTTCCTTCTATTAAGCATGGTAATGACTGTGTTTTCATGGTTGTCGACAGATTCCCTAAGATGGCCATTATGCCAGCCTACAAGAAAATTATCATAGGATAGGCCACTACTAATCTCTTCTCTGAGTGAGTGTGGATACACTTTGGGATCCCACATTCCATTGTCTCTGATAAGGACAATAGATTCCTAAGTGAATTTTGGTCAAGTCTCTGGTTGATGTTGGATACCAAACTCATTATGTCCACGACTTCCATCCCCAATCTGATGGCTAAACAGAAGTTATCAACAGGATGATCATACACATTCTGCGTGTACAACTTGAAGCATCCATGCACATGGGATGAAAACCTCCCTTATGTCCAACACAGCTACAATAGAGCTCTCCAGAACTCAACGGAACACAACCCCTTTCAGGTAGGGTTGGGATTTCAACCATTATATCCCATTGATGTGGCCATACAATTTGCAGTTACTCAGGAAAATTCGGCTCATGTCTAGTCCAAATCCGACAAGGTTAACAACTTCATTGAATGCATTCAACACATCCACCAGCAGGTCCATGATATATTGGACACAGCCAATGGTAAGTACAAGCAGTTCCATGATCAACATCAAGTGTCTCACCAATTCTAGTGGGCAACAAAGTTTGGCTACATTTGCAGAAGGAGCGCCTCATTGGACCCCTTCACAAGCTTCACTCACTTCGATATGGGCCATACACCATCACCAAGGCTGTAGGGGATAATTCGTTTGAGCTCAACATTCCACTGTTCCTTGGTCTACACCTAATGTTCAATGTAGATTGCCTTCGACCATACTTTCCACCATTGCTGGACACATCCAACATTAATAAACAACTCACACCAACAAAGCTAAACCCAGATTGCATGTAACAAGACACAATTGATCAGATCATGGAAACATTGATCAAGAACAATCGTAATAAGGAGATCTGACTGTATCGCATTGTCAAAGCTGGCCAACTCTTGCACCAAGGTAAGTGGCTCACCAGGGACCAAGTTCAACAGAAGTTTCCCCAGCTCATGGAGGCACTCAACGCAATGGGTACCATTGCTTCCTAAGGGGGGAGGACTCATCCAAGTGGATATTGGTGTCCACCCTCCTATTCAACTTGGACCCCCAACACTGTCTCTTTCAATTTTTCAGTTTCCTTAATTATAACATAATTTACTATTTTTGGTAGTTTTTTTTTCGAGTTCTGAACTTCGAGAGCTAGTTTGAGGGCCTAAACAACGTTTTTAGAGAAAACAAAGAGAGTGAAAAAGTATTAAACCAACTATTGTCTTTGTTTTTGGACTCCTCTTCAAGATTTTTGAAACGAGGTATTATGATAGCCAAACAAAGATTGCATGCCAAAGTTATGACCCCGGGAAATTGATGTACCAAATTACCGAAATGGGGCCCACAGTTTCTGGCGCTTCATCTCCTAGGGATAGGTTTTTGGATGTTTAGGGTTTTCCATTATTTCTCAATAATAAAAAGGCCTTGGATACTCATTTTAACAAAATTCAGATGCATGTAGCCACCACATCTTTTCTCAGAGATAAGCTACCATCGAGCTAGTTTATTTCCATTTTGTTTGTAAGAATATTCTAGTATTATGATATTAATGAAGTGAAGTGTTATTTCTATTGCATTTCTGTATTTATGGTTATATCTGTAATTTGTTGCATTCCTGTTTAAGTTTGGATCAAGCTCCCCAACTGCGCAATATTTTTTCTTAGTCCAAGCCTGAACTGTGCATTGCATAGTCTCAAGGCTCAAGCCTGACCCTTGACTACCTGGGCTGTGTAATTGCACAAAAACTGAGCCTCAAACTCAACCTGTCACCAATTTTCGGCTCAGTCAATGGATCATCATGAAACATCTTAGATAGGATTTTATTGGACTCATGTCATCTTTTCATGAGTGGATTACAGATGCAAGAACACTATCATGCTATGGAAAGATGATGAAGAAGGAGATGGAGAAGGAGGACATGTTAGAAGACACATATGGAGATGAAAATATAAGATGATCATCAGACCAGAAGACAAAGGAACAATGGATGACAACAGAAGAACAAAGATCAGGACCGCATGAAGAATCTATCTGATTCACAACCCTTTGGAGGGTAGATATGAAGAACAATGCATATCTCTCATGAAGATGAAGCTTTGGATACATCTCTTATTGAAGACGAAAAGAAAGAAGCAACAAAATGACAACTTGGCAGTGCCATATCATCATGTAGTGAATGTCATCAGTGTCATGTCATGTTTGGTCACAAGTCATCATACGCCACATCATTATTGTGGATCATGTAATTATCTATTCAAAATGTATTATAAAGTGGAAGTCCAAAGGAAACATTTATAAAGAGTCATGTAAAAGTAAAAAAGTCATAGGAAGTCAAATAGTCATGATGATAGTCAAAGAGTCACAAGGAAGGTGAAGCATCACCTCATTGGTTATATATACACCCTCATTGTATGAGCAGAGGACTTTTCACCTTGGTTCCTCTCGCAAGGCATTGGAGAGACCAACTAGTTCTTTTGAGGGGCAAGGAGTGGTTCCAATGCTCCACTATTGGAGCTAGTAGTGCTCATTGTATACATGTGTCTTGGAAATTTTACTTAATATCATAAGCCTTATGTCTAACACGTTCTTCATGCATGAATTATGAATATTTATAAGACTGTTCTATGAATGCTTGTAATTCATGTTTGCTTTCATCTGTCCTAAAGTAGTTGAAATATTTTGGTTATTTTGGAACTTATCATATTGAGAATTTGCTATAATGGTTATTATTGCTGTCGCATTCTCGTGGGCTATTCCACTAGAGATTAGACATATCTTTCTTGTTGTATTGGTTGTAATGACCGTCACATCTTTGTTAAATATTCTGCTGTATGTTGAACAAATTTTTTTGTTTATGTGTGTCTCTACTAGGGTGGTACTATTACCTCTCTCTTAGAGTCTCACTTTTCTCCCCCCTCCGCAGTAAAAGAAATTTGACACACATACGACTAAACACAAACTAGGCACACCCCCCTTTCTTTTCGAAGGCACATTTGTACTCCTCTCCCTTGCTGATAATTAGAGCCAAGGAAAATTTGTAAGAATACATGGAAATATGGCCAATACTTTGGATGGGGCTCCTATTCAAAATGGCGTGAGGTCTTATTGGGACTTTACATGGGGGTGTTACACAAAAATATCGTCACCATGATTATTTGCAGTCAGTATGGGTCTATCATCACTTATACTGTCCTCCTAAGTAAGTCTCAGACCTCAGCTCTTCATGTCAAGCTTTGAAAATGAGAGAAAGACATTAAAAATCAACAAAGCTCTGGTTTTGCACTTTCTCTCACTGTTGCCTGCGGTCCCGCACCCCCTGTTCATATTACCTGCGGACCTGCCCGCTCTGTCTCTAAAAGAGTGGGTGCAGACCCCTTTGAAAGTCAAAAAGGCGCAAGTTTATTCTAAAAAACTCACTTTGGGTTAATTTTAGATGATTCTAGAAGGAATTTTGACGTGGATTGTTTGCTCTTAGGTGGTTCATGCATCCCAAAAGAGAAGGAGTTAATCCCTTGATGAGAGGAGCTATCCCTTTGAAGGAGGGCTTTATCCCTTTGAAGGAGGACCTAGTAACTTCCCTCCATTGCACTATAAATTAAGGCATTGGGTTGGTTGCTAGAGAGGTTAGAAGCTGAACATTTTTGAGGGTAAATGCTGGTGGAATTGAGACTTCCTAGTTAAGCTTGAGAGGAGAGATCACATACCTTTTGGCTTTATTGGGAAGAGAGTGAAACTTGTCAAAGTAGAGGAGACTTCTTGTTGGACCCTGGGAGGAGCTTGTACAGCATCAAGGCACAGGTTGTAAAGTTCTTCTTTGATTTGAATTAATACAATCAGATTCATTTTTCTCAACAAATTGTCTTATGCCATTTGTTTCATGAATTCCTTGATCATCATGATAAGTATGCTTTATGATATTGGCTTTTCAGGTGCTATTTAATTTGTTTGCTTGTTCGTGTTTTTAGATTCGCTACAAGGGAGCTCATTTGGATCAAAGGGGCGAGGCTTCCACAAACTTGCATTGCACCCAAGATAGGCCTAAAACACTTGTTTGCCTTTGTTTATAAATTGCATATTTAGAGAAAGATAGTTTTTGATTGGCTTGCTTGTCACTAGATATCGTTAGATTCTAGGAAGGTCAATCTTGTCCGCAAGATCGATTCATTCCGTGTGACAAAATGGCGACTCTGCTGGGGACTTGATTTTTTCCTTGTTTTTGCTTTAACCTGAGAAACTGTGTTTTTGTTTTTGTTTTTGGCTTGTTGTGTGTGGAATTGGGTAGATTTAGCAGATATTGGATTATTTTTTGTTTTTCATAACTTTGGGAGAGGACCGCACCCTCGGCTTGCAACACAGTGTGGACCTATCCGCACTTTTGCTTTTCGCACAGAGTGGTACCGCACCTGTGTGAACTGTGGGCCTGTGGACCTTATCAAAATTTTGGAAAACCTAAGATTTTCTCTTGTAGTCAGCTTAGTTTTTGTTTAGATGTTGTTATCCCCTGCCCAGACCTGCATATGACTTGTTAAGAACTTTTCTTAGGTTAATTCCATTGGTGTTAGGGTTTTAGGTGAAATTCCTAGAAGTTTTGGTTGCTGGGTTTGGTTTTCATTTTGGTCTTGTAGTAGCTCAAAGCGTAGAAGTTGTAGAAGCCTCAGATCACCTTGGTTTTTACTGGCCTTCTTATGAGTCTAACCATTTGCATAATCTACCTTTTTTTAGGAATCCACCTTGTGTTTTCTCTTTGCGAAACTTCGAAAAGACTTGTGTTAAAAGTTTGGATTTCATTTTTAGAAAAGAAAACAAAAATTGGTTGTTTTTTGACTGATTTGTGATTCTGGACAAATTAGTCCTTAGTTTGCTTATAGCTAAGTAAAACATCCTTGAAAAAGACATCTTGTAAGCTTTGACTTCAAATAGTTTTTTTATAGTTTATAGATCTCAAGATCAGTTATTTCCATAGTTTTGAGTGTTTTATAAAAAATAAAAAATCTCTTTTGGAAAAAGTTTGTTTTTGTAGTATTTGAAGTGTTTGAAAGAAAAGGGAAATTTTTGTGAAAATAACTAGTTATCTCATTTTGAGTGCATTGGAAAAGACAAAAAGCTCTTCTTTTTAATTTGTTTATTAAGAAATATTTGTGTTTACAAGCATTTGCATTCTCAAACTCTTTCCTAGCTAGAAATTCATTGAAGGGAAAAGATTGCTTATCATCTTAAGTGCATTTTTTAGTGATTTCGAGTCGAGTCTTCACACCATAAGTTTCATCTCCGCACCTATTGACTTAAACAAAAACCAATAAAAATAACGCTTAAAGTAAAATCTATCTGGTAATCTTTTTATTTCTAGGGCTCTATTACACCAACATAGCTTAGGCTAGTGTCTTGGAGTAGGGAGTAATTAACTCTCCAAGACAGTAAAACAAACAAGTAGCTGTATCTTGCGGTAGGAGAAAAATCCAATTGTTGCATCTATGCTCTGGGAAAGCTCCTTTTAAAGGAGAAGCACGAGATCGTGTCCGAACCAATGTGGGAATCAATCCTTCCTCATTAGGAATGACGCAAGATATTCACGTATTAAAAATGGTAAACCTCGGATTAACCATTGTCGAGGAGCCTGGGGTTACTTGTTGGTAAACCTTAGATTATGTCAAGGAGCCTTCAAGGGGATTGAGCTTGTTACTCTGCCCTTGCGTGCGTATCATATCGTAGGCTGTTCCCCTAGGTATATTCATTTCCGTCGGTAACCATAGTGACCATATTCTATAGGATTATTCCTAAGGTGACGGTGGAGGGAAGATCCCACTGTACCTGGAGTAGACGTCGACTAGACTCACTTGGATTTTCTGGGGGGTTCTCTTCACTTGAGACGGTTTAGTGGAGGAACTTGTGCCAGTCTATTCATTAAGCAGGTTGCCGGGGTAACTGTTCCAACCGCCATTTCTGTATTGAACTCTGCGACGTTGGATTTCATCACCAACTAGTGTTTTCAATACGGAAAGTTACTGTTTGTGTGTGGTTTGATCTCCTAGATTCTTTAGGCGTGTGATTCAAATTTGTTTGGTTCTTTAGAGGCTTTAGGTGGTTTTCATTGAGATTTTACTTTGTTTTCGTGTGAAGTAGTTAAAATTTTTAATCGTGGCTGAATTACCGAGGAAGTCCCGTAGACTTCGGGGCCAACCTCCTGAGTTTTCACCGAGCCAGCCTGAAGGGTTAAGAGTGTTGGCATTATGATTCTGGTATGGCTCTAAGTTACAGGTGTTGTACTTGATGGCAACTCTCTTAAGTGGCAATGCTCTGTTCAGGCTCTCAAAATGTTGGAAAATAAGAGGTACGCAGGTACACCGTACAAAAGCTGCAGACCCGCAGGAATATCATAGATAAAGTGCGTACATGCCCGCAGGTTACCCGTTCATGAGGTGCGGACCCCCAGTTCACTCACTTCAAGGCAGAGAAGCGCGCTCACGTGGGGTTTCTTATGTTTGGCCCGTGGTATTTAGCCCGCCGTTCTTAATTCTATGGTTTTGGCCCGTGGTATAGGATCTAATTTAGCCCCGGTTTGGATCCCTTGTATTGGTTATTGATGGTTTTGTACCATGGTGTGAATAAGGGCTTGACTATAAATAGGGAAGGAGATCACTTGGCTAAGGGATCTTTTGCAAATTGAATATCTTAACATCTGAAATATTGGGTTATCGGTTTAAAAGCTTGATCTATATAAAAGTGAAGTTGAAAGTGAATCTATGAAGTGTGATCTCTCGGGCGCATGATCAGATCTGGGCATCTGACTATCTATGGTACACTGGTGGACTGCCAATTTGGCCATAATCAGAAGTTCACAGGTAATTAACTGTTCAAGTGCGAGGGTACGCACAACAGAAGAAGGCGCAGTGCGTGGGTACGCACAACAGAAGAAGGCGCAGTGCGTGGGTACGCAGCGCGATAGAGGTTCAAGTGTGGAAGAACAGTAAAGGTACACGGCGTGGCAGAGGTTCAGGTGCGGAGGCACAGTGAAAGTACGCGACGCTACAGAAGTCGCAGGTGCGTAGATACGCGGCGCGATAGCATCTGAGGGTGCATGGCCACAGTAGTAGTACGCGGCGTGATTGAAGAAACAGTGCGTGGGTACGCGGTGCAGTGGAAGGCTCTCTGCGGGGATACACAGAGACGCAGAAGGTGAAGTGTGAAGCCACGCAGCCCAGATAAAGAAAAATTGCGTATCTGTCCTAAAACATTTGTTGATCATCCTCTATTTATTGCTGCAGAGTTCTGGGTTTATATTTCTGGTACTATCTTTCTGTTTACAGCATTCTGAGAAGTTGGGTAATTCTTGGTTGATTGTATAAGGAGTTTGGGTAATTTGCATGTACTTGATGTTTATTTGATATTCTTGGATCCAGTTTGAAAATTTATGAAAAGTGGTCCTTGAAAGAAAAGAAGTAGGGGGTTGTAGCTCCCTTCCAGGAGAGACTGGAAAACGAAAAAGAGTTGTAGCTCTCTGCAGGTTGCAGCCTGCGTACTGGTAAAGGATTGCACCAGTACAAAATCATTGTAAAAGGAGTTTCTAATTGAAAGAAGATAAAACATATTGCAGCAGGTGGTTTTCACCCACATTGGGTTTCCACCTTATATCTGGTGTTCTTTGGTGTGACTATCTGTTTTTCTTGTTCATGCTCATTGTTTTATGGTACTGACATACAAGAATAATTCAAAGTATAAATAAGGAAGATTTATTAAAAAGAACTTGATAATACTGATTCACCCCCCCTCTCAGTATTATTTCCAACAAAGAGCCCTCGTAACTCCTAGAGACAGTAGAGTCGGATCACCTGAAGAAGGAGAGTATTCTTTGGTGGTACATCCTGATTTTCAAGCTCTAGTAGCAGATTATAATCCACAATCTTTGTCTGTTTCCGAAATTACTGGTAGCTTTTCATCTACTAGTGATTTAGGTGAGGAACCTGAAATATCTGAACCTGAAAGTGAATTTGCTGCTACTCCAACATCGGGATTTACATCTCCAACTTCTAGTGGTCCTGGTTCACCCAGGGTAGAAAGAATAATTACCCAAAATCTTCCTTCTGGACTTATAGCTATTGAAGAACTTGCTACTCTGGAAGAAGAAGTAGGCATCCCTATCCCTGAAAATCAATCTGTTATAGAACTTAAGGAGCGTGAATCAATCTTTTACAGTCCACCTAGGAGCAGTGCTTGGTATCTTTCATTGACCAATTTTTTGGAAAACCTGGGACTAAGTTTTTCACCACCTCGTATTCCTTATCACCCAACACCTAGGGGTTACTATCCTCCGTTAAATATGTCAAGACAGTTGTCCATGTTTTCTCAATCTCCAGAATCCTTTTTGTACGGCGGTCCTTCTGTTCCCTCTGGGTGTCAGTCACTTACTGGTACTTTTTCGGGAGCATCTCCTCAACCCATTGAACAAGGGTTATTACTGGAAATAATGGAACTAAGCCGTTGAGTGTAGAAGATATTCTCATGATGTCAGGTACTATTCCTAATCCTCAACCTCAAGGTGGCTAGTTACTGCCTGGGGGGCAGACTCAAAGTCATCAATTATCGCCCGGGGGGCAACCTCAAGGCACCCAATTTGCACCTGGGGGGCAACCTCAAGGCACCCAATTTGCACCTGGGGGGCAACCTCAAGGACAGTACATACCTACTGGATAGTACGTTCCTCAAGGTCAACCCCAGACTCAATATGTACCTCAGGGTCAACCCTAGTATCAATATGTACCTCAAGGTCAACCCCAGTATCAGTACGTGCCTCAGGGTTATCAACCCCAAGATCAGTACTCGAACCAAGGTTTCCAACCACCTTCCGATCAATCATAAGTTCAAGGAACTGGAAATGTACCTCTGAATTATCAACCCTACCCTCAACCCGGTTATGGTCCTCAATATTCTCAACCTGTTATGGGTTCGTACCCTGGAATGAACTTAGTGTGGGATCCATCTCAAACTCAACAGGTCTTGCAACCGAATGTACAGTTTTCATCTCAAACTGGACAACCCTTAGTTTCTAGTTCACCCCAACAATCTGTCCAGTCTACTATTCAAACTTCTGCACCTTTTGTAGTTTCTCAGCCTGGGCCTAGTACGCCTCGTACTCCACCTCAAACGGCTGCTGCAACTGTTGCAACATCTGTTCAATCTACCCCACCTACTTCTGGAGTATCGACAACTCCGATTTCTACTGTTGCTGTATCAAATCCTTAGACATCTTTACCTCAGTCTGGATCCACAATTCAAACTTCGGTTCAAATGCCTGTAGGAAAACCTGGTTCAAGTACGGTTGTCACAAGTCAACCTCAATTTACTTATCAACCGTACCAGGGACAGTACCAATTCTGTCCTGCTGTGCAGCAGCCAGTCTATCAGTATCAACCATATCCTGGGTATACATATCAACAACCTCAACAACCCCAGTACGGTCCGGTTAATCCTGGTTTTCCGGGAGGATACAATATCCCAAATGCAATTCCAATTCCTAGTTATCCTAGATATCCTCCTCCCGGGGCTGGTCTCATGACCCAGAGTTTTAGGGACCCTAATCGTCAGTTATCGTTTATCGCAAATTTGGACTTGCCTCACTTGTTGCGCCTTACGAACGATCCCATTAACTATCTTCCGTTTTGGCCGCCAATGCCGAATAAGTTGCCTAGTGATATTCCTAAGTTTGAAGGCAAATCAGGAGAGGACCAGTCGAACCATGTGATGATTTATCACCTCTGGTGTGCGTCTAATTCCATTTTAGATGATTCAATCCGTTTAAGGCTTTTCGAGTGCACTCTAATTGGTCTTGCAGCCAAGTGGTACATTGAGTTACTGCGAGCCACTTTTTATAATTTCCGTCAGCTAGATACTTCATTTTTAACTCCTTTTCAGTTGCCAGTCAGATATGACAATGGCACAGAATTATTAACTTCGTTAAAGTAGTCTATGTCCACTTACATTTCAGATCACATTCATGAATGGAGACGTCGACGGCGTTTAGTGAAGGTTTTTATTCCGGATAAGATCTTAGCTAAATGGTTTGTAAAATCTTTATTGCCAAAGATCACTGAGGATGTAGCTAAGGCCGGAGTTGTTACTGAGGAGCAAGTAATTGCTCAAGCACAGTACCTTGACTTAGTTTACACGCAGTCAGGTACATTACATGAGAAAATCCCTGATCTTCCTAAGCAAAATCAAATCGCTGCAGCTCCTTCAGGGTCTCATTCAGTTGATGGTATGATTGGTACGGTTAATACCAAAAGTAAGAAGAAGTCTTCCAAGAATTCTTCTCCTATCATAACTATGCCAGATTTCCCGACAGGAGATTCTTCCGCGGAAATTTCCGCCGATATTCATGTTGTAGAGTCATCTACAGCCAAATCAAAATCTGGTGGTAAGAAGAAAGGGAAGAATAAAAATAAAACAGATAAAAATTCGAAAGAGAAACCAGAAAAAGCGGAATCAAATGATGAGAAACGCAAACCTCATTATCCTTGTCTCATTTGTGATGAAGAGCATTTTACAAGAGACTGCCCTCATCGTGCAGAAGTTGCGAAGATTGTCAAAGGTTCCCAAATGCTTGTTGTTTTGAAGGATCCTTTTCCAAGTCAAGACAGTAAGATGATAGGTTCTTCCTCAAATGCCAAAGAAGAACCCATACTGATGATGTCTCATGTTAGGATTGCGACTCGATCGCATGATTATGGTAGTAAAAGTCCTGTTGATGGTAAAGAAGCAGAATATTCTCATTCTAACCCATCAAACTCAGCTCCCGGTTCCGATCAACTACAGATTGAGAAACCTAATCCAGACTTAGTAATCAAACCGCCCGCCAAGGGTATACTTCGAAAGTCAGCTTTCAATCCACATGCGAGAGCGGCTTAGAACTATAACATTGTTGAAGATTTAGCTGTTTCACCTTCAACAATGTCGGCTTTGGAAGTGCTGCAATCATGTCCAGCACAACGTAAATTACTATTGTCGGCTATAGGAGCTGTTGACGTTCAAGACTTGAACCTTATAATTTTTGATCTAGAAAATAGTACACCGCGCTTAACTCATCAAATGACTTTCCAGATCCCAGTGCTAGTAAAAAACATACCTATTTATAGGAATGTGAATGATGAGGGAGCCTCAACGTGTATTATGTCGATACAGTGTTGGAGATCACTTGGTTCTCCTTCACTAAATCAATCCCCGACGATTCTAAAGGCCTTTGATGGCCGTGGGTTTCAACCTTTTGGCATTCTACAGGATTTACCTATAGGGGTAGAAGGCAAAACTGTTAATCTAGATGTGGAGGTGGTTGATGCCCCTCTAGATTACAACCTTCTCTTGGGTCGTAGTTGGTCTTACGCTATGACAACTGTCGTTTCATCGGTCTTTCGGCTTATAAAGTTCCCTCATAATGGAAATATCGTAACTATAGACCAACTGACTTACTTTTCATCTGACTTAGCCTCTTCTGAAAGTATTCAGCATGTCGGCAAAACGACTATCCCGTATAAGGATGTTGGAGTAGGACCTAGTCAAAGATGTTGGTTTACTGGGAACTTTTCCTTTTCCTCCTATCAACACATCATCTTCTACTGCAACCATTCATATGATTTCGTCAGACACCATTGTTTATGATGATCCTTGGATCGTACCTTCCGAATCTGAGATAGACTCATTTGGTGATGTTATGCCTTTGAGTCCATATGAAATTGCGTATCAGGCCGTGCAGTCGTTTTTTGACCCATCTTCAACCAGAATTGACTTAATGAATGTGGTCCATGAGGAATCATTTTTCACATCAAACTCAGATTCAACAACGTTTTTTGAACTTGTTCACATAGATGAGCAAATTCGTGAAATCCTATGTGTCGATGATTTACCATGGGAAGATCTTCATCATAGATCTTCGTTTTTACCTGAGAGTGATCGTTTTGAAAATGATTTTTCATCAATTTTTACGACTGAATATGTCAAGGAACCTAAGAATCCAATGAAAAATCTTGATTCAGAGTTAAATTTGGGAAATATTTCTCGAACTATTCCTATTGATATTTCGGTTAAGCCTGGAATTGTTGAAAACATTCATATAGGTGCCTCGTGTACGGAAGACGAAATTGTTGGAAATAATACTGAGAGGGGGGGGGGGTGAATCAGTATTATCAAGTCAAATATTCCTTTTTTCAAAATCAAATGATATACGCTACTTCAGTTAATTAAACCCGCGTATATACACAACTATGCAGAAGGAAACCCACGTATACAATGAAAACTTTTAAATGACTTTATCTTTCTGATGATGATTATTAATCTGTGTTTGAGAATCAAATAACCAGTAACCAGAAACAGTAAAACAGAGCAGAAAGACAATCGCACACAAGAACACAAGATATAAGGTGGAAACCCAATGTGGGTGAAAACCACCTGCTGCAATTCGTCTCTATCTTCTCTTTAATTAGAAACTTCTTTTTACAATTGTACTGGTGCAGTCCTTTACTAGTACGCAGGCTGAAACCTGCGGAGAGCTACAACCCTCTCTCGTTTTCCAGCTTCTCCTGGAAGGGAGCTACAACCCCCTTAGCTCTTGCACTAGCCAAGATACTAGTACGTAGGTGCTGGCCTACAGAAGGCTACAACCTTCTCTTTCTTTCAGGGACCACGTTTCATGAATTTTCAGACTGGATCCACAATTAGCATCAATCAAACATCAAGAGTTTCTGCATCAACCAATCACCTTTTCACCAATCAAAACTGAATCAAAATAAACACTTCTCTGACGACTGTACCCAGATCACAGTAACAGTAACCACACACCAAAACTGAACCCAAAACACTGCAGCAATAAACAGAAGCAGCAAGATCACAACTCAAAATATATACGCTACTTTAATAGCCTGAAACCTGCGTGCATACGCTTCTGCGTATGGAACAACCTACGTATACGCTGTTTGCCTTCACTGAACCAGCGTATATACGCGCCTTCGCTTCACTGAACCTGCATACAGATCTATAAAGGATAATTCGCTCTTTCAGATATTCTAATTAACCAAGATTATCAGTTTTATAGATCAAGCAAGCGCCACATATAATAGATCAAAATCATACAAAGATACTATCATTCAAGCTTAAAGATTATGATCCATCAATAGAACTTATCCTTCTCTTTGCGCTAAGGTTCCTCCTTCATTCAGATCCAGATCTGCACCATAACCCAATTACCAGTATTCCAGATCTAGCACTTTATCAGATATTCAACAATAATTCCGATGATCCTTTGCCAAATGATCTCCTTCCTCTTTTATAGTCTTAGGCCTTCCACAATACCACAGTCCAAAACCATAATAAACCAATACCACGGACCCAATACTTGGGATCAACACGTCTGACGAGGTACCATGGTCTAAAACCATAGGTTCAAATACCAAGGACTAACTACCACGAACCAAAGGTAAGTTCTCAAACATATACGCGCTTTTCCTTGCATGAAAGTGCATGTATACGCACACGCACCTTTGAAACGTCTAGCCCGCGTGTATACGCGTCTTCGTCTAGATGAACCTGTGTATATGTCTTTTCCTTCATTTTGAAAGCCTGAACTGAGATCTGTTACCAAAGAGAGTTGCCATCAAGGACAACACCTGTGCCATAGCTCCAAACCTGTGCCATAATGCCAACAATCTCCCCCTTTGGACTTGATGGCAACCCAACATCCTCAAAGTCATTCTCCCCCTTTGTCATCAAGGGCAAAGGGTTGTGCTCCCCCTGAGTACATGCTGAAATTTCTGCCCTGCTGTGCTGACCATGCTCCCCCTGACTGTAGGCAAGATCTGCAAAAGATGTTCTTCAAGAAGAACCATGACTTATACATCATAAAAGACCTTCCTATCACCAAAAGACTCAATACATACATCCATCACCCAACCAAGTGGGGATCATCCACCCAACCATGTGGGGATATATGACAACCAAGTTCATTACATGTTCATCCCAGGCATAGTGGGGAAACCAAAATAGGCCGTTACATGACCTTGACACCATAAAAGAGATACCACAAAAGAGATACATGACATAGAGACGAAATATCTAGAACAAGACTTATGAAAGTCACCAATAACTGATAGCAGCATCATCTGACAATCACCATTCAGATCAGCAACCAAGATTTCCTTCTGTTCTCCCTCTGCCTCTGTTCCACCTGAAACCAACAACAGCTGAGAACTAGAACCAAAAGCTTCTAAGATAATGCCAACAATGCATTGTTAGAAGATTATCTGCTCCCCCTGAACCTGTGCCGGATGGTCTCTGTCAAACCCATATCAGAATATCTTCAACCAGAGCCTGTTCCTACTGATATCCATCAAACCTCCATATACGCGACTATCTCTGCACAAACTGGCGTATGTATGCGGATCCTCGTCAGGCAACTCGCGCACACCCATTTTTCTCTAAAACAGACAAGTTTTAACAGCAAGATGATGCATCAACTACTCCCAGCTTCTTTCTGAGGTATTCAAATGTCTCCCTGGGCAGTGGTTTGGTGAAAATATCAGCAACTTGTTCCTTAGAAGGAACATACTCCAATTTGACCTTTTGTTCCAATACTTGTTCCCGGAGAAAGTGATACTTGATCGGTATGTGCTTGGTCTTTGAATTCATGATTGGGTTCTTTGAAATGCTGATTGCACTTGTATTATCACATAAGATGGAGATAGGTGGTGTACAAGTGATTTGAAAGTCCTGCAAGGTTTGCATCATCCAAAGAAGTTGAGTGCAACAAGATGCAACAACCACATATTCTGCTTCAGATGTAGATAAAGCAATCGAACTCTGTTTCTTGCTGAACCAAGATACTAATCTGGAACCCATAAAGAATGCACCACCACTTGTGCTCTTCCTGTCATCCACGCTTCCAGCCCAATCTGCATCTGTATAAGCATGAAGAGTGAGATCTATATCTCTAGGATACCATAGGCCATAGTTTTGAGTTCCTTGAAGATACTTGAAAATTCTCTTCACTGTCTGAAGATGAGTTTCCTTTGGATTTGCCTGAAATCTTCCAACTATTCCCATTGCATGCATGATGTCTGGTCGGGTACTTGTCAAATAAAGTAGACTTCCAATCATAGATCTATAGGTTGGTTGATGCACTGCTGCTGATTCATCATTTGCACTGAGGCTGCATCCTGTAACCATAGGGGTACATACTGGTTTCGAATCTTCCATGCCATACTTCTTCAGAATCTGCTTGAGGTACTTGGTTTGAGACAAGAAGATACCACCTTCATTTTGTCGGATTTGCAATCCAAGAAAGTATGTTAGTTCTCCAAGCAAGGAAATTTCGAATTCTTTCTGCATCACTGAGGCAAAGCTTTGACTCATAGCTTCTTCATTGCTTCCAAAGATATTATCATCTACATACACAACAAGTACTAGCAATTTGTCATTTTCAATTTTTATATAGAGATTGCTATCTGCTGATCCTTTTGAAAATCCTTGTTGATGAAGATATTTATCCAAATGGTAGTACCAAGCCCTTCGAGCCTGTTTAAGAACATAGAGAGCCTTTTTTAGTCTGCATACAAGATTTGGATCATTCCCAAGAATGAAACCATCTGGTTGCTCAATGTACACTTCTTCTCCTAAGTCTCCATTCAGAAAGGATGATTTCACGTCCATTTGAAATACTTTAAACTTTTGAAAGCTTGAGAGAGCAAGGAACATTCGGATGGCCTCAAGTCTAGCAACGGGAGTAAAAGTTTCTTCAAAGTCTATTCCTTCTTGTTGAGCATACCCTTTACACACAAGTCTGGCCTTGTTTCTGATTACTTCTCCATTTTCATTCAACTTATTTTTAAAGATCCATTTGTCCCTATGACATTCTTATCTTTTGGTCTAGGAACCAACTCCCAAGTGTTGTTCTTTTCGATCTGCTCAAGTTCTTCATCCATTGCCTTGACCCAACATTCATCTTTGAATGCCTCTTTTACATTTTGTGGCTCAGTGGAGGAGAGCAATGCCAAATAGCTTGAGGCTTTTGCAATTGTTCTTCTTGTTTGTACACCTGCCTCTTTCTGCCCCAAAATATGAGATTCTGGATGATTCTTCTGAACGTACTTGGATGGAGTCTTCTCTTCTATCCTTATCTGTTCCTCTGGTAACTCTTGGGGTTCTTCTTCATCATCAGTCTGATTTGGAGAGTAGTATTCATCCTCTTCGATATTTTCATAATTTACTTGCCTAGGAATGTATCCTTTTTCATCAACCACTACACCAATTTTGTCAACAATTCTTCCAAGTCTTTTATTGTAACACTTATATGCCTTGCTGTGGGGAGAATAACCAAGGAGATTGCCTTCATCTGCTCTAGGTTCAAGTTTTCCAAGCTATTCATCATTTTTCTTAATATAGCATTTGCTTCCAAAATTTTGAAATGCTTACCGAAGGAGTCTCACCATACCAGAGCTCATGAGGAGTTTGAGTGTTGTTCACTTGGACATTTGTTTTGTTAAGAATAACAACAGCAACAAATGCAGCTTCACCAGAGTTCCAGATTCATCAAGCATAGCATGAGCCATTTGTTGGACCGTTCTGTTCATCCTTTCCACCACTCCATTTTGCTGAGGAGTCCTAGTTGTAGAGAATTCCCTTCTTATTCCATGTTCTTCACAAAAATCAAAAAATTCATTTGAGGTAAACTCCCCACCTCTGTCAGACCTGAGGCACTTAATTTTGTGATCTGATTCATTTTTAGCCAATGCTTTGAAGGATTTGAATTTTTCGAATGCTTCGTCTTTGTGCTTCATAAGTCCTAACCAAACCATCCCGGAGAAGTCGTCAATGAATAATATAAAGTATTCTTTTCCTCGAGGTGACCTTGTCCTATTAAATGGACCACATACATATGTATGGACTAGCTCAAGAGGCCTGCTAGCTGATCCTTCCTTCTCAGGGAAGTTAGTTCTGGTTTGCTTACCAAACTGACATGATTTTCATATTTTGTTGTCTGGAATTTTGATATCTGGAAGACCACGCACTGCCTGGTATTTGCATGCTTTCCTTATTTGTGAAAAGCTTAGATGCCCCAACCTCTGGTGCCATAACCAGTATTCATCATCCTTGCTCAAATAGCATTGTTTTTGTCCTTCTTCAAATATGTATAAGTTATTTGGAGTTCTTCTACCTTTGATCACTGTTTTTCTCGTATCAAGATCACGAACACTACATCCATTTGATCAAAATATTACCTCGGTTCCTTGATCGCACATATGACTGACACTCAGTAGGTTATGCTTCAAGCCATCAACATACAAAACATTTCCAGCTTTGACCTTTTCTTTTAACTGAGCAGTGCCTTTTCCTTTTATAGCTGTAGGGGTATTATTTCCAAAAGAGACTTTCTTTCCCTTTTCTAAAGCAGTATATGATTCAAGTTTTTCTTTATCACCTGTCATATGCTTCGAACATCCACTGTCGATGTACCATAGATTTTCCTGTCCTTCTGCATAAAAAGCTATCCCACATCTTTCTGGTTGTGGTTCCTTTATTCTCCATGTTCTGGTGCTTGAGGCTTGTTCCTTTGTTTGCCGAAACCTGCTCCTGCATTCAGAACATTCAATTTCATTTTCAAGGGCCAAAAAGTTGTTATAGGTCCTTTTCGTAATCGCAGTCATACTTCTTTGTTTTTGAGCTTCTCTAGTCATGGTTGTCTTATAGGCAACACATTGAGCTGCTTTGTGACCAAAGTTATGGCAAGAGAAACATTGGCCATTGAAGAAACTTCTGCAATTATCAAATCTACCAGCCAAATGATTGTAATTTCCATTGTCATCCATTCTTGAAGCAAATTGAGAGTTTTTACCTGTGGCTGATTGTAGCTTTTGTTCACCCTTAAGATGGATTGCCCCTGGTTTACCTGGTAGTCTTTGTTTGATCTTGATGTAATTCATCCTTGCTTTACCTGATGATCTCCATTGGGCTTTTGCTCATTCCTCCTTACTGCATCAAGATAACTCTTTGAGGTGGATGCTTGAGATGTTTCTCCATTATAACCCATACCTGTCTTGATTAGTGGAGAACGCTGTAAATTGATAATCTCATCCAGAGTTTCAGATCCTTTAACAAATTTAAGATTAAGAGCCTTTTTTTTCTCAATTTCTTTTCTAAGGCCAACAATTTCACATTCTAACTTCTCAAGAAATTTTTCTTTTTCATCAAGTTGAAATTGCAGGGTATCAATGATCACATTCTTTTCTTCTAAACATGTCTTGAGTCTAGAAATCTCTTCATAAAAGCTATCCATGTAATCATCATCTTCAAAAGCTTGTAAAATTTTATAGTCATTACCTCGTTCATCTTCATCACTATTTGATAGTCCATCACTGTCTTCATGAGTGTAATAGCTTTTCTTATTTGCATTCTGTTTCTTGTTCCATCTAACCTGTTCCTTTCCCTTATCAATCTTATCCTTATGAGGAAATTTGGCAGCATAGTGACCTACTCTTCCACAAGCAAAGCATTTGAAAGGTAACTTACCTCCGAATCTTCCAGTACCCCATTGAAGATTTCTGAAAAAATTTGATTCTTCTTCTTCTTCTGACACATGTCCTGACTCATAGTACTCTCCTTTGCCTGAAGCCTTGAAGGAAGCTTCTCTCCTCTCTGATGGACCTCCTTTCCTCATTTCATAAGCAGTTAGAATTCCGTGCAGCTGTGACATTTTAAGGTTTTGTGGATTCTCCTTTTCTTTTATTGCAGAAACTTTAGATTCAAACCTAGGGGATAAAGATCTTAGAACTTTTTCAACCACAACAGTATCTTTTATTTCTTCACCCAAAGTTTTCATACAATTAACAATCTCATCTACACGAAGAAAATAGTTAGCCACACTTTCATCATTATACATCCTGAGATTTTCATACTGAATCCTGAGGGTTTGAAGTTTTGCTCGTTTTACCTGATCATCTCCTTCATAGCTCAGAACAATCTTGTCCCATATCTCTTTTACAGATTTAAACTGCATTACCTTGACAAATTCTAATTGAGATAAGCATCCTAATAGAGTATTGACTGCCTTTGCATTTGTTTCATATTTCTTCTTCTCAGCCGGATCTGTAGGAGTTGCTGATGGAAAAGTATACACTGTTTCTATGATATCCCAGACTTCTGTACCAAGAGATTGAAGATAGGCAATAACTCTTACCTTCCAATATATGAAGTTTGTCCCATCAAAAATCGGTGGCCTGATTGATGCTTCCCTCTCGTAGTTGCTCATGATGAAAGATCTTCCTTCAAGCGATCAAGCTTCTTCTGAAGGACCTGCTCTGATACCAATTGTTGGAAATAACATTGAGAGGGGGGTGAGTCAGTATTATCAAGTCAAATATTCCTTTTTTCAAAATCAAATGATATACGCTACTTTAGTTAATTAAACCCGCGTATATACGCAACTATGCAGAAGGAAACCCGCGTATACAATGCAAACTTTTAAATGACTTTATCTTTCTGATGATGATTATTAATATGTGTTTGAGAATCAAATAACCAGTAACCAGAAACAATAAAACAGAGCAAAAAGACAATTGCACACAAGAACACAAGATATAAGGTGGAAACCCAATGTGGGTGAAAACCACCTGCTGCAATTCGTCTCTATCTTCTCTTTAATTAGAAACTTCTTTTTACAATTGTACTGGTGTAGTCCTTTACCAGTACGCAGGCTGCAACCTACAGAGAGCTACAACCCTCTCTTGTTTTCCAGCTTTTCCTGGAAGGGAGCTACACCCCCTTAGCTCTTACACTAGCCAAGATACTAGTATGTAGGTGCTGGCCTACAAAAGGCTACAACCTTCTCTTTATTTCAGGGACCACGTTTCATGAATTTTCAGACTGGATCCACAATTAGCATCAACCAAACATAAAGAGTTTCTGCATCAACCAATCACCTTTTCACCAATCAAAACTGAATCAAAATAAACACTTCTCTGACGACTGTACCTAGATCAAAGTAACAGTAACCACACACCAAAATTGAACCCAAAACACTGCAACAATAAACAGAAGCAACAAGATCACAACTCAAAATATATACGCTACTTTAATAGCCTGAAACCTGCGTGCATACGCTTCTGCGTATGGAACAACCTGTGTATATGTTGTTTGCCTTCACTGAAACAGCATATATACGTGCCTTCGCTTCACTGAACCTACGTACCGATTTATAAAGGATAATTTGCTCTTTCAGATATTCTAATTAACCCAGATTATCAGTTTTATAGATCAAGCAAGCGCCACATATAACAGATCAAAATCATACAAAGATACTATCATTCAAGCTTAAAGATTATGATCCATCAATAGAACTTATCCTTCTCTTTGCGCTAAGGTTCCTCCTTCATTCAGATCCAGATCTGCACCATAACCCAATTACCAGTATTCCAGATCTAGCACTTTATCAGATATTCAACAATAATTCCGATGATCCTTTGCCAAATGATCTTCTTCCTCTTTTATAGTCTTAGGCCTTCCATAATACCACGGTCCAAAACCATAATAAACCAATACCACAGACCCAATACTTGGGATCAACATGTCTGACGAGGTACCATGGTCCAAAACCATAGGTTCAAATACCAAGGACTAACTACCACGGACCAAAGGTAAGTTCTCCAACATATATGCGCTTTTCCTTGCATGAAAGTGCGTGTATACGCACACACGCCTTTGAAACGTCTAACCCGCGTGTATACGCGTCTTCGTCTAGATGAACCTGCGTATATGTCTTTTCCTTCATTATGAAAGCCTAAACTGAGATCTGTTACCAAAGAGAGTTGCCATCAAAGACAATACCTGTGCCATAGCTCCAAACCTGTGCCATAATGCCAACAGAAATTCAAATAAATAAGGCCCTATTTCAAGAATTCCGCGACGTGTTGGCCTGGTCATATGAGGAAATGCCAGGAATTGACCCCGCAATTGTTGTTCATGAAATGAAAACTTACCCGGATGCTAAACCCGTCCGGCAACGTTTGCGTCAGATCCACCCGCGAAAAGATGCTGCTATTATAGCAGAAGTTGAAAAATTATTCAAAGTAGGTTTCATTTATCCGATTCCGTTAATGGATTGGGTATCGAATATTGTTCCAGTTAACAAAAAGAAAGGGACAATAAGAATATGTATCGATTATAGGGACATTAATAGAGCCTGTCCAAAAGAAAATTACCCAACTCCCTATATCGATCAAATCATTGATGATTGTGCCGGCAGCGAAATATTCTCCTTCATGGATGGTTTTTCCGGATACAATCAAATCAATATTATACCTGCTGATCAACCAAAAACGACTTTCATTTGTCCATGAGGGACATTTGCTTATTGCAAATTACCTTTTGGGCTCAAGAACGTCAGGGAAACTTTTCAAAGGGCCATGTCTTACGCGTTTCATGACATCAAGCACATTGTGCAACCCTATCTCGATGATTTGCCTGCTCATTCATTACATCAAGTTGATCATCTCATCCATTTACGAGCAATATTTATGAGGTGTAAGCATTATCGGATTAGGTTGAATCCACACAAGTGTGTTTTATGTATAGAAATGGGTCGGTTACTGGGGTTTGTTGTTTCGAAAGTCGGCATTCACGTCGATCCCTCGAAGGTTGAAGCTATTGTCAAATTGCCTCCTCCTTCGAGTCTTCGCCAAATCCAAAGTTTGCAAGGGAAATCAAACTTTTTACGTCGATTCATTCCTAACTACGCCGAGATTACAAATGGTTTTACCCAGTTGTTGAAACAAAATACTCCATTCTTTTGGGATGAGATAGCTGAGAAATCTTTTGATGCACTAAAACACGCGTTGACCCATGCACCGTTATTGCATCCTCCGAACTACAACCAGGACTACTTCTTATATCTCGCCCCCTCCCATTCCACCATTTGAATGGTGTTAGTTCAGGAAGATGAATTTGGTACTAAACATGTGATATATTACCTTAGTCGAACTTTAAATCCAACTGAGCTAAAATACTCACATGTGGAGAAATTGGCATTGGCAGCTGTTCAAGCTGTCCAACATTTTCGTCATTACATTTTACTACGTAAAACTACAGTAATTTATGATTGTAACCCTATGATCTATATTTTGACCAAGCAATTGCTAGGGGGCAAGTACTCCAAATGGATTGTAATCCTGTAGGAGTTCGACTTGGAATTTGAAAAGTCTAAGTCGAAGAAATCTTTAGTTTTTGCGGAGTTAATGTGTGACTTCCCACGTGCTGACACAGAAACTGTGGCGGAGGAGCCCATTGCGGACGAATCCTTGTTTCTAATTAGCACTTTAGATCCGTGGTATGGGGATATCATCATTTATCTCCAGACCCAATCTTTTCGGCCAGAAATATCAAGGTCAAAACGTCGAAAAATACGATTCCAGTCCCAACATTTCAGAATTATTGGAGATACTCTTTATCGTCGTGGGGCGGACTTTGTTTTTCGACGTTGTTTAACTCATGAGGAAGCTGAAAGGGTTCTAAATGACTGTCACTCTGGAGCGTGTGGCGGTCATATGTCTGGGTATGCCACATCCCAAAAGATATTGCGCACTGGCTACTTCTGGTCGTCCTTGTTTAAAGATTGTATTAACGCGGTCCGAAAATGCCACAACTGCCAAATTTTTGATCGAAAGATGCGCGCTCCACCTGCTCCTCTCCACCCTATAATTGCCGTCGGTCCGTTTGCAAAATGGGGTATCGATTTTATTACATGTAACCCTCACTCGGCCGGGGGGCATGCGTATATCATCCTTGCGGTAGATTATTTTACCAAGTGGGCTGAGGCGACACCTACATTTGAGGCAGACAACAAAACAGCTGTGATTTTCGTGTTCAATCATATAATTGCTAGGTTTGGTGTTCCACAAGCGATTATCACTGATCATGGGCGTCATTTTTGAAATGTTATGATGACTGAACTTACAGGCCAGCTTGGCTTGCGTCACGATAGTTCAACTCCTTATTATCCACAAGCTAATGGTCTGGTTGAAGCCATCAACAAAGTTCTAGTCATCATGATCTGACGAATCATTGGGATTCATCGGTCGAATTGGCATAACATGCTATTTTCAGTGCTTTGGGCGTATCGAACCTTAGTAAAAACGTCAACAGGGTTCACTCCTTTCCAACTAGTTTATGGCCTGGAAGCTGTGTTACCCATTGAATTTGAAATCCCGTCATTGCAAATGGCCATCGAGTTACTTCCAGCCACTTCCGAAGAGGAAAAATGTTTGTTATACTTGGCTCAGCTATATGAGAATCGACGTGATGCTGCATTGGTGATCGAAACTCATGCAAAACGTATTAAAGCTCAGTATGATCGAAATGTGACCCCTCAAAATTTTTCGAAAGGAGACCTAGTCTTATTGTACGATCAAGCAAATGATAAATTAGGCGCTGGAAAATTCGTGCCTATGTGGCATGGTCCCTATGTTGTCAAGCGAAAGCTAGCAAAAGGGGCCTATGAATTGGTAGACTTTGACGGGGTCTCTTTAGGTAAACCCAGAAATGGTCTTTACCTGAAAAGGTATTATGCTTAAAAATGGGTGTGGAGATTTTTAGTTAGGATAGTTTTCTTTCTAGCTGGTGTGGTTTAGTTTAAAAAGTGTGCTTAGCTTAGAGAGTGTTTTTCGTCATTATTCCTGCTTATCTTGGTTTTACTCTTGATATTGCAGATGTCGATGCCTCTCCAAACATACATTGGTTTTGCTGATGGTGCTTGTCGTAATACACAGAACATTTCTTCCGCAGCTTGGGTTATCTATTCGCCCTCTGACGAGTTGATATCTATGCATGGGGTAAGCCTAAGTCAAAAAATGAACAACATTCCAGAGTATAGTGCAGTGATTGAGTTATTATCTGAATCTATTTCATTTGGGATTCGGAGTTTGATAGTGAGGTTAGATTCTGAACTCGTTGTATTACAGCTTAATAGAGTATATGCCATTAGAAATCCAGTTTTATTGAGATTATTTTTGAGAGTGCATCTCTTGGAATGTGAATTTGATTATATTGAATATCAGCATATTCCAATATCTTTAAATACATTAGCAGATGCAATTGCTTCTCGAATGTTAAATATACATTTGCAATAATCATACAAATAAATTTAAAAACATTCCATAACATGTTTTACAAGATAAGGCGGTAATAGTGATATAGTATAATATAGGAGTGTGTCAAAATATACATCGTCCTCGATCATAGGTTGAAAAACACCTTATGATCGGCAAAAATGATAGTACAAAAAGAAAAAAATGTCATATGTGTCTACAATAGGTGATCATCCTATCACTGGTGATGATCTCAGTAAGAAACCACTGTATGGGCCACCTTACAAAGGAACCTCTTGAAAGGTCCTGGGACCCTAATCACATAGCGCTATAGTCGACGAGGAATGTCATCTATGCTGGTCTCCAAAATGTCTCCTGTCAAACGCTCTAGATGGCTCTCCAATTCGGCCAAGGTCTCTGCTGATTCGTCCTGTGGGGCTGGTGCCGTTGCAGCTGGTTGTTTCCTCTCGTAAGGCTGGAGAGCGGCTGGTTGCTGTGGACCCACATCTGCATTTGAAACTTTTACTATCAATTTTGGGATGAGATAAAAACATTTTTTTTTTTAAAATTAGGAAAATGTTGAAAATGATTTTACCTGAGTCATCCCATTGCTCTCTTGGTGGAAGAGCCATGTTTGGGTCACCATGAAAATCTACCCTAGCGTAAGGAAAGTCCTGAATAGAAAAAACCTGGTTTTCCAACCAATGGAAACACTTAGGTTTGAATCGAACGACCTCTGTCCCCTCATCAGGATGACGGGCCATAACTGCAACCCATTGCATCAGTTTGGGCTCTCAAGGAAGTCCAGCTCCGACAGTGAGGTGCTGTGGGACCCTCTCCAGACCAAAGCTCACAACTAAAGCACCATATCTAAAGGTCTTCAATTGTTCGTTCTTGGCTCTAGTCAGTTGGTCTTTTACATTAGCCAACACAACATCACACCAGTTGAAGATGGTGCCTCGAAAACAGTCAACCGCCATCCACATCTGGGATCCAGTGGCTATATGTAGTGCGGCGCTCGCACAGAGCCTGGTAATAGTAAATGCAATCACCATGAGTTTAGGACAGGATATGGTTTTGATGTCTATCCCTTTGTCTCTAGTCTGGTTGTTACAGAACTCTAGCCGGAGGCTATTGACAGACTGGCCACCTGGCCTAGTCCCGAATAGAGTCAAATGTTCACCTCTCTTAGGAAAACCAGTCAAAAAGCATATGTCGGCCAACTCCATTTCGAGCTGATGAACACCAATGAAGAAGCACTGGTCCTCTATGCTCCACCTATCTACCAGCCACTGCAGAAAGTCCACCTGGGCCCTCATGCAGGTATGGCCCAGAATTTGTACACGCTGCATGCCTTCAATGCATTGATCGAAGGTTGGTGATTTATCGCGGCAAGATCTATGTCCTCATGCTCCCGTTCTCGCCAATCAAGCATGATGTATACTCTACATCCAACAAAAAGACGAATTAGAATATTAAAAATTGAATTTTTTTGTGATTTTTGAGAAATTTAGGGTTAAAAACCCTTGCTACGGGGACCGCGCCCTCTCTGTTAGAGACAATGCGTGGGTCCGCACCTTGCCTTCACAACAGGTGCGGACCCCTGACTTTTTCCCCATTGAGAAAAAGTCGGGGTCCACAGGCTACCTATGTTGTGCCTGCGGGCCCCCACGCGTGGGTTTCTAGCCTAAAAATCCTCTAAAAAATGAAATGAAACCCTAAAAAACGATTTGAAACGGATGAAATTGAAGAGTAGGATGATGTGGATTACCTGGAGGAGATGACGCTCGATTCCGATGGATGGATTTTCCGCAATCTTCATGGGAAGTTTCTGACCAAAAGCTCTATTTTCTCACCCAAATCTCAAATGGTAAAAATGAATTGACGAAAGCCCTTTTTATAAGTTTTTTGAATAAATGAATTGTTAATTTGTTTATGTTTCACTTTAGAAAGGTAAATTTTGCAGCATTTTTATCTATTTTAAACAGGTATGAGTAATGTTTGAGTTTTTGTTCAGGATAACAGATTTTTCAGGCGAAATCAGTCATTTTCGACGAAAAAATATTAGAGTCACCTTTAAGCTCTTTTATGACTCCTAAAACATGAAAAGATCGCCGAGTTTTTCTTTTTAAACTCGTTAAAACGGAACTAAAAAGACAGTCCACTTACAACTCTTTTCCTGACCGTAAAAACATGAAAAGATTGCCGGATTTTTGTCGTTTCAAATTCGATATTGGTTATAAAACAACGTGTCATTGATCGCTTTTTTACTTTTTCGGATCAGAGGCACTAATTACGAAAAGTAATCCTTGGTCGTAATGATCAAGCGGTTCTCTCAAGTATTATTTTATGCTTTTTCGGGCTTGGGAGACATAAATTTACGAAAAAGGTCAACCCTGGAGTTTTCTTAAGTTTTTTCGGACTCTCTAAAATTGAAAAACGCCGAGTTTCTCCTATACTGGACTCGTTAAAATTTAACAGTAAAGGACCTGTTCAATTACAAACAGGAACGGACCACTCCTTCTTAGGGTTTGAATTTAAACTAAGTTGGACTCATCTGAAGGATGAGCTTATAATCAAGCAAATGTTATCCTCCTCAAGCTTGTCAAAAATAAAGAGGTGCTTGCCAGAAATGGTGGGAGAAAAGAGAGAAAAATGAGCCTGTTTGTCATACTTTGTAACCATTCTTGAACACGACACTTTTTATTCACCTGGGTTGGGAAATCCTTTGCCTAACAGTTGATCAAACCACATTGAAAGTCTTCAGCCAGTTTCTAGGTATTAACTTTGGGTCAATTGTCACCAAACCATCTTCCGTGTCGTTATGTGTTCAAGAGGTCAGTGCAAATAAGCCATTCATCTGAAAAATATCTGTCATCCATCTTGACCATCCCTGAGTCAGTCCTCGCAACTAAATTTCTTCAAACTTGACCTATGATTTCGTGTTGTTGGCTTGCCTACGACGGATTGCTTTCTATCGACTTCAACTCATTATCTAGAAAGATGATCTAGAAACCGTCAGTACCTTGGGATCTGCATGCCTCAATGGCAGGTTTCTCGCCTTCGATGATAGGTTGCATCATTGACCTTCGATCAAAGGATTTCGTGGCATGTTCGACATCAACACATCTATTCACATCTCATGGATTGTACTGAGTACTTTGAGAGCCATTGACATTACTGGTGGTTTCTCTCACACTTGTTAATAGTTTACATCATTGACTGGTAATCAAGTGGTTTCTACCATGTTCGACTTCAACACATTCATTCGCATGGATAGAATCGTACTATTTCGGGAAGTAGAAATGAAGACCCTGGATCTAGTTTTTGCCATCCAGGTTGCGAAGAATTTTGTATTCATTATACTGAGGACTATTCATAAACAGATGGATGCGTCCATACCGTGTCTACATGTGTCTATACTTGTGATGTGTTACAAGATCATTCCTATATCATAGCAGTAGTTAGTTTTCTAGTCAGTTTTGATCTGAGTATGGGAATGCCTACTTTAGCGATGATATGATCTCATATATATATTTTGCATTGAATGTTTTTACATGTTCCAACCAGGCTCTCCACAAGATGATCCTCGAAATGATAAAGTACTTCACACTTCCTAGATGATAAATGAAATCCTCATCTACTACATACTTCACACTTTAGGGGGAAATCTGTTACACAAAAATATCATCACCATGACTATTTGCAGTCAGTATGGGTCTATCATCACTTATATTGTCCTCCTAAGCAAGTCTTAGACCTCAGCTCTTCATGTCAAGCTTTGAAAATGAGAGAAAGACATTAAAGATCAACAAAGCTCTGGTTCTGCACTTTCTCTCACTGTTGCCTGCAGTCCCACACCCCCTGTTCACATTACCTACGGACCTGCCCGCTCTGTCTCTAAAGGAGTGGGTGCGGACCCCTATGAAAGTAAAAAAGGCACAAGTTTATTCTAAAAAACTCACTTTGTGTTAATTCTAGATGATTTAAAAGGAATTTTGACGTGGATTGTTCGCTCTTAGGTGGTTCATGCATCCCAAAAGAGAAGGAGCTAATCCCTTGATGAGAGGAGCTATCCCTTTGAAGGAGGGCTTTATCCCTTTGAAAGAGGACCTAGTAACTTCCCTCCATTTCACTATAAATTAAGGCATTGGGCTGGTTGCTAGAGAGGTTAGAAGCTGAACATTTTTTTGGGTAAATGCTGGTGGAATTGAGACTTCCTAGTTAAGCTTGAGAGGAGAGATCACATACCTTTTGGCTTCATTGGGAAGAGAGTGAAACTTGTCAAAGTAGAGGAGACTTCTTGTTGGACCCTGGGAGGAGCTTGTACAACATCAAGGAACATGTTGTAAAGTTCTTCTTTGATTTGAATTAATACAATTAGATTCATTTTTCTCAAAAAATTGTCTTATGTCATTTGTTTCATGAATTCCTTGATCATCGTGATAAGTATGCTTTATGATATTCGCTTTTCAGGTGCTATTTAATTTGTTTGCTTGTTTGTGTTTGCAGATTCGCTACAAGGGAGCTCATTTGGATCAAAGGGGTGAGGCTTCCACAAACTTGCATTGGACACAAGGTAGGCCTAAAACACTTGTTTGCCTTTGTTTATAAATTGCATATTTAGAGAAAGATAGTTTTTGATTGGCTTGCTTGTCACTAGATATCGTTAGATTCTAGGAAGGTCAATCTTGTCTGCAAGATCGATTCATTCTGTGTGATAGGGGGAGAACCCTTGGTTTATGGATTTCCAACACCATCAACAATGGAAATAGAAGGAAGGATAAATGACAAGTTGTGCCTATTGAGTATGTTTTGAAGCTCTTATCTAAAATAGCCCATCCTCAAATATTACTCCCAGGGTGTTTCTCCAATTTATCCATTTGTCAATATTCAATCCCTGATGAGCCTCTCTATCACTTGTCTCAGTTAAAGTTTGATGGTGAGGATGGAACATCCATAACCAAGCACATTTATGATTTGAATCTCAAATTTTGTGAATCTTATGAAATCGAGGATGAAGAGTTTGCTTATGTGCTTTTCTTCCTCACCCTTGAAGGTCATGTTAATTGATGGTGCCATACATTTCCACCCACTTCCATCCATTTTTTTCATCATTTCCTCGGGGAGCTTCATCTAACCTTTAATAGGTATGATTATCGAGATGTTTGTAAAATAATCAATTACTTAGGAATGAATCCTAATGAATCAGTCGAGGATTTTTCTTATCAATTCCTTCACCTTTGTTATGAATTTCCTAAGGAAGATGTGGATCAAGATTTCTTGAAACAATATTTTGAGCTCTTGGTTCTTATCTCTTTGCACAGTGAAACCATACCATTTGATGTTTCTTCATACCCAACTCTTGTAAACCAAGAGACACTAATAATTTTAGAGGAGGAACCTAATATTACTTTTGTTCCTTGTCCTCCTCCTTTTTCAGTTTTGATGATGGTGCCTCCTTGTGATGATCATAAACTTGGGAAATATGCACATCAAATCCATAATCCATCAAATGGAATGACTCATGAAGCCTACGATGAAAACCAAATTTTCTATTCCTTTAGATGGAATTAACACTCATAACCCTAGTCTTCAATTTGATTCAGATTTATGTAATCCTCTAATTTCTACATGCCATGAATCTTTGTATCGTGATCTGCTTGATCAATCTGCTCCATTAACTAGTTTTCTACACTCTCCTAATTTTCAAGTTGTTGGCCCAGATTGCATTCGGGTTCAAGATAGTCACATTACCCAGGTAGAGGAGTAGGAAGGTGAAGATTCATTTAATATTTATTCTCTTTTTCAAAATACTCCATCTGAATATGGTGTCTCCTCATTTTTGGTTGATATTGAATCTGTTAATCTTGGTAATAAATCAAATACAACCAATTTCTTTAGATCCATAGTATTGGGAAACAATCATTATGATGATGATAATTATGTTGATGTATTCGATGATGAATGCCCAAGTGCAACAGTTGATGCAACTACATGCGATGGAGATACTCCATGCTCTTCTAGTTCTTCATCGTATGGGATCAATTCTCAATTGACACAAGGTAGTGAGGTTGTCCACGATGAAAGAGAGAATAATCAGATCATTGAGTATCCTTTCTATCCCATATCATCTCTTGTTTTGCGTGAAGATAAATCTTCAGATTAGCTTGCTTGTTAAATATCTCCATCTCTAGATTTGCGATTAGAAGAATCTTTTAGCTTGAGTAATCTAGTTTTCGAAGTTGTAAAATATGATCAAATTTATAACATAGATGACTACCATCCAGTTAATACTGATATCATTCAAATCATTGAAAGAAAATACCCTCACACCATGCATGATCTGGTTAAATCTTCAGAATGCCATTTTAAAATTCTCGAAAGTTATGGGACTTGCCAGAGAGTCAAGGCACTTCAACTTCCATTGATGGTTATATCAGGATCTCGCAACTCTGGTAAGACCTACAAACTGAGTTAGGTCTAGTTTTCTTCACAAAAATATTCTTTCTGCATGGTTTCACTCGATGTAAATTCTTTCTTGAAATATATTTGGCATAGTCGAAATGATATTTTGAACCTTCAAGATTCGGTTTCTAATTGGATTCAAGATTATTCATATTCATGCAAATCTCTTGTATCAAACTCAGGTTTGGAATGGGTATCTCTCATAGAATCATGGAATTGTGAAGTTTATTATTCTAGAGATTATCTTTGGGAAAAGGAGTCATACCTGTCACACTCTTTTGAAAACAATCAACTCATGATCCTTCTTGTGAATATTTTGATTCTAATATTTTTCTTCATTGCACCTGAAATCCTCTTGAATGTCAGTGAATGCATGGATTGTTTGACGAAACAAATTATTCTTCACTTGTTTTACCCTGACTGGTTTCATGTGTTTGTTATACTAACATTCATTGTTACTTCTTTTGACTATTATGATGCTAGTGTAGTGTGTAATCAATCACAAGGAAATGGTTTGTTACACTCGTCACGTGAGGAAGATGATTCTATTATGTAGAGAATTTGCGGAACTATTCGAATTGATTTATATTTGGTAATTCCAAACTAGGAATTTGATGCTTTAATCATCCCATATGATTGTAACAACCCTGGTTAAAAGTCCATCTAAAATATATAAGGCCATGGTGATGGGACATGTATTCCAAGCTGAATCGTGGGAAAAAACATCCTAGTGGGGTGTCACTTCAGTTTATTATGGCTAAGGAAATTGGCAAAGGAAATGGAAAAGGCTTTGGAAAGGCATGAAGCATTAATTGGCATTTTATTTATGAAAATAATGGAAATGAGGAGAAAATGGAGGTGAAAGGTCATAGGTTGCATGTGAGGAGGAAATTGAAGGAAAATAATGGAAAATGAAGAAAATAAAGGCCTCATTAATAAAAAGGCTTCTAAGAATCAGTGGGAAAGCTTGGTCAGTTTAGTTTTTGTGGAGCTCACTTCTATTCTCTCTCATACTCTTGGACACTTAGAGTTTTCTTGGAGCAATCTTGGAGAGTGTGGCATACTTGGAGTTTTAGAGCAAGAAGGAAAAGGAAGAGCAGGAAAGCACAAGAGAACATCGAGATCAACAACTACAATGGGTTTTGCTTGCAGGTACTGAGTTGCATGTATGTTTTCCTAACTAGTTTTGGCATGCATGGTATATGCATGTGGTTTGTTGGTCATGATATATCATTGGCATGGAGGTTGGCCAAGATTGACAGTGGATCTTCCTAGCCTTGTCATTTCCTGAATAGCCATGGTGATTGTGGATTTACTTCCTTATTTTGTTTTGGGTTGGTTCTCATGTTACTTAGCTTGGGTTGAGTTACTAGTTCCTGGAGCCTTGGTTGGACAAACACTCTGGAGCCTTGTATTAGCTTGGGTTGAGTTACTAGTGTTGGAGCCTTGGTTGGAAAAATGCTTTGGAGCCCTTGCTGGGTTGAGTTACTAGTCCTGGAGCCTTGGTTGGACAAACACTTTGGAGCCCGATATAAGCTGTGGGTTGAGTTACTAATCATGGATCCTTGGTTGGAACATATGCTCTAGAGCCTAGAAGGCTTGGATAGAGACCAATATGATGATGGTTTTGTGATGTCCGACTGTGAGGTGTAATCACTGTTTGATGGGTTGAGGTGGTTGGCCTCTTAAAGCCATGGATGGTTTTTGATTTATGTGTTCTATGAGATCCCACATTCATGCTTGGATTATGGCACGAGGGTGAAGAGATGAAGAGAGATTTGTCTCAACCATTCTATGGTTGGGTGGAATGTGGAAGTCCCATCCCGGGTTTGGATTTTGCATCATCAATATGAGGTTATTTCTCCTTTTATTTCTATGAGTATTATACTGGTTTATATGGCTTTGATTTCATTGGTATTTTTGTTGCTATTATGCTGGTTATGTATATGTTTTATGACGATAACTATGTATGGCTCTCATCATGTTTTTACTTGTAAATGAATGAACAATGTATTTATACACTGATGGATGAAATGGAACTTAATGTGTTGAGGCATCAATGCCTCTTAGTGATTATCAACTAAGTATGAGACCCATATGCTCAGATATGTTATTTACACTTGTAGATTACATATTCGTGATATGTTTGACGAAATGTCTGTCATGGATAGTCGGGTCTAGTCAAGGTTTTATTCAAGTAACTGCATTTTTACTGTTATTTCCCTGTTATCTTACTGTTATGAAGGTGTCATTCAATTTTGGGCAGTGACCTGGGTGCTGGCTTGAAAAAGTGGCTCAAATCTTGGGGACGCTGGCACAAAATTGAGAAAAATAGTCCTTGGATGCTGGCAGGCCGATAACATGGGAGTGTCCGGTGGTCAAGTGGTCCAAAATATCAGTGGGGCCTAGGGGCTTATTGCTAGAAAGGCTTGTATGCTTCATGAGGGTCCTAATGCTAATGTTGAAGGTCTGTATGATGTGTTTCTGTCGGTTCAAATTCTTAATGTGACTTAGGAGGTTGAATTATATCATAGTGGCCTCTCGTCGCATGTTTACCTTAGTTGGCGGGTTACTTGGGTAGATGTGGGAGGAGGGTGTTACAATGATCGTAATTCTATTTCTAATGATTGTCGTTCAAGTTACTACTTTCCCATCAACACATCCAATGATAGTCATTTTACATCCTTTGGTTTTTATGGTTTAACATCTTACTATCTGGGTACTTGTCAAGCAGTTGAGGCACTTCCACAATCGCTGATGGTTATGTCAAGTCCTCCCTATCTTGACACGCATGATGAATATGATCATATATATTTCTCCTCACAATATTCTCATCGTAATCCAGTGCATTTAATTAAAAAATCATCTTTTCAAATATTTTGGGGTTTTCGAGAGGATTGTCACAAATTTTACAATCCAATCACTGAATGGTTGGAGCAATCTTACTTGGCAGGCTCCGTCGCAAATAACATGTTTCGATATTTTTGCAAGCTTGCTAAGGAGTTCGGTGTAGTTGAAGACACTTTCACAAGAAGCTTCTGAGGTTTGTTGAATGATGGTTTTCATAAAAAAGGTAAAAATGTGAACTAGTTAGAAGTAGTGGCTATGGCCTATGTTTCTGCTAACAAGTAAGACCTTCAAATTTTTATGCAAGTTATTCAAGTTCTTATCTGTTGTTGGGTCCCTATAATACTAGTGATTACCCCATTACTATTGTAGTTATACGCCTTATTTATATTGTTGTGCCCCTATTACCCCCATATTGTTATTTCTGTGCCCCATAGAATCCCTCTATTGTTATTTTTGTGGCTTTATATTATTATTGTTAGGTCGGCTGGATTATATTGTGACTCCTTAGACTCCTATATATAGAAAGGAGGTTTTGTCATTTGTATCATCCAAGAATTGTTCATTTATGTAATGTAAAGGAGGTTGCCCCCTCGAAGAGGCTGAATTCTAAGGCGTTGATCTATCTTTTCTATCTTTTCTTGAGCTGCTTTCATAACATTTGGTATCAGAGCTTTGGATTATAGGGTTTCGCTGCTCCAAACAGGTCATCGTGGCATTTTCGCTATAACTTTTTTTCTGTGACTTTTCAGAAGTTGCAAGAAAAAACCATTTGAGAAGAAATCGCGCTGAACTTTGGGTCTGAATTTAAAATCTTTTAGCGGGATATTTGCGGAGATATGATCTGAGGAAGTTGGTCTTTTTGCAGACTCCTGAATTACATTCAAAACAGGTGACCTGGGGAAAATTGTCATAACTTTCTCTCTGGGGATCGGATTGAAATTTCATAAAAAGGTACAGAAAGAGGACGGACTGCAGTTTCTTGTGTGTGTGTTTCAGATTCAAAGGTTGAAACAATGACTCGTGGCCTGTCGTACAAGTTCGCTCTACTGAACCAGTCTAAAAGCAAGTCACTGTGGGAGATTTCACATAACTCTTCCTTGGAGAATCCAATTTGGCTTAGACTTGTGGCATTGGAAAGAGGACACATAAGGCTACTACAGGTAGCAATTTTAGAACTGGATGATCTGAAATTACAGAGATACATCAGATTCAATATCAGGCTTCTATAAAGTGAAAAAAGGTGTGTAGTTTTTTTTAAATTTTTGTGTAAGCTTGGTTTAACAGAATTCAAAGGGCATAGTAAAGCATTATTATCGGTAATTGATGCCCCGAGGAAAGAAAATGCAAACACCTAGTAAGGAACCTGAAAGCTCTAGCATGACTCATGAAGAAGAGGAAGAAATTCTACATGATATATCAAAATTACAAGAACAAGTACAACAAATGTCACGCTCACAAAAGCTAACAGAAGCTAAGATAAGTGGCGTGGAATCTAAGATAAATTGCGTGGAATCTAAGATAAAGGGCATGGAAGCTAAGATGGAGGATTCGATGGCAAATTTGAAGATAGATTTGAAGACAGACATGGAAGACTTGAAGAAGTTGCTACAAGAAAGGGTCACTAATGGTGAAAAGGTAGTAAAGGAAACTCATGATGAGAACAAAAGAAATGTTAATCATGATTCCATAGATGCTAATGTTGGATCGAAGAATCACCATATTCCAAAAATCGATATGAGGAAGTTTGATGGCAAGGATCCCGCCACATGGATATTACAGATGGAGCAATTCTTCGATCTCAATAATGTGCAAAACGCACAAAAGGTATGTATGGAAACTGTATATTTGGAACCAAATCAGTTTGTATGGTATCAATGGCTTTGCTCTCGTAAACAATTTATCACTTGGGCAATTTTTACGGAAGAATTGATAGCACATTATGAAGATACAAAAAGCAACACTTTTTTTAGCCAATTGATAAGTCTCAAACAAAAGGGTTCAGTAATGGAGCACATTGAGGAGTTCCAAATATTGAACATAAGGGTAAAAGATATTCCGGAGGAGCATATGATTGATGTGTTCATAGGGTCTTTAAAGGATAATATCCAACATGATGTTCGCCTTTGGGAACCTGATTCATTAGAGAAGGCATTCAGGTTAGCAAGAAAAATGGAAAGCAAAATTATGGCAACCAGGAAGCATACCACTCACAACTATAAAGACGGAAGTGTTGTTGCCCCTAGTCTTCCACAACCTATAAGGTTGACACCACAACAATTGGAAGAAAAAAGAGCAAAAGGGCTTTGTTACAGTTGTGATAGCAAATACACTAAAGGTCATAAGTGTGCTGAGAAGAAATTATTCTACATAGATTGTGAAGAGGAAGAAGAAAAGGAGCAAGAAAGGTCAAAAGAGGAAGATATACTCCAGGAACAAAGCCTAGATGAAGAAAAAATAAGTCCGAGCATATCTTGTAATGCATTGGCGGGAATTACCACTCCTCAAACCATCAATATAGAAGGACAAATCAAGAAGAAAAAGGTAATAGTGTTGATTGATTCAGGAAGCACCCACAATTTTATTCATTGTAGGGTAGCAAAAGAATTGAATTGCTTCCTATATCCAGCACCAGAGTGTCAAGTGATGATTGCAAATGGAGGAACAATAAATTTCTTTGGAAAGTGCCATAATATCAAGCTATCCATGGGAGAATATGTATTGACTAGCCCAATGCTTTCCATTCCAATGGGAGGTGCTGATGTTGTACTAGGAGTCCAATGGCTACAATCCTTGGGTACAATAGCTTTTAATTTTCAAGAAATTTTCATCAAATTTTCTACGGAAGGAAAGGAAGTTGAATTAAGGGGTATTGCAGGGGAACCAGGAAAGATAATCAGCTCTAATGGCATGACTAAGCTTCTTAAAAAGGAGAAAAGAGGTGTAATTGCACAATTATGTTCGCTAGATGTTTCCACATTGGAATCATCTTTCTCTAGATCTCCAAAATGTCCTGGACAATCATTCCAAGGTATTTGAGACTCCCAAAGGTCTCCCACCTATGCGTGATCATGATCATGCTATTCATCTGATTCCAGGAAGTGTTCCTCCAAACATCAGGCCATACAAATATCCCTATGCCCAAAAAAGTGAAATTGAACGTATGGTTGCAGAAATGCTAGAGGCTGGTATAATTCAACCAAGTCAAAGTTCTTTCTCAGCTCCAGTAGTATTGGTGCACAAGAAGGATGGATCATGGCGCATGTGTCCGGATTATAGGGAGCTCAACAAGATCACTATTAAAGATAAGTTCCCCATTCCTGTTATTGATGAATTATTGGATGAATTGCATGGATCAATTTACTTCACCAAGTTGGATCTTCGTTCGGGATATCATCAAATCAGAATGAAGATTGAAGACATTCCGAAAACGGCATTTAGAACTCATGAGGGTCATTATGAATTTTTGGTCATGCCTTTTGGCCTTACCAATGCACCTTCAACATTTCAAGGTTTGATGAATTCAATTTTCAAACCATTCCTTAGAAAATTTGTGATAGTATTTTTTGATGATATACTAATCTACAACAAGTCTTGGAAGGATCATGTTGAACATCTTGACAGGGTGCTACAAATATTGGAGGAGAAACAATTATATGAAAAAAGATCCAAATGTTTCTTTGGAGTCCAGGAGGTGGAATATTTGGGTCATATTGTATCTCATGAAGGAGTTAAGGTAGACCCTAGCAAAATTAAAGCCATTAAGGAATGGAAAATCCCCACATCCATAAAGCATCTGCGAGGTTTTCTTGGGTTGACAGGGTATTATCGCAAGTTTGTTAAGAATTATGGGAGAATAGCAGCACCTCTAACAACATTATTGAAGAAAGATTCATTTTCATGGACTCCGGAAGTAACAAAGGCCTTTGAACATCTTAAAGAGGCAATGTGCCAAGCACCGGTCTTAGCTACGCCGGACTTCACAAAAACCTTTATTGTGGAATGTGATGCTTCAGGAAATGGAATTGGTGCTGTTCTAATGCAAGATGAAAGACCCATTGCTTTTGAAAGTCATCCAATCAAGGGAAAGTATTTAAGCAAAGCTATTTATGAGAAGGAAATGTTGGCAATACTCCATGCACTTAAGAAATGGCGACCCTACCTAATGGGAAGACACTTCAAGGTAAAAACGGATCATGATAGCCTTAAATACTTTTTAGAAAAAAGATTAATAGATTATCCTCTAAAGAGCAACAAAAGTGGGTCACAAAGATGTTGGGTTATGACTTTGAAATCATCTACAAAAAAGGGAAGAAAAATATGGTGGCAGATGCACTCTCAAGAAAGGATGAGGATGTGGAAGCATTGTTGTGTGCCATTTCTATTATCCAACCAGATTGGATAAATGAAGCAAAGGAGGAATGGAAGAACGACGAAGAAGTGTGGGCACTTATTCGAAAGCTACAACAAGATTCCAGTACTTCTGATACATTTAGCTGGCAAAATGATTCGTTATGGTACAAAGATCGCTTATACCTCTGTAATAATTCCCAGCTAAAACAAAAGATTCTTATGGAATTGCACACTTCTCCCTTAGGAGGGCACTCAGGATTTTTAAAAACTTACCACAGGGTTAAGAAGGAATTTTTTTGGGATGGCCTTAAATCAGATATTCAAAAGTTTGTGGTGGAATGTTTAGTTTGCCAGCAAAATAAAGTTGAAACAATTAAGACACCGGGTCTATTACAACCTTTATCCATTCCAAGCCAACGTTGGGAGGAGGTTTCAATGGATTTTATCACAGGTTTACCCAAGTCTGAGGGAAAGAGTGTCATCATGGTGGTAGTTGACAGACTTACCAAGTATGCACACTTTTGTGCATTATCACATCCATTTAAAGCCAGTACAGTTTCTACTACATTTATGGAAACAGTTCAAAAGCTACATGGAAACCCAAAGATTATTGTAAGTGACAGAGATCCCATTTTCACTGGAAATTTTTGGACAGAATTATTTTCTTGTCTTGGTATTCAGTTAGCTCATAGCTCATCTTATCATCCTCAATCTGATGGGCAAACTGAGATAGTAAACAAATGTTTGGAAGGATATCTTTGTTGCTTTGTATCTGATAAATAGACACAATGGGTCAAATGGTTGCCTCTGGCTGAATGGTGGTATAACACTTCCTTCCATACAGCAACAAAAATGACCCCATTTATGGCACTTTATGGGTATCAACCACCATCCATCACATCATATTTAAGAGAAAATTCTAAGGTTCAGGCAGTGGAACATCACATCGAACATCAACAAAAATTCCTCCAACTCTTAAAGGATAACCTCGTGTTGGCACAAAATAGATTGAAACAACAGGCAGATCAACATCGCAGTGAAAGAAGTTTTGATGTAGGTGATCGGGTATTCCTACGGCTACAACCATATAAGCAAATGTCCCTAAATCAAGCTAAGAAGGATAATAAATTATCACCAAAGTATTATGGTTCGTACAAGGTGTTGCAAAAGATTGGTACTATGGCATGCTAATTGGAGCTTCCTGCAGCTTCTCGATTGCACCCAGTTTTCCATGTTTCATGTTTAAAGAAAGTTATAGGTGACAAGTTCCCAATTCAAACAATATTGCCAGAACTTGACGAGGAAGGAAAAATTATATTGGAACCGGAAGCAGTCACAGAAACAAGAACTCGACAGCTACGAAATCGATCAATTTCAGAGTATCTTATCAAGTGGAAGAACTTATCTGCTGAAGATTCCACATGGGAGGATGAGAATTTTATGCAGAAGTATCCAGAACTACTCAAGCGTTGAGGACAACACTTTTTTGAAGGAGAGGGGCATGTTGGGTCCCTATAATACTAGTGATTACCCCATTACTATTGTAGTTATACCCCTTATTTATATTGTTGTGCCCCTATTACCCCCATATTGTTATTTCTGTGCCCCATAGAATCCCTCTATTGTTATTTTTGTGGCTTTATATTATTATTGTTAGGTCGGCTGGATTATATTGTGACTCCTTAGACTCCTATATATAGAAAGGAGGTTTTGTCATTTGTATCATCCAAGAATTGTTCATTTATGTAATGTAAAGGAGGTTGCCCCCTCGAAGAGGCTGAATTCTAAGGCGTTGATCTATCTTTTCTATCTTTTCTTGAGCTGGTTTCATAACATCTGTTCTATTGCACATTTCTTTATATAAGTTTTAATTGTTTATTTCTTTATGAAAGTAGGTCGGAAGCAGTTACGATGGCTTCATTGGAAATTTCATTTTACGTGACCCCGACCTCTTAGATGATTAGGTTAGGAGTAGGTTTAGTTGCATATTAGTTTACCTGCACATCTCTCTTGCATTCATTTTTTGTAGTTTATCTTGTGTTTTCTCATTTTGGTTTTGCACCATCTTTTCAATTAGTCTCCTTCCGTTATGTCTTCTGGTTTTTCTTCCTTGTTGTGTGTTGTATTTTCTTTGTTTTGTAATAACTTGCATGAAGATGCTCTATTGGCTCGAAAGGGAATGTGGAAAAATAGAAAAGGACTTTGTGACACTGCAACATTTGGCTAACTCTCTGTCCTTATTCCTTGTTTTGGTTACATCTTTTGGTTGATTATGTTCCAACGGAAAATATGATCCTTGTGTTAAGAAATCCCTGTGTCGAACCATGACATCCATGTCTATTCTGAAAACCTCATCCCTACACTCAATTTTTATGTTTCAGTTTTTTCAAACCGATCCAATCAATTAGAGAAGGACAAGGGGAAAATATAAATGAGCAAACCAATATCAAAGGTCTTATATATGATTCTTTGAAGGGACAACCTCTCATGCTCTTAATAAGTTAGGATCCCTCTTCTACCCATGAAATAAATGTGTCGATGCATAGTCTTATATAAAATAAATAAATAAGGGTGAAAGAAGAGAAAGGCTTCTTGTGTAGAGAGGTGAAGCAAGAAACTCTGTCGGGGTACTGTCCAAGCTTGTTGGTGGCGAAGCAATGTTTATGTTCCTGAAGTGACTCCGTCGGGGTACTGTCCAGGCCTGTTGGTGTTAAAATTATGCAACTACAGCCAAATTCTACATAGTCATTTGATGGAGATGATGATGGTATTAAACTCCACTTTTTGAGAGGACCAAAATCGACCTAAAGATCATCTCGTTCAGACAAGTAGAAGTTGGTTTTTGATTTTCTACATCCACTCATGGATATTGGATCAGGTCAGCATCACTCTCATGTAGGTCAGCCTCAACATCAAATAAACAATGTTGAATACCCCTAGAAGCCTATAAATACAAGTGACCTAGAAGCTCATTTGTACATCACAACATCAAGAATCTTCTTCTTTTCTATCTTCTTTGGTTCAAAACATTGGTGAAGGAAAAGGTCGTACGAAGGTACAAAGTCTCAGATCTGAAGCTCACACAAAATTAGGGTTTCTATTTCAGACGCTGGAACAAAACAGGGAAATTTCGTCCCTCGATGCATGCATGCTATGGTCAAGACAATGTCCAAGAAGCTACAAACACATGCACACTAACCTGAAGTGAGCATCCAGGGGTTTGACTATAGTTGGCTATCATCTGAAGTTTTCTGAAGTTGTCTGAAGTCTGAATCAAGTTGTCTCTAATATATTCTACAATTGTAACTCGTTTTTGAAGTTTTTGGGTTGCATTTATGATCATATTGTATTGGGATTATTGTAATCTCTACTGAACTTTTTATGACAATCTAATGAAAGAATAATTTCAAATGGTTTTCCCCCTAGTGGGGTTTTCCCCTACTCTTTGACCAAATCTAGTGTCTCTTGTTAATGTGTTGATTGTCTTATTTTTCATTCCATATATTGTTCTATCTTCAATTATTTTTGATGAATGGAAAAACTAATTGTAATTGGAAATATTGCTAATTGAAGTTTGGAATTGGGCTAAAGTAATTGATACAACATAGAACAATTTGAAAATTAACATGGTATTAGAGATAAGGTGAATAACAAGCCCAAAAGGAGACAAGCCTTGAAGCACTCATGTTTGGAAAGTTTAAAGAACTGATCTAGTCAAAGTCAAGGTGACTTCCTACTTCAAGAGTGATGAGAAGATAGATGACTCATCTAATTTTGTTGCATGGAAAACTAGGTTGGATATCATAGTTGATAACAATGATTTTTTGGACTACATTCAAGAAAAGGTACATGAGCCTCTAGAGAATGCATCCATTGTTGCCAAGAACAAGCACAAGAAATGTGAGTTGAAAGAAAAACAAATTATAGTTGATGGATTACAAGATAATCTGCTTGCATATGTTGGGAACTTGAGAAGGTCTAAAGACATGTATGAAATCCTCACCTTGAAAGATCAACTCAAAGACACCAAGATGAAGAAAAGAGAGCCGATACAATCCTACATATAAGGATCTCTCACATTAGAGATCAATTTCTAAGAGTTGGAGAAGATGTGCCTAACAAGGAACTGGTGGTTGTGGCTCTAAGAGGTCTCCCTCCTATTTGGGAAAAAAACATCACTACTATAAGAAACAAAATTGTCATCCCTTCATTTGATTAAATTGTTTGAAATATCGCTCAAGAAGAGTCAAGGATGATAGCAAGAGGAAGGATTCAAGAGCACGAAGAAAAAGAGCACACTGCTTACATCGCTCATGACAAGAAGAAGAAGACACGGAAAGGAGATCCATCAAATTCAAGAAAGCCTCCTCTTCAAAATTCTGGTGGAAGAAAGGAATATGTGAACATTGAATTCTACAATTGTCATAAGAAAGGGCACTATGCTTGAGATTGCCCTGAGACGAACAATGGACCACGTTATAATACTAGAAGAAATAACAACATGTTCAATGATCAAAGAAGAAGAGATGGTCGAAGGAATGACTGCAATGGAAGAAATGATAGAAGAAGAAAGGGTGATCCAAGTGACCATGAAGAGACCATCGTCCACAAAAAAAGTCAAAATTCCCTAGGTATGAAAGTTTGCAAATCAATCTGAATATATTCTTATTTCTGCTCTTACTTGTTCATCTCCTCCAGATTCGTGGGATAGTTGGTTGGTTGATAGTGGGGCCACTCATCACTTCTCTGGTTACAAAGAAGTTCTATTTAACTTGGTAGAGAGAAAGTCAGAGTTTAAAATCATTCTTAGAGACAACTCCACTCATCCCGTTAAAGGTTTTGGATTTGTCAAATTTCATTTGAGTTCTGGGGAATCTATTGTACTACATGATGTAATGTATGTGCCCGGGTCAAAGAATAATGTGGTATCAATATCCTCTTTGCAAGACGAAGGGATGATGGTTTCTTTCATCAAAGGAAATGTTTTTACTTGGTCTATTGGATCACTTATGAGAGATGCATTCACTTTTGGAACAAGATATGAAGGAATCTATAGGGTCACTGAAATACCACTACTAGCATTGGTTCATAATACAAATCATTTAAAAAATTATGCCACCGAAGGTTGGCTCATCTTCATTATGATGCTCTTCCGAAATTGGAGAACTTGGTCTCAGGGATTCTGAAGGTTCAAGCTCAACATGATGGAGTATGTCCAGGATGTGCTAGTGGAAAAATGACAAGGGTACCATTCCCCTCTAGTAAAAACAAGACCACTGACATACTCCATCTCATTCATTTGGACATATGTGGACCGATGCTTGTGCACTCTATTAGTGGATATCTCTACTACATCATATTCATTGATGAATTTTCAAGGAAGACATGGATATAATATTTGAATCATAAGGATGAAGCCTTCTAAACATTTAAGGAGTTCAATGCTTTGGTTGAAAATAAAACAGGGAAGAAGATCAAAATATTAAGGTCTGATAATGGTGGAGAATACATGTCAAATGAATTCATTGAATTTTGCAAAGAGGAAGGTGTCAAGAAGGAAAAAAATTGTTCCATATAATCCTGAACAAAATGGTCTAGCTGAAAGGAAGAACAGGTCTATAATAGAAGCCACTTGAGAGATGCTCCATGATCAAAAGTTGCCTGAATTTCTTTGGACCGAAGCTTCACATGCTGCCATATATGTTCAAAATAGGGTGCCTCATCAAGATTTGGAAAACAAGACTCTCGAAGAAGTATTTAATGGTGTGAAGCCCGACATTAGTCATATTCACATATTTGGATGTCCCATATATTTCCATGTGCCGAAGGAAAAAATGAATAAATTGGAAGCTACAGGAAGAAAAAGTACGTTTGTTGGGTATTGTGAAAATTATAGAGCATTTAGAATACATATTCATGGTCAAAGAAAGGTTGAAATTAGAAGGGATGTTACATTCAATGAAGATGCCTCTCTTGGAAAAGAAAGAGACCTTGCTCTGCCTTCTCATCCCAAGAAGAATGGTGATGTGGATATCTTGGATGGCCCATTTGTGCCTGAATCCGAGGCTGATATTGTTGATGATCCCATGGAGCCCATGGATCCCTTAGATTCTCGTCCTAGTAATCCTCCTACTAGGAAGGGACCACTTTGGCTTCATGACACTCTTCAGTATGTTGATAGTCATGTTCCCATTCAAAGATCGTTTAGAGAAAGGAAGAATCCATGCAGTTACTAGGGATATGTTGCAGCCATGAGCACTATCATTCAAGTAGAACCTTCCCCATTCAAATAAGTCGTAAAAGAACAAGTTTGGAAAGATGCTATCGCTGAGGAATATGAATCTATTATGAAGAATGATGTATGGGATTTTATGCCGAGACCAAAGAGGAAATCTATGGTAACTTCGAAGTCGATATTCAAGATCAAGCCTAGAATTGATGGAAGCATTAAAAATGCAAGGTGAGGTTCATGGCTCGAGGATTCTCCTAGAAAGAAGGAGAAGATTATGATGATATATTTTCACTTGTGGCTCGATATACAAAAATTCATTCAATATTTTCCCTTGTCGCAAGTCAAGGATGGACCCTTCATGAAATTGACGTAAAGACCACATTCCTCCATGTCATGCTACAAGAATAAATATACGTTGATAAACCACTGGGATTTGAAGTATAAGATCAAAAGACACACGTTTGTAGATTTAAGAAGGTAGTGTATGGCTTGAAGCAAGCCCCAAGAGCATGGTATGCCCAAATAGATAGTTATTTGGTGAATCTGGGATTCACAAGAAGCAATGCCGATCCCAACCTCTACTTCAAGGTAGTCCAAGGTATGCCATTGAATTTGGTTTTGATATTTTGATGATCTATTCCTAACAAGTAGTGTAACTCTGATGATCGATTGTAAGAGGGAGCTATCCTCTAAATTCAAGATGAAGGACCCTAGACTCATGCACTTCTTTCTAGGCCTTGAGGTGTGGAAAAGGCCCCGTGATATTTTCCTTTCACAAGGAAAATACATTGTGAAGCTGTTGGAAAGATTTGGAATGATAGAATGCAAGTCCCTACCCACACCGATGGAAATTAACTTCAAGAAGTTATGTGGAGAAGCTGTAGGACCCGATTTGGTGAATCCATCTGAGCATATACAATTGATTGGGGCTCTAATGTTCCTAGTGAACACCCATCCAGACATGTGTTATACAGTGAACTCATTGATTCAATTCATGACCGAGCCTCTCCATGCACATTGGACCACTGCCAAACATGTTTTGAGATATTTTTAGGGAATGATTACACTTGGTCTGAGATACTTTGCCAGGGATGTTCAACTTCATGGATACACTGATGATGACTGGGTGAGAAATGTTATCAAAAAGAAAAGTACGTAAATATGTTGTTTTAGTGTTGGATCTACCATGATATCTTGGATGAGAAGGAAACATAATTCCGTAGCATTGAGTACCTTTGAGGCAAAGTATATTGCCGCTAGCATGGCTAGTTGCGAAGTAGTTTGATTGAGGAAGATCTTTGGAGAGATATTTGAGTAGGTACTAGACATTATAGTTATATATTGTGACAACAAGAGTGGGATCCATCTGAAAGAGAATCCTATGTTTCATGACAAATCCAAGCACATAGAGATACGATACCACTTAATTCGTGATATGGTATAGAGAGGAGCCATTCGAATCTAGCACATATTGACCGATGAGAAGATTGTAGATACTCTCACCAAGGCTTCCCCGAAAGGGAAGTTCTTGGTCTTCAAAGAGCAACTTAGACTAACAGATGTGACCCCTCCTGATAAGGGGTACCACTAATCCAGTACACTGAGCCATACTCTTCCCCCTTGTCTAAGATCTTAGGGTGAGGAATTGAGATAGAGGGATCCTGGGGTTGAGGGAAATCTAGAGAATAATGTATCACCCCTATCTGTTACCCATAGGATTGGAGTAGTAGCTCACCCTATCTTGGTCTTTGTAGAGTATACCCCAGTTGGCATCATACCCACAAGCTGGGCTTGTTGGGATTATCCCTCCCCGTTTGGCCAACGGGTGAGGAGGCTTGGGGGCATGAGATCCTTACCTTTGGTAAGTCAGGTATCTTGCCCAAGCTAGGATTATTATACAAGTGTTCTACCACATGACTCTTAAGGGTCATTGTTGGGAAGATCGGTAAGCAATAGGATGGGTTGAGTAGTAGCTCCCCAATGATATTTCTAGGTAGTAGCCCGATGAAAGATATTTCTAGGTAGTAGCATGATGACAGATATTTCTAGCTAGTTTCCCACTGACAGATATTTTGGGTAGTAGCCCGCTGATAATGATTTTGGGTTGTATCCTGATGAATAGAGGGTGGTATCTTTTTCTCCCCATGATTATTCTTCTTTAGATTTGAGAATGTTTCAATTGATAGAGTTGAGCATATTTGTACACATGATGACAAGATGACACATTGATCGATGGAAAAGTTTTACAAGTGGAATTATACCTAGTTGAGAGGGAATGTTAAATTCCTCTTTTTGAGAGCACCAAAATCAACCTAAAGATCATCTCATTCCGACAAGAAGAAGTTGGTTTTTGATTTTGTTCACTCACTCATGGATATTGGATCAGGTCCACATCACTCTCATGCAGGTCGGTGTCAACATCAAATGGACATTATTTAAAACCCCTAGAATCCTACAAATATAAGTGACTTAGAAGCTAATTTGGACATCAGAACATCAAGAATCTTCTTCTCTTCTATCTAATTTGGTTCGACACATAGGTGGAGGAAAGTTCGTAAGAAGGTATGAAGTCTAAGATATAAAGCTTGCACAAAATTATGGTTCCTGTTCCGGATGTTGGCACAGAACTGGGAAATTTCATCCTTGTACGCACACATGCTATGGTCAAGAAAACATCCAGGAAGCTACATATGCACATATGTTAACCTGAAGGGAGTGTCTAGGGGTGTGACTACAGTTGACCATCATCCGAAGTTTTCTGAAGCTGTCTAAAGTTTGAATCAATTTGTCCTTGATATATTATGCCACTGTAAATTGGTTTCTGAAGGTTTTGGGTTGTATTGCTGATCATATTCCATTGGGATCATTGTACTCTCTGCTGAAATTTTTATGACAATCTAATAAAAGAATAGTTTCAAAGGGTTTTCCCCTTAGTGTGGTTTTTCCTTGGTCATTGACCAAATCTGGTGTCCCTTGTTGATGTGCTGATTGTCTTCTCTTTCATTGCATATATTTCTCTATCTTCAATTACTATTGATGAATGGAAAGACTAATTGTAATTGAAACTATTGCTAATTGAAGTTTCAAATTGGGCTAAATAAATTGATACAACATAGAATAATCTAAAAATTAACAACTGACAGTGGAGCAACACCAGAGAAAGCTCGCGAAATTCATTACCCTATCCTGATTCGAAACATTATGTGATCACTGATCTTATGTTTGTGTTTACTCGAGTAAAGGAGTGAAGGGGGCTATGTTTATGCATGGGGTAAGTGGGGAAGCCATGGTGATCTAAATGATAAATCACTACTTCCTGAAGAACTAGATCCTGCATGAAAGAATTGACCAAGGAAGAGAAGCTGGAGTTTTACCAGTGTGTCACCAAGTGTTGTCCCTACAATAAACACCCTCCAATTTTTTTCCTGTACTTGGATTGTGGAGCCTACCATGGATCTTGTGATCGGCCATTCTATGGTCACTTCTTGATTGATATAAGTCACTTGCTCACACATGCTCAGTTTGAAACGAGTTCATGAATGCATTCTTCCACGGAAGATTGAAAGAGAATAAGCACAATTTGTTAAGATAGATTCTATGCAATGTTTAACCCATGTTGATAGTTAGTGTGCACTATCATTGACAGTCCCTCACTTTTGGTTGTGTTTGTACTTCTATTTTCGTGATTTTTACAAACTGTCGCTATTGTGCACATTCATTTTCGCGAGTGATATTTTCATGTTTTCGACCATCTCTCTTGCTTGATTTCACTTTAATTAGTTTTTTTTCATGCTATCTTTTCTATGGCATGTGTCGCTTTCAATATCCTTCGCATATCGCAAGTGTCACTCTCCCTTTTCTCCTCATACAGTAAATGTCATATTTACACATGTTAGATATCACACAATGTGTATAAGATAATTTTGGTGGTTTCAAGGGTTTATCTACATGAAAATGAGTTGATCTTACCATGCAAACACCTGTCCCACTCATTTCCAAAGTTTTAAGCACTATCGCACAAGTGTCTTCCCAATCATCACAAAGTTGTCGCATTGAGGGAAATATGTTGTTAACGTCTTCTGGATGGTCTATCTTATTATTTCATCAAGTTTTCTAAGAATGTGATCACATTCAACTCATATCATTATTCACATCTATCTCATTTATCCCACACTTAGCCATTTTCCGAAAATTTCCTTACAACATAGCCTCATTCGGCCTTCCTCAACTGCGCATTGCATAGTTCCAACCCTCAAGATGCAACCCTATCCTTTGACACTGCGCAATGCATAGTTTCTGCCTCCCAAGACTGTGCACTTTGTATTTCGAGTGCTCAAGCCCAAATGTTGGCCCTCAGAATTGCACAATCCAAACCTCCAACTTGGCCCCAATTGCGCATTGTGTAGTCTCTGAGCTCAAGCCCAAACCCTGAGCTCTTGAATTGTGCAACTGTGCAATCACCAGATCTGGTTTGTCTCCCAAAATTGAGCAGTTAAATAAAATAGTTCAAAACCCTGTAGTTTGACTCACTGAGCCTAAAAAATGCACAATTTTCCTGCACAGTCTAACATGAATTGCTTATTGCGCAGTCTTAAGGCTCAAGCCTTAGCGGCGAGCTCTTGAATTGCACAATTGCACAATAAATTGGGCTCCTCCATCTTCCAGAATGATTTAATGGGATAAATCAATGTTCAAACCCTTAGCTTGGCTCCATGAACTCCCCAACTGCATAATATTTTTGCTCAGTCCAAGCTTGAACTATGTATTGCGCAGTATCAAGGCTCAAGCCTGACCCTTGAATTCCTAAGCTACAAAATTGTGTAGTCACTGAGCCTCTTCCTCAGCCTCTAATGTGGTTCTGACTCATTTAGTGGATTATCATGCAACATATTAGGTAGGTGTTTATCGTACTGATATTTTCTTGTCACAAGTGGATTGTAGATGCAGGAACTCTATCATGCTATGGCAAGATGATGAAGAAGGAGATGGAGAAGGAGGACATGCTAGAAGACACATATGGATCTGAAAACATAAGATGATCATTAGACAAGAAGATGAAGGAAAACTGGATTACAATAGAAGACCAAAGATCAAGACCACATGAAGACTCCATCCAATTCACAACCCTTTGGAGGGTAGATATGAAGAACAAAGCATATCTCTCATGAAGATGAAGCATTGGATACATCTCTTATTGAAAATGGAAATAAAGAAGCAATAAAAAGACATCTTGGCACTGCCACATCATCATGTAGTCCATGTCATCAGTGTCATGTCATGTCCGGTCATGAGTCATCATATGCCACATCATTATTGTGGATCATGTAATTATCTATTCAAAATGTATTGTAAATTGGAAATCCAAAGGAAACATTCATAAAGAGTCATGTAAAAGTAAAAAAGTCATAGGAAGTCAAACAGTTATGAAGATAGTCAAAGAGTCACAAGGAAGGTGAAGCATCACCTCATTGGTTATATATACACCCTCATTGTCTGACCAAAGGACTTCTCACCTTGGTTCCTCCCGCAAGGCATTGGAGAGACCAACTAGTTCTTTTGAGGAGCAAGGAGTGGTTCCAATGCTCCACTATTAGAGCTAGTGGTGTTCATTGTATACATGTGTCTTGGAAATTTTACTTAATATCAGAAGCCTTATGTCCAACATTTTCTTCATGCATGAATTATGAATATTTATAAGACTGTTCTGTGAATGTTTGTAATTCATGTTTTCTTTCATCTGTCCTAAAGTAGTTGAAATATTTCGGTTATTTTGCTACTTATCATATTGAGAATTTGTTGTAATAGTTATTATTGCTGTCGCATTCTCGTGGACTATTCCACTGCAGATTAAGCATATCTTCTTGTTGTATTGGTTGCAATGACCGTCACATCTTTGTGGAATATTCTGTTGTATGTTGAACAAATTCTTTTTGTTTATGTGTGTCTCTACTAGGGTGGTACTATTACCTCTCTCTTAGAGGCTCATTTTTCTAACCCCTCCGAAGTAAAAGAACTTTGACACACATACAACTGAACACTCACTAGGCACACTCCCCTTACTTTTCAAAGGCACATTTGCACTCCTCTCTCTTGCTAATAGTTAGAGCCAAGGAAAATCTGTAAGAATACATGGAAACCTAGCCAATACTCTGGATGGGGCTCCTATTCCAAATGGTGTGAGGTCTTATTGGGACTTTACATGGGGGATAATCCTTGGTTGATGGATTTCCAACACCATCAACAATGGAAATAGAAGGAGGGCTAGATGACAAGTTGTGTCTATTGAGTATGTTTTGAAGCTCTTATCTAAAATGGCTCATCCTCAAATATTACTCCTGGGGTGTTTCTCCAATTTATCCATTTGTAAATTTTCAATCCCCGATGAGCCTCTCTATCACTTGTCTCAGTTAAAGTTTGATGGTGAGGATGGAACATCCATAACTGAGCACATTTATGATTTTCTCAAATTTTGTGAATCTTATGAAATCAATGATGAAGAGTTTGCTTGTGTGCTTTTCTTCCTCACCCTTGAAGGTCATGTTAATTGATGGTGCCATACATTTCCACTCACTTCCATCCATTATTTTCATCATTTCCTTGGGGAGCTTCATCTAACCTTTAATAGGTATGATTACCGAGATGTTTGTAAAATAATCAATTACTAAGGAGTGAAGCCTAATGCATCAGTCGAGGATTTTTCTTATCGATTCCTTCAACTTGGTTATGAATTTCCTGAAGAAGATATGGATCGAGATTTCTTGAAACAATATTTTTAGCTCTTGGTTCTTGTCTCCTTGCATGGTGAAACCATACCATCTGATGTTTCTTCATACCCAACTCTTGTAAACCAAGAGACACCCCTAATTTTAGAGGAGGAACTTGATATTCCTTTTGTTCCTTGTCCTCCTCCTTTTTTAGTTTCGATGCGGGTGCCTCCTTGTGATGATCGTAAAGTTAGGAAATATTCACATCAAATCCATAATCCATCAAATGGAATGGCTCATGAAGCCTATGGTGAAAACCAAATTTTCTATTCCTTTAGATGGTATTAACACTCATAGCCTTAGTCTTCAATCTGATTCAGATTTATGTCATCCTCTATCATCTACATGCCATGACTCTTTGTACTGTGATCCACTTGATCAATCTGCTCCATTAACTAGTTTTCCACACTCTCCAAATTTTCAAGTTGTTGGCCCAGATTGCGTTTAGGTTCAAGATAGTCACATTACCCAGGTAGAGGAGTAGGAAGGTGCATATTCATTTAATATTTATTCTCTTTTTCAAAATACTCCATGTGAATATGGTGTCTCCTCATTCTTGGATGATATTGAATCTGTTAATCTTGGTAATAAATCAAATACAATAAATTTCTTTTGATCCATAGTATTGGGAAAAAATACTTATGATGATGATAATTATGTTGATGTATGCGATGATGAATGCCCAAGTGCACTAGTTGATCTTTCGGTTTCTCATGAAGATTTTAATTTGAAAGATTTAGATTTGGAATCTATTTTGGTTGAATAAAATTGTATTATCGAAACTTCCTCTTTGTTCCATTATCCGTTGTGCTCTCCTATTTATGTTGCATCTACATGCGATGAAGATACTCCATGCTTTTCTAGTTCTTCATTGTATGGGATCAATTCTCAATTGACACAAGGTAGTGAGGTTGTCCACGATGAAAGAGAGAATAATTAGATCATTAAGTATCCTTTCTATCCCATATCATCTCTTGTTTTGTGTGAAGAAAAATATTCAAATTAGCTTGCTCGTTAAGTATCTCCATCTCTAGATTTGCGATCAGAAGAATCTTTCGACTTGAGTAATCTAGTCGTGGAAGTTGTAAAAGATGATCAAATTGATAACATAGATGACTAGTATCCAGTTAATACTTATCTCAAAGAAAGAAACTACCCTCACACCATGCATGATCTGGTTCAATCTTTGGAATGTGATTTTAAAATTCTTGAAAGTTCTGGGACTTGCCAGAGAGTCAAGGCACTTCAACTTCCATTGACGGTTATGTCAAGATCTCACAACTCTGGTAAGACCTATGAATTGAGTCAGGTCTGGTTTTCTTCACAAAAATATTCTTTCTGCATGGTTTCACTCGATGTAAATTCTTTCTTGAAATATATTTGGCATTGTGGAAATGATATTTTGAACCTTCAAGATTCGGTTTCTAATTGGATTTAAGATGATTCATATTCATGCAAATCTCTTGTATCAAACTCAGGTTTGGAATGTGTATCTCTCATAGAATCATGGAATTGTGAAGTTTATTATTCTAGAGATTATCTTTGGGCAAAGGAGTCATCCCTGTCACGCTCTTTTGAAAACAATCAACTCCTAATCCTTCATGTGAATATTCTGATGCTAATATTTTTATTCATTGCACCTGAAATCCTCTTGAATGTCAGTAAATGCATGGATTGTTTGACGAACAAAATTATGCTTCACTTGTTTTACCCTGACTGGTTTCATGTGTTTGTTATACTAACATTCCTTGTTACTTCTTTTGACTATTATGATGCTAGTGCAGTGTGTAATCAATCACAAGGAAATGGTTTGTTACACTCGTCACGTGGGGAAGATGATTCTATTATGTAGAGAATTTGCGGAACTGTTCAAATTGATTTATCTTTGGTAATTCCAACCTAGGAATCTGATGCTTTAATCATCCCATATGATTGTAACAACCCTGGTTAAAAATCCATGTAAAATATATAAGGCCACGGTGATGGGACATGTATTCCAAGGTGAATTGTAGGAAAAAACATCCTAGTGGGGTGTCACTTCAGTTTATTATGGCTAATGAAATTGGCAAAGGCAATGGAAAAGGCTTTGGAAAGGCATGAGGAATTAATTGGCATTTTATTTATGAAAATAATGGAAATGAGGAGAAAATGGAGGTGAAAGGTCACAGATTTCATGTGAGGAGGAAATTGAAGGAAAATAATGGAAAACGCAGAAAATAGAGGCCTCATTAATAAAAAGGCTTCTGAGAATTAGTGGGAAAGCTTGGTCAATTCAGTTTTGGTGGAGATCTCTTCTATTCTCTCTCATACTCTTGGACACTTAGAGTTTTCTTGGAGAAATCTTGGAGGGTGTGGCAGACTTGGAGTTTTGGAGAAAGAAGGCAAAGGAAGAGTAGGAAAGTGCAAGAGGACATCAAGATCAACAACTACAATGGGTTTTGCTTACAGGTATCAAGTTGCATGTATGTTTTCCTCACTAGTTTTGGCATGCATGGCATATGCATGTGGTTTGTTGGTCATGATCTATCATTGGCATGGAGGATGGCCAAGAATGACAGTGGATTTTGCTAGCCTTGTCATTTCCTGAATAGCCATGGTGATTGTGGATTGATGGTTCTCATGTTACTTATCTTGGGTTGAGTTACTAGTTCCTGGAGCCTTGGTTGGAAAAACGCTTTGGAGCCCTGTTTTAGCTTGGGTTGAGTTACTGGTCTTGGAGCCTTGGTTGGAAAAATGCTCTGGAGCCCTTGGTGGGTTGAGTTACTAGTGCTAGAGCCTTGGTTGGACAAACACTTTGGAGCTTGATATAAGCTGTGGGTTGAGTTACTAGTCATGGATCCTTGGTTGGAAAAAACACTCTAGAGCCCTGGAAGGCTTGGATAGAGACCAATTGGATGATGGTTTTGTGATGTCCGATTGTGAGGTGGAATCATTGTTTGATGGGTTGAGGTGGTTGGCCTCTTAAAGCCTTGGATGGTTCTGGATTGATGTGTTCTATGAGATCCCACATTCATGCTTGGATTATGGCACAAGGGTGAATAGATGAAGAGATATTTGTCTTAACCATTCTATGGTTGGGTGGAACGTGGAAGTCCCATCCTGGGTTTGGATTTTGCATCATCAATATGAGCTTATTTCTCCTTGTATTTCTATGAGTATTATACTGGTTTATATGGCTTTGATTTCGTTGGTATTCCTGTTGCTATTATACTGGTTACATATATGTTTTATGATGATAGCTATATATGGATCTCATCATGTTTTTACTTGTAAATGAATGAACAATGTATCTATAGCCTAATGGATGAAATGGTAGTTAATGTGTTGAGTCATCAATCCCTCTTAGTGATTCTCAACTAAGTGTGAGACCCATACGCTCAGATATGTTATTTACACCTGTAGATTACATATTCGTGATATGTTTGACAAAATGTCTGTCATGGATAGTAGGGGTCCAGTCAAGGTCTTATTCAAGTCACTGCGTTTGTACTATTATTTCCCCATTATCTTACTATTGTGAAGGTGCCATTCAATTTTGGGCAGTGACCTGGGCTCTGGCCTTAAAAAGTGGCTCACATCTCGGGGACATTGGCACAACACTAAGAAAAATAGTCCTTGGACGCTGGCAGGCCAATAAAATGGGAGCGTCTGGTGGTCAAGTGGTTCAAAATATCAGTGGGGCCTAGGGACTTATTGCTAGAAAGGTTGGGATGGTTCATGAGGGTCCTAATGTTGATGTTGAAGGTCTGTATGGTGTGTTTCTGTTGGTTGAAATTCCTTAACGTGACTTAGGAGGTTGAATTATATCATAGTTGTCGCTCATCGCATGTTTACCCCTATTGGCCAGTTACTTGGGTAGATGTGGGAGGAGGGTGTTACAATGATCATAATTCTTTTTCTGATGATTGTCATTCAGCTTACTACTTTCCCATCAACACATCCAATGACAGTCGTTTTACATCCTTTGGTTTTTATGGTTTAACATCTTACTATCTGGGTACTTGTTAAGCGGTTGAGGCACTTCCACACACGTTGATGGTTATGTCAAGTCCTCACTGTCTTGACACGCATGATGAATATGATCATATATATTTCTCCTCAAAATATTCTCATCGTAATCCCGTGCATTTAATTAAAAATTGATCTTTTCAAATATTTTTGGGTTTTCAAGAGGATTGTCACAAATTTTACAATCTGATCATTGAATGGTTGGAGCAATCTTACTTGGCAGGCTCCGTTGCAAATAACATGTTTTAATCCTTCCGCAAGCTTTCTAAGGAGTTCGGTGCAGTTGAAGACACTTTCAAAAGAAGCTTCTAAGGTTTTTTGAATGATGGTTTTCATAAAAAAGTTAAAAATGTGAACTGGTTAGAAGTAGTGTCTATGGCCCATGTTTCTACTAACAAGCAAGACCTTCAAATTTTTATGCAAGTTATTCAAGTTCTTATCTATTCTGTTGCACATTTCCTTATATCAATTTTAATTGTTTATATCTTTATGAATGTAGGTCAGAAGCAGTTACAATGGCTTCATTGGAAATTTCATTATACGTGACCCTGACCTTTTAGATGATTAGGTTAGGAGTAGGTTTAGTTGCATATTAGTTTACCTGCACATCCATCTTGCATTCATTTTCTGTAGTTTGTCTTGTGTTTTCTCATTTTGGTTTTGCACCATCTTTTCGATTAGTCTCCTTCTGTTATGTCTTCTATTTTTGCTTCCTTGTTGTGTGTTGTATTTTCTTTGTTTTGTAATAACTTGCATGAAGATGCTCTATTGGCTCGAAAGGGAATGTGGAAAAATAGAAAAAGAATTTGTAAAACTGCAACATTTGGCTAACTCTTTGTCCTTATTCCTTATTTTAGTTACATCTTTTGGTCAATGATGTTCTAACGGAAAATATGATCCTTGCGTTAAGAAATCCCTGTGTCGAACCATGATATCCATCTTTATTATGAAAATCTCATCCCTACACTCAAGTTTTATGTTTCAGTGTTTTCAGACTGATCCAATCAAGTAGAGAAGGACAAGGGGAAAATATAATTGAGCAAACCAATATTAGAGGTATTATATATGCTTCTTTGAAGGGACAACCTCTCTTGCTCTCAGTAAGTCAAGATCCCTCTTCTTCCCATGAAATAAATGTGTCAATGCATAGTCTTATATAATATAAATAAATAAGGGTGAAAGAAGAGAAAGGCTTCTTGTGCAGAGAGGTGAAGAAAGCAACTCTGTTGGGGTACTGTCCAGGCCTGTTGGCGGCGAAGCAATTTTTATGTTCCTGAAGTGACTCCTTCGGGGTACTATCCAGGCCTGATGGTGTTAAAAATATGCAACTACAACCAAATTTCACATTGGACTAGTCATTTGATGGAGCTGATGATGGTATTAAATTCCTCTTTTTGAGAGGACCAAAATCGACCTAAAGATCATCTCATTCAGACAAGCAGAAGTTGGTTTTTGATTTTCTACATCTACTCATGGATATTGGATCAGTTCAGCATCACTCTCATGTAGGTCGTCCTCAACATCAAATAGACATTGTTGAACACCCGTAGAAGCCTATAAATACAAGTGACCTAGAAGCTCATTTGTACATCACAACATCAAGAATGTTCTTCTCTTCCATATTCTTTGGTTCGAAACATTGGTGAAGGAAAAGGTTGTACGAAGATATGAAGTCTCAGATCTGAAGCTCACACAAAATTAGGAATTATGTTTCGGACGCTGGTACAAAACGAGGAAAATTCGTCCCTCGATGCATGCATGCTATGGTCAAGACAATGTCCAAGAAGCTACAAATGCATGCACGCTAACCTAAAGTGAGCATCCAGGGGTTTTACTATATTTTGCCATCATCTGAAGTTTTCTAAAGTTGTCTGAAGTCTAAATCATGTTGTCTCTGATATATTCTACAACTGTAAACTAGTTTATGAAGTTGTTGGGTTGTATTTCTGATTATATTGTATTGGGATGATTGTAATCTCTACTGAACTTTTTATGACAATCTAATAAAATAAGAATTTCAAAGGGTTTTCCCCCTAATGGGGTTTTTCCCTGGTCTTTGACCAAATCTAGTGTCTCTTGTTAATGTGTTTATTGTCTTATTTTTCATTCAATATATTGTTCTATCTTCAATCATTGTTGATGAATGGAAAAACTAATTGTAATTAGAAATATTGGTAATTGAAGTTTGGAATTGGGCTAAAGTAATTAATACGACATAGAACAATTTGAAAATTAACATGGTATCATAGATAAGGTGAATAACAAGCCCAAAAGGAGACAAACCTTGAAGCACTCATGTTTGGAAAGTTGAAAGAACTGATCTAGTCAAAATCAGGGTGACTTCCTACTTCAAGAGTGATGAGAAGCTAGGCGACTCATCTAATTTTGTTGCATGGAAAATTAGGTTGGATATCATAACTAATAACAATGATTTTTTGGACTACACTCAAGGAAAGGTACCTGAGCCTCCAGAAAATGCATGCACTGTTTCCGAGCACAAGCACAAGAAAGGTGAGTTGAAAGAAAAACAAATTATAGCTGATTGTTGGCATTATGACACAGGTTTGGCGCTATGGCATAGGTGTTGTCCTTGATGGCAACTCACTCTGGTGACAGATCTTAGTTCAGGCTCTCAGAATGAAGGAAAAGATATATACATAGGTTCACCTAGAAGAAGACGTGTATACACGCGGGTTAGACGTTACAAAGGCGCGTATGCGTATACACGCACTTTCATGCAAGGAAAAGTGCGTACATGTTGGAGAACTTACTTTTGGTCCGTGGTATTTAGTCCTTGGTAATTGAACCTATGGTTTTGGGCCATGGTATCTCGTTAGAAGTGTTGATCCCAAGTATTGGGTCCATGGTATTGTTTTGTTATGGTTTTGGACCGTAGTATTGTGAAAAGGCCTAAGACTATAAAAGAGGAAGGAGATCATTTGGCAAAGGATCATCAGAATTATTGAATATCTAAATGTACTAGATCTGGAATACTGGTGATTGGGTTATGGTGCAGATCTGGATCTGAATGAAGGAGGAACCTGAGCGCAAAGAGAAGGATAAGTTCTATTGATGGGTCAAAATCTTAAGGCTTGACTAATAGTATCTTTGTATGATTTTGATCTGTTATATGAGGCACATGCTTGATCTATAGATCTGGTAATCTGGGTTAACTAATGTCTGAATATTTGAAAGAGTAAATTATCCTTTATAGATCTATACACAGGTTCAGTGAATCGAAGGTGCGTATACACACTGGTTCTGTGAGTAAGAACAACGTATACACAGGTTGATCCACACACAGAAGCGTATGCATGCAGTTTTTTGGTTATTGAAGTAGCGTACGTCTCTTGAATTGTGTTCTAGCTGCTTCTGTTTATTGCTGCAGTGTTCTACGTTCAGAATTTGGTGTGTGGTTACTGTTACTGTGATCTGGGTACATCAGTTAGAGAAGTATCTATTTGATTCAATGTTAATTGGTGAAAAGGAGATTGTTTGATGCAAAATTCTTGATGATTGATTGATGTTTATGGATCCAGTCTGAAAATTTATGAAACGAGGTCCCTGGAAGCAAAGAGAAGGTTGTAGTCTTCTGCAAGTAGTAGCCTGCGTACTAGTATCCCAGCTAGTACAAGAGCTAAGGGGGTTGTAGCTCCCTTCCAGGAGAAGCTGGAGAATGAGAGAGGGTTGTAGCTCTCTACAGGTTGCTGCCTGCGTACTGGTAAAGGACTGCACCAGTACAAAAACATTGTAAAAAGGAGTTTCTAATTAAAGGAAGATAGAGATGAATTGCAGCAGGTGGTTTTCACCCACATTGGGTTTCCACCTTATATATTGTGTTCTTGTGTGTGATTGTCTTCTGCTCTATTTCATTGTTTCTGGTTACTGTTTATTTGATTCTGACACACAGATTAATGATCAACATCTGTAAGATAATTAAATTATAATTCTGCATTGTATACGCTTGTTTCCTTATCTGTAGTCGCATATATACGCGGTTTTCTCTAACTAAAGTAGCGTATATGATCTGGGTGTGAAAAATAAAATAATTGACTTGATAATACTGATTCACCCCCCCTCTCAGTATTATTTCCAACAATTGGTATCAGAGCAAGTCTTTCAGAAGAAGCTTGATCGCTTGAAGGAAGATCTATCATCATGAGAAACTACGAGAGAGAAGCATCAATCAGGCCACCAATTTTTGATGGGACCAACTTTGTCTATTGGAAGGTAAGAGTCACAACCTATCTTCAATCTCTTGGTACAAAAGTCTGGGATATCATAGATACAGGGTACACTTTGCCGTCAGCAACTCCTACAGATCCGGCTGGTAAGAAGCAATATGAAACAAATGCAAAGGTTGTCAATACTCTATTAGGATGTCTATCTCAATCAGAATTCGTCAAGTTTATGCAGTATAAAACCGCAAAAGAAATATGGGACAAGATAGTTTTGAGCTATGAAGGAGATGAATAGGTAAAACGAGCAAAACTTCAAACTCTCAGAATTCAGTATGAAAATTTCAAAATGTACAATGATTAAAGTGTGGCTAACTATTTCCTACGTATAGATGAGATTGTTAATTTCATGAAAAACTTGGGTGAAGAAATAAAAGAGGCTGTTGTGGTTGAAAAGATTCTAAGATCTTTGTCCCCTAAGTTTGAATCAAAGGCTTCTGCAATAGAAGAAAAACAGAATCTACAGAACCTTACCATGTCACAGCTGCATGGAATTCTAACTGCTTACGAAATGAGGAAAGGAGGACCATTAGACAGGAGAGAAGCTGCATTCAAGGCTTCACACAAAGGAGATTACTATGAGTCAGGACATATGTCAGAAGAAGAGGAAGAATCAAATTTTGTCAAGAACCTTAAACGGGGTGTTGGAAGATTCAGAGGTAAGTTACCTTTCAAATGCTTTGCTTGTGGAAGAGTCGGCCACTATGCTGCCAAGTGTCCTCATAAAGACAAACTTGACAAAGGTAAGGAACCTGTTAGATGGAACAAGAAACAAAATGTAAATAAGAAAAGCTATTACACTCATGAAGACAGTGATGGACTTTCAAGTAGTGATGAAGATGAACAAGGTAATAATTATAGACTTTTAATGGCTTTTGAAGATGATGATTTCATGGATGCTATAGATGAAGAAGGTCTTTATGAAGAGATTTCTAAACTCAAAATTTGTTTAGAAGAGAAAAATATGATTATTGATACTCTGCAACTCTAACTTGCTGAAAAGGAAAAACATCATGAAAATTTAGAATGTGAAATTGTGGGACTCAGAAAAGAGATTGAGAAAACAAAATCTCTTAATCTTAGATTTACTAAAGGATCTGAAACTCTAGATGAGATTATCAAAGTTCAGCATTCTCCACTAATCAAGACATGTCTGGGATATAATGAAGAATCATCTCAAGCACAGAAGCCATCCACTTCCAAAAGTTATCTTGATGCAACAAGAAGAAGTGTAAAGGTTGACAATCAACAACAAAGGCACAATGCTACTCACCAGGTAAATCAGGGACACTTTACCTCAAGAATGAACAAATACTACCAGGTAAATTGGAGGCAATCTACTTTAAGGATGAACATAAGCTACAACCAGCCACAGGTAAAACCTTCTCAATTTGCCTCAAGAATGGATGTCAATAGAAACTACAATCATTTGGCTGGTAGATTTTATAATCACAAGAGTTTCTTCAATGGCCAATGTTTCTCTTGTCATAACTTTGGTCACAAAGCAGCTCAATGTGTTACCTATAAGACAATCATGACTAGAGAAGCTCAAAAACAAAGAAGTATGACCAGGATCACGAAAAGAACCTACAATAACTTTTCTGCCCTTGAAAATGAAATTGAATGTTCTATTTGTAACAACTTCGGTCATGAAGACTCTGAATGCAGGAGCAGGTTTCAACAAACAACTCAGAAGGAACAAGTCCCAAGTGCCAAAACATGGAGAATGAAAGAACCACAACCAGAAAGATGTGGTATAGCCTTATATGCGGAAGGGCAGGAAAATCAATGGTACATCGATAGTGGATGTTCAAAACATATGATGGGTGATAAAGAAAAACTTCAGTCATACAGTGCCTTAGAGAAGGAGAAGAAGGTCTCATTTGGAAATGACACCCCTGCACTCATAAAAGGTAAAGGTTCTGTTAAGTTGAAAGAAAAGGTCAAAGCTGGAAATGTTATGTATGTTGATGGCTTAAAGCATAATCTATTGAGTGTCAGTCAGATGTGCGATCAAGGAACTGAGGTAATATTTCGATCAAATGGATGTAGTGTTTGTGATCTTGATACAAGAAAAATAGTGATCAAAGGCATAAGAACTCCAAATAATTTATACATATTCAAAGAAGGACAACATCAATGCTATCTAAGCAAGAATGATGAACACTGGCTATGGCACAGAAGATTGGGGCATCTAAGCTTCTCACAGATAAGGAAAGCATGCAAATACCAGGAAGTTCGTGGTCTTCCAGACATCAGAATTCCAGACAATACAATATGCAAATCATGTCATTTTGGTAAGAAAACCAGAACTAACTTCCCTGAGAAGGAAGGATCAGCTCGCAGGCCGCTTGAACTTGTCCATACTGATGTATGTGGTCCATCTAGGAAAAGGTCACCTCGAGGAGAAGAATACTTTATATTATTCATTGATGACTTTTCTAGGATGTGTTGGATAGGACTTATGAAACAAAAAGACGAAGCCTTCGAAAAATTCAAATCTTTCAAAGCCTTGGTTGAAAATGAATCAGATCACAAAATCAAATGCCTCAGGTCTGATAGAGGAGGAGAGTTTACCTCAAAAAAATTCTTCGATTTCTGTGAAGAACATGGAATAAGAAGGGAATTATCTACTGCAAGGACTCCTTAGCAAAATGGAGTAGTGGAAAGGATGAACAGAACAGTTCAACAAATGGCTCGTGCTATGATGGATGAATCTGGAACTCCCACAACTTTTTGGGGTGAAGCCACATTTGCTGCAATTGTTATTCTCAACAAAACAAACGTCCGGGTGAATAGCACTCAAACCACTCATGAGCTCTGGTATGGTGAGACTCCTTTGGTAAAATATTTCAAAATTTTTGGAAGCAAATGCTATATCAAAAATACTGATGAAAATCTTGGCAAGTTTGAACCTAGATCAGATGAAGGCATTCTCCTTGGTTACTCTCCCCATAACAAAGCTTACAAGTGTTACAATAAAAGGCTTGGAAAAATTGTTGAAAGTATTGATGTAGTGGTTGATGAAGAAGAAAACACTCCTAGGCAGGTAAGATCTAAAGATTTCAAAGATGATGAGGACTATCCATCAACATCAAATCAGATTCATGATGAAGAAGAAACCCATGAGGCACCAGAAGAACAGATAAGGATAGAAGATAAGACTCCATCCAGGTACGTTTAAAGAATCATCCAGAATCTCAAATTTTGGGGCAGAAAGAGGCAGGTATACAAACAAGAAGAAAAATTGTGGAAGCTTCAAGCTATTTGGAATTGCTCTCCTCCACTGAACCACAAAATGTAAGAGAAGCATGCAAAGATGAATGCTGGGTCAAATCAATGGATGAAGAACTTGAGCAGATTGAAAAGAATAACACTTGGGAGTTGGTTCCTAGACCAAAAGATAAGAATGTCATAGGGACAAAATGGATATTCAAAAACAAGTTGAATGAAAATGGGGAAGTTATTAGAAACAAGGCCATACTTGTTTGTAAAGGATATGCTCAACAAGAAGGAATAGACTTTGAAGAAACTTTTGCTCCCGTTGCTAGACTTGAGGCCATCTGAATGTTCCTTGCTTTCTCAAGATTTCAGAAGTTCAAAGTATTTCAAATGGATGTGAAATCAGATTTTCTGAATGGAGACTTAGAAGAAGAAGTGTATATTGAGCAACCAGATGGATTCATCCTTGGAAATAATCCAAAACTTGTGTGCAGACTTAAGAAGGCTCTCGATGGTCTTAAACAAGTTCCAAGGGCTTGGTATTATCGTTTGGACAAATATCTTCATCAACAAGGTTTCTCAAAAGGATTAGCAGATAACAATCTTTATATACAAATTGAAAATAACAAATTGCTAATACTTGTTGTGTATGTTGATGATATCATCTTTGGAAGCAATGAAGAAGCTATGAGTCAAAATTTTGCCTTGGTGATGCAGAAAGAATTCGAAATGTCCTTGCTTGGAGAACTGACATATTTTCTTGGATTACAAATCCAACAAAATGAAGGCGATATCTTTTTATCTCAAACCAAGTACCTCAAGAAGATTTTGAAGAAGTATGGCATGGAAGATTCAAAACCAGTATGTACCCCTATGGTTATAGGATGCAGCCTCAGTGCAAATTATGAATCAGCAGCAGTGCATCAACCAACTTATAGATCCATGATTGGAAGTCTGCTCTATTTAACAGGTTCCCGACCAGACATCATGCATGCAGTGGGAATGGTTGGAATATTTCAGGCAAATCCTAAAGAAACTCATCTTCAGGCAATAAAGAGAATTTTCAAGTATCTTCAAGGAACTCAAAACTATGGCCTATGGTATCCTAGAGATACAAATCTCACTCTTCATGCTTATACAGATGCAAATTGGGCTGGAAGCGTGGATGACAGGAGAAGCACTAGTGGTGGTGCATTCTTTATGGGTTCCAGATTAGTATCTTGGTTCAGCAAGAAATAAAGCTCAATTGCATTATCTACAGCTGAAGCAGAATATGTGGCTACTGCATCGTGTTGCACTCAACTCCTTTGGATGATGCAAACTTTGCAGGATTTTCAAATCACTTGTACTCCACCTATCCCCATATTATGTGATAATACAAGTGCTATGAGTATCTCAAAAAATCTTGTCATGCATTAAAGACTAAGCACATACCGATCAAGTATCATTTTCTCTGGGAACAAGTGTTGGAACAAAAGGTCAAATTGGAGTATGTTCCCTCTAAGGAACAAGTTTCTGATATTCTCACCAAACCACTACCTAGGGACACTTTTGAATACCTCAGACAGAAGCTAGGAGTAGTTGATGCATCATATTGTTGTTGAAACTTGTCTGTTTCACAGAAAAGTGGGTGTACGCGAGTTGCCTGAGGAGGATCCGCGTACATACACCGGTTTATGCAGAGACAGTCGCGTATATGGTAGTTTGAAAGAAATCAGTGGGGACAAACTCTGGTTGAAAAGAGTCTGATATGGGTTTGACAAAGACCATCTGGAACAGGTTCAGGGGGAGCAGATAATCTTCTAATAATGCATTGTTGGCATTATCTTAGAAGCCTTTGGTTCAAGTACACAGTTGTTGTTGGTTTCAGGTGGAACAAATGCAGAGGGAGAACAGAAGGAGAACATGGTTGCTGATCTGAATGGTGATTGACAGATGCTGCTGATATCAGTTATTGGTGACTTTCATAAGTCTTGCTCTAGATATTTTTTCTCTATGTCATGTATATCTTCTATTATTTTCAAGGTCATGTAACGACCTATTTTGGTTTCCCCACTATGCCTGGGATGATTGATGTAATGTACTTGGTTTTCATATGTAAATTTTTGATGTATCCCCACTTGATTGGGTGGATGATCCCCACTTGGTTGGGTGATGGATGTATGTATAGAGTCTTTTGGTGATAGGAAGGTCATTTCTGATGTATAAGTCATGGTTCTGCTTGAAGAACATCTTTTTGCATGTTCATCACAGCAGAGCAGAGATTTCTGCATGTACTCAGGGGGAGCACAACCCTTTGCCCTTGATGACAAAGGGGGAGAATGACTTTGAGGATCTTGGGGTTGCCATCAAGTCCAAACGGGGAGATCGTTGGCATTATGACACAGGTTTGGTGCTATGGCACATGTGTTTTCTTTGATGGCAACTCACTCTGGTGACAAATCTCAGTTCAGGCTCTCAGAATGAAGGAAAAGATATATACGCAGGTTCACCTAGAAGAAGACGCGTATACACGTGGGTTAGACGTTACAGCTCCCTTCCAAGAGAAGCTAGAGAATGAGAGAGGGTTCTAGCTCTCTGTAGGTTGCAGCTTGCATACTGGTAAAGGACTACACCAGTACAGAAACATTGTAAAAAGAAGTTTCTAATTAAAGGAAGATAGAGACGAATTTCAGCAGGTGGTTTTCACCCACATTGGGTTTCCACCTTATATCTTGTGTTCTTGTGTGTGATTGTCTTCTGCTCTGTTTCACTGTTTCTGGTTACTATTTATTTGATTCTGACACACAGATTAATGATAAACATCTGTAAGATAATTAAATTATAAGTCTACATGGTATACGCTTGTTTCCTTATCTATAGTCGCGTATATACGCGGTTTTCTCTAGCTGAAGTAGCGTATATGATCTGGGTGTGAAAAAGAAAATAATTGACTTGATAATACTGACAATTGATTTGATAATACTGATAATCAGTATTATCAAATCAATAAAACTTTTTCATTTCCATACTTAGATACATATATGCTACTTCAATTAAGGGAACCCGCGTGTATACGCAACCGTGTCTAATGCAACTAGCGTATATCCAGAATACTTATGATTCAGTTAATCCATTAAAGGTTGATCTTTAGTGAACTTCATTAACCATATGTACAGTAAGCAGGTGCAGTAAAATAGAATAGATCATCACACACAAGAAGCACACATGAACACCATGATATAAGGTGGAAACCCAATGTGGGTGAAAACCACCTGCTGCAAGTCGTCTCTATCTTCTTTTAATAAGAAACTCATTTTACAATAGTTTTGTACTGGTGCAGTCTTATACCAGTATGCAGGCTTCTACCTGCAGAGGGCTACAACCCTCTCTCGTTTTCCAGACTCTCCTGGATGGGAGCTACAACCCCCTTAGCTCTTGTACTAGTTGATCCATTTAATAGTACGTAGGTGCCCGCCTACTGAATGCTCCAATCTTACCTCGTTCTCTAGCTGCTACTGGAAGGGAGCTACCACCCCCTTTGCTCTTGTACTAGCTGATGTACTAGTACGTAGGCACCGACCTACAATCTCCTTCCATCCTCCAGGGACCACATTTCGTACATTTTCAGACTGGATACTCCTGAAGCACAACACTATAATCTGAAGGCCACGTTTCATCCAATTTTCATATTGGACCCATCAATATCATTGAAGCACAAAATCCATCAATACTAGCATCATCAATCTCTGAATCACTGAAACACTGAAATCCTGTCAACAACACAGTCACCAGAACACAGAGCAGACAACAAAACTCTGCAATAACAATCAGACCCAACTGCAACTTCAAATATCATACTTCATAATGTATACGCTACTATGATGAACCAAACCCGCGTACATACGCGCTTTCACCAAATCCAACCCGCGTACAGATCTATAAATATTCAATCATGACTTGCAGCTATTTCCCAATCTATCCTTAGATCTTGTTCTCCATCAATCGGTGAGATTCCTCCTTAGCTTAGATCAAGCAATGCATCATGAACCCATAACCTGCATACTGAATCTCATCCTTCATCAGATATTCAAGACTTTCTGAATGCCTTTGCCTAATGATCTTCTTCTCCTTTTATAGTCTTAGGCCTTACTCAATGCCATGGTCCAAAATCATTGAGAACCAATACTAGGGACCCAATACCTGGGTTCAACACTTCAGACGCAATACTAAGGACCAAAACCATAGGTCTAAATACCATAGACCCAAAAATAAGCTTTCTCACACGTACGCGCTTTTCTGTGCATGAAAGTGCATGGATACGCATACGCGACTTTTGATCGGCAATCCTGCATGTATACGCGCCTTTGTATTAGTGAAGCTGCGTGTATAACCTGCGTGTATACCCTACATAGTATATAGCGAACCTGCATATATACGTGACTTGGTACATAGTGAACCTGCGTATAACCTACTTGTATACCCTACTTGGTATATAGTGAACCTGTGTATGTAATCTGAACTTGCATATATACTCTTCTTTCATCATTCTTTGATCATCAAATCTTTGCTTCTGATCTGCTGCAATATGATCTGTCATCTATGTAATTTGCCATCAAGGACAACACTTGTCTCATAATGCCAACAATCTCCCCCTTTGGACTTGATGGCAAAGCTAACTTGTCATACTGAGAACTGTCATCTGATTCCTTTGAGTTGTCCTGCATCCCATGCATTCAGTCACATTTGACATCTCTTCTGTAGATTCATCTATATGTATATAAGTGAGTTGTTCTTCTACGAGTGGGTTGCCATCAAGTACAACACATGCATCATAATGCTAACAATCTCCCCCTTTGGACTTGATGGCAACCCCAAGATCCTCAAATTCATTCTCCCCCTTTGTCATCAAGGGCAAAGGGTTATGCTCCCCTTAAGTACATGCTGAAATCTCTGCTCTGCTGTGCTGAACATGCTCCCCCTGACTGTAGGCAAGATCTGCAAAAAGATGTTCTTCAAGAAGAACCATGACTTTTACATCATAAATGACCTTCCTATCACCAAAAGACTCTATACCTACATCCATCACCCAACCAAGTGGGGATACATCAAACATTTACATATGACAACCAAGAATATTACATCAATCATCCCAGGCATAGTGGGGAAACCAAAATAGGCCGTTACATGACCTTGATAATAATTGAAGATATACATGACATAGAGACGAAATATCTAGAGCAAGACTTATGAAAGTCACCAATAACTGATATCAGCAACATATGTCAATCACTATTCAGATCAGCAACCATGTTCTCCTTCTGTTCTCCCTCTGCATTTGTTCCACCTGAAACCAACAACAGTTGTGTACTTGAACCAAAAGCTTCTAAGATAATGCCAACAATGCATTATTAGAAGTTTATCTGCTCCCCCTGAACCTATGCCAGATGGTCTCTGTCAGACCCATATCAGACTCTTTTCAACCAGAGTTTGTCCCCTCTGATTTCTTTCAAACTACCATATACGTGACTGTCTTTGCATAAACCGGCGTATGTACGTAGATCCTCCTCAGGAAACTTGCGTACACCCACTTTTCTCTGAAACATACAAGTTTCAATAGAAATATGATGCATCGACTACTCCCAGCTTCTGTCTGAGGTATTCAAAAGTTTCCCTGGGCAGTGGTTTGGTGAGAATATCAACAACTTGTTCCTTAGAGGGAACATACTCCAATTTGACCTTTTGTTCCAACACTTGTTCCCGGAGAAAATGATACTTGATCGGTATGTGCTTAGACTTTGAATGCATGACAAGATTCTTTGAGATACTGATAGCACTTGTATTATCACATAAGATGGGGATAGGTGGAGTACAAGTGATTTGAAAATCCTGCAAAGTTTGCATCATCCAAAGGAGTTGAGTGCAACAAGATGCGGTAGCCACATATTCTACTTCAGCTGTAGATAATGCAATTGAGCTTTGTTTCTTGCTGAACCAAGATACTAATCTGGAACCCATAAAGAATGCACCACCACTAGTGCTTTTCCTGTCATCCACGCTTCCAACCCAATCTGCATCTGTATAAGCATGAAGAGTGAGATCTGTATCTATAGGTGTTAAAATTGGCAACCAGGGCAAAACTTCATGTGGGTCATCTTATTCATGGCTAATAATATTTTTATTAGATTCCTCTCATCGAGAGGTGTAGGATTGATATAAAGATCATCCAATTCCGATAAGTATTCATGGAGATATGAATTTATTTTGATTATGGAATTATTATCAAGCCGACCTACAACTCATGTAGGCTCAGAAGCCCAACAGTCGCATCTATTCACCCACCAACATTGTGTATAAATATAAGAGGAATTTTCCTCATTTAGACTCACTCATCTCATCACATCTCTCTCTCTCTCTCTACTGCGCAGATATGAGTCTCTTCTCTACTGCACTGAAATGGGTCTCTCTCTCTCACACATGTGAAGCCGGAAGCTGTTGAATTTGAAGCTGCAACTGCAGAAGTAAAGATTGAATTGCGTGGCCTAGAAGATCTCCTCTTTGGAACTACGCTGTAGGTTCATCTGAACCTCCTTTGAAAGCCGCAACTTTTGGTGGTGGAATGAAGTCAATCCGACGAACGGTTTGCAAGATATCGACTGCCCTAGTTTGAAGTCGGAAACTGCTGAAACTGAAGCTGCAACTGCAGAAGTAAAGATTGACTTGCGTGGCCTAGAATATCTCCTCATCTGAACTACGTTGTAGGTTCATCTGAACCTCCTTTGGAAGCCGAAACTTTTGGTGGTGGAATGAAGTCAATCCGACTGTCGGTTTGTGAGATATGGTCTGCCCTAGTTTGATAATGAAGCCGCTAATACTGATGCTACTGATCTAGGGTTTGCTACTGCTGATATGAATCAGATTTATTGTACTGTTTCTCTCTGCTGAATTATTGAAGATAAAAGAAGATTTGATCAAAGGGTTTCCCCACACATTGTGGGGTTTGTCCCTGGCTAGCCGCCACATCTTGTGTCTCTTGTCTTGGCTTGTTTTCCGTCGATCGTTTAATGTTCTATCTGCACTTTACTTTATGTACATGTGATTGCTAATCGGTGGAATATAATAAGAAAAAGAAGTAAATTGTTATAAGCATAGAACATACCATAATTTAACACTATGATACCATAGGCCATAGTTTTGAGTTCCTTGAAGATACTTGAAAATTCTCTTTACTGCCTGAAGATGAGTTTCCTTAGGATTTGCTTGAAATCTTCCAACCATTCCCACTGCATGCATGATGTCTAGTCGGGTACTTGTTAAATAGAGCAGACTTCCAATCTTGGATCTATAAGTTGGTTGATGCACTGCTGCTGATTCATCATTTGCACTGAGGCTGCATCCTGTAACCATAGGGGTACATACTGGTTTTGAATCTTCCATGCCATACTTCTTCAAAATCTGCTTGAGGTACTTGGTTTGAGATAAAAAGATACCACCTTTATTTTGTTGGATTTGCAATCCAAGAAAATATGTCAGTTCTCCAAACAAGGACATTTCGAATTCTTTCTGCATCACCAAGGCAAAGTTTTGACTCATAGCTTCTTTATTGTTGCCAAAGATGATATCATCAACATACACAACAAGTATTAACAATTTGTTATTTTCAATTTTTATATAAATATTACTATCTGCTAATCCTTTTGAGAAACCTTGTTGATGAAGATATTTGTCCAGACGATAGTACCAAGCCCTTGGAGCCTATTTAAGACCATAGAGAGCCTTCTTAAGTTTGCATACAAGTTTTGGATCATTTCCAAGGATGAATCCATCTGGTTGCTCAATGTACACTTCTTCTTATAAGTCTCCTTTCAGAAAGGCATATTTAACGTCCATTTGAAATACTTTGAATTGCTGAAAGCTAGAGAGAGCAAGGAACATTCGGATGGCCTCAAGTCTAGCAATGGTAGAAAAAGTTTCTTCAAAGTCTATTCCTTCTTATTGAGCATACCCTTACAAACAAGTCTGGCCTTGTTTCTAATAACTTCCCCATTTTTAGTCAACTTGTTTTTGAATATCCATTTTGTCCCTATGACATTCTTATCTTTTGGTCTAGGAACCAACTCCCAAGTGTTTTTCTTTTCGATCTGCTCAAGTTCTTCATCCATTGCTTTGACCCAACATTCATCTTTGCATGCTTCTCTTATATTTTTTGGTTCAGTGGAGGAGAGAAATGCCAAATAGCTTGAAGCTTCTGCAATTGTTCTTCTTGTTTGTATACCTGCCTCTTTCTGCCCCAAGATTTGAGATTCTGGATGATTCTTTTGAACGTACCTGGATGGACTCTTTTCTTCTATCCTTATCTATTCTTCTAGTGCCTCATGGGTTTCTTCTTCATCATGAATCTGATTTGATGTTGACGGATAGTCCTCATCATCTTCGAAATCTTCAGATCTTACCTGCCTAGGAGTGTTTTGTTCTTCATCAACCACTACATAAATACTTTCAACAATTTTTCCAAGCCTTTTATTGTAACAATTGTAAGCTTTGCTGTGGGGAGAGTAACCAAGGAGAATGCCTTCATCTGCTCTAGGTTCAAACTTGCCAAGATTTTCATCAGTATTTTTGATATAGCATTTGCTTCCAAAAATTTTGAAGTATTTTACGAAAGGAGTCTCACCATACCAGAGCTCATGAGGAGTTTGAGTGCTATTCAACTGGACATTTGTCTTGTTGAGAATAACAACTGCAGCAAATGTGGCTTCACCCCAGAAGGTTGTGGGAGTTCCAGACTCATCAAGCATAGCACAAGCCATTTGTTGAACCGTTCTGTTCATCCTTTCCACTACTCCATTTTGCTGAGGAGTCCTAGCTGTAGATAATTCCCTTCTTATTCCATGTTCTTCACAGAAATCGAAAAATTCATTCGAGGTAAATTCTCCTCCTCGATCAGACCTGAGGCATTTGATTCTGTGATCTGATTCGTTCTCCACCAAGGCTTTGAATGATTTGAACTTTTCAAAGGCTTCGTCTTTGTGCTTCATAAGTCCTATCTAACACATCTTGGAAAAGTCATCAATGAATAATATAAAGTATTCTTCTCCTCGAGGTGACCTTTTCCTAGATGGACCACATAAATTAGTATGGACAAGTTCAAGCGACCTGCTCGCTGATCCTTCCTTCTCAGGGAAGTTAGTTCTGGTTTGCTTACCAAACTGACATGAGTTGCATATTGTATTTTTTGGAATTCTGATGTTTGGAAGACCATGAACTTCCTGGTATTTGCATGCTTTCCTTATCTGTGAGAAGCTAAGATGCCCCAATCTTCTGTGCCATAGCAAGTGTTCATCATTCTTGCTTAGATAGCATTGATGTTGTCCTTCTTTGAATATGTATAAATTATTTGGAGTTCTTATGCCTTTGATCACTATTTTTCCTGTATCAAGATCATGAACACTACATCCATTTGATCGAAATATTACCTCAGTTCCTTGATCGCACATTTGACTGACACTCAGTAGATTATGCTTTAAGCCATCAACATACATAACATTTCCAGCTTTGACCTTTTCTTTCAACTGAACCAAACCTTTACCTTTTATGAATGCAGGGGTGTCATTTCCAAATGATACCTTCTTCTCCTTCTCTAAGGCACAATATGACTGAGGATTTTCTTTATCACCCATCATATGTTTTGAACATCCATTGTCGATTTACCATTGATTTTCCTGCCCTTCCGCATATAAGGCTATACCACATCTTTTTGGTTGTGGTTCTTTCATTCTCCATGTTTTGGCACTTGAGGCTTGCTCCTTTTGAGTTGTCTGCCAAAACTTGCTCCTGCATTCAGAATCTTTATGACCGAAATTGTTACAAATAGAACATTCTATTTCATTTTCAAGAGCAGAAAAGTTATTTTAGGTCCTTTTCATGATCCCAGTCAGACTCCTCTGTTTTTGAGCTTCTCTAGTCATGATAGTTTTGTAGGCAACACACTGAGCAACTTTGTGTCCAAAGTTATGACAAGAGAAACATTGGCCATTGAAGAAATTCCTGCGATTATCAAATCTACCAGCCAAATGATTGTATTTTTTATTGATATCCATTCTTGAGGAAAATTGAGAAGGTTTTACCTGTGGCTGGTTGTAGCTTTTGCTCATCCTTAAAGTAGATTGCCCCTGATTTACCTGGTAGTCTTTGTTCATTCTTGAGGTAAATTGTCCCGTATTTACCTGGTGAGCAGCATTGTGTCTTTGCTGTTGATTGTCAACCTTTTCACTTCTCCTTGCTGCATCAAGATAACTTTTGGAGGTGGATGGCTTCTGCGCTTGAGATGATTCTTCATTATATCCTAGACCTGTCTTGATTAGCTGATGGATTACAAGAAAATTTGCTTGCATATGTTGGGAACTTGAGAAGGTCTAAAGACATGTATGAAATCCTCACCTTTAAAGATCAACTCAAAGACACCAAGATGAACAAAGGGGAGTCCATACAATCCTACATAATAAGGATCTCTCACTTTAGAGATCAATTTCTAAGAGTTGGAGAAGATGTGCCTAACATGGAACTGGTGGTTGTGACTCTAAGAGGTCTCCGTCCTATTTGGAAAAAAACATCACTACTATAAGAAACAAAAATATCTTCCCTTCATTTGATTAAATTGTTGGAAATATCACTCGAGAAGAGTCAAAGATGATAGCAAGAGTAAGGATTCAAGAGCACGAAGAAGGAGAACCCACTGCTTACATCGCTCATGACAAGAAGAAGAAGACAGGGAAAGGAGGTCCATCAAATTCAAGAAAGCCTCCTCTTCAAAATTCTGGTGGAAGAAAGAAATATGTGAACATTGAATACTACAATTTTCATAAGAAAGGGAACTATGCTTGAGATTTCCTCGAGAAGAAAAATGGACCACATTATAATACTAGAAGCAATTGTTAGAAAATTATATATTATAGAGCAATGGAACACATAAAATATTGTAGAAATATAAACACAGAAACTACATAAAACAAGAGAGACATAGATATACGTGTTTCACCCAGTTTAGGCTACGTCCACGGAGAAATAGCGAGTCCTTCCTTTTATATATCCAGCAAACTGAAGAGATACAACCTACAACAGATCTGCTATAATTCCCTCTTCGCTCTCAACATCCTCTCTCTTCCTCACTCAGAATACAGATCTACATAGACGCAATAAAATTCCCTCATATATAGCGAGGGGTTGCCTTCTAGGGAAAAAAACCCTAAATTAAACATAACTTCAACCGTCAGATTTCCGCCTAATGAAAGACCCAGATTGACTACGAAATTACAACATTTTACAAGGCAATTTTACATCTATTTTTAGCTTCGGGAACGCTGCTCCCAAAGGTCGGCTCCCAAAGGTCGCAGCTGCCCCCCTGGACACCCCTTGCAACGAATATTTTACGGGCAGCGTTGCCACCCCATTGTGAACTGGGGTCCATTGCGGCGATACCTTTGAATACAAAAGATAATCAGGCTCCACACCCAACAACAATAACAACAGGTTCAATGATCAAAGAAGGAGAGATGGTCGAAAGAATGACTGCAATGGAAGAAATGATAGAAGAAGAAAGGATGATCCAAGTGACCATGAAGAGACCATCGTCCACAAAAAAGTCAAAATTCCTTAGGTATGAAAGTAATGTTGCAAATCAATCTGAATATATTCTTATTTCCGCTCTTACTTGTTCATCTCCTCCAGATTCGTGGGATAGTTGGTTGGTTGATAGTGGGGCCACTCATTGCTTCTCTGGTTACAAAGAAGTTCTCTCTAACTTGGTAGAGAGGAAGTTAGAGTTTAAAATCATTCTTGGAGACAACTCCACTCATCCCGTTAAAGGTTTTGGATCTGTCAAATTCATTTGAATTCTGGGGATTCTATTGTACTACTTGATGTAATGTATGTGTTCGGGTCAAAGAAGAATTTGGTATCAATATCTGCTTTGGAAGATGAAGGGATGATGATTGTTTTCATCAAAGGAAAGGTTTTTACTTGGCCTATTGGATCACTTATGAGAGATGCATTCACTTTGGGAACAAGATATGAAGGAATCTACAGGGTCACTGAAATACCACTACTAGCATTGGTTCATAATACAAATCATTTAAACAAATTATGGCACCGAAGGTTGGCTCATCTTCATTATGATGCTCTTCCGAAATTGGAGAACTTGGTCTCAGGGATTCCAAAGGTTCAATCTCAACATGATGGAGTATGTTCGGGATGTGCTAGTGGAAAAACGACAAAGGTACCATTCCCCTCTAGTAAAAACAAGACCACTGACATACTCCATCTCATTCATTCGGACATATGTGGACCGATGCTTGTGCGCTCTATTAGTGGATATCTCTACTACATCATATTCATTGATGACTTTTCAAGGAAGAAATGGATATAATATTTGAATCATAAGGATGAATCCTTATAAACATTTAAGGAGTTCAATGATTTGGTTGAAAATAAAATAGGGAAGAAGATCAAAATATTAAGTTCCGATAATGGTGGATAATACATGTCAAATGAATTCATTGAATTTTGCAAAAAGGAAGGTGTTAAGAAGGAAAAAATTGTTCCATATACTCCTGAACAAAATGGTCTAGCTGAAAGGAAGAACAGGTCTATAGTAGAAGCCACTTGAGCGATGCTCCATGATTAAAAGTTGCATAAATTTCTTTGGGCCGAAGTTTCACATGCTACCATATATGTTCAAAACAGGGTGTCTCATCAAGCTTTGGAAAACAAGACTCTCGAAGAAGGTATTTACTAGTGTGAAGTACAACATTAGTCATCTTCGCATATTTGGATGTCCCGTATATGTCCATGTGCCGAAGGAAAAAATGAACAAATTGGAAGCTACAGGAAGAAAAAGTATGTTTGTTGGGTATTATGAAAATTATAGAGCATTTAGAATATATATTCATGGTCAAAGAAAGGTTGAAATTAGTAGGGATGTTACATTTGATGAAGATGCCTCTCTTGGAAAAGAAAGAGACCTTCCTCTGCCTCCTCATCCCAAGAAGGATGGTGATGTGGATATCATAGATGGCCCATTCATGCCTGAATCCGAGACTAATATTGTTGATGATCCCATGGAGCCCATGGATCCCTTAGATTCTCGTCCTAGTAATCCTCCTACTAGAAAGGGACCACTTTGGCTTCGTGAAACTCTTCAGGATGTTGATAGTCATGTGGCCATTCGAAGATTTTTTAGAGAAAGGAAGAATCCATGCAGGCACTAGGGATATGTTGTAGCCATGAGCACTATCATTCAAGCCAAACCTTCCCCATTCGAAGAAGCCGTAAAAGAACAAGTTTGGAAAGATGCTATGGCTGAGGAATATGAATCTATTATGAATAATGATGTATGGGATGTTATGCCGAGACCAAAGGGGAAATCTATGGTAACTTTGAAGTGGATATTCAAGATCAAGCATGGAATTGATGGAAGCATTGAAAAATGCAAGGTGAGGTTCATGGCTCGAGGATTCTACCAGAAAGAGGGAGAATATTATGATGATATATTTTCACATGTGGTTCGATATACACAAAATCATTCAATAGTTTCCCTTTCCGCAAGTCAAGGATGGACCCTTCATTAGATGGACGTAAAGACTGAATTCCTCCATGTCATGCTACAAGAAGAACTATATGCTGAGAAACCACTGGGATTTGAAGTATAAGATCGAAAGACACATGTTTGTAGATTTAAGAGGGTAGTGTATGGTTTGATGCAAGCCCCAAGATCATGGTACGCCCAAATAGACAATTATTTGGTGAAGTTGAGATTCGTAAGAAGCAATGCCAATCCCAACCTCTACTTTAAGGTAGTCAAAGGTATGCCACTAATTTTGGTTTTATATTTTGATGATCTATTCCTAACAAGTAGTGAGCCTCTGATGATCGATTGTAAGAGGGAGCTATCCTCTAAATTCAAGATGAAGGACCCTGGACTAATGCAGTTCTTTCTAGGCCTTGAGGTGTGGCAAAGGCCCCTTGATATTTTCCTTTCACAAGGAAAATACATTGTGAAGTTGTTGGAAAGATTTGGAATGATAGAATGCAAGTCCCTACCCACATCGATGGAAATAAAACTTCAAGAAGTTATGTGGAGAAGCTGTAGGACCCGATTTGGCGAATCCATCAGAGTATATACAATTGATTAGGGCTCTAATGTTCCTAGTGAACACCTGTCCAGATACATGTTATACAGTGAGCTCATTGATTCCATTCATGACCAAGCCTCTCCATGCACATTGGACGACTGGAAAACATATTTTGAGATATTTTCAGGGAACGATTACACTTTCTCTGAGATACTCTGCCGGAGATGTTCAACTTCATGGATACATCGATGCTCACTGGGTGGGAAATGTTATCAACAAGAAAAGTACGTAAATATGTTGTTTTAGTGTTGGATCTGTCATGATATCTTGGATGAGAAGGAAGAATAGTTCCTTAGCATTGAGTACCACCGAGGAAAAGTATATTGCCGCTAGCATGGCTAGTTGTGAAGTAGTTTGATTGAGGAAGATCATTGGAGAGCTATTTGAGTGGGTCCTAGACATTATAGTGATATATTGTGACAACACGAGTGGGATCCATCTGGAAGAGAATCCCGTGTTTCATGACAAATCCAAGCACATAGGGATACGATACCACTTAATTCATGATATGGTATAGAGAGGAGCCATTTGAATCCATCACATATCGACTGATGAGCAGAGTGTATATACTCTCACCAAGGCTTCCCCAAAAGGTAAGTTCTTGGTCTTCAAAGAGAAATGACTAATGGATGTGACCCCCCATGATAAAGGGCACCACTGATCCAGGACACTGAGCCATACTCTTCCCCCTTGTCTAAGATCCCAGGGCGAGGAATTGAGATAGAGGGATCCTGGGGTTGAGCAAAATCTAGAAAACAGTGTATCACCCCTATCTGTTACCCAAGGGTTGGAGTAGTAGCTCATCCTATCTTGGTCTTTGTAGAGTATACCCTAGTTGGTATCATACCCACAAGCTAGGATTGTTGGGATTATCCCTCCCCATCTAGCCAACAGGTGAGGAGGCTTGGGGGTGTGAGATCCTTACCTTTGGTAAGTCGGGTATCTCACCCAAGCTAGGATTATGATGCAAGTGTTCTACCACATGACTCTTAAGGGTCATTGTTGGGAAGATTGGTAGGCAATAGGATGGGTTGAGTAGTAGCTCCCCTACATCACCTATTGCTTGATATGGGTTGAGTTGTATTTCCCAAATGATATTTCTAGGTAGTAACCTGATGATAGATATTTCTAGGTAGTAGCCCAATGACAAATATTTCTAGGTAGTTTCTCACTGACAGATATTCCGGGTAGTAGCTTGCTGATAGCGATTTCGGGTTGTATCCTGATGGACAGAGGGTGGTATATTTTGCTCCTCATGATTATTTTTCTTTATATTCAAGAATGTTTCAGTAGATAGAGTTGAGCATATTTATACGCATGATGAAAAGATGACACATTGATCGATGGACAAGGTTTACAGGTGGAATTCTACCTGGTTGAGAGGGAATGTTAAAAATATGCAACTGTGGTTAAATTCCACTTTGGACTACTCATTTTATGGAGATGATGATGGCATTTAATTTCTCTTTTTGAGAGCACCAAAATCGACCTAAAGATCATCTCATTCTAACAAGCAGAAGTTGGTTTTTGATTTTGTTCACCCACTCATGGATATTGGATCAGGGCCACATCACTCTCGTGCAGGTCGGCACAACATGAAATGGACATTGTTTAAAACCCCTAGAATCCTATAAATATAAGTGACCTATAAGCTAATTTGGACATCAGAACTTCAAGCATCTTATTCTCTTCTATCTGATTTGGGTCGACACATAGGCGGAGGAAATGTCGTATGGAGGTCCGAAGTCTAAGATCTAAATCTTGCACAAAATTATGGTTTCTGTTCTGGACATTGGCACAAAACTAGGAAATTTCATCCTTGTACGCATGCATGCTATGGTCAAGAAAATATCCAGGAAGCTGTTAGAGCCTAGATTTATCCCAGGCTGAAAAGGTAAGATTCTAGGTCCACATCAAACCACGCTCAGCCTCGTAGCTAGCCCTACGAGGACAGGAGAGGGCTCTCTCCGGGTCAATCTCAGCAAAAGATAATTTATAGGGCTTGAGATGACTAAAATAAAAACTAATTTAGGCTAGGTATGAAGTGCAAGGATTTGATTTGATTTTTTGGGGGTTTTTTGTTGGAATCAAGGGAAAGGAAAATTTGGGTCCGGGGATGAGGCCAAATTTTTGCAGAGTTCCGGTTGGGGTGAGGTAGGCAGTAGTTTTGATGCTTTAGATTAAGTGAATGAATGGAAAAGACCGCTGAGGAGCTGAAGAGGGTAAGAGGCTGCAAGAATCCTCTCCAAACTGATGAAAACATATAAAACTAAACAAATTTTAAGGCAGAGCACAACAAGCCAAATGAATTCTACCTTTGTCACTCAATTTGTTTAATTTCAGAAGCAAAGAGAAGGGAAATGGCATACATAAAACATCAATGAACTTAAAATTACATGAAGAAACACACCATCAAAACACAGAGCTACAAGGATCCCAACAAGTGCTGCAAAACCCTGGTCTTTCCTTTGCCAAAAATGCAGAAATCAGATGTACAATGGAGTGCCAAGCAATCCCAAGTGTCCAACCCTGAAAATGACTGCGAAATTACATGATATAGACAATCCTAACTCCTTCCCATGCCTCTAGGGGTCGAGCTCATCATTCTAGGAGTTGTTTGAACCAATTCTAAACAAGGAACTAAAATCTAGGCAATCAAACAACTTGCCCCTATATGCTAGGAGACTGGTTCATTCATTTAATTTTCACTTTTTAGTGAATGAATCCTCTAGAACAAGTAAAAATGTGCCAATATTACATCATGGTCATCAAATTACATCATGGTAGATCAATAGTTACATCAAAAAGTAAAACTAGTCAAAACTGGGTGAATTTCTTAGCTGAAGAGTGAAAATGAGGCCAAATTTCTCTATGCGTTGCGCCCAAATTCTCTATACATCACGCCACTTTGGAGCTGATTTTGAGGCACTTCCCAAAGTCCAAATTGAGCTCATGATAGCTCGTTGGAAAGCCCTGCTTGTCTAATTTCCAACCCATGTGGAATTTCTGGATTTGGTGTCCATTTTTCTCTCCAAATTTCCAATCTCCCAAGATTGCTTCCTGTGTGTCAAAATAGGGGCAATGAGGTCATTTTTTGAGTGTTTTTTGACCTTTTGAGGGCTCAAAACCTGCCCAAATTTCTTGGCCATAGGTAGGAAAACATAATTTATCATGAAAAATCTATAAATGCAAAGTTTTTTGGATTTGGAGCCCTCTAGCGAAAGCGAGCGCCACGTGGCACGACGCATAGGGAGGAAAACCCTGTTTTTTAGTGCAAAAAATTTTCAAAATGCAAAAATTGCTCCAAATTTCTTGAAATTTGGGCTGGACCTTCTTCATCAAGAGCTATGATGGGCCAAGGATGCCTCGGCCAATATCCAGAGTCAATCATGCTCTTTTTGCCTCTTTTTCCTTTTTGATGCCTTCCTTAGTTTTGCCTTTAAATTTCTTATTTGTGCCTTGCAAACCTTGTTCCGCGCCATGTAGTGGAAAGCCATGTGTCTTAGCAATTCTTTGTCCCTATCGGCCTTGTCCAGTAGTCTCTCTAAGTGGATGTTGACTCTCTCGAGCCAAGACTCCCGATCATCATTAATCTCTTGCTCCAATGAAGTGAATTCAATCCTCCTCCTTTGGGCAGCTTGACGATTCTCCCTGATGTTTTGTAATTCCATAATCACCTGCTGATCTTCAAGCTGCTTATTCCTCTACTCCAAGTATTTTTTAATCCACTTAGCCCTCTCCAAGTTGATGGACAAGGCTTTGATCTCTGTCTACTGCTCCTGGATGATATCTCTAAGGTCGGCACTTTGCGGGCCCAGTCTGTATTGTCATCCTAAATGAGAATGAAGTTGGTCTCTCATTCACTTGAAGGCCCCTCATCCTGCATTAGCCTCTTGCCTTTGTCCTATACCTGTGGTTATGATGTCCGAAGCGAGGCCCCTTCCACCCCAGGTGGAGATAACACTCGCTTTGCTGCTGCAAATAACTATCTAGCACCCTTCTGATAAGTAATGAATACTGGCATAGTAGCAGTATGTGTCTCATGACCTTCATGCTGATAAGAAGGTCCACCTGTCTCATGTCCAGCCTCTAAAAATCCCTGTGAAGCTCTGAAAACCCACGAGAGATAAAATCATCCCAAGTGATGCCCTGTAATCCAAGCTGATGAACCACTACAATCTTGATGAGAGAAAAATGATAAACACTGTTAAGCTGCTGCTGAGGGGTCTTGTGCTGCACAGGGGTGGTCATCCTTTCTATGTTTTAGCATATGAAATAAGGAATTTTCATCATCCGTACCCGAGTGAAATGTATCAGTGGCCTGATGTGATAAGCATACAAGTGGGAGAACTAGCCCTCACAGCTGAAATATTTCATGATCAGTTTCATTAAAGGCACATATTCATCTTTGAGGTACCGAAATGGAAACAATATCTTGAGTTGTCTCAAAAAGCCGGGCTTGATGTACGGTTCATAGTTCTTCCGGTCAATTTTCCGCCTCTTGTTCCATGGTTCTCCAATGTTTGGTATGCCGGTTGCTAATGAAATGGAATCTGGTGTTAGTGTGAAAGTAACACCCACTAGAGTGGCTTGGTCACCATGTAAATGTAGTACAAACAGATGAGCCAACTCATGATGAAATTGAACATTAGCAACCTTCTCACAAAACTCATAACATGAATGATGCTGGAAACAAGAGATGGCAAGAGGGCAGGCCTATAATTCAGTAAGGGTGGTTGGTTCTTCTCTGATATGTCTGCCACCTCTATGAGGCATCCGGGGTGCATGTCCTTCTGCAGGTGAGTCACTTTGGGTCTCCACTTCATAATCAGATGAAGGATTAGATGCCATGACTACTGGTAAACAAATTGCCCTGGAGAAATAGATGCTGATGTATGAAAACTGTGTTGGACTGCCTTTTGGTGATGCGCTTGACCTCTGCTACCAAGGGAACAAACAATGAAATGAGGGGCTGCGGAGGGAGGGGAAAATAGTGAGGGATTTAGGGACTGTTGGGATAGATTTAGTTAGGGGAATATGGGATGGTTTGAAGGTTTATGTATAGGATTAGGGTTTAGGATTTCACATTAGGAAAATCGGGAAAGGGAACTTAGGATAGGGGATGAATGAATTTAAGGGGTAGTGGAACTTAGGGAATAATGAAAAAAGGGGACAAGTGAGACGAGGGAGTGAATTTGGTGACAAAACAGGGAATTGAAACCCTAGCAGCAATTTTCCTTGAGGTATTTTAAAAGGTAGGGTTTGATGTTTTTCGTTTTAACCATTACCATCCATCAACCACCATACCCTAGCACAAAATTGGATGAAACGCAAAGATGGAGGCTTTACCTGGCAGATCCGAGCGAGTTATTGGCAATTTGGAGCAATTGTTAGTAGTTTCAGGCCTTTAGCTGTGTGCACCGCGCAACACGCCCAATGCATCGTGCCTCCCCAGTGCGCCGCGCCTGTGTAAAATAACACTGCGTATTCACGCCTAGTGCACCGCACCTCTTGCTCAGTGCAACGTGCTGGTCTTCTCACAAAGATTTTCGCCCAAACTTTACACTCACTCTCCCAATTTACTCAATCTTGCTTCTCTTTTGCAAATGAGCTTATCACATGAAGGAATCACTTATAAACAAAGAGCTTTTGAAATCTTGGCTTATGAAACCCACTTTTATAATGTTTTGTATTTGACTTCATTTTACAAACTCTGTTTTTGGACATTTTTCACTGCTCTTTCACTTTGTGATGAATTTAATGACCTGAGCTTGCTTGTTTTTGCAGGTTTCGGAGCTTCTAGGCTAAGGGAGGAAACCAGGGTGCAGATGAATGAATTTACAATGAGGAAAACAAAAACTTTGATGATTTTGTACAATAAATGCTAAATACTCTGTTTTTTTCCTCAAAATAGAGTTTTGAGGAAAAACACATTTGCATACACTTGGCGATGAAATTTATTGATGTTGAAACATCCTCATGGCATACTGGAAATTATTGAACACTCTGACACATTTGTTGACGAAACCCTAATAAAACCCTAGACCTAAGTGACCATGAAACCCTAAAGACAACTTTTGCCATTTTCAAGATAAAAAGACTGTATAAGTTTTTTTTCTCTGTAAAATGAACACACATGAGCCAGCAGGTAGATAAGATGAGGGGAATGAGTGACAAGGTCCTTCCGTCAGATTATGGCATGCCCCTAACGTAATGCAGATGAATGAACTGTATGAGACACCTAAAAAATGAAATGCAATAAGAGAAATGATCACTGACGGAGGGATGTAAAGACCGACTCTAGCAAAAGCTACATATGCACATATGCTAACCTGAAGGGAGCGTCTCGGGGTGTGACTATAGTTGACCATCATCCAAAGTTTTCTGAAGTTGTCTAAAGTTTGAATCAAGTTGTCCCTGATATATTATGCTATTGTAAACTGGTTTCTGAAGGTTTTGGGTTGTATTGATGATCATATTTCATTGGGATCATTGTACTCTCTGTTGAAATTTTTATGACAATCTAATAAAAGAGTAATTTCAAAGGGTTTTCCCCTTAGTGTGGTTTTTCCCTGGTCTTTGACCAAATCTGTTGTCTCTTGTTGATGTGTTGATTGTCTTCTTTTTCATTGCATATATTGTTCTATCTTCAATTACTATTGATGAATGGAAAGACTAATTGCAATTGAAACTATTGATAATTGAAGTTTCAAATTGGGCTAAATAAATTGATACAACATAGAACAATCTGAAAATTAACAACTGATAGTGGAGCAACACCAGAGAAAGCTCAAGAAATTCATTACCCTATCCTGATTCGAAACATTGTGTGATCACTGATCTTATGTTTGTGTTTACCGGAGTAAAGGAATGAAGGGGGATGTGTTTATGCATGGGGTAGGTGGGGAAGCCATGGTAATCTAAATGATAAATCACTACTTCCTGAAGAACTAGATCCTGCACAAAATAATTGACCAAGGAAGATAAGCTGGAGTTCTACCATTGTGTCACCAAGTGTTGTCCCTGCAATAAACACCCTCCAATTTTTTTCCTATAGTTGGATTGTGGAGCCTACCATGGACCTTGCGATCAACCGTTCTGTGGTCACTTCTTGATCGATGAAAGTCACTTGCTCACACATGCTCATTTTGAAACAAGTTCATGAATGCATTCTTCCACGCAAGATAGAAAGAGAATAAGCATAATCTGTTAAGATAGTTTTTGTGCAATTTTCAACCCATGTTGATAGTCAATGTGCACTATCATTGACAATACCTCACTTTTGGTTGTGTTTGTACTTCTATTTTGGTGATTTTTTCAAACTGTTGCTTTTGCGCACATTCATTTTCGCCAATGTTATTTTCATGCTTTCTACCATCTCTCTTCATTGATTTCACTTTAATTAGTTTTTTTTTCATGTTATCTTTTCTATGGCATGTGTCACTTTCAATATCCTTCGCATATCGCAAGTGTTGCTCTCCCTTTTCTCCTCATACAGTAAATTTCATATTTACGTATGTTAGGTATCGCACAATGTGTATAAGATAATTTTTGTGGTTTCAAGGGTTTATATACACGAAAATGAGTTGATCTTACCATGTAAACACCTGTCACACTCATTTCCAAAGTTTTAAGCACTATCGCACAAGTGTCTTCCTAATCATTGCAAAGTGTATCTTTAGATTCACACTTGTCGTAAAGTCATCACAAAGTTGCGGAATTGAGGGAAATATGTTGTTAACATCTTCTAGATGGTCTATCTTATTATTTCGTCAAGTGTTCTAAGAATGTGATCACATTCAAGTCATATCATTATTCACATTTGTCTCATTGATCCCATGCTTGGCCATTTTCCAGAAACTTCCTTACAACCTAGCCTCATCTGGCCTTCCTCAACTGCCATTGTGTATTTCCAACCCTCAAGATGCAACCCTGTCCTTTGACACTGCGCAATGCGTAGTTTCTTCCCCCCAAGACTATGAACTTTGTATTTCGAGTGCTCAAGCCCAAACGTTGGCCCTCAGAATTTCACAATCCAAACCTCCAACCTGGCCCCAACTGCGCATTGTGCAGTCTCTGAGCTCAAGCCCAAAGCCTGGGCTGTTGAATTGTGCAACTGTGCAATCACAAGATCTGATTTGTCTCCCAAAACTGAGCAGTTAACTGAAATAGTTCAAAACCCTGTAGTTTGACTCACTGAGCCTCAAAACTGCACAATTTTCCTGCACAGTCTAGCATGAACTGCATATTGCGCAGTCTTAAGGCTCAAGCCTTAGTGTTGAGCTCTTGAATTGCACAATTGCACAATAAATTGGGTCCTCCATCTTCCAGAATGATTTAATGGGATAAATCAATGTTCAAACACTTAGCTTGGCTCCATGAACTCCCCAACTACATAATCTTTTTTCTCAGTCCAATCCTAAACTGTGTATTGCACAGTATCAAGGCTCAAACCTGACCCTTGAATTCCTAAGCTACAAAATTTCATAGTCACTGAGCCTCTTCCTCAGCCTGTAATGTGGTTCCATCTGAGTCAGTGGATCATCATGAAAGATCTTAGATAGGTGTTTATCTTACTGATGTTGTCTTGTCACGAGTGGATTGTAGATGTAGGAACTCTATCATGCTATGGCAAGATGATGAAGAAGGAGATGGAGAAGGAGGACATGCTAGAAGACACATATGGAGCTGAAAAGATAAGATGATCATTAGACTAGAAGATGAAGGAAAACTGGATTACAATAAAAGACCAAAGATCAAGACCGCATGAAGACTCTATCCGATTCACAATCCTTTAGAGGGTAGGTATGAAGAACACAACATATCTCTCATGAAGATGAAGCATTGGATACATCTCTTATTGAAGATGGAAATAAAGAAGCAAAAAAAGGACATCTTGGCATTGCCACATCATCATGTAGTCCATGTCATCAGTGTCACGTCATGTCCGGTCACGATTCATCATATGCCACATCATTATTGTGTATCATGTAATTATCTATTCAAAATGTATTGTAAATTGGAAATCCAAAGGACACATTCACAATATGAAGAGTCATGTAAAAGTCAAAAAGTCATAAGAAGTCAAACAGTCATGAGGGTAGTCAAAGAGTCACAAGGAAGTCGAAGCATCACCTCATTGGTTATATATACACCCTGATTGTATGAGCAAAGGAATTTTCACCTTGGTTCATTCTACAAGGAATTGTTGGGACCAACAAGTTCTTTTGAGGAGCAAGAAGTGGCTCCAATGCTCCACTATTGGAGCCATTGGTGTTCATTATATACATGTGTCTTGGAAATTTTACTTAATATCATAAGAATTATGGCCATCGCGTTCTTGATGCATGGATTATGCATATTTATAAGACTATTCTGTGAATGTTTATAATTCATGTTTGCTTTAATATGTGCTAAAATAGTTGAACTATTTCGGTTATTTTGGTACTTATCATATTGAAAATATGTTGTAATGGTTATTATCGCTGTCACATTCTCATGGACTATTCCACTGGATATTAAATAGATATTTATTTTTGTATTGGTTGTAATGACAATCACATCTTGGTGGACTATTCTGTTGGATGTTGAACATATTCTTTTTTTTAATGTGTGTCTCTATTGGGGTCGTACTAATACCCCTCTCTTAGAGGCTCACTTCTCTTCCCCTTTCTCAGTAAAAGAAATTTGACACACATCTGACTGAACACTCACCAGACACACCTCATTTGCTTTTCGAAGGTCGTAGATGTAAGATCACCTAGAAAATGCTTCTTCCTTGATTGTACAATCCTTTTCTGAAGCTCGTCATAAGTCATATTGTACGTGTCCATAACCAGACCATCTTCGAGAGGAACAATTTTCTCTTCCTCGCTTAGAGCTTGCTCTACAGGAGGATGGGGAGACTCAATGGCGACCTGCTATGTAGTTGGCACCGGTTCAACATCTTGGTTCTGTGGCTCCATTTCCTCCTCCATGTATTGTATTTTGATAAAATCCTCAATATCTTGAGCAAGCTCTTTATTCTGCATCTGCTTTCTTTCCTAATCTAACTGGCAATTCTGTTCTCGTTCTTCAACTTGTCTTCACTCTCTTTCTTCTCTTATTAATTTTTGCCTTTCCTCCTCTTCCTGCTTCTGCCCTTCTTCCTCCAATTTCTTTTTCTCTTGTTATTCCCTCTACTTTTGTTCTACTTCTTGCACCCTCTGTTTCCTCTTCTTCTTCGCTGTTATAGCCACTCTCATAATGAATGTATCTGCTTTGATCTTATGGCTCCGTTCTCCCCCTGGACTATGCACAACCTTCCTCTTTCCCTTCTCGCACACTAGGTTGCGCTCTTCTATTGGTGCTGCCTCTGGAGTGGCTTCCAGCTATGGAGAAACCTGTGAAGTTCCTGCAAAACAGACCGAATCGCAAGACTTGTAGGCATTGTAACAATTCTTCCATAAGTTCTTCCTTTGGCCAGTGAAAGGTCCTGATTAGCCACTGGAAGTGGATCCTCGCACAATGGTATTTGTAGACATTTCTAGGATTGTTAATATTGAAGTCTAGAGTCATGAATGCAAATTTTTCTATTGCATTTCTTTTGGTATCCACAACTTTCAAATTCTTGATCTTGTACAATTTGATTTGCATAGGAAAAGTTGGCCAAGGTGCTTCTTTCTTCCTGTGCAAAGCTCATGAAAAACCTGTGGAGAGATGATACACAACCTCTTGCATGACTATCTTATTGGTGGCATATATTGGTAAAAGGGGCAGAGAATTATGTCCATCGAACACCCTGAGGAAAGCTCCATTTGGTGAGGCAAACCAATCCACTATCTCTAACACTGCTTCCATTTCTCCACCTGACATGCAAGGTGACTCTTCCTCAAGGATCAACTTATAAAATTAAATGAGGAAGTGGTAAGTTACTTCTCCATTACTCCTTTGTTGTTTCACTTTGAAATAAACTTGCAATAATCACGCACGACAAGCTCCCATGGTTCCAAGTACAATTCATGCCAGGGAATGAATTGTGTGCACATATTGCATCCAGTAGATATGTAGAGATGTAAAATCTAGCTTACCTACCCTTGGGGGGACTAAGGTCATTAGATACATGGATCCGTAGCTTTCGAGCAAACAAATCTAACTAGTTGAATGGTTTACCTTTATTCACAACCTGGTTCAGTAAGAAAGCCCACCCTTCAAGAGAGGTCTCAATGCTTTGTTGGCCGTAGATTCTGTAACATAGGATTATCAACAACTGATAGGCCCTCCTAAGAGATTTTGTCTTGTATGTGTTGGTGGGTGTCTGACAAAACTTTGTTTTCTCTTTCACCCAGCATTTAACAATATCCTTGGTGCTCAAGTAGTTGGTTTTCGCATAGAAGTACGAGTCCATGAGTGATTTTGGCTTAGGAAAATGGTACATGAGATGATAGTCTGCAGCCATAAAATAAGAAAGCCTCCGTCTGCTGGGAATACTGAGAGTCATAGTATTTGGATTCGTGTGAGACAATATCCAACTAATAACATCTGCGCATGGGAATGTTGGGTATCTGCATGCAACCTTGTGTAATCCCAACTTCTGCACATTGACATACACCTGTCGTTCTTCCAGATATTCTTTGAAGGTTCTTCCTGAGAAAATTTCATTCCCCTTCTGCCATGTGATATCTGATTCCTTTTCTACAAATTGTTGAGTATTTGAGTAAACTGGAAAGTAAACTGGCATACTCTCAACTGCCTCCTCGGTTTTTCTCTCTGTGATATATTTTGAAGCAGTTCTCTTTGGTGCCATGATAATAGTGACTAATGAAGATAATTTCTCAACACTTGCAATACATGCGGGAGGAAAAAAGCACTCATGTAAGACATAAATTAGCTTCAAAAAATCAACTTATAAAGTAAGATCAATCAACAACCAAATGGAATGATGAAGAAAATTGCAAATTTTCTAAGGTGAGGGAGGGAAATTGGCTTAAGGAACTATGCATTGTGCAATATCAACAACCAGTGGTGCAGCTTGAGGCTAGAGACTGCACAATGTGCAGTTCTACGTAGGTAGACAAAGGTGGAGACTACACATTGCGTAGTCTTAGTGGCCAAGGTGAGGGCTTGAGCCCTAGAACTACGCAACGCGCAACTAGGTTAGCTTAGTACTGCACATTGTGTAGTATCAAAGGTAAAGATGTGAGCTTGAGCCTCAGACTTGCGCAATGCCTAGCTAGACAAGGTGATTCATGACCAAGGGATGAGCAAATCTGCCCTATAAGAGTGTGGGAAATAATTAGATCCGAGTGATAACGTGGGTTAAAGTGGAAATATGACCAAGTGGATATATCAGTGCAAAGTAAGTGCAAAATATCAACATGCAAAAGGAAAAACAATCATGCATGGAGAGTCACCGTGACAATGACCACTAATGGGAAAACAAGAAAATTAATGCGACACTTGTAAAAGGAGAATGATGGATCAAACCAACACTTGTACAAGCTAATATACATTAAAAAACCATCAACCATGAAAATAAATAATGAAAATAACACTCACAAAATCCAAGTGACAAAAAGTGATAGAAAAAACGACAAAAGACGACAAAAGAAAAACTCACCTGGAAATGCGTCACAAACTCCACCCAAGGCTCCTTGATCTCCTTGGGAATTCTAGAGCTCCAATATTGAATGTACAAATGAGATCTAGGGGCATCCATTATATAGATCTATACCAATTAGGGTTTATGGCGCACATGCCTAAAATCAAGGAAAAAGTGACACTTGGTGGAAAGCTCCAAAAATATTAAATGTGACACTTGGCGGAAAGTTCAAAAAATATTAAACATGCCACATTGGGAAACTAATTAATGAATTCCTATTTTCTAGGGATGTTTTTTTTTTCTTTTTTTGCTTTTTTGGGAAACTTGCATGCACACTCCTAATAAGGATTGCACAATTCTTGAGGACTAGGCAACTTCTTGACTCAGTGCATTGTGTAGTTTCTGAGGTCAAGGGATGCTTTGCACAATTTCCATCATGAAGGTTGGGCTGCCATCAAGAATTGCATAGTTTTCATGCCTAAGGATGGTCTGCCAAGAATAATTTCTCAGTTTTTGGAGGCAAGGTTGGTCTGCCTTCCAAGATTACACAGTTTCTGGAGGCAAGCCCAACAATGTTGCAAGGTCAAGTCAAAAGTTAGCTTGTGCTATAAAGATATCAAGCCGAGATCATTACATCACAAGAAAAGCATGAAAATATAAGTCTTTATCATAACATGCATACTTGATGACAATAAAAGATAAGCTCTCGTGGATAGAAGGAAGGATCCAAAATCAAAGCATTTGGAGGGTGTTTGTAGCAGCTACAACATGAAATTACATTTTGAGTTCACACATAAGCAGTTGGTCTGATTGAAAATACTAAAAAAACCGCCAAATAGCTTGACCAAAACATCCAAAATTTACCAACACTCTTTTTTTAGGAGGAGTACAAACTACATAACTAAAACCCAACCCATAGATACATAGTACCAACCATGACTGAACAATTAATCTAGAGGGTCCAATGGCCTGTTGATATCAATGTCCCTAGGGGACCTACCTGTTGGAAATAATACTGAGAGGGGGGGTGAATCAGTATTATCAGATCAATCAAACTTTTTAAATGCTCAGAAACATATACGCTACTTCAGTTAAGTGAACCAGCGTGTACACGCTACTGTGACGAAGTAAAACAGCGTATAAGAAGAAAACTCACAATTTAGTTAGCTTATTCTTCAGTTAAGTGCATCAGGACATTATTCACCACATTAACAGTAAACATGTGCAGTATATCAGAACAGATAAAAAGCCACACACATGAACACCAAGATATAAGGTGGAAACCCAATGTGGGTGAAAACCACCTGCTGCAAGTTGTCTCTATCTTTCTTTAATATGAAACTTCAGTTTACAATGTACTGGTGCAGCCTTATACCAGTACGCAGGCTACAACCTGCAGAAGGCTACAACCTTCTCTCGTTCTCCAAACTTCCTTGGAAGGGAGCTCCAACCCCCTTTGCTCTTGTACTAGCCAAGATACTAGTACGTAGGTGCTGACCTACAATCTTCCTTCTTTCAGGTATCACTTTTCATACATTTTCAGACTTGGATATTCCTGAAGCATAACATTACAATCTGAAGACCACAATTCATTCAATTTCCACAATAGATCATTGAAGCATAAAACAACCAAACTTTGAATCACTGAACCACTGAACCCTGTCAATCACCAGTTACCAGAACACAGAGCAGACTACAGAACTCTGCAATAACAGTCAGACCCCACTGTAAACCCAAAATCAAGCTTCAAAAGATATACGCTACTTCAATGAGCAAAACCCGCGTATACACGTGCTTTTACCGAATCCAACCTGCGTACAGATCTAAAAATAAACTTTCTCAATTTGCAGCTGTACCAGACATTAGTTAGACCCAGAACATAACTTTGCGACAATATGCAGATCTAGAAATACGCATAATCAACCATATCATGATAGTGCATTTCAAACCATTAGATCCCGATCTATCCTTAGATCTAGTCTTCCATCAACCGATGTGATCTCTCCTTGGCTTAGATCAAGCAACCCAGAACCTGCATATCAGATCTCTTTCTCTCTTAGATATTCAAGCCTTGTCGAAAAGATAAGATTGCCTAATGATCTTCTTCTCCTTATATAGTCTTAGGCCTAGCTCAATACCAAGAGCCAAAACCATAGTAACACAATACCATCAACTTCAAAACTAGGGATCGACACGCCCGTCGAGACACAATGGTCCGAAATCATAGGCACAACTTCCAAGGACTAACCACCATGGACCAAAGATACTTTTCCACATACACGCGCTTTTTCTGAATCCAACTAGCGTGTACACGCGACTTGGGCTTAACTAACATGCGTATATGAACTTCCTTGGCATGCTGTACTAAGATCTGACTTCTGATTAAGTTGCCATCACCTGTACCAACCTCTGAGCACCTGTACCATCCTCTGAGTGAGTTGCCATCAAGGACAACACTTGAATCATAATGCCAACAATCTCCCCCTTTGGACTTGATGGCAACCACCACACCAAGTCACTCTCCCCCTTTGACATCAAGGGCAAAGGGCTGTGCTCCCCCTGAGGACATGCTGATACCTCTGCTTGGCTGTGCTGACTCGTGCTCCCCCTGACAGTAGGCCAGATCTGCAAAAGATGTTCTTCAACAAGAACCAAGACTTATACACCATAAGGGACCGTCCTATCACCAAAAGACTCAATACATACATCCATACTCCCTACCAAGAGGGGACATATCAGAAACAACCAATTATATTACAGCATTCATCCCAGGCATAGTGGGGAAACCAGCATAGGCCGTTACATGACCTTGACACCATAAAAGAGATATGACAAGAGAGATACATGACATAGAGACAACAGATCTAGACCAAGACTTAGGAAAGGCACCAGCAGCATCTGATAAACATCTTGTTAGATCAGCAACCAGGATTTCTTTCTGAGCTCCTTCTCCTGAAACCAACAACCAAAACATCTGAATGCCAACAATGCTTTATGAGACTTTTAAGCTGCTCCCCCTGAACCTGTGCCTGTTGCACTCCCTGAAACTGTGCCTGAAGAATTCTGACATTCCCATTGCTGTTCAGAACTCCAGAGTTTTCCCTTGCTGTTCAGAACTTCATATACGCGATTTTTCCTGTATAAAACAGCGTATGTACGCGGATATACTTTCTGCAACAAGCATCCAACATACACGCGACTTACCCATCATGAATCCGCGTGTATACGCGCATATCCCTTCCGTAACCTGCGTATACCAACTTTTCTGTAGAATAAACAAACTTCAACAACAGGATGAAGCATCAACTACTCCCAGCTTTTGTCTGAGATATTCAAAAGTTTCCCTGGGCAGTGGTTTTGTGAGAATATCAGCAACTTGCTCCTTAGAAGGAATATACTCCAACTTGACCTTCTGCTCAAGCACTTGTTCCCGAAGAAAATGGTACTTGATTGGTATGTGCTTGGTCTTTGAGTGCATGACTGGATTCTTTGAAATGCTGATTGCACTTGTATTATCACATAAGATAGAGACAGGTGGAGTGCAAGTGATTTGAAAGTCCTGCAAGGTCTGCATCATCCAAAGAAGTTGTGTGCAACAAGATGCTGCAGCCACATATTCTGCTTCAGCTGTAGATAAGGCAATCGAACTTTGTTTCTTGCTGAACCAAGATACTAATCTGGAACCCATGAAGAAAGCACCTCCACTTGTGCTTTTCCTATCATCCACACTTCCAGCCCAATCTGCATCTGTGTAAGCATGAAGAGTGAGATCTGTATTTCTAGGATACCATAAGCCATAGTTTTGGGTCCCTTGAAGATATTTGAAGATTCTTTTGACTGCCTGAAGATGAGTTTCCTTTGGGTTGGCTTGAAATCTTCCAACCATTCCTACTGCATGTGTAATATCTGGTCGAGTACCTGTCAAATAAAGCAAACTCCCAATCATGGATCTATAAGTGGGTTGGTGAACTGCTGCTGATTCATCATTTGCACTGAGGCTGCATCCTGTAACCATGGGTGTACATACTGGCTTTGACTCTTCCATGCCATACTTCTTCAAGATCTGCTTGAGGTATTTGGTTTGAGACAAGAAGATACCTCCTTCATTTTGTTGGATTTGCAATCCAAGAAAATATGTCAATTCTCCAAGAAGTGACATTTCGAATTCTTTCTGCATAACCAAGGCAAAGTTTTGACTCATAGTCTCTTCATTGCTGCCAAAAATAATATCATCTACATAAACAACAAGAATTAGCAATTTGTTATTTTCAACTTTTATATAGAGATTGCTATCTGCTGATCCTTTTGAAAAGCCTTGTTGGTGAAGATATTTGTCCAACCGATAGTACCAAGCCCTTGGAGCTTGTTTGAGTCCATAGAGTGCCTTTTTCAATCTACATACAAGGTTTGGGTCATTCCCAAGAATGAAACCATCTGGCTGCTCAATATATACTTCTTCTTCTAAGTCTCCATTCAGGAAGGCTGATTTCACGTCCATTTGAAATACCTTGAAATTTTGAAAGCTTGAGAGAGCAAGGAACATTCGGATGGCCTCTAGTCTTGCCACAGGAGCAAAGGTCTCTTCAAAATCTATTCCTTCTTGCTGTGCATACCCTTTACAAACAAGTCTGGCCTTGTTTCTAATTACTTCTCCATTTTCATTTAATTTATTCTTGAAGACCCATTTTGTTCCTATTACATTCTTATCTTTTGGTCTAGGAACTAATTCCCAAGTGTTGTTCTTTTCGATTTGCTCAAGTTCTTCATCCATTGCTTTGACCCAACATTCATCTTTGCATGCCTCTTTCACATTTTGTGGTTCAATGGAGGAGAGTAGTGCCAAGTAGCTTGAAGCTTCTGCAAGTGTCCTTCTTGTTTGTACTCCTGCTTCTTTCTGCCCCACAATCTGAGTTTCTGGATGATTCTTTTGGACATATCTGGATGGAGTCTTCTCTTCTATTCTTGTCTGCTCCTCTGGTTCTTCTTGAGATTCTTCTTCTTCTTGAGGTTCTTCTTCTTCATCATTTTGCCTTTGAGAGTAACCTTCATCTTCTTCAATGTCTTCATGATGAACTTGCCTAGGAATATATCCCTTCTCATCAACCACTATATCAATACTGTCAACAATTCTGCCAAGTCTTTTATTGTAGCACTTGTATGCTTTGCTATGTGGAGAATAACCAAGAAGAATGCCCTCATCTGCTCTAGGTTCAAGTTTGCCAAGTTGCTCATCAGTATTCTTAATATAACATTTGCTCCCAAAGATTTTGAAATGCTTCACGGAAGGAGTTTTACCACTCCAAAGCTCATGAGGTGTTTGAGTGCTGTTTACTCGGACATTTGTTTTGTTAAGAATGATAACAGCAGCATGTGCAGCTTCACCCCAGAAGGTTGCAGGAGTACCTGATTCATCGAGCATAGCACGAGCCATTTGTTGGATAGTTCTGTTCATTCTTTCCACAACCCCATTTTGCTGAGGAGTTCTAGCTGTAGAGAATTCTCTTCTTATCCCATGTTCATCGCAGAAATCGAAAAATTCATTTGATGTGAACTCCCCACCTCTGTCAGATCTGAGGCACTTAATTTTGTGTCCTGATTCATTTTCAGCCAATGCTTTGAAGGATTTGAATTTTTCGAATGCTTCATCTTTGTGCTTCATAAGCCCTAACCAAACAAACCTTGAGAAATCATCAATGAATAATATCAGATATTCTTCTCCTCGAGGTGTCCTTTTCCTAAATGGACCACATACATCTGTATGGACTAGCTCAAGAGGCAAGCTAGCTGATCCTTCCTTTTCTGGAAAGTTAGTTCTGGTTTGCTTTCCAAACTGACAAGATTTGCATATGGTGTTGTCTGGAATTTTGATATCTGGAAGATCGCGAACTGCCTGATATTTGCATGCTTTTCTTATTTGTGAGAAGCTTAGATGTCCCAACCTTCGATGCCATAACCAGTGCTCTTCATCCTTGCTAAGATAGCATTGTTGTTGTCCTTCTTCAAATATGTACAGATTATTTGGAGTTCTTTTGCCTTTGAGAACTGTTTTACCTGTATCAAGATCACGAACAAGACATCCATTCGATCTGAAAATAACCTCGGTTTTTTGATCACACATCTGGCTGACACTTAGTAGATTATGCTTCAATCCATCAACATACAAAACATTTCCAGCCTTGACCTTTTCTTTCAAAGGAGCAATACCTTTTCCTTTTATAGTTGCAGGAGTATCATTTCCAAAAGAAACTTTCTTTCCCTTTTCTAAGGTAGAATAAGATTCAAGTTTTTCTTTATCACCTGTCATATGTTTCGAACATCCACTGTCAATGTACCATAGATTTTCCTGTCCTTCTGCATAAAAAGCTATCCCACATCTTTCTGTCTGAGGTTCCTTTATTCTCCATTTTTTGGTGCTCGTGGCTTGTTCCTTTTTCTCCTGAAACCTGCTCCTGCATTCAGATTCTTTATGACCAAAATTATTGCAAATAGAACATTCAACTTCATTTTCAAGAACCGAAAAGTTGTTATAGGTCCTCTTTGTAATCCCTGTCATACTTCTTTGTTTTTGAGCTTCCCTAGTCATGATTGTTTTATATGCAACACATTGAGCTGCTTTGTGACCAAAGTTATGGCAAGAAAAGCATTGTCCATTGAAGAAGCTTCTGCGGTTATTGAATCTACCAGCCAACTGATTGTAATTTCTATTTTCATCTATTCTTGTGCCAAACTGAGAAGATTTTACCTGTGGTTGGTTGTAGCTTTTGTTCACCCTTAAGAAGGATTGTCCCTGATAGTTTCTGTTTGTAATTCGTCCCTGCTTTACCTGATTATCTTCATTGTTCTTCTGCTCATTTCTTCTTGCTGCATCAAGATAACTTTTTGAGGTGGATGCTTGAGAGGTTTCTCCATTATAGCCCAAACCTGTCTTGTTTAGAGGAGACCGCTGCACATTGATAATCTCATCCAAAGTTTCAGATCCTTTGACAAACTTAAGATTAATAGCTTTTGTTTTCTCAATTTCTTTTCTGAGACCAACAATTTCACCTTCTAGTTTTTCAAGATGTTTTTCCTTTTCATCAATTTGAAATTGCAAAGTATCAATGATCACACTCTTTTCTTCTATGCATCTCTTGAGTCTAGTAATTTCATTATAGAGATTATCCACATCTACAGCATCCTCATAATCATCATCTTCAAATGCCATTAACAGCTTATATTTATTACCTTGTTCATCTTCATCACTGTTTGATAAGCCATCACTATCTTCATGGGTGTAGTAGCTTTTCTTATTTGCACTTTGTTTCTTGTTCCATCTAGCAGGTTCTTTTCCTTTATCCTTATAAGGACATTTTGTAGCATAATGACCTACTCTTCCACAAGCAAAGCATTTGAAAGGTAGCTTACCTCTGAACCTTCCAGCACCCCTTTGAAGATTTCTGACAAAATTTGATTCTTCTTCCTCTTCTTCTGGAACATGGCTTGCTTCATAGTAATCTTCTTTTCTTGATGCCTTAAAAGCAGCTTCCCTTCTGTCTGATGGACCTCCCTTTCTCATTTCATAAGCAGTTAGAATTCCATGTAGCTGAGACATAGTGAGAACTTTGAGATTTTCCTTTTCTTCTATTGCAGATACTTTAGATTCAAACTTGGGGGATAATGATCTTAGAATCTTTTGAACTACTATAGTCTCTTTTATTTCTTCACCCAAATTTTTCATACAATTAACAATCTCATCTACCCGAAGAAAATAATTAGCCACACTTTCATCATTATACATCTTGAGAGTCTCATATTGAATCCTGAGAGTTTGAAGTTTAGCTTGCTTTACCTGTTCATCTCCTTCATAGCTAGTGATCATTTTGTCCCATATCTCTTTTGCTGATTTGAAGTGCATGACCTTCATGAATTCTATTTGAGATATACTTCCTAATAGAGTACTGACTGCTTTTGCATTTGTTTCATATGCCTTTTTCTCAGCTGGATCTGTAGGAGTAGCTGAAGGAAAAGCATAGCCTGTTTCTACAATGTTCCAAACTTCTGTACCAAGAGATTGAAGATATGCAGTAACTCTTACCTTCCAATAATTGAAATTTGTTCCATCAAAAACCGGTGGCCTGATTGATGCTTCTTTCTCGTAGTTGCTCATGATGAATGATCTACCTTCAAGCGATCAAGCTTCTCTGAAGGACCTGCTCTGATACCAATTGTTGGAAATAATACTGAGAGGGGGGGTGAATCAGTATTATCAGATCAATCAAACTTTTTAAATGCTCAGAAACATATACGCTACTTCAGTTAAGTGAACCAGCGTGTACACGCTACTGTGACGAAGTAAAACAGCGTATAAGAAGAAAACTCACAATTTAGTTAGCTTATTCTTCAGTTAAGTGCATCAGGACATTATTCACCACATTAACAGTAAACATGTGCAGTATATCAGAACAGATAAAAAGCCACACACATGAACACCAAGATATAAGGTGGAAACCCAATGTGGGTGAAAACCACCTGCTGCAAGTTGTCTCTATCTTTCTTTAATATGAAACTTCAGTTTACAATGTACTGGTGCAGCCTTATACCAGTACGCAGGCTACAACCTGCAGAAGGCTACAACCTTCTCTCGTTCTCCAAACTTCCTTGGAAGGGAGCTCCAACCCCCTTTGCTCTTGTACTAGCCAAGATACTAGTACGTAGGTGCTGACCTACAATCTTCCTTCTTTCAGGTATCACTTTTCATACATTTTCAGACTTGGATATTCCTGAAGCATAACATTACAATCTGAAGACCACAATTCATTCAATTTCCACAATAGATCATTGAAGCATAAAACAACCAAACTTTGAATCACTGAACCACTGAACCCTGTCAATCACCAGTTACCAGAACACAGAGCAGACTACAGAACTCTGCAATAACAGTCAGACCCCATTGTAAACCCAAAATCAAGCTTCAAAAGATATACGCTACTTCAATGAGCAAAACCCGCGTATACACGCGCTTTTACCGAATCCAACCTGCGTACAGATCTAAAAATAAACTTTCTCAATTTGCAGCTGTACCAGACATTAGTTAGACCCAGAACATAACATTGCGACAATATGCAGATCTAGAAATACGCATAATCAACCATATCATGATAGTGCATTTCAAACCATTAGATCCCGATCTATCCTTAGATCTAGTCTTCCATCAACCGATGTGATCTCTCCTTGGCTTAGATCAAGCAACCCAGAACCTGCATATCAGATCTCTTTCTCTCTTAGATATTCAAGCCTTGTCGAAAAGATAAGATTGCCTAATGATCTTCTTCTCCTTATATAGTCTTAGGCCTAGCTCAATACCAAGAGCCAAAACCATAGTAACACAATACCATCAACTTCAAAACTAGGGATCGACACGCCCGTCGAGACACAATGGTCCGAAATCATAGGCACAACTTCCAAGGACTAACCACCATGGACCAAAGATACTTTTCCACATACACGCGCTTTTTCTGAATCCAACTAGCGTGTACATGCGACTTGGGCTTAACTAACATGCGTATATGAACTTCCTTGGCATGCTGTACTAAGATCTGACTTCTGATTAAGTTGCCATCACCTGTACCAACCTCTGAGCACCTGTACCATCCTCTGAGTGAGTTGCCATCAAGGACAACACTTGAATCATAATGCCAACACTACCATATAATGCTCCTGCTAATTTTCTTATAGTATGAGATCCACAATGATGGTTCGTAGAGAATTTACTTCATCTTCAAGCCTTGAAATGCACTACTGAAGCGTCAAAATGATCTCACATGTATTACTGTCCGTTGTGCTTTTTTGGTGGAGTCCAACTCTTAAATCATACATTTATGAATGCAAGGCAACATGCTCAGTCTTATAGTTTGCACAAACATATGAGGATTGTGTTTTAGAGTCGGATAACGAAGTGTCTGAATCCATGGAAGGGTGGTAACAATAGCAACTTGAAATTAGGAGAATAATGTTCACAATGATAACATAAGGTGGGTTGAGGCAAACAATGAAGGTATTTGGAATGAAGGTAGAGACATGCCCCACTTCAGTAAAAATTGATTGGCAAATACATAATCGAAGTGAACCATATGTCCACGGGAAAACCAATAGTCTGATGTCTATCCAAACCTCAAGAAAAACATAACATTGTCAGGACTAGGGAGGAAACAAGGGGAGTGATTTACCTTAGACCCCAAGAGATCCTCTCTTTAGGTCATCAAGGCATAGTGGTGGTGGGATCAATTTATATTTACATTACTGAGGAAAGTGCGTAGGGTCTCCTGAAGCTCATTACTGAGCTTCCATAGCTTATGATGCAAATTCACCACCCTAATCATTATTTCCTCTCTTTCCACTCCATGCTTCAACTGGAGATTGCTAAGTCCACAATGTTTGATTGAGTTTACTTGTGTAGAGACCCCTACACTGTATTTATAATTTCCATCCCTGGAATAGCCTTGTCTCGATTTCAAGACTCCATCATTACTTCCAACATCTCATAGTAAGACATGATGTTATGATCCACCATTAAATCGCTTTGCATGCATCCCAAAGGACTCAAGCAGGTGGCTTGTCTAATATGCTTCTGCAACAACATGAAATGAAAACCCACCACGTAATTCATCTGAGTTGAGAGTCTAATCCTCACACTCACCATTAAAAAAGATACGATTGCAGAGCATGGAGCTCTGTCCTTCTTGAATTTGAGAGGTAGAAGAAGTCTTTTCCTGACAGATGTAATAAATCTTAGGATGCTCCTCAAGATTCAAAGCCTAACCTTCGCCACATTCAATGATTTAATGTAGGACAAGGATGTGGGTTGACCAACATTCTGCAGAGGAAACATTGTAAGAGCAGTGAGGGGGTAGGCACATTTAGAGCCTAATATTTCCAAGGGGGGAAGATTTTTTGGGGGGGGGTAGATGAGGAATACATAGGGCTCATGAATTACAAGGGGAAGGGGGGTGGGATTAGGGGGGATAGGTAGCATAGTCATAGAAAAACTTAAGGTATAGAAACCCACCCATAAATTTCGTTAACATTAATGCTTCCTTCCTCCAACTGACAAGCCTCATTAGCTTGTAGGTCTACTTCAATGTTGAGATTCCTTAGGATGTGGTAGAATGAGGTACTAGAGAAATTTTCCTGGATTCTTTTGACTTTCTGTATGAGAAGGGATAGAGTGTTACCTTGCGGGGAGGTTCCCTTTTGTAAGTGCCTAATGACTAGATAGGAATCACCCAAAATGATAATGTCATGATTAGTTATGTTATGAGTTAATAGTGGCCCAAGTAAGAGCCAGTGCATCTATATTTGGTTATTATATTTCTAGTCTAATCCCCATGATAACTTATCCAAAATTATTCCTTCGGGATTAATTAAGATCCCTCCCTCTCCTGCTACCCCTATATGGTCACGAGTAATGTTGATGGCAATTATTATGTTGACATAAATTGATTACATGTTTGATGATTGTGATGTGCATCAAGGCTCAAGGTTGATTAAAGTGATATGATGTGCAAAGGTGGTGATTGTTAATTCATATGTAAAGGCTGACTAATGTTCATTGAAAGGCTTATCCTAGTTCTAGACATTATGATGAAGGTTGATCCAATGATACAATGCATGTTTCGTGAACAATGATTGTGGTATTGTCTGTTTTATAAATATATTAAATACATGGCACATGAGAGTTTGAGAACAAAGTCTATAGAACTTGATATTTTCATTGAATGTTATATGCTCGGTTTACATTTGCAAGAAGGCACTAATATGTGTTGAATTTATTATTTCATCTCTTTTTAAAATTACAAAATTTATTTGTCTTGAATTGAGTTTCAGATTTGGAAATGGAGAGGAAGATTGTAAACAGTCCTAGAAGACCAAGTGATAACTATTTAATTTGGATTCCTGCATCGAATGCAAACAATCAACAACACTTGTATATAAAAATATATATTTGAACTATATGAGGGTTAGAAAACTGAATATTGTGTGAGGGAGTTCATGAACAACATGGTAAGGATAGATAGAGAAAGAGGAGAAAAAGTGGAGTGGATTTGAGAAGGAGAAGTAGAGAGGATAAGTAGTTGAGTAGAGAGCGGAAATTGAGTTTAGAACAAAAACAAGGATTAGGTAACCAGTAAAATCAAGTTGTATTTTGATAGGGGATTGTAGTCTCCTTTCAGGTGGTAGCCTGAAAAAAGAGCAGGTTGTAGCATGTAGAAGAGAAAGTATGAGCTTCCTTGAAAGTTGTAGCTTGCAGAAGAGATGTGAGGTAGTAGCCTCCTCTAGGTAGTGACTTGCAAAAAATTTGATGTAATAATTTGCCTTCACATCACTTCAGCCAAAATATGTGGTTTTTTCCTTTATGGGTTTCCACTTATATCAGGTGTCTTTGTGTATTGTTTGTTGAATGTCCCACTTGTGTGAATTCTTTTCAATCATTATTATATGCTGAATGCATATGTATCTTTGGTAATTGCAAAAGAAACACTTAAGAGATGAACATATACATAAGTCATTAGCTGCAAAACAAAATACTTGAAAGTGAAAAACTAGCTTGAATTGATTGTTTAAAAAGACATAATTATTGATTCAGCCTCCCCCACTCTCAGTAATTCCTGAGAATTCATCAAATAGTATCAGAGCCAAGTTCCTTCTGTAACAACCTTACAATTGGAAGGAAATATATAGTGCATAAAAATCGCCAGTCAGGAAGGATGTTCAACAAATAAAGAAACTATGTTCAATGAAACAAAATATACCTTTTGGAAAATAAGAATGACAACATATCTAATGTCTCTTGGACCTGCAGATGTTTGGGTTGCAGTGGAGAATGGCTATGAGGAACCACCTGAAATAGGTAACAAAGATGATAAGTTTGAATTTACATTCAATGCAAAAGACATGAACGCCATTCTTAGTCGAATAACTAAATCTGAGTTTGTTAAAGTAATGCACTACATGATTGGTAGAGACATGTGGGACAAACTTAGAAATATTCATGAAGGTGATAGTAAAGTAAAATTGGGTAAGCTACAAGTTTAGAAATTGAAATTTGAGTCTGTAAGAATGAATGACTGTTACACAGCAATTTGTCACCGTTTGTCACCGTCCCTGTTACCCCTCACCCGCACACTGGAGGACTCATTCCGGGACCTGTGAAAAGTGACATGACCTGAAACCACTTGCATCATATTCCTCTAAGTATGAGCTTCATTTTCCCTGAAGACATCTCCTGCAAAATACCCATGAAAACAGCTCTTTTTGCATTAGCGCGGGTCCACAGTTCACTGCCCGCGCCAATGAGGGAAATCCTCTAAAAAGGGCGCGCCATTGGCGCTCTGTCTCAGAGTCACACTCGCGCCAACCGAATTGAGTAAAGTTTTTAACCAACAAACTCCCGAAGGTTCTCTTCAACCCATTCACCAACTGAATCTATGTTGAGCTAGGATGGTTTGGCTTCGAATCTCCATAGAAGGGAAGTGGTTTGCCACCTTTCATGGAAGTTTCCAAGTGATAAAGCCAATCCCATGAATAATGTGGTTGATCCTATCTCTTTCCTCTCTATCTATAAAAGCTTGTCTCTATGCCTTGAGCAAGCTAGTTACAGTAGTTCTAGTCAGTAATTCCAGCATAGTGATAGAGAGTTTGAAGCTGCAAGAGCCTTCTTTGCACCCATAAGGCCAAATCTAAGTAAGGAGATTCTTGTCACCCAAAGAGAGAGAGGCTTGTTCCTCATCCCAACAAGCTTTGCAAGACTTGTGTAGCTGACTACCCAGCCAAAGGAGGATTTGACGTCAGAACAATGGTTGTATTCTTCTTTGTTGTTTATTAATAATAGATGACTATCATTATGGTTCCACTCTCATTGTCTTATGTTTGATGTTGAGTTATATCTTTTCTGACTGATATATAATTGCATCTACTAGATTTTATGCTTGTATTCGTGTTGTTCTTTGCATGTGCAGGTGTCCAATCACGGAGATCGTGGGGATCGTGACCGGCCGAGGCAAAGGAACGAGGGTTACATCTCTTCTACGAACACTAGCGTTGGAATCCAAGTAGGTTCTCACCATCCACTTTTTATTTGCAATTAGGAACTTGCGTGATAGCATTGTGTGATTGTTGCTAGACCCGGTCTGGGCTAGTAGGGATCGTCTCTGTCCGCAAAGAGGATTTACCTCCATAACAATGACGATGAAAACGTGGCTAATTTTTTTCTAAGAGTAAATGAGATTGTTAATGTAATGAAGGGCCTAGGTAAGAAAGTCAAGGAGTCTACAGTAGTTCAAAAATTCCTGAGATCTCTACCTACTAAATTTAATCCCAAGGTATCAGTAATAAACGAAATGTCCAATATTGAAGAACTAAAAATGGATCAGTTACTTGGCTCCCTTATCGCATACGGAATGATAATTACCAAAGGAAAATCAATAACTCGAGATGCAACATTTAAGGCAGAAAAATCTATAGGATATTAGGAATGTTCATGCTCAGACTTTGACGAAGAAGAAACAAAATTTGTTAGAAGATTGAAGAAACGTATGGGAAAGCATAAAGGAAAAATTGCATTTAAATGTTTTAATCATGGAAGAATAGGCCATTATTCCTCTAAATGCCCATATAAGAGTGGAGATAATAAATTTAAAGGGAAAGAAAAAAAACAAATGTAATCAAACACAGAAGGAGAAAAGGTTTAAAAAGACGAGCTTATATGCACAAGAAGATAGTAGTGCATCTGAAGGTTCCAATGAATTATTTGATGAAGATGGAGTTAGAAAATTTATACTGATGGCCCTAGAAAAGCAAGTTGAAGGACATAATGAGTGTGAAGAATAAGAATAAGGTGAGGTAGATCTTTAGGGGGAGTCGATTAGTTCCCTAGAGGAAATTGATAGACTCAGTAGAAGAATAAGAAACAAAAATAATTTTTGTTAAAATATGTACAAAAAGAGTCTAATTCAGAGGAGCTTATCTAGTTAAAAGTTGAACTACAAGAGGCTAAGAAGGTGGAGGACATTTTTCTACTTGTAATTAAAGGAGAAAGGAAAAGAATGTGAGAGGCTGAAAGAAGAAGTTGTCACCCTTAGAAAGAATTTAGTGAAAGCACAGGTTGAATTGAATATTAATATTAAACATATAAAGGGATAATAGCAATTGGAAGTAATGCTAAATGATCAGAGGTCTCCACTTATCAAATGTGGTTTGGGTTATGTAGGAGATAAATAGTGAAAGGAAGACAAAATATAAAAGGGCCATCATGTTTGTTAAAGGCATCACAGGAGACAAATTCAACCTACAACAACCTAAGGATGTTAGCAACTCATCACAAAAAAAACAAACAAAGGAGGTCAATATCTCATCAAAAAAATGACAAAGCAACAATGCACTTCAATAGTCGATAAGAAGAATGGACAAATAGACAATAAGTTACCAGAGACCATACTTCTTCAAGAGTTAAAGTTATCAAATTCCAAGGAGGCTATATTCACAAGTACATATGACATATGACGGGGGACAAAGGAAATTTCTTGTCTTTAGATGAAAGCAAAACAAGGAATGACACATTAAAAAATGATTCAGTAGGAAAAATTAAATGGAAGAATACAGTTGACTTGAACAATGATAGATGAAAATCTTAGGATGTGTTTGTTGAAGGACTGAAGCATATTTTTTTTAGTGTTATTCAGATGTGTGATAAAGGTTGTGATGTCATCTTTAGAGGTCAATATTGCAAGATAAGGTCAACAACAAGGAATATATTGGCTAAAATAGCTCAAATAGAAAATAATGTATATATCATGAAGGAAGATAATGAAGACTGTTACTGGAAAAACATGATGAGTCTTGGTTTTGGTATAGGAGACTAGGGAATCTAAATTTTGATCATATCATCATACTTAAGAAAAAGAGAGTAGTAATATATTTTCCTAAGATAATGAAAAATCTTATATATAAATCTTGTCAAATGGGAAAACAAACTCGAATTCCATCTAAGACCAAAGACCAACTATCAACTAGAAAGCCTCCACAATTAGTACATATGGATTTGTGTGGTCCTTCCAAAACAAAATAACCTAGAGGAGAGCGATACTTTATGATGGTAATAGATTATTATTTCAGATTGACATCGGTAGCATTCTTAAGAAATAAGTCAGAAGCATTTGAGAAATTTAAATTCTTCAAGGTATTGGCAAAAAATCAAATAGGGTGAAAGATAGAGTGCATAAGATCAGATAGAGGAGGTGAATTTATATCTAATGAATTTACATACTTGTGTGATAAACATGAGATAAAAAGACATTTAACCATTGCAGAAACTCAGTAGAATGGAGTGGCTGAAAGACAAAACAATTTTTTACAACAAATGGCTAGAGCCATGATGCAAGAAATGAATATTGCTTAGACCTATTGGGAAGAAGTGATTCTTATAGTAGTTCACATTCTGAATAAGGAACATCTCAAACCCAATTGTGATAAGACACCATATGCATTGTGTCATGGTAAGCCAACATCTATCAAACATTTCAAAGTGTTCGAAAGTAAGTTCTATATCAAAAGCAATGATGAAAAGTTGGGAAAGTTTGACGCTCGATTATATGAAGGAATATTTTTGGGATAATCAACAAAAATTAAAGGATACAGGTGCTACAATAAAATTTTGCATAATATTGTTGATTGTATAGATGTGAAAGTTGATGAAGAGCTGCCTAGCAATAAAGAGAGCACAAGTTTTATCAATTCTCCAGATCAACATGTCAGTGAAGAACAAGGAGAACAATATGAAGATTCAAAAGAGACAAATATTCATTCAAAATATCCCTCAAGATAAGTACAAACCATATCGATAGTCAAATTATTGGTGATGAAATTGTAGGAGTTCAAATGAGGAGGAAACTTGTAGAGACAAAAAAAGGGGCCCAAATTTCCATGCTGTCAAAGATTGAACCAAGGAATTTTTTTGAAGAAAGCAATGAAAAACACTGGTTCAGAAAAATAAGACCTAGGAATTGAGAATAATAAGACTTGGGAACTGACACCAAGACTAGCAGGTAAGAATATCATAGTTACAAAATGGGTATTAAAAAATAATCTGAATGAACAAGTGCAAATTATTAAAAATTAAGAAACACTGGTATGCAAGGGTTACTCATAGGTAGAAGGAATGGACTATGAAGTGACCTTTGCTATATTATTGAGGTTAGAGGCAATAAAAAATTTCTTACTTTTGCAAGTTATAAATATTTCAAATTATACCAGATGGACCTAAAGTCTACCTTTTTAAATTGAGAAATTGAGGAGGAATTCTATATAGAACAACCTGAGGGATTTTTATTATCAAATATTCCTAATTATGTATGCAGATTAAAGAAGGCAATTATGGAATCAAACAAGAACAATGGGCATGGTACTATAGGTTGGACAAGTACCTTCAAAAACAAGGTTTCAGGAGAGGTGCATCAGGCAATAATTTGTACATTAAGTCAAATGAAGATGAATTTATAATTGTGGTTGTCAATGTAGATGGTATAATGTTTGGAAGCAACAAAGACTCTCTGGTACAATGTTTTTTGTCGTGAAATGAAATCGGACTTTTAAATATCAATTATTGGTGAGCTTTGTTTTTACCCAGGTTTGCAAATCCTACAAAAATGAGAAGGCATATTCATCTTTCAAGAGAAATATCTAAAATATATATTGAAAAATTTCAAAATGGAGGATTGTAAACCTGTCACACATCCCATAACAATTGGATGCAAGCTATATAAATATTATGAGTCACCTAAAATTGATAAGAAATTATACATATGTATGATAGGAAACCTGTTATACCTAACTGCATTAGACCAGGCATAATGCTAGCTATGTGACTTGTAGCAAGATATCGGTCAAAACCAAAGAAAAGCCATATTCTAGAAATATATATATATATATATATATATATATATATATATATATATATATATATATATATTCAAATATTTAAAAGGTACAACAAATTATGGACTATGGTACCCAAAAGGAAAATAATTTACTCTAACAACCTACACAGATGCAAACTAGGCTAGTTGTGTAGACGACCAAAAATTTACTAGTGGTGGCACACTTTATTTAGGAGAATCATTGGATGCATGGCTAAGCAAGAAGCAAACCTTAGTATACCTATCTACTACAAAAGCCAAATACATAGAAGCTACAACTTGTTTCACATAAGTACTATAGATGAACCAAACTCTAGAAGACATGAAGGTAATATACAATGAACCTATTTCTATTAAGTGTGATAATACAAGTACAATAAGAATCTCAAAGAATCCAGTGCTACATTCCAAGACTAAACATATCCATATAAAGTATCGTTTCCTTAAAGATCAAGTGGTTGAGCAAGCAATGAAATTGGAGTACATATCTACTAAAGAATAAATAATAGATATCTTCACTAAGCCCTTAGCAAAAGAACCATTTGAATATCTAAGGATCAAATTAGGGATAGTGTTAAACACACATGGGCAACAAGAGAAATATGAAAGATAAAACATGACAATACATTTTTATTAACAACTGATATACATTTATAGTACATTGTTGTGACCATTGGGTTTCACATCCCAAGGTCTCTTGGACTCCCTTTGTCCATTCGTCTTCCACACTAACCCAATGAGGATTAGGTGTCCAACATTCCCTCGCTTAATCCGAAGGGTTATGTATGAATCCAAGAAGAGAGCTGTAATACAAAATGTGCAAAAATGCATGGCAGCACTAGGCTGAATGTGCTCTCTGAAATGTTGGTATAAAGGGCGGTGGTTTAAGGATGACCACCAACACTGGAACGCTTAGTGCAGTTCCCAGAACTCTTCCAAAAATGGCAAGAAGCTGAAGTCTTATGCTAGAGGAAGTGTCCCAGATTACCAACTGAAGGCATGTTCACAGGCATCTTTGTCTCTGGCTAAAACTCTGAAACTGGTGTGGCAGGTTGTGGCTCAGGCTCGCTTGATGTGATTTTGAAGCTTGTAGATGACCATCATTTCCCCCCCTGTCAGATACAAGGTGAGATGATGGAGAAAACTCAACTGCAAGACTGTTCAATACTTTGGAACAAGTTTTGACATGTGTTTGGAATATCTTCTTGGCTGTTGATGCCCATTGCCAAGAAGCGATCCATCCAAGATGAATCTTTGTTCTTGCAGGACATTTATTTCTGAAGCATCCGTGTGAAGAATGACTGGTTTTATGACAATGCTTACATGGATGAAGATCAAAACAGTGATCTTTCAAATGGCCAACTCGGTCACAGTGTTGGCATTTCACGATTTGTTGTTGTTGTTATTGTTGTTGCTGTGGAAGAGGGGCAGAGTCTGGAACAGCTGGAGGTGAACTGTCATGAGGAGCAGGTAAACTGTCATGAATGAATCCAACACTCTGAAACTGAATGGGCTTTGAGTAGTCTGGAATATGAAAGGACAAGTCCTTCTCATATCCAAGACCGGTTCTGTGCTTGTTGTGGACAAGCTGTTCCCAAGGTCTGATGATGGGCTTAGGAAGTGCAGACCGAGTTTCTACATCTACATGTACAACTGCTGCTTTATTGGATACTAAATCTGAACTAACTGTAATATTATTGACTTGATTCTGATGGGTTGTAGTCTCAATGTTATGAACAGAAACATGTTCAGAATGACTCCTCTGTTTTAGTTCTTCTTGCTGTAGCTGAGTTTCAAGCTGCAAAAATTCTATCTTCTCTTGTGCATACTGTAGACAAGTTTTAATATCACAAAGAGAGTTCTTTCTAATGTTTATCATCCCTCCAACATTGACATGTATTAAAGTATTCAATAATTCTAATATATTATCAAGTCTAGTCATCTTCTCAACAACTCAAGTAAGCAAAAAAAGAATGATAAAATGATAGACACCAACTTGACCAAATATCTCTGCAAACTTTGGTTTCGTAATCAAACTAATCCAAAATGGAATTGATTTCATGCATACATTGTGGATATCGCCTCTAAAAGCAAAACGATCTTAATGAATCGTGGAAGGCATCCTCTATCAACAAACAATGTCAAGTGTTCCAAAACAAACCTTGTTTCACTTGTTTTTCCTATTGTAGTATCGCAAAGATTGCCCAAACCAAATGCCACATCTTCTCGTATATCAAATGGAGTAGTTGCTAATAAGTGCAATAGTGGGAAAACTGCACCACATAAGGAGCATGAATCAACAAGAAAAATGACCAATGCATATGCCAGATTGAAGAGCAACCACGGGATTTTAAGAGGCAAATTTCTTAATATATAAAACCTGACAAGAATAGAGAAGGGGAAATGCTTTGAACTCTAGATTTAAAACCTCTCACGCTTCCATTTCTTCATCAGGAAAGGATGCATTTGAAACCATTTTTCATGGCCCACATGGAATGAAAAGTTGTTGTCACATTATTTGCAATCACGGAATATAGTTAACGCCAAAGAAATGGATCGAATCACTGTTTTCACACCATACATTGTCTTACCATAAGCAACCTCCTTGAATGCATCATACACAACACATACAATTGGGAAAGACTGATAAACATGGCCTCCTAACCTCTGCTTTACAATGCCTATTAATTATTTGGCAGGTTCTGCTGCTGATAAAACTGTGAACCAGAAGCCTGCATCTCTTTTCATGTGATTTCCCAGGGGATTTGCTTTGCCTTCAGAAACTGAATTGAACACAAAGTTTTCTCACTTTGGTCCTCTAGATATATCTGAAACACAGGTAGACACAACACAAAATAATGAACGTGGGAAACATGGAAGAGGTAATTTTGTGTCAAAGGATGTAGTTAAAGATGCAGATGGGCTTCAAGAGAATCTGGTGCAACCATCTGATTCGGTTTCTCTTTCTGTGGAGAAACTGAGCACTGTTTTAGCACTGAACATTGTGAACATAGCAAGATTATTAATTAATCTTGCGAAGTGTCTCAAGAACCAAAATTTGCTTGCTTTTAAGCAGCACCAGCTCCCTTTCCCTTCTTTCTCTGTATCTTTTTCATGTAAAACTCAAGCTCATGGCCCTCAAGAATATTCCCATCAGCACATCCACATTGGCCTGGACGTGAAGCAATTGCAGCCAAAAGCCGACCACTAGAAAATTTCTCTTCTAGATGTGTGTCAAGTTTGTGACCTTCTTGTCGCTTCTCGATCTTCCTCAAAAGATGTTTGTTTTTTTTCTTCTCCTCCTCGGCTGTAGCTTCTCCCTCCTCAGTAGTCTCTTTCTTGGCCGTAGTACGTGGTTTAGGGACTTCTAATGTCGTCAGAGTCTTCAACGAAAATTCAAAGAACAATCAAAACACATTCTTCCAACCATTCAACAGCTCAGTAAGGTTTTCCCATTTCTTTTAGTCAATCTTTCCTGGGTTTCGAAATGGAAACCTCTTTTGATGAGTAGGGGCCTTATTATCAAGTCCTATGAAGGCTTGAGACCGCCTTTTCCCAGCAAGCCATCTATGGCGTCATCCTCAGTGTCTCTTAGATGCTTTCCATTGAGACATTACAAGAGAGCACAATAATTGGTAGAATTAACATAGGTGCATGTTCTTGGGGAGGCTGAACCCAGGTTTCCAACAATTTGAACATGAGATCTCGTCCGTCAGCCACACCAGCTGGAAATGACAGTTTTGGAATCCGTTGGAGTAGAGCAACTTTTCGTTACAATCTGCCATCCTTGTGCAACCTGACATCGGCCCAAACGTTTCTTTGTCCCTCTGGTGCCATCCGTTACAACATTATCTTGCTAATGAGACTTATGGCCACACCGCTGAATTTCTTCTCTTAAGGTTAATTGATGTTGCAGTGAACCCTGACAAATCCAATGCGCGAGTTGGTGGTGATTACAAACAATGTTTCCTCAATCGACACCAAATCTGATTTACCGGATGTGAAACTGTAGATTACCAAGCCGTTTGTGGCATTACTGCTTGTCATTTTTTAAACATTATTACTTTGACACCGTCCTTCCATGGTGTTTGCAAATTCGTCTGTCTTAACTGTCCTTTTCTATGCTTCTGTCAGCGAAGAGCGTGGCAGTACAGCGGTGAAAGAAATCACTCTTCTTTTCTTTCTAGATTTCCAGTCTCCAACTCATTCTTGTATGTGGATTTGTGGTTCCTTTTGTCCCTTTTCTATAGAAAGATCCCACCTGGAATCTGCCTCCGTTGGTCCTGCAAGATACAAACCCACTATGTCGCAGAGCCGTTCAAATTATACAAATGAAGCCTGACAACAACACGTTATTTAAGGAATCTCAGACAAGCTTGGCAGGGAATGACAACATGTCAGAGAATCTGGCGTTACTTCAGGTCACATAATGGTAGATGCGAGACATGCCAGAAGAGTTGAGTAATTTTTCAGCCTTTTTTTAAGGAAAACACCAGGCCAACAGAAGATTGAAAGACTGACACTGAAGAAAGAGCGTTTATTGAATGTTGGACAGAAAATTAACCACAACGCCTTAGTCGCTGCCCAAATGCAGAAAGCAACCAGATTCTACAACGTTACAATTAAAATACCCTTCCAAACTGTCCATCTCAAAATCGGAAAACAGGTATCCACTGTCCAATCCTAATTCGAATGAATACAAATAGCTGGAGACACAGGGATGCGCATTTTTTTTTATGGAATTCTCAATGAATTTACGGCCTTCAAAATAATTCAACGCACCATACCAAACATTACATATTTAGACAGTTCAATCTCACCATACAAAGTCTTCAACACAACACTGACAAAGCATAGTTTACGGTCTTTAAAACTCATTCAACACAAAAAATGCATACAACATGGAACTCGTCGGAGAGGATCAACGCACATGTTGTCACTGCACCATAGGTTATCAGTCCAACGCACATATACACCAGCATATAATCGGTCTTCAAAATATATGTGCCATCACCATCTCACATATACAACCAGCATATAATCGATGCATAGGTTTACACAGGCCACACAAAAACAAGTGGCTCACAAAAGATTGAGCAGATTATGAATGTACTTGCTCTGATACCATGTTAAACACACATGGGCAGCAAGAGAAATATGAAAGATAAAACATGACGATACATTTTTATTAACAACTGATATACATTTATAGTACATTGTTGTGACCGTTGGGTTTCACATCCCAAGGTCTCTTGGACTCCCTTTGTCCATTCGGCTTCCACACTAACCCATTGAGGATTAGGTGTCCAACAGATAGTCCCTGCTCCTTCTTCTCATTAGTTTGACTTCAAAGAGGAGCTTCAAATGATTGTAGCGAATACGAAAATGATGGACTATCTAAGGGGGAGTCTCTACAATCATATGAGAAACAGCAAAATAATAACAATAAATAAGAAATTCCATAGCACAATAATATATATAGGTTGGATCAAACTTGTTCATATAGAAAACCATCAAGTTGTCTCAACATTCAGAAAGTCAACATTTGATCATATAGCATTGGTATCAAAATCTATTCAAGAAATGTGTATTTGACCTATCATCATCAAAAGGGTAAACAATTGGACATACATAGTCAAAGATTCTTGAATATGAATATAGTTTAGTATATGTATATTCTTGCATCACTAGGATTTCCTCAAAATCCTTCAACTCTATCATTACAATCACAAAGAATTTGAATGATATATATTCTTAGTATTGATGCCAAATTTCTATTCTTATCTACTCATGTATGCAAGCGATGTATGCCTAAAATTTTGAAGTTCCTTTGCAGTTAAATGAAAACGGGCTAATGAGTTCAAAGGCATAAGAACAAGCACACAAATTGTGACTTCCTCAACAATATGTTTGAACAGTAAACCATGAAGAATAAATGCATATTTTTGACAAAGAGATCAAGTTTTTCAAAGAAGTGTTTGTAAAATGAAAAGCCACAACCTCATAAAATGATAGAGTAGCCTTGTAAATTGAACTTGTTTCTGTATGAAAATTACTAAAGGGCCATTGGAACTATGAAAATATGTGAACAAACAGACTCAAGTATGCATTAATAAAACTATTTACATGGAGTGAAGATGGAGATAAATACTATATTAAAAACTGCAAGGAAAATACAAATGCTAGAAGACAAAGAACATGACCTGAAAGATATGCAGGGCTAGAGAAATATATACTCAAACTATATGCATTCACCAATTGGTAAATGTTTGAGACAAGCTTCATGGTGCACCAGGCGAGATATACACATTGATGAAAGTTCCCTTCACAGCACATGATTCCATGAATAATCATAGGAATAAGATGGAAATGTACCAATGCTTATGATAAAATATGTGGGTGTGTCTAAAGATGAGAAAGAGTTGCCTTCGGTATTTGGTGAGGCACTGCTACATATGGCCTTATACGATATAAGGATTTTGGGAAATAAGGAAATTAAGCAGCAAGTGAAAATACTAGTATAGAATGGTGTTATTAGACCTAATACATAACCTTATGGATGATGCTAGTGTCCAAAGAAAAAAAACATGGTAGATGTGCATGAACTTGTGTTCTTGAAACAAAATTCCAATGAAAAAATAATACTCATTGCTATGTTTTTGATGATTTGATAAATCAAATATAGGGAACCATTTTGGAACTCTCCCTAGTTTTCTGTCGCTTGTCTCAACAACCATCATTGGTGTTCTCTTTGGCATACCATGATCACATTGCCATTGAAAGTAGAACTCATATTGCTCATAACTACAAAATTCCATAGATAGAAAACCATTGAACAAATAATATTCCAATAAGAGATTTGTAGTGAATGTTGATGTGGCAATAAGTTATAATGATCATTGTTCACGGAGCATCAAAATAACGATTGTGCAACATTTCAATGTTTTAGAATAGAATGATACAAATTAGATGGCATTGAAGGCGAGGTGACAAAAGAAACTTACAAGTGACACAACAACTAAACACATACGCATAGGATATAAAAGAAAAAAAGCAAGAAATACATACATGCAAGGAAGAATGAGAAAGCCATTTAACACTTACACACACAAGAACAAGAAGTAATAACAATAGAAGCAAGAAATAAATATAAGAATGGAAGAATGAAAAATTTATTTCATGCTTGCACACAAAAGAACATGAAGCAACAACAATACAAGCAAGGAATAACAATAAATCTATAATACAAAGAATCAAAGAGTAATGCTATCGACAGAGAAATGCTAGGTGATAGAGGTTCCAGATGGACATATATCATGCAAGGTGATATAGGCTAGAGAATTATAATGATACATTAATGACTTAGATACATTAATGGCATATAATGCTTACTTGGATGATTTGTTATACACTGTGTGTTATGAATATCACAATAAGATCCTGAAGTGAATATCACATTCAAAATGTCAGGATTGAGGACAAGAGAGCATTAGATGCATTTACTCTAGAAAGGATTCCATGCATTGAGGCTAGGTGTAAGTGTTGAGGCCAAGTTCTAAGTGTTATGTTGAGGCCACATTGTAAGCGAATCAAACCAGAAAAATTGAGTGCTTACTCAAACGAAGTAGGTATCACCATATTGCTGCAAGTTGATAATTTAAATATGGTGAATGGATTCCTCCCAAACCCACCCCTGGTGGCCCCGTTGTACCATCGACCACTAGCGTAGTACAAAATTTGCCAAGTACCATCGACCACTAGCGTAGTATAACAAGTACAAATCTAGTCATGATAACATTAATACATATTGTCCCCGGGTTAAAAGAATGTACACCGAGATTGGAGATGTTGCAAGTCTTCCACTTTTATGTAAATATCATCTAAAGTTTCAATTTATTTTAGCCGATCCAAGAACAAAAAAAGTAAGAGGTACATAGGAATATGGTGGTTGTGGTCGACCTGTAGTGGAAACATATTTTCTCATGTTGTGAATATCAGAATCGACGATCAGGATCATGTTTTTGGTGGTGCGTTATGTTTTCCTTGCATCCTTGCAAACTCAAAATTACATGAGGATGTTTTCTAATCCAAGGGCACCACTATATAGTCATCTTTCAAGTGTGGATTCTTCATCTACCATGGTAGTTATATATCTCTATCGATAGTGGGACTTCATGAGCATTACATGAGGATTACATATGCTTTGATGCTTTTCCTTCATACTCTACAAATTTTGAGAAAAAATGGTACTTCATCAATAAGGAGGATGAATTCAAAAGGAGGGATTATTTTTATTATAACAAGTTCATTATAATAAGGAGGATGATGATATTTGTAATATGCAGGGTGACAACCTTAAGGGCAAGAAGTACACTTTTTGTGATGTTTTAACTAGTTCAATTGGCTTTTCTTAATTTATTAGTCCCCTTTTCAAGTTATGCAACAACTAAGCTAAGCTACCAATAATACCAAACTTGATGGAAGATTGCTACATGAATTGTGAATCATGCTTTAAGACAATGTGTATTTCTTATATCATCTCATGTTAAGTAAGCACAAGTTTTTTTTAAGGTTTTTGTGCCCTAATTCTCGTGGGAAGCATGTACAAACATATATAGATGAATATTAACATTACAAGTCGATATTTATTTTCATGAGAGCCGTGGTTTGTGAAATGAATGAAGGCCAATGTCACTAGAAATAAAATTGATTAAGATTGACCTCCACCTCATTTGGACACCATCATGGATCATACTTCTATTCTCTTTCTTGATTTTGGCTCACATAGGTCTGAGGCAGATCTATGGAGGAATAGGCTTGCACAAAGGTGAAATTGCAAGATCCAAAGCTCGCATCACGGTTTTATGGTTTTGGACCTTATTTGCAGGCACAACACAGAGAGATATTGATTACAGTGGCTTGCTTGTTGGCTCATCCGTGTGGCTGAAGCCTTTCATTCATTTGCATAACATGTCTTCCATGCGACCTACATATAGGGTTTGCTTTTTTAGTTATCTAAAGTTTTCACTCATTGACCACAGTGTTCAACAGTTGACCACAGACAATAAAAATTCATTATAGGCATCAGAATCAGGGTTTTGAGTATGAGCATGATTAGGTTCATTTCATGGATATTGTTTAGTTGATTTTTGCTGGATAGTTGTATAGATGAAGATGTGGATCATTATACTCTCGTTTGTTGAATCATTCAATGAAAATCTAATAAGAAGAAGAATTTGAAAGGGTTTTCCCCATAGTGGGTTTTGCCCCGGTCTCTCACAAATCCTGGTGTCTCTATGTGTGAATGCTTTTCTTCTATTGTTCCTTTATGTTCTGCTACATTGATGATGATGATATTGTTCTTTCTACATAGTTGCATATGTTGCTAAACAATGATGTAAATATGAATAATGTTATAGTGTTATGGGGTGAATTTAATGTGTGAATTAAGAAATGCAATTATAAAAGAGAAAAAAATATATTTGTGTGTGTGTGTTGTATCCACCAAATAAAAATTAGTCGCATTGCATAGCTTGGGAGTACTATGTTAAAAAATAATGTTTTATTACATTTCAAGAGAAAATTGGTCCATGAAACCTTCTATCTCCATGCTCAAACTTTATGATTTAGGTCCAGTTGGTAATGACTTGAACACATCCACATGATGATTGGATTGATGACATTAAGTTCTTGAAGGCACATATTGCAAAGATATCAACGACTCTTTTAGAGTCAGAACAAACCTTCTCTCTTCTCTTAGATATCAACTGGTTCATTTATGATTACTTGTATACCTATTTAAGCTAGCATGGATAATGATATTAAGTTCGTGAAGGCACACATTGAAAAGATAAAGGTGACTTAGAATTTCTCAGAATTTGATAGTGGTCTCTTGCAAAGTTGATGATGAACTGTTGTATTCAAGTTTTTCTCTAAAGGGGTATCTCCTTGCTGATTTTCATTGGCCATAGAACCCCTTGCCATTGATTTCAAAGGGTGATTTATGGAGATATAAGAAGGATATTTTTCAAGACAAAATGGAGGAGGAACGTTGTGTTGCCATCAATTCCAAAGGAAGAGAATGTTTTCAATGTTAGCATTGATGTTAAATGGTCATGGCCTATGTTGATGGAAACTGTTATGTTGATATATATTGATCACATGTTTAATGACTGTGATGTGTGTGAAGGATCAAGGCTAATTAAAGTGACGTGATGTGCAAATTATGACTATTGTTGATTGTTAATTGATGTGAAAAGGTTGATTAATGTACATTGAAAGGTTGATCTATAAGGCCGATCCTAGTTAAATCCATTAGAATGAAGGTTGATCCAATGATACAATGCATATTTCATGAACAATTGTTGTGGTATTGTATATTTTATAAAAAAGAAAAATTAAACACATGGAACATGAGAGGTTGAGAACAAAGTCTATAGAACTTGATATTTTAATTGAATATTATTGTTGGGTTTGAATTTGTAAGAAGACACTTAATGTGCAATAATATGCGTTGAATTTACATTTCTAAGCCATATGGTGCAATCATTGTTGTTGACTTACATTATTTCATCTCTTTTTAATATTACAAAATTTATTTGACTTGAGTTGAGTTTCAGATTTGGAAATGAAGAGGAAGATTGTGAACAATCCTAAGAACAAGTGATAGCTCTTCAATTCAAATTCCTGCATGGAATGAAAACTATCAACAACCCTTGTATATAAAAAGATGCATATTTGAATGATATGAAGGTTAGAGAACTGAATATTGTGTGAGAGAGTTGATGTACAACTTTGGTAAGGAGAGATAGAGAAAGAGCAACAGAAGTGGAGCAGATTTGAGAAGGAGAAGCAAAGAGGATAAGCGATTAAACATAGAGCACAAATTGTGTTTAGAATAGATACAAAGAAAAGGTAACAATAGAATCAATTTTTATTTTTATAGGGGATTGTAGTCTCCTTTCAGGTGGTAGCTTGAAAAAAGAGCAGGTTGTAACCTGTAGAAGAGGAAGTAGGAGCTTCCTCGCAAGTTTTATCTTGCAGAATAAATTCAACATAGTAGCCTCATGTAGGCAATGGCTTGTAGAAAATTTGATGTAATAATTTTCCTTCACATCACTTTAGTCAAAATTCATGGTTTTTCCCTTTATGGGCTTCCACTTATATCTGGTGTCTTCGTGTGTTGCTTGTTAAATGTCCCACTTGTGTGAATGATTTTGAATTCATTATTATATGTTGAATGCAAATGTCTCATTGGTAACTGCAAAACAAACACTTAAGATAAACATATACACAAGTCATTAGCTACAAAAGAAAATACTTTAAAGTGAAAAATTAACTTGAATTGATTATTTAAAAAGACACAATTACTAATTCATCCCCTCATAGTAATTGCCAAGTATTCATCATTAAAGAGTTGAGTTTTGGTGAATATTATGAGTGCCTTCATTTTTTTAGCTTGTCCTCAGAAAGGTATTTCACACTGGAAGGGATGTTTTTGGATTAATCATCATATATTTTAAGGGTTATAAATTTTCAAAAGATAGTTTTAAAAGGTTTAGAGTCATCAAATTTATTAAAATAGATCAATGTTTATAGAAAAAAAAGGTTATTTGGGAAAATTATATGTTTTTGTGTTTTTTTAATGAGAACTATAAATTATAGATTTTTTTTTTTTTTTTTAATGAGTTTTTTTTTATCAAATTTATTAAAGTTTATATGAAAAATAAATTTAGAAGTGTGAGGATGAAATCAATATAAATATAAGAATAAAATACAAAATGGAGAATAAATATAAAAAAGTGAAGTTATTGAAGTTATTGTAAGGATCATACCAATCATAGGGAAAGAGTAACAAACATTGTAATTAGTTCTAATATCATTGTGTATGGGGACTACCTTATGGAAGGTTGAGCTAGATAACAAGCATTAGTCTTAATCTTCTAAATTTTAATATTGAATTACAAATATAGATGAATTCAAAATCTACCTAGTCATCCCATGAGAAAGGCTAATTTGTATGAGCTTTATGAAAAGTTATATGGATCCTTTATTCCAAGTTAAAATAATCCTTATATCCAACAAGTTACCATGGAGACTAGAACAATACACTAAGAAATCCTATCCCTAATATGGTAGCTTTCCAAGGTATGGATCTAGAGAAATATGGTGACAAAAGGACTCAAAGGGAAAAAAAACAGGAAATGTGCTTAAAATACAATGGATAACCTTAAAAATGGATATTTAGGGTTAGTGATCCTTTGTTGAATGAGGTAATATTTAGTAATCATGTCAATTAAACTCAATAAGAAACAAAAAAGGATCTTTTATATTCCACTAGGAATTTTCTAATACATCTTATCATGAAGATTTAGTTAGTATATGTAGACTCAAGCCTCAAGAGTTTAGTAAGATGAACATCTAAGCTAGTGGAATTGTATGAAAATGGTGAAGATATTAGAAAGTTAGGCCATCAACCAACGTTCAATTTCCTCAAATTCATGAATACATAGTTTGGTCCACATGCAAGTGATGGGTGGTTTAACAAAAAAGTATCCCATGTCACAACTACTTAACCTAAAAAAAGTGCATGCATTTAGTGGTTCGTCCTTAAGGGTCATTTCATATATACAAGTGAGAAACTTTTGGTGGCCAAACTATTTGGGTCAATTGTAATTCTTATATTGAAATTAAAAGAAACAGTTTCAATAAAAAACCGATAATCTAAGATTGGCCTCTATAAAAGGAAATGATATGAATATGAGTTGACTTATGCTTGAGAAAGGCTTTGATTCATTCCTAAGAAGCTAGAATCATAAATCAAGGAGTATATAATCGAAATTAGGAATTTGACACTCTTTATGAAAATGTGATTTAGGGAATCTCACATTTTTTATATCATTCATTAAATTAATAAATATTGAATTCTCATTAAAGGAGAGATGACACTAAAAGTCATTGCCTTCCATATTAATTATTGTTTCACTGCTTTTGAAGCCCTCTAAATACCTAGGCACTTGAAGGTACCTTTAATTTTAACTTTGGCCAAGGTTAGATTAAGAAATTGGAGGCCCATGGGAAGGCAAAATTTATTTCCAAATGGGGTTCCTTTAAAGTAGTTGTTCCATAACAGCACTTTTGAGGCCTTTTAACCATCCAAGGTTTTAATTACCAATTTAGCACATCTACCATCCCTTGAGGATAAATATTAAGGTTAGGAATGCCACTATGATCTATTCAAGTAGAACATAAAATATAATTGATTCTTTAGATACATTTTTATAATTTTGTATTAGCCTAAAGACAAGTCTTCAGATTCCAACTTCATGTAGGCACTTATAGAAGGCACAAAACTAGTACAATAATAAATTTGAGAGGTTATTCAAACTTTGATGCAATTATGGAGGTCATTTGTAAGAGTGTTGGGATGGGTAATCCTTTTCTCAATTTTATTTTCTACCATTCAAAAAACGTGTCACAAATTTCCTTTGTTGAAATCTTGAAGACAAAAGAAATGCTTAGGAAGTTAAATATTTTTCCTGGTCAAATATAGATTTACCCTTTACCTTACTTGGATTTTTGGGGAATCATTATTTATTTGTAGAGCTAAATCTGTCTAATGAATATTCAATCTTCAAAACTTGTAAAAAGCATCCAAGCAAGCCATACTATCTTTGCATACTCATAAGCCTCCAAGATGGCATGGAATGTTAGGATATTATACATTAGGAGTTGCTTAAGACCAACTTGGTCTAATGTATTATAGTTTTTTTTTTCTTATAGTGTGCTTTTGTACTTAGGTTATTTGAAAACAACATATTCTTGTGCATATGTGATATGGAAATGCCCCTATTCATGGTATTCAAAACAATTATTTTGTGTTTTATTATCTAATAGGTCCATGATATCTATTTAACGACTAGGGAGGGTCATTTTTCTGACTTGGCAATGTTTAAAGTGTTTTTTTTATAGAAACAAATAAAAATTTGTACTAATAAAAATGGATTCTGGCCCAAACCATTACATTTGTTCCGAGGACCGGGATTTCCAAAATTATATGAAGATTTAGGTTAGAGCATGCAGGAACAATACACAACCTTGCATGGGGACACCCCTCTACTTGGGATTTGAACTCATTCCAACTGAAAACTTTCCAAAAAAATCCTAGAATCCAAATATATTTGCAGCACATTCATTTTTAAGATTTTTCTTTGATTGGATTTTCATCTTTCTTGGAGAATTACCTTTTGTATTTGTTTAAACTTGGGTACAATCCCAACTTTCTATTCATTCTATAGAGTCACTCTTTTTTGAAGAATTTTTATTATCAAATTCCATATTTTGTTTGAAAGGAAGGTGGATCACTTCCACCTGGTTTTCCCACGAAAGATCCTTCTTATTGTTCTCTGTTGGAGACACGAGCCCAATGGATGTTGTTGCACCTTTTACCTTGTCCAAAGATAGGGAATCATTCATAGTAGTCTTTTCCTTTTTTGGGACTTCTGGAGATATCAAATAATTATTTTCATTGTTGTCTACATCCAAAGCTACCACTTTATTATTTGGTTTTGCGTGATTCATAGAAGAAACTGATGGCTACTGAGGTATATCTTTCCTGGGATTTGAGATTTTAATACCATTTTGTGCACATATCTCATTGTAAGGAGCTGGAGGGGAGTCCTCCATAATAATTGAGTAATAATCAAAGTTTTCACCTGCCCACCATATCAATTTTTGAGAGGACTTTTTTAACTTAGACTTCCCTGCTTTGGAACAAGTTTTGAGAGTGTGACATATCTCATAGCAGGCTCTACAAAAAAAGGAAATGTTTTCATAATCATAGATTAAAACCAAGAATAATTAAGGGAAGAAAGCTTTATTTTAGTAGGGTATCCCATGTTGAAGTCCATTTCCACACAAATGTAGGCATACGTGGGCTTCTTGATAGTATTTAGTGTCTTCATTACAACAATAAAATATTCCTAAAGCATTAATGATTGGAGTCAGAGTTGCAATGTCCCCATATGAAAGGGAAATTGGGAACCCTTACCCAAACTAGGGCAGTTGAGATTGATGCTGAAAGCGAATCGAAAGAGGGGAACCAGGGCTACATAAAGAGCCCTGCACTGCCACAAAACCATGGACTAGAGTAAAAAATAAGCTCACAATCACCAAATTTATTGAAAACAATATTGAAAAAACCTCTAGCCAGGGGCTATATGTTTAGATCTTCTGAGATAAGATGCTTCCACTGCTCATTGATACAAGAATGAATATCAACAAGCTTCAACCATAATTAGTTAAACCGAAAAATTAGGCTTGCCTCCGGTAACAACTTTTCTTCTCTTATGGCCTCAACCCCTAAAGGGACCTTTATTGAAGGAAACTTGCTAACAAGAAAAAAATTAAATATTGAGGAAGGAAGACTACTAACAACAGATTTAACAATGTCACATAATGACTGAGCGGAAGCCTAATAAGAGCCCATCTTAGCTAATGGAGAAGTAGTTCCCTTATCTATAGATGTAATGATAGGTGGTGAAAATGATTCATTCATCACGAAGGAAGAGGAAAACTACCCAATGCCAGTGCATTGAACAATATATGAGTATGGATGGGGACCTACCATAGAGAGGGAGGAAGAAATCATCACCAAAATTGGACACTTGGATCCAACCAACAAGGAGGGTAAGGCTGATGACTTATGAGGGTAACTCTTTCTTGTTTCTGAAATCTGGTCAACAAGGATCTAAGAAGGAGAACGGGACAAAGAAAACACACAAGATTCCATAAAAATCCATAAGAAGTGTCTAAGGAGGAGAAGGAAGCAACAAGTTAGGGCCAAACCCTAGCTGCCACCATACAGAAACAATTTTCAGAGTGTTATACTCAATGTTGACTTTAGTTTCTTTAGTATAATCCAAATTTCTCCCTATTTGATGATTTTCCCATGTAAATCATGATGTCTTTTTGTTGGAAATACTAGGGGGGGGTGAACTAGTGTTCCTTAGAAATTAGCACTTTTAAATATTTTCAGAGCATTATTTAATCTTCAATTATTATTAATGTTTATGCAGTAATAAAAGTAAATAAAATAACACAGTAGACACAAGAATTTTAGGTGGAAAACCTCCCCTGGGTCAAAAAACACCGAACGATTTTTTAATAAATTCTTTAATCTTCAGCCCCAACTGAAATGAAAGCAAAAAATTCCTAGAATTCTAGAGAAGCATTCTTCTCCAGTGCCCACTAGAAGGACGCCCCAATGCCTTGCTTTCTTTAGTAATCAATCGAATGGATACCCCAACACCTCAGCAAGCCACAAGTCTTCCTAACACCACCCTACCACCTTGTAATAACTAAAATGAGACAAGAGTGTGGATTCTCGTACCAGGGACAATGATCCATGATAAAATATAATTTACAATGATTTTGACCGAACACCCAATCACACTATGACCTGCAACCCAACCATGACATGTCACATCATCCCAACAGAGAATCCTATACCTCCCAGTAATGCCTTTTTGACTCTACGCAAATTGAATCTTTTACAGTAACAACTCTTCCAATGACGAAACTTTTACAAATGACTCTTTTACAAATTTACAATGATGACTCTTGGCCTTGACACTTTTACAAATGACTCTTTTACAACTTTACAATGATGACTCTTCGCATTGACACTTCTTCACAATCTATGGATGGATGTCATGTCTTCAAAGGATGTCTCGCTGCAATGCTTCCTTTGATTTGATACTTCTGATCTTGAATTCTTTCTTGAAGTTGTACTTGAATCTTCTGCTACCTACATGCAAAATTTGTCCAGCGAAACCAATCCCAAAACAAAACAAATTACCCTTCAACTTACCTTTGCTTGCAAAACACATGTAAGTGCAAAATAATGAATAAATCCAAATTGAAATTACAATGCGTACTTGAAGTGTGCATGTCACTTTTTTGTTGACTTTTTGCAGCAGTAGACAAAGAATCCCACTCTTTATATAGGCCTAGACTTTATGCAAGACTATATCCAAAACTGACCTAAAGATATATACAATAAAAACTGATGACAAACCCTAGACTTGTGATGGACCAAGTTCTAAGTACAACAAGAGAGACCATTCTATCAAATATGACAAAACAAGTAACATGAACTTCCAATATCATATAGATTTAGCAGACTTGGTGTAACATCAAGAATATGTAGCATCAAATGTGTAGTATCAAGAATAAGACATCCGAAATGTGGTATCAAAACTAACTGTGACATATAGAGACATAGAGATATAATCGAGACCCTGTATATAATTACGTTGTTCTACAAAAAAATATGACAGAGATGATACTCATATTTCAAATGTAAACACTAATCCTACATACCTCTTTGTAGGAGACTTACCCTTGAATATTGATGTGTGGTCCTTACTGCAGTGATCCTTGAATGCATGCTTTTTCTTGCCTTCTAGGAGCTCAATATTGAATTTGTTCTATCTATGTAATTTAGGATCTCCAGAGTCTGAAATTTTGTCCTATGGTAGCCCTATAAGTCCTCTTTCTAACCCCATAGGTATGATCAAGATTGGATTCTTCAAGAAAGAGTTATGCCCATTCTCCCATGATGACCTAATTATAGACTGGTTTAGTACAACGAACTTGTATGAAGTTCCACGTGTCACTGTTGTGACCTTTGGCCCAGGAAATGCTACTAAAAAAACTAAATTTCATCTTGTTTCTGTGACTTTACGAAATTTGAATCCAATGCTCAGAGAGAAAGTTATGAAAAATTTCCCAACATCACCTGTTTGACATGGAATTCGGGAGCCTGCAAAACCCTAATGTCCTCATATCATATCTCCAAAAATATAGTGAAACAAGATCTGAAATTAGGTCAAATGGGTTTTAATTTCAGCTTTTGAAGTGTCACAGAAAAACATTTATAGTGAAAATTCCATGATGGCCTATTTGAAGCCACAAAATCCCTACTAGAGGAGGATATGAGGTTCAATATTTATATGAAAGTTTTGAGTTGAGAGGGTCCTCAACAAGCGAATGTTGGAGGGATTTTAGGAGAATTTTTTATTTATTAATTATTGACTATTCAATGACCACAACCAATTATGAGTGCCATGCCACAACCCCATAAGGTTTTAGCCCACTAATTGGGGTTACTAACTTCAAACACGAATATCTGTTAGACCCCTATACTACTAGTGTAACCCCTTATTGTTATTAGTACAACCCACTTATTATATTGATGTACCCATGTAGTTCCCATATTGTTACTATTGTGACCCATAGAAGCCCACTATTGTTATTATTGTGCCCTTACATTATTATTGTTATGTCGGCTCTGATTATGTTATGACCCGTTAGACTCCTATATATAGAAAGGAGGTCTTTTCATTTGTATCATCCAAGAATTGTCCATTTATGTAACGTAAAGGAGGTTAGCCCCTCGAAGAGGCTAAATTCTAAGGCGTTGATCTATCTTTTCTATCTTTTTCTTGAGCTGGTATCATAACATTTGGTATCAGAGCTTTGGATTCTAGGGTTTCGCTGCTCCAAACAAGTCATCGTGGCATTTTCGCTACAACTTTTTTTTGCGACGTTTCAGAAGCTAAAAGAAAAACCCATTTGAGAAGAAATTGCACTGAATCTCGGGTCTAAATTTCAAAGCTTTTTGCGCTATATTTGTGGAGATATGATCTGAGGAAGTTGGTATTTTTGCAGACTCCTGAATTACATTTCAAACAGGTGACCTGGGGAAAATCCTCATAACTTTCTCTCTGAGCATCGGATTGAAATTTCGTAAGAAGGTACAGAAAGAAGACAGACTGTAGTTTCTTGTAGATATTTTTCAGAGCCAAAGGTCAAAAAGTGACACGTGGCACTTCATACAAGTTCGCTCTTCTGGAAAGGTCTATAATCAGGTCATCTTGGGAGATTATGCATAACTCTTTTTTGGATCAGACTGGTGGCATTGGAAAGAGGACACAGAGGGCTACTACACATTGCAATTTCAGAACTTAAAGATTCAAAAGTATAGAGTTACAGTTGTTTCAAGATCGAGCTCCTAAAATCAAGAAAAAGCAAGATGAGGAAGTTTGATGGCAAGGATCCGGTAAATTGGATACTTCAGATGGAGCAATATTTTGATCTACATGGTGTATCACTGTTACAAAAGGTATGTATTGCATCTTCATATTTAGAACCAGATCAATTTTTATGGTATGAAGGGCTTTGTTCTCGTAAAAAACTTGTTACATGGTCAATTTTCATGGAGGAAATGATAGCACATTATGAGGATGCAAAGAGCAACACCTTCTTTAGAGAAACACCACAACAATTGGAAAGAATAAAAGGCCTTTGTGACATAGTGGAAAGCAAAATTATGGAAACCAGGAAGCATACCCCTCACAACTATAAAGATGGAAGTGTTGTTTCTCCTAGCCTTCCACAACCTACAAGGGTTACACCACAACAATTGGAAGAAAAAAGAGAAAAAGGGCTTTGTTACAATTGTGATAGCAAATGCACTAAAGGTCATAAGTGCGTTGAGAAGAGATTATTTTACATAGAATATGAAGAGGAGGAAGAAAAGGATCAAGAAACATCAAAAGAAGAAGATATACACCAGGAACCCACCCCAGAGAAAGAAGAAATGAATCAGACCATATCTTGTAAAGCATTGGCAAGAATTACCACTCCTAAAACTCTCAAGATAGAAGGACATATCAAGAAGAAAAATGTGCAAGAAGTGAAAGATCACATCGAAAAATAAGAAATGAATCCAATCATATTTTGTAATTCATTGGTCGAAATTACCACTCCTCAAACTATCAAGATAGAAGGACATATCAAGAAGAAAAATGTTCAAGAAGTGAAAGATCACATCAAGAATCAAGAAATGAATGAGACCATATCTTGTAAAGGATTGGAAGAAATTACCACTCCTTAAACTCTAGAGATAGAAGGACATATCAAGAAGAAAAAGGTTCAAGCAGTGAAAGATCACATCGAGCATCAACAACAAGTTCTCCAAATTTTAAAGGATAATGCCACTTCGGTGCAAAATCAAACAAAACAACAGGTAGATCAACATTGTAGTGAAAAATGTTTTGATGTAGGTGATTGGGTATTTTTACTACTACATCTCAAGAAAGTTATTTATGAGAAGGAAATGTTGGCAATACTACATGCACTTAAAAAATGGCGACCTTACCGAATGGGAAGACTCTTCAAGGATGAGGATGTGGAAGCATTGTTTTGTGCTATTTCTATTATCCAACCAGATTGGATAAATGAAGCAAGGGATGAATGGAAGAAGGAAGAAGAAGTATGGCCACTTATTCAAAAGTTGCAAAAGATCCCAATTCAAACAATATTGCCAGAAATTGAAGAGGAAGGAAAAATCATATTGGAACCTGGAGCAGTCACAGAAACAAGAACCTGACAGCTACAAAATCAATCAATTTCAGAGTATCTCATCAAGTGGAAGAACTTACCCGCTGAAGATTCCACATGGGAGGACAAAATTTTTATACAGAAGCATCAAGAACTACTCAAGCGTTGAGGACAACTCTTTTTGAAGGAGAGGGGCATGTTAGGCCCCTATACTACTAGTGTAACCCCTTATTGTTATTAGTACAACCCACTTATTATATTGATGTACCCATGTAGTGCCCATATTGTTACTATTGTGCCCCATAGAAGCCCATTATTGTTATTATTGTGCCCTTACATTATTATTGTTATGTCGGCTCTGATTATGTTATGACCCCTTAGACTCCTATATATAGAAAGGAGGTCTTTTCATTTGTATCATCCAAGAATTGTTCATTTATGTAATGTAAAGGAGGTTGCCCCCTCGAAGAGGTTGAATTATAAGGTGTTGATCTATCTTTTCTATCTTTTTCTTGAGCTGGTTTCATAGCAATATCTCTCAAACTGTGAAGAATTACTTGGTGTGCCATGTATCAATGGAAACATCTTGACGAGTAAAATACATATAGAATATCCTTGACTCGGAATAGAGTAAGTTTTCAAGTCAAAGTTTCCATGCAAGATTGGGGTAGCCCCTGGTGCTGCTTGGGTTGACATCAATGACAACCATTGATTAACAATCTCCCCCTTTGGCATTGATGGAAACACATTGAGTACTCCCCCTACGATCATGAAACCTCTTCCTACTGCCTTCTCTCCCCCTTTATCATCAATGGAAAAGGATAACCCCCCCCTGACAAACTGTCATCCTGCATACCTGTACACACCTCCACTCCCCCTTTCTACTTAGTTAGATAAGAGAAAGATTCTAATGATAACTTGGGAGAATACCAAGGTTTTGTTGAAGATACTCGAATGCTTCACGAGGTAATGGTTTGGTAAATATGTCAACAATTTTTCCCTTTGTGCCAACATATTCAAGCTTGATATTCTTTTCGGCGACCTACTCTCTAATGAAATGATATTTGATAGGAATGTGCTTTGTTTTGGAATGCATCACAAGATTTTTGGATATACTAATGGCACAGGTGTTATCACAAAATATGGGAATAGGCTCATCAAACTTAACTTGAAGATCTTGCAAGTTTTGCTTCATCCAGATAATTTGAGTACAACAAGCTACTACCACTATGTATTCTACTTCCGCTGTGGATAACGAGATTGAAGACCGCTTTTTACTTAACCATGAGACAAAGAAATTGCCTAGGTAGAACACTGCTCCACTGGTACTCTTACGATCATGAACACTTCCTACCCAATCTACATCTATATAAGCTTGGATGACAAAATCATTTCCTTTGGGATACTAAAGACCATATTCCATTGTGCCCTTAATATATCAAAGAATTATTTTGATGACAATGATATGAGATTCTTTTGGTGCTACTTGGAATCGTGCTACTTGTCCAACTACCTGCATCACATCTAGACGAGAGGCTGCCACATATAGGAGACTACCAATCATGGATCTATACAACCTTTGGTCCACATCCTTTGATGAGTATTCTATGCTTAAATTGCAACCTGTTACCATGGGGGTAAGGATTGAATTGCAATCTTCCATTTGGAATTTCCTGAGCATTTCCTTGATGTACTTGATTTAATATATGAATATTCCTTTATCCTTTTGAGTTATCTCAATAATCGTTAGATTGTCTTGATCCACTTTGACATAGAGATTGCTTGTCTGCGCCTCCTTTCTTAGATCTATAATACTACAACTATTCTTCTCCCCTTTAACATGTAATGAAACTACCATCTTGTTCAGACTACCTGTCTGTCAATTGTAGAATTGTGTCATATACTGTTGCATAGACTCCTCATATTCAAATTTCTAGGAGTCGATAAGCTGAATTGTTTAGAATAGTGTGTCATTTAATGGACCATCTTGACTCGAGCCATTAACCGAAGCAGCTGCTGATTCCTCACAAGACGTTACGAATCGTGAAAGCATAACTGTTGGGACCTTATTTCCTTCTTGCTTTCTTGCTCATCTTGTACTTGTTCATTCTGTACCTGTTTTCCTTTCCATTCATGGTTGATTCCATATTGTACATGTGGTTACGAGCTATGTTTCCATAGTTATGACATTTGTAACATTCGATATTATTCATAGAATATTATGTTTGGTGTCTATCTCGTGATCCTGAAAATTTGCTTCTAGTGTTTTGCCGATAATAGTTATACCTGTCTAGAAATTCACAATCCCTAGCCATATGTCAAATTTTTTTACATTTGTAACATTCAACATCATCTCTCAAATGATCAATTTTTTTGATATTATGATGAGTTATGGCATATCCATTTCTGAAGGATCTCCTGGAATTATATTCATTCCAAACATACATGTGACATTCTGTAGCTCTATGTCCAAACCTTCCACATGAATAACAATGACCATAAAAGATAGGATGGTACTTGGGAGGAAATATTCTTCGAGGAATTGTCTTCCAAGGTTTTTCCTATGAGTCTTGATCTCTTGATTTAGCTGAGAGATCTATCTGCTTGGTAGATTTTGCATATCCATCTTCTTTAATTGTCATAGAAGGACTCGACTTATTTTCAAATTTTTCTTTGTAACCAAGACAAATCTTGTCGCTTTGTGATCGTTGGTTGTTAATGAGTTCGTCCAAAGTATTTGAACTGTTGGTGTAGTTTTGAAAAGTTTTTCCGTTTTTTAATTCCTTTCCTAGAGCAACTATTTCAGATTCCAATGCTTCTCTCTCCTTGTTGCTTTCCTTTACTTCTTTCCTGAGTGATTCTTCAATTCGTTTGTATTCTCAAACCTTGATTTTAAGATTGAGGACCTGCTCCCTTTCTATCTTCAGTTTGTCTTCAAGAGTGGTAACATGCTTCTTTTCGGCCTTGAGCTCTTTGATAACCTTGATTATTTCGTTTTGAAATTCAAATCCAGTCATTTCTTCTTATTTGTCTACTTCTTCGTCAGGCGTCTCTTGTTTATTGTGATTGTCCATAAATAATACTCTTTCGTTAAATTGTTCTTTGTTATCATTTTCTTCTTCGGATGAGGAATTATCTTCTTTGGAGAAGAAACTTTTCTTAAACCATTTCTTCTTTCCTTGCTTGTTGAACTTCTTAGGACTTTTCTTCCCTTTCGTAACACCCTCATTTTTGTGAGGACATTGGGATGCAAAATGCCCAACCTCACCATAATCAAAACATATTAATGGAAGTTTACCTTTGAATTTTCCAGTACATGTTCTCATTTTCCACGTGAAGTAGGCAAACTTTTTATCTCAGATTCTTCTTCATGTGTTGGAAATAATACTGAGAGGGGGGCTGAATCAGTATTATCAAATCAATATAAATTTTTCATTTCCAAATTCAGATTCATATACACTCCTTCAGTTAGGGAAAACCATGTGTATACACAACTGTGTGTAATGCAACAAGCGTATATCTAGTAAACTTATAATTCAGTTAGTTGCTTCTTAATGAGTGCATCGGAACATTATTAATAATATGAACAGTAAACAGGAGCACTAAAGTAGAACAAATCATCACACATAAGCATCACACATGAACACCAAGATGTAAGGTGGAAACCCAATGTGGGTGAAAACCACCTGCTGCAATTCTTCTCTATCTTCTTTTAATTAGAAACTTCTTTTTACAATGATTCTGTACTGGAGCAGTTTTATGCCAGTATGCATGATGCTACCTGCATAAGGCTACAACCTTCTCTTGTTCTCCAGCTTCTCCTGGAAGGGAGCTACAACCCCCTTAGCTCTTGTACTAGCTGAGGTACTAGTACGTAGGTGCTGACCTACAGAAGGCTACAACCTTCTCTTTTCCTTCAGGGACCACATTTCATAAATTTTCAGACTGGATCCATGAATAAAATCAATCAAACATCAAGTATATCTGCATCAACCGATCTCCTTTTCACCAAACAAAACTTAATCAAATAGTCACTTCTATGAATGTTGTACCCAGAAAACAGTAACAGTAACCAGACACCAATTCTGAACCCAGAACATTGCAGCAATAAATAGAAGTAGTTAAAACATATTTCAAGAGACGTACGCTACTTCAATGTGTACAACCTGTGTGCATACGCTTCTGAATTAAGGCCAACCTACGTATACACTATTTTGAATTACAGAACCAGCGTGTATACACGTCTTTGTTTCGTTGAACTTGCGTACAGATCTATAAAAGATAATTCATTCTTTCAAATATTCAGACATCAGTTATACCCAGATTATCAGATTTATAGATCAAGTCATGCACCAAATATAATAGATCAAAATCACACAAAGATACTACTATTCAAGTCTTGAGTTTTGACCCATCAATAGAACTTATCCATCTTCTTGTGCTCAGGTTCCTCCTTGATTCAGATTCAACTATGCACCATAAACCAATCACCAGTATTCCAGATCTTGCTCTTCATAAGATATTCAATACTTGAGTCAATACCTTTGCCAAATGATCTCCTCCTTTTTATAGTCTAAGGCCTTACTGAAACCATGGTCCAAAACCATAGAGAACCAATACTAGGAACCCAATACCTGGGTTCAATACTTCAGACGTAATACCAAGGTCCAAAACCATAGGTCCAAATACCATGGACCCAAAAATAAGATTTCCCACATGTACGCACTTTTCCATGCATGAAAGTGCGTGCATATGCATACACGACTTTTGATCATCAATCCTGCATGTATACGCACTCTGGTTAAGAGGAACCTGTGTATATGTATTTTTCTTCCATTCTGAGAGCTTGAACTGTGATCTGTCATCTGAGTGAGTTGCCATCAAGGACAACACCTATGCCATAGTGCCAAACCTGTGTCATAATGCCAACAATCTCCCCCTTTGGACTTGATGGCAACCCCAAGTCACTAAAATTCATTCTCCCCCTTTGACATCAAGGGCAAAGGGTTATGCTCCCCCTGAGTACATGTTGAATTCTCTGTTCTGCTGTGCTATCCAAGCTCCCCCTAACTGTAGGCAAGGTCTGCAAGAAGATGTTCTATAAGAAGATACATAACTTTATACATTATAAATGACCTTCCTACCACCAAGGACTCATACATCCATCTCCCAACCAAGTGGGAATTGACTCATCTACCCAACCAAGTGGGGATACACCAAAAGTTTATAAAAGATAAAACAAGAACATTACATCATCCATCCTAGGCATAGTGGGGAAACCAAGATAGGCCGTTACATGACTTTGATAAGAAAAAAAAATACATGACATAGAGACGAAATGTCTACAACCAGACTGTGATAGTTATCAACAACTATCATCAGTAGCATCTGTCAATCATCATTCAGACCAGCAACCATGTTCTTCTTCTGTAGTTGTTCCCCTTGAAACCAAAACACTGTGATCTTGAACCAAGATCTTCTAGGATAATGCCAACAATGCATTTTTAGAAGAATATATATGCTCCCCCTGAACCTGTGCCATATGGTCTCTGTCGGACCCATATCAGAGTCCTTTCATCCCGAGCCTGGCCCACTGTTTGTCTTCAAACCAACATATACGCAACTGTAACCACATAAACTGGCGTATGTACATGGATTCTCCTTATTAAGATCGTGTACAACCACTTTTCTCTAAAACAGACAAGTTTCAACAGTAAGATGATGCATCAACTACTCCCAACTTCTGTCTGAGGTATTCAAATGTCTCCCTGGGCAGTGGTTTGGTGAGTATATCAGCAACCTGTTCCTTGGAGGGAACATACTCCAATTTGACCTTTTGTTCAAGCACTTGTTCTCGAAGAAAATGATATTTGATAGGTATGTGCTTGGTCTTTGATTGCATGACTGGATTTTTTGAAATGCTGATTGCACTTGTATTATCACATAAAGTAGAGATAGGTGGAGTACAAGTGATTTGAAAATCTTGCAACATTTTCATCATCCAAAGGAGTTATGTGCAACAAGATGTAGTAGCCACATATTCCACTCCAGCTGTAGATAAAGCAATTGAACTTTGTTTCTTGCTGAACCAAGAGACTAATCTGGAACCCATAAAGAACGCACCACCACTAGTGCTTTTTTTGTCATCCATGCTTCCTGCCCAATCTGCATCTGTATATGCATGAAGTGTGAGATATGTATCTCTAGGATACCATAAGCCATAGTTTTGTGTCCCTTGAAGATATTTGAAGATTCTTTTAACTGCCTGAAGGTGTGCTTCTTTTGGATTTGTTTGGAATCTTCCAACTATTCCCACTGCATGCATGATGTTTGGTCGGGTACCTGTCAGATAGAGTAGACTGCCAATCATGGATCTATAGGTTGGTTGATGTGCTGCTGCTGAATCATCATTGGTACTGAGGCTGCATCCTATTACCATAGGGGTACATACTATTTTTGAATCTTCCATGCCATATTTCTTCAAGATCTCCTTAAGGTACTTGGTTTGTGACAAAAAGATACCATCTTTATTTTGTTGAACTTGTAAACCAAGAAAATATGTCAACTCACCAAGCAAGGACATTTCAAACTCTTTCTGCATCAGAAAAGCAAAATTTTGACTCATGGCTTCTTCATTACTACCAAAGATGATATCATCAACATACACACAAGTATTAGCAATTTATCATTATCAATTTTTACATATAGATTGCTATCTGCTGATCCTTTTGAAAAACCTTGTTGATGGAGGTATTTGTCCAGGTGATAATACCAAGCCCTTGGAGCCTGTTTAAGACCATAGAGTGCCTTCTTAAGTTTTCATACAAGTTTTGGATCATTTCCAAGGATGAATCCATCTGGTTGCTCAATATACACTTCTTCTTCCAAGGCTCCATTTAAAAAGGCAGATTTCACATCCATTTGAAAAACTTTGAACTTTTGAAAGCTAGAAAGAGCAAGGAACATTCTTATGGCCTCAAGTCTAGAAATTGGTGCAAAAGTTTCTTCAAAGTCTATACCTCCTTGTTGAGCATACCCTTTACAAACAAGTCTGGCCTTGTTTCTAATAACTTCTCCATTTTCATTCAACTTGTTTTTGAATATCCATTTTTTCCCTATGACATTCTTATCTTTTGGTCTATGAACCAACTCCCAAGTGTTTTTCTTTTCAATCTGCTCAAGTTCTTCATCCATGGCCTTGACCCAGCATTCATATTTGCATGCTTCTCTTACATTTTGTGGTTTAGTGGAGGAGAGCAATGCTAGATAGCTTGAAGCTTCAGAAATACTTCTTCTTGTTTGTACACTTGCCTCTTTTTGTCCCAAAATTTGAGTCTTGGATGGTTCTTCTGGACGTACCTAGATGGGGTCTTTTCTTCCACCCTGATCTGTTCTTCTGGTGCCTCATAGGTTTCTTCTTCTTCATCATGAGTCTGATTTGATGTTGAAGGATAGTCCTCATCATCTTCGAAATCTTCGGATTTTACCTGCCTGGAATGTTTCCTTCTTCTTCAATCACTACATCAATACTTTCAACAATTTTTCCAAGTCTTTTATTGTAGCACTTATATCCTTTGCTATGGGGAGAGTAACCAAGGAGAATGCCTTCATCTGCTCTTGGTTCAAACTTGCTAGGGTTTTCATCAGTCCTTTTGATGTAACATTTGCTTCCAAAAATTTTGAAATATCTTACCGTAGGAGTCTTACCATACCAAAGTTCATGAGGAGTTTGAGTGTTGTTCACCCAGACGTTTGTCTTATTGAGAATAGTGATGGCAGCAAATGCAGCTTCACCCTAGAAGGTTGCAGGAGTTCCAGACTCATCAAGCATAGCTCGAGCCATTTGTTGAACTGTTCTATTCATCCTTTCTACTACTCCATTCTGTTGAAGAGTCCTAGCAGTAGAGAATTCCCTTCTTATTCCATGTTCTTCACAAAAATCGAAAAATTCATTCGAGGTAAATTCCCCACCTCTATCAGATCTGAGGCATTTGATTCTGCGATCTGATTCGTTTTCAACCAAGGCTTTGAATGCTTTGAACTTTTCGAGAGCTTCATCTTTATGCTTCATAAGTCCTATCCAACACATCCTGGAAAAGTCGTCAATGAACAATATAAAGTATTCTTCTCCTTGAGGTGACCTTTTCCTAGATGGACCACATACATTAGTATGGACAAGTTCAAGTGGCCTACTAGCTGATCCTTCCTTGTCAGGGAAATTAGTTCTAGTTTGCTTCCCAAACTGACATGATTTGCATATTGTATTGTCTGGAATTCTGATGTCAGGGAGATCACGAACCGCTTGATATTTGCATGCTTTCCTTATCTGAGAGAAGCTTATATGCCCCAATCTTCTGTGCCATAGCCATTGTTCATCATTCTTGCTTAGATAGCATTGTTGTTGTCCTCCCTTGAGTATGTATAAATTATTTGGTGTTCTTATGCCTTTGATCATTGTTTCTCCTGTATCAAGCTCACGAACAATACATCCATTTGATTGAAATATTAACTCATTTCCTTGATCACACATTTGACTGACACTTAATAGATTATGCTTTAAACCATCAACATACATAACATTCCCAGCTTTGACCTTTTCTTTCAAAAGAATAGAACGTTTACCTTTTATGAATGGAGGGGTGTCATTTCCAAATGAGACCTTCTTTTCCTTTTCTAAGGAACTATATGATTGAAGTTTTTCTTTATCACCTGTCATATGTTTCGAGCATCCACTGTCGATGTACCACTGGTTTTCCTGCCCTTCCACATATAAGGCTATACCACATCTTTCTGGTTGCAGTTCTTTCTTCCTCCATGTTTTGGGGCTCAATGAAGCTTGCTCCTTCTGAGTTGTTTGCCGAAACCTACTCCTGCATTCAGAATCTTTATGACCAAAGTTGTTACAAATAGAACATTCTATTTCATTTTCAAGATCAGAAAAGTTATTGTAGGTTGTTTTCATGATTCCAATCACACTCCTTTGATTTCATGCTTCTCTGGTCATGATGGTCTTGTAGGCAACACATTAAGCTGCTTTATGTCCAAAGTTATGACAAGAGAAACATTGGCCATTGAAGAAATTCCTGCGATCATCAAACCTTCCGTCTAGGCGATTGTAATAGCCATTCATTCTTGAGGCAAATTGAGAATGATTTATCTGCGGTTGGTTGTAGCCTTTGTTCATCCTTGAAGTAAATTGTCCCTGACTTACCTGATGATCTTCACTGTGCCTTTGCTATTGATTGTCAACCTGTTCACTTCTCCTTGCTGCTTCAAGATAACCTTTGGAGGTAGATGGCTTATGTGCTTGAGATGTTTTTTCAGTATACCCAAGACCAGTCTTGATTAGAGGAGAATGTTGCACTTTGATAATCTCATCTAAAGTTTTAGATCCTTTAGCAAATCTAAGATTAAGATCTTTTGTTTTCTCAATGTCTTTTCTAATTCCCACAATTTCACATTCTAACTTTTCATTGTGTTTTTCCCTTTCAACAAGTTGGAATGTCAGAGTATCTATAATCATATTCTTTTCTTCTAAACAAATTTTGAGTTTAGAAATTTCTTCATAAAGACCTTCTTCGTCTATAGCATCCAATAAATCATCATTTGCAAAAGCCATCAAAAGTCTATAATCATTATCTTGTCCATCTTCATCACCATTTGAAAATCCATCAATATCTTCATGTGTATAATAGCTCTTCTTACTTACATTCTATTTTCTGTTCCATCTAACTGGTTCCTTACCTTTGTCAAGCTTATCTTTATGAGGACACTTGGCAGCATAGTGACCAACTCTTCCACAAGCAAAAAATTTGAAAGGTAGCTTACCTTTGAATCTTCCAGAACCCCGTTGAAAGTTCTTGACAAAATTTGATTCTTCCTCTTCTTCTGACATATGTCCTGAGTCATTGTAATCTCCTTTCCCTGAGGCTTTGAATGTGGCTTCTCTCTTGTTTGATGGTCCCCCTTTTCTCATTTCGTAAGCGGTTAGGATTCCATGTAGCTGTAACATGGTAATGCTCTGTAGATTCTATTTTTCTTCTATGGCAGAAAATTTTGATTCAAAATTAGAAGACAAAGATCTTAGAACCTTTTCAACCAAAACAACTTCTTTTATTTCTTCACCCAAGTTTTTCATACAATTAACAATCTCATCTATACGTAGGAAATAGTTAGCCACACTTTCATCATTGTGCATTCTAAGATTTTCATATTGAATTCTGAGAGTTTGTAGTTTTGCTCTTTTTACCTGATCATCTCCTTCATAGCTCAGAACGATCTTGTCCCATATTTCTTTTGCGGTTTTGAGCTGCATAACATTGACGAATTATGATTGAGATAGACTCCCTAATAGAGTATTGACAGCCTTTGCATTTGTTTCATACTGCTTCTTACCAACCGTATCTGTAGGAGTTGTTGATGGAAATGTGTATCCTGTTTCCATGATATCCTAGACTTCTATACCAAGAGATTGAAGATAGGTTGTGATTCTTACCTTCCAATAGACGAAGTTGCTCCCATAAAAAATTGGTGGCTTGATCGATGCTTCTTTCTTGTCGTTGCTCATGATGATAGATCTTCCTTCAAGCGATCAAGCTTCTTTTGAAGGACCTGCTCTGATTCCAATTGTTGGAAATAATACTGAGAGGGGGAGTGAATCAGTATTATCAAATCAATATAGCTTTTTCATTTCCAAATTCAGATTCATATACGCTCCTTCAGTTAAGGAAAACCGCTTGTATACGCAACTGTGTGTAATGCAACAAGCGTATATCTAGTAAAATTATAATTTAGTTAGTTGCTTCTTAATGAGTGCATTAGAACATTATTAATCATATGAACAGTAAATAGGAGCAGTAAAGCAAAACAAATCATCACACATGAACACCAAGATGTAAGGTGGAAACCCAATGTGGGTGAAAACCACCTGATGTAATTCGGCTCTATCTTCTTTTAATTAGAAACTTCTTTTTAAAATGATTACGTACTGGAGCAGTCTTATACCAGTACGCGGGCTTCTACCTGTAGAAGGCTACAACCTTCTCTTGTTCTCCAGCTTCTCCTGGAAGGGAGCTACAATCCCCTTAGCTCTTCTACTAACTGAGGTACTAGTACGTAGGTGCTGACCTACAAAAGGCTACAACCTTCTCTTTTCCTTCAGGGACCATGTTTCATAAATTTTCAGACTGGATCCATGAATAACATCAATCAAACATCAAGTATATCTGCATCATCCGATCTCCTTTGCACCAAACAAAACTGAATCAAATAGTCACTTCTCTAAATGTTGTACCCAGAAAACAGTAACAGTAACCAGACACCAATTCTGAACCCAGAACACTGCAGCAATAAACAGAAGTAGCTAAAACATATTTCAAGAGACGTATGCTACTTCAATGTGTACAACCTGCGTGCATACGCTTTTGAATTAAGGCCAACCTGCGTATACACTATTTTGAATTACAGAACCAACGTGTATACGCGCCTTTGCTTCGCTGAACCTGCGTACAGATATATAAAAGATAATTCATTCTTTAAAATATTCAGACATCAGTTATACCCAGATTATTAGATTTATAGATCAAGTCATGTGCCAAATATAATAGATCAAAATCAGACAAAGATACTACTATTCAAGTCTTGAGTTTTGACCCATTAATAGAACTTATCCATCTTCTTGTGCTCAAGTTCCTCCTTGATTCATATTCATCTCTGCACCATAAACCAATCACCAGTATTCCAGATCTTTCCACTCATAAGATATTCAATACTTGAGTCAATACCTTTGCCAAATGATCTCCTCCTTTTTATAGTCTAAGGCCTTACTCAAACCATGGTCCAAAACCATAAAGAACCAATACTAGGGACCCAATACCTGGGTTCAATACTTTGGATGTAATACCAAGGTCCAAAACCATAGGTCCAAATACCATGGACCCAAAAATAAGCTTTCCCACATGTACGCGCTTTTCCGTGCATGAAAGTGCGTGCATACGCATACGCGAATTTTGATCATCAATCCCACGTGTATACGCGCTTTGGTTAAGAGGAACCTGTGTATATGTATTTTTCTTCCATTCTAAGAGCTTGAACTGTGATCTGTCATCTGAGTGAGTTACCATCAAGGACAACACTTGTGCCATAGTTCCAAACCTGTGTCATAATGCCAACAGGTTATCATTGTCTTCTTCGGATGAGGAACTATCTTCTTTGGAGAAGAAACTTTTCTTAAACCATTTCTTCATTCCTTGCTTGTTGAACTTATTAGGACTTTTCTTCCCTTTCGTAACACCCTCATTTTTGTGAGGGCATTGGGATGAAAAATGCCCAACCTCACCATAATCAAAACATATTAATGGAAGTTTACCTTTGAATTTTCTAGTACATGTTCTAATTTTCCATGTGAAGTAGGCAAACTCTTTATCTTAGAATTCTTCTTCATATTCTTCCTTTTCCTCATCCTTACAATTGCAAGTTTTTGCTTTTGGAGTTTGCTTGTCCTTACTATTCTTCTTGGATGCAGCAAATGTTGTTTCTAAGTGAGATGTGTCATCCTCTTCTTCAATCCTCATTTCATATGCCATAAGAATTCCATGCAATTCATCTATGCTGAGATTGGTCAGATTCGATCTATCTTCCAAGGCAGATACCTTAGGGTTAAATCTTGCTGGCAAGGTTTTGAGGATATTTCAGACAACAATTTTTGTTTCAACAGTTTCTCCCAAACCTTCCAATGTATTTGTTGTTTCATTAACATGCTGAAAATATGCTTCAATATCTTCATCTTCCCTCATTTTGAGTTGCTCAAATTTTTCCCTAAAAATTTGAAGCTTTGCTTCTTTCACCTTTGAGTCACCTACATACATATTTTCAAGCTTGCCCCATACCTCTTTAGTAGTTTTGCAACTCAATACCTTAAGATAAACAGATTCGATAGTCCCATTGATAATAAGATCTTTAGCCTTTGCATCATATACCATATTTTTCTTACCTTGTTCATCCTGGGTCGGTGTGAAGCCTTTGTCAACGATTTCCCATACTTCATATTCTTGCGCTAGCAAATGAACCTGCATTTTTCCACTCCAAAGTGCAAATTTATTTCCATTGAAAAAAGGAACTCCATTCTTAGTATACTCCATGATCTCCTCTAGTTGTTAGACTGTTATTGAAGAAACCAAGCTCTGATACCAATTGTTGGAAATACTTGGGGGGGGGGGGTGTGAATCAATATTCCTTAGCAATTAGAACTTTTAAATATTTTCAGAGCATTAGTTAATCTTCAATTATTATTAATTTTTATGCAGTAATAACTGTAAATAAAATAACACAGTAGACACAAGAATTTTAGGTGGAAAACCCCCTATGGATTAAAAACCACTGAACGATTTTCTAATAAATTCTTTAATATTCAATCTCAACTGAAATGAAAGCAACAACTTCCTAGAATTATAGAAAACCATTCTTCTCCAGCTCTAATTGGAAGGACTCCCCAATGCCCTAGTTTCTTCATTAATTAACTGAATGGATGCCCCAACACCCTAGCGAGCCACAACTCGCCCTAGCACCACCCTACCACCCTACAATCACTGAAATGAGATAAGAGTGTGGATTCTCGTACCAGGGACAACGATCCATGATACAATATGATTTACAATTATTTTGACCGAATACCCAATCACACTATGACCTGCAACCCAACCATGACATCATCCCAACAAAGACTCCTATACCTCCCAATAATTCCTTCTCGACTCTAGGAATATTGACTCTTTTACAATAATGACTCTTCCAATTATGACACTTTTACAAATGAATCTTTTACAACTTTACAATGATGAATCTTGGCCTTGAAACTTTTACAAATGAATCTTTTACAACTTTACAATGATGACTCTTAGCCTTGAAACTTTTACAAATGAATCTTTTACAACTTTACAATGATGACTCTTGGCCTTGACACTTCTTCACAATATATGGATGGCTATCATGTCTTCAAAGGATGTTCTGCTATAATGATTCCTTTGATTTGATACTTCTGCTCTTGAATTCTTTCTTGAAGTTGTACTTGAATCTTCTTCTACCTGCATGCAAAATTTTCCCAGTGAAACCAATCCAAAAACAAAACAAAATACCCTTCAACTTACCTCTGCTTGCAAAACACATTTAAGTGCATAATAATGAATAAATATAAATTGAAATTAAAATGCATACCTGAAGTGTGCTTGTCACTTTTTTGTTGACTTGTTGCAGCAGTAGACAAAGACTCCCACTCTTGATATAGGTCTGGACTCTATGCAAGACTATATCCAAAACTGACCTAAAGATATATACAATAAACACTGATGACAAACCCTAGACTTGTGATGGACCAAGTTCTAAGTGCAACAAGAGAGACCATTGTATCAACTATGACAAGACAAGTAACATGAACTTCCAATATCATATACATTTAGCAGACTTGGTGTAACATCAAGAATATGTAGCATCAAATGTGTAGTATCAAGAATAGGACATCCAAAATGTGGTATCAAAACTAACTATGACATATAGAGACATAGAGATATAACCAAGACTCTGTATATACTTACGTTGTTCTGAGAAAACAAATGTCAGAGATGATACTCATATTTCAAAAGTAAACACTAATCATACATACCTTTCTGTAGGAGACTTACCCTTGACTGTTGATGTGTGGTCCTTACTGCAGTAATCCTTGAATGCATGTTTTTTCTTGCCTTCTAGGAGCTCAATATTGAATCTTTTGTATCTATGTAATTTCAGATTTCTAGAGTCTTAAATGTATTCTTGTCGTATCCTTATGAGTCCTATTTCCAACTCCATAGGTCTGATCAAGATTGGATTCTTCAAGAAAGAGTTATGACCATTCTCCCACAATGACTTGATTATAGATTTGTTCAGTAGAGCGAACTTGTATGAAGTGCCACGCGTCACTGTTATGACCTTCAGACCTGAAAATGCTACTTAGAAAACAAAATTTTGTCCTCTTTCTATGACTATTTAGGAAATTTGAATCCAATACTCATAAAGAAAGTTATGACACTTCTCCCAAAATCACCTGTTTGACATGGAAATCGGGAGCCTGCAAAAACGCTAATGTACTCGATCATATATACAAAATTATAGTGAACCAAGGTCTGAAATTCAGCCATGAGGTTCATCAATATTTTGGCTCGAATGGGTATTAATTTCTGCTTCTCAAGATTCATAGAAACAAAGTTATCACGAAAACATGATGCCCTGTTTGAAGCCACAAAATCCCTACTAGAGGAGGATATGAGGGTCAATGTTTATATGAATGTCTTGAGTTGAGAGGGTCCTCAACAAGTGAACATTGGAGGCATTTTAGGAGATTTTTTATTTATTAATTATTTACTATTCAATGACCAAAACTAATTATGAGTGCCATGCCACAACCCCATAGGGTTTTAGCCCACTTATTGGGGTTACTAACATCAAACACGAATATCTCTCAAACCGTGAAGAATTAATTGGCGTGCCATATATCAACAGAAACATCTTGATGAGTAGAATCCATCTAGAAGATCCTTGACTCGGAATAGAGTAAGTTTTCAAGTCAAATTACCCATGCAATATCATAATAACCCTTGTTGCTGCTTGGGTTGACATCAATGACAACCACTGATCAACACTTTTTTTGTGTGAAGGTTCGACTATTTACTTCAAAACAAGTATTACATCGAGAGTGGCTTCGTGCTACTTGTTTACCCAAAGGAAAACTAGACCAGTAGCACAAATTCAAAATATTGAGATTACATTGTATTCTTTTGAACATGGCCTTTGACAATATAAAAATACTGGAGAAACTATGAGACAAATAGTAGGCACACAAGCCTATCATATCTAAGAAAAAATTACAATATTTTGGGGTACCCACACTATCCAAAGGAATCAATCTTAGAGACTATAAAGAGTAACAAACTAGCACCATGTAATTTGAATTGGCTGAGAAAAGTGTGTATGGAACATGGTTGATGTGAAATCTTGTTGAATACTTCGTGCCTAATGCAATGGTCCAATTCATAACTGCAAGGCCAATTTAGCCACGAGCCCCTACTTTGACTTTGACACGAATGCACAACAAGTCCATATTGCATTAACTGAGGGACACCTTCACTGAAACCATAATTCTCTGCAATTTGGTTAAAAGATGTTGTAAACTGCCAACCACGTCGTCGCCCACAGAGTAGAACCCTATAGAGTAATATGAGGAGTTGAGCACTAAGAACTGAGCCATGACCAAACACCACACCACCAAATTGTTTACAAGAAATTTAAAACCAGGCATTGAGGCTACAAAAAGAGGGAGGACTTTCAAGGTAGCCTCCTCACCATAATAGGGTATGAAATCCTATGCAAAAAGCGAATCAATGCCATAATGTGGGTTGGCTGAGTCGATCCTTAGAGAAGCCAAGATAATTCGAATGGAATGAGAGTGCTTAACATCGGGTTGAGAGCCACAAAAATTTGCAATATCTGTGGGAGCCAACAAATGCCCACACCAAGTCCCACCATTGAGTGCATGATGGTTGAGATAAAAATTGGAATGGCTACCGACCATTTGCGTGACTGAACATAAATTATAGGTGTTAATACTGCATTAGACCACTGGATATTTATTTTTGGGAGAAATTCATCTTCAAATATGGTCATGCGTAAATGTAAGATAACACTTCTTTCTATTATTATTTTCCATTATTTTTTTACACACCCTAGTGTACTTGCCTCCCGTTGCAGTGATGGTTCAAAACACTTGGGAATTTAACATGTTGTACCTTCAAGTGACCAGAGCCGCATGGCCGAATAGGTGGCTTGTGGTTCAAAGGTAGTGCATTATTACTATGATGTCTAGCATGGATCAACACCCATGGTGGGGGAGTAAATCTTGATGTCTTGATATTTGGTTAGAGTGAATTATTTCTATGTGGTTTTAATTATTTTAACAACCCACTTGTGATTTCCCAATATGATAACAAAGTGATTGTGAATTTAACTCCTTTTTAGTTTGAAAATTTACGTGACTTATGATAACTACAAATTTTTTAGTCTTCATTGAAGTTTTATTTATTGTTTTCACAATTAGGCCTTGTAGATTTCTTAAGCATGTGAAGAGGCTAAAATCCTTTCTTTTGGTTCTGAAATCACACCCACAAAGATAAAAAAAATAATGCATGCTTAGCCATACAAGAGAAAAAACTATATTATAATAAATTACAATGCCCTAAAAATAAGGAGGAAAAATTGTAGATATAAAATCATTAATGGGAACAATGAAATGATGAATATAAATAAAAATGGTTAATTTGTTGTGATTCTCTTGTCTTCCCCATTCATGCATGTTTTCCTTTCATCCTTTATTAGCATCACCTCCTCTTCCTCTTCTCTCATGTGAAATGTATAAATGAAACAAACCCTGTTTTTTTTCCACTTTTTATGTACACTTAAATAAATTTTATCATTGAGTTTTACAAGTTCACAAATATATGGCTTATTATATGGGACATTTCAAATTATCATTGAGCTTAGAAGTTATTTTTGTTCAAGAGGATCCATAATGATGCTCAATGTATTATTTAAATCTTTTGAAATTTCTTTTTGTTCAAGAGGATCCATGTTGATGCTCAATGCATTCTTTAAATGTTTGAAGGCTCCAAATGATGACATGATATTCATTAGAGGAGTCTTCTAAAAGCTAGATTATAACCATAGATTACTTTGTTATGATCGTTTGTTTATGGGTGGAGACGTTATTGACAAGCTTCATAGGGATAAATTAGAATGGTTGTGAGTCCAAAGAGAATGATGCAAGATGAGTTCACTACCTATGATAAAGTTATATTGATTGAAGCAATACCATTGAAATGGAAATATCGATAAATAATGTTTTATGATGGATGATTAGGATTGATTATTGATGCTATATTATTATTCAAAATCCTACCCATAAGTACACTCAAAATTGAAAGAAAATTTATTGAACCAAATCCCCTTTTCCTAGGATCAAATTTAAACCTTGTTCATAAAATTTGCATTTACTGATCCAATTCTGTACATATAAATATGGCCTTATTAAAATATGATTGAGAGTCCAAAGTTGTGTCAAACTCTGAAGAGGATGAGTATTATGAAATTAAAATAACCACCTTTTTGAGTCAAGTTGTAAATTCAATGATTATAGATAAATCATAATGAAGAGGAGTTATGAGATTTGCAAAAGATACGGGATGGATAGTCCAATCAAGTAATTTTTTTTAGTTTACTTGTTTGAGTCTATAATAAAAGTAAGTTCCTAATTGATCAAAGTTGAAATATATTTGATAAAAGGTAATTGAGTCCATACTTACACCTAGTGAGGTAAGTGTTCATTGAATCATACTACCAATTAGCTTTAGAAAGTATTAGTTGTGTCATGTCCTAGTCGAGTTAAGTGGAGTATTGATCAAACATTAAAAATATTAGTTCAAAGAGTCATAACCGAGTAAGAGATATCATTCATGTAACATATATTTTAAACTCTAGCATATTGCCATAAACCAATTAAATGAATTTCGGGGATTTGAGGGAGCGGCAGGTAGGGTGAGTGGAACCCTAGCTGTCTCGGCCCTTGGTTCATGCCTCCTTTTGTTCATTATGTCATGAAGTTATTTTTCTTTGATGATGTCATTGACACTGGCTCAAGGTTTCCCTTTTTGTGACGTGTTGGTCTGCATGTGTTGGGTTGCCGAGGTCCCCTCTTAGCTACCGTGGGTGTTTCTTCCGCTCCAAGGACTCTTTATGCTTGGGTTTCTTTGTGACGCTACCCATATTTTCATGTTTTTGCTGACATTGGTCCTTCTCCATTGACATGTCTGCGGTTGCTCACTTTGAGGGTGTCGTGGGTCTTGTTATGCCTTTTGGCTCTATTTTTTGATGCCCGATTCTGGGTTTTCTTGTTAGGATATCAGGGCAGCCTATGCTCTGTATCAGTTTTTTTGAGGGCTATTCTTTGTCCACTTTATTTGTCAAATGCTTTTAGGGGTTTTTGATACGAGTTATAAATGTTGGACGCTAGATGCTATGGGGTATATGTATATGTCTTGTAGGGTCTTTTTGACATGCTATGTAAGCCATATTTGTGGCATGGGGCTTTCAATTTTCTTTGTAAAGGCTCAACCTTATCTATGTAAGATCTACTACTTTGGGATATATATTTCTGAATACATGCAAGCCATGTATCGACAAAATGTAATTTTATATTTATTTGATAATAAAATTACACTTTTTTCTTTATTGGGGGGACTAATTAAATATCTAATGGTGACATAATTTGGAGATTTCAATAGAGTATCCACTAAGAGAATAACATCAAATATTTTAAATCCTTTTATGAAAACATCCATGGTTGACTAGGTAGAAGAAAATAGTTTTACTAGGTAGCATAAAGATTTTTCCATGGCATAAAATTATCAATGGATCCTTCTAACAATGCATATTGAGCACACATATATTGTAACAACACAATTAAGCATTGATCCATAGTTATTGCAACATGATTGATTAAGCATACAAACTTGTGGAGAGTGTGTAAAATAAAATTATAACTACATTGGCATGATAAGACGCATTCAAGAAATTGACATATGAAGATGGCACACACAACAAGCATAATGAAAAGATGAAGACACAAGAATGAAATGATTAAACCCCTTACTGTATGAGTTATAGAGTAGTTCCTTTGGTTATGGCCTTGGTGTAGAAGAAAGAGAAATGGAAGGTAAGTCAAGTGGAAATAAGATGCTCAATTGGCATGGGAGAGATCCAAAGTTTCCCATTTGATGCTAGTGTTGTGAATTTGTGAGAGAGAAGCTAAGAACACCATAGTTGCACATGCACCTACAAAATTGGAGGTATAAGCCAAAGAGTAAGAAGTCACAATAAAACCTTGTATACTTATTTATAGACTTGATGGTTATCATTTTCGATTTATCTACATTGATTAATATGCATGTGTGATTCACATGGAGGATATTTTGATAGGAACATAAACCAAGGATTTTGTTGCATGATTGCTTCAATACAAAGCAAGTTTTTATGTTGGGGGAAATATTGAGGGGCCTCTTAAGCTTCTGCAAATGTCATCATACATTGCAATAAGACATTAGATACTAAATAAAATGAATTTATGAAAATACATGAATAGTAATGTAATTGATAAATGAAACTAAATTAATGGTTAGGTAGATTGGGAATAACCACCTATTGTTGCTGCCACAACACCCTCCAAAAATTCACTACATTCAAATTTTGGAGGCTACCTAAATGTCATATCAAGTGTCGCTTTGGTCGTCAAGTGTCACTTCATGTCATTTTACATTCTTCAAGTGTTCATATTCATTCCTAAGTGTTGTCACATTGTTTAGAACATATGCGGTGTACTTCATGGTTATAACAAACTGATTAGCCATAAAACGACAATTTTGGTTGCATTCACACACACTTTGTCTATTGTACTTGGAGAGTGCTTGTAAACTAGCCTTTTGATGTGTATTTCTCAATATTTGACTTTTCTAAGTTTTATTGATGAGTTGATATGTGTCACACTTGATTTTATGCCTAACTCATTGTGTTTCCCTCTTGCTTAATCCTTCAGACTTAGAAATTTTTTGGGTTTTCACAAGTTGGCCCGCCAAGGCTAAGAGGGCTCATAACATACTCTTAAGGCCGATTCGGGACCCCTTCCTTGTTCCGACTATGCCTCACACCATCCTAAGAGCGCATAGCACACTTTGAAGCAACAATCTCTCCTTCCCTTTTCAAATTGTGCCTAAAGCAAGCCTCTCTCTTCTCGAGTGCATGGTGCATTGTCAGTCAATAGTCAAGCCTTCCTTCCTTCTTTGGTATGTTTCGTGCACCCTCACTAAGCCCTCTATTACACAAAAATATCGTCACCATGATTATTTGCAGTCATTATGGGTCTATCATCACTTGTACTGTCCTCCTAAGCAAGTCTCAGACCTCAGCTCTTCAAGTCAAGCTTTGAAAATGAGAGAAAGACATTGAAAATCAACAAAGCTCTGGTTCTGCACTTTCTCTCACTGTTGCCTGTAGTCCCGCACCTTCTATTTACAAAAACTACAGACCTGCTCGCTTTGTCCCTAAAGGTGTGGGTGCGGACCCCTGTGAAAGTAAAAAAGGTGCAAGTTTATTCTAAAAAACTCACTTTGGGTTCTAGAAGGAATTTTGATGTGGATTGGCCGCTCTTAGGTGGTTCATGCATCCAAAAAGAGAAGGAGCTAATCCCTTGATGAGAGTAGCTATCTCTTTGAAGGAGGACTTTATCCCTTTGAAGAAGGACCTAGTAACTTCCCTCCGTTGCACTATAAATTCAAGCATTGGGCTGGTTGCTAGAGAGGTTAGAAGCTGAACATTTTTTAGGGTAAATGATGGTGAAATTAAGACTTCCTAGTTGAGCTTGAGAGGAGAGACCACATACCTTTTTGGCTTCATTGGGAAGAGAGTGAAACTTGTCAAAGTAGAGGAGACTTCTTGCTGGACCTTGGGAGGAGCTTGTACATCGTCAAGGCACAGGTTGTAAAGTTCTTCTTTGATTTGAATTAATACAATCAGATTAATTTTTCTCAACAAATTGTCTCATGTCATTTTTTTCATGAATTCCTTGACTTTCATGTTAAATATGTTTTATGATATTGGATTTTCAGGTGCTATTTAATTTGTTTGCTTGTTTGTGTTTGCAAGATTCGCGACAAGGGAGCTCATTTGGATCGAAGGAGCGAGGCTTCCACAAACTTGCGTTGGACCCAAGGTAGGCCTAAAAACACTTGTTTGCCTTTGTTTATAAATGCATATTTAGAAAAAGATAGTTTGTGATTAGTTTTATTGTCATTAGGTCTTCTTTAGATTCTAGGAAGGTCTATCTTGTCCGCAAGATTGACTCATTCCATGTGACACCCTCAGTTAACATGGTGCATCAAAAATGAATATTGATCTTCCTTCAACCTTCACACTGTGCCCTATTCCCTCCTTGTGACTTAGACTTTCTCAGTTGAGCGCATGGTGCATCAAAAAGCAATATTGAGCCCCCTTATCCTTCATATTGTGCCTTGCACCCTCCCTCAAGCTTGTTCTTCTCAGTTGAGTGCACAAAAGATCCTCAAGCCACAAGAACTTAGCCCTTGTCCCTTGACAATGCAGTTTGCACTGAGAAATCTTTCTCCTTTCTTCTCAAGTGCACTGATGAACCATGATCATAAAGTTTGCATGAAACATGTTAGAATAGAAGGTTTTTGGCTTGATGTTTGCTTTCCATGTGCGATCTTAGTTTCTAGTGTTCCAGAACAACATGAAAATAATGTAGGAGGAGATATATCAAAGGGAGAAACTTGAAGGATTATTAAATATTAGAGAACATATAATGAAGAATATAGGAATCCCGATGATCAAAGTAGCTAATAAAGACTTCGTATGATACACCACCCTTTGGAGGGTAAAAGAAACAACAACACGGAAGCTGCATGCAAGATTGTAGATAGAAGTGGAAACAATGTCACCTCTCAAGAAAGTCCATGTCATTAGTCACTATGAGTCCAAGTCATAAATATTAGTGACTTGTCATGTTTTCACCTCATGATGATGTGGAGATGATGTAACTATGTAGTTATTGTAAAGACAACGTGTGGAAGTCCAAGAGTCATGTATGGACAAAAGATCCATATGAAAAATTCCAAAAGACATATGTAGTTATAAAAGTCATGAAGAAGTTCAAAAGTCATTTAGAAGTACAAGGGTTGTATAAGAGTCCAAAGGTCATAAGAAGTTGAAAAGTCATATGAGAAACTCAAGAGTCATGAGGATATGAAAGCTCATGTCTCTAGTTATAAAGGAAGCCTCATTACTCAGGCAAAGGACTTTTCACCTTGGCTTCTCCTACAAAGAATTAGAGAGATAGATATAGTTCTTTTGGAGAGCAAGCAATGGCTTTAACTCTCCACTATTGGAGCTAGTGGTGTTCATTGTACTCATTTATCTTGGACATTTTGCTTAATACTTGAAGTCATTTGGCCATCACATTTTCATGCATAAATCGTGGATGTTTTTGAGACTACTCTTCAAATGTTTGTGGTTTATGTTGGCTTACATATGTGCTAAAGAAATTGAACTATTTCAATGGCTTGGTTCTCAACTTGTTGGAAATGTTTCATGATCGTTATAATGCTCGTGGCATCTATGTGAACTATTTTGCTTGATGACTAATGATTCTTTCTTGTTTATGTGCGTTACTAGATTAGTACTATTACTTTTGTTTTAGAGACTCACATTTGGTCCTTGCAAAGAAAGAACCTTGATGCTTTTACAATTGAACACATCAAAAGGCATACACTCTTGCTCATTTAGAAGTACATGCATGCTACTCTCTCATGCTAATTTCTCAAGCCAAGGAAAATCTTTAAGTTAATGACAGCTGAGACAGAATTCCAGATGGGACTTCTATACCAAATAGTGTGAGGTCTAGTTGGGACTTCATATCAGGGATATCCCATGTATGTTGGTGGGATACAACATCGTCAACATTTTGGTGCTAGAAGGAGGGAAACCACCTTTTTATGGCTGATAATTCACCTCACCCTAGCAATGAAGCATCTATACAAGGCAGTAAATGTCTGAGTTCTAATCCAACTCCTATTCCTAAAATTGAAGAATATTCACACTTGGGTCCAAGAAGAACTTTTGAAGTTACTTATGATCAACTTTAGATAATCAGGCCCATTATTGGTCAGTTTGCGAAATCTCTCGAATTACTTCCTATTGCTCATAATCTTCCTCATACTCCGAAACATAAAGAAATAACTCACACTAGTATATTGGTTTCATTGGTGGAAGATTTGGTTTTTTCCACCCTTAAAGAGTTAGCAGAACCCTCAGAAGAAATAGTTCAACAAGGGGACCATTGACCTTTTGCAGAAGGACTAGAGGGTGACGAGGGAGATTTTCAATTTTCTGACAAGGAACAACCTAAGCATAATGAAGACTTGAACAATGAAGGAAAATACTCTGCTGATTCAGAGCATGAGGAGGAAGAAGGACGAGAAGATATGGCTAATCAAGACTTGAATTGGATGGTCCAATGACCACTCACTCTTCTAGAAAATCTTCATAAAATGCCAAAACATCCAGAGAAGATATTATCTAAGTTTGATCCTGATAAGAAAACTAAAGATGAAGTTCATATAAATGACTTCTACATGCATTTAAGAATTCTTGAGGTATGCTTTAATGATGTCACTTACATAATTTTTCTGTACACTTTAGAAGGTAGAGAGTCTGTATGGTATCATAGTCTTCCAACCAATTCAATTCATAATTGGAGGGAGTTAAGAAATTGTTCCTAGAAATATTTATGGATGATAAAAATCCCGCCATACTATTTAAAGAAATTGGGAACATCAAGATGGAGAACAAATAAAAAGTAAAGGATTTCAATAAAAGGTTCACTTGCATATTAAACAAGTTCCCTGTTGATGTTCAACAACATGATTCTATTACGAAGGATTATTACGAAACTGTTTTGCAACGAACATTCTCGTCTTTGTCAAGAGAGTTTCAAAGGAGAAATTTCATAAAAAGGGAGCCGAGTGGTTCAAAATGAATTGATAATTCCATGCCCCCGAAGGGACAAGCGGCTTCGCCCCTTCCTGCCCCATTATACCTGCCATTCTGTGTTGCTCGAAGAGAATGAAATTCTCAAATAGCTCCTTACCGATAGTGCCTCACTTCCTCCCCCTACAACCCCCACCTTACCTGTATAATGGGGAAGGAAGGGGGATCTTTAGGTCCCTTCCCCTTCCTTCCCCCTTAAACCCCCTTCCTTTCCTGGGCTCTTCGAGCCATTGCTAGTGCTCATAGAATTTAATTCTCTTCGAGCTTTCAAAAGCCATTGTAGTTGAGAAGGACTTGTGCTCCATTCGAGTGATTGAAGATCACGATGACTCTAAAGACACCAAGGATGCTAGTAATAAAAACCAAGCCTCTACTAATAAATATAAAGAAAAGGATTCTTTCAATATTGAAAACTTGAGCAAATATTTGAAATCACTTACTAATGAAGTATCCAAATTAAAGAGAAAGTAAAGTGAGGCATCTACCAATGACAAGTCCTTTAAGCCTTTCTTACTCAGAAGAAATAACAATAATCAACCCACGAAATCTACTCAAAGCTCAAATGGTGTGTTAAAATTTGAAATCTTAGGCATCGACAACTACTGCACTTTCCATTAGGAGAGGGACTCAAAGAATACATGCCCACAATGGAATCACAACATGACTACTATGGTAGCCCATATCATTGATAATATATTAGCAGATGAGTAGACAGAGCAGAAAAAAGAAACAAATGAACTTGCCACGAATGAAGAAAGTTCAGGTATTGGACATTCAATCAATGATTTCGATATCATTTTCAATGCTGAAAAGAAAAGTGCTGAAGAATCACCCGAAGATGAAGCTCCTCCTTAACAGTTAACCAACCATTATAATTTAAGGAGAAAAGGACCCATTTTTGAACAAGAATTGAAAATACAAGAGTTGAAGAAAAAATTGTTAAGAAGGATTCTACCACCAACTAATCCTACTTAGAATACACAGAATAAGTCTAGAAATACTACTACTAAGAACACTTCCACTAGTAGTAAAAGCAAGTCTATCACTCTAGAAGTGTCCAACAAAGATACACCTCTAGACACTACAACACTTCCTATTCAAAATGAAAGCATCGATTATAACATAATTAAGGACATGAAAAGAGCTCATGCCAACATTTCCATATTTGAGCTCGCAAAGATAACATGTCAACATGAGATGCTTGTCCAAGCCTTTTCACAACATTCTCCAGGTGAGAAAGCTTCTTCTTCTCAAATAATGTTTGGTAAGTCTCTTGGAATTCTTGAATATGTAGTTAATATTGTAATTTAAATATTAACACTCTCTGCCTCTAATTTTTGTTAAATTTTGAAATATTTAATTATAATATCCATAATTGTTTAGTTGACTCGGGTGCATCTGCGAATGTAATTCCATTATTAGTTGCTAAGAAAATTAATGCTAAATGGGATAAAAATGATGCATGCACCATTCATATGGATAGATCACTAGTCCAAGGAATTGGAGAACTCAATAATGTTATTATTTGTTTGTCATTTGACCGTAGAGTACACCAATGTATTAATATTGTTATTGTGGACATCCTTGAAGCCCATGGTTTATTGTTGAGTAGATATTGGTCCAATAAACTTCAAAATATATTTTTCAACAAACTAGACGCATTTATGGCTTCCATATAATGGAAGAAACAACCAAATTCGAGTAGAATGTGAACCTTAAATGAAACATATTGTGACACCACTTGAGGATCATAATGAGCATGTTGGCTTTGCAGATGTGATCTTCAAGAATTGTTTCTTGGAATTTATCACAGATGTTATTAAGCACAACCATCACCCGTCGCACCAGATACATAGTTGGAGATCCTTCCTTGCACTCCAACTAATGTTAATGAATCTTGTAACATATATGTACATAGTATTAATAATATAGGAACTAGCTTAATCGCTAATGATATTTAGACTCTATATTTCAATGGTTCAAAAAATCAGCATGGTTTTGGAGCTAGTTGTGTTCTCACAAACCCACGCAACAAGAAGTACATTCTATCATGACGTTTGATGTTCAGGTGCACAAATAACACTACTGAATATGAAGCACTCATTCTAGTATTAAAGAAATCCATTGACCTTAAGGTAGAGATACTCAAGGTAATTGGTGACTCAGAGGTTGTTACCTGCTAGGTACGAAATACTATCCATTGTGTTTCACCAAGTCTAAACAACTACTAGCAGGAGGTATGGCGACTTATTTCTCATTTTAAAGCTTTTAATATCATTTATCTTCCCCGAATTAGAAATTCTGCAACATATACATTAGCTAATGCAACTACTAGAATGTCACCTTTAGGAAATAGTTTTTATGTAGAAATTATATATAAACTGTCTGTACCTGACAACATAACAAACTTTCATGTTTTTAATGACCACCGACAGATACTACATTTTATGGCCAACACGAATGTGTTTAAAGATGTATCCATTGAAGAAGATGAGCATGATAAGGATTTGTAGGAAGCAACTAATGCAATGAAAGGGAATACTATGCCTAAAGGTGTGGTATCTCTGGAAAATATTTACGACCTACAAAACCGATTCAAAGGACTAGTTAATACTAAGAATCAGAGCTCAAATTTATCATATGAACAAGTCAATTTGGGAACTCAAGATGATCCGAAATATGTAAACCTTGGTACATGTTGTTATCCACAAGAACGACAAGAATTTATTTTTCTTTTCAAACAATACCATGATGTGTTTGCATGGACTTACGATGAATTAAAAACATACGATAGTCGTATTATCCAACATGTCATGCCTAGACAAGAAGGGGTGAAATAATTTCAGTAAAATCTGAGGAAAATTCATCCAATTCTTGAGGCCCTAATTCAAAAGGAATTAAGGAAGTTGTTGGATGCTCAGATCATTTTCAGGGTCAGAAATTCTACTTGGGTTTCAAATCTGGTCCACGTTAGGAGAAATTCTAGTGAGATAAGGTTATGTGTTAACTTTAGCAATCTCAAACGGGCATCAGACAAAGAGAATTACCCAATGCCATCCATGGAACAAATTCTCCAAACATTATCTGGGTCCTAGATGTTCTGGCTTATCATCTTAAAACCACTTTCAGGACCAAGTGGAGGAATTTTTCCTTTAAGTGCATGGGCTTATTAATGTCAATGCTACATTTCAAAGAGAAATGGACATTTCTTTCCACGACTTAATTGGTCAAAGTGTAGTAGTCTATCTGGATGATGTAACTGTACTTTCTAAAAGATGAGCATAGCATGTGCGTCATCTAAAACGTATATTTGAGCGATGTTGCAAGTATGGGATTTCTCTTAATACCAAAAATAACATCTTCAGTGTGTCAGAGGAAACTCTCTTAGGACACATCATTGCTAAGAGCAGAATAAAAGTCGATCCAGAAAGGGTCAAAACTATAGCTCAAATCATTTTCCTGGTAAACAAGAAGGCGATGCAATATTTCTTGGGGAAGATTAATTTTCAGCATAAGTTCATCTCTTTCTATACCCATATGATAAAGAAATATGCAATTTACAAATGGGATAAAAGGGAAAAGGATTCTTTAGCTCATATCAAACAAGTTATTGTCGATGCACATGCATTGTTTAGTCCTGATTATGGAAAGGATTTCCTAATTTATACCTTTTCCTCAGATTCATTAATTGTCGTCGTATTGACACAATAGGATGTTGAAGGAAATGAACAACCTATTTATTTGATGAGTGCTAGCTTACAGGTGTCAAAGGTGAACTACCCTGCCATTGATAAACAAGATTATTTAGTATATAAGGTAGTAAATCATTTTAGTTCCTATTTCCTGAAATATCACATGATCATATATGTGCCTCATCCTGTGGTTAGAATACTTTTTTTGCAATAAGATTTGGGTCAGAAGAGGGAAAATTGGATGACCTGTTTCAAAGAATATGATCTAGAGTTTAAGCTAGTTCACACTATTAAGGGTTATGGCCTATGTCAGCTCACAACTGAAGCAAGGGATAATCCGAAGCAATACCTTTCAGGATGGGAACATGAAATAGAGATGTGTAACATTGAACATGCCCCTCCTTCAAGCTGAACATCACTATGGTATTCAGATATATGACAATTCTTATAGCATGGAACCTTGCTTGCACATTTATCAAACAAACAAAAGAGGGAAATTTCCCTTAAAGATCAATCTTATCAACTCGTTCATGGGGTCGTTTTTAGAAAGCACCATAATGGTGTCTTGCTAAGATGCTTAGAGCCTCAAGATACATAGGAGGTATTAAGATATTTGCACGATGAACTGATATGTGGACACTTTGTGGGCGGTACAACTGCACGTAAAGTAAAGAGGGATGGTTACTATTGGCCCACCTTATTTAAGGATGCTCATGCTTATGGTCAAAAGTTCCTAGCTTGTCAGAAATCTACCGATCGTGACCAGAAGTCAGCTACTCAACTGCTACCAGTAGCAGTTGAGGAACAGTTCCAACAATGGGGATTAGAGGTTATTGGAGACATCTTTCCACACTCATCAAAGCAACACCGATACATTTTAACAACAACATATTATTTTACTCAGTCAACCAAATTAGTTCCTTTAAGGCAAGTTAATGACTAGGAAGTCATCCAATTTTTAAAGTAGGACATCATAACCAGGTATGGCGTTCCAACGTCTCTTGTCTTTGATAATGAAAATTATTTTTCCTCATTGAAAATTTATGAGTTTGCATTGGAATATGGTATTGCACTAAATCATACATCAAATTATTACCCACAGGGAAACAATTTAGCAAAATCAACTAATAAGAATCTTATCTGCATAATCAAGAAAACTGTTTTCTCTAAACAAAGGAATTGGCACAATGCTTTGGTGAACTCATTATGGGTTGACCGTGTAACTCCCAAAACCTCTCTTAAAACTTCACCATACTTTCTCGTATATGGTAAATAAGCTATCTTGCCACCTAACCTATATCTCCCAGCCTTGCGTCTCTCCCAAGAGTCTCAAGGTAGGTCGTGCCTTCTGGTTCAAATTAGGATAAATACCTTGCTTAAACTCAAGGAAGAAAGGATTAAAGCTAAAGAAATATTTGTCGTACATCAAAACTGTATCAAGAACTAGTTTGATAAGTAATATGAAGGGACTAAGATTTTTGATGTGGGTGACTTAGTATTGAAGTGGGATAAAGCCCACAAAGAGAAAGGAAAACACACGAAGTTCCAATCTCTATGGATAGGCCCTTACACCATCGAAAAGAAACTTGGTCACAATGATTTCAAGCTGAAATACTTAGATGAGAGTATTGACCCTCTTCCCGTTAATGGCTGAGACTTGAAGTACTATTTTCAGTAGCAACTCTAAGTTGTGTTCCTTGAACAATTTTATTTCTTGTCGTCTGTCATCCATCTTATGTTTGTCATGTCAAGTCATGTTCTATCTTGTTTTCTGTGTTTTGGTTGTCGTATATAGATAAGACCTTGTTTGAAAGAGTGCATGGATTTTAAGGGATATGTGGTGAAATAAATAGGGAAATGTGACAACTAAAACACTTGGCTATCTGTTAGTTCTTCTTTGTTTTGGAAGATTCTGTAGGTTGAGTCAAGCCCAAACGAAAAATACAATACATGCAAAAAATAGAACCTTGAGTAAAAACTATGAAACCCACATCTATTCTAGTATCCCAACTCTTCAAATTGGAATTGAATCTACTTGGTGTTTTACATGCTTATTCGATCGAGTAGAGAAAGGATAAGGGGAAAATCTGTAGCGAGAAAAAATATATTAGAGGTTATATAAATACTTCTCTTAAGGGGAAACCTATTCTACTCTCAATGACTTGAGATCCCTCTTCCGTCCCATTAAAATAATAAGTGTTGAAGCACAATTCTACTAAATAAATAAATAAAGGGTGAAAGAAGATAAAGGATTCTTGCACAGAGAGGTGAAGCAAGTGACTTCCCCAGGGTATTGTTCAGGCTTGCTGGAAGCGACACAACGCTTGTGCTCCTGTAGTGATGCCACCAGGGTACTGTCTAGGCTTACTGGAAGTGGAGTAACACAAGAGATGAAACTCATACCATGAATATATTAAATCATCATTGCATATTACACTTTCCTAGATTAAAACAATTGTGATATGGCATAGTCATTCGTGTGTTAAACCAAGGAAAGGAACGAAGGGTGCTATAGATATAACTAGGCAAAAATGGGAAGTCAAGGCAATCTAATTGGTGAATCAATACATCTTGAAGGGTTAACCCTCTAACTGAAAGCTATTCCTAGTTAGAGAAACTGAAGTTCGCCCAGTGTGTCGCTAAGTGTTGTTGCTACCACAACATCATCCAAAACCTCACTACATTCAAATTTTGGAGCCTACCTAACTGTCATACCAAGTGTCGCTTTGGTCTTCAAGTGTCACTTCATGATATTGTACATGATTCAAGTGCTATTATTCATTCCTAAGTGTCTTCGCATTGTTTAGAACATCTGTGGTGTACTTCATGGTTATAACAAATTGATTAGTCATAAAACAACACTTTTGGTCGCCTTCACACACACTTTGTCTATTGTACTTGAAGAGTGTTTGTAAAATAGCATTTTGATGTGTATTTCTCAATATTTGATCATGTCTAAGTTTTATTGATGAGTTGGTATGTGTCACACTTGATTTTACACCTAACTCATTGTGTTTTCCTCTTGCCTTACCCTTCAGACTTAGACAAATTTTAGTTTTTCACAAGTTGGACCACCAAGACTAAGAGGGCGCATAACGCACTCTTATGGCTGAGTCGGGACACCTTCCTTATTTAGACTGCATACTGCACCTTCCTAAGATCACATAGCACACTCTAAAGCAACAACCTCTCCTTCCCTTTCTGAACTGTGCCCTAAAGCAAGCCTCTCTCTTCCCGAGTGCATGGCGTATCATCCATTAATAGTCAAGCCTTACTTCCCTCTTTGGGATGTGCCTTGTGTGCTCACCAAGATCTCAACTAAGCACATGATGCATAACAATGAACATTGATCTTCCTTCAACCTTCACACTTTGCCCTACACCCTCCTTGTGACTTGGGATTTCCTAGTTGAGTGCATGGAGCATCAACAAACAAAATTAGGCCCCCTTATCCTTTAGATTGTGCCTTGCACCCTCCCTCAAGCTTGTTATTCTCATTTGAGCACACAATGCATCCTAAAGCCTCAAGAAATTATCCTTTTTCCCTTGACAGTGCACTTTGCACCCATAAATATTTCTCCTTTATTTCTGAGCGCAATGATGAACCATGATCATAAACTTTGCATGAAACATATTAGAATAGAAGGCTTTCAGGCCGATGTTTTCTTGCCATGAATGATCTTATTTGTTGTTGTTCCAAAATAGCATGGAAATAATGCAGGAGGATATCTATGAAAGGGAGAAACTTGAGGAATTAGTCAAGATCAAAGAACACATAATGAAGAATATTGGAATCTTGATGATCAAAGTAGCTCATAAATACCCCATATGATATGAAACCCTTTGGAGAGTAAAAGAAACAACAACACAAAAGACGCATGAAATATTGAGGATACAAGTGGTAGCGTTGTCACCTCTCAAGAAAGTCCATGTAATCAGTCACTATGATTCCAAGTCATCAATGTTAGTGACTTGTCATGTTGTCACCTTATGATGATGTAGAAATGATGATGTAACTATGTAATTATTGTAAAGACAAAATGTGGAAGTCCAAGAGTCATGTATGGAAAAAAGATCCATATGAAGAATTCCAAAAGAAACATGTAATTCCAAAAGTCATGAAGAAGTTCAAAAGTCATTTAGAAGTCCAAGAGTTGTATAGAAGTCCAAAGGTCATAAGAAGTTGAAAAGTCATATGAGAAACTCAAGAGTCATGAGGATATGAAAGGTCATGTCTCTAGTTATAAAAGAAGCCTCATTACTCAAGCAAAGGAATTTTCACCTTGGCTTCTCCCACAAGGCATTAGAGAGATAGAGATAGTTATTTTGGAGAGCAAGTAGTGGCTCTAATGCTCCACTATTGGAGCTAGTGGTGTTCATTGTACTCATGTATCTTGGAACTTTTGCTTAATAATTGAAGCCATTTGGCCAACACATTTTCATGCATAGATTGTGGATGTTTTGAGACTACTCTTCAAATGTTTGCGATTTGTGTTGGCTTACGTATATACTGTTAGAGTCGGTCTAGTAGCGCTCCATCAGCGATCAAAGCTCTTTGCATTTGCATAAGTAGGTGTCTCAGCAGTGTCTTGCATTCCATTAGGCATGCCATAACCCTGATGGAGGAGCTGGTGTCTTTATTCCCCTCTTGGCACTGCTGGATCAAGTTGTTTAAGTCATTAAACTTTTTCAAGGTTATTTGTCTTGTCTTGAGGTCAAAATTTCTAGGTCTAGGGTTTAGGTCAAATTTATCTTCAAGGTCACGTCTCTGAAGGTCAATAAGTGCCCAGCAAGCCAGAGGGATGATTTTCAAAGTATTTCTTCGAAAGATTCTATCTTGTGTAGCTAATTTTCACCTTGGATTTAAAAACCTTGTTTTTAAAGCCAAGGTCATTTCACAAAATTTTGTAAAACTTGTAAAAATTCAAAATGATTCAAAGGACAGCATACAACCCTGGCTCCCTTGCCAAGACCCCTCAGAAGCTATCCCTACAAAAAATTATCAAGGAAAACATCAAATCAATCAATTTCGGGACAAAAGGAAACCAAAAAGAGAACAACATTCAAAGTTTAAAAAGTGTCATGGAAAAACATTAGAAAGTGGGTTGTGACATGAAATTTATTCAAAGCAAGGCTATAAAGGCTCTATTTCCCTCCATCAAGCTCCATTGTGCATCCAAGTGATAGAGAAATTAGTTGCAAGAGTGTTTAAGTGAATTCGGTGAGTTTGGGAGGCGCGCGACCCGTCGAGACTGGCGCGCGACCCGTTAGGCCACCTCCGCCAGTGTTAATTCTCAACGGGCACGACCCGTCAAGCGCGCGCGACCTGTTGGGTGAGGCACGCGACCTATCAGCGTTCCCTCTACACAAAACCGCCAGCAAGCTGCCAAGGAACCACAAGTTACTAAATTTTGCAAGGTAGGCCCTCAATCATGAAAAATTATTGCTTGCTACAGTTCAAGAAGATCATGATTGTATTTTTAAAGGTCTTCATTTGCAAGTAAAAGTCTCCATTGTGCTTTTGGGCTTGAAATTGTCAAAATTGCTAGGGTTTATTATGCTGTTTTGAGGTATCCCTTTTCTTTCCTATTGTCCACCTCCCATTACATATTCCTTATCATTTTATTTAAACTTCCCTTCCAAATTTTCTAAGAGCCTAAAACCCTATCCCTCTCCCCAAGAAATCAAAAAATTAAAATCCTAACCCTACCTCCCATAACATCCTTGTATGTAAAATTGTATAATGATGTATATGCAATGATTTTTCCCCTAAAACTCCCTGTTTCATTATTATTCCCAATTTCCATTTAAAGTATCCCTTCCCTAACATTTCCCTTGTGCTTCTTGTCCCCTTAAAACAACATTTTAATCAGCAGTTTTCAAAGCAGAAACAACAATACATTTCAGCCACTTTGCTCCTAAAACAATGTCAGAAACCGAAACCAATTATGAGCAAAGTGATGACCATGAGTCAGCTTCAGAGTTTGAGGTACAGAGGAGACCTCATAGGAGAGAGGAGCCCACCTCTTTGACTGATTTGCAGGCTTGTCCAATTGCAGTCTCATGTTTCCGTTATATGTCTTGTTATGAGTTTTGCGAGAGGATCTCTCAGATTCAACATCACAGGGAGTTGGCTCGCTTGTTTGTTTTGCATTTGCATGATGGGCATGTTAACCTTGCAGGGGTGGATTTTACATTGACACCTGAGATGATTGCTCAAGCAACAGGGATACCAAATGTTGGAGAAGTGTGGAACAAGCGCAAAATATTGGACAATGTTCAGTTTGAGCCTTACATTAAACCTGCATTCATGAGACAAGTGACGGGTGTATTTCCTTTCATATTTTTGAGGAATGAGTATGTTCCATTGATGAGACTTATCATGCGCTATTTCACCTGTGAGGGCAGATTTTCACTTGTGTATTCATATCATATTCGCTTATTGATGCATTTCACACGGGTACGGATGATGAACATCTCGGTTTTCTTGTGCCAGAATATTGAGAGGATGGTGCCTTTGATGTAGAGGAAGAGCCTAGCACAACAATATAGGAGCCTCTATCATTATGGTTTGATTAAGCTTGTGGTCATACATCAGTTGGCACAGTAGGGCATCCCATGGGAAGAGTTTATCTCTCATGAGTTTTTCACAGCACCACTACCACATCCTGAGATTGTTCATGAGGAGGGAGGACCATCACAGCAGCATGATATCCATGAGACTAGACATGTCAGCTCTCCTCCATTGGTCACATATCAGAGAGGCCACAGGGCCTTATTTGCAGCAACTCGTCGAGTATTTTCTCCACACCAGGTGGAAGGGGTCTCGCCTTCTTCATCAGCACCACGAGTGTTATCTCCACATCATGTGGAAGGGGCCTCGTCTTCGACAGCATCACAGGTATCAGAGAGGGGAAAACAACCCAGGATTGATTAGGGGCCATCAGGTGTTCCAGACATAGAGGTGGTAGACCTTGATATTAGTTCTCCTAGCCTAGAGTCAAAGGAGATCATTCAGCACCTAAGAGCTGAAAATGATTCATTGCAGCGAAGATTGGAAGGGGCACAATGGACGATCACCTATTTAGAGCAGCGCAACAAGCAGTCGGAGGATGAGCACAATCTTGATGAGTTGCGGAGGATTCATGAGGACTGCAACTTGGCTCAAAAGAGACCCGGTGATTTGGTACCTGTTGAGTGAGAGGCTATGCTTCTCCAGGTCAATGCTCATTTGGAGAGGTTGCTGGCCAAGGCCAACCAAGATAAGGACTTGCTCAGGAATATGAAAAATCATTATTGGGCGCGGATGCATGTATGCAAGGCGAAAATGAAAGTGCTCCAAAGGAAGTTGGCCAAAGCACAAAAACGAAGGAAAAGGCCCGACCCCCTCCACATCTTGGCTGAGGCTTCTTTGAAGGAGCATGGTACTAGATAACTCAACTCCAACACAAATTCCAAAAAATTTTGAGTATTTTGGGTCATTTTTTATTTTTTTTGGGCAAAAAACAGGTTTTCCTCCCTGACGGGTCGCGCGCCGCGCGCGACCCTTTCGATTGGCAACTCCATTTTGGAAAAACTCAGCATTTCTGGATTTGTCATGAAAAGTTACACTTGCTCAGCCATTAATAAGAAATTTCACCAAGTTTTGGGCCTCCAGAAAGTCAAAAAACAAGCAAAAAATGACTTTCTGCCACATTTTTGACACACAGGGAGCAGTCTTGGAAGATTGCAATTTTGGAGGGGAAAATGACAACCAAATTCAGGAATTCCACTTGGGTTGGAAAGTAGACATCCAGACCTTTCCAACAAGCCCACTTTTGCCTCATTTGGACACCTGAAATTGCCTCAAAAGTGCCTTCAAAGGCGCGCGACCCGTCCAAGAAATGCACACGACCCATCAGGCAATTTTCACAAATTTTCACTTACAGCTCATGGATTCGCCCAGCTTTTACTAGTTTTGACTTTTGATGGGATTTTTCACCCTCTTTGATGTAATTTATGTATTTTCATGTTGATATGACACTTATTTACCTTCTCTAGAAGATTCATTCATGAAATAGCATGCATTTAATGAATGAATTGGTTTCCTAGCTTATAGAGGCAAGTTGTTTTGATTGCCTAGTTTTCAGTGCTTAGTTTAGAATTGGTTGAAACAGCTCCTAGAAGGATTAGCTCGACCCCTAGAGGCAAGGAAAGATGTTAGATGGCCTATATTATGTACTTTCTTGCTCATTTTCATGGTTGGACTCTTGAGGGAGAAGCTCTTATTGTATTATTCACTGTATCTCTGCAATTTTTGGCAAAGGAAGACCAGGGTTTTGCAGTCCTTTTTGGGATTCTTGTGGTCACATGTATTGATGGTGTGTTTCTCTTTGTACTTGTAAGTGTATTATGTGAATCCTTTCCTTACTTTTCCTTCTACAAATTAGGCAAATGAAGTGTTAAAGTAGAACTCATGACTGTCATGCTCTGCTTTTAAGTTTGCTTAATATCAATGTTTTCAACTGTTTAAGGGGAATTCAAGGTTATTGCTTGCTCTCCTTAACTCCTCATCGGTCATTCTCATCCATCCATCTCTATCAAAGGCATCAATACTGTTTCCTACCTCGCCCCAAAGAACCCCCTGCGAAAACTGTGTCCAATCCTCGCACCCGAAATTGCCATTCCCCAATTTTCCACCAAAACTTTAAAAATCCAAAATTCAAACCTCTTGATCATTTTACTAGCCTAAAGTTAGTGTTTTCCTATTGGTCATCTCGCCCATTGAAGATCTTTACTGAGATAGACCGGAGAGAGCCCTCTCCTACCCCGTAGGGCTAGCTACGAGGCTAAGTGGTTTGATGTTGCCTTGAAGTTTACCTTTCTCAGCCTGAGGTGAAATTTCAAGTGCTAACATATACTAAAGAAATTGAACTATTTTGGTGGCTTTGGTTCTCAACTTGTTGGAAATGTTATATGATTGGTATAATGATTGTCACATCTATGTGAACTATTTCGCTTGATGACTAATGATTCTTTCTTGTTTATGTGTGTGCATATTTACTAGATTAATACTATTACTTTTGTTTTAGAGACTCACTTTTGTTCCCTGTAGCGAAGGAACCTTGATACATTTACAATTGAACACATCACAAGGCATAATCTCTTGCTCATGCAAAAGTACATGCATGCTACTCTGTCATGCTAATTACTCAAGCCAAGGAAAATCTTTAAGTTAATGGCAGCCGGGCCATAATTTCAGATGAGATTCCGATACCAAACAGTGTGAGATCTAATTGGGACTTCATATTGGGGAGATCCTCTATATGTTGGTAGGATCCAACACTATCAACACCACCTCAACCATTCCCTCAATGAATGATTAGAATATGGTTGGTTAACCTTCTTACATATATCTGTGAGTTTATACATGCGTGTTTTCCAAGATGTAATCTCTAATGATATCTTAAATTCATGTTGAAACCCCAAATTAAAAAAAAATTCTAACATTTAACCAATTCAATACTCTAGCAAACAAGGCCCATAAAAAATAAATGTGAAATTCAAACAATTCAAATACAAAATCACCAATATGTTGCAAGCATATGAAACTATTTATGAACTGATTACATATGAAGGGAGATAATGACATCCATAAACCTGGTAATCAAACTACAACAATGAAAATTGAAAAACCATTTAAAGCTAAAAAACATAGTACAATATGCATAATCGATATTATTATACTTAATAATTGTTATGTAGACTTGTGCCTATTATGGTAGCATCTTCTCTTAAAGGCATTAGTTTTAAGGTATAATTATTTATTATTTTGAATTAGGGGATTTTGTACTTAATTATAAAATACCTTGATTACAACAACGTGGGTGAATAATTACATGTTTGAACAAAAGTAATATAATTTTAGTAAACAATTTGTTTCTTTAGCTACGTGGGTTCAAATCTCTAGAAACATATTGTACCTGGGCTATTTGTGGCATTTATGAAATATTTATTTAACAAATATTATCTTCAATAATTAAGAGGATTAATGTAAAATAAACTTGACCTATCATTAAAACTACAAAGCTTCCAAAATTAAAGGTTTTAGGTTTCATTGCATTTCATTTATTAGTAGGATGATTGTTTTTCTTTTGTATTTTTTAATATAAATGTGCATGCATATATGAAACTATTACAAAAATATAAAAAATAATGTAAAATGATTTATTATTATTATTATTTTTAATTACTATTTAAAAAAATAATAACTCATTTATTATTTTCATCTTCTTAAATGTGTCTGGTTGATATTCAAAGGACAAGACACTTTACTCAGTTTCTAGTTACCATTTATGTGAATATTTTTTTTGAGGGTAAAAAAATTCTATTAATTAATGCAAAGATTACAACATTTATGCCCAATGTTTACTATTCTTTCCCTCACTCCTACCGAATTTGTTAGCCAAAAGAAAAATGCAAAAACTTAATACAAAATTACAAAATATTCTATGGATCCAAAAATAGAAAGACCAAACGACCCATAATATCCCTAAGATGTAAATACAACCGGCAGTCATCAAGGAAAAGAAAGACAGGCCAGGGCTGGGATGTCTATAGCGATACAGATGAATCATCTAAATGCTTCAATTCACCATGAACATGTAAGTCTACATGAGCCATTCTTCCTTCACCATGAACATGTAAGTCTACATGAGCCATTCTTCCTTGTCTCCATAATTGCTTGATTCTTTTTAATTTTCTTCTACAACCATTCACATTTCTTGTCCATCAGTGCCAACTTTGCCTTCTTCTCCTGCTCTTCCAATTCACTCTGTTTCTCCATCAATTCCAACATTAACACCACTGCCATTGTCAATTTGTGTATCAACTAATTCTTCTGTTGTTGATCCTGCTCAAGGAGTTGCAGATATACTGATGTCACTTCTACCAACCTATTCTAACAACTCCCCTAGATAAATTCCTACTAAAGGTCGATTCCAACTCAAATTTTCACATCATACCCATGATTTCTAGTCCTGTATTAATGTTGAAGGCTCTCAACCTGAAATGACATCGCCAGGAGGTGGACATTAATGCTAAGTCTGTTTGAATCGTATCACTGTGGGAGAAATCCATCTTTGCAAATGCTTTGGATTCACCATCTATTCGATGAAATATCATATTTAAATCAGATTTGCTATATCTTGGGGTTCCGCTCCAGGTATTTAGTGCTATAACTTGTTTATTCCCCACCATTCTCCATGACTTCCCGAGCATCCACCAATTGTCACACCTTTTCTTGTCATATCTTGTCCTGAGGCAGATGTCTTTAAATATGGAGTATGCCTTCACCCCATGCATATTTAACCTTTGACATCTATCTTGAAGTGAGCAATGTGTTAGAGCCAAATGAATTGAATATGCTTGAATTTTAGTTTCCCAATAGTTTTCTAGTGACCGAATTCACCATTTGGATGACTGAGATGGTCACCCTTTTCAACAATAATATTTTTATACACATCATGGTAATGGGGTATATGAGGTTTGAGAATGATCTGTCTCCATCACACCTTGATTCAATGTGGCTCCTTCATTTTCTAGCATGTCTGCTTCTGAGTTCAATTGTCTATATACATGATATAATTTTATCTCTTCAAAGTATCTAGAAAGTTATCTTTTGTAATATTGTGGATTTGATCGTATTTCCTCTTTCTTTCATTTTATTAACTTTCTTTACTACAAGTATTGAATCTTTGAAAACCATTAATCACCTTATTCCCTTTGTAATAACTAATTCTAGCTCTTTCAAAAGGGCCATGTATTCAGCTTGGTTATTTGTTGAAATTCCTAGACCATAAGCAAATTGTATCTCTCTTTGATAATTGGGGTGAAATATGTCAATATTAATATTAAAAATTAATAAATTTGTGAAAAATAAATAATAAATTAATAGTAATCTTAGCATTATTAATTTAATAAGGATTCAAGGGGTGGCAAGAGGGGCAATGATTATCCTTAATCCCGAAGTAAATTTGGTAATTAGTGGGGTTTGGGTTGTATGACTAACAACTAGGCGGAGTTGTATTGGATTCTTCTAGGAGTAACTCTAGCTAAAGACTTAAATCATCCTAAACTCATGATTCTAGGAGATTCTCTTATTTTGCTCCATCATCTCCATAACAAATCCTTGCCAAAAGAAAATAATCTCAAGACAATTCTTCAAAGAGTGATAAGGATTCTAGATGGCTTTCAACAACCCTCCTTTTTCCATGTGCTAAGACATCATAATACATGAGAAGATCGCTAATCAAACCAAGCTTATAACCTCCAAGCTAGTCAAACTAAAATAAATTGAGTTTATGGGTGGTGAGGCATCTCATGACACCTTTCCCCCTCAAATATTTTTCCTCTCCCCCTAATTCTTTTCTAATGATCGGTCCCTCAACCCCAAAGTTTGAAATTTTCCTAGGAAGAATGAATAGTCTAGGAGGAACATCAAAATAGCTAGTGTGTCAAGTAGACGGGAATTTTTTCATGTAGCTGAGGTCAGGCTCCCCCCTACATGAAAATGATACCATGATCCGACGACATCCTCCTCATTTCATCGACCTCCTACCTCGTCTAATTATGGACTTCTCTGCAATAGAAATTATGAAGATTTGTAGTGCAATAAAGGCCGAAGTGTGGATTACTAGATGAATAAATCTATGGCTCCCTAGTACGCAAGCATCCATGGCCTTCTTCCCCCAGGCCTTCCTTTATCCAATCTCTTATGAGGGGAATTTTCTTCTTCTTTGTTCATCATAAGATTTGAATGGGTCTATTTGGATTTTGCTAACAACTCTTGGTTCGGGATTTGAGAGGTACCATATGGTGTCGTAAAGCGAATGGCAACACTCTTATATTTTGGTCTCTCGATGCTACTTGTTTAGTCTTTGTTCGTCTTAATCAAGCATACATGTCTCTTTTCCTAGACTCCATATTTGGTCTCTATTTTCAACAGGTAATCCACTAGCTCATCAAATTCGATTTTATTCATACGCCTGTTGTTTTTCTTCTTGTGGTTCCTTAAATCTTCTTTGGAAAAAAGCATGTTTATATTGTGTTATGGTTCTGGGTCTTTTTCAACCTTGATTTTCTTACTACTCTTCGTCATCTAGATTCTAGAGTGCCACCTGGGCATCCGTTCTCATATGACTTTGGTAACCTGTAAGCCTCCTTTGGTGCTCTACCCATATGTATTCTGATTGGGCTCCTCTCTCACCCCAAAGAAAAGGGCATTATAGGTGCTTAATTTTCTCCTTGTGAACAACTGACCTCAAATTAAAGTATTTCTATCTATGGGATGCCCAAATTTCTGGTATTTTTCTCTCCTTCGGGTGGAAATGAAGACTCATAGAGAGTCTTATTCAGGTTCTTGGGGTCACCCAAAGCATTCACCGTGCTCTTGTAAAAAAGAAACCCTGAATCTGGATATTATGGAAACTAAAACGAAATTGCAAGAACAAATGAGCCTCATCATCAACCTAACAGAAGAAATAAAGGAGCTCAAAATCAACATGGCTCAGTAGGCGTATGAAGTTGACGCAGTATTCCAATTGGATGAAGCTCTTCAAGCCCAAAATTCGAAAAGTACAAGCACTAGTGCTAAGTCTAGTGCTTCTAGCAGATGTGAAGGAAATTTTCTTCCAGACCTCAACAAGCCTTTAGTTGAGGATCCCAACTCTCTCTTCTAATGAGCTCAAAATTCAAATGTGATTTCCTTGAGCAATTTTGTAAATCATTTTCATATCGCCACTTAGTTGTTGTATGTCTTCAAGTTAATATTTTGGAATCCATAGAAATCTCCTCACTAGAGGATCATTTTGTAAGATCAATCATGTACTCCACTTCTCGATTATCTGCAATGTCCAAGCACCAATTTTAATACAATACTATTCATTTCTGTGTAAAAAAATTAATTAATAAAGATTTTAAGGTTAAAAATGTTAATGGTATAGATAAAACCAAAATTAAAATATAAAAGTAATAATGTTAAACATTAATGGTTAATAATAATAATATAAATAGTATTGAAGATTAAATCAACAAAATTATTAGTAACTAACCTATAAATAATAAAATTATAAATAGGGAAATGAAGAAAGGGAAAAGAAAAAGAGGAAACACTTTTAGGAGATTAGGACAAAAACGAAACATAAGGGAATCAAGAGGAAATGAACCTAGAATCCAAAGCTAGAATCCAATTCTTACTAATTCTCCAACCATCATCCCCATTTATATTATTAGCTCACTTCTCAATTTCAATAACTTCCCTGAAATTTTAGCAAGGATACTAGAATCTTCAATACATATGTGGTGCTTAGTTTTCTCAGAATGTTCAACCAAGGCTGAAGAACATGAGCGATTATGTTTAAAGTTAGAAAAGTGCTCCTAAATTCTAAGTTTTATGAAGTGGCCAATTCCAACCATTTATGGTTTCCCACAGGAGCACTAGATCAAGTAAACACCTATCATGTTCGAAGGGTAAATGGGGTCCTTGACAAAATTGAGAGAATTACTCATATTCTTGAGAGGTTTGAAGGTAGTACAAACATTATTCATGCACAAGATGCAACCAAGTTTTCCAATAGTACCTCGTATGAAGGGAAGGTGAACATTGAAAACAAGATTTCTGTAGTCCTTGTCCTTGGGTCCTTTAAAGGATTTATGGAAGGTTTTGAGGCCATGGTGCTTCTTGCAACCATTTTTTTCAAAGACCTTCATGAGGTGGGATTCCTTAGTGTTGAGGTGGTTTTTATTAGAATTTCTAAAGGCTCTAGTGGATAATGTGTTTAATAATCAAAACTTTTGGGAAAGATGATGATGGGAATTTGAATGAAGATACTGTTTAGTGTTTTTATGGAAGGCCTGGTGGAAAATGGAACTATCATTGTTCTTGGTAATAAGGACATCAAGAAAGTGAATGTTTCCATCAACTTCAACTTTCATAGTGAATTCAGATTGACTATTTAGATGTTTGAAAATTTCTAACTTGTCACAACCATGGGGTTGGATGATAAAAGTGTCATCAATGAAAATTTTCCAAATTTTAGGTTGGAAAGGTGAAGAATTTAGGGATTTAGTCTCAAAGTCCTTGGTGAATATATTGGCTGCAATAGGGGAGAGAGGGGAACCCATGGGAACTCCACATGTTTTCTGATAGATTTCATCTTGAAAGGTAAAAAATGTGGATATTAAGAAAATTCTGACTAATTTGATAGTATTAGGGTCAATGATGTTAATAATTTCATTAAAGAGGATTCTAGTAAAGAGAGAAACAACATCGAAAATAACTAAAATATCATTAAGTTCAAGGTTAAAATTTTTAATTTCATTGATGAAGCAATGGAGTCTCTGAAAAAATGAAGAAAAATTACCAACAAAGAGCTTAAGGTTATGGGCTATGTACTTGGTGATAAGATATGTGGGCCCATTGATAATATTAACAATAGGTCTAAGGGGAGCACCATTCTTGTGGATCTTGGGGAGGCCACATATTATGGGGGTGAGTGGGTTGCTTCAATTAGTTTCTTGCTTAAGATGCAACATTTAGTATCAAAACGAATGGAGTTCAAGACCTCTCTTGAAATTTTATTTAGGGGATTCTTGCTAAGCTTTTTATAGCTCACACTGTTGTTGAGGTGGTCCAAATTTACCAATGTAATATTTCTTATCCAAAATAACAACACCTCCCTCGTCATCTTTTATAACAACAATGTTCTAGTTGTTTTTAAGAGCCTTAATAGATTGGAATTCCTTTTTGCTAATGTTGTTTTTAGACATTTTAGCTTGTTAGAATATTCAACAATACTGATAGGGGGGTGAAAAATAATTAAAATTATTAACTTCAAAAACTTGTAAATGCATCCATAGATATAAAGCAAATCACATAAATATACATAACACATAGAATTTTATGTGGAAGCCCAAAGTGGGAGAAAACCACATATTGATTTTCTTAATATATATAAAGAGTACATTCAAATTTATTAGTACCAACTCCTTGGTTTATCAGTTCCAATTGAAAGGAAGCACCAACTCCCTGGTTTATCAACACCAACTCCTGATTTATCAACACCAACTCCCTAATTTATCAATAACCACTGAAAGGAAGCACCAACTCCCTAATTTATCAACACTAAAGCCCATACAAGAGTCAATATTAGTCAAATAAAGTATGCCCTCTTTGCAGTTTCTCCTTTGTCTTTCACACAAACACTCATTTTCCCAAACACAATCTTCTTAGAAATAAAACTTCCTTTAACAATTGATCCTTGAACCCAACCTCCTTATTAGCAAAACATGGCCTCAACAGGCCCCTAACTAAGATCAAATCCTTCAAAATGTGTGCCAAAAATCCTTCCAAAATAATCCAAAAAAAAAAAACTTTCCAAAATAAGTCAAAACCCCTTCAAAAATGTGCTTAAATTCCTTCCCCACAAAGTCTCATCAAATCAACTCTGTTTCACTTCTGGTTCATGAGGTATGAACCTTAGAATTCCTTCTTTTCTTCGCTTGTTTGAACATATCTGAATTTTCTTGAGTGACTAAATTTAAATTCTCCTTCTCTTGCCTATTTATAGTGTTTTCAATGTCTAATACTGAGCTGAGTTGTCCACTAGCTAGACTGGCTTGTGCAGCTAGCAGAATGTATAATGAATATTCAAAAATTCATTTCTCCTCAATCGTGAGGAGTTAGATTGACTTCCATATACTATTGGAAAGGTCTCAGAATAAGATTTCCAACTATATATGTTATGCTTACATTTGAACTATGTAAATGGAATAAAACTTCATTCAAAGATAGGGTATCCAAATGGGGCATCAAAAATCCAGAAACTATTTTGAAATGTGCTATTTTAATATGTAACTTTCGCTTGCATTTGGATAGCCTTTGACATCAATGAAAACTTCTTTCAACAATCTCCCCATTTGTAATTGATTTCAACCATCATACTCCCCATGTATTCATGCTTCTTAATCCCTCCCCCCCTTTGAAATCAATGGCAAAGGGTAACTCCCCCTGCCATTGCCTCTCCCCTTGTCCTTTTTGCCTAAGATTGTGCAAACCAATTTGGAGCTGAAATTAATCCTGGTTTTTATATGAGATACTCAAACATCTCTATGGGAAGTGGTTTGGAAAATATGTTTGCAATCTTTTCCTTTGTCCCAACATACTCTAGCTTGATATTGTTTATTGTGACTTGCTCCCTTAGAAAGTGAAATTTGATAGAAATGTGCTTGGTATTGGAATACATCATTGGATTCTTGGGGATGTTTATGGAATTGGTGTTGTCACAAAGTATCAAAATAGGTTCATCATAGTTTACTTGTAAGTCCTACAAGGTTTACTTCATCCAAAGGAACTAAGTACAACATGTTGCTGCTACAATATATTATGCTTCTACTGTAGACAAGGATATTGAAGATTGCTTATTTCTCAACCAGGACGCTAAAAGTCCCCAAAGCAGAAGCCTGATCCACTTGTACTTCTTTTGTTAGATATACTTCATGCCCAATCTACATTTGTGTAAGATAAAAATGTAAATTCCTTTCCTTTCAGATACCACAACCCATATTCTGTTGTTCCTTTGAGATATTTTAAGATACTTTTCAATGTTAGAACATGAGTTTCTTTTGGTGCTACTTGAAATCTTGCAACCAGCCCATCTGATTCCATTACATCTAGTCTTAAAGTTGTCACATAGAATAGGCTACCATAATTTATTTATATAGTCTTTGATCCACTTTCTTGGATTCATCTTCTTTGCTACACTTTCATCTGGTGACCATATGAGTGCTCACAGGTTTGTTGTCTTCCATTTTGAACTTTTAAACATTTTTTTGATGTACTTGGTTTGAGAGATGAAAATGCCTCCATCTAGTTGAGATACTTGGAGTCCCAAAACTAATTTCAACTTCCAAAAAAAAGACATTTCAAATTCATTTTGCATATCTTTTGCAAAGTTCTGACTTAATCTATCACCATCACTTCTAAATATGATGTCATCACCATATACTTCAATGATGATCATATTGCCTTGATCTTCCTATATGTAGATATTACTGTATGCATTTTCCTTTCTAAATTCTTGTTGATGAAAATACTTGTCCAATCTTTAGTACAAAGCTCTAGGGGCTTGCATGAGTCTGTACAAGGCTTTATTCAATATACAAATATAGTTTTCATCTTTTGATAATAATAATCCTTTGGGATGTTCTATGTAAACTTCTTCTTCTAGTTCCCCATTAAGAAAGGATGATTTTACACCCATCTGATACACTTTGAAGCTTTTGGAGCATGCATAGGCTAATAGCATTCTGATTGCTTCCATTCTGGCTATTGGAGTAAAGGTTTCTTCAAAGTATATCCCTTCAACTTGGGCATATCCTTTGCACACTAGCCTTTCTTTGTTTCTGGTCATCTTTCCATCTTCATTTAGTTTGTTTCTGAAGACCCATTTTGTACCAATCACATTTTTGTTCTTGAGTCTTGGAACAAGTTCCCATGTCTCATTCTTCTCAATTTGATTTAGTTCTTATTCCATGGCGTTGATCTAATGTTCATCATTTCTAGCTTCCCCAAATTTACTTGCTTCAATTTTGGACAATAGTGATAGATGCCCTTACTTCGATGTTTGTGTTTTCTTTCTTCTTCTTTTTTGTATTCCTGTGCTCTTCTCCCTAATGATTTGTTTTGGTGGATGATTCTTCTAATACCAGTGCTTCGATGTCCTAGAAGGTGTATGAAAATCTTGTATTTATCTTCTTCTTCTGCTTCTTCCTTTTGTTGCTTCTCTTCTTGGCGTTCCTCTTCTCTTTTTCTTCCTCTTCTTGTTCTTCAAAGATGTGTGGATTTTTTATTTCCTTCTTGGCCATAAGCAAGTTTGTTTCATCAATTTTTACATTGAGGTTTTCTACTATCTTGTTGATTCTAATATTATAGCACTTATATGTTTTTCTTTTACTTGAGTACCCAACAACCATGCCTTCATCTATCTCGGAGTCAAACTTTCCTAACTTTGGTCATCCCTCTTTATGTAACGTTTGCTTCCAAATATCTTGAAATGCTTGACACTAACTAGTCTTCCCTTCCACAGTTCATCAAGAGTTTTGTCATGATTGCTTCTGAGAAATCCTCTATTCAAAATGTGAACAATTGTATGTACTTCTTGTACCCAAAATAAATTACTTAGCTTGGATTCATGAAACAAATTTCTAGCCATCTCTTCCATAGTTCCATTTTTTCTTTCAACTAGTCCATTTAGCTAAGGAGTTATAGATATTAAGAAGTCTCCTCTATACCATTTTCTTCACATTAGTCATTAAATTCATTTGAAGTAAATTCTCCTCCATTATATGATCTTAAGCCTTTGATTTTCAAATCAGTTTCATTTTCAACAAGTTCCTTGAATATTATGAAAATTTCAAAAGCTTATGACTTCTTTTTATGAAAACAAACCCAAGTCATCCTTGTGTAGTCATCAAAAAGCAACATGAAGTATCATTTTCTATATAGTACTTTTTTTCTTGTTTACCCACATAATTGGTATGTACAAGTTCCAGTGGTTTTGTCACGGAATTTTCCTTAGTTTTGAACTCAATCCTTTTTTGTTTTCCACGTTGGCAATACTTGCACATGATATTTGAAGGTTTTGTAATTTCATGCATATCCCTTACTGATCTGGTATGCCTCTGATTCCAACATGATCTGATATGCCTATGATACTGACATTATCCAAGATCTTTTCTTCGTTTGATGTTAGCAAAATTTCATGAAAGAGCACGTAAAAGCCATGTATGAAAACACTTAAAGAAGAAGAAACATAAAGGAGACCATCAAGACAGTGCACATAATAATTTGATAACGGAGTTTGTCCAGTGTGGACTATGTCTTCGGGCCCTGCTTAAATAGTGGGGAGGCCTCTTCATTCATTGCAGCAAAATGAGTACATGGAAAAATACATCATTATACCTCCAATCCTGGGAGTGACCTGAAGATGGGCTGCTCAAATTGAAACATACTCCATACCAGTAGCTCCATCTCAGAATTCTACAACTTTAGAGTATAAACATGACCACCTTTTGACTTGTGCAAGGCTACCTCAAAGTTCATGCTAAAGCATTAATGACATATGTGGTTTTCTACGTTAGTCCCTCAGATATGATGCTAAGATACAAAATTCACTAATGAAATACTTATGAAATTCTAAGTAATTTGAGTATAAATTTAACTACATTCTGTCACTATCAACTCTGGCCCCTCAGAGAATCTTTAGATTCTACAGTAGATTCCCTATAGGAATATTCTTGGAATATTCTAAGGAATATTCCCTTAGAATATACTTATTGAAATTCATGCCCACAAGGTTACGCCCCTGTCTTAGTTTTTGCACATCACAATTTCTCTTTGAGCTCTGGGTTTTGTTGCTCGCTCTCAGCCCTCCAATCCCCATGTCTCAAAGGAACCACTTCTTAATTAATCTTTGGCTGGGTAGAGTTAATAAAGAATGTCCTTGTGGTGCGTTGGAATGCTTCGAAATTGGTACACGGGTGACCCTGGTTCAAACCCCATGGGATCCCCATAATGGCACATAGTTATAACAAACCTTTGGTTTATTTTTAACATATATTTAAATATATAATATAACAAACCATTTAAACTATTGAAACGACCCTGATATAATATAACAAACCATACCAACATGACTAACCAAGATGGTGAATAAGATAAAATGGTGGTTGGTTGTGCTCAAGGCCACTTGGGCCTATTTTGAGGTGCCACGTTGTGTCTTATCATTGGGCTAGGTAGCATTCAATTATTGGTCCATGAATTTTCAACAATGCCTAGTCAGTACCATGTTATGTGCTCAGTCACTTGCCATGTGGCGAATTATAGTTCTATCACATCACCTGCTTGTGGTCTAGTTGGTCTACTAACTGGGTTGCATGTCGAAGCATGTGGGAGTGCCACGTGGCACCCTCTAGTTGAATTCTGACCTTGACCCTTTTTTGCTTTTTGGTCTAAACTTCAAAATACAATAACTTTATCATACATACTTAGATTGAGGTGTTGTTTATGCCGTTGGATTCCTTGAGATGAGATCTTTGACTTGGTCTACTTTTTGCTGAGTTTAAAGAACCTTTACTTTTGAGGTTTTCCAGAGCTACCTAGATCATTCCTCCCCATTGAAGAAATTTTGGTCCTCCAAAAGTATAAACAATACAGCAATCTTTATTTGCATAACAAATGTCTCTGACATGCGACACTTTTCCTTCCTTCACCTTCGTACTTCAGAATCAAGAATGATGAAGCCAACACCTGTATCCATATGCAAATCTATATCAGCCAATACATGTCCAACTTGTAATATCCCAAGCAAGACCATACTTGCAAAGAGTTTATAAAACACCCATGGTCATGTTTTACAATAGAACCCATACCCTTTTCTATTCAACTAAAGGCCAAAATATCACTATGTTGCATACTCAAGTGATGTTATACACTTCATCACTTTCACAAGTTTTTTCCCATCTATGGGGTCTTTGAAAAGAAACAAGTGATTTACAATGGTGGCCATACTCAACTACTTAAAAATGCTAACAATCTCTTACCTAACCAGGCTAATGGGATTTATTCTTGTAGCTAGCTTCCTTGTTGAATTGCTTCATTGGTTGATTCCTTCATAGGCGCTTTCATATGCTTCTGGTCCTTTTGGCGTAGCTCTAGATGGAGTTTCCAGCATGTGGATTTTTAATGTCCACCCTTGTTGTAATGGCTGCAATGTTTTTCTTCCTCCAAAATTTCTTGACCTTCTTTTGTGTCTTCTTCCTGGGCGACATAAGGCTTCCTTGAATGATTGTCTTTGGTGTGGCTCTGGAAAGGAAAATTTAAATTATCTCATCCAAATGCTCACCTGCCTTTAGAGATGACCTATAATCATGATCATTAGATTGGTGTGATTTATCCTTAGCCTACATTGATTCAGACTCCCTTGCTTCTACGACTTTGGAGTGTCTTTCAAATGCACTAAAATCATCATCATAATGAGAACATAAAACTGAAAAATCACTGACAGTGTTGTTGGAAATAATACTGAGGGGGGGGGGGTGAATCAGTATTATCACATCAATAAAACTTTTTCATTTCCATATTGAAATTCATATATGCTACTTCCACAACTTCTTATGATTCAGTTAGTTGATCCTTAATGAGTGCATTAGAACATTATCAGTCATATTAATGGTAAAAAGGTGCAGTAAAATAGAACATATCATCACACATAAGCCACACACATGAACACCATGATATAAGGTGGAAACCTAATGTGGGAGAAAATCAGCTGCTGCAAGTCATCTCAATCTTCTTCTTAATAAGAAAATCCTTTTACAATATTTATGTACTGGTGCAGTCTTATACCAGTACGCAGGCTTCTACCTGTAGAGAGCTACAACCCTCTCTCATTCTCCAGTCTCTCCTCGAAGGGAGCTACAACCCCCATAGTTCTTGTACTAGCCAATCCATTTACTAGTACGCAGGCTGCTACCTGCTACAATGCTCCAAAGTTTTCAACTGCTACTGAAAGGGAGCTGCCACCCCTTTAGCTCTTGTACTAGCTAAGATACTAGTACGTAGGTGTCAGCCTTCAATCTTCTCTCCTCCGAGTACCACGTTTCATACATTTTCAAACTGGATACTCCTGAAGCACAACACATAATCTGAAAGGCCACGTTTCATCCAATTTTCATACTGGACCCATTAATATCATTGAAGCACATAATCAATCAATCTTTTGAATCACCCAAACACCAGATCAATACATATACAAGGATAATATATGTGTTAGAACCCAGATCTAGTCCATCAGATCACATAAATATGAGTCATTATGATCCTGATCCAATATTAGTTCTCATCCATCAATACTGAAGCTAAACACAATCAACCAAACAGGATATGCAGAATACTGACACCTTTAATCTATCATCAGAACCCATCAACAACCAGAACCACCTATGACTTCAAATATCATAGCTCAAATTGTACACGCTACTACAATGAACCAAACCTTCATACATACGCGCTTACACCAAAGCCAACCCACGTACAGATCTATAAATATTCAAACATGACTTGCAGCGATTTTAAACTTAAGTTATACCTAGTTCAGATCATTACAAGCATCAGTATACAGATCTAGAATAAGCATAATCAAATATATAGAGATATTTCATTTCAAACCATTTGATCCCGATCTATTCTTAGATCTTGTTCTCCATCAACCGGTGAGATCCCTCTTTAGCTCAGATACAGATCTGCACCATAACCCAATCACAGTATTCCAGATCTAGAACTTTATGAGATATTCAATAATTCAGATGATGCTTTGCCAAATCATCTCCTTCTTCTTTTATAGTCTTAGGCCTTTCACAATACCACGGTCCAAAACCATAATAACACAATACCACGGACCCAATACTTGGGATCAACACTTTTGGATGCAATACCGCGGACCAAAACCATAGGATCAAAAACTGTTGGACAAATACCATGAACCAACCATGAAAGTGCGCGAGATCAACACTTTTGGATGCAATACCACGGACAAAAACCATAGGATCAAAAACTGTCGGACTAATACCATGAGCCAACCATGAAAGTGTGTGAAATTTTCTCTTCATGAAAGGAACTTTTCTCTGCATGAAAGTGCGTGAACTTTTCTCTATATGAAATAAACTTTTCTCTGCATGAAAGTGCATGAACTCTTCTCTACATGAAAGAAACTTTTCTCTGCATGAAAGTGCATGAACTTTTCTCTACATGAAAGAAACGTTTCTCTGCATGATAGTGTGTGAACTTTTCTCTACATGAAAGAAATTTTTCTCTGCATGAAAGTGCGTGAAAGTTTCTCTACATGAAAGAAACTTTTCTCTGCATGAAAGTGTGTGAACTTGAAAATAACTTTGCTGCACTATAATTTATCATCTGAGTGATTTGCCATCAAAGACAACACTTGTCTCATAATGCCAACAATCTCCCCCTTTGGACTTGATGGCAAAGCTAACTTGTCACACGTAGAACTATCATCTGATTCCTTTGAGCTGTCCTGCACCCCAGGCATTCAGTCACATCTGATATCTCTTCTTGAAGATTCATCTAGTTATAACTAAGTGAGATGTTCTTCTATGAGTGGGTTGCCATCAAGTACAACACATGCATCATAATGCCAACAATCTCCCCCTTTGGACTTGATGGCGACAACACCAAATCACTCTCCCCCTTTGACATCAAGGGAAAAGGGTGAACCAAGATATTCTCTTTCCTAGATAGACATTCCACTGTCCATACTCCCCCTGAGTACCTGCTGAAATCTCTGAATGAGATCCCCCTTTGTATATGCCAAGGTGTACCAATCTGTCCATGCTACATGCTGAAAGCTCTGCTCTTGTTGAATTGTGTTGTTCATGCTCCCCCTATCTGTAAGCAAGGTCTGCAAAAATGTGTTCTACAAGAACATGACTCTATACATCATACGTGACCTTCCTAGCACCAAATACTCATACATACATCCATCTCCCAACCAAGTACATTACATCATTCATCCCAGGCATAGTGGGGAAACCAACATAGGCCATTACATGACCTTGATATGACTAAAATATTTCATCAAATGACTACAATAGATAGAGACACACTATTACATCATGAGTCTTGATATGACCTTTACATCGAATGATATACGTGACATTTATAACAGAGACCAAACACCTAAATAAGATCATGATAAACATCAGCAACGACACTGTATGATCTGCTCCATAACATCTGTCACCAGCAACTTGTATTAGTGCATGAATCATCAAGGTATTTCCGTATCAACTCATCCTTTTGAACAGAATTCTGTATATACAGAATCATTCTATCATATGTGAGAAACACCATAGCCATCCAGATCTGCATGGACCAAGTATCATCAATTGGGAATATCAATCAACATATGTATGAAACAACCTATCATCATATAGGTAAGAACTCATCATCATCAAGTCTCCAACAATGCAACTTTGAATAATCATCCATGTATCCAGCCAACAATCCTCATCCATATATGTGCCAAGAACAATAGGAATCCTACATCATAACTGTAATATATGATCTTTATGCATATGACGACAACAACATATGAGTGACTCATCATCAAGTAAAGAAGATGTGAGTTCAAGCTATGTACTTCTCCTTATCCTTATGAAGATCACCATGTAAGCACCATTAGAGGATCAACCACAAATCTGATCTAAATATCAACTATGTAACCCCAAGAATCATCTGAACAACTAATAACCATATCATAGAAAGATGAATCATTTGTCCATATAAGCATCATCACCAAGGACTATTAACCATAATGCCAACAATGCATTAAAAGCATATGCTCCCCCTAAACCTGTGCCATCTTGTTTACTGTCAGATATGATCATGCATATCAGCAAGAAGTATCAAGACATCATCATTATCAAGTTAGAAACAAAACACTTCTAACCATCAAGTCATTTCCACACATCATCAGCAAATTGTAACCATTATCAAACAGCGCAAATAATAAACCGAATCATGATTGATCCTTTTCCTGGACCTGTCCCTACTGCCTTTCCTCAAACAATCATATATGCGACTATGCCATAACCAACTCGCGTATATACGTGACTTCTCTTTAAGAAACTTACATATGAGATTTAGGACACTGAAGTTTTACACTTCCAGCTCCCTCTGATTTTGTTATGTCTATATGTTGTGTTATGCTGCCTCTTTCTGACTGTACTTCTTTCTTCTTCCACATCTTCAAGTGTGATGATGATGTTTTCTCCTTTTGGTATGGTGCCCATACTTTTTTCCTGCATTCCTTAGCTATATGTCCAAGCTTGTTACATGTGTAACATCTTACATGTCTCATATTTCTTTTATAGCAATCAACAGCTCTATGACCAAACATATTGCAAGCAAAGCAATATCCATTAAAGTACCTTAAATGTGATGATCTTTCTGCATGATGGTCTTGAACCCTTCTTCTTCTACATCTGGCTACAACATGTCCAAGATTATGACATACGTAACATTCAACATTATTCATAGGAGGAGTAAAAGATTTTCTTTGAAGAATTCCTTTCCTTGGTTGATGATGAGATTGACCTTTCATATCCTTATTTAGCATTTCAGATTTTGCAGTAGAGTCCCTTGTCTTACTTTGTGAACTAGATTCACCTTCAATAGATTCATGAAAACCAAGACCAGTTTTGATAGCAGGAGACCTTTGACTATTAAGAATATCATCCAAGACTTTAGTACTATCTTGAAATCATAACAGTTTACCCTTTTCTTCTAATTTATCTTTTAGAATATTTACCTCAACTTGATGTTGCTCTTCCTTTTCAAGATACTGCTTCTTCACGTTTTCTTCAGCATTTCTTTCTTCTTCCAACTGACGTCTTAGTTCAAGAACTTCATTTTCATGAGCTTGGAGTAGTTCTTTATTCTGCTTCTTTGATTCTTCAAGATCTTCTTTTAGCGAGCGGATCATGGCTTCAAGACTTTCATAGTAATTGGATCTATCTCTGAGTTTCTTGATGGTTGTGCTTCTTTCATTGACTTCATCTCTTAGTGATGTTACTTCATCCTGCAACTTTTGATATTTGTCCTTGAATAACTTCCTTACCTTGTTTCCTTCCTCTAGTTGAGCTTTTAGTTTGGCAGCTTCTTCTTTGAAGACACATTCCCTTTTGTTCAATAGATCTTGTTGATCTCTAATTTTGTCTGTAAGCCTTTTAAATTCTGCCTCTATTTGATATCTTTTTTCCTCACCCATAAAAGAAAATTCAGTTGTTTCGCTATCACTTTCATCTTTTCCAAATGGATAGATAGCTAGAACATCAGAGGATAACAAATTCATACCTGATAGTTCATCTTCATTCTGAAATGATTCTGAATCTGAAGTGCTTCTTCCACATAATCCCCAATCGATTCTTCCACTGTCATAGTTCTTCTGAGATGTCTTCTTCTGCTTAGGCGCTTTCATCTTAAGCTTCTTTCCCGTTGTTCCACGGATCTCCTTCAAGCGATCAAGCTTCTACCAAAGGACTTGCTCTGATACCAATTGTTGGAAATAATACTGAGAGGGGGGGGGGTGAATCAGTATTATCACATCAATAAAACTTTTTCATTTCCATATTCAAATTCATATATGCTACTTCCACAACTTCTTATGATTCAGTTAGTTGATCCTTAATGAGTGCATTAGAACATTATCAACCATATTAACAGTAAACAGGTGCAATAAAATAGAACAGATCATCACACATAAGCCACACACATGAACACCATGATATAAGGTGGAAACCTAATGTGGGAGAAAATCAGGTGCTGCAAGTCATCTCGATCTTCTTCTTAATAAGAAAATCCTTTTACAATATTTCTGTACTGGTGCAGTCTTATACCAGTACGCAGGCTTCTACCTGTAGAGAGTTACAACCCTCTCTCATTCTCCAGTCTCTCCTCGAAGGGAGCTACAACCCCCATAGTTCTTGCACTAGTCGATCCATTTACTAGTACGCAGGCTGCTACCTGCTACAATGCTCCAAAGTTTTCAACTACTACTGAAAGGGAGCTGCCACCCCTTTAGCTCTTGTACTAGCTAAGATACTAGTACGTAGGTGTCGGCCTACAATCTTCTCTCCTCCAGGTACCACGTTTCATACATTTTCAGACTGGATACTCCTGAAGCACAACACATAATCTGAAAGGCCACGTTTCATCCAATTTTCATACTGGACCCATTAATATCATTGAAGCACATAATCAATCAATCTTTTGAATCACCCAAACACCAGATCAATACATATACAAGGATAATATATGTGTTAGCACCCAGATCTAGTCCATCAGATCACATAAATATGAGTCATTATGATCCTGATCCAATATTAGTTCTCATCCATCAATACTGAAGCTAAACACAATCAACCAAACAGGATATGCAGAATTATGACACCTTTAAACTGTCATCAAAACCCATCAACAACTAGAACCACCTGTGACTTCAAATATCATAGCTAAAATTGTACACGCTACTACAATGAACCAAACCTACATACATACGCGCTTACACCAAAGCCAACCCGCGTACAGATCTATAAATATTCAAACATGACTTGCAGCGATTTCAAACTTAAGTTATACCTAGTTCAGATCATTACAAGCGTCAGTATACAGATCTAGAATAAGCATAATCAAATATATAGAGATATTTCATTTCAAACCATTTGATCCCGATCTATCCTTAGATCTTGTTCTCCATCAACCGGTGAGATCCCTCTTTAGCTCAGATCTAGATCTGCACCATAACCCAATCACAGTATTCCTATTCTAGCACTTTATGAGATATTCAATAATTCAGATGATGCTTTTCCAAATGATCTCCTTCCTCTTTTATAGTCTTAGGCCTTTCACAATACCACGGTCCAAAACCATAATAACACAATACCACGGACCCAATACTTGGGATCAACACTTTTGGATGCAATACCATGGACCAAAACCATAGGATCAAAAACTGTCGGACAAATACCATGAACCAACCATGAAAGTGCGTGAGATCAACACTTTTGGATGCAATACCATAGACCAAAACCATAGGATCAAAAACTGTCAGACTAATACCATGAGCCAACCATGAAACTGCGTGAACTTTTCTCTTCATGAAAGGAACTTTTCTCTGCATGAAAGTGTGTGAACTTTTCTCTATATGAAATAAAATTTTCTCTGCATGAAAGTGCATGAACTTTTCTCTACATGAAAGAAACTTTTCTCTGCATGAAAGTGCATGAACTTTTCTCTACATGAAAGAAACTTTTCTCTGCATGAAAGTGCGTGAACTTTTCTCTACATGAAAGAAACTTTTCTCTGCATGAAAATGCGTGAAAGTTTCTCTACATGAAAGAAACTTTTCTTTGCATGAAAGTGCGTGAACTTGAAAATAACTTTGCTGCACTATAATTTATCATCTGAGTGATTTGCCATCAAGGACAACACTTGTCTCATAATGCCAACAAGTGTTTACCTCAGTTGCCAATTCTAAAGCTAGTGATGATGCATTCACTAAGCCTTCTTTGCACCTCAACTTTTCCAAGGCCTCTTCTATGGCTTATAGCTAAATTTGTAACCTATGCTTCTCCTCTTTTGCTTCTTGTAGCAAAATCCTCAACTCAACATTCTCTACTTGAATGCTTCTATGATGATGGTTTGAATGATGAGAAAAAGATGAAGAATAATAAAATTCACTTGTGTTGGAAATATTAAAGGGGGTGGGGGGTGAATCAATAGTTCATTTTACAATAGTTATTTTACCAGTTAAGATCTCTTAAAAATAGAACAAAAAATGAACAACCAAATAAATAATTTATTTACAAGAATTGACCTAGACTCCAATCCTTTATACAATGAATCAAGTAAAATAATAGTTCAGGGCTCCAGCCCTAGATGAAGAATTCAATCTTCAAATCAATCAAGCTCCAACCTGTACTTCATCAAGGACCAACTTGGTCTCATTGAGGACTACAATCCTCTATGGAGCCAACCCTCTGCTCCTGTTCTTCAAAGTGGTTTCAATAGCTCTTCAAGACTTCCAAAATATTTTGCAACAAGCTCTGATAATACCTCCAAAATTTCCTTCAAAAATCCCCTCAAATAGTCTCTAAAATACTTAGTCCATCAATATCAATTTCAATAATCATAGTAGGTGTCTCTAAGACTCTTTATTTCACCCAAATAGTATTTTCAATTTTATTCCATGAGGGATTCAAACATGCATCACGAGGTCAAAAATATCTCCAAGAATTACTCCAAGATCTACTTCTACAAGTGTCTTCAACAGGTCCTTAACAATACTTCATAACAAGATGTCTTCAATAAGCTACTCCAAGATTCTTTCCAAGATCTGAAAATTTTTTCACAATATTTTCTTCATCAAGTTGCTTCAACAGATCTTCAATAATGATGTATTCAAACTGATGCCCTAAGGATGCTTCAAGAGGCTGCTACAGAGTCTGGTCTAAGATCAACTAAAGTCTTTACAAATATTGCACAAATAATGGCTTCCAAAAACGCTCGAATGAAACTTTTAGGATGCCTCCAAAAAGGTCACACCAGTTTTCTTCAAAATGCCCACAAAATAAGTCCAAGTCAAAGTCTTCTACAAGTTATCCTTTATACCCACATTGGTCTAAGAAAAAATCTGAGTTACTATTCTCCCATGTCATAGGCCTTCTACAATTGCTCCAATGATGATTCCAAGGTCTGTAATACAATGACAATATTGTGCTTCCAATATTCTAGTCAAGGTCTACAAGAAAATTTCGCTATAAAACAATCTTAATGATGTATATCCAACAAAGGTCTCTAACAATCCAATACTATGTTTTCTGCTAAACAATGCTTGTTGCCTTCACTAATCAATGCTTCAAGTTATTAATTGTCAAAGGATTCTTAGCAGTGAAGTCTTCACTGTTGTTTAAGTCTAAGGGCTTCCACAAATATGTCTCCAAGAGTCAAATTTGTCTTTAGAAAACAGAGCTGGCACTACATATCACAAATTCCTAGAGCTTTCACTACAATTCTGGACACCTTAGATCAGAAAACAAATACTCTCCATGGGTTTTCTGTATAAGCCTTCTTCACAGATCCAAAATAGGGTATTAACACAGAGTCCTAATACAATATCTTTCCACAAATATGAGACTTGGTCAATTTTCATAGGTCCGAAGTAGTCTCCATAGGTACAGAAGGGAGTGTCACTTATTATAGGTATGCAATAGAAGAATTTTACTTTAGAATATGTTGAGAAACTTCCTTTCATGGGGCTGAGAACCAATCTATACAAGACAATGTTAATTCATCCAAAACTATGTCTATTTCTCTTCTTTGTTGGACTACTTTTGATCTGTGGCTATCTCAGATGAATTCTATGCTTTACCGAAATTCTTGCCCAAAATAGAGGAGTCAGGTTTTGTATTTATATTTGTTTGTGAGTGTGAAAGGGAGATCCCTTCATGAGAGCCAACCAATAATTATTGAACCAACTTGAGTAGGCTTAACAAATGATGTTTTCTTGACTTCAAAAATTAATTTCTCTACAATGATAAAGAGTTAGAGGGTGTGTAAATTCTTGTTAGAAAGGTCTAGACATCTTCTACAAGTTCGTGTGATCTTCTTCTAGAGAAATTGTCTCCATTGCCATCTATTGTCAATGATAACAATTTTCTTTTTATAAGAATGTTTTTCATGGTAGCTAGGGTTTTGTCATACAATTAGGGTCCATGTATTTGGGGAATAAATATCTAGGGTTTGCAAATCTTCTAGGGAAGTATGATCTTTCTAGGCTTTTGTTCAATTTGATAAGGCTTCAATTTTAATTCTTAGGCTTAGGGTATACATGGGGCTACTATCAACATTTTAGGGCTTAGAATTTCATCTATGCATGTTGCATATGCATATAGGGTTTTATCATTCTTCATCGATGGTTATTTGTTTATTTCTATAGCATCATATGTGCTCTAGCCTCGAGATTTTGTAGAGAGGCTAAGACACATGCATTCTCCAATACCCAGAAATCGTTTGGGAAAATTCCACCTAGAGATGGTTTAATTAAAATAATTAATCATTTTTAAGATGAGGATCAACTCCCAGTTAATATTAGCCTTTGATTATGTTTTAATCATGGTCTTTGGTGCTCCAACGAGATATTATAAGAAGGAGCTTGATGGGAACTTGGAGAACACACCAAGATAGTGAGATTTAGAGATCAAGTTTCTCAAGAGTAGCAACGTTGAGTTGCCAAAGAGAGATCAATTGATCTTCTTGCAGTGAGGGGAAGGGATAGTATACCATAGGAGAATTTTCTAGTTCCAGAGAGTGCAAGGTAGAGAAGGTAATGAGAGGTTCAAAGAGGCAGCGTAGTGCCATGCAGAGGTAACGCAAAGCTTCAGAGGGAGTTTGTATTTTTTCTGGGAGCAGTAGAGATCTATAGCTAGAAGTCGGTGTGTGAGACCAGAGGGCCAGAGGGTCCAGTCAGCATAAGATTAGAGGAGGAGGTGGCACAATTCCTAGAGGCTATGACATAGATATGCGTAAGCTAACGCAGAGACCACGCAAAGGCAGTGTGAGGCTAGCTATCTAGAGCCTAGATCCGATTTGAATCACCAGTGACAATGTGAGATTTTTATCACTACCTCTTTGCTAGTTTATTCTCTGTATCAGATTGATAGTTTTGGCATCTAATGATTTGTACTTAGATTACTGTTGCATAATAATAAAACCCTCAGTTGCTACACCGATTTTCCCAAGTTGTGTTTTTCCGGGGACATTGGTCCAAAAAAAACAGTGTAATTATGTGTGTGTTTATTTCTCTCCTGTGCAGTATTTTGTTTCCACTGTATTTTATATTGTGAAGGCTGCAATAGATTTTATTTCGATGTTTACAGCGTAACACTGTAAATAAATTATTTCATAAATTAACAAGTAGGATAAATTTAATGAGTTGTTTCAATAGGAATTCGGGTCCCCGAATTTTCACATGGTATCGGAGCACAAATCGTAAGTCAGGGAGCTCAACGTAGAAGGAAGGAGGAAGTTCGAATTTCTACGTAGGAAGAAAATCGAAACCCTAGAAGAAGAACAGTCCTTGAGCCAAGAGGGTCAAGTTTTGAGGAAAGATCTATTTCTTCGAGTGAGTCGACAAAGAAAATTAGATTTTCCAGATCAAATCTTACGAGACGCAGAAGGGAGTAGCAATATTTTCCTTGTAGAGCAGATCTTTAGCTGGGACGTAGATTTTACAGCAGTTTTCTAGTGAAAGTAGTGTCAGGAGGAAGGAAGAGCACACACTAAGGGGATTATTTCCTCAGGGGACTTCTAGCCAAGAAGTTTAAATTTTCCTAGTAGAGCAACAGTAGTGGTGTACATGATTTATCACTCCAAAAGGGAGTGCAAATAGTTGGGCAGCAGCTAGGCAGAGGAGAAGAGGAGGAATTAGATTTTTTTAGAGAGATGGCATTAGCGGACTTGAGAGATCAAGATCGGTTGGATGAAGCCTCCAACTATGTGATCTAGAAGGCTATAATTTCCCCCCTTCTAGATGAACATGATATCAAGACTTATATCGATAGTGTGGTAGTTGCACCTGCAGATGCAGATACTCTTAAGAAATACAAGAAGGAGATGGAGAAAGCTAACATGTTTATTCTCGATGGGGTTCGAGATCATGTGGTATCTCACGTAGCTAGCAAAGTTACTACCCGAAAGATGTGGGAAGCACTAGCTAAGCTGTACGAAGGATCTTTCAAGCGACAAAAGATGTATTTTGAGGAGAAGCTGAGATGCATGAGGATGCATAAAGGGGGGCATATAAAATCCTTCCTTACTAGGCTTTAGGATGTCCCAACCTATAGAGTTTGTACGATTAGCTCTGAACAACGTTTCCGAAGAATGGAAAGTTTTCGTCCAGAGTATCCTGGGCAAAGAGAAACTGCCAGATTGGGAACCTGTGTGGGATGATCTATAGTAGGAGGAGATGAGGCAAGATCTGGTGAAGAGCACCATCAGTGGTGCTAGCAGTAGTAGTGGGACGAAGCAAGTAAAGGAGGAGGAAGAAATCGCCCTCACATCTAAGGGGTATTAGGAGTAGCGTAGAAGAAAGAAGGATATTTCAAAGATCAAGTGCTTCAGGTGTGGTGAGCTTGACCACTACAACACTCAATGTCCTCTCAGAAAGAAGGAAAAGGAAGAGAAGTAGGATCACTAAGCTTCATCCGCTGAGATCGACAGGCTGTCCTCTAGATTGGAGGAACAGTTTTCCATGATCATTGAGTTACCTCCATGGGTGATGTGGGGTGATTTGGAGTTGTAGCCACAGAGGGCTACAGGATGGGCAGGATTCTTAAGGAGGCCCACCTCATGAATCAATACCTTTCTACAGGATCCCAAGACATGTAGTAGTAGGATGGATCAATGGTAGTTAGTGTAGTCAAGTGCCAAAGTGACATATGTAGTTGCTAGAGGCAGTCAGATATTGGTGCAGAGCAGTGTTGGTAGCAATGCAAATGGCACAACACAGAGGCTTCAGTGACAGTGCAAACTCTAGCAAAAGTCAGGACTTGGGTGATAGATGAATCATACAGACCACAATTGGTTCAGTATTTTGGATTCTTTTCCATTGCAATTGTTGTAGTTGCAAAAACAACAATTGAAGAAGGTTGCAGTGCAAATGCAGTGTTGGCAGTAGTTTAGTAGGGCCAGTAGCAACATGGATGTAGAAATTATAATTGCGAAGTAGTTGGTGGGAAGCAGATGCTAGATGGTGGCCTGGGTGCAGGTGTAATGGACAATAGTTCAATTCCAGAAACGGTTTCTGCAAGTTCAGGCGGAACTTCTTCATGGATTTCCTTTAGAGTATCAGTCTTTTACCTCCAAACTTGACTATTATGCTGAATTAGATGAATTTCTTAATTTTACTGTAATATGATAACCCTTTCACTTTCCACAGAATCAAAAGGAATTCAGACTTTGGTTTATTTCCTTGTCATGTCCGCTTTTTTTCACAAATATTATCACGTTAATACTCCGTCGTTGATCTTACCCTTCAATCTGACAGTTGATGGTTACCCTGATTAATGAAACTAATCAATGATCCTCCACCGTTGATCAAAGCGCACTTGATCCAACGGTTAACAACGATATCGGGTGAGCCACTTGCACGAGGATTACCTGCCCAATAAAGCAGTTTTCTCTCTCCACTTGAGTGCTACATGTTGGTTGATTAATGGAATCGGGTGACCACCACGAATTACCACTTACCACTTTTTCTTCACTCGATAACCAGCTTTGCTGATAAAACCGTCTTTCTTCCTTGACTATTGCACGAGATGATTGGCGCGTGATGACTGTTAGATCTATAGGATCTGTAGATCAGACGACTCTCACTCTTCTTCCGGGTTTACCACAATTTGTTAGGCTTCCCTCTGTTCCGCTATGATTTTAGCGCTTCCATCAGGTTGAGCTATACTCTTTGTAATTTGAAGCTTAATTAATTAAAGCTCTGTGGTTTGAAACACATTCAATCTAACTTAATACACGGCGAAAGATGAATTAAATGCGGCCACACCAGATCATACAAAACTCTAAATTTTCAGGCCAAACTAAAATTCAATAAGACATAGAGATACTATTCGAAGGAATGCAACATCTGGCATTGACTAGTTATACACGTTACGCACACAGAGATTCAATTTCTACAACTTAATCTTATACGACCAAATCAACCAAAATCAGTCAAAATCCCTTTACAACCATTCAGAACTTACATAAATACCATTTCATTCTAACAATCATATCCTTAATCAATGGATCAAATCTGCCTAATCTTAAACAAAATCTAATCTAGTTGATATTCTCCTCGATAGTCTCAACTGAATCTAAACTGCATGAATTAATTACAAAATCACTCAATCCCTAAATCCTAGCTCAAATCCTATCTAGAAAACTTGTAAATTGGCAGCTAAAGGATCCCACTCCTTTGCTTGTTATTTTTTTGTATTTTTGGAATAAATTCAAAGCCTTTTGTCTTCAAGCCTCATGCTCTTGCATCAGACTCCTAAGGACAAAATTCTTCATGGGCTCCTATCCATGAGCTCTTCTATAGAACTGCCCAACTTCTGTAGCATGGAATCTATCATCCAAGTAGCTTCAGCAATTGGTTGATCCTTCCATTTGACCAAATACTGAAAATACTCTTGTCCTCTTGTCTTCTTCAACAATTTCTTGTCCAAAATCCTCTCTGGCTTTAATTCTTTTGCTATAGGTAACTGTTTTACCCAATCAATCTCTTGTTCTTCTTGGTCCTCTGCTGTGTCATCTACATTTTCACTTTCATACCTATACAAATCAACAACATTGAAAATTGGAGATATTCCAATATCAGGGGGTAATTCAATTTCATATGCATTTGCAGAAAATTTCCTCAAGACTCTGCATGGTCCAATTTTCTTAAACTTTAGCTTATTATACTCCCTTTTTGGAAATCTTTCCTTCCTCAGGTGTGCTAAAACCAAATCTCCAACCTCAAAATTAAGATCCCTTTTCTTCAAATTTGCTTTGCTCTTGTATTTTATGTTGTTGTCATGTAGTTGCTATTTTACCTGTTCATGTATTGCTTGAACTTCTGTAGCAAAATCTTCTCCCTTAGCACTTCTAATTTCAATTTTTCCCAAGTCTCTCAATTCAGACACTCCTCTTGGGTGCATTCCATAGACTATATGGAATGGAATCTACCCTGTACTCCTATTAGGAGAATAATTATAAGCATATTCTGCTTGTGCCAATACTTGATCCCACTGTTTTGAATGTTCACCTACAAGACTTCTTAGAAGATTACCCAAGCTTCTATTTACAACTGCAGTCTATCCATCAGTCTAAGGATGATAAGCAAAACTAAGACTCAATTTAGTTCCAAGCTTCTTCCACAATGTCCTCCAGAAATGTCCAACAAATTTGGTGTCTCTGTCTGAAACAATGCTCTTAGGTAACCCATGTAACCTTACAATCTCCTTAAAAAACAGATTAGCAATGTGAGTAGCATCACTGGTTTTACAACATGGAATAAAATGTGCCATTTTTGAAAATTTGTTAACTACTACATAAATTGAATCATTTCCTCTTTGAGTTTTTTGTAAACCCAAAACAAAGTCCATACTTACCATATCCCAAGGCCTATCTAGAATAGGTAATGGAACATACAAACCTGTGTTTTGACTCCTTCCCTTTGCATATTGATAGACTTTACAAATTTTCACATACTTTTCCACTTTAGCTCTCATCTTTGGCCAAAAATAAAACCGGTTCAACTGTTCATAAGTCTTGTCTGCATCAAAATGTCCTCCCAGTCCACCACTATGTTCCTCCTTAATCAAATTTTCTCTCATAGAACAATTTGGTATGCACAACTGATTTATTTTAAACAACAGTCCCTCTTGCAGGAAATAATCCAACCACTTGCTTCTGTCTAACAAAATAGGAGTTCTACAAGTTTCAAATGCCTCTTTAAAATCCAAATCTTTCTCATATAACTCTTTAAGAAAATCAAAACCCAACACTTGAATTTGACTTTCTTGGACTAAAATTATTTTTCTACTTAAGGCATCTGCTACTTTGTTTGATTGACCAGTTATATGTTTTAACACAAAATTAAAACTTTGAAGGTATTCTACCCATTTTGTATGCTTTTGGTTAGGCTTTGGCTTTTGCATAATGTACTGTAATGCATGGTTATCTGAATATAGTATGAACTCCTTGGACATCAAGTAATGTCTCCACTTCTTCAAAGATTGCACTACTGCATAAAACTCCTTGTCATAAGAAGAATATTTCTTCTTTGTATCATTTAGATTTTCACTAAAATAAGCCACAGGCATGTCCTCCTGACTCAAAATAGCTCCAATGGCTTCTCCACTGGCATCACACTTCACTTGAAAAGGTTTATTAAAATCGAGCAAAATCAAAATAGGATTCTCAGTAATCTTTCTCTTCAACAGCTGGAAATTATTTTCTGCTTCAACAGTCCATTTAAATGGTTGTCTGTCGTTCTTTATTGTGTCAATAATTGAAGCATTAATCTTACTAAAATTCCTTATGAATTTCCTGTAAAAACTAGCAAGACTGTGAAAACTTCTTACCTCAAAGACACTTCTTGGTGAAGGCCACTCTATGATTGCTTTTATCTTTTCTGGATCCATCTTTAACCCCTCAACAGAAACAACAAAGCCCAAATACACCAACTCCTCCTTCATGAATGAACATTTCTTTAAATTTATCAGTAACTTTTCTTGTTGTAGCCTTTATAAGACATAATTCAGATGTCTCATATGCTCCTCCTTAGATCTGCTGTAAACTAATATATCGTCTAGATATACTATTAAAAATTTACCAATAAATTCTTTCAGAACTTCATTCATAAGTCTTATAAACATACTAGGAGCATTTGATAATCCAAAAGGCATTACCATCCATTCATACAATCCTTCATTGGTCTTAAAAATAGTTTTCCACTCATCTCCCTCTCTACTTCTGATTTGATGATAACTACTTTTTAAATCTAACTTTGTAAATTATCTAGCTCCACTCAAACAATCCATCAAATCCTTGATTCTAGGTAAAGGAAATCTGTACCTGATTATTATCTTATTGATTTCTCTTGAATCAGTGCACATTCTCCAACCTCCATCTTTCTTTGGGATCAACATTGTTGGCACTGCACAAGGATTCAAACTCTCTCTAACCATTCCCTTGTCTAGCAGTTCTTGAACCTGTTTCCTGATTTCTTCATTCTCTGTGGGAGTCATCCTGTAAGCTGCTTTATTTGGTAGATTTGCTCCTAGAATCAAATCTATATGATGGCTAATCTTTCTAATGGGTGGTAACTCATTGGGAAAGTCATCTACAATGATATCACAATAATTGTCCAGCATCTCTTGAATTTCAATTGGTAAATCAGAAACTTTTGTGGAAGTAATTATTACCTTGGGTTTGCAAACCAATGCAAAAATTACCTCATCTTCTTCCATCTGCCACAAATACTCCTTTCCACTCAGCAAAAGGGTCTTTGGATTAGGTTTCTTTGATGTATCCTCTTCTCCCGTTGGCAACAATGTATGATTGACACCATCTTTGCTAAATTTGTATGTTTTCTTCTTTCCATCATGCATAGCTCCTCTGTCATACTGGAAAGGTCTACCCTACAATATGTGAGACACATCCATAGGCATCATCGTACTTTCCCAACTGCAACTCCACTTCACATTGCTCATTCACTACCAATTGATATCCATTTTGAAGCCATGACACCTTGTGAGGCGTTGGATGTTTATTTGTTTTCAATTTCAACTTCTCCACCACTTCTGTGGAGACCAAATTATCTGTAGTACCATTGTCTATTACCATCTGACAACATTTCCCTTGAACCTTACACACAGTCCTGAACAAGTTTTTTCTCTGTACTGGTTCAACAATTTCCTTAGCTGGCTTCAACAAAATTTTGTTGACTACCAAAGATTCCCCTTCCTTCGGTACATTCTCTTCTTCTATTACCTTTGTTGCTTCCTCTTCAGTTTTTGCAACAATTGCATTCCTATGATTCATTCCTATATTTTCTGGGCACTCATAAGCTCTGTGTCCCAGCTTGTTACATTTGTAACATCTAACTTCTCTTCCTCTACCTCTGCCTCTTCCTCTGGAAAAACTCCCTTTGCCACTTGCGTCACCTCCTGTGGGTGCATGCTGACTTGAGCTGCTGCTAGCTCCATCTTTAGGTTCTGTAGATCTTCCTCTACCACCTTGACTTCCCCTTCCTCGGAAAGTACCCCTATTTCTGGCATACTACTTCCTCATGAGTTTTTATTCAACCTTCAGTACCATCTGATAAGCTTCTTCTACTATTTTAGGAGACATCACATTTATCTCATCTTGAATGTCCATTCTAAGACCATTCACATATCTTACAACCTTCTCATCTGTATCTTGGATTTGTCCTGCTCTTATACTCACTTTGTATAATTCCTCTGTGTATTCCTTTACTGTCATAGACCTTTGTCTAAGATTATGCATCTTTCTAAATAATGTTTGCTGATAATCACTTGGCAAAAACTTACTTTTCATTTTTTCCACCATCGTGTTCCAATTCTTAATTGGTTGTTTACTGAGTCTTCTTCTTTCTGCCTGCACTCCATCCCACCAAAGTGTTGCATGTCCTTTCAGTTTTGTGATAGCAAACTTCACCTTCTTTCCTTCTTCAGTTTCTTCATAATTGAAGAATTTCTCCATGTCATTTATCTAGTCTATCAATTCCTCAAGGCTTAAGCGTCCTGTGTAGATTGAAAGTTCAAGTCTAGGCTTGGAGGTGGATCTCAATACTGACTTAAAGGATCTCATTTTAGGAGTTACATCTGTAGGTTCCTCATCTGCAGCTTCATCTTCAGGTTCACTGACATCTCCAGCATTTGCATCTCTTCCCATTTCCATTGCTTCCAATCTAGCTGGCATCTATTGCATAGCTTCCAACACTTCAACATTTGCAATTGGTCGTCCTCTTATTCAACCACCACCTCTTCCTCCAACTCTGAAAGCCATGTTGGATTTTTTTTTCTGATCCTTGAGGTCCTGTTCAGTGTCAGTAGTCTACTCTGATACCACAAATGGTGGCCTGGGTGTAGGTGTAATGGACAATCGTTCAAATCCAGAAACGATTTCTGCAAGTTCAGGTGGAACTTATTCCTGGATTTCCTTTGGAGTATCAATCATCTACCTCCAAACTTGACTATTCTGCTAAATTATCTGAGCTACTTAATTTTACCGCAATATGATAACCCTTTCATTTGCCATAGAATCAAAAGGAATTCAAACTTTGGTTTATTTCCTTATCACGTCTGCTTTTTTTCACAAATATTATTGCGTTAATACTTCGTCGTTGATCTTACCCTTCAATCTGACTATTGATGGTTCAACCAATCAATGAAACTAATCGGTGATCCTCCATCATTGATCAAATCACACTTGATCCAACGGTTCACAACGATATCAGGTGAGCCACTTGCACGAGGATTACCCGCCCGATAAAGTGGTTTTCTCTCTCCACCCGAGTGCTACGTGTTGGTTGATTAATGGAATTGGGTGACCACCTCGAATTACCACTTACCACTTTTTCTTCACCCGATAACCAACTTCGCTGATAAAACCACCTTTCTTCCTTGACTATTGCACGAGCTGATTGGCGCGCAATGATCGTTAGATCTATTGGATCTGTAGATCGAATGGCTCTCACTCTTCTTCCGGGTTTACCACAATTTGTTAGGCTTCCCTTTGTTCCGCTATGATTTAAGCGCTTCCGCCAGGTTGAGTTCTACTCTTTGTAATTCAAAGCTTAATTAATTAAAGCTCTATGGTTCGAAACACATTCAATCTAACTTAATACATAGCAAAATATGAATTAAACACGACCACACCAGATCATACAGAACTCTAAATTTTCAGGCCAATTTGAAATTCAATAATACACAAAGATATTATTCGAAGGAATGCAACATCTGGAATTGACCAATTATACACGTTACACACAGAGAGATTCAGTTTCTGCAACTTAATCTTATACGGCCAAATCAGCGAAAATCAGTCAAAATCCCTTTACAATCATTCAGAACTTACATAAATACCATTTCATTCTAACAATCAGATCCTTAATCAATGGATCGAATCTGCCTAATCTTAAACAATATCTAATCTGGTTGATATTCTCCTTGAGAATCTCAACTGAATCTAAACTACATGAATTAATTACAAAATCACTCAATCCCTAAATCCTAGCTCAAATCCTATCTAGAAAACTTGTAAATTGACAGCTAAAGGATCCCACTCCTTTGCTTGTAAACTTTTTTTGTATTTTTGGAATAAATTCGAAGCCTTTTGTCTTCAAGCCTCATGCTCCTGCATCACTAGACCTCAACATCACAACAAAAGATGGTGCAGATATAGAGTGATGCTTCAATGGGTTGCAGCATTAGAGCACATTCCTCGCTAAGAGAGGGTGTTTATTTCTACAACATCATATGTGATCTAGCCTCGAGATTTTGTAGAGAGGCTAAGACATATGCATTTTCCAATACCCAGAAATATTTTGGGAAAATTCCACCTAGAGATGGTTTAATTAAAATACTTAATGATATTTAATGTATTCCTAAGTCTAAAATTACGAAATGTGATTAATTAATGGGTATCAATTAAATTTGGTGTGAATCTTCTAGAAGAAGACGAGGATCAACTCCTAGTTAATCTTAGCCTTTATGTTTTAATGTTGGCTATTGGTGCTCCAATGAGAGATTATAAGAAGGAGCTTGATGGGCACTTAGAGAACACACTGAGATAGTGAGATCTAGAGATCGAATTTTTCAAGAGTAGCAGTGTTGAGTTACCAGAGAGAGATCAAGTGATCTTCTTGTAGTGAGGGGCAAGGATAGTAGACCAAAGCAGCCTTTTCCAGTTTCGGAGAGTGCAAGGTAGAGAAGGCAATGAGAGGTTCAGAGAGGCAACATAAAGGCAGTGTAGAGCTTCAGAGGGAGTTCATATTTTTTTTGGGAGTAGTTGAGATCTAGAGCTGGAAGTCGGGGTGTGAGACTGGAGGGCCAAAGGGTTGAAGTTCCAGTTAGTAGAATATTATAGGAGGAGGTGATGTAGTTCCTAAAGGTTGCAATGCAGACCTACGTAGGCTGACGCAGAGGGAGTGTGGGGTTAGCTATCCAGAGCCTGGATCAGATTTGGATCACCAGTGATAATGTGAGATTTTATCACTACCTCTTTTCCAGTTTATTCTCTGTATCAGATTTCCATTTTGGGAATATAATGATTTGTACTCAGAATACTACTGCATAATAATAAAACCCTCAGTTTTTGCACTGATTTTCCCAAGTTGGGTTTTTTTGGGGACATTGGTAAAAAAAACGGTGTAATTGTGTGCGTGTTTATTTCTCTCTCGTGTAGTATTTTATTTCCGCAGTATTTTATATTGTGAAGGTTACAATATATTTTATTTTGATTTTTGTGTAACATTGTAAATAACTTGATTCATAAATTAACAAGTAGGAGAAATTTAATCAGTTGATGCAGTAGGAATTTGGGTCACCGAATTTTCACATTCTTCAACACAACTAGGGTTTAACTAGGATATAGCTAGTTTTTTCATGTACCTAGGGTATTCTCAAGACACCAATGTAAGGGTTTCATCAAGACACTTAAAGTTAGGGTTTTCTATCAGCATATAAGGTTTGCACTTAGGATCCTAGGGTTTGCACCTAGGGTTTTATCTTATTGACATCAATGAAAACTTTATCCAACAATATATGCCATTTTCATTGATGGCAATACTCTCTCTCTTTCAGTATCCTCCCCCCCTTTGAAATCAATGGCAACTTCTTCATATTCTTCACCCCCTATCATTGTACCGCTCCTCTTCTCATATTTATTTCTCTTTCTGTCATAAGATTTCTCCACCTATATTCATCAAGGACAACTCCCCTTGAAAATATGTCTCTTTCCTTGTCATCATGATATTATTCTTGTGCTTACTACCCGTGTCATAGTGCTTAACTTGTGAGACAATATTTAAGTAACCATTCTTTTGACCTCTGCTCGCCTTAACAGTATGCATGATATTCTTAATAGGAAGAACCTCAGTGGAACACAGTTTTTGCTTATGATGCCCTTAAATTTATCAACAATAAGGATTGATGCCTTGAGAATTCAAGGCACATTCAACATGTTCTTCTTTTGGTGCAACCTAATTCCTTATCCAAACCTTTGTGACTCTTTTTCCCTACTTGGTTGATGAATCTTTAGCATGTTTAGGAGCCCACTTCAATTTTCAATCTCAAACTATATGTCCAACGTTATGGAATTTGAAACATTTAGTTTTGTACATGAATGATGGAGCATAATTTTTGTTGGCAAGCACATTGAAGTATTTCTTTGAACCTTTACTCATGGGGAACCTATTGGAGTCCTCATATATGTCTTTGTTATATGCCTTGAAATCCCCTGCCATATGCCCAAAATTTGTATAAGAATAACAATAACACAATAATATAGTTTCATACATGGAATACAAGGGTTGTCATGGTGCACTTATGAATTTATTTTTCCTTTATATTCCTTGATAATATTTATTTCTACTTGTATCATCACCATAACTTCTTGGAGAAAATGTTCTTCCAACATTATTTTGACTCCTTTCATTAGTTCTACTAGAGCTGGGGATATTAGTACAACTGTAATGCTTCTCCATATTCTTTTCCTTAGATGTATTAGGGTTTGAACCACTTTTTCTAGAAGGATCACATGCATATCCAAGACCATATTTATCACTTATGTATTTTTGACGACTTAGGATGCCATCCAAAACTTGATAACTTTTCAGGCTCTTAGATAACTTGGCAACTTCATTCTTTAGAGGAAAAATCTCTTCTTTCATCTTCGAATAGTCTTCATCTTTCTTTTCCAGTTGACTCTCCATTTCTTCCTTCATCCTTATTGTTTCACATGCTTGGACTTTAAGAGAGATGTTTTTGGTTTTAAATATGTTAATATTTTCATCCTTTTCTTCTAGTTAACATGCCATGCTTTTTCTTTTCTTTTCAACTTCATCAACTTGTCCTTCTAGGAGGAATAATTCTTCTTTTAAATTCTTATCTTAAGCTCCTTGTGTCTGTTTCTTTGCTTTCTATAGCTAAGATTTTAGGGAGGTGACTTCTTTTCTACATTGACTAATTTCCGCTATGAATTTACTTAATTCCTCAAATCTCTAGTTCAGATAATTTTCCAAAATATATTCCCTTATTTTCGCTTTTTCTAATTGGGTTGTCATGGAAATGACGTCTTCATGATGTCTCTTCTTGCTCTGATAAAATTCCCCCTTAAGCTAGTTGGGTTCCTCATCTCTTTGTTGTAGTTGATGCCTTAAAAGGACAACTTCCTCCTTTGTATTGTCAAGGTCATGATTAACATTTGTAACTGCTTCTTGATTTCCCCTTTTTCCTTTTTCAAACTTCTTATCTCTTCCAGGGTAGCTCCAAGTTCTCCTTTGAGGTCATCTTCATTATTTAGTTTATCCTTGCTCTTCATATCTTTGATTTCTGGTTCTTGATTTTTGCAATTGGTGCTTTCATTTGCCTCCTTTGATTCTTGATTGGTTTTGTGCTATTTTTCACCATCTTTTGGATTTGAGGTCACGAGTAAAAGTCATTTTGAATGAAGATCTTAGAGATTCTTCCAAAGCTCTTTTGTTGATGAACATTTCTCCATTTTTACTTTTATAGGATATGTTAGGCTTCTTATAATTGCCTTCATAGCTATTGTATTGAATTCATTTGAATTTCCTAAGCTTCCCATAGTCACTGATTCCCATACCTCAAATCCAAAGGTCATAAAAAAGGCCTCCATTCTTCTTTTCCATATTTCAAAATTTGTTCCATTGAATATGGGGGCATTGCACATCTGACCATCCATTGAGGAGTTGACACCTTCAGAGGGTTTGCAAGACTTATTCCTTGACTTTGCCATTTTTGTTCTAAGAATCCACCTTCCACCTGTTAGGCTGTGAGTGAAGGTACTGGATCTGATACCAATTGTTGGAAATATTGAGGGGATGGGGGGGCGGGGTGAATCTATTTCCTTTTACAATTATTATTTTACCAGTTAAGATTTCTTAAAAACAGAACATAAAATGAACATCCAAATAAATAATTTTATTAACAAGAATTGATGAGGACTCCAATCCTATTTACAATGAATCAAGGACAATAATAGTTCAATGCTCCAACCCTAGATGAAGGCTCCAATTTCCAAATCAATCAGGCTCCAATCTGTACTTCACCAACCACCAACTTGGTCTTCTTGAGGACTCCAATCCTCTAGGGCTCCAACCCTCTGCTCCTATTTTTCAAAGTGGGTTCAGTAGTTCTTCAAGTCTTCCAAAATATTTTGCAACAATCCCTAATACAACCTCCAAGATTTCCTTCAACAATGCCCTCAAATAATCTCCAAAATACTTAGTCCATCAAGGTTAATTTTAGTAATCGTAGTAGGTGTCTCCAAGACTCTTCATATTACACAAAGAATATTTTAAATGTTATTCCATGAGGGATTCAATCATGTGTCACGGGGTCAACATATCTCTAATAATGACTCCAAGATATACTTCTACAAGTGTCTTCAACAAGTCTTCAACAATGCTTCCCAACAAGATGTCTTCAATAATCTACTCCAAGATACTTTCCAAGATCTGCAAAGTTTTTTACAATATTGGCTTCATCAAGTTGCTTCAACAAATATTCAATAATTATGTCTTCAAACTAATGCTCCAAGGATGCTTCAAGAGGCTAATATAGTGTATGGTCTAAGATCAACTCAAGTCTTAAAAAATATTCCATAAATAATGGCTTCCAAAAACACTCCAATGAAAATTTTAAGTTGCCTCCAAAAAGGTCACTCAAGTTTGCTTCAAAAATCCCACAAAATAATTACACAAGTATACTCATGACTATTTCATATAATGCTAAAATTTTGGTCAAATTCTACTACAATTTATCCATTATATCCACACTAGTCCAATTACAAATTTGGGCTACTATTCTCCCAAGTCATAGATCTTATACAATTGCTCCAACGATGCTTCCAAGATCAGTAATAGTGCTTCCAATCTTCCAATCAGGTTCTGTAATAATACTTGACTATAAAACAATCTTAATGTTGTATATTCAAAAAAGGTCTCCAACAATCCAATATTTTGTTTTCACCCTTCCAATTAAGGTATGATAAACAATTCTTGTTGTATTCATTGATCAATGCTTCAATTTATTCACTGTCAAAGGATTCTTAGCAGTGAAGTCTTCACTGTTCTTTAAATTTGAGGACTTTCACAAATATGTCTCAAAAATTCAAAATTGTCTTCATAAAACAAAGCTACCACTACACGTCACAAATTCCAAGAGCTACCACTACAGGTCTGGACTCCTCGAATAAAAAAGAAGGGGGGTCCAATAAAACTTTTAATATGCCTCAAAAAAGGTCACTCAAGTTTGTTCAAAAAGCCCACAAAATAAGTCCACAAGTCTACTCATGACTCCTTCAGATAATGCTAAAATTCTGGTCAAATTATACTACAATTTATCCTTTATATCCACACTGGTCCAATTACAAATTTGGGCTACCATTATCCCAAGTCATATATCTTCTAAAATTGCTCCAATTATGCTTCCAAGATCAGTAATACAATGTCAATATTGTGCTTCCAATCTTCCAATCAGGGCCTGTAATAAGACTTGACTATAAAACAATCTTAAATTATGTATATCCAAAAAAGGTCTCCGACAATCCAATACTATGTTTTCACCCTTCTAGTTAAGGTATGATAAATAATGCTTGTTGTATTCATTGATCAATGCTTCAATTTCTTCATTGTCAAAGGATTCATGCAGTGAAGTCTTCACTATTCTTTAAATCCGAGGACTTCCACAAATATGTCTCCAAGAGTCAAATTTGTCTTCAGAAAATAGAGCTGGCACTACATATCACAAATTCCAAGAGATTTCACCATAGTTCTGGACACCTTAGATCAGAAAACACATACTCTCCATGGGTTTGTTGCATAAGCCTTCTTCACAGATCCAAAATTTTTCTTCATAAAACAAAGCTACCACTACATGCCACAATTCCAAGAGCTATCGCTATAGGTCTAGACTCCTCGGATAAAAAAATAAATAAATAAAAAATTTAAATTTAAATTAAAAATTTAAAAAAAAAAAAATAAAAATAAAAATTTAAAACTTAAAAAAAATAAAAAAAAATAAATAAATAAACCTTCTTTGCATATCCAAAACCATGTATCATCACAGGCCTGAATACAAGAGCTTTCCACAAATCTGAGACTTGATCAATTTTCATAGGTTCGAAGTAGTCTCCAGAGGTATGCAATGGAGTCTCACTTATTATAAGTCTGCAATAGAGTAATTTTACTTCAGAAGATGTTGAGAAACTTCCTTTCACAGGGCCGAGAACTAGTCTAGACAAGAAAACTTTAACTAATCCAAAATTTGTCTATTTGTCTCCTTCATTGGGATGCTTTTGATCTACGACTAGCTTAGATGAATTTTGTGCTTTACTAAATTTATTTCCCAAAACAAAGTAGTTGAGGTTTGTATTTATAATTCTTTGTTAGTGTGAAAGGGAAGGTCCCTTCCTGAGAGCTGACCTGTACTTATTGAGCTTACTTGAGTAGGCTTAAAAAATGGTGTTTTCTTCACTTCAAAAACTAATTTCTCTCCAAAGAGTTAGAGGGCATGTAAATGCTTATTAGAAAGGTATAAACACCTTCTACAAGTCGGTATGATCTTCTTGTTGAAAATTTCTCTCTATTGACATCTATTGTTAATGATATCAATTTTCTTTCCATAAGATTTTTTTTCATGGAAGCTAGGGTTTCATCATACACTTAGGGTCCATGTATTTGGGGCATAAATATCTAAGGTTTTCCAATATTCTAGGGATGCATGATCCTTCTAGCTTTGCATCAATTTACGAAGGATTCAATTTTCATGCTTAGGCTTATGGTATAAATGGGACTTGCATCAACATTTTAGGGCTTAGAAATTCATCCATGCATGTTGCATATGCATATAGGGTTTTATCATTCTTCATTGAGGGTTCTTCAACACAAATAGGGTTTAACCAGACTAGAGCTAGGGTTTATCATGTACCTAGGGTATGCTAAGGGCACCAATCCAAGGGTTTCATCAAGACACTTAGAGTTAGAGTTTGCTATCAACAACTAGGTTTTTCACTTAGGATCCTAAGATTTCATCTTATTGACATCAATGCCAAATTTATCCAACAATTTGCCTCTTTCAATATTCTCTCCCCCTTTCAAATCAACATAAAATTCTTCAAATGTTGCTCCCCCTATCATTGTATCGTTCCTCTTGTCATATTTCTTGCTCTTTGTGTCATAAGATTTATCCCCCTATCTTAAACAAGGATAAATCCCATTGAAAGTATGTTTCTTTCCTTGTCATCATCCTATTCTTGTTGTGATTACTCCCCCTATCATAGTGCTCAAATTGTGAGACAATCTTTAAGTAACCATTCTTTTGACCTGTGCTTCCCCTAACAATATGCATGATATTCTTAATAAGAAGAACCTTGGTGGAACATAGTTTCTGCCTATGATGCTCTTAAATTGATCAACAACAAGGATTGATGCCTTGAGCATTCAAGGAACATTCAACATGTTCTTATTTTGGCGTAACCTACTTCCTTATCCAAACCTTTGTCTCTTTTTCCCTGCCTGGTTGACGACTCTTTAGCTTGTTTAGGAACCAACTTCAATTTTCAATCTCAAGCTATATGTCCAACATTATGAATTTTGAAACATTTAGCTTTGTATATGAATGATGGAGCATAATATTTGTTGGCAAGAACATTGGATTATCTCCTTGCACCTTTACTTTTGGGGAAATGATTGGAGTCCTCATATATGTCTTTGTTATATGCCTTGCATTCCCTTGCCATATGCCAAAAATTTGTACAAGAATAATAATAACCTAAGAATATTGTTTGATACCTGGAATATGAGGATTGTCTTGGTGCACTTATGAATTTATTTTGCATTTAGATTTGTTGATGATTTTTATTGCTACTTGTAGCATCACCATAACTTCTTGGAGCAAAGGTTCTTCCAACATTATTTTGACTCATTTCCTTACTTATACTAGCGCTGGGGATACTAGTACAACTTTCACGCTTCTCTATATTCTTTTCCTTAGATGTATTAGCATTTGAACCACTTTTGCTAGAAGGCTCACCTACATATCCAAGACCATATTTATCCAGTATGGATTTTTGACCACTTAGGATGTCATCCAAAACTTGAGAACTTTTTAGCTATTAGATAACTTGTCAACTTCATTCTTTAGAGAAGCAATCTCTTCTTTCATCTTCTCACAATCTCCATATTTCTTTTCCAATTGACTCTCCATTTATTCCTTCATCCTTATTGCTTCACATGCTTGGAAATTAAGAGAGACGATTTCTGTTTTAAATATGTTAATCTCTTCATCTCTTCTAGTTGGCATGCCGTGGTTACTCTTTTCTTTTCAACTTCATCTTGTCCTTTTAGGAGGAATAATTCTTCTTTTAAATTCTTATCTTCAACTCCTTGTATCTGTTTCTTCACTTTCTCTAGTTAGGCTTTTAGGGAGTTGACTTCTTCCCTACATTAACTAATTTCTACTATGAATTTACTTAATTCCTCAAATCTCTAGTTGAGATAATTTTCCAAAATATCTTATCTTATTTTCACTTTTTCTAATTGGGTTGTCATGGAAATTACTTCTTCATGACGTCTCTTCTTGTTTTGATGCAATTCCTCCTTAAAGCTTCTTGAGTTCCTCATCTATTTGTTGTAGTTGATGCCTTAAAAGGATGACTTCCTCCTTTGTCTTGTCAAGGTCATGATCAACATTTTGTACCTACTTCTTGAGTTCCTTTTTTTCCTTTTTTCAAACTGATTATCTATTCTAGGGAAACTACAAGTTCGTCTTTAAGGTCTTCTTCATTATTTATTTTATCCTTGGTCTTGGTATCTTTGGTTTTTGGTTCTTGATTTTTGCAATTGGTGCCTTCATCTGCCTCCTTCGACTCTTGATTGGTTTTGTGTTCTTGTTCACCGTATTCTAGATCTATAGCCACAAGTAAAAGTCCTTTTGAATGAAGATCTTGAAGATTCTCCCAAAGCTTTTTTGCTGATGAACATTTCTCGATTTTGAATTTTGTAAGATATGGTAGGTTGGTTATAATTTCCTTCATAACTATTGCATTGAATTCATTTGACTTTCCTAAGCTTCCCATAGTTATTATTTCAATACCTCAAATTCAAAGGTCATAAAAAAGGCCCACATTCTTCTTTTCCATATTTCAAAATTTGTTCCATTGAATATGGGGGTATTGCACATATGATCATCCACTGAGGAGGTGACACCTTCTGAGGGTTTGCAAGCCTTCTTCCTTTACTTTTCCATTTTTTTTCTAAGGATACACCTTCTAGCTGTTAGGCTATGAGTGTAGGTACTAGCTTTGATACCAATTGTTGGAAATATTGAGAGGGCGGGTGGGGGGGTGGCATGAATCAATATTTACTTTTACAATTGTTATTTTACCAACTAAGATCTCTTAAAAATATAACACAAAATTAACAACCAAATAAATAATTTTATTAACAATAATTGATGAGGATTCCAATCTTATTTACAATGAATCAAGTGCAATAATAGTTCAGGGGTCCAACCCTAGATGAAGACTCCAATCTTCAAATCAATCAAGCTCTAACATGTACTTCACCAAGCACCAACTTGATCTTCTTCAGGACTCCAATACTCTAGGGATCCAACCCTCTTCTCCCATTCTTCAAAGTGGGTTCAATAGTTCTTTAAGGCTTCCAAAATATTTTGCAACAAGCCCTGATAATACCTCCAGGATTGCCTTCAACAATTCCCTCAAATAATCTCCAAAATATTTAGTTCATCAAGGTCAATTTTAGTAATCATAGTAGGTGTCTCCTAGACTCTTTGTATTACCCAAACAATCTTTTAAATGTTATTCCATGAGGGATTCAATCATGCATTACGAGGTCAACTTATATCTAAGAATGACTCCAAGATCTACTTATACAAGTATCTTCAACAAGTCTTCAAAACTTCTTCCCAATAATTTTTCTTTAATAATCCATTCCAAGATAATTTCCAAAATCTGCAAAGTGTTTCACAATATTTTCTTCATCAAGTTTCTTCAACAATTCTTTAATAATGATGTCTTCAAACCAATGCTCCAAGGATGCTTCAATAGGCTACTACAATGTCTATTCTAATATCAACTCAAATATTCACAAATATTTCATAAATAATGGCTTCCAAAAACACTCCAATGAAACTTTTAAGATGCCTCCAAAAAGGTCACTCAAGTTTGCTTCAAAAAGCCCACAAAATAAGTCCACAAGTCTACTGATGACTGCTTCAGATAATGCTAAAATTATGGCCAAATTCTACTACAATTTATCCTTTATATCCACACTAGTACAAGTACAAATTTGGGCTACTATTCTCCCAAGTCATAGATCTTCTACAATTGCTCCAATGATGCTTCCAATATCAGTAATACAATGTCAATATTTTTCTTCTAATCAGGGTCTATAATAAGAACTCATTATAAAACAATATTAATGTTGAATATTAAAAAAAAGTCTCCAACAATCCAATACTGTGTTTTCACCCTACCAATTAAGGTTTGATAAATAATTCTTCTTGTCTTCACTGATCAATGATTCAATTTGTTCACTCTCAAATGATTCTTAGTAGTGAATTCTTCACTACGCTTTAAATCTGAGGACTTCCACAGATATGTCTCCAAGAGTCAAAATTGTCTTCATAAAACAAAGTTGCCACTACATGTCACAAATTCCAAGAGATTTCACTACAGATTTGGACTCCTCTAATAAAAAAAATATACTCTCCTTAGGTTCAGAGTATAAACCTTCTTTGCAGATCCAAAACCGAGCATTAACACAGGTCTAAATATGAGAGATTTCCAAAAATCTAAGACTTGATCAGTTTTCATAGGTCCGAAGTAGTCTCCATAGGTACGCAATGGAGTCTCACTTATTATAGGTCTGCAATCGAAGAATTTTACTTCAGAAGATGTTGAGAAACTTCCTTTCACAAGGACGAGAATGAGTCTAGACAAGACAACTTTAATTCGTCCAAAACTTTGTCTATTTGTGTCCTTCACTGGGTGGCTTTTGATCTACGACTATCTCAGATGAATTTTGTGCTTTACCGAATTTCTTACCCAAAACATAATAGTCAAGGTTTGTATTTATAATTGTTTGTGAGTGGCAAAGGGTATGTCCCTTCCAGAGAGATGACCTGTACTTATTAATCTGACTTGAGTAGGCTTAACAAATGGTGTTTTCTTGACTTCAAAAATTAATTTCTCTTCAATGCTAAAGAGTTAGAGGGTGTGTAAATGCTTGTAAGAAAGGTCTAGACGTCTTCTACAAGTTGGTCTGATCTTCTTCTTGAGAAATTGTCTCTATTGACATCTATTGTTAATGATATCAATTTTTTCATAAGAATTTTTTTCATGGTAGCTAGTGTTTCATCATACACTTAGAGTCCATGTATTTGGGGCATAAATATCTAAGCTTTTCCAATCTTCTAGGGATGTATGATCCTTTTAGGATTTTCATCAAGTTTCTAAGGCTTCAATTTTCATGCTTAGGCTTAGGGTATACACTGGGTTTGCATCAACATTTTAGGGATTAGAATTTCATCCATGCATGTTGAATATGCATCTAGGGTTTTATAATTATTCATTAAGGATTCTTCAACACAACTAGGGTTGTCATGTACCTAGGGTATGCTCTGGACACCAATGAAAGGGTTTCATCTTATTGACGTCATTGAAAAATTTATCCAAAAACTTGAAGATGGAGGTAGAGTTTCAGGAGGGTCTCCTCCATTTCCATGATTTACCAAAGCATGGTCCTCTACTTTCTCTTTCTTCTTCTTTTCCTTATTTGCTATTCTCTTCCCATAATATGCAAACAATTTATCTGCCATGTCTGCCATCTTGTAGAAATATTGACAGAAAGATTTTTCATTCTCCATTAGATTTTTCATTCTCCATTTTCTTTCTTCATGTTGCATGCCCAATCTTTGATTACCATTCACACTCATAATTAACATCAAAAATAAGACCAAGACCGCTCTAATACCATACTTGATTTGGTATGCCTCTAATACCAGCATTATCTAGTATGCCTATGATACCAACATGATTTGGTATGCTTCTAATTCCAACATTATCCAAGATCTTTTCTTCGGTTGATGTTAGCATAATTACAGGAAAGAGCATGTAAAAACCATGTATACATACACTTAAAGAAGAAGCAACATAAAGGAGACCATAAATACAATGCACACAAAATTTTGATAACAGAGTTCGTCTTGTGTGGAATATGTCTTTGCGCCTTGCTTTAATGATAGGAAGACCTAATCATTCATTGCAACAAAAATGAAAATTAATACATGGAAAAATACATCATTATACCTCCAATCCTGGTAGTGACCTAAAATGGGCTACTCAAACTACAACATACTCAATACTAGAAACTATGTCTCATAATTCTGCAACTTTGGAGTATAAAAATGACCATCTTCTGACTTGCGAAATGCTGCCTCAAATTTTGTGCCAAAACATTAATGGAACATGTGTCCTTCTACCTTAGTCCCTCAAATCGGCTACCCAAATCCAGAAACAGACTGCACTAGTGAAATCCTTTCAAAATTCTAAATAATTTGAGTATAAACTTGATTATATAATTTGTCACTGTCAACATTGGCCCCTCAAATAATCTTTAGGTTCCAAAACAAATTCCCTACAAGAATATTCCAAGGAATATTCCCCTAGAATATAATTGCCTTGAAATTCACACCCGCAAGGTTTTGCCCCTAGCCTGGTTCCATTGCATCACAATTTTGCTCTTAGATCTGGGTTATGCTCCTTGCTACTGGCCCTCCAATCCCCATGTCACGAATGAAACACTTCTTAAATAATCTTTGACTAAGAAGAGTTAACAAGGAATATTATTGTGGTGTGGTGGAAGGTTTTGAAATTGGTACATGGTTGTCTTGCGTTCAAACCCCACAGGCTCCCTGTAATGACACATAGTGTAACGACCAAAAGTCGTATATGCAACATAAATATTAAAATACTTCGTAGAAAAATACATCCATGATAGGATAGTAATTGTAAATTCTATATTGTATAAATAACTAATGTAGGATGATTACAAATGAGAATGAGGGTCCTATATATATAGCCAGGTAAGTACCCTTTCACAAATGTGCATGTATCTAAGGCATACCTTTTCATAGTTAACTAACTAATCATTAGTTAATTTACTTATTATTTATTATTATGGTTATTATTTATTATCTATTTTTACATAATTTATGTTCATAACATGACCTTGCCCTTCAAAAAGATTTATCCTCAAAGCTTGTTGATGAAAGGACTTGATCTCCTTTCCTACTACGAGCATCTTTCTTGTCTCAGAATAGTCATCCTTGTCAATACGAGTTGATATGATCCTCTAAGTGACAAACAAAATTGTCTCACTAAGAAGGGATGAGACCATCCTAAATTAATCTTCTGCCAAATCTTGTAGTGACTATAAACTTGTGATGAATTGTTATCACATGAATGGATTGCACTGGAATTAGTATTCTTTGGAACATCAAGTTGTTGTTTCTATTCTAAATACGTAGCTTGATTGAGTTGTCTATTCTCATGATTTGGATGTCGATAAGGAATTCTAGTGATTTCATTTTCCCTTATCTTGTTTGTGTTGTTTTCCTGATTTATTTGAAGCATTGTTGTTGTTGAATTGATTATTGAATCCACATTTGGAGTGTTCGTTGTTTGAATGGAAACCTCTGAGTACGTCTTTAATTTAGTATGATTTGGATTTTTCTGAACTGTGAGATTAGTGGGATCGATGTTTATTTCTTCTTCCCCAACTTGGACTACTACATCTAGCGATTTTGATGTTTCTTTTGCAACAATTTCTTCGAACCTATGCATCAATGATTTCTGATCGTCTTTAAGTTTTTTAATCTGTTTGAGAAAATTTTGGTTATGATTTTTAAGACGTAAGAATTCCTCATTTTCTGAGTCAACTTTATTTTGGCCTTTAAGCTTCTTGTCTTTTAAAGACTTGATTTGTTCAAATAATTTCTTGTTAAGGTCTTTTAAGCATAAATTCTCCTCTTCTTTCTTTGATAGACTTTCATTGAATTTTTTGTCAAAACTCTCTTTTTCTTTTTCTAACTTGTGCTTCTTATTTTTACACTTTCTAACTTCTGCAAAAAGTTTTTTTTGGTGATCTCTGAGGCGCGAAAATTTCTTTGTCTTTGTTGCAGATGACTTCTTCAAGCTCATTTTGCTTATTTGATATAGTTTCTTTGCTATCTTGAAATAACAAGTCTGAGATATCCTTAAAGTATTCTAATGAAAATGTTATTGATTTTTATTTACTTGTTATGTCTCGAAATGTGACCATCTTCCCCTTATAAGGAAATGTTAAAACTTGTTTCTCTATGTTTAACATGAATGTACCCAAATCCTTAAACCAAGGTTGACCGAGTATAATTTCAATATCCATATTTACAACATGAAATTGAGATATGTATTCATAATGACCTACTATCACTTTTAAATCACTAATGTTATACTCTTTTTGGTCAAAAATATTTTTCCTTACACCAATGCTTGGCTCTAGAATTAATAGCTGATTTGCCAAGTTAATGTTGATGTAATTTTATCATTACTTCTGCTGATAGTGATATTAATTTATCTTCCTTAGATACTTCCTTTTAATGTAATTACTTTGTGACTCGTAACTAAAAAACCTTTATAGGAAAATCATCCTTCCCTCATCATTTTAGAATTAGGTTCCATTCGCTTTTTTCTTCAAAAATGGACTTCTTATTTAAAATAAGTGCCCTTTTATTTGATAAACTTGAACACCTTTATAAATTCCATTAACTTTTATTTTCCTCAATTATATATTTTTTCCCACTTTAAAATAAGTTAGTATAGCTCCACTATTTAAATAAACTGCACCTTATATTTATTATAATGTTTTTAAAAAGTACCCTTCCTTTGTTATAACTTGTTATCCTTATGTTTGTTTATAGTCCTAGATTTAACCATTTATATACTTTAATATATGGATATTTTAAGTAACCTTCTATAATAATACCCGCTTTGTACTTATATATATTTTAAATAATTTTATAACTTGAATTTTTCTTAAAAATACCCCTTTATAATATAAAACTTCTCTTTACATATGTTAGAGTCAGTCTTGTCAGTCCTCCGTCAGAGATTAAAACTCTTTCTGCATTTCATTTTTAGGCGTCTCACTCGATTCATTTAGTTGCATTCCGTTAGGGGCATGCCATTGACTGATGAAAGGGTCTCTTCACCTGTTTCTCTCATGGTTATACCTGCTGGGCTGGTCACAATTTCTCAAAGATCATCAAAGTTGATTTCAGTCATTTACAGCCATAGATGGTGTTTTGGTCAAAAAAGCAGTCTTTCAGTTTCTAGGTCTAGGGTTTGGTCTTCAGAATGTCAAATAATGCCCACAGGTCATGAGGATGTCTTCAAATAAGTTTTCATTTCAAATGTTTTCGTCATCATCTTGCTGGATTATGACTTTTCTTCAAAACTCTGTTTTGAAGAAAATTCGTCATTTCGCTTTGTAATAAATTGTCATGTAATTAGCAAAGTTTTTCAATTGTGAAATTCTTCAGGAGCCATCCTGATCCTCTGATGAAGTTCCAGCCATCCATTCCCTGCAAAAGAACAGACAAAAAGGACATCATCAGCCCAAAAATCAAAGAAAACAGTGAAGTGCCAAAGCTACATTTCTCATAAAAGATGGATCAATTGCTGCAATAAGTATTGGTGCCCTGCTGCTAGGTTTTGGCTAGAAGAAGTCAAAAGCATCAAAGAAGATGTCCAGGGTCAATGATAAGACAATATGTATGCATTTACATGCTGGTAGAGATTCTTCAGTAGGCATGTTTTCTTCACTAGACTCAGCTGTAGATTCTGATGAATATGTTCCTCTGGTAAAGATGTGTGGGATTACCACTGTCCATGATGCAGTTCTTGCCGTTGAAGCAGATGCCAAGTTCATAGGGATGATTCTATGGCCCAAGTCAAAGAGATCAGTGTCACTAAATGTTGCAAAAGAAATTTCAAGGGCTGCAAGGGAGCATGGAGCGGAGCCTGTGGGAGTTTTTGTGGAAGAGGATGCCAATGAGATTGAACAAGCATGTGATGCAACTAACATTGTTTTTGTACAGCTTCATGGAGAACGTGCACGTGCTGCCATTTCAAATCTGATACAACATCACCACATTATTTTTTTTTTGCATGCCAAGACCAAAGAGAAGCCACTCAAAGTAAATTGGTTGAGTTAGTGTGCAATTTGGGTGAAGTTGGAGGAAACTTGGCCAGCACGACGCATCGAGCAGGTGCCGCTGCGCACTGGAGGAGCGCGGCGCATTGGGCGCCTCTATGCAGTGTATTTTTACATGTGCGCGGCGCACATGGAGCGCGCGGCGCACTAGACGTGCTGCGTGACGCACACAGCCAGGACGCCAAAAAATTGCCGAAAACCTCCTCCATCGCCCAAATTGCCAATAATGCGCATGTTTTTGCCAAACAAAACTTTCCACATGAAACATAAAGTTAGTAGGGATAGTGGAATTCGTAGTCCAACAAAGAACATGCATAAAGGCTCTTTGAATTTTCTTTTGGGGTCATAGACTCAGATTATGTGCAGCAGAAGGATCAGACTTGAGCCATAATGGGTCTGAATTTTTACAAAACATTGAAGTGGACGATGCAGTTATTCCGCTTAAACAAGGAGACAATTACAGGTCGTTAGATGGTGAAATCATTATATCCGATGATAACTATCAATCCTACCAGTTCTTGCCATCTGATCACTACAATGTTTATCTGAAGGACATATCAGATATTCATGCTTTTGTCGATTCTTGACCTCAGGTCTGATAATGATGCTTTATTTCATTTGTCTGTGGAAATGGAGAAGGTTGTCCTTTCATCACAAGTTCATGGAGTGTTGGGCTAGACTCTGCATAAAAATTCCTATAGAACAAAATGGAATGATCTCTTGGTCGCTCAACAGGTTGACGGGCCGAATGAAGAAGGGTATTTGGATGGAGAAATTACTGATTATACTTCGTCTGAGCTTTTGTCTTCAAATTTCCATTTCTCAAGGTTTGATGCCAAATGTATCATCCGGTTATTCTCATAAACATTTGCCTGACTGGGATATGCCGATGCACTGAGCTTCAAAGACGCATTTCCCTCCTAAGCCACATGGTTATCTCCATATTGGACACGCAAAGGTTGATCTATTACACCAATACTTTGCTCAGAGGTATAAAGGGCACTTAATCATATGCTTTGATGACACGAATCCTGCTAAAGAGAGTAATGATTTGGATACACTCGGTATCAAAGGAGAAAGACCCACATATACCGCAGTTAATGGAGAGGGCTGAGAAACTAATATCTGAGGGAAAGTCCTATGTAGATGACACACCCTAAAAGAAGATGTCGAAAGATAGCAAACGGATTTCCTTTTTTTTCCTTAGTCATGATTTTATGGGATCCACATTACATTTTTTGCCTTTTAATTGGTCACCAGAGAAAAACAAAATGTAACGTTGTTCCTGTTCAGAACAGATGGTTGACTCTTCATCTTCAGTCTATTAAGGATGATTAAACAGTCCCTTATTTTTTGGTCGATCTCTTTCCACAGATTGGTTCTATTTATTGTATTGAAAAATCATTTGTAGAGGTTCTGAGTTCTGGGAGAAGTGTGGAGGAAAAATCCAGTGCTTTCATTGTACAGTTTTGGCAGAGGATTAATGAAAAGATGCAGCTCTGATTTATGAGATTCATGTGGCATGAGTTTGGCATAAGTGTTTACTTACTGTTTCATATGTGTCTTGTGATGTTTTACATTTCATTCATAATCATTTCCAGCTGAATACTTTTAAGTAAGAAAGGTAGAATTCAGTTTACTACTCTGTCTTGGGAAAGCATTCATGTTCTGTGTGGCTTCTTATGTCTGAAAAGGATTCATCACATATGCCCTTTTCAGCCTCTCAACTGTCTTTCCACTCCATATTATTCAAATTTGATTGCTAAACTTCCTGCCTATCTTGCCTCATGAAACAATCTGTGTCTTTGATTTAAATTCTCAATCTCATGCTATTCTTTGTCCCATACAACCCTGAAAACTCAGTCATTTATTAAACTACCTCTTTCATATCTATTTACTAGCCTAAAATCAGTTCTCATTTTAAGTCATCTCAGACCCTATTGAGTATTTTTACTAAGTTGACCCGGAGAGAGCCCTCTCCTGTCCTTGTAGGGCTAGCTACGAGGCTGAGCATGGTTTGGTGTTGGACCTAGAACTTTTCCTTTTCAGCTTGAGGCAAATCTAGGCTCTAACATAGTGGCGACTCAACTGGGGAAGAAAGTTTATTTTCATTGTTTGACTTTGTAGACTACAGACAGAACCTGAAAATTAGCCAGGTAGCCTTCAAAACTCTTTTTCTTTGCATTAGCAAAAGTATATAAACGCTACTTCATTCAATCTCCGATCTAGTTTACAAACTGAACATCTGTTCGAAACGATCACCCCAGTACATCTGTCAAGTTTAGATCTGATTGTTGATGGTGGACAACGATCAGACATAGCAAGGTTGAAATCATTCACCTGGCGACTCCATTCACTAAAAAATCCAAAAATCAATGCTTCATGGTGACTCCATTGCAGGAAGATCAGTAGCTTTGAGATTTTCAAGATGGAACAGGTTGCAAGAAGGTACGCTCCTATGAGCTAAGATCACATTCCAGGTTTTCCAAATAAAATTCTTAGGGTAGATTGGCAAACGAATTTGCCTATGTTTAAAGATGATGATAGGAAGGATGCTGCCTTACATCTGGTTAGATTTCACATACATATTCGCAAGTTGAAGGTTGATTTTCCTGAAGATTGCTTGATGAAGATATTCATGGCCACTCTAGAAGACGAAGCCCGATCTTGGTATGAAAGTTTGCCACCTGCTTCTATTTATTGTTTACAATATTTTCATGCAATATTCTTTGAAAGGTATAAAGAATCATATCCATCCTTGGCTTTAGTTCAGGAATGTTGTAGCCATGTTCATACTTTTATTGAAAGCCTTGAGAAATATTATGAAGATGATAATTCATGGATGAAGAGATCATGGAAGCCCTATATGAAAATATGTTTCAGCAACATGAAGAGAACCTAGAGGATTCCCATCAAGATGCTCAGGAAACTTTGCAGCAGGATCAAGATGTTGGTACAATGGAAAATGATGAAAGAGAAGGTTTTATTTCAGATCTGTCCATAAAAGAAAACAGCATGCATGGAAGTCAAGTTTCAATTTCAGAATGTGATAAAGTCAAGTCGGCTATTTCAGATCTAGATTCAGATTGCGATGACCAAGAATACCTTGTACTGAATCCCATGAAGGAGAACCCTGCTACTGAAAACATATGGAATAAAGAAAACAGAGTTATGAATCCGAACGTTCTCATGTCATCAGAACAAAGCCTTCATAAAGAGGTAATCCAATCAGTTCATGAACAATAAGAGGAGATCTTCGCTCAAGTAAGTGAAAGAGTTTCTCCGGATGAATTTATGGTAGATGATAGAAATGATAGTGTTGGGTTTCACAAAACATCTGAAGTTTCTTTTCTCATGATTGATGAATGTAATGAGAAACATGAGAATCTAGCTGACATATCATATGAAGATGACCTACAATATATTTAGACTACAGAAAATCATACCATTCAGGATTCCCCTTCAGATTCCTCTTCATATGTTTCATGTTTTGAAATGTTCTTTGAAAAGGAAATCTGCTCATCTACTTGTTCAGAATTTTTTGAGGACCTAGAACATATTGAAGTACATTATGAAGAAAGAACAGAATCAAAGAAAAAGACACCTTGTTTCTTCAGCAGGAGGTAAATCTTCATGTTTTTTAGGATCCACTGGCAAATCTATTGCAGTCAGCAGTGAAGGTGATTATTTCAGTGTTCAGTGATGAAGGAGATCATGGTCAATTATGTTTTTGGATGCCCAGTTACAAGTATCTATTGTTGACCAGAAGATCTGATCAGGAGAATCAATCAAGAAGGCATCTGATTGATTGGTTACATTGGCATTTTGATATAGTTTGATCGTATATTGTCTTGTAAGAAACACAGGTGGTCATGTACTACCACCAAGCTTTAAGTTTTAAGTTCAAGTCTTAGTCATTTTGAGTTAGTTTGTTAAAGTCAAGTTTTTCAGTCATTTCAGTTTTAAAGTTGAGTTAGTTTGAGTCAAATTTTCTGTCAGTAAATCAGTTAACAGTCTGGTATTAATTTGGACCCCATAGCCCAATGGATGAAGGCACTGTCTGCTCACCCAAAGATCTGCAGTTCTTGGCACCTCCAAGGAGCTAGAGCTACCATTCCCATTGGAGCCAATGTTAGAGTCGGTCTTGTCAGTCCTCCGTCAGAGATCAAAACTCTTTTTGCATTTCATTTTTAGGTGTCTCACTCGATTCATTTAGTTGCATTCCATTAGGGGCATGCCATTGACTAACGGAAGGGTCTCTTCACCTGTTTCTCTCATGTTTGTACCTGCTGGGCTGGTCACAATTTCTCAAAGATCATCAAAGTTGATTTCAGTCATTTACAGTCATAGATGGTGTTTTGGTCAAAAAAGCAGTCTTTCAGTTTCTAGGTCTAGGGTTTGGTCTTCAGAATGTCAAATAATTCCCACAGGTCATGAGGATGTCTTCAAATAAGTTTTCATTTCAAATGTTTTCGTCATCATCTTGCTGGACTATGACTTTTCTTCAAAACTCTGTTTTGAAGAAAATTCGTCATTTCGCTTTGTAATAAATTGTCATGTAATTAGCAAAGTTTTTCAATTGTGAAAGTCTTCAGGAGCCGTCCTGATCCTCTACCAAAGTTCCAGCCATCCATTCCCTGCAAAAGAACAGACAGAAAGGACATCATCAGCCCAAAAATCAAAGCAAACAGTGAAGTGTCAAAGCTACATTTCTCATAAAAGATGGATCAATTGTTACAATAAGTATTGGTGCCATGCTGCTAGGTTTTGGTTGGAAGAAATCAAAAGCATCAAAGAAGATGTCCAGGGTCAATGATAAGACAATATGTATGAATTTACATGCTGGTAGAGATTCTTCAGTAGGCATGTTTTCTTCACTAGACTCAGCTGTAGATTTTGATGAATCTGTTCCTCTGGTAAAGATGTGTGGGATTACCACTGTCCATGATGTAGTTCTTGCTATTGAAGTAGATGTCAAGTTCATAGGGATGATTCTATGGCCCAAGTCAAAGAGATCAGTGTCACTAAATGTTTCAAAAGAAATTTCAAGGGCTACAAGGGAGCATGGAGCGGAGCCTATGGGAGTTTTTGTGGAAGAGGATGCCAATGAGATTGAACAAGCATGTGATGCAACTAACATTGTTTTTGTATAGCTTCATGGAGAACGTGCACGTGCTGCCATTTCAAATCTGATACAACATCGCCACATTATTTATGTTTTCCATGCCAAGACCAAAGAGAAGCCAGTCAAAGTAAATTGGTTGAATTAGTGTGCAATTTGGGTGAAGTTGGAGGAAACTTGGCCAGCGCGGCGCATCGAGCAGGTGGCGCGGCGCACAGGAGGAGCACGGTGCATTGGGCACCTCCACGCAATGTATTTTTACATGGGCGCGACGCACATGGCACGCGCGGCGCACATAGCCAGGACACCAAAAAATTGCCAAAAACCTCCTCCATCGCCCAAATTGCCAATAATGCACATGTTTTTGCCACACAAGACTTTCCACATGAAACGTAAAGTTAGTAGGGACGGTGGAATCCACAGTCCAACAAAGAACATGCATAAAGGCTCTTTGAATTTTCTTCTGGGGTCACAGACTCATATTATGTGCAGCAGAAGGATCAGACTTGAGCCATAATGGGTCCGAATTTTTACAAAACATTGAAGTGGACGATGCAGTTATTCCGCTTAAACAAGGAGAGAATTACAGGTCATTAGATGGTGAAATCATTATATCTGATGATAACTATCAATCCTACCAGTTCTTGCCATCTGATCACTACAGTGTTTATCTGAAGGACATAGCAGAGATTCATGTTTTTGTCAATTCCTGACCTCAGGTCTGATAATGATGATTTATTTCATTTGTCTGTGGAAATGGAGAAGGCTTTCCTTTCATCATAAGTTGATGGAGTGCTGGGCCAGACTCTGCATCGAAATTCATATAGAACAAAATGGAATGATCTCTTGGTAGCTCAACAGGTTGACAGGTCGAATGAAGAAGGGTATTTGGATGGAGAAATTGTTGATTATACTTTGTCTGAGCTTTTGTCTTCAAATTGCCATTTCTCAAGGTTTGATGCCAAAGGTATAATTCGGCTATTCCCATAAACATTTTCCTGACTGGGATATGCTGGCGCACTGAGCTTCAAAGACACGTTTCCCTCCTAAGCCATGTGGTTATCTCCATATTGGGCACACAAAGGCTGATCTTTTAAACCAATACTTTGCTCAGAGGTATAGAGGGTGCTTAATCATATGCTTTGATGACATGAATCCTGCTAAAGAGAGTAATGATTTGGATACACTCGGTATCAAAGGAGAAAGAACCACATATACCACAGTTAATGGAGAGGGCTGAGAAACTAATATCTGAGGGAAAGTCCTATGTATATGACACACCCCGAAAGCAGATGCCGAAAGATAGCAAACAGATTTCCTTTTTTTTCCTTAGTCATGATTTTATGGGATCCATGTTACATTTTTTGCCTTTTAATTGGTCACCAGAGAAAAACAAAATGTAACGTTGTTCCTGTTCAGAACAGATAGCTGGCTCTTCATCTTCAGTCTGTTAAGGATGATTAAACAGTCCCTTATTTTTTGGTCAATCTCTTTCCACAGATTGGGTCTATTTATTGTATTGAAAAATCATTTGTAGAGGTTCTGAGTTCTGGGAGAAGTGTGGAGGAAAAATCTAGTGCTTTCATTGTATAGTTTTGGTAGAGGATTAATGAAAAGATGAAGCTCTGATTTATGAGATTCATGTGGCATGAGTTTGCATAAGTGTTTTCTTACTGTTTCATATGTGTCTTGTGATGTTTTACATTTCATTCATAATCATTTCCAGCTGAATACTTTTAAGTAAGAAAGGTAGAATTCAGTTTACTGCTATGTCTTGGGAAAGCATTCATGTTTTGTGTGGCTTCTTCTGTCTAAAAAGGATTCATCACATATGCCCTTTTCAGCCTCTCAACTATCTTTCCACTCCATATTATTCAAATTTGATTGATAAACTTCCTGCGTATCTTGCCTCATGAAACAATCTGTGTCTTTGATTTAATTTCTCAAGCTCATGCTATTCTTTGTCCCATACAACCCTGAAAACTCAGTCATTTATTAAACTACCTCTTTCATATCTATTTACTAGCCTAAAATCAGTTCTCATTTTAAGTCATCTCAGACCCTATTGAGTATTTTTACTAAGTTGACCCGGAGAGAGCCCTCTCCTGTCCTCGTAGGGCTAGCTACGAGGCTGAGCGTGGTTTGGTGTTGGACCTAGAACTTTTCCTTTTCAGCCTGAGGCAAATCTAGGCTCTAACAACATATTTTATTTATAATATTTCATTTTTTTCTTTTTGAAAAGTTACAACCCTAGTGCAATGTGGTTATTTAGCCTTTTGGGGTATAATATAAAATATATGTCCACTTATGTGCCTTTGAATCGGTTAATTTTCTCTACGTAAAAGTAAAACTTATAATTCACATAAAGAGTTTTTGTATTCCTTTTGTTTTTCTTTTACCTCGAAAATACCATAGGTTGCTAAAACCACGGGCTTGTAAACCACTTAATGAAGAATCAATATAATAGTATATTCTCTTCCTTCTCTTACGTATAGTTTTAAAGATATTTGGAAAGATCCCCTCTTAACTTTATCATGCACTTTTTATCAATAATGTAGAACCTTTTTATATATATGAATGTTCTCCTTCAAAATTTACATCGGACTATATATATATATATATATATATATATATATATATATATATATATATATATATATATATTTATTTATTTATTTATTTATTTATTTATTTATTTATTTATTTAAATCTTTGTATGTACTTTTTCTTTTTTTTTCTTTTTTCTTTGACTATCTTATTTTTTTCTTCCTTTTTTTTTGTTTAATGGCCAAAGCCCTGAATGATGAAACTGGTGAAATAGAGAAAATCCAAATTTGTGTAGCGAAACGCTTCAATTGTGACGACAACAAGGTTGACGAAGGATTAATGGCCAAAGGCTGGCTCATACTGCTTCTCTTTAGTGGTTGAGCGTCCAGAGGATCGAACAAATCTAATACCAATGTAACGACCAAAAGTTGTATACGCAACAGAAATATTAAAATACTTCGTAGACAAAGACATCCATGATAGGATAGTAACTATAAATTGTATATTGTATAAAGAATTGATGTAGGATGATTAGAAATGAGAATGAAGGTCCTATATATATAGCGAAGTAAGTACCCTTTCACAAACATGCATGTCTCTAAGACATGCCTTTTCATAATTAACTAGCTAATCATTAGGTAATTTACTTATTATTTTTAATTATAGTTATATTATTATGGTTTATTTTTAACATATATTTAAATATATAATATAAAAAACCATTTAAACTATTGAAACGAACCCCATATAATATAGCAAACCATACCCATGTGACTAACCAAGTTGGTGAATAAGACAAAACAGTGATTGGTTGCGCCCAAGGCCACTTGAGCCTATTTTGAGGTGCCACATGACACCTTTTCATTGGGCCACATGGCATCCAATGATTGGTCCATGAATTTTCCAACAATGCCTAGTCAACGCCATGTTATGTGCTCAGTCACCTGCCATGTGGTGAATTGTAGTGCTGCCACATCACCTGCATGTGGTCCACTTGGTCTACAGGTTGGGTTGCATGTGACAGCCTATGGGAGTGCCACATGGCACCTTCTGGTTGACTTTTGATGTTTTTTTTGGGTCCAAACTTCAAACCGCAATAGATTTCTCATACGGACTTGGATTTAAGCGTCGTTTGCGCCATTGGATTCCTTGAGACGAGCTCTTTGACTTGGTATAGGTTTTGATAAGTGTCAATAACCTTTATTTTGAGGTTTTCCAGAGCCACTTGGATCACTTACAACTTCGTTCTTGTGGATCTTGACAAGATTAGTCAAGTGTATATGCCTCAATTTCCTATGCCAATGAAAACTTTCATCTTCCTTTCCTAGGCAACATATTTCATTTCCAATCTCATTTATGACATATATGTTGTTTGGAGTTCTTATTGTTGTCATAACCAATTTTGATAATCCCTCTTTCCTTATTTCACATTATTTTGAATTGAATAGAAGTGTGTGTCCTTGATCACACATTTGGATAACACTTATCATATTATGCTTCATATCTTCAAGAAATAAAACATTTTCTCCCCCCGCATCATTACTTCCAAGACTAGTTGTGTCTTTCCCTATAATTTTGGCAGAGTTACCATTCCCAAAAGTGATGAAAAATTCTTTTCTTTCTTCAATGTTACAAATATATTTTTGTCTCTAGTCATATGCTTTGAGCATCCACTATCAATATGCCACTGACTTCTTCTGCTTTGGGCTTGTAGAGAAAGCCTTCATTCCTCAACCTTCAAATCTTCCTGCTTCTTTATATACATTCTTGGTTGTTCCTCATATGATGGACGAGAAGCTGTCTTGTTTCCTTGAAGGAACTAGGATAGGAAACCTCCTTGTTTCCCTTGAAGGAACTATCAAATTGCTTCTATAATTTCTCGCTAGTTTCATAAGAGTGCCAAAATTGTTATAATTTCAATCGAAAACCTACGCAAGTTTTTTTTTACCATAACTACCTTCATTGTAGTTCTTGGGATTTTCATATCTATTTCTTGTGCTTCTACCCCTTGCATAGGCTCTACAATTTATAGCCTTATGCCCAAAATTATTACAAAAATAACACATTCCAAGAAAAAAATTATGGTACCTGAATGTAGGAGGTCTTCTTGATGGTGTTGTCCTTTTGAAGCCATGATCTTCTTCTTAAATTTTCTTCATTGTTGGTTATTGTACGCTTTCCTTTAGCAACTTGTATTCTTCCTTCTTGATAGAACCCATGAGCACATTAATAGAGATTCCTTGATTTGCTTCATTTGTTGTCATGATAGATCTTGAACCTTTATCAGTATTATTTTCTTTATATCCTAGTCCATATCTATCATTGAATGGTTTCTGGTTGTTGACATTCAATATTGTGGCGCTATTGTTAAATTTTTGTTGGATATCCTTCTTTCGTAGTTCTTTCCTCAAGGAGACTTGTTGAGCTAATTTATTAACACAAATTAACACAAGTATTCATTATCAATCCAGGTTTGTAAAACTTGGAGGCATGTCCAGAGTAAATGGATATCAGATGTAGCCAATCTTAGAAGATAAAATATAAGGAATTAATGAAGTGCATATTACAAATATAAATCTATTTAAACAATTTCTAATTCACTTCTGCAATGTATGTGAGATGGAGTGGCTCTTAACTTAAGGGATCCATTTGTGTCCTTATTCTACAATATCGCTTAATGAATAGAAATAAGAAGTCATTAATTAACAACAACTCAAGATGCATGAATAAACAATGAAGGAGATTCCTAACTTAAGAGATCTTTGGTATTCCTCATCACAATTCACTCATCATTATGCTATTGTTAGAAAACTGAAATTGTATAAAACTGCTTAAGCACACTAAAGATGAATTCTAGTTTTGATCCATTAATTCAACAGAAGGATAATTCAACTTGAACACTTTTTTGTCCCTTCTTATCAAAGTGATAAAAAAACTAAGATGCATCAACAATATAAATCATTACATATCAATTGAAGTAAGCAAATCTGAAACAAAACAAGTAAATAACTCTGAAGAAACTAGTACATGAAAATTAAGCTACTTTAACAATGAAGTGTACTTAGCTTGGAGTGGGGGCCCTCCACATTTGCCTTGCACACTTGAGGATGCTATCAACTACTGAAACTTCAGTCACTCATCCACACCAATGAACAGAAAAATGGAAGTAGAACAAGTTTTTCAAATTCACTTCAAGTATTCAAATGTCTCAGCATAAAGTTATACAAAAACTACACACATAAGCCTTCAAAGTTTTGGCTTTAAATAGAAGATCATGAAACAAACTGATATAAAGTCTCTCTAACAACTCTATCTACTCATATCCATCTATCCAAGTCGAATCCATCCAATCTATCACTAAAAATATGGACAATCCCATGAGATCATAAAACTGCCCTATTTCTTAGGGATTTTCTGGATGATTGGTCATGTTTAACAAGCTTTGACCGAGCCTAATTTAGATTGTTTTGACCAAACCAATTGGAGTTAGTTCAGTCCTAGTTCCCAAGCTTTCCATTCATGTATCCATCTCGAGCCTAAGTGTCTTGCAAATATGACATCCATATAGCTATTATGGAAATTTCTGATTCTGTCCAAAAATTGCACTTGAAATTCAATTTCATTAAAACTTCAAGAAATTGCAAAATTAAAATTAAATACCTGAATGTGGATAAAATACATCAAAATGAGGTGTATGTGATGGAAAATGGACGGATAATATAAGAGTTAGGTAAGTTTCCTTAAGCAAAAATGGACCAAAATTGAGGGCCAACATCTCCCCCTTGTTGATCTTCAAGCATGTCCTCATACTTGTGTCTTCCTCTTGGACCTCCTTACCCCTGTTGTGTATCCTGTTCCTGACCCTGATGCCTTTTTTTGTGCTACCTCTAACAAATAATCTATCCCCACGCTGTGTTCTTCTTTATACAATGTAGCCTTGACCTTCTGTTTTTCATTTTTTTTCCACATGTTCTTTTCCTTAAGCCACTTGAATGCTTGTTTGCAAAGTATGTCATTCTTTCTCTTTAGTTTGCCTATTTCTCCAGTTAGTTTCTCATTCTCCTTAACTAACTTTGCATTAGTCTTCTTATTTGCCTTATTTTCCTTTTTCAAGTGATTTTCCATAATCTTATTTATTTCTGACTGGTCTGTTAATTCTTTGATTTTTCTCAAGTGTAACTCTTTTTCGAGTTCTTGTGTGTCTTGAAAATGATGTTGTTGTCACATAATCAAAATAAGAGTCTTTCTCTAAAGCTTCTTTCTCTAGTCTCTCAATGATATCCTCTACCTGCTTCTTTGTTGAACATGTTTCTACAATTTGTACTTCTTGGTCCCTGCTACTTGTTTCTACTAGGTTCTTCCTCCTAGGCTTCCTAGGAGTGGATATGATGGAAGTTTCTTTTTCAACCATGACAGTGTTGGTTTGTTTCTTGGACTTGGTTCTGGGATAAAGTGGTGAAGTCATAATTCCCCTGGTTTCCTGCTCTGTTGTTTTCTGTTCCTCAATGACCTGTTCCTGATACTAGTTTTGATTTAAAAACTCTCTCCAAGTTATGCCCTGTGTTTTGACTTGATGCTCTACAAGTATTTTTATGAGCCCCTGATGATAGACTTGTGCCTCCCTTGGTTTATTCTCATTTCTTGTTGATTCTATCATCTTAATGAGACTTCAGAAGAATAAATATGGCAGGTTTATTTTGACTTCCCCCTTAATGTGTTGGAGGAGCCTAACATGATACAAGTGTGCCACACTTTGTCCCCTATCACAAGTGAAGAATTTCTAAATAATCAAGACTAGTTCCCCCCATGGCTCATTGAACCACTCCCTGGGTATACCTTTGGCTCTGACAAAGGTTCCCTTCCTGTTTTTCTCCAAGAAGAAAGTCCATGCTTTCTCCCTTAAATGTAGACCCATGTGATAATTTTCCCATGTCAGTGGAAGGTATAGTGCTTGGGAAATGTATTCCTGAGTCACTGGAATGATTAGGTTCCCTACCCTTGTTTGCTCCTGAGTATAGTTATTCACAAATTCTCTAGTTATCCCCTCACTGTGACCATTGAACCTTTGTAAAAACCCTATAAGCCCTGCTTGATACAACTTTTCTATTGTTTCCTTCTTCCATTGTACTATTTGAAATTTTGGCTCTATCCTAGTGGTCATGTTTTCGCTAAACCAGTGGATATACCCTTCTAGTGTCATTAACTTCATTTTTAACAATAAAAATAACAATCATTTATGCATACAATTCATTTTTTATTCAAGTTGTAGAAGGCTTACCTCTCTCTTGTTATTCTTTAGAATGATAAAACCAAGCTTATTTTTGTCTTTGTCTTTCTGCAATCGATGAATCGGTTTTTTTTTATTAACTTATGTGACTAAAAAAAAAAAAACCACTCTCAGCTCTGTCCCTTTTTATCACATCCCTGTTCTATCCATACAAACAAAGTAATCCTTTTCATGCATAACACTGTTTATAAGAGAAGACTTGGAAATCGACCTCTGTTTTTTTTTAAAACAAAATCATATCATGATTTTTTTTTTCTTTTCGAATTTCCTTGTCACTCTCTTAACTCATTCATATGTAAAACAAATCATATGTCAACACCATTATTCAGATCTCGTTCATATATCAAACAAATCATATATCAACACCATTAGTTAGATCTAGTTCATATATCAAACTGGAGTTTTTTCTTTGTTTACTATTTGTCATATTAATGCCACTATGTATGCAATTAATCTTACTGTTTATGCAATCAAATTCATTGTTTATGCATTTAAATCCATTGTCTATGCATTTAAATCCACTGTCTATGCAATAAAATTCATTGTCTATGCAATCAACCCACGATTTTTACAATTTGAACTCATTGTTTACACCATTGAACCATAGTTTATGTTATTTGAACTCACTGTCTATTCAACGAATCCATTTTTTTATGCATTTCTTTGCAAGTTCAATACTCTGTTTAATTGACCCATTTGGTGCAGACATGTATTCATACAACTAGACCTTAACTTATCATTCTATCTCATTATCCAACATGTGTTTTGTACTCAAAATTACAATAAAACTTTCTATTTTAACTCGGCGACAACATGTGTTTTCAAAACTCCACTTTAAACACTTTGTTTTCGTTATTCTTGGCAAAATATTGTGTTTATGTATTCATAACTACACTAAACACTTCGTTTCATTACTCAAGCTCAACAAAAACATTTAGTTCTACAATCAAACATTCAATTTAGTGATTTAATGAGTGAACGTGGAGGTTCCAAATGGAGTTACCTGGCTACAATGACTTATATTGATTTTCCTTTGATCTTGACTCAACCGACCTACATTTTATTATGGTTGCCACTTGTTAAACCTCGGTTCAAAACATCTATTCCTTGACTAATGGCAGAGACAACTAATGACAAATGACAACAGAAGTTGGAGCGCTTTCCTATCTCAGAGTTTAACTTCTATTTTAATGAAAGAATCTCATGATTTCCTCATAACCATCTGTTGCATTCAATGAGGGAGACCAAGTTTCGATCTTACATTATTTCACATGAGATCTCTTTGAAATAAATCCGCTTTCTCTATTAGTCTTCTATGCTTATCTCTTGATCCTCTCTAGATTTCCTCCTTATCACTCCAATCCCCAACCGCTATATCTTATGCCTTTTCCTTCTTGGTTTACTTTCCTCTCTTCTCGTGTTTCTTCACTCAAACATGCATCTCAGGCTCACAACCATATGCTAAATGCTTCTGCAATATCTCGTCACTCTCCCTGAGCCTTCAAAACGGCTATGATAGTGGAGAGGGATGATATTCACCGCACTCTGTTTATACAATACCAGACTCTGTGTATTCAATGGCAGATTGTTTGCAAACTCACGATGTTGTTTGAAACCTCTGTTGTTTGTATTTAAAATTTCATTTGACCGTTTACCTGCTCTGATGGCTTCCATCATGGCCATCCCTCATTCCATCATGGCTGTCGTGACTATCCCGCATACCATTCCTTAGTATTGTCGCGACATTCATTGTTTGACCTTGACTGATATGCCACTTATACCATCGTATTATTTGCAAACCCTATGTTTCGTTATAGTTGGCTCATATTAATTATGCATTATGTTTTGATTGTCATTTGAATAGTTTAGATTGCACGTTGTATGGTTTGTTTCTATTATACTATCATCGCACTCTCCATTACCTATGACTTATTCCTTCGAAGCATCATAACATGTATTTTCATTGTTTGATTATTATAATAACATGTATTTGCATTGTATGTTTATTATAATAACCCTTGTCACTTCAATAGTATCATTCCTTATGCGCTATTATAACTCTTTACAATAAATCATTTCCACTTTATATCTTTGATAATGCGCATGTTTCCATATGTTTTTATTTCAATATATCTCTTTTTAATTTTAAAAATGACCATATTTAGGTCATGTTTTAAAATTAATTCCATGATACTAATGTTGTATTTGGTTGTGCAGGTTCTAGGGTTTCAATTGTTGAACCCTCTATTCTGATCCTTTTTGCTTTTCAAAAAAAACTTATGGTTAGGAGATGAAATGGATATGGAATATGTACATGGAGTATGGAATATGAATATAGGACATGAAATAAATATTTGGAGGATGTTTATAATATTAAATATAGGATAGGCTACTCCTCGGCTATCTCAGAGCACAGTTCCAGAACAAACACTGGGCGCAGATGTTCAATTTAATGTTGCATTGACCTCATTCTGGGCTTTCATGTTACGCAAAGCTCCCATTTCTCTCGGGGATTCTAGTTTCACTCTGACTCTTTCCCTGATCCGTGCACCCTTTCTCTACCTTCTGAGCTTTGCACTGGTCCGCCCGTTCATTCCTCGCCCTCTACTTCTTGCTTTGTCTCGATCAGTCATTCTCAATTGTATCCAATGCCTCGTCTGCGCTAGAGGATGCGGTGTCGTCACGGCTCGAGCCGTGGCTGTCCTCCCCACCACCCTCCCTCCACCTCTCTGAGCTCCTCATCTCCTCCCTCAGACTCCCCGTTGGGTCGTTACCCTGAGACAAGAAGTGGTCGTGGCTTTCGAGCTAGTCGCAGGATTTCTCAACCTGCAAGAGGCATCTCCAGTCTCATCCCTGGTCAGTAGCATACTGCCCAGTTCCGTTTCCCCTGTTTGCTCAACATGCCGACTATACCAACCACCATTACCATCAATTTTAAAGAGGAGCCCCCTGAAATGAGTACCAAGCTTCTAAGAACTAATCTGGCGCAAAAGGAAGGCCTAGCTCTCCCTCCAGAGGTGGTCATAAAAGGAAAGTGGTTGAGTGCAGCACCTCGCAGGATCTCAGAGTTGAAGCCGGTTTGGGCGACACCAAGTGAAGTTGTTCTAGTGCTATAGATGATAAGCAGGACGAGGACGACACCAAGCGAGGCTGTTCCAATGCTAAAGATGATATGCAGGATGAGGACAACCCTTACGCCTATGCATGTCGTGTGGTCAAATCTCCCCTCCTCTCAAGGTACTTAAATGGCTAATCTCCATTTTTGCATGTTTTTGGATGGACGACAGTCCAGGTTAGTCACTGTTACTCGCTCGCTGCCACAGCTTGGTTACCTTCAGATTTACAGCTTGTCAAGTCGTCGGTTTCCCCTTTGCAGGTGGCTGTGTTTTTTGACTGGGAACAATTTTGTATGCATAACTTTTCTTAGTTATTGTGGGTTGATAAACTGTTGGAGTTTCATGGCCGGTTTCCCCTATGAGGGTGGCACTCTCTTGTTGAATCGCCTGATACATGTTGATCATGTCTGTTGTTTTAGAATGCCCATACCACGGGCCAGAACTTCTGAGGCCCAGGCCTCCATGTAATCTTTTTGTAAAAAAAAAATTAAAAGTAAAAAATAATAAAAATAAAAAATAAAATAAAAAAATAAAAAAAAAAATAAAATAAATAAATAAAATAATAAATAATAAATAAATATAGGATAATGCTTATGAATAGGATAATAGGATGAGGGTAATAAAAGGAATATGTAAGTAAAAATAATAGGATGAGGGTAGTGAAATGAAAAATAATAGGATGAGGGTAGTGAAATGAAGATGTAAGTAAAATTATGCTTTCAGGTACTAACTTTAATTTTAACATTTTCCAAAAAATTTCTAAAAAAATTTGAATTTTCAAGAGCAGAACTTTGTACTTACAGTACTTGTACTCCCTGATAATATTTGATAAAGCCTATGATGACTTCTGGTCAAATGTCTTTGATGAAATGTCTAATATGGATTGAATAAACTTTATTTTTGCTTCTTGCTTGTGCATCCTTCATTGATTCAGGTCCATTGATTGTTGATGTCGTTTAGGTCCCGTCTACAATTGATTCATAATAACTCAGGTCCCTACTGTCATTATATTTTTATGCAATATATACATGTTTTTTCTAACATTCAGGTCCCTTCTGCTCAATGGTTTCAAAAATGTTTCAGGTCCCTACTACGATATAATACAAGTTTCATTGTCAATTCAACTGCTCAAACTTCTAATTTGAAGACTTGTCCTCAAGTCTTGTTTCTTTAGAGGATCTTCCTACAAAATCAAACTGTTGTGAGAGTAAAACAGAAATTTTGAATTCATACGGGCCAAAACTAGTTGGTTTTCCTTTATGAATTCATGTTTGCTTGGTAGCAGTTGCCTGGCTTTCACTAGCAATTTTTTTTATTATTATTTTATTTTGTTTTTGTTTTTGTTTTAGTATTCCTCTTCTGGGGTACTGGAAGGCATATGGCTATGTCGTTCCATTACTTCCAGATCTGTCTCTTTTGTCAGTTGTTTCACAAAATCTTCTCTATTGATAGGCTTATTGTAAACTTTAAGCCTATGTCCGTTTACTAAAAATGATGTAGACTCTTGATCAATTGTTTTTATATGAACAACTCCGTTGTCGAAGATTTCTTCTATCTCATATGGCCCTATCCAATGAGTTGTGAATTTTGCCTTGAAATCTTTGAATTTGGAGTCAAACAGTAATGCCCAGTCTCCCTTGTTGAATGTCTTGTTCTTGATGAATCGGTCATGCCATTTCATTCTTTGCTGCTGCACCAGTGTCATGTGTTCTACTACTTGTTGTCTCTATTCATCTAGTTGGTTCAATTCCATTATCCGATGTTGTTGTGCTTCAGAAAGTTCTAGTTCTAGGACTTTATTTGTTGCTTCCACTTGTCTATTTTCCTGAGGATGGTACAGTGTTGATTTCATGTGTTTGATCTTGTACTTTTCCGTAAGATCCCAAACAAGTTTTGAAGTGAACTATGTGCCCTGGTCAGTTACAATTTGTCTGGGTACCCCAAATCTAACAAATATTTCCTCAAAGAGGAATGTGACCACTGTATTCTTTGTTGCCCTTGCTACCGCCTTTGCTTCAACCCACTTAGTTACATAATCTGTACATACCAATATGTACTTCTTTCCATTTGATGGTGGATTTATTGGTCCCACAAAATCTAGAGCCCATTGCTTGAATGGTTCTATGAGCACTTGTGGCTTAAGTGGCATTTCATTTGATACTATTGGTCTTCCTATTCTTTGGAAATTGTCACACCTCTTGACATAGGCTTTGGAGTCTTTGAAGATTGCTGGCTAGTAGTAGCCCAATTGAAGCACCTTGTAGGTTGTCTGCTTGTCTGCAAAATGACCACCACATGGTTCGTCATGACATGCTTTCAAAATTTCTAGTATTTCATCTTCTCTAACACATTTTCTTATTATTAAATCAGAGCTAGTATAAAATAGATCACCATTCACCCAACTATATCTAGAGCTTTCTCTAATGATCTTTCATTTTTGTTTCTTTGTGAACTGAGCTGGTAATTTCCCAGAGGATAAATAGTTTGCTATATCTGCAAACCATGGTGTTTTTACAGTTATTGCAAACAAATGTTCATCTGGAAAATTATCTGCAATAGGATTTGGATCACCGGGTGTATGAAGCCTTGAAAGGAAATCAGCTACTTGATTGTCTTTCCCCGGTCGATCTTGAATTGTAATGTTAAATTCTTGCATTAACAGTAACCATCTTGTTATTCTTCCATTTGTGATTGATTTGTTCATTAAGTATTTGATTGTTGAATGGTCTGTGTGAATAAACACTTGGTATCCTGTTATGTAATGCCTGAATTTGTTTACTGCATGTACTACAACTAACATCTCTTTCTCTGTGACTGTGTAGTTCAATTCTGCTGGTGTTAAGTTTTTGCTTATGAAGTATATAACATAATTGAACAAGTTTTTTTTCTGTCCAAGTGATGCACCTATAGCAGTATCATATGCATCAGTTGAAATATGAAATGGCAAAGACCAGTTTGGTCCTCGAAGAATGGGTGCAATTGATAGTTTTTCTTTCAATATTTGAAATTCATTTTGACAATGATTTGTCCATTGGAATTCAACATCCTTTGCAAGTAACTTGAATAGAGGTTGTGCTATTTTACTGAAGTTTTCTATAAATCGCCTATAGTAGCCTGCATAACCCAAGAAACTTCTTACCTCCTTTTGAGTTGTAGGTGGCATCAAATTCACAATGACTTGTATTTTAGCTAGATCCACCTTAATTCCTGATGAGGAAATATGGTGTCCCAAGACTATCCCTTCTGTTATCATATAGCATTTTTCATTACTCAGGGACAAATTTGTCTCTATGCAATGTTTCAAGACTTCTCAATATTTTTCAAAAAATCATCATATGTGTTTCCATATACAGTGAAATTGTCCATATAGACTTCTACACATTCATGGATCAGATCAACAAATATTGCAAGCACTGCTCTTTGGAAAGTAGCAGGTGCATTACATAGTCCAAATGGAAAAACATTGTAAGCATAGGTTCCCCATGGACTGGTAAATGTTGTTTTGTCCTGGTCTTCCATTGCTATTCTAATCTAATTATACCCACTAAACCCATCTAGAAAGGAAAAGAATTTCTTCCCAGCTAATGAGTCTAGGACCTGGTCAATAAATGGTAGCGGGAAATGATCTTTTAATGTTGCTTTGTTTAATTCCCAGTAGTCCACACATATTCTCCACTTCCCATTTTTCTTTGGTACAATTACTAAGGGAGAAACCCATTGACTATCAGAAATAGGATAGATGAACCCAACTTGCAGTAGTTTCTGTAGTTCTTCTTTCATTATTTCTTTCATCATGGAGTTCATTCACCTTTGAGGCTGCCTTACTGGTTTAATCTAGTCATCTGTATAGATGTGGTGGATACATGTGTTGGGATGAATTCCCTGCATATCTGTGTAATCACAGGCAAAAGCTTTTGAGTATTTTTTTAGTAATGATATTACCTCTTGCTGTTGTGACGATTGTAAATGATTACCAATGTTCAAATGTTTTCCAGGATATATCTCAATTGTTTTTGTTGTTGAATTGGTATTCTAGTGTTGTAGCATGGACCATTCTTCTTCTCAGGGTAGTATCGAGCATAGTGACCTTTCTTGTGAAAATTGTAACATTCAATGTTCGATGCTTCTCTTTCATTTATTCTCTTCAAATTTTGAGGAGGAGGCTTGATTGAATTTGATGGACCTATTTTTCCTTTATTTTTCTTGTTATGAGTGATGAATGCAACAAGCTCTCCTTCTTCATGCTTTTGTGTCCTTCCTCTAGAAACCATCCTTGATTATTCTTGAGTGACCTTTCCAATAATATCATCAAATGACAGGAAACTGTTATTATTGCTTATATTAGTATAAAGGTTTCCCAAATAAGAGGGAGACCTATAAGGGTTACAATCACTAATTCCCTGTCGGGCACAATTTCCCCAACTCTCTGCAATTGATCTCTAAGATAGTATATCCTCATAATGTAGGAATGCATAGACTCTCCTTTACTCATCTTCATATCTTTGAGTTGATCTTTCAAGGTGATGATTTTATTCAAATTTTTGACATCATACATGCTAGCTAGCTTATCATACATATCCTTGAAATTTTTCAAATTTCCAAAATATGAAAGTAAATGATCTTATAAACCATTAGCTATAATTTTGTTTGCTTTTAACTCACCTTTATTGCACTTGTTCTTGGTAGCAACGGAAGCACTCACTAGAGTTTCAGGTACTTTTCCTTGTATGTACTCCCAAACACCATTGTCATAAGGTATGATTTCCAACCTAATTTTCCAAGCAACAAAGTTAGATGAGTCACCTAGCTTCTCATTTTCCTTGAAGTAGGAGGTTGCATCTTGACTTGATTAGATAGGCTCCTTAAACTCTTCCAAATATGATTTCTTCAACTCTTGTCTCCATTGGGCTTGTCCTTAACTTGGATCTGATACGATGTTAATTTTTACACTACTTTATGATGTTTCAATTAATTTAGTGAAATTCAATTCTTCAATTAGCAATATTTCAATAGTGATTAATTATTTTCATCATTCAATAGTAACTGAAGATAGAAAAATAATGCAATGATAATAGGATACAATCAATCACATCAACAAGAGACACTGATTTGGTCAAAGAGTAGGGAAAAACACCACAAGGGTGAAAAACCTTTGTAATTCTTCTTTTATTATATTATCATAAAATGTTCAGGAGAGAGTACAATGAGCCAATACAAAACTACCCAAAAAAATGAACCAAACAATATTCAGAAATATGATCCCGGCAATAACACTGATCAGAGTTAACTTTCCCAATCTGCATTCAACTGCGGTCACCTATAAAAATGAAATCATGAGTCCCAACCACATGGAAGGAGGGTCATGCATGTAGCTGAAGCTTTACAACCACACAGATAGTCCTGTGTGTGTTATTGTAGCCGAAAATTTCTTTTGTCAACCCTGCGGCTAGAAATCGAAATCCCTAACCACACGTGCGAGCTTCAGGCCCTACAGTTGTGGACCATGAACCAAATTCCAGGAATCCACTTCAGACATGTGCGAACCAAATGAAGGAAGAGAGAAGAAGAATATGCTTGATGATGATGATTTCCAAATGAGGGCTACTTGAATTGTATTTATAGGCTTTCAAGGGTGTCCAATTTCACTTTAGGGCCAATCTGATCAAATGTGACATTGTGGGATTCACTTCAAAAATACATTTTCCCTTGTCCAAATCCAGTGCTTAAAAGGTCAAAATTGGTCCTCTCAGAAATAGGAATCTAGTCCCATGAATGGAATTTTTCTCTGAGCTTCCAAATTGATAGTCATGGATACACTATATGCCATGTCACATATATAAATATTGTGTGCCATACCAAAACAATGCATTACATACCATATTGTCTGTCATACCAAGGTTCTACGATGTCACATATAAACATTGTCTGCATAGCACTATAGAGCACCACAAAGCTGAATATGTTATTATGAAGCATATAGATTAATCCATAAAGACATAGTAGAGCAATGCCATTGATGATACACATAATGGAATTAACACAGAAAGTAGCCATTATAGATAGGTACCATAAAATGATGATACCATTGTAACGCAATATCATACCATACTGAAATGAAAGTTATCATACACCTAGAATGTAAGATATCACTTATCTTACTAATAACATACCTCTTACTTTGATGTATTGTCAACTATCATACTTTAATACCATGTGAGAGTTACCAAACGAAAATGCCATATATATATGTATATATATACATGCATATACATATACATATATACACACACACACACACACACACACACACACATATATATAGCCATTATAGATAGGTACCATAAAATGATGATACCACTGTAACACAATAACATACCATACTAAAATGAAAGATACCATACACCTAGAATGTGAGATATCACAGATCTTACTAATAACATACCTCTTACTGTGATGTATTGTCAACTATCATACTTTAATACCATGCAAGAGTTACCAAATGAAAATGCCATGTGAGAGTCATCTAATCACCATATTGAATTGTCGTGCAAGATCACACACACACACATATATATGAATACAGATATATATATATATATATATATATATATATATATATATATATATATATATATATATATATATATATATATATATATATATATAGATATATATGTATATGTATATGTATATGTATATGTATATGTATATGTATATGTATATATATATATATATATGTATATATATATATATATATATATATATATATATATATATATATATATATATATATATATATACACACACACACACACATATATATAGCGAGAGTAATCATGTAATGAAAGACATGAGAGTATAGACCTACTTGCAACATATGTGAAGGTATAGACCTATGACAAAAGCCTTGTAGCGGATGCATGAGACTTGTGGCATATACAAAACATCTATAGACAATGTGAAGTCCTCTAATCAATATGAATGTGAGTTCCCTAAATCATTAGAATGATTCTATCCCAAGAGCAATAGTCTTGTAGATATGCGAGACACCTGTCATCATCCAAAATTGTAGACCAAACGAAATCACAGAGAAGTCTGAATTTATTGTACCAAAGAGGCTAACAAAATAGCTTATTTATAGTTGTTTGAGGGTCCAAAAGGAAACGTCTTCTTTTCGAAGCCGACTTGATCGAATGAGCCGAATTGAATTTGAAAATTTGAATTTTATTAAATAATTTTCCTTGCAATGTTTAAGGCCGACTTGGTGTGAGATCATAATTGATTCTTCATAATCTCTCTCTCTCTCTCTCTCTCTCTCTCTCTGTGTATATAGATATATTCATTTTCTTTGATTGCTCAATTAGGAGGGAGGACTAGGGGATTTCTCCTTAACTACCTAAATTAACACTCCCTCTCAGCTAGGGAGGAATTCCATTAATCATGCTAGATACCATCAAGGATGTTTCATCTCTTAATAATATGAAAAAAAATAGTCATATCATCGATAAGACCTATCTCATATAATCTCATAAAGAAGAGGAATCATAACCAATGGTAGGGGAGATCGACCCTCCAAACCCAACCTGTCTTGAATACATCTCTCACAGCCATATCAATAAGACATCCATCTCATTATATCTCAATATAACTCAGTTCCTTTGATCTTTAGTTGAACAATCTTGATCCAATAGAAGAAGAAGAAGGAGAATCATCAAAGAGGAGCTTTGATTACGATCTTGTATCAATTAATCAATTCATTCATATTGTCTCGACTCATTTCTGCCCATCTCCACTTGTTGAACAATCTCGAATCTAAAGAGGAGGAATTTGGAATCATAGGGGAGCTAAGGCTACAACCCTATATTCAATGACAATAGGTGAGATCCATCTAACGACAAGGATTAAATCCACCATGTTTTTTAGTCAACAAGAAAAACCAAACTTTCCATATATAGTAGAGATCACAACCATCCTATCATCCAGTGACAATTGGGCGAGATCCATCTACCATCAAGGATCACATCCATCCTATTGTCTAGTCAATGGGTGAGACAAAACTTTCCATATAGGGTAAAGATCACAACCATCCCAATGTATCTTGATCTTCCCAAGTTGTACCTGAAGAGTCAAGTGGTAGAAAACATTAATCCTCTCTACTTGAGGGAGATCCACTTGCTATGCAAGTATCACACCTACTCAAGTCATATCAACCCATTAGCCAGATGGGGAGGAAATCCCAACAAGCCCTGCTTGTGGGTAGCATGCATACTAGGGTATACTTTGTCAATCATGATAAGGGGAGATACCCATCTTGTCATAAGTGACAATAGGAAATATCCACTTGCCTTATATGGTAAGGATCACAACCATCCTATTTTTTATAGATCCCTCAACCACAGGAGCCCTCAATGCTCCATTCCCTCCTTGGGAGCTCAAGTAAAGGGGAATTGTTATGCTTAGTGTTCTTGATTAGCTGAGACCCTTAACAAAGAGGATCACATCCATCAATCCAAGCTACTCTCTAAATACAAAAAACATATCAAAGTGCTCATATCCAGTACTGACTCAAAAAACTCATTGAAGAGTTCAAGCATACTTACTTATGCAGTAATTTAGAGAAACAATATTTTGATTTCCTATTCATACAAGAAATCAAATCAAATATTATTTTAGAGAAAATGTATGACATAAAGAAAATAATAGCATATTCGTATTTTCTCCCTCTCACATAGGGAGGAAACAATCACAAGTTGAAGCTTATCTCATATAGTAGCATAATCTCAATCTATGAAGATGTCTTTGTCCAAGATGTATATGTTCAGACTTTATCTCACTTGGGTGCGGGTTTGCAACACAAGGATCCATTTGGCTATTTTCTCATTATAGGATCGACCAAATCTAGCAACAATAATCCTTGAATATAAACCAACATGCCATGATTTTGGAAAAAATAATTCTACACAAGATGAGGTTCCTGAAATTTCTTGGGTAAACCAATCCCGTCATAATGAGCTGTTAGCATGTAAAATTAAAAAAAATATACCTTCAACAACATCAAATGTTCATTATGTCCAAAGAATTGTTTCATTATGCAATCATGGGACTTCTAATCATCTACCACAAACAATAATAGGTGTTGGGATCTCATCAAGGGTCTCTCCCTCTGAATGTGAAGCTTCTTCAGTTATCATCAATATCATTGTTCCTTGAGGACATAGTCATATTAGTTCATACAAATTGTCATACATGAGATCACAAAATAAAATTGTATCAGGTTCTCATATATATATGAAAAGTCATCATTAGCCATTCAATTTATCTTCACTTTCATACATATCATTGCTCATTCATCAAGGGTTAGTGTCATATAGTTAGTTAAGTTGACAAATGTACCTTCATTCAATATCACATCTATATTACGTTATACAATCATTAACATAATCAAATCAGGGGATCCATTTTTTTCACATTGTCAAATTACCATGTTGTTATCTCATCATAGTAGTTACAACTTATCAACACCTTATCAAAATCAACAAAAAGATAGTTAATAAATCCCCAGTACCAATCTTACAACCACACTATTTCCATCAGGGTTACCATACTCATTACAAGTACCAACAACAATATCAAGTTACCATATGTCAAGGTCAGTCTTTCTGGCTATGATTTATCTTTAGACAACATTAGGGTATCCAAATATACTGGGAATCAAACTTAATAACATATGTATATGATTGGCATGCATTACTCAAGAGTGTTATATGAATCAAGAAATTTATAAAGGTAATATCTCAGGGCTTAACTTGCTTCCAATATCGCATCATAACACTATAACGATCATGTTATACTGTACATACCTTGTAGTATTTAGATACCTTATCAACTTGTAGCACGTACACTTTGACATCTTGTATATGCCCAAAACACATTTCACTAGCTCTCAGAATAAATTTGATCAGGTTTTGTTCCAACTTCCTCTTCCTGCATCAGTTAACATCCAGATGATCCTCAAGAGGGATCAACTAATCACATCTTCATCAAGAATGCAAGATATCATAGATATTAGTAATAGCATACCTCTTACTATGATGTACTGTGAACCATCATAATTTAATACCATGAGATAATTACCAAATTAAAATTCCATGCAAGAGTCATATAATCAACATACTGAATCATCATGCGAGATCATATATATATATATATATATATATATATATATATATAACAAGGAGAGCATTCCTTTAGTGAGAGACGTGAGATAATACACCTACTTGTGACATATGCGAAGGTATAGACCTATGACAAAAACCTTGTAGCAGATGCATGAGACTCGTGGCATATACGAAAAATCTGTAAACAATACGAAGTTCTGTAATCAATAAGAATGAGAGAGCCCTGAATCATTACAACGGTTCTATCCCAAGAGCGATAGTCCTATAGATAAGTGAGACACCTTTCATCGTCTGAAATTGCAGACCAAATGAAATTCCAGGGAAGTTTGAATTTCTTGTACCAAGAGACTAACACAATAGGTTGTTTATAGTTGTTTGAGGGTTGTTTATATGTGTGTGTCTATATATATATGTGTGTGTGTGTGTGTGTGTGTGTGTGTGTGTGTCTATATATATATATATATATATATATATATATATATATAAACGAGAGTATTCCTTTAGTGAAAGACGTGACATAATACACCTACTTGTGACATATGCGAAGGTATAGATCTATGACAAAAACCTTGTAGCGGATGCATGAGACTTGTGGAATATACAAAAAATATGTAGACAATACAAACTTTTGTAATCAATAAGAATGCGAGAGCCCTGAATCATTACAGTGGTTCTATCCCAAGAGTGAGAGTCCTGTAGATAAATGAGACACCTTTCATCATCTGAAATTGCAGACCAAATGAAATCCCAGGAAGTTTGAATTTCTTGTACCAAAGAGACTAACGCAATAGGTCGTTTATAGTTGTTTGAGGGTCTGAAAGGACATGAATTTTTTTCCAAGCTGACTTTATCAAATGAGCTGACTTGAATTTGAAAATTTGAATTTTATTAAATAATTTTCCCTCCAAGGTTTAAGGTTGACTTGATGTGAGATCATAATTGATTATTCTCAATAAATATATATATTCGTTTTATTTTCTTGCTCAATTAGGAGGGAGGACTAGGGAATTTCTCCCTAGCTACCAAAATTAACACACCCTCTCAACTAGGGAGGAATTCCATCAACCGAGCCAAAGACCATCAAGGATGTTGCATCTATCAATCATATGAAAAACAAACAACTATATCATCAATAAGACCTATCTCATATAATATCACAAAGAAGAGGAATCCATAACCAATGGTGGGGGAGATTGGCCCTCCAAACCCTACACGTATTGAAGACATATATCACAATTATATCAATAGGACATCCATCTCATCAGATCTCAACATAAATCAGTTCCTTTTATCATTAGTTGAACAATCTCGATCCAATAAAATAAGAAGAAGAATCACCATAGGGGATATTTGACTACCACCCTATATCCAATAATCAGTTTAGGCATCTCGTCTCAACTCATGTATGCCCATCTCTAGCTATTGAACAATCTCGAATCTAAAGAGGAAGAATATGACAACATAGGGGAGCTAAGGCTACAAGCCTCCATTGAATTACAATAGGCGAGATACATCTACTAGCAAGGATCACATCCATACTATTGTTTAGTCAACATGTGAGACCAAACTTCCCCCATATAAGGTAGATATTACAACCATCCTATCATCTAGTGATGATTGGGTGAGATCCATCTACCAGCAAGGATCACATCCATCTCATTGTCTAGTCAACATGTGAGACCAAACTTTCCATATAGGGTAGAGATCACAACTATCCCAATGTCTGTTGGTCCTCCCAGGTTGACCCTGAAGAGTCAAGTCGTAGAACACTAGCATCCTCTCTACTTGATGGATATCCACTTGTTATGTAAGGATCACACCTACTCAAGTCACCTCAACCCCTTAGCTAGATGGGGAAGCAATACCAACAAGCCCCACTTGTGGGTAGGATGCGTATTGGGGCATACTCTATCAATCATAATACAGGGAGATACCCATCTTTTCATAAGTGACAATAGGCGAGATCCACTTACCTTAGAGGATAAGGATCAAAACCATCCTATTGTACAGAGATCCTACAACCCCAAGATCCCTCAATGCTCCATTCCCTCCTTGTGATCTCAAGAAAGGGGGAAGAGCTATGATTAATTTTCTTGATCAGCTGGGACCCTTACGCAAGAGAGTCATATCCATCAATCCAAGCTGCTCTCTGAAAATAGAAAAACATATCAAAGTACTCATATATAGTACTAGATCAAACAAATCGTTGAAGAGTTCAACCATACTTCCTTATGTAGTACTTTCGGGCAACAATATTTTTATTTCCTATTCATACAGGACATCAAATCAAATATTATGTTAGAGAAAATGCATGACATAAATAAAATAATACCATATTCATGTTTTCTTGCTCTCACATAGTGAGGTGGGAATCATGAGCCGAAGCTTGTCTCATATCGCAACATAATATCAATCTATGAATATGTCTTTGTCCTAGCTATATATGTCTAACGTTTATCTCGCTCATGGTGCATGTTTGGAACACAAGGATCCATCTGACTATTTTCTCATTACATGATCCACCAAATGTAGCAACAATAATCCTTCAATACAAACCAGCATTCCATGATTTTGAAAAAATACTGCTACTTGAGAGGAGGTTCTTGAAATTGCTTGGGTAAACCGATCCTGCCGTCAATGAATTGTTAGCATATAAAATTAGCAAAAATATACCCTCAACAACATCAGATGTTCATTATGTCTAGAAGAAGTTTTTCATTCTGCAATCATGGGACTTCTAATCATCCACCTCAAATAATAATAGGTGTTGGGATCTCATCAAGGGTATCTCCCTCTAAATTAGAAGCTTCTTCAATTATCATCAAGATCATTGTTCCTTTTGGACATAGCCATATTAGTTCATACAAAATTATCATACATCAGATCATGAAGTCAAACTGTATCAGGTTCTCATATATATATATATATATATATATGACAAGTCATCATTAACTATTTAATTTGTCTTCACTGTCATACATATCATCACTCATTAATCAAGGGTTAGTGTCATATAGTTAGGGAAATTGACAAATGTACCTTCATTCAATCTGAAATCTCTATTACATTATACAATTATTAACATCATCAAATCAGGGCATCCATTTTTGTCACATTGTAAAATTTACCATGTTGTTAAGTCATCATAGCAGTGACATATTATCAAAAGGTCTCAGGCCTCCACAAGTAAGGCCAAGGAGAAAGAAGTAACTAATATTGAGAGCTTGACCCACATGAATTTGAAGAGTTAGAACAATTTTCAAGCAAGACCACCGTGAGCAACAAGACTCCTAAATTAGGCTCTCTGAGAAGGTTTTCCAACTCTAACAGTAGCAACAACCAACTGGCCAAGTCTGCACAAATCTCGAATATTGTGTTGAATGTTGAGAGTATGGGCATGGATCAATATTGTTCATTCCATCAATAGTATCATTCAGAAAAAACATTCTTGCAATGGAACCACAACATGAACGTTCTTGTTGTGCATTTTATTGATATGTTACTTTTAGATGACTAGACTGAGCTAGTGGAAGAGAAGGAAGTGAATGTTGTTGCCGAAGAAACTTCGAATGTCAGACACACAGTGAATTACTCAGTTGTGTTTTCGCAGCTAAGAAGAAGAGTACCAAAGAAAAACCACTGAGTGATGCCCTGACTCAACAATAGAACACTCAATACAACTTGAGAAGCTAAGGGCCAGCCTCCACACAAGAGTTGAAAAAGTAGAAATTGAAAGAACATTTGCTGAGAAAGATCACACTGCCCATCAATTCATACCATAACACTTAGAGAAAGTCCAGAAATGTGACTACAACAAAAAGTGCTTTTGCGAATAGTAAGAGTAAGCCCATCAGTTAGGAAGTAGCATATAAAGAAACTCCATGAGACACTTTGGCAATGCCTCTGGAATCATATTACACCATATTTAAAGATATGAAGAAATCTTGCGTGAATATCTCACCTTTTGAATTGAAAAATATCGTGAGATAGCGGGAAATGCTTTTCTGTGCACTCGAACAATATGCCTCAGGCAACGATGCTTCTTCGCAGAAGGGATCTGGTAAGTCCTCTGCTAGAATATGCACTTAATGGTTTAAAATTGGATGCAAATACAATTTTCTCTCCATTTTTGTTAACATTTGAAATTTTCAATTATAATGTTAACAATTTCTTAGTTGATTTCGGTGCATCTGTAAACATAATTCCTTTATCTATAGCAAAGAAAATCAATGCAAAATGGGATAAAACAAACGCACAAATCATTCAACTAGACAAGACTCTTGTCCATGCTATTGGTGAACTTAGAAATGTGCTTATACCCTTATCATCCGACCAATGAGTTTGTTAAGAAATGGAAACAAGAAACTCCAACTTAATTTGTCCTTGAACTAAACTATGAATTGAATTCAATTTCTATTCCAATAGCAACTTAAAATAGTTAAATTAGGCTTATTAAACTTACTTAACTTAGGAAATTCAAGTTGGAATTATTTTGGAAGTCATGTATATGTTCTCCCAACTTTGTAGGAGTCCAATGTGAGTTAATTGTGAGTTGTAAAATAGAAGACTCGGTTTCATGAGCCAGTTCAGTTAAATTAGTCCTCAAACTGATTGAAAGAACTAATAGTGAGTTAACAGTCAGTGGTGACACTAATGAACTCCACCAGTGCTACTCTAGTTAACTGAATATTTACTCATCAGAAACTCATGCATGTCGATTCTGAGAAAGACCCAGTTGAGACTAGAGTGCAGGGACAATGTACTATTTGTTTTATATTTTTATGAGTTTCACTGATAGTGCATGCAATCAGGAACTGATCCTTGAGGGATTGCACTATTTTTAGAGGCTTTATTTCCCTTTAAATACAAGCTATCCTTCATAGGAATTACACATTGGAATAGAGACTTGGAGAGCTTGTGAATTGGATAAGCTTTGGCCATGAGCTTGCTTATGAGTTGGAGATTGAATTGGCTGAGTGTTGGGATTGTTATAGAGAGAACAAGCATTGTAATTTCATCTTTATTTTTTGGATTAATACAAAACAGATAGTGGGGTCTTGAGTTGTGGCTTTACCCAGATATTTATTGTGTTATGTGCCTTTGATTCTCTTCCTCTATTGATTATTGTTTGCTTGATGTTTATGGGCTTCCGCTGTAAAGAGTAGAAGAAGATTCTTGTCTCTTGCTTTAGAAAAGTGCATTAGCTTGTGAATCTACAAGATTTTCTATAGAGTTCACCAATGTATAAACATAGTATTAGGGGAGTTTTGAGGTCTAAAATGGGCCTCCTAAGGAAATTATAAAATAATAATGGAAATAATAAAATAAGGTTAGGTTACATCATCAAATTTTAGAAGGAAAAAAGAAAAAAATATTTTTCAACTCGTATTTTCAACTTATCTCCCTATGGGTTTACTCAAATTTCGAGTGGAAATACTCATTGGATGCAGAATTTGATTCCACATCTAAGGAGTACCCATGTTTAATACTTTTGATGGCCCCTGCTACATGGAAAATGAGAAATACATGGAAAACATGATTGTAATCACGTTTTTTCATGTATTTCTCATTTTTAGTGTAGCATGGTCCATCGAAAGTATGAAACATGGGTAATCCTTGGATGATAAATTAAATTTTACATCCAACGAGTACTCCCACTCAAAATTTGAGTAAAACCTTAGCGATGTAAGTTTAAAATACGAGTTGAAAAAATAGTTTTATTATTTTATTATTTTTTAATCTTTTTACTTTTTTACTCCAAAAATGGTGAATCATCCCCCATGGTTGACATCATCATCTTGAATCCTATTGGTTCTTATAAAGTTTATTTTGGTTGTACATTTTTCTTAGGAGGCCCATTTTAGACCTCAAAATTCCCCTAATGTAATTTTGGACATTCCGGAAGCATATGGTGTATTAATGAGCAGACATTGGTCCAAAAAATTACAAAGGGTATTTTGCTATGGACTTGTCACATTTATGACTTTACTATAAGGATAGAAAAATCAAATCCGGGTTAACTCAGAGCCTTACATGAAACACACTATCACTCCCTTCGAAGGTAAAAATGAACCTATGGCTTTCGTAGATCTTATCAAACTGATCTGGGGTGTTATCTTTCTCAACCATCCCCAGTCCCACCTGACACACAGTTGGAACTCATTCCTAGTCCAACTAGAGAAAATGACATTTGTACCGTAAGTAGTAATAGTAGTAGTACTAGTGCAGTACCTAGTCCTTGTACATATGATGTTTGGACATTGTATTTTGATGGTTTGGAGACACAAGAGGGCTCTAGAGCTGGTTGTGTTTTAGTATTCATGTGACAGAGAAAACATACGATATCCAGATGCTTGGAATTCGAGTGCATGAACAACATGGTGTAATATGAGTCACTCATCTTGCGCTTACAAAGGGCCATCGACCTCGACGTTGGAATTCTCAAAGAAATAAGTGATTCAGAAATTGTCATACGACAGGTACACAATACCATACATTGTGTGTCACCTCATCTAAAAGGTTATCAACAAGAGGTATGGAGTTTGATTTCTCATTTCCAAGCTTTCAATATTATTTTTGTTCCTAGGATGTTTAATGTAGTTGTGGATGCATTATCAATTATTGATGCTAGGTTGTCACTGCTTAGGGAAGATTTTTCTGTAGAGATTATTTATAAACCATGCGTACCTAACAATATTACTAATTTACACATTTTCAATGATGACTAGCAGATACTGCACTTTCTAGCGAACACATATGTATTCAAGGATGCAGTTATCGACGAAGATGACCACGAGAGAGCATTGCAAGATGCAACTCGCACAAACAAAGAGAATCCTATGCCGAAAGTCATGGTATCATTGGAAAAGCGGTATGACTTGCAAAACCACTTCAAAGGGATAGTTAATGAAAAAACCCATAGCTCAAAATTATTGCATGATCAAATAAATCTTGGAACAAAAAAATATCTTAATTTTGTTAATCTCGGTACTTGTTTCACACCATAGGAGTGAAAATATTTCATCCTCTTATTGAAGTAGTACTGAGATGTTTTTGCGTGGACGTATAATGAGCCCAAAACTTATGACATGCAAATAATCTAGCACGTAATTCCGATTAAAGAAGGGGCCAAGCCTTTCCAACAAAAGTTGCGGAAGGTACATCCAACATTTGAGCCTTTGATTCAAAAGGAGTAACGAAAGTTATGGATGCTTAGATCATATACACAGTGCGACATTCGACCTAGGTATCAAATCTGGTCCCAGTAAGAAATAAGTCTGGGGAAATCTACTTATGTGTTGATTTCTGCAACTTAAACCATGCCTTGAACAAATATAACTAGCTTGTGTTGTCTATGGAACATAATTGCAGATAGTATCGGGGTTAGAAATGTTTTCTTTGCTAGATGAATATTCAGGTTACAACCAGGTTTTGGTCTAAGAGCTTGGCAAACTTAAAACAATTTTTTGTATGAAGTAGGGCACGTTCACATTCAAAAGAATTCCATTTGGGTTGTTCAATGCTAGTGTGAAATTTCAGCGTAGAGTGTAGTGGTCTATCTTGATGTCACGGTGTTTTCCAAGAAGAGATCTTACCACTTGCACCATTTGAAGAAAATTTTCAAGCGATGTCGAAATATGGGATATCCCTTAATCCCAAGAAGATAATTTTTGCAATGTCCAAGGGTAATCTCTTGGGTCATATTATTGTAAAAAGTGGGATTAAAGTAGACCCAGAAAGGGTCAAATCCATTACGCAAATTCCCTTCCCAATAACAAGAAAGTTATGCAGTACTTCTTGGGAAAGATCAATTTTCTTCGCAAATTCATCTCCAATTACACTCAGATCATGAAACCAATACAAGAGATGGTGAAGAAGGATGCAGTATATAAATGGGATAAGAGGGAAAAGGATGCATTCTCCTATATCAAGTAAGCTATTGCAGACACACCTACTTTGTACAACCAAGATTTCAACAAATATTTTCTTCTCTACACTTTTTCTTATGATACTTCTCTCATTGTTGTTCTTACACAAAAGGATGATCAAAATAATAAGTGACCATTATCTTTCATGAGTGCAAGCCTTTAAGGACTTGAACTCAACTACCGCACCATTGACAAACAAGCTTATGCAGTTGACAAGGCAGTGAAGCACTTCCGACCCTATCTCTTGAAAAATCATTGTATTATCTTTGTAACACACCCAACAGTCATATCACTCTTTGTTCAACAAGAGTTGGGTGAAAGAAGAGTGAAATGGATAACTGGTTTGCAGGAGTATGAATTAGAGTTCAAACTAGTTCACACGATCAAAGGCCATGGTATTTTTCAGCTAGCAGCAGAAGCAGTGGATGCAAAAGAAGATGATCTATCTGGATGGGAGTAGGAAATTTAAACGTACAATGTTGAGCAATATTCCCCCACTACCATCGTGAACTCTTGGTACATGGATGTGCACCAGTATCTTGAGAACAAAAATTTTCCCTCACTTATGCACACGACAGAAGAGGGAACTCAGGTTAAAAACACTATCTTATTAGTTGGTGCATGGGGTGCTTTTTAGGAAGCACCATAACGAAGTTCTGCTCAGGTTCTTGGAAGCACACGATTCAAAAAAGGTATTGCATGATCTCCATGAAAGACTAGTTGTGGGAAACTTTGTGTTATGAAACTAGCTCACAAAAAGATAGAAAAGAGAGATAAACGCCTTAAAATTCAGCCTCTTCGAGGGGGAAACCTCCTTTACATTACACAAATGAACAATTCCTGGATGATACAAATGACTAAACCTCCCTTCTATATATAGGAGTCTAAGGGGTCATAATATAATCAAGCCGACATAATAGTAATAACATAAGGGCACAAAAATAACAATAGTGGGTTTCTATGGGGCACACTCATAATAATATGGGGACAATAGGGGCAGAATAATAACAATAAGGGCTACAATGACAATAGTAATAGTGGAATCACTAGGATTATAGGGACCTAACATGCCCCTCTCCTTCTGAAAAGCATTGTCCTCAATTCTTGAGTAGTTATGGATGCTTTTGTATAAAATTCTCATCCTCCCATGTGGAATCTTTAGCGGATAAGTTCTTCCACTTAATGAGATACTCCGAAATTGATCGATTTCATAACTATCAAGTTCTTGTTTCTGTGACTGCTTCTGGTTCCAATATGATTTTTCCTTCCTCGTCAAGTTCTGGAAATATTGTTTGAACTGAGAGCTTGTCACCTACCTTCTTTAAACATGAAACATGGAAAACTAGGTGCACTGGGGAAGCTGCGGGAAGCTCCAATTTGTATGCCATAGTACTAATCTTTTGCCACACCTTGTATGGACCATAATACTTTGGTGGTAATTTATTATCCTTCTTAGCTTGCTTGAGGGACATTTGTTTATATGGTTGTAGCCATAGGAATACCCAGTCACCTACATCAAAACTTCTCCCATTGCGATGTTGATCTGCCTATTTTTTCATTCTATTCTACACCAATGTAAGGTTATCCTTTAAGAGTTGTAGAACTTGTTGTTGATGCTCGATGTGATGTTCCACTGCTTGAACCATAGAATTTTCTCTTAAATATGATGTGATGGATTGTGGATGATATTCGTAAAGTGCCATAAATGGGGTCATTTTTGTTGCAATATGGAAGGAAGTGTTATACCACCATTCAGCCAGAGGCAACCATTTGACCCATTGTTTCAGTTTATCAGATACAAAGCAATGAATATATCCTTCCAAACATTTTTTTACTATCTCAGTTTTCCCATCAGATTGAGGATGATAAGAAGATTTATGAGCTAACTGAGTACCGAGACAAGAAAATAATTCTGTCCAAACATTTCTAGTGAAAATGGGATCTCTATCGCTTACAATAATATTTGGGTTTCCATGTAGCTTTTGAATTGTTTCCATAAATGCAGTAGAAACTGTATTGGCTTTAAATGGATGGGATAATGCACAAAAGTGTGCATACTTGGTAAGTCTGTCAATGACCACCATGATGGCACTCTTTCCTTCGGACTTGGGTAAACCTGTGATAAAATCAATTGAAACCTCCTCCCAACGTTGGCTTAGAATGGATAAAGGTTGTAATGGACCTGGGGTCTTAATTGTTTCAAATTTAATTTTTTGGAAAACTAAACATTCCGCCACAAACCTCTGAATATTCGATTTAAGGCCATCCCAAAATAATTCCTTCTTAGTCCTATGGTAAGTTTTTAAAAATCCTGAGTGCCCTCCTAAGGGAGAAGTGTGCAATTCCATAAGAATATTTTGTTTGAGTTGGGAATTCTTACATAGGTATAAGCGATCTTTGTCCCATAACGAATCATTTTTCTAGCTAAATATATCAAATGTACTGGGATCTTATTGTAACTTTTGAATGAGTGCCCACACTTCTTCGTCATTCTTCCATTCATCCCTTGCTTCGTTTATCCAATCTGGTTGGATAATAGAAATGGCGCACAACAATGCTTCCACATCATCATCCTTTCTTGAGAGTTCATCTGCCATAAAATTTTGCTTCCATTTTTTGTAGATGATTTCAAAGTCATAACCCAACATCTTTGCGACCCATTTTTTTTGCTCTTCAAAGGATAATCTTTGTTCTAAAAAGTATTTAAGACTATCATGAACTATTTTTACCTTGAAGTGTCTTCCCATTAGGTAGGGTCGCCATTTCTTAAGTGCATGTAGTATTGCCAACATTTCCTTCTCATAAATAGCTTTGTGTAAATACTTTCCTTTGATTGGACAACTTTCTAAAGCAATGGGTCTTTCATCTTGCATTAAAACAGCACCAATTCCATTTCCTGAAGCATCACATTCCACAATAAAGGTTTTTGTGAAGTTTGGCGTAGCTAAGACCGATGCTTGGCGCATTGCCTCTTTAAGATGTTCGAAGGCCTTTGTTGCTTCTGGAGTCCATGAAAATGCATCTTTCTTCAATATTGTTGTTAGAAGCGCTGCTATTCTCCCATAATTCTTAACAAACTTGGGATAATACCCTGTCAACCCTAGAAATCCTTGCAGATGCTTTATGGATGTGGGGACTTTCCATTCCTTAATGGATTAAATTTTGCTAGGGTCTTCCTTAACACCTTCATGAGATACAATATGACCTAGATATTTCACCTCTTGTACTCCAAAGAAACATTTGGAGCTTTTTGCATATAATTGTTTCTCCTCAATAGTTTGAGCACCCTGTCAACATGTTGAACATGATCCTTCCAAGACTTGTTGTATATTAGTATATCATCAAAAAATACTAACACAAACTTTCTAAGGAAGGGTTTGAAAATGGAATTCATCAAATCTTGCAATGGAGAAGGTGCATTGGTAAGGCCAAAAGACATGATCAAAAATTCTTAATGACCCTCATGAGTTCTAAATGTTGTTTTCGAAATGTCTTCAATCTTCATTCTGATTTGATGATATCCTGAACGAAGATGTAATGTCCCTTAATAATAAATAAATAAATAATAATAATAATAATAAATAATATAATATAATATAATATTAAAATAGAAGAAAATAAATAATAAACAATAAATAAAAAATAGTAATAGTAAATAAATAATAAATAATAATAAAATAATAAATAACAATACTAAAGCTCTAAATAAATAGAAATAGAAATAAAACAAGAAAGCAGTAAAAATCAGTAAAGCTATCAAAAAGTAAAAACAAAAGAATAAAACAAGAAAGCTAAAAATTTGCTTGTTGACACATGGAGTGTGTGCATCTGGTTCCCCTTCCAATGTTTGCTCTATTTAATAGATGGTGAGGAAGATGAGAGGCATTCCATCATTCCATGATTCCATCATCCATTCTCTTGGGAGATTAGTGTTATGAGACAAAGGATCCCTAGCAGTAGTACGTTGATTGAGGGCTCGGGGGTGGCCAATTGTAGCAATATTTTGTGCAACTGAGCCTATGGCTGGGTGGAGAGTCATCCCCAAGACTTTGTTACAGTTAGCAGAAGAATTCAACTAGCGTTCCCCAGGTAAGTTGTCTCTACTCGTATATTTCTGAAATTTAATGTTAATTAGTTGATAAATTACGTGTTGATTATAAATCATATGATTAATCTAATTAATTACATGTTTTTATTTCGGGGTTGTTACATTTGGTATCAGGGCCTGGGTTCAACTCTTAGGGCCTATAGACATTTTAATGTAGAAAACTTCGAACTATATGATTTAACCAAAAAAAATTACAGTCACATCCTAATGATTCTATCATAATCATGCGTTGTAGCTAAAAGAACAAAAGTCTCTTTCTCAAGCATTCTTCTGTTCCCTCAGAACACAATATCACGCAACAATTCCAGTGTTTTCACATTTGGTGTCTCTGGTAATATAGAACGAGAATGTCACATCGGTGAAATTTCTTTTGTAAACTTTGGTGGGGACCATATTTGTTAGCGTAGGTGCATCAAAACTTGCGATTTGTGTATCATCTCAGCAATCCTTTATGCCATCTACGCAAGGTTGACCCCACAAATAGATTACATATGCAGACGAGAGTACAAGATAGCGGTAGCATTTTTCTTGATTCTTTGGGCTGTTTGATGCACTCATATATTGGGATCGAATCTTTTCATGGGGGTTCTTTCATGCAGTTTGTCTCCTTGTTAGAAAAATTCTGATTGATAATGTGCGGAGTAACTATTTGTGGGCAACGTCTCTACATTTACCCGCATCATATTGCCAAACAGCTGTGCAACTTCGGGCATGAGCAGATGAGTTATTTATCTTGGTGTTCCATGTTTTTTTCTGTGCATAATTCTTCTTACAAATTCTTATTTTCCTAGCGGGAAATCAATTTTAGAAACGTATAGCTGCCTTACTAAATCACGCACAAGTTTTAGAACACGCTCAGGACATTGTTGGAGTAGAACTGAGGAATAACTCCATTTCTGAGTAACTGCAATGAAGAAGAATTTGCTTTTTGAATACAGCCACGAAATATTTTAATGCCTTTGTCACATCCTTTCAATAGTACAACGAATGTGTTGGTCCATTTATTTTATTTGTGTTAATACCCATCACATCTTTCCAATAGCGCAATGAAATGTGTGAGTCCATTTACTTTTTAGAGTCCTAATTGTGTAATTTGACTTTTTTGATATTATATATGATCTTATAAATTAAAAACCATCATTTTCTAATAATTCATACCCATTTGGCATTTAAACTCTCATCCATTATGATGAGTGATCTATTAACTTGGGTTCTTCTATGGAGTTTTTCAAAAAAAATTATTCAATTTTTTTCCCTTTTAGTAAAAGATCATCCCCTTGATTTTGACAAATTTCCCTGCTTATATATTGCCACTTGTTTTTGCAAGTGCTCTGCTTATCTATTTCATCCCCTTTATTTTGACAAATTGCACTGTTTATATATTGTCACTTTTGTTTTTGCTATTGCATTGTTGTTCTTCTAAGTAATCTTCCATAGGGAGAGATCCTTGTAAATTCTTCCAAGTAAATCTTCCAAGAAATAATGTTGTTGATTATTGTAACAACATTAACAGCAACAAGTCGAATTAACCTATTAGAATGTCAGATAAATGATTGACATCCGATTTCTTAACAAAGACTTGCATCTACTCAAATATGGATATAATGGATGTTTATGGATGTTTATAAATAGTACACTATGATTTCAGTTTAGTTTAATTAACTGTTATGATGTTGAGTATAATGTTACATGAGGTTTTGTGATATAATGGTAGGAGGATAATGATGCACATGTGGTTCTTATAGTGATGATGTATCCTTATGATGATGATGATAATATGCATAGACATTATGATGTTATGTCGAGGTATATTGACATATTCATTTACTACGTGATGATAGGTATTTAATGTTGAATACTCATGATGGATATGATATGCATAATGTGGCATAGGAATTATGATGCTATAATATAAGGTTTATTGACATGTGGTTCATTTATTATGTGAAGTCATGATATGTCTTTGATGCAAATATGTTGATGTTATAACTTATGATGGTATTTCATAAGGTGAAGCATGTGATAGTTGCATACAAATTTATGACATGCATGAGCATGCAATTCATTATTATTCATAATGTTGCGATTAACAATGATGAATGTTCTCATGATGACATACAAGACTTGGCATGTGGATTATTTTCTATGATACTATGATGGTATAGCTAATGCATTGGTTTCATGTTGAGATGTGGTGATTGACAGGAAATTCCATGATGACCTATTTGGAGTAGAGAAACCCTAGAATCCAAAGCTTTGATACCAAATGTTATGAAACCAGCTCACAAAAAGATAGAAAAGAGAGATAAACACCTTAAAATTCAGCCTCTTCGAGGGGAGACCTCCTTTACATTACACAAATGAACAATTCGTGGATGATACAAATGACTAAACCTCCCTTCTATATATAGGAGTCTAAGGGGTCACAATATAATCAAGCCGACATAACATTAATAACATAAGGGCACAACAATAACAATAGTGGGTTTCTATGGGGCACACTAATAATAATATGGGGACAATAGGGGCACATAATAATATGGGGGAAACACTAGTATTATAAGGACCTAACACTTTGCGAGTGACACAAATGCACACAAGGCTACATGGGCCAATTTATTCAAATATGCTTATGCCTATGCCCGCAAGTGTCTGGTTTGTTAAAGGTGTGCCGACAAAGGAAATAGTTCAGCGACCATATTGCAGTGGAAGAACCATTTCAACAATGGGGCTTAGATGTGACTGGTGACATTTTTCTATCAAAGCAACACTTCTATATCCTTACTGCTACAAACTACTTCACGCAGTGGACATAAGCATTTCCACTTAAACAGGTGAATGATGAGGAAGTCATCAACTTCCTTAAGCAAAATATCATCTCCAAGTTCGACATTCTAACTTCACTTTTTTTTACAATGCAACGTATTTATCATCATTAAAATTATATTATTTTGCATTGGAAAATGAAATCGTATTGAAACATTCAGCTAATTATTATCCACAAGGAAATGGTCTTGCTGATTCTACAAATAAGAACCTCATCCACATCATCAAATAGACCATTTTCTTTGAATAGAGTAACTGGCACTCTACTTTGGTGAATTCCTTATGGGCTAACAAAGTCATGCCAAAACCCCCTCTGAATACGTCTCCTTACTTCTTGGCATTGAAGAATCTAGGGAATTTGGGTTATAGTGAGATTCTTATGACAATGATAACTATTTGTGAGGTACTTTTTACTTTTTCTTATTAGCACAATCTTCTCTTATTATTATTAGTGTGTGTTCTCTTACTTCATCAAACAATTACCAAAACAAAAGAGACAAGAACACAAGATGTTGGCTCTCAACCAAGGAAAAACCTCTCTCTCCTAGAGAGTAAAACCCTTTTGCAAATTTCTCTTATTGAAGATTCAATTGACAAATGAAAAACCCTAGACCCTTGACAAGAAGATCCTCCAAGCACAAGTCAAGCTTTTTTCCTTTGATCCGAGATCAATTCCTCTTGTTGTACCTTGACCTCTTCCTTCGTTCTTCTTCAACTGATAGCTTTACTACAGAAACCCTAGTCATGCATAAACTAGGAGAGACATTCTTCCTTTCCTTCTTCGCTTGAGGTGGAGCCTTCGTTGATTGGGGAGAAGCCCTTATTTCTGACTTATCTGAGCTCTTTTCCTTACTGCAATCACAGATCTGAGATGACAACAATATGATCTTCTTTCTTTCACACGTGTGGGAGAATACCTTCATAGATTGATGATTTTCTTTCTCTTTTCCTTTGCTTTAGATGTCTCTTCCTTCTCTTGAGGAGGAGGCCTAATTAGTAGCCTTTTCCCACCCCAACCAAGCTTCTTCTTATGACTGTAGTAGCTGATCTAATATGGCAACAAAATGAGCCCTTCCTCTTCGCACGTGTGACAGAAATCTGTCTCAAGATCAGTCCTTCAACCACGGCTAGGATGCTCCTCCTTACTCGTTGAAATAGAGACCCTTCTCTTTCTTTTTCACACCTCTTTCTAGCCCTCTTCTTCACTGATTTCAGAGATCACTTCTTGCTCCTTTTGTGAGGCCGAGTTTCCTTATATATAGGAGTCTGTCCCTCCTATTTGGGCTGAATTGATCAAGTGAGGCTGACTTGACCTTAAGATATCGAATTACTTCTTTTGTTGAGGCCGACATAAGGAGGAGGCTTATGACTTTGCTTGGAGGTCATTCTTTGACTCTAATACATAGATTTTCATGGTGTAGCATGCCCACACGGGTCTACCACAATTACATTGACTCTTTGACTTTCCTAGAAGCACTTAAACATGTGCTTGACCTATAAAATGGGCAAGAAACCCATTCTTGATAATGACAAAAATAATAATTCTTTTCTTTTACAAGTACAAAGATTAAAATTACATTTATGAAGACCGAACCTAGTTACAATTTCTTCAACACCTGGTGTAAAAAAAAAAGCCATCCTAACCTCGAATATTTACCTGCCTGCCCTTCAAATTTCACAAGAATCCCAAGGCAAGCCTTTCTTATTGGTTCATCATAGGATATATACTCTTCACAAGATGCAAGAAGAAAGGAAAAAGCAAAAGAAAAATTCTCACTTCACCAAAGTTGTATCAAGAGATGGTTTGAAAGGAATTCTTTCAAGAAGAATGAATTCATTTTGGGTGACTTAGTCTTGAAGTGGTGCAAATCCCATGAGGAAAAGGGAAGACACACTAAGTTCCAATCCCTATGGATCAGACCATTCACCATACACAAAAAGCTTGGCCAACACACATATCGTTTGCAATCACTAGATGGGAGGATTGACTCTTTTCTTGTTAATGGCCAAGACTTAAAACATAATTTTCAATGAAGGTCTGGGGTTGTGCCCTACCCTTTGTACATAATCTCTTTTCTTTCTTTTTTTTGTCGGTCTTATTTGGTTTTCGTTTGTGTAAATAAGCAACATGTGTGAACATGTTTTCCATCTTATTTGCATGTGGTTGAATTGAAAAGAGTCTTTTGACACCACAACATTTGGCTAAATTTCGTCCTTCATATTTTTTTTGGGTCACATCTTTGGGTTGATGAAGTTCTGACGGAAAGTGTGATTCGTCTGGAAGGAGAGTTTTGGTCAAAACATGATCCTTGTGTCTATTCTACAAACCTTATGCCACACTTGGTCCTTATGTTTTAGTGTTTTCATGCTTATCCAATCAGTAGATGAGAAAAAGGGGAAAAATATAAACAAGAAAACCTAAATCATAGGTCTCTATATGCTTATTTAAAGGAACAACCTCTCTTGCTCTTAATAAGTTGAGATCCCTCTTCCACCCATAGAATGAATAAGTGCAAACACATAGTCTTTTTAAATATATAAATAAAGGCGAAAGAAGAGAAAGGAATCCTGCACTGAGAGGTGAAGCAAGAAACTCCGTTGGGGTACTGTCCAGGCTTGCTGGCAGTGAATGAACACCAGAGATGAAAAAATATACTATGAAATTCTAAATCTTGCAAACTTCACTACCCTTTCCAAATTGAAGAATCACGATATTGTTGAATCTTATGCTTGTGTTCAACCGAGAAAGGCACAAGGTGACCATGTTTATTCATAGGGTAAGTGGGGAAGCCAAAGTGATCAACACGATGAATCAATACTCCCTGAAGAACTAAGACACTGCATAGAAAAGTTAACCGAGACAGAGAAGTTGGAATTCCACCAGTGTATCGCTAAGTGTTGTGGCTGCAACAACACCCTCCAAAATTTCACCTGCACCAAATTTCAAAGCCTACCTTGGTCTTGTATATTGTCGTCGCAAGCATTGAAATCCATTCCATATGTTTTCTTTTAAATTTTTGGTCCCTTTTGCAAGAAAGACAAATTTTCATCTTTTCGCATGTTAGTTGTCGCACAATGTATATAAGATTGTTTTTGTGGCATCAAGGGTTCATCTTTGTTTTAATGAGTTGATCTAACCATGTAAACATTCATCGCACTCATTCCCAAAGTTTTAAACATTGTCAAAAAGTGTATATTTGGTGTTGCACTTGTCGTCAGTTATCACAAAGTTTTTGCACAGAGGGAAATGTGTGGTTCATGTGCCATAGAGGATCTATGTTGTTGTTATATCAAGTGATCTAAGTGTGTGGTTACATTCAATCCATGTCACTAATCACATCAGTTCACTAACCCCACATTTAACCAAATTTTAGAAATTTTCCAACAACTTAGCTTCATTTGACCTTCCCTAACTATGCATTACATAATTCAAAACCCTCAAGATTCAACCTTGTCCCTTGACACTATGCAATGTGCAGTTCTTGCCTCTCAAGACTATGCATTGTGTAGCTCCATTGCTCAATCCTAGACCTTGGCCCCTAGAATTGCATAATCTATCCCTCCAACCTAGCATTAATTGTGCATTGTGCAGTCTTTGAGCTCAATCTCAACACTTGAGCTCCTGAGATGCAAAATTTCTTAGTTACTCAACCTCCTTTGCCTTCTAAAACTATGTAATAGGTTGAAACAGTGCCCATCCCCTCAGCATGTCACACTAACCTCCTAGACTATGCATTTTCCTTCCTCAGTCTAGCCTGAACTACACATTGCGCAATCTCAAGGATCAAGCTTCACCCCTGATTTCTTGAGTTGCACAATTGTGCAGTCACTAAGCCTCTATCCCAATCTGCCATCTAGTCCAACTCAATTAGTGGATCAACATGTACCATCTTAGACTAGGGGTTTATCAGACTAATGTTGTCTCGTCATGAGTGAATTGCAAATGCAGGTACCTTATCATACCATGACAGGATGATGATGAAGGAGATGAAGAAGGGAAACATGCTAAAGGACATCTTTTTAGTTGATTATGCAAGCCAACCAACCAAGATAAAGCATAGGGACACCAATTTGCGATCACAACTTGAGACTTGATATCATTTAAGACTCTCTACCTCTAAGCCATATGGAGGTGAACATAAGAGCGTACTAAAAAAGACACCTAACAAGGAGCAACAAGAATGGCTTGAAATTTCCATGTCATCATGCATTCAATGTCAATAGTGCCATGTCATGTCATGTCATGAGTCATCATATGCCACATCATTATTGTGGATTATGTAATTATTTATTTAAAATGTATTGTAAAGTGGAAGTCTAAAGGACACATTTAGAATATGACGAGTCATGTAAAGTCGAAAAGTCATAGGAAGTCAAACATGCATAAGGGTAGTCAAAGAGTCACAAGGAAGGTGAAGCATCACCTCATTGGTTAGATATACTCCCTCATTGTATGAGCAAAGGAATTTTCACCTTAAATCCTCCCACATGGCATTATAGATACAAGCTAGTTCTTTTGGGAGTAAGAATGGATCTAACGCTCCACTATTGTAGCTAGTGGTGTTCATTGTATACACATGTCTTGGAAATTTTACTTAATATCATAAGCCTTATGGAAAACATGTTCTTTGTGCATGGGTTATGAATATTTGTAAGACTATTCTATGGATGTTTGTAATTCATGTTTGCTTTCATTTGTGCTAAAGTAGTTGAACTATTCCAGTTATTTTGGTACTTATCATACTAAGAATGTGTTGTAATGGTTACTATTGTTGTCACATCCTTGTGGACTATTCCGCTAGATATTAGACAAATCTTTCTTGTTGATTGGTTGTAATGGCCGTCACATCTTTGTGGACTATTTCGTTGGATGTTAGATGGATCGTTCTTAGTTACATGTGTCTCTACTAGGGTGGTACTATTAACTCTCTTAGAGGCTCTCTTTCTTTTCTCCCTCTATAGTATAATAACCTTGACACACTTACAACCGAACACTCACTAGGTGCACTCATGTGCTTTTCGAAGGCACATTTTCACTCCTCATTCTTGCTGATAGTTATAGCCAAGGAAAATATTTAAGAAAACTGAAAATTGTGCCATATTCCGGATGGAGATCCTATCCCAAACAGTGTGAGGTCTAATTGGGACCACATATCGTGGAGACCCCATGAATGTTGTCGGGTCCAACACCATCAACAATCAGGAAGTTAGAAATACTAAAATATTAAAATATTCATGTAGGAAGTATCAAAACAATAAATCTAAACAACAACAATGTCATAAAGAAATAAGTTTATAAACTTATATTTAACGAGGGGTGATTAACTCCCTCTTGAACCAATCATCTTCATCAGCAGCGAGGCCCAAATGAAACTAGTCCATCTAGGGTTACACCAAATCTGTCACAGGCACTAAAATGACCTCTTAGTAATGATTATATCCAGGTATTTCTTCCAAGCATACTTCAAGGGTTTTGTCTAAACCCTAACCTTATGTTATCCACTAAAACCTAATTTCTCTTGCTAGGTCAAAGTTGCCTAGAGTTTTCTTCAAATCTTAGCATTCTTTTAGGTCTCTATCATCTTCTTCCTTCTCACTTTATATTTATTCACTGGTGTCCACACAAGGGTGATCTAAATGACTTTTCTTCACCGCAACTCTGATTGGATGTTAATTTGAATTAGGCTTGTATTATTCTTTGCATTAGATAATTTCATTTACAAACTTTTCAAGGTTTACATATATCATTCAACCCATTATATCATAATATAATCAGAAATTATGTAGAAAGAACAATTACATGAGAAATGTAGTGAAACATAAAGGAACAATAGAAGAAAATCAAGTGAAAATAGGGACACCAGGATTTGGTTAGAGACCATGGAACATGCCCACAAAGGGGGAAAACCTGGAATTATTCTTCTTATCCTTCTATTAGATATGCATTAATTTTTCAGCTGAGATACAAATTACAATATCAAGAGAGATAAACCTTCACACCATACTACCTAATGCCTAAACAAATCTTGTTCACAACTTCATTTGTGAACAAAATTCAAATACTAGTATTGATAATAAAATCACTGCCACATGAAGATTAAGATCAAGGTTAATGTTATCATGACATCAGGTGTGGTACTACCATATCATGGTTTACTGCCACCAAGCATATTGTTCATATTATTGCATATCTTCGATATCCTTGTCATTGCATAACAATGTTGTCCCCATCATTATATACCATCATTGATCCACCTTTGACAGTGTCTAAGTATTATATCTTTTGCTATCGAGATAAAATTAAATCACGAGTAGTAAGGTCATATATACATATGACTATATACATATGACTATATACATTAGTAGAGGTCTTATATCACGTGGGACATAGTATAGCATCTTTGTCATTATGCAAAGTATCCAAAGTATCATAGTAAATATGCAACAAAGATATGAGACTATACAAAGATGTACAACCATTCAGAGATGTCATGGTGTTATCGGGAAATCCAGTGTCTATGCAGAGCTACTAGTCCCACTAAGATGGGTAGCTATCTTAGAAACAAACAGATTAAAGTTACTCTCGTTTTCCTTTATGAGAAGTAGATAGAGAAGATCAAAGTACCAACCTCGATCTTTCGCTCGGTTCTTCGCTCATTCCTTCTCCTCACCGACAGGTTTTTGCTGCTTCTCCCTTGACCACTCCGCTTCAAAGAGTACCTGTAAAGTCAAAGCATCATAATACCTTCAAAGTGCAGAGATCTACAATCATAAGTAATATAGGACCAGATATATATTGACCACACAAATGCATATATTATCAGACATACAAGAATGTGGAGGAAAACTTGAATAGCTTTATTGATATAAAGATTAGAAGATAGGATTACAACCCATTAATCTAACCCAGCGTCATCCTCCCAGCATGAAAGCCCTTCTTCACCTCATGAAAAGCTTAGATCACCCAACACTATCATATTCCACCAAGAAACCAACAGCACTTCCTTACAAGATACAAAATTCCAACCTCTGGATCTCTGGGATGAGGGATCCATGTATAGATGATTGCAGGGAGGTGAGTCAACTTTTGGGATTTTGATTAGTGTCTTCTCTCTGATAGTTCTTGATTCCACATGGAGATTGATGATCTCTTACTCATCCCTAGGCAAATTCAGAGAGGCAAGTGTCACAGGAGAAGTTTCTAGAAGATTCCATGATCATCCACCTCGCAAACTGTCTCTGCCATTTGTCCATTCTCGCCCATCGCACCCTACAGAAGGGCTTTCAAGTATGCATCGCACCTTTTACACTGGGCAGGTGAGATGCATCGCACCCTTAGCACTGAGCAGCTTGTATGGTCTAGTTCTGAGCAGTTTTCTGTGGAGAACTTCTGGGAGATTATGTAATTCGCTGACCTTGTTCCTTTAGGGCACGAAACAACACTTTTATGGACTCAAAAGCTGATAATGATGCTGACCCTCAAGGTACGACAGTACAATTCACGTGGTGTGAAAATGGGACTTGGCGTCGAACACCACGCAAAATCTCTTGATCGAAGGCCATTGATGTAAACCTGTCGCGGAAAGTGAGAAACTTGCCATTGAGGCACGCAAGCTTCAAAGTACTGAAACGGTTGTTCCTAGGTCGACTTCTTGGATAATGAGTTGATGTCGATAAGAAGTGACCCGTCATAGGAGGGCCTTAATGAATCCCACCTCTATGACATGGAATGGAGCAAATGATTTTTTGGAGGTGAAAACGATCTGATGGTACAGGGTTCAGGGTGGCGGTCATGAAAGAATGAAGCGTAAAGGTATTGCAGCGGATGAGACACAAGATGGGTTGGTGAATTCTCTGATCGATTTCTCTTGAACATATTAGTGACACTGAAAATGGATTGGTAGCGTTAACCCCAAAGATGGATGGTACGATGGACCAATGGTAATATGACCGGTGAACGGAATAACCCAACCTGACTCAATCATGGTGATGGAGTGAAAGTGTCATGTTCAAGAGCGACTCACTACCAATAGAGTTTCTTCAAGTTTTCTTCCCAATTTTTCCCCAATCATTGTTGACCAATACCTCTTTATTTTTATCAAGCTTGAGGAGGATAACATATGCTTGTTCTATAATTTTACCTTCGGGCAAACCCATCGCTATGTTTTAATGAGCCTAGCGACAGTGAAACTTGTTTTCATCTGTATGGACAAGTTTGTCGCTATTGGTTTTAACGAGTTTAACGACAAAGACAACTCGGTCCTTTTTCAATTTTAGAGAGTCTAAAAAGGGACGGAAAGGAAACTCCAGTGATCCTTTTTCGTCATGTAATCCCTTAAGTCCGAAAAAGTATAAAATAATACGAAAGGGATGAATTTTCGATAGCTTTAACGAGCCGAACAAGACAAGCACTCGATATTTTTGTGTAATAATTCCTCAGGTCCAAAAAGATTAAAATTTGGAGGAGGGATAGCACTCCTGGTAGCTTTAACGAGCTGGAGAGGCCAACTGCTCGGCAATCTTTTAATATTTTAGGAGTCAGACGAAAAGAGCTTAAATGAGACTCGTTTTTTGAGGAACGAGTCATAATTTCAGCTAGCAACTGATTCCAGGTAAGGTTTGGAATTTTCCAATCACGGCAGTGTCACAAGGATGGCTAACAGAATCACTCTTCGCAGTTGTTCCTCAAAAGGGGTAAACAATCAAATGGAGGTGAATGATCGGCTAAAATAGAGTGGAGGTGATGATGAGAACACGACCAAGGCTCAAGAGTTGATGATAATGCATTCACAATGGTTATTTACCGGAAATTGGTTCATTTTTTAATGAGCTTAAACTTTGGGGGGAAACATTTGCTCATTACTTAGGTTTAATTTTTAACGAGCTTGAACTTCACATAAAATTTCTCGTGATAATGGTCATTGATTATTTGATTTCACTGCTAACACTTTGTTCTTTCGACGGTCGTACTGCCTGTTCAATTTCTTCATCAAACCGATTAGAAATGAATAATACATGCTTGAAAAATGAGTTAAAACACTAATACCTTACTCGAATTATGTGAAAAGTAATTTAAAAGTGGTTTTTACCCCTCATTTTACCATTTCATTCGAACTTTGGTTTGTTGGAGCTTTGGAGGTGCCTTCCCCCTTTGATTTTCACTAGCTGATTCCAAGAGATTCTGTGGACAATTCTCTGTGCCGTCTAGACCAGGTAAGAGCTAAACCTGAGCTCTTTAGTTGCATTCCTTCCTTTTTGAATTCTGAGCATGTTTCCCTGTTTTTCTGAGCCTCTGGGGTTTGAAAGGTGCGATGCATACTGGCCTGGCCATTGGCCAGTCAGTATGCATCTCACCCAATACACTGCTGGGGTGTGATGGGCGCGAGAAAGGAAACTTTTGCACTGTTTTCTCATGGAATTTTTGCCTGTTTTTTGCCAAATCAGGACCCTGACTCTTCTCTTGTTTGTTTTGTAGAGATTCATCAGAGAAAAATGGTTGTTACATGGCAATAATGTGAACATGAAGAAGAGGACATGATTGCTTTACATGATCCGGGTACGGTAACTGCCTTGCGGAACTGTGGCATGCTCAAGTTTTTCCGCATCTCTAGCATGAGGCAACAAATCAACTTGTTGCAATATTTCCTCGATGCATGGGATCCTATCAACCAGGTGTTCCAGATCAGAGGCAAATCCATCCCCTTGACTATCGTGGACATCTATTTTTTGACCGGTTTATCGATGCGTGGTGCCCCTCTCTCATTATCAGGTTCCGCCCGTGGGGGCGAATTTGTGAGAGATTACATTCACCGGTACTGTAGAGAGGGATCTTAGCCGAGTAGGGATGGCAAGATCAACATTCGAGATGTCATTGACCAGTCCTTAAGGACCATTCTGTTCACTTTTGCTAGACTGGCTGGTAGTGCGGCTCTTCACATGGCTAACAGGTCCTATATGCAGTACACCTTGGAATGCCTCGAACCAAAGGTGTTCAACTAGTGTGACGCAGTACTCCCTATGATGAAAGAACAACTGACCAAGGTAAAAAGTGGAAGATCCAATAATTTTGGCTATGGTTCTATTTTGATCACTTTCGCCTTGGAAAAGATCCCACTGATGCAACTACAGTACATTTCGCTTGGTTTACCTCCATCGACTGAGCCACGGATGTAGAGATGGGTTGACCACATGGCCCGACATGCTGGTCAGTCCTAGGTTTCTTTCTCTGATACCTTCTTCGAGTGGTTCAACCGTTAGGAGATGGTTTTTGCCGAGTGTCCATATGCTGGTATGGATTTCCGAGGTGACCCGGATTTGGTGTTGTCGGCTGGTGAGCAGTGGGGTGCTATAGGTAAAATCTCTGACCATATCTCTATTTATTGTTTTTTATAATGCTCTCGTGCTTTCTTCTATCAAGACTAATCAAAACTCATGTGCTCATGCAGATATTGGACCAGTTCGGCCAGCAGTATGTCTGAGAGCACCAGTTGTCATTCCAGTAGGAGAGGCTGTGGGGAGGGCTATCCTTCGCGACCTTGATGTGGCCAAGACTCTTTCAGCATTGCAGGATCAGGTCAAAGGTCTCACTCTTGGTATTCTGGACGTGGGGATCGAAGAGCTGCCTCTGAGGTTGCAGCGACATGCTACTGGCATGCCAAGTTGATGGACTAGGCTTTTACGCATGATTGCACAGGCGGTGACTTGTTATCACCAGCATCATTAGACTAGGATGCCCCCTAGCATTTTGAGTTTTGGGTCATTTGACCGATTTTTTCTTGGTTACAGAACATTATGTATAAACCATAAATAGTTATATATATATATATAGATATATTTGATTTTCGGGGTTTTATTTTGGTTAAGTTACATGATCTTGATGCAAATATTGATAAAACGCTTCTTTTATAAACGTTGCAAATGAGTATCTAACACATAATTTTCCAATGAGTCTATTAATTTGTTTAAGTTTCTGGAAATATGTTGATATTGAATAGAATCAAACTGCCTTTCCAAAATCTTGACCCTTAGGAACATGCAATAGATAGTTGGATTCCGTACGGAATGAATACCAGTGAGCTATAGAATGACGAGTTGTGAGTCTAGCCTGACGACAATTCGGTGTATGTCATGTGTGATGGCATCAGAGAGGAGTTCTATCAACGCTCTGTATTCAGCAATGTTGTTCGTTGACCGACCAATACATACCCCTCTGAAACTCACTAACTTGCCGCTTGGATCGAAGATGGCCCAGGCCGCAGAAGATAGGTTTTGTGAACTACGACTCGCTCCGTCGACATATCCAACAAATGATTCCAATAGGTTTGACATATGCAACAAATGCAAAAGTGGATCACCTAGCCAAAACAATTAACCTTAGCGAAAACAAAAATGTAACAAAATCATATGGGTTACTATCTTGAGTCAAGCATAGTAACACTTAAGGTACAACCCGTTGCGGGGTCGTGCCAGTGGAATCCCATCATAATCCACTAAATGGTAGGTTCCTTTTGCTAGTACATGCTTAACAATATATGGGCCCATCCATAAAGACTTGAACTTACCTACTCCCAATTTATCAGACTCCTGGTCGTAAAGTAAGACCAGGTCACCTTCTGAGAAGACACGGGGTTTGACATTCTTGTCAAACTGCACCTTGACTCGTTTCTTATGGGCTTCATTAGCCAAAGCGGCGTCATGACAGGTTTCATCCAATCGGATTCGTTCCAAGAAATGAGCCTCCTCTTCTGAAGTTCCGGGGAGAAGGTCGACTGCGAGCTTGAGGGATGAGATTTCGCATTGAACTGGTAAGATTGCTTCCAGGCCATACACCAGTTGAAAGGGTGTAAACCCGGTTGCATTCCTCACCAATTTCTGGTCTGCCCACAAGGCCGAGTACAAGATCAGGTGCCAACACTATTTATGGACTCCGATCATCCTTTGCAGCATGCGCTTCAGGACCTTGTTGATTGCCTCAACTTGTCCGTTAGCTTGCAGATAATACGGAGTAGAGCTATCGTGGGACAGTCCTAATTTGGAAGCCATCTCAACCATCATGTGATTGTGAAAATGAGATCCATGATCTGTAACTATGGCCTGTGGAACACCGAATCTGGAGACTACATGATTGAAAAAGAAGAGCGCAGCTGTTTCGTCGCTGTTGTTTAATGTAGGCATCGCCTCGGCCCATTTGGTAAAATAGTCTACTGTGAAAATGATATACCCATGCCCCCTGGCCGAGGTGGGGTTACATGTCATGAAATCTATGCCCCATTTGGCGAATGGCCCAACAGCAACTACTGGTTGCAAAGGTGTGGGTGGTATTCTAGTTTTGCGATCAAAGATTTGACAGGCATGGCAACTTCTAACTGCTGTTATGCAATCTTTGAACATTGTTGGCCAGAAGTATCCTTCTCGTAAAATCTTTTGCACCGTAGTGTAACCAGATTGATGCCCCCCACACGCAACTAAATGGCAATCATTCAGGACTTTTTCGGCCTCCTCGTGGGTGAGGCACCTCCGCAGAACTGTATCGACACCACGATGATAAAGCGTGTCACCGAAAATCATGTATTCTTTTTCTTGGTATCGAATGCGTTGTTGTTACGAGCGGGAGGTATTAGACCTATATGTTTGGGTTTGGAGATAGATTATTATGTCTCCATACCACAGATTTCTTGAAGATATCAAAAACAAAGATTCGTCCACGATCGCTTCTTCTGATGTTGCATCGTTGGACGAAGATGGGAGATCGCATAGTAACTCCGCGAAAACCAAGGCTTTCTTCGATTTGGATTTTATGAATTCTAGATCAAACTCTTGTAAAATTTCTATCCATTTTGAATATTTTCCCCCCAGCAACTATCGCGACAATATATAAGTCATGGTGTTGCAATCTGACAAAATGGTAGTTTTTCGAAAGAGGACATAGTGTCGAAATCTATGTATCGCTTGAACAGCTGCGAGAGCTAGCTTTTCAACATGGGAGTATTTACTTTCTGTATCATTTAAGTTTCTACTAAAATAATATATAGGATGCTCAATTCCATTGTCTTCTTGAACTAAAACCATTGTGATGGTTGTATCTGCTGTAGCTAGATATAGGTTAAAGTCTCTTTGATAATTAGGAGCATACATTAATGATGCTTTTGTTAGGGATTCCTTTAAAGAATCAAAGGAAGCTTGCGCGACCTAATCCCAGATGAAAGGTACTTCTTTTTTCAATAGATGAGTATAACCTTTAGAAAGTTCGACGTAATTTGGAATGAACCTCCTCAGAAAGTTTGCTTTCCCTTGGAGTTTCTGAATCTGAAGCAAATTTGAAGGTGGAGGCAAATCAATGATTTCTTGAACCTTACATGGGTCGAGGCGAATCTCGTCCTTTGAGACCAAAAAGCCAAGTAAATGACCAGAACTGACACAAAACACACATTTGTGTGGATTGAGTCGTATCTTGTAGTGTCGGCAACGTAGAAATATCACTCTCAAATGTTGCGGATGATCGGTCGGCTTTCGCGAATGAGCCGGAAGATCATCAAGATATGGTTGAACGATGCTCTTTATGTCATGGAAGGCATAATTCATTGCCCTCTGAAATGTTACCCCTACGTTCTTTAAACCAAAGGGTAGCTTGCAATATGCGAATGTTTCCCACAGACAAATAAATGCAGTCTTTGATTAGTCCTGTGGGTGGATGTTATTTTGATTATACCCATAAAATCCATCCATAAATGAAAAGATTTCACATCCGGTGCATTCATCAATTATCTGGTCAATGAAGGGTGTACGGTAGTTGTCCTTCAGACAAGCTTGGTTTATATCCCTATAATCGACGCACACTCTAATCGTTCCTTGTTTTTTCATTATAGGAACAATATTTGATACCAATTCGTTAGAGGAACTGGGTAAATAAAACCAGCATGGAGAAGTTTTTCAACTTCTGACTTGATGGCAGCGGCTTTCTTGGGGTGCACCTGTCGTAGCCATTGTCGTACCGGTTTGACATCGGATACATCTTAATTTCGTGTTCAACTATGCTCGATTCAATGCCTGGAATTTCATCATACGACCAAGCAAAGACATCTCTAAACTCGCAAAAAAGAGCATAATATGTTTCCAATTCTGAAGAAGAACAAGATTTGCCGACATGAATATTCTCTACAACATCTGTTTTGGTTGAGATATTTATGGTGATAGTCTCTTCAATATTGGACAAGTTTCGTTCAGAATCCACCGTGTTTATAGTATTTGATAGAAAATCAAAAACTGAGGGATGATGAAGTTCACTGGAACTATCTTCCTTGTAATCCGGAAGATGGGAACGATGGTGGTAATCTTCCCATGGTGCCCCGTCAATCATCATTGACTGAACAATTCCTTCATCTGTAGAATGTACTTCCGACCAAGGATCTGAAGGGGTGCCATATTCCTTAGACCTATCTATCCAAACGCTTGATGAGTGTTGATTTGGGTTTGCCTCCCATGCCAAAAATATTTATTGCTACAATATTTCTATTGGGCTTGGAGGCAATACCTGCAGATGATCCATGCTAATATCATTTTTGTACATCTTTTGAATAGAAGATATCATATTGCAGGTTCCTATTGTTGCCACTTCCGCCAGATTGATTGGAGGCAGTAGGGAAAATGTCCCCATTAATATAGGGTCTTTTAGTAGGCCTACTCTGATATTTTGAAGCGAATGAGGGCTTCCATGGATCATCAGAACGCTTCCCGTAACTTGCAAACTGTTGGGGAGAAATGTTTGTTGGTCGACGATTGTAATACCTCCTTGGAAGGGAAATGAAATCTTCCTGAAGTAGTTCGACACAACGGCAGCCATAGCATATATCCAGGGCCTTCCCAGTAGGATGTTGTAATCGAGGTTTCCGTCGATCACTTCAACATCAATTTCTACTGTTTTTCCCCTCAGTTCGACTTGCAAGTTACTTAAAATCCCATATGGGGTGTATGTTCATCCATCAAATGCTTTTAATGTTGTCGAAGATCGCGACAACGGTGGAGATCCTAAAGTTTTCCAGCAACTCATCGACATAATACATTTAGATGCCCCCTCATCAATAATTGTCCGATGAACAGTTTTGTTGAGGGCTTTCACTTGAATAAGGGAAGCTAGTTGAGCTGGTAACTGAGGGTCATATCCTTTATGATTAAAGGCCACAAGAGTGGAATCCGTTGGGTCAATCCCACCTATTGCTGATAATAAAGCCTACTTTTGGGAGGGGCAATTTTGCAGTACCTCAAGTGTCGACATAGAGGACGATGATTGGGCTAGATCCTCCACTCTATTATAATGTTGTGCTGCTCTGGCACGAGGATTAAATGTTGATTTGTGTACTACTCCCTTCGGCGTCTTTATCGTTAGTTCAGGAATGATGGGTGGCACAACTTCGATCGAAGTTGTTGTCGAATTACTAGGTTGATCATTAGCCTTGTTGTCCGTCAGCTCTAGATTCCCGTAATCTTTATTCCTTGTCGATATCAAAGCATCATTTTTCTGTTTCGAAACAAACAACATTAGCACTTGGCACGAGGAAGCATTGTCACTAGCAACTAGATTTGTTCCTGGATTCAGAAACAGATCAGTCAATATCGCCGAGGTTTTTGAATTCTTAAAGAATTTTCTAAGCTCAGCTTTATGTGGACAATCTTTCGTCCAATGATCCTCATCACATATGAAGCATGGATGACTTGGTTTCCTATCTCCAGAAGGGTTTGCAGAAGATTTTTCAGGAGACGACTCCTCCTATTTTTTCTTCTTCCCTTTCTTTTTCTTCTTGCCCCCTGGTTGCTTTGGTTCTTTGCCTTTGTCAGTCGACACGGCATTTACCTCTGAGGCAAGAAGCACATCATTTGAATTTTGAATTGAAATCGTACGAGCCTTCTTTGATGTAGCTTTTACGGTTTTCGTGCTAGTCGCACCTATCATGCCATCACCGGCATGAGAGTCTTTGCTTGATTTAGGAGGGGGAGGAACAGAGAATTCTGGTCTAAGAGCATCAAGGATTTTATCGTAGAGCATGCTAGACTAAGTATGTATCAAGTCTAGATATTGCGCATGAGCAATGACTTGCTCTTCAGTAACGACTCCTCCCTTTGCCACATCTTCCGTAATAGAAGGTAATAATGACTTAATAAACCATTTAGCTAGCAGCTGATCAGGAACATATGTTTTTACCATACGACGACATCACCACTCATGAATATGATCAGATATGTGAGTGGTCGTTGTCTGTTTGAAATTGGTAAGAAACTATGTTCCTGTTTTGTACCTTATGGGTAACTGAAAATGGGTTAAAAAGGTTGTGGCTAGGGTGCTGAAGTTATCGAATGAAGCTCTAGGCAATTCGATATGCCATTTTGCTGCCAGACAAGTTAACATTCGCTGAAAAAGGTGAAGCCTATTCGAATCATCATTTAGAGTGTTACATGAACACCACAGATGAAAGGTCATCACATGATTCGACGGGTCTTCACCCAAATTTCCATTAAATCTAGGAATATCCGGCGAAAGTTTATGTGGAATTGTTGGCCACCAAGGGGCGTAATCAATTGGATCATTTGTCAGCCGATTTAGATCTAGCAACTCTAAAGTTGCCACAAAGGGCAACTATTGATTCAGGTTCGGCAAAGCATACCCAATATAAGATGGGATTGCCAGAGCAATGGGTCTTTGCATACCAGCATAGTGCATTTGATGCTGATAACTTTGGTAAGGTTGAGGGGCATAACCACTATGAAATGGTTGATGTTGACCATTTTGAATATACGGCTACCCATTACTTGCAAAGATTTGGTGCTCAGATCCTTGGTAAACTTGTTGGAATTGTGGTTGTTGATATTGCCCCTGTGAAACCATTTTCTATTGTTGAATACTGGTTGTTTGACCAAGATGAGGGGTGATGGTACCCGTTTGAGCCTGGGTGACTCCAGTTAAGGAGCCACTAATTGATGATTGTGGTGGCATCGTAGAGACAAGGGGTTGTTGAATTGCGACCTGAGAGACTTGAGGTTGGCATACAACAAGCAAAGCTTGTACTTGCAACACCGTCACAATAGCCGGTGTAGTGGGGATATTTGACATAGGAAGACTTTGTTGCATTAAGTATACAACTCTTGGTTGTTGAGGCAGTATTGGCACCCAACCACTGGATGTAATTCCAGCATAACCTGAATTCTGTTGTGAACTCTCATATGTTTGTTCTCTTGGGGGAGATAATGAAAGGGTATATTCCCCCCCATACGGCGGTAATCCAGTGCTCAAAGGAATGATTTTCCTTTGAGGACCAGACTGCCTGAATTGACATTGTGAAGGATCAATTTGCTGAGACTCAACATAAGAGATTCCAGATATTATTCCGGACGAAAAAATGGGAACAGACCATACTGTCGAAACAGTCGTTGGATGGATTCCATCCAGCGATTGAGAGCTAGTTGGGACAGACGGTACACCGGCGAACATTGTTGGAATAACAGCAGGAAGTTCTGTCGTTTTTGTGTCAGATGACACAGTCCTAGATGTCAACGGTTGTTCAGACATATCTAGTCTATCCAAAAGATTTCCTAGCGATTCTACAAGAACTTCCGATGACGGGAGACTAATTTCTAACGAAGAAGGATACAGGGTGATCCCAACTCCAAAATGCGATGGAGTACTAGATGGAGGATCCTCCACAATCTCTTCTATAGCAATCAATCCAGGTGGAAGAGGGAGACCGTCAGGTCCGTAAAATATTTCCGGTGCCAAAGAAGGTATAGATTCTGTAGTGACATATGTTTGGGGAATAACACCTTCCGAATTAGCTGTAGATGGAGCCGGTTCAGGAATAGAAATGTTTACTGTCACACTAGGATCAGTTCTACTGTCCTCTTGTGGCTGTGGAACTTCTTCTATAGAGGCAGGGATACCAGAAATGTTTGGAGTAACCAGAGTCTCTGAGGGTGTCGAAACACTTGTTCCAACCAAACCAGGGGACTTTGATCTGGTTAAACAAGTTCACTTTGTCCGGAATAGTTTTGTTTCTGGAGACAAAGATGGTTGACTCATAAGTCCCTGCAAACGACGGGGTTTCGATTGACTTTCCTCCACGATTGCGGATTACTCGATCAACTAAAAATAAAGGGGAAAATGATTCTGAATTAAATGAATTTTAGACGCTTTGACACAACTTGCTTTTTCGATTTTTAAGATTCGAGAAAAAACAAAAGATGACTCTAGTCGCCTTCAATTTTTAATGAGCCTGAAGTGACAAGTGCTCAAATGGACCTTTTACTTTAAGGAGTCTGAAAAGGAATGAAAGAGACTACTCTGGAAATCTAGACAGAGGGATTACCAAACCAATCGCAAAACTGCAGAATACTTTTTATGGTACAGCAGTCAATCTTCCCGAATGTTGTGTTCAGTGCATTGCGATCGATAGGGTAGCAGACACGGCTTCCTATGGATAAAGGATATAGCCTATTGTGGTCTCCCAATATATACTCGATGGTAGTTGGGAGCACAAGTCTGTACTGGCAGTTGTCGTCTCAAAGAGGAGGAATCACCCAACCTACGATGAAAGTGATAGTTACCAGGCTTTATGATGCTGGAATATGTCTCTAGCCTATACTTCTAAATGTTGTGCATTAGGCTCCAAAGCATTTTTATGTTCATTGAATTTATTTTACAGTTGATCTTTCTTAAGAAATTTTCCTTTCAGGTTCACCACATGATGTAGATATATAATTCCTAAAATGCAATCTAATATGACAAACAATCGTTTAATCTTCTTTTTGCAATGAAAATCATAGCTACTAAAGAAAGAGAGATGATATTCTTTCAACATAGAGCAGAGAGCACACAATAGATGCACTGTCCTAAATCAAACCAACAAGCAGTCTAAATGAAAATGCACATGCATGTATTTGTTTTCCGCTTTCTTAATGTGTGAATGACATAAAGAACGCTGAGTACAAATCTGAATTGTCTTTTCAAAGTGACAGTACTAACAAATTTCTCTTCAAAAACGAAAGGAAGATAATGACGACACTTTGCGACTTTGAATCGAAAACTGCTTTCGACACTTGAAAAACTACTAATCCAAATCAAATACAAGAGTAATTGTATAATCGACCATCAAGAATGATAGGATTATTTTCTTTGACTAAAAACGACACTTGTGACACTTCCAAATCAAAAGACGACAGTTTGATTACACTACTTTTGTAAAAGAGAACTGTAAATGGCGCACAATACATAAAAACATTCACAATTCTTTGTACTATGGAGGTGGAATCATGCAAAGGAAGGGAGTTTCCACAGTGGTATACTGATCACAGACAGCAAAACTCCTGAATAAAGCTGAAGAGAGTGAACAAAGAAACCAAAATCTGGAAGCAGAAGAGGTCTTATCTGATCAGCGCACCTGCAACATAGGGAAAGTGTGATGCAGCACACCTACTGCAAACAGGAGGTGCGACGCATCCAGATTCCCAAGAGGAGAAAGTGCGATGGTCCAAGGACGAGACTTCAACTTGGTTCTTGGTCATAGTTTGCAGCTTAGTTCAGGGATTTAGGCCGAGTTAATGATAGTCAGTAAATAGAAATCACAGGGGCTGATCTAATGAGGTTACTAGAGCCACCACTAGGGCAATTAGGATGTTTGCAAATCGATTGTTCAGTTTATAAACAAAACCCGGAGATAGACTGAAGCAGCATTGATCTACTTTGCACTTGCATAGAAAATGCAGTTCGAAGGCTAGCTGGCTTAACTTCAGGCTTCGTCTATAATTTTATAAAGCAAACAAGTGTAAACAAGCAAACAAGCTATTCACTCCCCAGTGGAGTCGCCATTTCGTTATCGGGAAATCTAGTGTCTATGCAGAGATGCTAGTCCCACTAAGACGGGTAGCTATCTTAGAAACAAACAGATTAAAGTTACTCTCATTTTCCTTTATGAGTAGATAGGATAAGATCAAATAATACCAACCTCGATCTTTCGCTCAGTTCTTCGCTTGTTCCTTCTCCTCACCGACAGGTTTTTGCCGCTTCTCCCTTGACCACTCCGCTTCAAAGAGTACCTGTAAAGTCAAAGCAGCATAATAACTTCAAAGTGCAGAGATCTACAATCATAAGCAATATAGGACCAGATAATTGACCACACAAATGCATATATTATCAGACATACAAGAATGTGGAGGAAAACTTGAATAGCTTTATTGATATAAAGATTAGAAGAGAGGAATACAACCCATTGATCTAACCCAGCGTCATCCTCCCAGCATGAAAGCCCTTCTTCACCTCATGAAAAGCTTAGATCACCCAACACTATGATATTCCACCAAGAAACCAACAACACTTCCTTACAAGGTACAAAATTCCAGCCTCTAGATCTCTAGGATGAGGCATCCATATATAGATGATCGCAAGGAGGTGAGTCAGCTTCTGGGATTTTGATTAGTGTCTTCTCTCTGATAGTTCTTGATTCCACTTGGAGATTGATGATCTCTTACTCATACCTGGGCGAATTCAGAGAAGCAAGTGTCACAGGAGAAGTTTCTGGAAGATTCCATGATCATCCACCTCACAAACTGAATCTGCCATTTGTCCATTCTCGCCCATCGCACCCTACAGAAGGGCTTTCCAGTATGCATCGCACCTTTTACATTGAGCAGGTGAGATGCATCGCACCCTTAGCACTGAGCAGCCTGTATGGTCCATTTTTGACCAGTTCTGAGCAGTTTTCTGTGGAGAGCTTCTGGGAGATGATGTAATCAGCTGACCTTGTTCCTTTAGGGCATGAAACAACACTTTTAGGGACTCAGAAGCCCTTGGTTTATGGACGTGTATGATTGGGGTTGTAGTGCCCAAAAATGTCTACAACACATGGTGACCATATAGGTGGTGTATTCCATGTGAAATATATGTTCTGCCATAACCATACATACCTAGGGATTCCACCATGTTAGGGATACACTATTTTCCATGTCACATATATACATAATGTCTGCAATACCAAGGTCCCACCATGTCATATATAAACATTGTCTACCATACCACACACACACACAGATATATATCTATATATATATATATATATATATATATATATATATATATATATATATATATATATATATATAGAGTTGGATATTTTATTACGGAGACTATATATTAATCCATAAATACATAGTAGATAATGCCACTAATGATTTGCATCATGGAATTAACATAGAAAGAAACCACTATAGATAGGTACCATAGAACAGTCATACCATTGTAACACAATAACATACCATACTAAAATGCAAGATAAATTACATCTATAGATAATATACTTAGGGAATATACATGCCTTGAAATTCATGCCCGCAAGGTTCAACCCCTATCCTGGTTCCAGCACGTCACATTTCTGCTCTAAGCTCTGGGTTATTCTCCACACTGTCGGCCCTCTGATCCCCATGTCACGAATGAACCACTTCTTAAATAATCTTTGGCTAGGTGGAATTAACAAGGAATGTCCTTGTGGTTCATTGGAAGGCTCTGAAATTGGTACATGGGTGGCCCGCGTTCAAACCCCACGGGATCCTCGTAATGGAACATAGTTATAATGAACCTTTGGTTTATTTTTAACATATATTTATATATAAAATATAGAAAACCATTTAAATTATTGAAATGACGCCCATATAATATAGAAAACCATACCCACATGACTAACCAGGCTAGTGAATAAGACAAAATGGTGGTTGGTTGCGCCTAAGACCACTTGGTCCTATTTTGAGGTACCACATGGCATTCAATGATTGGTCCATCAATTTTCCAACAATTCCTAGTCAATGCCACATTATGTGCTCAATAACCTGTCGTGTGGCGAATTGTAGTACTGCCATGTCACCTGCTTGTGGTCCACTTGGCCTATTGATTGGGTTGCACGTGGCACCCTCTAGTTGACTTCTGACTTTGAGTTTTTTTTGTTGTTTGGTCCACATTTCACACTGCAATAAGTTTCACATATAGACTTGGATCAACTTGGTCTAGGTTTTGCTAAGTTTTAAGAACCTTTACTTTTGAGGTTTTCCATAGCCACTTGGATCACTTATAACTTCATTCTTGTTAATATTGATAACATTGTTCAAGTGTATATGCCTCAATCTCCTGTGCCAAATCCAACTTTCATATTACTTTCCTAGGTCACATCTCTCGTTTCCAATCTCATTTAAGATGTATATATTGATTGGAGTTCTTATTGTTGTTGCAACCAATATTACCGATCCTTATTTCATTATTTCACATTCTTTTGAATTGAATAGAAGTGTGTGTCCTTGATCACACATTTGGCTAACACTTAGCAAATTATGCTTCATATCTTCAACAAGTAAAACAATTTCTTCCACCACATCATTAATTCTAAGGCTAACTATGTCTTCCCCTATAATTTTGGAAGAATTATCATTCCCAAAAGTGACGAAACCCTCTTTTCTTTCTTCAATGTTACAAATCTATTTTTTTCTATAGTCATATGCTTTGAGAATCCACTATCAATATACCATTAACTTCTTCTACTTTGGACTTGTACAACAAGCCCACATTCCTCAACCTTCAAATCTTGCTACTTATTTTTCCAAGCTTTTGGTTGTTCCTCATATGATGGAAAGGAAATTTCCTTGTTTCCCTTGAAGGAACTAGGACATGGAACTTCCTTGTTTCCCTTGAAGGAACTATCAAATTGCTTCAATAATTTCTCGCAGTGTCCATTTTTTTTGCATTTGTAACATTTAGTTTCATAAGAGCTTGATGATGATGATGTCCAAATCAGGGTCACTTGAATCGTATTTATAGGCTTCCAAGAGTGTCTAATTTCACTTTAGGGTTGACTTGATCAAATGTGACATTGTGGGCTTCACTTCAAAAATACACTTTCCCTTGTCCAAATCCAATAGTTCAAAGGTCAAAATTGGTCCTCTTGGAAAGAGGAATCTAGGCCCATGATTAGAATTGGTGACTGCGCTACCAAATTAACACTCCCTCTCATATAGGCAAAAATTCCAACTGCATCATGTGATTATTATAAGTATATTATCATCATCTCATGTCCCATCTCTACTCAACTCTATTTGTTGAATATTGCTTGAATCTAAAGAAGAAGAATCATCAGGGAGCTACAACTACAACCCTCTCGTGACAATGAGCAAGGCCATAAGGGACACTATCACCTCATGTCCATGACAATGGGGAAGGTCCTAAGGGACACTCTCACCCCAAGTCATCATAGAGGGGAGCATACATCTTCCACCATATGTTAAGCAATAGGTGAGATATGATATCTCATCCATCATGTTTCCTCATGCTCTTCCCAACAATGACCCTCAATAGTCATGTGGTAAAACACTTGCATCATAATCGATCTTGGGTGAGATACTTGACTTACCAAAGGTAAGGATCACACACCCCCAAGCTTTCTCAACTCATTGGTGAGATAGGGATCTACAATCACAACAAGCCTATCTTGCGGGTATGATGCCAACTGGAGTATACTCCACTAGACCAAGATAGGGGAGATATGTATTCCACCGTATGGGTGATAGATAGGGGTGATACACTATTGTCCAGATATTCCTCTACCCTAGGAGCCCTCAACGCTTAATTCCCTCCTTGTGGAACTCAACCAAGGGGGAAAATTTATACTCAATTTTATTGATCAGCGATGCCCCTTATCAAGAAGGGTCACATCCATCAGCCCACACTACTCTATGAATATCAAGAACTTCCCTTTTAGCAAAGGCTTGGTGATAATATTTTCTCTGCTCATCTGTAGATATGTAATGGAGACTAACGACTCCTCTTTGTGCCATGTCTTGAATGTAGTGATAACAAATCTCTATATGCTTGGACTTGTCATGAAATACGATATTCTCTGCCAATCAGATCCCACTGTTGTTGTTGCAATATATCACTATAGTGTCTAGGACCTACTCAAACAAATCTCTAAATATATTGTTGCAATATGCTCTTCCTCGATGGTACTCAATGCTACGAACTTTTGTTTCCTTCTCATCCAAGATATCATAGAAAATCCAAGGCTAAAACAACATCCAAAAGTGTTATTCCTGTCAACAACATTTATGTCCCAGTCAGCATGAGTAAATGCATGAAGTTGAACATCTCCGATAAAATATCTTAGACCAAGGGTGATCGTCCCATGCAAATATCTTAAAATGTTTTTGGTAGCAACCCAATGTGCATGGAGAGGCTTGGTCATGAATTGACTCTATGTGTTCACTGTATAGCATATGTCCCGATGAGTGTTCACTAATAAAATCAAAGCCCTAATCAACTGTCTATACTTGCATGGATTCGCTAAATTGGGTCCTGCAGCTTCTCCATATATTTTCTTGAAACACATTTCCATGGGTGTGGCTAAGGACTTGAATTCTGTCATTCCAAATCTTTCTAACAAATTCACGACATAGTTTCCTTGTGAAAGGAAGATCTCGTTGGGCCTTTTCCACACCTTGAGTCCTAGAAAGTAGTGCATGAGTCTAAGGTCATTCATGTTGAATTCAAAGGCTGGCTCCCTCTTACACTCGATCATCAAGGGCTCACTACCTGTCAGAAATAGATCGTCAACATATAAAACTGAAATCAAAGGCATACCTTGGACTAATTTGAAGTAGAGGTTGGGGTCGACATTGGTTCTTTTGAATCCAAGCTTTATCAGGTAACTATCTATGTAGGTGTACCATACTCTGGAGGCTTGCTTCAAACCATACAGTGCCTTCTTCAACCTACAAACATGTGTCTTTCAATCCTCTACTTCAAATCTCTATGGTTGCTCAACATACACTTATTCTTGTAACATTCCATGAAGGAATGCAGTCTTCACATCCATCTGATGAAGGGTCCATCCTTGACTTGTAGCAAGGGAAACTATTGAACAAATGGTGATGTATCGAGCCACAAGAGAAAATATATCGTCACAATATTCTCCCTCTTTCTAGGAGAATCTGCGGGCCAAGAACCTTGCCTTATATTTCTCAATACTTCCATCGAATCCACGTTTGATCTTAAATAGCCATTTTGAAGTCACAACAGATTTCGCCTTCGGTCTCAGCACAACATCCCATACATCATTCTTCATAATGGATTCATATTGTTTGGCCATAGCACCCTTCTAAACTTATTCTTTCACAACTTGTTCAAAGGTGTGAGGGTCAGCTTGAATCATATTGCTCATAACTACAACATATTTGTGGTACCTGCATGCCTTCTTGCTTTCTCTAAATGTCCTTCTAGCGGGAATGAGTCTCTTAACATCCTGTAATGTGTCACGAAGCCAAAGTGGCATCTTCCTAGTAGGGGTATCAGATGGAGGAGGATCCAAGGGGTCCATAGGCTCCATGGGATCAATAAATATGTCTCTCTCATATTCAGGCACGAAAGGACATTCTAAAATATCCATCTCATCATTCTTCTTCTTAGGAGGAGGAGGCAAAGGAATGTACCTTTCTTTCCCAAGGGAAACATCTTCATCCAACATTACATCCCCACTGATTTCAACCTTCCCATGACCATGAATATATATTCTAAATGCTTTAGAATTTTCACAATATCCAACAAACATACATTTTCTTCCCATGGCTTCTAGCTTATTCCTTTTGTTCTTTGGCACATGGGAATATATGGGGCAACCAAATATACAGAGATGACCAACATCAGACTTCACACATGAGAATATTTCTTCGGGAGTTTTGTTGTCCAATGCTTGATGAGGCACCCTGTATTTAACATATACAACAGCATTATTAGCTTCTACCCAAATAAACTTCAACAACTTTTGATCATGGAGCATGGCGCGAGCATCTTCTACAATAGAACCGTTCTTTCTTTCAGTAATTCCATTTTTTTGGGGATTATAGGGCACAATCATCTCTTTCTTGATGCCTTCCTTCTTGCAAAAATCTATGAATTAATTTGAGATGTACTCTCCACTGTTGTCGAACCTAAAGATCTTAATTTTCTTCCTTGTTTGATTTTCGACCAAAGCCTTGAAATTCTTGAAATTTTTTTAGGCCTCGTCCTTATGCTTCAAGTAATATACCCATGTGTTCCTTGAGAAATCATCAATGAAGGTAATGTAGTAGATATGGCCACCAAGTGAATGTACAGGCATCAAACCACATATATCGAAATGAATGATTTGGAGGATGTCATTTGTCTTGTTCTTGCTAGAGGGGAATGGTCCCCTTGTCCTCTTTCCATTGGCACATCCAGGACATACTCCATCGTGTTGGGATTCAACATCGAGAATTCCAAAGACCAATTTCTTCAATTTTGGAAGGGCTTCATAGTGTATATGTATCAATCTTTGGTGCCATAGCTTGCTTTGATTATTAGTATCATGGACCAATGCTAGAAGAGTTCTTCCTATGACTCTATAGAGTCCTTCAAATCTAGATCCCAATGTGAATGCATCTCTCATAGGGGATACCACCAGAAAAGTAAGTAATTTTCCCTTGATGAAGGCAACCCTCATCCCTTTATCTTCCAAAGATGATATAAATACCGAATTCTTTTTCAACCCCAACACATACATCACATCATGAAGAAAAATATATTCCCCACAGTCCAAATGAAATTTAATAGACCCAAAACCTTTAACGAGATGAGTGGAGTTGTATCTAAGAATAATTTTCAAACTTGACTCCCTCTCCACCAAATCAGTGAGAACTTATACCCATAGAAATTAAGATAGGCCCCACTGTAAACCAACCAACTATCCCAAGTATTCAAAGGAGAGGAACTAGAAAGTGTAGAAATAAGAATGTACTTAGATTGATTAGAAACATTACTTTCATACCTGGTGTTTCTTGACTTCTTTTGAAGATGATAGACTTCTTCATGATCACTCAAAGCATCTCTTCTTCTTCTTCTTTCATTTCTTCCATTATGATCATTCCTTCGATCATCTCTTCTTCTTTGATTATTAAACCTATTATTGTTGCTTCTAGTGTTGTAGCATGGACCATTGTTCTTCTTAGGGAAATCTCAAGCATAGTGACCTTTCTTGTGAAAATTGTAACATTCAATGTGTGATGCTTCTTTTTCATTCCTTCTCTTCGAATTTTTAGGAAGAGGCTTCCTTGAATTTGATGGACCTCTTTTTAATTTGTTTTTCTTTTTATGCATGATGAATACAGTGAGCTCTCTTTCTTCATGCTTTTGTATCCTGCATCTAGAAACCAACCTTGATTCTTCTTGAGTGACCTTTCTAACAATCTCATCAAATGACGAGAAACTATTTTTGTTGCTTATAGTAGTAATAAAGGTTTCCTAAATAAGAGGGATACCTCTAAGGTTTACAATCACTAATTCCCAGTTAGGCACAATTTCTCCAACTCTCTGCAATTGATATCTAAGACAAGATATCCTCATAATGTATGGTTTCACACTCTCCTTTATTCATCCTCATATCTTTGAGTTGATCTTTTGAGGAGATGACTTCATTCAAATTGTTGACTTCAAACATGTCAGCTAGTTTATCATACATATCCCTAGACTTTTTCAAATTTCAAATATATGCAAGTAAATGATATTTTAAACCATCAGCTATAATTTTATTTTCTTTTAACTCACCTTTCTTGTACTTGTTTTTGGCAGTAGTGAAAGAACTCTCCATAGGTTCAGGTAGTTTTCCTTGTATGTATTCCCAAACATCATTGTCATAAGCTATGATTTCTAACTTGATTTTCCAAGTAGCAACGTTAGATGAGTCGCCTAGCTTCTCATTTTCCTTGAAGTAGGAGGTTGACATCTTGACTTGATTAGATAGGCTCCCTTAACTCTTCCAAAGATGATTTCTTCAATTCTTGTCTCCTTTGGGATTGTCCTTAACCTGAATTTAATACCATGTTAATATTTACGTTGCTCTGTGTTATTTCAATTAATTTAAACCAATTCAATTCTTCAATTAGCAATCTTACAATAGCAATTAATTATATTCATCAATCAATAATAACTTAAGTTAGAATAATAATGCAATGATAATAGGAGACAATCAATCACATCAACAAGAGACACAGATTTGGTCAAAGACCAGTAAAAAACCCCACAAGTGGGGAAACCCTTTAAAATTCTTCTTCAATTAGATTGTCATAAAATTTTTAGAAAATAATACAATGAGGCAATACAAAACTATCCAACAAAATCAAATAAACAATATCCAGAAATATGAGCCCCACAATAATACTGATTAGAGTTAACTTTCCCAATCTGCGGTCGACTGCAATCACCTATAAAAATGAAACCCTAAGTCCTAACCACATGGACAGAGTGTCATGTATGCGGCAGAAGCTTTCCAGCTGTACGAATATGCCTTTGTGTGTGCATTTACAACTGAAAATTTCCTGTGTCAACCCTGTTGTTGGAACCCAAAAACCCTAATCACATGTGCAAGCTTCAGGCCCTGCAATTATGGACTTGTATGAACCAAATTCCACAAATCCACTTCAAACCTATGTGAACCAAACCAAAGAAGAGAGAAGAATAAGATTCTTGATGATGATGATGTATTCACTGTCATACATATCATCACCCATTCATCAAGGGTTAGTGCCATATAGTTAGGATAGTTGACAAATGTACTATATTTCAATATCACATCTATATTACATTATATAATCATTAACATAATCAAATCAGGGCATCCATTTTTGTCACACTGTCAAATTACCATGTTTTTAATTCATCATAGTAGTTGCAACTTATCAACGCCTTATCAGGTTTTGTTCCAACTTCCTCTTCCTGCATCAGTTAGCATCCAAATGATCCTCAAGAGGGATAAACTATTCACATCTTCATCAGGAAGTTAGAAATACTCAAATATTCATGCAGGAAGGATCAACATAATAAATCTAAACAATATTAGTGTCATAAAGAAATAAGTTAAGAAGAGACTTATATTTAACAAGGGGTGATCAGATCCCTCTTGAACCAATCGTCTTCATTAGTAGGCAGGCCCAATTGAGACTAGTCCATTTAGAGTTACACTGAATCTATCACAGACACTGAAATGACTTCTTACTAATCTTTATATCTAGGTCTTTCTTCCAAGCATACTTCAGGGGTTTCTTCCAACCCTAACCTTATGTTATGCACCAAACCATATTTTCTCTTACTATAACAAAGTTGCCTAAGGTTTCCTTCAAATACTAGAATTCTTTTAGGTCTATGCCATCCTCTTCCTTTTCACTTTATACTTATTCACTGGTGTCCACACAGGGGTGATCTAAATGAATTTTCTTTAACCCGGCTCTGATTCCATGTTAATTTGAATTAGGGCTATATTTTTCTTTGCATTAGATAATTGCATTTACAAACTTTCCAACATTTACACATATCATTCACCCCATTATATCATAATATCATCGGAAATTATGTAGAAAGAACAATATCATAAAAAAAATGCAGCGAAACATAAAGGAACAACAAAAGAAAATCATGCACAAATAGGGACACCAGAATTTGGTTAGAGACAAGGGAAAGACCTCACAAAGGGGGAAAACACGAAATTCAATTCTTCTTCTATTAGATATTCATCAATTGTTCAGCTAAGATGCAAAGTGAAATATCAAGGGACATAATCCTTCACATCTGGGTACCTAAGGCCTAAACATATCTTGTTCACAACTTTTTTTGTGAACAAGATTCAAATATTGATAGTGATAATAAAATCACTACCACAGGAAGATGAAGATGAAGGTTAATTTTATCATGAAATCAAGTGTGATACTAACATATCATGGTTTATTTCCAACAAACATATCGTTCATTCTATTTTATAGCTTTGTTATCCTTGTCACTGCAAAACAATGTTGTTCCTGTCATTGTATACCATCACTAATCCACCTTTGACACTATCTAAGTATTATATCTTATGTCATCAAGATAACATTAGATCATGAGAAATATGGTCACATTAAGGGAATTTTGAGGTCTAAAATGGGCCTCCTAAGGAAATTATAAAATAATAGTGGAAATTATAAAATAATATTAGATTACATCATCAAAGTTTAGAGGGAAAAAAGAATAAATTGTTTTTTCAACTCGTATTTTCAACTTATCACCATATGGGTTTACTCAAATTTCATGTGGAAACACTCGTTGGATGCAAAATTTGATTCCTCATCTAAGGAGTACCCAAGCTTCATACTTTTGATGGATCCTACTCTACGAAAAATAGAAAATACATGAAAAACGTGATTGCAATCACGTTTTTTCATGTATTTCTCATTTTTCGTGTAGCAGGGTCCATTGAAAGTATGCAACATGGGTACTCCTTGGATGAACAATTAAATTTTGCATCCAATGAGTACTCCCATTTAAAATTTTAATAAAACCTTAGGGAGATAAGTTGAAAATACGAGTTGAAAAGTAGTTTTATTATTTTATTATTTTTTAATATTTTTACTTTTTTACTCCAAAAATGGTGAATCATCCCCCATGGTTGAAAACATCATCTTGAATCCTATTAGTTCTTATAAGTTTTATTTTAGTTGAACGTTTTTCTTAGGAGGCCCATTTTAGACGTCAAAATTCCCTTAATGTATATGCACATGATTATATACATTAGTAGAGGTCTTATATCACGTGGAACATAGTACAGGCATCTTTGTCATTATGCAAAGTAACCAAAGTATCATAATAAATATGCAACAAAGATACTAGGCTATACTAAGATAAACAACCATTCAGAGATGTCATGGTGACTATACAGGTGGTATCTACCATGTCAAATATATGTTCTTCCATGACCATACAAACCTGGGGAGTCCACCATGTCATGGATACACTAGTTTCTACGTCACATATATACATACTATTTTTCATACCAAAACAATATCTGCCATACCAAAACAATGCCTGCCATACGAAGGTTCTACCATGTCATCTATCTCTCTCTCTCTCTCTCTCTCTCTCTCTCTATATATATATATATATATATATATATATATATATATATATATATATATATAGTGAGAGTAGTCCTGTAATGAAATATGTGAGAGAATAGACCTACTTGTGACATATGTGAAGGTATAGACCTATGAAAAAAACCTTCTAGTGGATGTGTGAGACTTGTGGCATATACGAAACATCTATAGACAATGTGAAGTCCTATAATCAATAAGAATGTGAGAGGCCTTAATCATTACAGTGATTCTATCCCAAGAGTGAGAATCCTGTAAATAATCTAGACATGTGTCATCATCCAAAATTACAAACCAAACGAAATCCCAGAGAAGTCTAAATTTATTGTACCAAAGAGACTAACACAATGGGTTATTTATATTTATCTTAGGGTCTGAAAGGACACAACTTTTTTGCCAAGCCGACTTTATCAAATGAGATAGCTTGAATTTGAATATTTGAATTTTATTAGATAATGTTCCCTCCAAGGTTTAAGGTCGACTTGGTGTGAGATCATAATTGATTCTTCTCAATAAATATATATAATATATATATATATATATATATATATATATATATTTGTTTTCATTTCTTACTCAATTAAGAGGGAGAACTAGGGAATTTCTCCCTAGCTACCAAAACTAACACTCCCTCTTAGCTAGGGAGGAATTCCATCAACTGAGCCAAAGACCATCAAGAATGTTGTATCTCTCAATCATATGAAAAAAATAGTTGTATCATTGATAAGACTTGTCTCATATCATCTCATTAAGAAGCAGAATCCACAACCAATGGTAGGGGATATCGGACCTCCAAACCTTACCTGTATTGAAGAGATATCTCACAGTTATATAAATAAGACATCCATATCATCAGATCTTAACATATCTCAATTACTTTGATCATCAATTGAACAATATCAATACAATAAAATAAGAAAAATAATCACCATATGGGAGCTTTGGCTACCACCCTATATCCAATAATCAGTTTAGTCATCTCTTCTCAGCTCATTTCTGCCCATCTCCAGTTGTTGAACAATCTCGAATCTAAAGAGGAAGAATATGGCATCATGTTAAATTATGAAACTACGGTAAATTTCCACTTTGGATAGCTAATTTGATGAAGATGATGATTTCATTGAATTCCTCTTTTGAGAGGACCAAAATCGACCTAAATACCATTCAAATCGGATAAGAGGAAGTGTATTTATGAAGGAAAGCCCACACATGCACATTTGGACAAGGTCGACCCTAAAGAAAATTGGTCACCCATGGAAGCCTATAAATATAGGTGACCTCAACCTCATTTGAACATCACCAAGTATCTTCTTCTTCTCTTCTTCATTTATTTCCTTGCATACGTCTTAGGCAGGGATGACAACATAAATTCGCAAAAGTCTGAAATTACAAGGTCCGAGGTTGGGATCTGTTTTAGGATTTTTGGATTATAGTCGCAGGCAAGTCACATGGAAAATTCGACCAGGGTTTCGGGCTTGTAGGCATAAAGGGAGTGACCGAAAAAATTTAGACGCTTGCACAAATCCTCCTGCATGCGACTAAGAAATTTGACATAGATTTGACTGAAGATCAAAGTTGACCACAGTTGACCGAAGACGGGAAAATTTATCTAATATATTCTGATGTTGGAAACTTACTTCTGAATGTTATTGGGTTGTTTTTTGATGATATTGTACTGGGGTCATTGTGCTCTCTGTTGAACATTTTACGAAAATCTAATAGAAGAATAATTTCAAAGGGTTTTCCCCTTGTGGAGTTTTTCCCTGGTTTTTTACCAAACCTGGTGTCTCTTGTTGATGTGTAGATTATCTCCTTTGTCATTGCATTTATTATCCCATCTTAAATTATTGTTGATGAATGGAAAGACTAATTGTAATTGGAAATATTTATAATTGAAGTATTGAATTGGGCTAAAGTAATTGATACAAAATAGAACTATCTGAAAAATTTAACTTGGTATCAGAGGACAAGGTGAAGGACAAGCCCAAAACGAGACAAGCAAAGAAAGAATCTTTGGAAAGCTGAAAAAGTTGATCTAGCCAAATTAAGATGTCATCCTTCTTCAAAGAAAACGAGAAGTTGGGTGACTCATCCAATTTTGCTACATGGAAATTCAAGTTGGAGATCATAGCTGATAACAATGATGTTTTGGACTACATTCAAGGAAAATTACCGAGCCTCCAAAGAATTCTTTCTTTGTTTCTAAAAAAAGCACAAGAAAGGTGAGTTAAAAGGAAAGCAAATCATAGCTGATGGTGTACAATATAATTTACCTGCATATGTTTGAAACTTGAGAAGGTCTAAGGACATGTATGATAAGGTAGTTGGCATGTATGAAGTCAAAAATTTGAATGAAATCATATCCTTGAAAATCAACTCAAAGACAAAAAGATGAACAAAGGAGAGTCTATACAATCCTACATAATGAGAATATCTCATCTTAGAGATCAATTCCAAAGAGTTTGGGAATTTGTGCCTGACAAGGAATTGATAATTGTGACTCTAAGAGGTCTCCCTCCTATTTGGGAAACCTTCATTACTACTATAATAAACAACAATGTCCTCCCATCATTTGATGAAATCTTTGGAAATCTCACTCAAGAAGAATCAAGGATGATTTCAAGAGGAAGGATTCAAAAGAATGAAGAAGGAGATCTCATTGCATTCATAACTCATGACAAGAAGAAGAAGAAAGGCAAAGGAATTCCATCAAATTCAAGAAATCCTCCTCCTCAAAATCCAAATAGAAGGAAGGAATTTTTTCACGTCGAATGCTACAATTGTCATAAGAAAGGCCACTATGCTCGAGATTTCCCCGAGAAGAATAATGAACCACACTACAATACTAGAAGCAACAACAACAGGTTCAATGATCAAAAAAGGAGAGATGGTTGAAGGAATGATCACAATGGAAGATATGAAAGAAGAAGAAGAGATGCTCCAAGTGATCATGAAGAAGATCGTCGTCCACAAGAGAAGTCAAAATTCTCCAGGTATGATAGCAATGTTGTGAATCAATCTAAATATATTGTTATTTCTGACCTTACTAGTTCAACTCCTCCAGATTCGTGGGATAGTTGGTTGGTTGATAGTGGGGCCACTCATCACTTTTCTGGTTATAAGGAATTTATCTCTAATTTGGTAGAGAGGGAGTCAAATTTGAAAATTATTTGTGGAGACAACTCCACTCATCCCGTTAAAGGTTTTGGGTCCGTCGAATTTCATTTGAATTCAGGAGAATCTATTTTGCTCCATGATGTGATTTATGTTCCAGGGTTGAAAAAAAAATTGGTATCAATATCCACTTTGGAAGACAAAGGGAAGAGGGTTTCCTTCATCAAGGGAAAGGTTCTTACTTGGCCTGTTGGATCACCTTTGAGAGATGCATTCACATTGGGATCAAGATATGAAGGAATCTACAAGGTTACTAGAAGACCACTTCTAGCATTGGTACATGATACTAATCATCTAAGAGAAATATGGCACCGAATATTGGCCCATCTACATTATGATGCTCTTCTGAAATTTGATAGGGATTCCCAAGGTTCAAGCCCATCATGATCGAGTATGTCTAGGTTGTGCCAGTGGAAAGAAGACAAGGGAGCCATTCCCCTCTAGAAAGAACGAGACAAATGACATGCTCCATCTCATCCATTCTGACATATGTGGTTTGATGCCTATGCATTCTATTGGGAGACATCTCTATTACATCACCTTCATTGATGAATTCTCAAGAAAGACATGGATATATTATTTGAAGAAAAAGAATGAAGCCTTCAAAATTTTCAAGGATTTCAAAGCTTTGATCGAAAATCAAGCGGGGAAGAAAATCAAAATATTCAGGTCCGAAAATGGTGGAGAGTACACATTAAAGGAGTTCATTGATTTTTGCAAGAAGGAAGGTGCCAAGAAAGAGACAATTGTTCCCTATACTCCTGAACAAAATGGAGTGGTTGAAAGAAATAACATATCCATTATAGAAGTTTCTTGTGCCATGCTCCATGATCAAAAGTTTCCAAAGTTCCTTTGGGGAGAAGCAACAAATTTTTTCATATATGTTCAAAATAGGGAACCTAATCAAGCATTGGAAAACAAGACAAATGACATCCTCCATCTCATCCATTCTGACATATGTGGTTCGATGCCCATGCATTCTATTGGGAGACATCTCTATTACATCACCTTCATTGATGAATTCTCAAGAAAGACATGGATATATTATTTGAAGAAAAAGAATGAAGCCTTCAAAATATTCAAGGAGTTCAAAGCTTTGAACGAAAATCAAGCGGGGAAGAAAATCAAAATATTCATGTCCGAAAATGGTGGAGAGTACACATTAAAGGAGTTCATTGATTTTTGCAAGAAGGAAGGTGCCAAGAAAGAGACAATTGTTCCCTATACTCCTGAACAAAATGGAGTGGTTCAAAGAAAAAACATATCCATTATAGAAGTTTCCTATGCCATGCTCCATGATCAAAAGTTTCCAAAGTTCCTTTGGGCAGAAGCAACAAATGTTGTCGTATATGTTCAAAATAGGGAACCTAATCAAGCATTGGAAAACAAGACAAATTACATCCTCCATCTCATCCATTCTAACATATGTGGTTCAATGCCCATGCATTCTATTGGGGGCCATATCTTTTACATCACCTTCATTGATGAATTCTCAAGAAAGACATGGATATATTATTTGAAGCACAAGGATGAAGCCTTCAAAATTTTCAAGGAGTTCAAATCTTTTATCAAAAATCAAACGGGGAAGAAAATAAAAATATTCAGGTCCAAAAATAGTGGAGAGTACACATTAAAGGATTTCATTGATTTTTGCAAGAAGGAAGGTGCCAAGAAAGAGGTAATTGTTTCCTATACTCCTGAACAAAATGGAGTGGCTGAAAGAAATAACCAGTCCATTACAGAAGTTTCCTGTGCCATTCTCCATGATCAAAAGTTTCCAAAGTTCCTTTGGGGAGAAGCAACAAATGTTTTCGTATATGTTCAAAATAGGGAACCTAAGCAAGCATTGGAAAACAAGACAAATGACATCCTCCATCTCATCCATTCTGACATATGTGGTTCGATGCCCGTGCATTCTATTGGGGGCCACCTCTATTACATCATCTTCATTGATGAATTCTCAAGAAAGACATGGATATATTATTTGAAGCACAAGGATGAAGCCTTCGAAATTTTCAAGGAGTTCAAAGCTTTGATCGAAAATCAAACAGGAAGAAAATCAAAATATTCAGGTCTGAAAATGGTGGAGGGTACAAATTAAAGGAGTTCAATGATTTTTGCAAGAAGGAAGGTGCCAAGAAAGATACAACTGTTCCCTATACTTCTGAACAAAATGGAGTGGATGAATGAAATAATAGGTCCATTATAGAAGTTTCATGTGCCATGCTCCATGATCAAAAGTTGCCAAAGTTCCTTTGGGGATAAGCAATAAATGTTGTCGTATATGTTCAAAATAGGGAACCTAATCAAGCAGTGGAAAACAAGACCCCCGAATAAGTGTTCACAAGTGTCAAGCACAATGTTTGTCATCTCCATATATTTTGCTACCTCGTATACTTTCATGTGCCAAAGGACAAGAGGAACAAGTTGGAAGCCTCGAGAAGAAAATGTACGTTTGTTGGATATTGTGAAAATTCTAAAGCATTTAGAATATATACTCCAGGTCAAAGGAAGGTTGAAATTAGCAAGGATGTTACATTCGATGAAGATTTCGCCCTTGGAAAAGCAAGGGACCTTCCTCCACCTCTTCCTCTTGAGGAGAATGATGATATAATATTTTAGATGCCCATCTCATGCCCAAATCTAAGACAAATATGGTTGATGATCCCATGGAGCCCATGGATCCCTTAGATGTTCCTCCATGTGATCCTCTTGCTAGGAAGAGACCACTTTGGGTTTGAGACACATTACAGGATGATGAGAGATGGGCTCCCGTTCGAAGATCATTTAGAGAAAGGAAGAAGCCATGCAGGTACCAGGGATATGTTGCAACCATGAGCACTATGATTCAAGTCGAACCTCCCACATTCAAAGAAGTCGTGAAGGAACAAGTTTGGAAATATGTTATGGCCGAAGAATATGAATCAATCATGAAGAATAACATATGGGATGTTATGGCAAGACCAAAGGGGAAATCCATGGTGGCTTCAAAGTGGCTATTCAAGATCAAGCATGGAGTTGATTGTAGCATTGAAAAATATAAATCAAGGTTTGTGGCCCGAGGTTTCTCCCAGAAAAAGGGATAACATTATGATGATATATTTCCATCTATGTCTCAATATACAGCCATTCGTTCGATATTTTCCATTTCTGCAAGTCAAGGATGGACCCTTCATCAGATGGACGTGAACACTGCATTCTTGCATGGTATGTTACAAGAAGAAGTGTATGTTGAGCAGCCACAAAGATTTGAAGTAGAGGATCAAAAGACACCTGTTTTTAGGTTGAATAAGGCATTGTATGGTTTGAAGCAAGCCCCCAAAGCATGGTACGCCCGCATTGATAGTTACTTGGTGAAGCTGGGATTCACAAGAAGCAATGTTGATCCCAACCTATACATCAAGGTAGTCCAAGGTATGCCATTGATTTTGGTTTTATATGTTGATGATCTATTCTTGACAGGTAGTGAGCCCCTAATGATCGAGTGTAAGAAGGAGGTAGCCTCTGAATTCGAGATGAAGGACCTTGGACTCATGCATTACTTTCTAGGCCTTGAGGTGTGGCAAAGGCCCAATGATATTTTCTTGTCACAAGGAAAATATGTTGTGAAGTTGCTGGAAATATTTGGAATGACAGAATGTAAGTCAATACCCACACTGATGGAAATGAACTTCAAGAAGCTATGTGGAGAAGCTACATGACCTGATTTGACAAATCCATCCAAGTATAGACAATTGATTAGGGATCTAATGTTCCTATTGAACACCCATTTGGATATATGTTATGCAGTGAATACGTTGAGTCAATTCATGATTGAGCCTCTCCATGCACACTGGATCACTGCCAAACACATTTTGAGATATTTGCATGGGACGATCACACTTGGTCTGAGATATTCTACCAGAGATGTCTGACTTCATGGATACACCAATTCTAAATGGTTAGGAAATGTTGTCGACAAGAAAAGTATGTCTGGATGTTTTAGCCTTAGATATGCCATGATATCTTGGATGCGCCGGAAGAAAAAGTCTGTAGCATTGAGTATCGCCCTATTAGAGTATATTTCTGCGAGCATGGATAACTGCAAAGTAGTTTGGTTGAGGAAGCTCTTTGGAGAGCTATTTGAGTATGTCCTATATAATACAGTGATATATTATGACAACAAAAGTGGGATCTGTCTGGCAGAGAATCTCATATTTCATGACACGTCCAAGCACATAAAGATTTTATTTCACTTCATTCGAGACATGGTGCGGAGTGGAGTTGTTAGAATCCATCACATTTCGACAGATGAGCAGATTGCAGATATTCTCACCAAGGCTTTTTCGAAAGGGAAGTTTTTGGTCTTCAAAGAGCAACTTGGACTGATGGACGTGACCCCTCCTGATAAGGGGCATCATTGATCGAGGACGTTGAGCCAACTCTTCCCCCTTGTTTGAGCTCCTAAGTTTTGTAATTGAGATAGAGGGCTCTTGGGGTTGAGAGATCTCTGGAAAATAAGGTATCACCCCTGTCTATTACCAATAGGGTTGGAGATGTTTCTCCCCTATCTTGGTCTTTTCAGAGTATACCCGAGTTGGCATCATACCCACAAGTTAGGCTTGTTGGGATTGTCCCTCCCCATTATAGGAATTTAGAGGGTAAGTTCCTTACATAGAACACCAAAGGACACTGCTCACAAAAAGATCATAGATCAATACACCAGTATTCTTAACGTGGTTAAAATCTCTTTTTATTTTTTTAAAGTATTGAGGGTCTTTCGCAGTGCATTATATTAGATATCATTTTTTGGTATTCAACTGCATTAAGAAAGTAATTCATCTATGACCATTTCCATGAGAGGTAATCATAATTGACTAATTTCTCATGATTTTTTAATAGTCCACTTAGCACTCATTGCATCGGGTGATGCTCACAAGGGTGAAGAAGTGGGATTGAAACTAGTGAAATGAATCACATAGCGTCAATCATCACTTTCGGGGTTTGCACCCAGTAACCAGGACTTCCCAAGAGGTCACCCATCCTAGATCACCTCTCGCTCAAGCACGCTTAACTATGTAGTTTTCCCCACAATCAAGCCCACTTAGCTTGCTACCCCATTTGCAAAACCTTAACAAGTATTGTGCCTCATGAACCATTTAAGTAGAGCTCCCTTCACTCTTATGTATTTAAGTATTGAGGGAAATAGTCCACGGCCTGAGCTAATGCGGCCACTTCAGGCAATTTATTAATGTAAAAGAAAGAAAATTTACATAAGCTTCTCTCATGAATGATCACCCTACAAATGACCCTCCATGCTCTTTAAATAAAGATCATGGACCAATTGGGTGTTAAGCCACAAATCAAGTGTTAGTAATATTGAGGAGAGAATGAACCGCCAAATCACTTCATGTCTAGAACATATCGTGACCGTTGGATTGTAAGTTACAAAAGTACATAGTAAAGAAACACGCTTTACCTAACTCTACACTAGACCAAGTTATACTTAACTATTTCCAATGTGTCGGAATATCCTAACATCCCCCCTTAAGAAAAAATTGGGATAGGATTGAAGTATGTACAAATATGACACAATAGCAGAAGAAAGGAAGGATTAGAACCTATCCCGCCTTAGTGACAACTTCTTGCACTCTAACCATAAACCGAAGTTTAGTAAACTTCGCCTCTGTGAGAGCCTTTGTAAAGATGTCTGCAACTTGATCATCTGTTGAACAATATTGCACTTCAAGAACATGGTCATGAATGAGCTTTCTGATGAAGTGCATGTGTAGTTCAATATGTTTTATGCGCTGATGTTGGACTAGATCTTTGCATAGTTGAATGGAACTTTGATTATCACACCAAAGTGTAGTCGGATGCTATTGCTGAAAGCCAAACTCTGACATGATTTGATGAAGCCATAGGGCTTCCTTACTAACCTCTACGATGCCACGATACTCTACTTCTGCTGAAGAAAGAGAATTTGCACTTTGTTTTTTGAAAGCCCATGTAATAGGTCCAAAACCAAGAGTGAAGACATAACCGACAGTAGACTTCCGATCATAAAATTCACCAGCCCAATCGGAATCAGTGAAACCAACCAATAGAGGAGATTCTTTTGCACTGTAATGAATCCCAAACTGAATTGTACCTTGAACATAAAGAAGTATTCTTTTAGCTATGTTCCAATGACTTTCATGTAGGTTTTGCATAAATTGAGCAATAAGGCCAACAACAAAAGAAAGGTCAGGACAAGTATAGGTCAGATACAAAATTTTTCCTACAAGTTGACGGTACAAGGTAGCATCAACTTCAAGGGAAGTACAAGTGACTGAAATTTTGGCTCCAGACTGAAAGGGAGAAGGGGCTGGCTTATAGTCTCCCATGTGAAGGTGGTGTAGAATATCACAAGCATACTTGGACTGGGAAAGAGAAATACCTTCCTTGGATTGCAAGACTTGAAGACCAAGAAAATAATGCAAGTGTCCTAAGTCTATCATTTCAAACTTCTTTTTAAGGTTTGACTTCAAATGGTTTATAAGGTTGGGATCACTACCAGTAAGGATAAGATCATCAACATAAAGAACAAGAATGATAAGATACTTACCCACTTTCTTAGTGCAGACAATATTGTCAAAACAACACCTAGAAAAGCTTGTATCTAAAAGAAAGCTATCCATTTTGGCATACCAAGCCCGAGGGGCTTGCTTGAGACCATAAAGGGATTTCTTAAGCTGACATACAAGGCTGGAGTCTGTTTGTATAAATCCAGGAGGTTGTTCCATATAGTTTTCTTCATGCAAGTCCCCATGCAGAAAGGAAGATTTAACATCCATCTGATGGACTTCCCATTTGAAAGAGGCAGCAAGGGAAAGAACAAGGCGGATAGAGTTCATTTTGGCAACAGGGGAGAAGGTTTCATTATAGTCAATGCCTTCAAATTTTTAAAAAACATTAGCAAAAAGACGAGCTTTATGTTTATCAACTTTTCCATCTGGTCCAAACTTGGTTCTATAAACCCATTTGCATCTAACAAGTTTTCGTCCCTTTGTAAGAGGAACAAGATCCCATGTATCATTTTCCAATAATGAACAATATTCTTCATTCATAGCTACATCCAAATTTAGATGGCCTTAAGCATCTGCAAATTTTTTAGGATCATAATTCATTGAAGCTTGAACCAGTAAAGAAGAGGCTATATCGAACTAGAAATTGTATGTCGCTAATCTGTAGGATCACCTGCAGGAGCACCTGCTGCATCCCGAGTAGCAAGGACCCATTTTGGAAGCTGAGGAGTTGAAGGAGGCTACTGAGAAGGTGGGGGAGGATTGTCATCCTCACTGTCATCATCTGAAGAAGAAATATTTTCAGAAGTAGAAGGGATAGAGAGAGGTGGCACATCCGCCGAACTAGGCTCGTAGGCTGATATATTTTCAGCAAACTTTACATCTCTTCTAATGATAACATTTTTGGACTTAAGTGGAATAAGTCTATATCCTTTGACATCTTCACAATATCCAACAAAAATACATTTTTCACTCTTAGGTTCTAAAGCTTTATGTATCTCATCTGGAATATGGGCCCATGCCTCACTTCCAAAAACATGAAAGTGACTTACATCTGGTTTAATTGAGCTCCATGCTTCTTCTGGAGTGATATTCTTTAAAACCTTGGTAGGAGTGCGATTTACTATGTAATTTGCACAGTTAATTGCTTCTGCCAAAAAATTAAGACTAAGTCCTTTAGATTGAAGCATACAATTAGCCATTTCCTTTAAGGTGTGATTCTTCCTTTCAGTTTCACCATTTTGTTGTGGAGTATATGGAACAGTATGTTGCATTTGAATTCCATGCGCAGTGCAAAAGTTGATGAATTTGTTGTTAACATATTCTCTGCCATTATCAGATCTTAGCTTAAGAATTTGATGTCTAGATTGTTTCTCAACAAAAGCCTTAAAGGCCAAGAACATGTTAAATACTTCACTCTTGAGTTTTAAGAAGTATACCCAAGTGTGTCTGGAGAAATCATCAATGAAAGTTAAGAAATACGTGTAGCCTAAGAATGAAGCAACTGGAAGTGGACCACATAAATCACTATGCAAAAGATGTAAAGGGGCTGAGGCATGCCAAGAGGTACATTTTTCAAAACTATCTCAATGATGTTTTCTGAGTACACATCCAGAACAAACACCATCTCTGCAAGATACCATAGGAAGATGTGTCACCATATTTTGTTTACATAGATTTTGAAGGGAGCAATAGTTTAAGTGACCAAATCGCTCATGCCAAAGTTTGCTCACTTCATCATTATGAGCAATAAATATCGAGGGAAGGGTTTATGAATCAAAGTTGTTAAACTTATACAACCTTGATTCTTAAACTTATACAACCTTGTAGAATCATCAACAATGCTAGTAGCTAAAAATTTTCTAGGCTCTCTTAGGTCCTTAATTACAACATCATGAGGTGAGAATTAAACGATTTTACCTTCACCTGAATGAGTTATCTGATATACAGATAGAAAGTTGCAAGATAAGTTTGGAACACATAATACATCATTAAATTGACCATTGTCTAGATGAATAGTTCCAGTCCCTACAACACTAAGATATCTATCATCACCAACATATATATTTTTGGTGTTACAACCATTTAAAGAAAAAAACATGGCCTTGTTTTTGGCCATGTGATAAGAAGCTCCAAAATCAATGAGCCACTCATGAGAATGAGAAGAAGAAGATACATTTAGTGCATAACCAGACAAGATGCTTGACAACCACATGCAGAAAGTGAAATTCTTGAAGATGAAGTTGAAGTTGAAGAGTGCTCCACCTGGATATTATGATTCTTCATTACTGCTTCCAAGGCTTCCATATTCTTAAAGAATTTAGATTCTAAGTGGCCATCTTGATTACAAAAGTTGCAATATCCATCAGTCTTCTTCCCTTTTTTTTATTTGCCTTATCATTTTGTTGAGTTTATTTTTCGTTTCGAGACTAAAATTGAGTAGGACCCTTGGTTGGTTTAGGACCATTCTTTTTAGGATATTGTTGTGTGTGGAGCATGATTGTTCAGAGGTCTTTGTTTCAGCCGGATGTATACCCCAGGAAGTTTTGTACACACCTCCACGCGGGGGGGAGTTGTCCCCCCGCGGGGGTCCGAGGGCCAGCGGTCCCCCGGCGGGGGCTCGGGGGCAGCGCCCCCGAAGCCAAAAATAAATGTAAAATTGCCTTGTAAAAGTATAGTAATTTCTAGTCAATCTGGGCCCTTCATTAGGCGGATGATATGACGGTAGAACTTATGTTTGTTTAGGGTTTTTTGCCCTAGAAGGCAACCCCTCTCTTTGTATGAGGGTATTGTATTTGAGGTTGTGCGATAGATGTGTATTCTGTGTGAGCGAGAAACAGAGAGGTGAGACTGTGAGAGAAAACAAAGGATATTACAGCGGATTTGTTGTAGGTTGTGTCTCTTCATTTTGTTGGATAATAGAAAGGAAGGACTGGCTGTTCGGGGTGGACGTAGCCCAAACTGGGTAAACCATGTATATCTGTGTCTCTCTTGTTTTGTGCGTTTTCTGTGTTTATATTTCTGCAATATTTTATGTGTTCCATTGCTCCGTAATATATAATTTTCTAACAGATATTTCTTCTTAGGATTCTTTGAATTTGGTTGTTGCTGCGTGGCTAACGATTTCTTAGAAGAGTTTCCAAGATTAAGAAGACCAAGATGTAAGATTTTTTCTTGTTCTCTTATTAAAGAATCACAAAAGGCATCAAATGAGGGGGACTTGTAGTCTTGTCGTTGAGAAATAAAGGCTTCTCTAGTAGAATGGAAGGTGGAAACAAAAACAAAGTAGGCCGATCCCAACTTAGTAAGAATGGAACAGATAAGGCTACCATCTTCTTTCTTAACCTTAACACCTTCCAAGAGAAGGCTAAGGGTCTTGAACTTGGACAAAAAATCTTCAATGGAAGAAAAATTATTGGGGTCCAACGTAAGCAACTCATTTTCGAGTTGATGGGCTCTAATTTCATTTTTATTTCCGAAAACTTTAGTGAGTTGTTTCATTGCTTCATTAGGGGTATCAAGTTCTGCGATATGGAATCTAAGGTATGGAGAAATAGACATCCCTATCAACCCACGTGCTTGAGCTTGCCTATTTTCCCATTTGGCTGCCTTATCCTCATCTTTAGGTTTAGATTCTTGGTCTGAGGCTATTCTGTAAAGACATTTACTTCTAAGTAAATCCATAATGTAGGACCACCATTCAAAGTAGTTGGTGTTGTCAAGAATAATTTGGCAAGGACTTTCCATTTTAACATAAACTGAAGTTGTAGATGTTGAAACTAAGTGTTCCAATGGAAAAAACTCGAAAAATTAGGTCGATTAAAAAAAAACAGCTCTGAAAACAACTTCTGGATGAAGAAGTTATGACTTTTTGAAGAAAAGTTGTTGAAGATGTCGATGAAGTGTGTGAATGTGTGGAAGTGGATGGTAATTCTATATTTAAGAAAAAATCCTCCCCCCCACACCCCCCTTCCAAACTTAATCTAATTAGCTCACTTTAAAAAAAATATGTGACCCACTTTTATAAATAAGTGCAAGTCACTTTTACAATGGTACTTTATGATCTATCCACTAAATTGTAACTTAAATAAAAGATAAAGAGACTTTAGAACTATAAGTGACTCACTTTTTATAATGGGTGATAACACTTTTACATAAAATAACTTTAAAACATAAGTTACATGTGCTTTTTGAAAAAGTAACTCAACAAAAAGAAAGACTTGAACTAAAGACCTATATTCTCATAAAGTAACTTTGGACCAAGTGAGCTAGTTTAAAAGGTTAGTAATTTTTGGAAAAGAACAGGGTTTTGTTTTTTTTAATCATTGAATCTTTGGGGTGCGTGCTTACTTGAAAAAACTTTTTTTGCCTACAAAACAAAAAACCACACAACCCAACACGGACATACAAAAAAAACCAAACCTTATGGCTTGAAGTTAGCTTTCGCCGGAAACTAAATATTTTCCTCGATGTTTCTGATTTTCCGAGATCACATTAAAGCACGGCGGAAAAGAGCATACACACGAGACAAATCCTTCCTTTCTATTTCTGATTTGCCTAGTTCACACAGAGTCGCAGGGCAAAGAGCATACATAGAAATGAAAGGTATAGGTCCGGTAATAAAAAACAAAGAGATAAATAAACCAAAATAAACAAAGGGATAAATAAAATAAAACTGCAAAAAAGACTGTATACCTCGAGATCTTAAAAATGACGTAGCTAGGGTTACCAGAAACCTTTTCGCATGAAATGAAAGGGGTTCCTCACTGGAACAGATGCTCCTAACACAATAGAATAGTCTTCTCGGCCCAAAAGTGGTCCAAAACAGTAGATCTAGGAAACGACAGTCGGATGCAGTTGTACCGGCTTCCGATTTGGATCACCAACATATGCGGCCCTTAAATAGCTCTGATACCATGTAGGAATTTACAGGTTAAGTTCCTCAGATAGAACACCAAAGGACACCGCTCACAAATTGATCACAGATCAATACACCCGTATTCTTGACGTGGTTGAAACCCTGAAAGAGGGAAACAGTCCATTACCTGAGCCAACGCGGCCACTTCAGGCAATTTATTAATGTAAAAGAAAGAAAATTTACATAAGCTTCTCTCATGAACGGTCACCCTACAAATGACCATCCGTGCTCTTTAAATAGAGATCATGGACCAATCAGGTGTTAAGCCACGGATCAAGTGTCGATAATACCGAGGACAGAATGAACCATCAAATGACTTCATGTCTAGAACATATCATGACCGTCAGATTGTAAGTTATAAAAGTACATAGTAAAGAAACACACTTTACCTAACTCTACACTAGACCAAGTTATACTTAACTATTTCCTATGTTTCAGAATATCCTAACACCCATCTAGCCAACAGGTTGAAGATGCTTGGTGGTGTGTGATCCTTACCTTTTGGTAAGTCAAGTATCTCGCCCAAGTTTGGATTATGATGTAGGTATTCTACCACATGACTCTTGAGGGTCATATTTGGGAAGATCGATAGGCAATAGGATGGGTTGAGATGTGCTCCCCTATATCACCTATTGCTTGATATGGGGTCAGAGATATTTAGCTCCCCCATGAGATTCTAGGTTGAGATGTACTCCCTGATGTGTTTTCAGATTGAGATATGCTCTGATGATGTAGAGGCTGGTAGAATTAGCTCCATGATGATTCTTCTTATTTAGATTCGAGAATGTTTCAGCAGATATGGGAAATTATATGATGACACGATTGATGATCGATGGTTAGATATTGACATGTGGAATTATTCGTAGTTGAGAGGGAGTGTTAAATTATGAAACTATGGTCAAATTCCACTTTGGACAGCCAATTTGATGGATATTATTATTGATTGAATTCCAAATCGAACAAGGGGAAGTGTACTTATCAAGGAAAGCCCACACATGCACATTTGGACAAGGTCGGCCCCAAAGAAAATTAGTCACCCATGGAAGCATACAAAAAAAAGGGACCTCAAGCTCATTTGGACATCACCAAGTGTCTTCTTCTTCTCTTTTTCATTGACTGGCTTGCACAGGTTTGAGGCAGGGACGAAAACATAAGTTTGCAAAAGTCTAAAATTACAAAGTCTAAGACATGCATATATTTTAGGGTTTTTAGATTACAGTGACAGGCACATCACAAGGAAAATTCAACCATAGTCATTAGCTTGCAGGCATCAAGGGATGACTGAAAGCTTTCAGTAGCTCACATATCTCCTCCTCCATGCAGTTGGGAATTTTGACTCAAATTTGATCAAAGACCGAAGTTGACTGCAATTGACTGCAAATGGGAAAAGTTGTCTCTAATATATTATGATGCTGGAAACTTATTTGTGAATGTTATTGGGTTGCTTTGATGGTGATATTGTATTGGGCTCATTGTACTCTCTGTTGAACATTTTATGACAATCTAATAGAAGAATAATTTCAAAGGGTTTCCCCCTTGTGGGGTTTTTGCCTATTCTTTGACCAAACCTGGTGTCTCTTGTTGATGTGTTGATTGTCTCCTTTGTCCTTGCATTTATTGTTCTATCTTCAATTATTGTTGATGAATGGAAAGAATAATTGTAATTGGAAAGGTTGCTAATTGAAGTATTGAATTGGACTAAAGTAATTGATACAATATAGAATAATTTGAAAATTTAACACATCACAGGGGAGCTAAGGCTACAACCCTCTATCTAATGACAATAGGCGAGATCCATCTACTAGCAAGGATCACATCCATCCTATTTTTTAGTAAACATGCGAGATCAAACTTTCCATATAGGGTAGACATCACAACCATCCTATCACCCAGTGACAATTGGCCGAGATCCATGTACCAACAAGGATCACATCCATCTCGTTCTATAGTCAACAGGTGAGACCAAACTTGCCATATAGGGTAGAGATCACAACCATCCCAATGCTTGTTAATCTTCCCAAGTTGAAACTACAGAGTCAAGTGGTAGAACACCTACATCCTCTCTACTTGAGTCACACCTACTCAAGTCATCACACCTACTCAAGTCATCTCAACCGCAACAAGGCCCACTTGTGGGTAGGATGCATACTGGGGTACACTTTGTTAATCATGATATGGGGATATACCCATCTTATCATAAGTGACAATAGGTGAGATGCACTTACCTTAGAGGATAAGGATCAAAACCATCCTATTGTCCAGAGATCCTGCAACCCTAGGAGCCCTCAATGCTCCATTCCCTCCTTGTGAGCTCAAGCAAGGGGGGAGATCTATGCTCAATTTTCTTGATTAGCTAGGACCCTTACCCAAGAGAGATATATCCATCAATCCAAGCTACTCTCTAAAGATCAAAAACATATCAAAGTGCTCATATCTGGTACCGGCTCAAACAACTCGTTCATGAGTTCAACCATACTACCTTATGCAGTACTTTCGAGCAATAGTCTTCTGATTTCCTATTCATACAATACATAAAATCAAATATTATGTTAGAAAAATGCATGACTTAAAGAAAAGAATACCATATCCATATTTTCTCTCTCACACATAGTGAGGCAAGAATCACGAACTGAAGCTTGTCTCATATCGTAGCATAATCTCAAGATACGAATATGTATTTTTCCCATCTATATATGTCTGGAATTTATCTCACTCAGGATGCATATTTACAACACAAGAATCCCTCTGGCTATTTTCCCATTACGAGATCCAACAAATCTAGCAACAATAATCCTTCAATACAAACCAACATGCCAAGATTTTGGAAAAACACTTCTACAAGAGATGAGTTTCCTGAAATTACTTGGGTAAACTGATCCCATCATCAATGAACTATTTATATATACAATTAACAAAAATATACCTTCAACAACATTCAATGTTCATTATGTCCAGAAGACTTGTTTCGTTCTACAATCATGGGACTTCTAATCATTCAGCTCGAATAATAATAGCTGTTGGGATCTCATCAAGGGTCTCTCCCTCTGAGTCAAAAGCTTATTCAGTTATCATCAAGATCATTGTTCCTTCAGAACATAGCCATATTAGTTCATACAAAATTGTCATACATCAGATAACGTAGTCAAACTGTATCAGGTTCTCCTATATATATGACAAGTCATCATCAACTATTCAATTTGTTTTCACTATCATACATATCATCACTTATTCATCAAGGGTTAGTGTCATATAGTAAGGGAAATTGACAAATGTGCCTTCATTCAATATCATATCTATTACTTTATACAATCATTAACAACATCATATCAAGGCATCCATTTTTGTCAAATTGTCAAAATTACCATGTTTTTAAGTCATCATAGCAATTACAACTTATCAACGCATTATCAAGATCAACAAAAAGATAGTTAATAAATCCTCAGTATTAGTCTTACATCGACACTATTTCCATCAGGGTTACCATACTCATTACAAGTACTAACAACAATATCAAGTTACCATATGTCAAGGTCAATGTTTCTGGCTATGCTTTATCTTTAGACAACATCAGGATATCCAAATATACATGGAATCAAACTTACATATGTATATGAATGGCATGCATTACTCAAGAGTGTTATATGGATCAATATTTTTTGAAGGTAATATCCTAGGGCTTAACTTACCATCCAACATTGCATCATAACACTGCAACAATCATTTTATACTATACATACCTTGTAGTATTCATATACCTTAGCAACTTGTAGCATATACACTTTGTCATCTTGCATATGCTTAAAATACAATTCACTAGCTCCCAAAATAAATTTGCATTAGGTTTTGTTCTAGTTTCCTCTTCCTGCATCAGTTAGCATCTAGATGGTCCTCAAGAGGGATTAGGTAATCACATCTTCATTAGGAAGTTAAAAATACTCATATACTCAAATATTCATGTAGGAAGGATCAAAACAATAAATCTAAACAAGAGTAGTGTCATAAAGAAATAAGTTTAGAAACTTAGCTTTAACAAGGGGTGATCATCTTTGCCTTGAACCAATCTTCGTCATCAGTAACCAGGCCCAAATGAGACTACTCCATCTAGGGTTACACTGAATTTGTCACAAGTGTTGAAATGACTTCTTACTAATACTTATATCCAGTTATTTCTTCCAATCATATTTTAAGGGTTTCTTCCAAACCCTAACCTTATGTTATCAACCAAACCCTAATTTCTCCTGTTATGTCAAAGTTACCTAGAGTTTCCTTCAAATCCTAGCATTCTTTTAGGTCTATACCATCTTCTTCCTTTTCACTTTATACTTATTCACTGGTGTCCACACAAGGGTGATATAAATGAATTTTCTTTAGTGCAACTCTAATTGCATGTTAATTTGACATAGGGTTGTATTGTTCTTTACATTAGATACTTGCATTTACAAACTTTTCAACGTTTACATATATCATTCATGCCATTATATCATAATATAATAAGCAATTATGTAGAAATAACAATAACGTCAGAAATGCAGCATAACATAAAGGAACGATAGAAGTAAAGCATGCAAAAAATAGGGACACTGGGATTTGGTTAGAGACCAGAGAAAAACCCCACAAAGAGGAAAAACCCATAATTCAATTCTTCTTCTTCTATTAGATTTTCATCAATTGTTCAGTTGCGATACAAAGTACAATATCAAGAGACATAAAACTTCACATCAAACTACCTAAGGCTTAAACAAATCTTGTTCATAACTTCATTTTTGAACAAGATTCAAATACTGATATTGATAATAAAATCATTGCCACATGGAGATCAAGATCCAAGGTTAATGTTATCATGACATCAAGTATGGTACTGCCATATCATGGTTTTCTTCCACCAAGCATATTGTTCATGCTATTGCATAGCTTCATTATCCTTGTCACTACATAACAATGTTGTCCCCATCATTGTATACCATCATTGATCGACCTTTGACACTGTTTAAGTATTATATCTTTTACCATCAAGATAACATTATATCACGATTAGTAAGGTCATATATGCACAAGATTATATAAATTAGTAGAGGTCTTATATCATGTTGGACATAGTATAGACATCTTTTTCATTATTCAAAGTATCCAAAGTATCATAAAAAATATGCAACGAAGATATGAGACTATACATAAATGCACAACCATTCAGAGATGTCATGGTGACCATACAAGTGGTGTCTTCATTGTCAAATATATGTTCTTCTATGACCATAAATACCTGGGGAGACCACCATCTCATGGATACATTGTCTGTCATGTCACATATATACATACTATCTGCCATACCAAGGTTATACCATGTCATAAATAAACATTGTCTGCCATACCATATATATATATATATATATATATATATATATATATACATACATACTTGCATACCACCACAAATCTAAATATATTATTACGAAGACCTTATATTAATCCATAAATACATAGTATAGCAATACCATTGATGATACAAATCACAGAATTAGCATAGAAAGCAACCACTATAGATAGGTACCATAGAATGGTGATACCATTGTAACTCAATAGCATACCATATTGAAGTCCAAGATAAATACATCTATAATGTGAGATATTACAAATATTACTAATAACATAGCTCTTACAGTGATGTACTATGAACCATCATGCTTTAATACCATGCGAGAGTCATCTAATCACCATACTGAATTGTCATGCAAAATCATATACATATATATATATATATATATATATATATAACGAGTAGTATTGTAGCGAAAGATGTGAGAGTATATACCTACTTGTGACATATGTGAAGGTATAGACATGTGACAAAAACCTTGTAGCTGATGCGTGAGATTTGTGGCATGTATGAAACATTTGTAGATAGTACGAAGTCTTGTAATCAATAAGAATGTGAAAGCCATGAATCATTACAATTATTCTATACTCAGAGTGAGAGTCCTATAGATAAGCAAGACACTTGTCTTCATCCGAAATTGCAGACCAAATGAAATCACAGAGAAGTCCGAATTTCTTGTACCAAAGAGACTAACACAATAGGTTACTTATAGTTGTTTGAGGGTCCGAAAGGACACAACTTCTTTTCCAAGCCGACTTGATCAAATGAGTTGACTTGAATTTGAAAATTTGAATTTTATTAAATAATTTTTCCTCCAAGGTCTAAGGCTAACTTGGTGTGAGATCATAATTGATTCTTCTCAATAAATATATATATCTGTTTTCTTTTCTTGTTCAATTAGGAGGGAGTACTATGGGATTTCTCCCTAGCTACCAAAACTAACATCTACTTGGTCTCTTCAAAGTTCTTGTTGGGACTTTGTAAACATTATTTTAGTTTCTCTACCTCTTCCTTGATTATGAGATTTTCTTCTTTGTCCTTATAAGATCACTTAAGGAACTAATTAGCTCTACATAAATTCTCATTCTTATTCTTCATGATTGCCTTCATAGTTTTCAAGAGATTCATTCTGAGTATCTAATTCCATGAAGAAAACTCTATCAAAATCATGGTCACTATCACCATCTTCATCAGATGAGTGTGACTATCTTCTCTTAAATAGAAACTTTTCTTGAAGAATTTTGTTGTTTTCTTTCCTTTGTTTCTTTTAATATGATATTTATTTTCTTTCTTATAACTTTCTTCATCCTCACTATCTGACCCCTTTGCAAAAGGACATTTAGAAGCATAATGACCAATTTTTCCACATTCAAAACATTTTAAAGGAAGCTTACCTTTATATTTGTCAGTTCCTCTTTTCAACTTTATCACAAAATTGGATTCTTCTTCGTCATCTAAAATATCAGTGCAATTAGAGTTTGTTTTTAACTTTTTCTTGTTCTTCCTTGTCTTCTTGGAGACCTTGAAAGTTGCTTCCCTTTTAGATGGATTTTCCTATTCTTTCCTCATTTCATATGTTGTAAGAATTCCATGTAGCTCATCCATACTCAACGTAGCTAGATCTTATATTTCTTCTAAATATGATATTTTAGAATTAAATCTCACTGGGAGATATCACAGTATCTTTTGAAGGATCATTGTAAGTGCAGTCTTCTCTCTGATTCCTCTCATAGTATTCATGATCTCATCAACTTTCTCTCATGATCTCATCAACTCAGAGAAAGTAAGATGCAATGATTCATATTTCTTCATATGCAGGTTTTCAAACTGTCCTCTATAAGTTTGAAGCTTGGCCCCTTTAACCTCTTCATCTACTTCATACATAATCTTGAGCTTGTCCTAGATCTCCTTTATTGATTCACGATGCATAACCGTGACAAATCTGATCCAGTCAACCCTCCAAGAATGGCATACATAGCCTCTGAACTACTTTCATAGAGTCTTCTTCTAATCAGATGTTTTAGAGTGGAGCTTGGTAGCTTGTATTCATTTAGAACAACTTGCCAAACATCATCTCCTTGTGCTTGTAAGAATAATCTCATCTTTATGCTCCAAAAGGCATAATTTTATCCATCAAATAATGACAAGGCATGTTTGGTGTATTTTTCTTGCTTTTCCATGAGTCTTACTAAGATCTACCTTCCAGATGTCAACTTGTTTCTAAAGGAACTCACTCTAATATGAATTATTGAAATACTCAACAATACTAAGACCGGGGTGAATTAGTATTAACAATTTTTTAATCCAAAATCTTGTAAATGCATCCACAAATATAAAGCAAAGCACATAGATTTTTATGTGGAAGCCCAAAGTGGGAGAAAACCATAAAATGCTTTTCTTAATATATATGAAGAGTACATTCAAATTTATCAGCACCAACTCCCTGTTTTATTAGCACCAAATGAAAGGAAGCATAAACTCCCTTATTTATTAGCAAATACTCCCTGATTTATCAGCACCAACTCCCTGGTTTATCAACACCAACTAAAGGGAAGCATTAACTCCATGATTATCAACACCAAAGCTTGTACAAGAGTCAATATTAATCAAAGAAAGTTTTCCCTCTTGGAAAATGTTCCTATGTCCTTCACACAAGCACTCGGTTTCCCAAACACAACCTTCTTAGCAAAAGAACTTCCCTCAACAATTTATCCTTGAACTCAACCTCCTTATTAGCAGAACTTGGCCTCAACAATCCCCAAACCAGGATTGAAACATTAAAAAAATGTGCCAAAAATCCTTCCAACTTTCCAAAATAAGCCAAAAACCCTTCAAAAATGTGTCAAAAATACTTCCCCACAAAGTCTCTCGAAGTCAGCTATTTTTCACTTCTGGTTCCTAAGGTGTGCATTGAAAAGTGTAACTAGGTTTGGTCTTCATAATGACATGTGTAATTATGATTTTATGTAACTGATGTAAAGAAGAAAATAAAATTATTTTGATAATGCTTGTCTCATAGGTTTCATGACCAAGGAATTTAATTTTTAGTTAAGGCTCCCATTGTGAGCCTTTAGGATTAGTCATCATGTCATAAAAGTCTATAGAGTCAATGTTAAAGATGAAATACCCATTTGGGTATGTTACACATTGTAAAAGAGAATTTATTTGTGTCATAAGCCCTCCAAGACCTTGTCACAAACATCCCTTGAAGTTGGATTACAAAAAAAGAATAATATGATTTCCACAAGGCATGTCGACCTATTCTCCAAGTCAATTCGGCTAATTTACATGGGAAAACCACTATTCATAGGAAACTCGACCTTCATCCTAGGGACAAAATTCGTTCATGCATCTGATTACATCAGGAAGTGTGAGAAAGGGAGATATATAAGCCTCTCATCCAACACAGGAAGAAGGAGGAGAATTCAAACTATTTTGGCACTACTCTTGGTCACTTTTCCTCGCACGTGTGACAAGTATTAGGGTTTTGCAATAGGGTTTCCTCAACCAACGAATAAGCCAAGAAGAAAGTCTCTATATCAAGATACTTACAAGTCATTGTCACAAGGTTAAGACTCCTAGTAAAGTGAAGAAGGAAGGCATCTCCAAACCACTCCAAATCAGCTCACACACGTGAATTGCAAAGGTATAGATGGGCCAAGAATTGCAGTTCTGTGGAAGAAGGCTGAAATTCAAAATAGTCGAAATTGGCAATGCTAGAAATCAGTTTGACTAGTGTTGACTTGGTCAAGAAGAAGAAGCAGTAAAGAAGGGTTTGTGACTTGGTATTGGAGAGGTTGTGTCAAGGGTCTTGGTCTTGGTATTCATCAATTGGAAGTCTCTATAAGAAGAAGAATTCGTTTGGGTTTTCCTCTCAAGTTGGAGAGGTTTTGGCTCTAGTTGATCGTCTATATTTTATGTCTCTTGTCTCTTTATTTTTATGCATTGGTAGTTGTTTGATGAAAAATAACACTATAATAATCTAAGTAAAGAGAAGATCCTAATCTAAAGAAGTAAAAAGCATTCACAAATAATTATCATTAGAAGAGAAATCACCTAATTGCTATGCCCTAGTTTTCTCAATAGTTTGAACCTTAGACTTCCTTCTTTTCTTCACTTGTTGGAACATATTTGAATTTGCTTGAGTGAACAACTTGAAATTCTCCTTCTCACATCAATTTATAGTGCATTCGAGGTCTATATTGGGTCGACTTGTCTGTTGGTTGGATTTACTTGTTCAACTAGCAGAATGTATAATGAATATCCGAAAAATCATTTCTCCTCGACCATGAGGAGTTTGTTGGAAATACTGAGAGGTGGGTGAATCAATATTTCACTTATAATTAGTTATTTTTATTTCACAGAGCATTCATTTCCATTAGTAATTGATAAACATAAACATTCATTAATATCACATGAACAGTAAGAAACACCATTCAACAATGCACAATAATCAAGACAATAGACACATAGATTTTCAGTTGGACCTTGACTTCTTTTGAAGACAATAATCTTCATCATGATCACTCAGAGCATCACTTCTTCTTTCATTTCTTCCATTATTCCTTCGATCATCTCTTCTTCTTTGATTATTAACGTTGTTATTGTTGCTTCTAGTGTTGTAGTGTGGACCATTGTTCTTCTGAGGGCAATCTCAAGCATAGTGACCTTTCTTGTGACAATTGTAACATTCAATGTGGCATGCTTCTCTTTCATTCCTTCTCTTCGAATTTTGAGGAAGAGGCTTCCTTGAATTTGATGGAACTCTTTTTCCTTTCTTTTTCTGGTTATGAGTGATGAATGCAATGGGCTATCTTTCTTTGTGCTTTTGTATCCTGCCTCTAGAAACCATCCTTGATTCTTATTGAGTGACCTTTCTAACAATATCATCAAATGGTGGGAAACTATTGTTGTTTCTTATAGTAGTAATAAAGGTTTCCTAAATAGGAGGGAGACCTCTAAGGGTCACAATCACTAATTCCTAGTCAGGCACAATTTCCCCAACTCTCTGCAATTGATCTATAAGATGAGATATCCTCATAATGCAGGATTGCACACTCTCCTTTATTCATCTTCATATATTTGAGTCGATCTTTCAAGGAGATGATTTCATTTAAATTTTTTACTTCATAAATGTCAGCTAGTTTATCATACATATCCCTAAACGTTTTCAAATTTCAAACATATGCAAGTAAATGATCTTGTAAACCATTCAGAGATGTCATGGTGACTATACAGGTGGTGTCTACCATGTAAAATATATGATGTTTAGCTTACAAATATATGTTCTACCATGACCATACATACCTGGGGAGTCCACCATGTCATGGATACATTGGTTACTATGTCACATATATACATAATATTTGCCATACCAAAACAATGTCTGTCATACCAAGGTTCTACCATGTCATATATAAACGTTGTGTGTGTGTATCACCACAAAATTGAATATGTTATTACAGAGAATATAGAGTAATCCATAAAGACATGGTAGAGAAATGCCACTAATAATATGCATCATGGAATTAACCTAAGGAAAGAAACGACTATAGATAGGTACCATAAAACGGTGATACCATTGTAACACAATAACATACCATACTGAAATGCAAGATAACATACATATGGAATGTGAGATATCACAAATCTTACTAATAGCATACCTCTTATTCTGATGTACTATGAACCATCATACTTCAATACCATGCGACAGTTACCAAACGAAAATGCCATCCAAGAGTCATATAATCACCATACTGATTCGTCATGCGAGATCATATATATATATATATATATATACACATATATATAGCGAGATTAGTCTTGTAGCGAAAGACGTGAGAGAATAGACCTACTTGTCACATATGCGAAGGTACAGGACTATGAAATAAACCTTATAGCGGATGTGTGAGACTTGTGGCACATACGAAACATGTGTAGACAATTCGAAGACCTGTAATCAATAAGAATGCGAGAGTCCTGAATAATTACAATGATTCTATCCCAAGAGCGAAAGTCTTGTAGATAAGAGAGACACCTGGCATCATTCAAAATTGCAGACCAAACGAAATCCCAGAGAAGTCCGAAATTCTTGTACCAAAGAGACTAACACAATGGGTTATTTATAGTTGTTTGAGTGTCTGAAAGGACACAACTTTTTTTCCACGGCGACTTTATCAAATGAGCTAGCTTGAATTTGAAAATTTGAATTTTATTAAATAATATTCCCTCCAAGGTTTAAGGTCGACTTGGTGTGACATCAAAATTTATTCTTCTATATATATATATATATCTATCTATATATATATATATCATTGCTTGCTCAATTAGAAGGGAGGACTAGGGAATTTCACCCTAACTTCCAATATTAACACTCCCTCTTATCTAGGTATATATATATATATATATATATATATATCATTGCTTGCTCAATTAGAAGGGAGGACTAGGGAATTTCACCCTAACTTCCAATATTAACACTCCCTCTTATCTAGGGAGGAATTCCATCAACCGAGCCAAAGACCATCAAGGATGTTTCATCTCTCAATCATATGAAAAACAAACAATTGTTTCATCGATAAGAAATGTCTCATATCATCTCATTAAGAAGAGGAATCCATGACCAATGGTAGTGGAGATCGGACCTCCAAACCCTACCTGCATTGAAGAAATATCTCATAGTTATATCAATAAGACATCCATCTCATCATAGATATGTTGGAAATACTAAGAGGAGGGTGAATTAGTATTTATTTTCAATTGTCATTTTTACCAGTTAAGATCACTTATAATTAGAACACAAAATGAACAATGATAGAATAATATTTTTATTAATCAGAAATAACGAGGACCCCAATCCTCTTCTTTACAATTAATCATGTACAATAATAATTAGGGCTCCAACCCTAGATGAAGACACAAATATTCAAATCACTAGGGTCCAACTTGTACTTTTCCAAGCACTGACTTGGACTTCCCAAGGCTCCAACCCTATCTTCCCAAGGCTCCAACCTTGTCACTGTGAGGCACCAACCTTTAGGGCTACAACTTTATCTTCTAGTACAGGATCCAACCTGGTCTTCTTGAGGACTCCTATCCTCTAGGGCTCCAACCCTATGCTTCAATTCTTCAAGATAAGATCAATAGTTCTTCACAGCTCCCAATATATTTTGCAGCAACCCGTGACAATATCTTCACCTTCAATAATGCCTTCACTTAATCTCCAAATCGCTTCATCAATGACAACTTTATCTTTTCAGAAGTTGTCACCACAACTCTTCATTTCACCAAAACATAATCTTCAAGATCACATCATGATGACTTCAACAATGCATCATGATCTCCAATAATGCCTCCAAGATTATCTTCAATATCAACTTCTACAAGTCTTCCAAATTTCTTCAAGAATCCATCAAGGTGTCTTCAATAGATTTCTCCAAGAGTACTTCAAAAGTTGCTCCAAATGATTTCAATGGCCTGCTCCTTCAACTAAGGTATGCTACTCCAAGGTTGTCTTTAAAATTTATTCAAAGAAGTGTTCGGATCTTCTTCTATAGTCATGCTGAAGACTGCTCCATATATTAAAGCTTCTTGTTCTTCATTGTTGGCTAAGTTTGAGGTGTGGTTTCTCTTCACAAATGACTACTACCACAGGTTTCTCAAAACTATGAATCACAGGTCTGCAATGACTCACTTCAATAATGTTAGTCCAAGAGTTTGTAGTCCGAGCTAAACAAAACACAGTCCAACCACCTTTCACTGGTCAACAATCTGAGTCATTGTTCTCACTAGTTTTTGAGTTGTGATGAGAGTCCAATCATGTCACAGAGCCGAACTTGTAAACCATATTTCAAGCTTCACAAATAGTTGTCCAATCCTGAGGTGAAACAGCCCACAACCCTTCAACAAGTCCAAGAGCTTGTAGCCTAGAACTGAGCCTCCAAGGTGATATAAGGTTATGAGATCGTGCCTCCTATGTGGTTGTTTCATTAATCCAAAATCTGCACCAAGTCCGAGTTCAAGTCTGTAGTAATATCTGAGCCCTCACCATGATTGTTCAAGCTACTTCAGAAGAATGTTCACATACTTATCCACAAATTTGAGGTTACTAAACCAGTGATCATGGGTCTGAATCCTAGAACCAATCCTTCAATCACAATTCTGAGCTCCAATGTTCTCACTGGTCCGAGGTGTTAGTAGCCACAAGTCTGAGCACTGAGTTGTGTACCACGGGATGCCTCAGGTCCGAGCAAGTGACTGTACCTATCACAGGAGACAGTCTTAATTTCTCCACAGGTGGATCTCACAGGTCCGACCTGTATTCTTCCATAGATCTAAGGTCCTATGTGATTGCCCTAAAGTTTGTAACTTCTCCACTGAGTTGTTAGTGATTGACTGCTTTAAAGGTTTATGTTGTAATCATTGCATCGAGACTCCACAGTCTATTGTAGCTCCGGGATTTACAATAATCCATAGAACCGAGGTGTTACACTTGTATTGTCCACAGGTCTAAGCCTGTGACTATCCGGAAACCCGCAATTTGCAATCTGAACATGAGACTAAGCCTCCTCAATAAGTAGTCTGCGGTCCTTCAAAAATCAATCACAGAAACTAAAAAAATAATATTATCCTAAAAACAGTGATCTCTTTGATCTCCTCGGCCTCTATTCTGCCTCTGAGTTCTCCATTGAATTCTTCACCGAGATTGGATGCTAAAATGATGAGACCAAACCCATATTTATACAAGTTTTATATTTATAACGAAAAGACATGCCTTTTTGGAGGAGAGGCCAGACTTCAAAAGTAGGATCATGTCGACTAGCAGAGAAAATATATTATTCCAACTTGTAAATTCATTTTCTCTCAATCTATGAGGAGTTAGAGGGCGAGTAATAGCTCATTTCAAAGATGAAAATGTCAACCTTAGATAAGCTCATTTTACTATAAAGAAAATTATATTTTTTGAACTTTCATCATTATTTCATCCATGGAAGCCTATATGATTATGTTTTTTAACAATGTTTAGGGCTTGTTCACTTGTGTTCTTCATTTGTAGTAATGGATCATGGGCATTTTGATTAAAGCTCCTTTTTATTCATGGAATGGACCTATTAGGATTAGGGCTTCATGATTTCATAAGGAACAAAGACTAGGCCATGATGACAATCAATCAAGAAGGTTAGGGATTTATCTTATTTTCCAACCAACAATCATCCATGCAACATTATCTCATAAGGTCAAAGGCTATGTTTTGATGCATTATCTGCATGCTCAGGGTTTTCTCCTATGGTTTGCATGAGGTTAGGTTTATTCATGTATCACAAGAATATTTTCCATCTCCAACAATGCCATATTGACATCAATGACAACTTTGACCAACATTTAAAATATAATTTTTTTTAATAATGGTCGACACTTGTTGGGAATCATGATTGCCTATAGACCAAAATCCACAAGTGTTAGTCAACGATCTCATCGCGAGAGATAAGGATCCATGAGAGGAGGTCAGTCTGCTAGGTCGCTTTAATATTAGTGATTTCCCCATTACTATTGTCATTGTAGCCCTTATTTTTATTGTTGTGCCCCTATTGTCCCCATATTGTTATTATTGTGCCCCATATAAGCCCACTATTGTTATTGTTGTGCCCTTATATTATTATTGTTATGTCGGCTTTGATTATATTGTGACCCTATAGACTCCTATGTACAGAAAGAAGGTTTTGTCATTTGAATCATCCAAAAATTGTTCATTTTTGTAATGTAAAGGATGTTTCCACCTCGAAGAGGCTGATTTTGAAGTCGTTGATCTATCTTTCCTTCTATTTTGTGAGCTAGTTGCATAACATTTAGTATCAGAGGTTTGGATTCTAGGGTTTTGCTACTCCAAACATGTCATCGTGGAATTTTTTATATAATGTTTTTTCTATGACATTTCAGAAGCTAAAATTAAAACTCATTTGAGTTGAAATCTTGATGAACCTCGGGTCTGAATTTCAGATCTTTTCTCACGATCGTTTCAGAGATATGATCCATGGAAGTTATGGGTTTTGCAGGCTCCCGAATTACATCCCAAACAAGTGACCTTGGGAAAATAGGCATAAATTTCTCTCTGAGCATCAGATTCAAATTACATAAGAAGTTACAGAAATATGACGGACTATAGTTTTCTATGTATCGTTTTCAAGTCCGAAGGTTGAAACAGTGACATGTGAAAGTTCGTACAAGTCCGCTCTATTGAACCAGTCTATAATCAGGTCATCGTGGGAGATTTGGCATAAATATTTGTTGAAGAATCCAATATTGATCAAACTGGTGGGGTTAGAAATAGGACTCAGAGGGCTACCACATGACGCAATTTCATACCTTGAAGATTTGAAATTACAGAGATACAACAGATTCAATATCAATCTCCTACAAAGAAAAAAAGGTGTGTGGTTTTTTTTTTTTTTTTAATTTGCATAAGTTTGGTTTGAAAAATTAGTTTGAAGTAATTCAAAGGTAATAGTGAGGCATAATTATCATTAATTGTTGCCCCGAAAAAAGAAAATGGAAACACCTAGTAAGAAACCTAAAAAATCTACCATGATTCATGAAGAAGAGGAAAAAATGCAACATGATATATCAAAGTTACGAGACCAAGTGCAACAATTTTCACTCTCACAAAAAGTAACAGAAGCTAAGATGGATGGATTAAAGAGAGGCATGGAAGGTAAGATGAATGGCATGGAAGCTAAGATGGATGGCATGGAAGCTCAAATGAATGGAGTAGAAACTAAGATGGATGGTATAGAAGCAAATCTTAAAGGTAACATGGAAGATTTGAAGATAGATTTGACAAAGTTGCTACAAGAAATGTTTACTAATGGCGAAAGGGTAGTAAAGGAAACTCATGATGAGAACAAAAGAAATGTTAATCATGATTTCATAGAATCTAACATTGGATTGAATAGCCACCATGTTCCAAAGATCGCTATGAGGGAGTTTGATGGCAAGGATCCTGTAACATGAATACTACAGATGGAGGATCTTGTAACACCTTTTTTAGCCCATTAATAAATCTCAAACAAAAGGGTTCAAGGATGGAGCACATTGAGGAATTCCAAAAATTGAATATAAGGGCGAACGATATTCCAAATGAGCATAGGATTGATGTGTTCATTGGGACTTTAAAGGATAACATCCAACATGAGGTTCACCTTTGGAAACCTGATTCATTGGAGAAGGCATTCAGGTTGGCAAGAAAATTTGAAAGAAAAATTATGGCAACAAGGAAGCCTACCACTCACACCTATAAATATGGAAGTGTTGTTTCCCCTAGCCTTCCACAACCTACAAGGTTGACACCACAACAATTGGAATAAAAAGATCAAAAGGGCTTTGTTACAGTTGTGATTGAAAATACACCAAAGGTCATAAGTGTGCTGAGAAGAAATTATTTTACATAGATTGTGAAGAGGAGAAAGAAAAGAAATAAGAAACATCAAAAGAAGAGGATATACACTAGGAAAAAACCCTAGAGAAAGAAGAAATGAATCCGACCATATCTTGTAATGCATTGGTCGGAATTACCACTCCTCAAACTCTCAAGATAGAAGGACATATCAAAAAGAAAAAGGTAATAGTGTTGATTGATTTGTGCAGTGCCCATAATTTTATTCATTGTAAGATAGCCAAGGAATTGAATTGCTTCCTATATCCAACACCAGATTTTCAAGTGATGGTTGCAAATGGAGGAGCCATAAATTGCTCTGGAAAGTGCCATAATATCAAGTTATCCATGGGAGAACATGTATTGAATAGCTCAATTCTTTCCATTCCAATGAGTGGTGTTGATGTTGTACTAGGAGTCAAATGGCTACAATCTTTGGGTACAATACCTTTTAATTTTCAAGAACGTTTCTTGAAAAAAAATTCGGAAGGAAAGGAATTTGAATGAAGGGGTATTGCAGGGAAACCAGGAAAGATAATCAGCTCTAACGACATGACAAAGCTTCTAAAGAAATAACAACGAGGCGTAATTGCACAATTATGTTCGCTAGAGGTCCCCACATCGAAATAATCTATTTCTCTAGATCTCCAAAAAGCCTTGGACAATCATTCCAAGGTATTTGAGACTCCCAAAGGCCTCCCACCTATTCGTGATCATGATCATGTTATTCATTTGATTCCAGGAAGTGTTCATCCAAACATAAAGCCTTACAGATATCCCTATTCCCAAAAGAGTGAAATTGAATATATGGTTGCAGAAATTCTAGAGGCTGGTATAATTCAACCTAGTCAAAGTTCTTTCTCTGCTCCAGTAGTATTGGTGCACGAGAAGGATGGATCATGGCACATGTGTACGGATTATAGGGATCTCAACAAGCTCACTATTAAAGATAAATTTCCCATTCCTGTCATTGATGAATTATTAGATGAATTGCATGGATCAATTTACTTCACCAAGTTGGATCTTCATTCAGGATATCATCAAACCAGAAGGAAGACTGAAGACATTCTGAAAACAACATTTAGAACTCATGAGTGTCATTATGAATTTTTGGTCATGCCTTTTGGCATTACCAATGCACCTTCTACATTTCAAGGTTTGTTGAATTCCATTTTCAAACCCACCCTTAGAAAATTTGTGTTAGTATTTTTTGATGATATACTCTACAGCAAGTCTTGGAAGGATCATGTTCAACATGTTGACAGGGTGCTCAAACTCTTGGAGGAGAAACAATTATATGCAAAAATATCCAAATGTTCTTTTGGAATACAAGAGGTGGAATATCTAGGTCATATTGTATCTCATGAAAGTGTTAAGGTAGACCCTAGCAAAATTAAAGTCATTAAGGAATGGAAAATCCCCACATCCATAAAGCATCTGCGAGGGTTTCTCAGGTTGGCAGGGTATTATCTCAAGTTTGTTAAGAATTATGGGAGAATAGCAGCACCTCTAAGAACATTATTGAAGAAAGATGCATTTTCATGGACTCCAGAATAAATGAAGGCCCTTGAACATCTTAAAGAGGAAATGTGCCAACCAATGGTCTTAGCTACATCAGACTTCACAAAAACCTTTATTGTGGAATGTGATGCCTCAGGAAATGGAATTGGTGTTGTTTAATGCAAGAATAAAGACCCATTGCTTTCAAAAGTCATCCAATCAAAGGAAATTATTTACACAAAGCTATTTATGAGAAGGAAATTTCGGCAATCTTACATGCACTTAAGAAATGGCGAACCTACCTAATGGGAAGTCACTTCAAGGTGAAAATGGATCATGATAGTCTTAAATACTATTTAGAACAAATATAATCTTTAGAAGAGCAGCAAAAATGGGTCACAAAGATGTTGGGTTATGACTTTAAAATCATCTACAAAAAAGGGAAGTAAAATGTTGTTCCAGATGCACTCTCAAGAAAGGATGAGGATGTGGAAGCATTGCTTTGCAGCATTTCTATTATCCAACCAAATTGGATAAACAAAGCAAGGGATGAATGGAAGAATGGCGAAGAAGTGTGGGCACTCATTCAAAAGTTACAACAAGATCCTAGTACATCTGATACATTTAGATGGAAAAATGATTCGTTATGGTACAAAGATTGCGTATACCTCTGTAATAATTCCCAACTCAAACAAAAGATTCTTATAGAATTACACACCTCTCCCTTAGGAGGGCACTTAGGATTTTTAAAAACTTACCACAGGGTTAAGAAGAATTTTTTTTGGGATGGCCTTAAATCTAATATTCAACAGTTTATGGTGGAATGTTTGGTTTGCCAACAAAATAAAGTTGAAACAATTAAGGCCACAGGTCTATTACAACCTTTATCCATTCCAAGTCAACGTTGGGAGGAGGTTTCAATGGATTTTATCATAGGTTTACCCAAGTCCGAAGGAAAGAGTGTCATCATGGTGGTAATTGACAGACTTACCAAGTATGCACACTTTTGTGCATTATCTCATCCATTTAAATCCATTACAATTTCTACTGCATTTATGGAAACAATTCAAAAGCTACATGGAAACCCAAAGATTATTGTAAGTGACAGAGATCCCATTTTCATTGGAAATTTTTGGACATAATTATTTTCTTGTCTCGGTACTCAGTTAGCTCATAGATCATCTTATCATCCTCATTCTAATGGGCAAACTAAGATAGTAAACAAATGTTTGGAAGGATATCTTCGTTGCTTTGTATCTGATAAACAACCACAATGGGTCAAATGGTTGCCTTTGGCTAAATGGTGGTATAACACTTCCTTCCATACTGCAGCAAAAATGACCCCATTTATGGCACTTTATGGATATCATCCACAGTCCATCACAGCATATTTAAGAGAAAATCCTAAGGTTCAAGCAATGGAAGATCACATCGAGCATCAACAAGAAGTTCTCCAACTCTTAAAGGATAACCTCACTTTGGCGCAGAATAGAATGAAACAACATGCAAATCAACATTGTAGTGAAAGAATTTTTGATGTAGATGACTGCATATTTCTATTGCTACAACCATATAAACAAATGTCCCTCAAGAAATCTAAGAAGGATAATAAATTATCACCAAAGTATTATGGTCCGTACAAGGTGTTGCAAAAGATTGGTACTATGGCATACAAATTGGAGCTTCCTGCAGCTTCCCGAGTGCACCCAGTTTTCCATGTTTCATGTTTAAAGAAGCTTATAGGTGACAAGCTCCCAGTTCAAACAATATTTCCAATACTTGACGAGGAAGGAAAAATCATATTGGAACTTGAAGCAATCACAGAAACAAGAACTCGACAACTATGAAATAGATCAATTTCAGAGTATCTCATCAAGTGGAGGAACTTAACTGCTGAAGATTCCACATGGGAGGATGAAAATTTTATACAGAAGCATCCATAAGTACTCAACCGTTGATGCCAACACTTTTTTGAAGGAGAGGGGCATGTTAGGTCCCTATAATACTAGTGATTCCCCCATTACTATTGTCATTGTAGCCCTTATTGTTATTGTTGTGCCCCTATTGTCCCCATATTGTTATTATTGTGCCCCATAGAAGCCCACTATTGTTATTGTTATGCCCTTATATTATTATTGTTATGTCGGCTTTGATTATATTGTTACCCCATAGACTCCTATATATAGAAAGGAGGTTTTATCATATGAATCATCCAAGAACTATTCATTTGTGTAATGCAAAGGAGGTTTCCCCCTCGAAGAGGCTGATTTTGAAGCTGTTGATCTATCTTTCCTTCTATTTTGTGAGTTGGTTGCATAACATAGTCCATGTCGCGAAACACACAGAGAGCATTGGTTTATCCAATGTCCAACAATCTCCCACCAACACGAGTCGAGTGTGTATCGAACTCGTGACCTACGTTCGGATACCACTTGTTGGGAATCACGGTTATCATTAGAGCAAAACCCACAAGTGTTAGTCAATGATCACATCGCCAAAGATAAGGATCCACGAGAGGCGGTTACTCCATGTTGCTAAACACACGGGGAGCGTTGGTTTATCCAATGTCTAACAATCTCAACATATCTCAGTTTGTTTGATCATCAACTAAACAATATCGATACAATAAAAGAAGAATAAGAATCACCATAGGGGAGCTTTGGCTACCACCCTATATCCAATAATCAATTCATTCATCTCGTCTCAACTCATTTATGCCCATCTCTAGTTGTTGAACAATCTCGAATCTAAAGAGGAAGAATTTGACATCATGTTAAATTATGCAACTACGGTCAAATTCCAATTTGGACAGCTCATTTGATGGAGATGATGAATGCATTGAATTCTTCTTTTTGAGAGGACCAAAATCAACCTAAATATGACTCAAATCAGATAAGGGGAAGTTTACTTATGAAGGAAATCACACGCATACAAATTTGGACAAGGTCGGCCCTAAAACAAATTGGTCACCCATGGAAGCCTGTAAATCCAAGTGACCTCAAGATCATTTGGACATCACCAAGTATCTTCTTCTTATCTTCTTCATTGATTATATCACACAGGTATTAAGCAAGGATGACAACAAAAATTTGCAAAATTCTGAAATTACAGGGTCAAAGGCTCACATCAGTTTTAGGGTTTTTGGATTATAGTCACAGGCACATCACATGCATGCGACCGAGAAATTTGACTTAGATTTGATTGAAGGCCAAAGTTGAACATAGTTGACCGCAAACGGGAAAAGTTGTCTCTGATATATTTTAATGCTCGAAACTTACTTCTGAATGTTATTGGGTTGTATTAGGCTCATTGTACTCTTTGCTGAATATTTTAAGACAATCTAATAGACGAAGAATTTCAAAGGATTTCCCCCCTTGTGGCGTTTTTCCCTGGTCTTTGACCAAACCTGGTGTCTCTTGTTGATGTGTTGATTGTCTCCTTTGTCATTGCATTCATTGTTCTATCTTCAATTATTGTTGATGAATGGAAAGACTAATTATTGTTCTCTCCAAATTAGCTCCTTTTCACTTTTGGTTCATGAGGTGTGTGTTGAAAAGTGTAACTAGGTTTGGTCTTCATAATGAGATGTGCAATTATGATTTTATGTAATTGATGTAAAGAAGAAAATAAAATTATTTTTGTAATGCTTATTTTAGGATTAGTCATCATGTCATAAAATTCTATAGAGACAAAGTCAAAGATGAAAGACCCATTTGGGTATGTTACACATTGTAAAAGAGAATTTATTTGTGTCATAAGCCCTCCAAGACCTTGTCACAAACACCCCTTGAAGTCAGCGTACAAAAAGAGAATAAGATGATTTCCAAAAGGCATGTCAGCGCAATCTCCAAGTCAAGCCGGTTAATTTACATGGGCAAACCACTATTAATAGGCAACTTGACCTTCATCCTAGGGATAGAATTTGTTCACGAATATGAAATGCATCAGCAAGTGCGAGAAAGGGAGATATAGAATCCTCTCATCCAACACAAGAAGGAGGAGAATCCGAACTATGTTGGCACTATTCTTGGTCACTTTTCCTCACACGCGTGACAAGTATTAGAGTTCTGCAGTAGGGTTTCCTCAGCCATTGAAGAAGCCAAGAAGAACGTCTCTATATCAGCATACTTACTAGTCGAGATCACAAGGATAAGACTCCTAGTCAAATGAAGAAGGAATGCATCTCCAAACCACTCCAAATCAGCTCACACGTGTGAATTTCAAAGGCACAGATAGGCCAAGAATTGCAGTTCTGTGGAAGAAGGTTGAAAATTAGAATAACCGAAATTGACAATGCTAAAAATTAGTTTGACTAGTGTTGACTTGGTTAAGAAGAAGAAGCGATAAAGAAGGGTTTGTGACTTGGTCTTGGAGAGGTTATGTCAAGGGTCTTGGTCTTGGTATTCATCAATTAAATTCACTATAATAAGAAGAATTCATTTGGGTTTTCCTCTCAAGTTGGAGAGGTTTGGCCTTGGCTGATCACCTATCTTATGTGTCTCGTCTCTTTATTGTTTATGCATTGGTATTTGTTTGATGAAAAAGAACACTATAATAATCTAAGTAAAGAGAAGATCCTAATCTAAAGAAGTAAAAGCATTCACAAATAGTTATCATTAGAAGAGAAATCACCTAATTGTTATGCCCTACATTTATCAATAGTGTGAACCTTATAATTTCTTATTTTCTTCACTTTTTTGAATAGAATTGAATTGGCTTGAGTGAACAACTCGAAATGCTCCTTCTCACACCTATTTATAGTGCATTCAAGATCTAGATTGGGCCGACTTTTCTACTACCTAGATTGACTTGTTCAACTGGCAAAATGTATAATGAATATCTGAAAAATCATTTCTCCTCGACCATGAGGAGTTTGTTGGAAATAATGAGAGGCAGGTGAATCAATATTTCACTTACAATTAGTTATTTTTCTTTCACAGAGCATTCATTACCATTAGAAACTAAAAAATATAAACATTCATTAATATCACATGAATAATAAGAAACACCATTCAACAATGCACAATAATCAAGACTGTAGACACAGATATTTTCAGGTGGAAAAGCCCCTTCGAGTAAAAACCTATCGAACACTTCTTAATGTTTGCCTTCAAAAAATAATTACATCAAGTTTTTAGCTCCAAGTGAAGGAGGCTCCAAACCCTTGATTTACAGGCTCCAACCTGTAGGACACTCAAATGCCATGTTTCCCAAATGCAACTGGGAGGATGCTCCAATGTCTTATTTTATAGGCTCCAACCTTACGGATGCTCCAACACCCTATTCACCAGTTGCAATGAGTTGGACACTCCAACACTCTATGCAATCTCCAACTTGCCCTAACACCACCCTATCGCCCTAAAGTGTTCTCAGGTTCCAACCTGAAGGAGACTCCACTCTCCTGCCTTGCACCACCTGGGCTCAATATCAATACAAACTAATACAAGAGAACTGCAACACAAAATATATCAATCAAATCAACCTTTGATCGATATGTGCATCAAACCCTAGCATCAACCTGTGCACCAAATCCTAACTGCACAAATGTAACCAGCACTACTTGTCATACAGATATATATGTCAATAACTCTAGTAGAAGTATGTCCAATCCACTAACACAATGACTTGCAATGTATCTACTCTGGCATCACAATCATGTAACACTACCAACATTGACATTGCTAACTTGTACCCACGAGCACAATCTTGTAACACTTCCATTGTTGACAATGCTAACTTGTACCCACGAGCACAATCCTAGGTGCCACCAATTTTTCATGTGCCCAGCCTTACACTGTCTCAATTGTTGCAACAAAATCATGCAACCCTCTCTGTTTTCTTAAACCTTGATTTCTCAGAGCTTCAACATGTAAGTGAACAACCAAACCACCATCAATCCTGCGATGTCACTGTCACAATTAGCAAATATTGTAATCAACCACTTCGAAAAGCACTGTCTCAGCCACAAATGCCAAGCTTCCTCTGGATTTCAAATTTGCTCAATAATGACTTAAAAACATAATTAACCATAATAAACCATATGCCAATTAAATGTTCTACAATTTTTACATTTCAAGCACTATTCTACAAATCGCTCAAATGTTGTATCGATGCCACAAAATGGTTATTTTCTCGCTGACTATTTATTCGACAAAATGAAACTTTATAAAATAAAGTTTAATTTTTGTGAAACTTCATAAAAATTAAACATTATAAAATTAAATCACTCAGATCCCCTTATCAACAGTACACGTATGGAAGGATAATTTGGCACTTGTATATTATAACCATGGTCGTGTTAATACTTGTTGCTCACGCTAGATGCTAATGACTTTACCCCGCATGCATACATTTAACAATTTTGAAAAAAAAAATGACGCACTTGATTTAAAAATGGGATCGCACTCCAAGTTGGAAATCCAACTAGCTTCAGGAAAAATTCAATTGTAGGTCATTTGTTACTTAATTGTGTCATTATGTTGTCTAGAGATTCCTTGTTAATCAAGGTCTATGAAAACCTTCACCTCCAGATCAATCTAGTGAGTTACACCCTAAAAAAAATCATGGATTACTTTCTCAACATTTCAATAAATAATATTGCAAATGGGAGCTCAGATTGTGGTTGCTCTTAAAGTCACAACAGAACCCTAAAGAAGCTGGGTGAACAAGACATATCTTCAAGGACTAAGAGATGTGCATTCAACTTGGAGCGAAGAAAATCCTCAAGAATATGTGTGTGATGTACCATGTTGCTGCTTTAAGTCCATAGGTCGAATAGTTCAAGATTAAGACCTGAACGAGCTTCTGGGTCTTGGTACTTGATGAGATGGAACTAGGGAAACAATGCATATTACTCCCACAAGTGATGCCTTTGCAACTGTAATAGAAGGAAATAAACTACAAGAAGTGACCTTTAAAAGCTACATCGAATATTAATAACTGTGATGACTGAATGTTCCTTCACCAATGAAAACTTGGTGATACACTAACCTTGGACCATATCAAGCCTTAAATGAACAAATATCAAGGTTGTTGTAAAATCAAAGTAGTTATATTAGGGTTTGGTTCTCCTTTCTTGATAATTACTTGTGAGTGAGTTGGCTTCTTTTACTTCTTTATTATCTTATCTTTCATCAAGCAATTACCATATTATGAGTGTATGAAGATCACAAAACAAGAGACACAAGATATAGGCACTATGCCAAGGCAAAACCACCCTCGAGGGGGAAACCCAGTCAAGATAATTCTTCCTTTCAATAGTAATATTTGAGACTCTTCTCCCTATACCAACACCAGACTTTCCCTCCACTCCAATTCAACCTCTCAGATCTTCGACCGCTTCCAATAAACTTCGACTAGGCAACAGCATCCGACAATTGGCAACTTCCGACAACCTCGAACACTTAGGAGACTTCGATCTCCCAATCCAAACCATGAAACAGATAGAGAGAGGCACCAAAAGTTCGATTTTCTCCCTCTCTTAAGACTTCTCCAAACTCACACTTATTTCGACCTCCCAGCAACAGACTTCATAGTTTTCCAACTCTTCTTGAGATATCAAACTAGCTTGAGAGATGATGCTCCAAATGACTTCAACTAGCTTGTATTTTTAGGCTTCTTGTGGGTCGAATTAGGGTCCTTTAGGCCGACTAGATCTCCCTTAGGCCGACTTGATGTGGAGGGTACATAAATCATATTTGACTCAATACTAAAGCTTTTTACATGATTCAAAATCCCAAGAAGGATCTCTTTGAATGTTCAATGACTCTATAAACTCAATATTAATCCTAGGAGTCCACAATGGGGACTTTGACTAATATAATGATGACCCAAGCATGAAACCCATGTTTTAATAAGTCATTGTTACAATAATAAAAATTCTTTTCTTTATTCTTTTGACAACTACAATACATGATGACTCAAGTACATTGATGAAGACCGAACATAGTTACATTTTATGACAAAATTCCAATCCACAAGTATTATAGCAACCCTATATAGGTTTGAAACTCAGACTTAATACAGAGCATAGTCCAAACTATCAAAAGTTGCTCAAAAGAATGCCCTAAGTCATATGTTGCTTCAGATCAATCCTATACCAAACAAGCCACAAGGAGATAGGAACCTTTTCACTGGTTCTGAGACAAAGATAAGCACATAAATAATGGACTAAAGAAGGTCGAGACCTACACAGAAATTTCAACACATCCGAAATGATATAACCCAAGACAAATACCAATACTTTAACCCAAGCCACTTGTCTGATATGCCAATCTTCCACAGGGTCGAAGAATATGTGAGATCTGTTCAAGATAATAATCATTCAATCCATGTCTTTTGAAGTTGGATGTGACACCAATTTATAATCATTGGAGGGAATCTTAGGTGACCACTGAATTGCACATTTTGAGATGGGAAATCATTTGAATTTAAAATGTAGTGGAGGAAAAAATCCCTTATGGGTTTTGAAGTTTGAACTTTAAAAGGACTAACACCCTTTTCTTGGAAAATAATTTGATCAACGTGCCTTGGTGGAGAACCACATGCCTTGGCTATTTGACTTGATCCAAGAGGAGTAGTCACATCATTTCCCTTTGGGATTTTTACCCAGAAGTTGGGACTTCAACTTCCAATAAGGATATCTCTCAAATCGTGAGGTTGTTTGATACGCTCTATTGGAAATATGAGAGGGTGGGGTGAATAAGTATTTCTTAGCTATTAGCACTTTTAAATCTTCTCAGAGCATTAGTTAATATTCAATTATTATTAAGGTCTATGCAATAATAACAATGAATAAAAGAACACAGTAGACACAGGAATTTTAGGTGGAAAACCCCCTCCGGGTCAAAAACTAGTAAACGCTTTTCTAATAAATTCTTTAATCTTCAGCCCCAACTGAAATGAAAGCAACAACTTCCTAGAATTCTAGAAAAGCATTCTTCTCCAGCTCCCATTGGAAGAACGCCCCAATGCCCTGTTTTATTCAATAGTCAATTGAATGGATACCCCAACATCCTAGAACGACCTACCACCCTGAAGTGTTCACAGGGTCCAACCTATAGGCGACTTCATGCACCAGCCTAGCACCTACCTACCACCCTATAATGACTGAAATGAGACAAGAGTGTGGATTCCTGTACTAGGGACAACGATCCGCGATACAATATGATTTACAATGATTTTGACCGAACACCCAATCACACTATGACCTACAACCCAACCATGACATCATCCCAACAAAGCCTCATATACCTCCCAATAATGCCTTTTTGACTCTAGGCAGATTGACTCTTTTACAATAATGACTCTTCCAATGATGACACTTTTACAAATGACTCTTTTACAACTTTACAATGATGACTCTTTTACAACTTTCCAATGACTCTTGGCCTTGACACTTCTTGACAATATACAAATGGTTTTCATGTCTCCAAAGGATGTCTCGCTACAATGCTTCCTTTGATTTGATACTTCTGCTCTTGAATTCTTGCTTGAAGTTGTACTTGAATCTTCTTCTACCTGCATGCAAAATTTGCCCGGCGAAACCAATCCCAAAACAAAACAAAATACCCTTCAACTTACCTCTGCCTGCAAAACACATGTAAGTGCATAATAATGAATAAATACAAATTAAAATTACAATGCGTACCTGAAGTGTGCTTGTCACTTTTGTTGTTGACTTGTTGCAGTAGTAGACAAAGACTCTCACTCTTGATATAGGCTTGGACTCTATGCAAGGCTATATCCAAAACTTACCTAAAGATATATATAATAAAAACTGATGACAGACCCTAGAATTGTGATGGACCAAGTTATAAGTACAACAACAGAGACCATTCTATCAACTATGACAAGACAAGTAACATGAACTTACAAAATCATACAGATTTAGAAAACTTGGTGTAGCACCAAGAATATGTAGCATAAAATGTGTAGTATCAAGAATATGACATCTGGAAAACTAATTGTGACATATAGAGACATAGAGATATAACTGAGACATTGTATATACTTACGTTGCCTTGCAAAAACATATGTCAGAGATGACACTCAAAAATTCAAATGTAAGCACTAATCATAAGTACCTTGTTGTAGGAGACTCACCCTTGATTGTTGATGTGTGGTCCTTACTGCAATGATCCTTTAATGCATGTTTTTTCTTACCTTCTAGGAGCTCGATATTGAATATGGTGTATCTATGTAATTTCGGATCTCCAAGGTCTGAAATTTCGTCCTGTGGTAGCCCTTTGAGTCCTCTTTCCAACCCCACAGGTCTGATCAAGATTGGATTCTTCAAGGAGTTATGCCCAATCTCCCATGATGACATGATTATCGACTGATTCAGTAGAGTGAACTTGTATGAAGTGCCACGTGTCACTGTTGTGGCCTTCGGCCCTAAAAACGCTACTCAACAAACTACAGTCTGTCTTCTTTCTGTGACTATCGAAATTTGAATCCAATGCTCAGATAGAATGTTATGAAGATTTTTCCAATGTCACATGTTTGACATGGAATTCAGGAGCCTACAAAAAATCCTGACTTCCTCAGATCATATCTCCGAAAATATAGCGAACCAATATTTGAAATTTGGTCACGAGGTTAATCAAGATTTCGGCTCAAATGAGTTTTAATTTCAGCTTCTGAAGTTGTTGTACCTCTAAGATAATAGTGTTCAACTATCAATGCCAGAGCATCTAAGATAATTGTTTTGGAGTTTTTGTTTTAGTTTGGAAGACCAATGAATAAAACAGATGTAACACTATAATGCCTAACCCTTTGAATAATATTAATCCCAAGGTAGAGCGTTGTTATAAAACTTCACACAGTGATAAAGTTTGAATAGTGGTGAGCAGAAACAAAAAATAATATGATTATTACAGCTTTTAGAAAGAAAATTAAACAATCATAAGTATGAAAACCTCTAACCGATGTTTAGAAGGTTCAAGAGAATATTCTTATGCTCACAACAAGATGCTGATGATTTATTGATTTAGAGGGAACTAATTAAACAGACAGTTCATTACTCCATTCTCTTTAATGATTATCACTTCAGAAGCTTAGAGGAATAGATTGAGACACAATTATTCCTACCTAGGTATCTCTGTAAGACATAAGAATATGAAGAAAAACATAAAGTGTTACTCGAAAAACTTACAGGAAACACGAACTTTGTAAAACTGAATTCAGAATCCTTTGCTTTGTATTAAAGGTCCAGAAAAGCTAGTACATCAAAGGTTCACAAATGCTTCTTCAAGAGTGAACTCTCTTTCAATGGTCAACCTAGTTCAATGGTGAACAATGAACCTTTAATAACTCAAGAAGAGAGTTATTTATACAATAGTAGAACTAAGAAAATATCATAAATTGTTTAAGGATTTATTCTAGGAAAAGAAAATATCTTCATGCAAGAAGATAGAGACAGCTATTGAAATGTTGCTTGTTGTCCCTGTTATTTAGGTTCTATTGCTGATCTGAAAATGGGGCACTAGGCTTCTTGTCTAACTTACAAGAACCTCTCCCACTTCCAAAGCTTGAATATTCCCAAGTCTATTTGATTAGCATATGCGGAATTAAGAAATGCTTGACAATATAGTGTATGTTGATAATTGTTTTTAACTGATTATATGTTTTAAAATCTAATGTTTGTGCTGATATGTGAATTTGCCTAAACTGATATATAAATGCATATAACAGTGAATAATGCAGCGGTAAAAACAAACACATAAGACAGCAAATTAATTAGGATTTCACCCACAACTATTGGGCTACATCTTCATGAGCTCTAGTTAATTCAACTAGGCTCTCTGGGATTATGGTATAAGTCTTTTTTTACAAGCTCTTGGCTTAACTCCTACTGTTTTACATAGAAACAGCGGGTTCAGATACCATGTTATTCCCTGGCTCTTGAAGCTCGGCTCTTGGCTTTGGCTCTTGGCTCTGAGTCTTGGCTCTTGGTTCTAGCTCTTTGGCTCTAACTCTAGCTCTTCGGCTCTGGCTCTAGCTCTGGCTTCTTTCTGCCCTCTATCAGTTTACAGCTCTCTGGGCTTTTCACTCGAACTCCAAGTGACTCCCTTGGCTACGTTTTTGCTTCTGCGCTGCCTCCTTCGCCTTGGCTTCCTACCTTGGCTTCACTTTCAACAACAAAACCCCAACAACAACCTCATCAACCAACAACAACCCAGCAGCCCCTGTCTCTGTCGTTTTGTGGCTTTTTAAGCCAAATCGGTGTTGTTGGTTTGTTTTCCCTTTCGGGCTCTTTGTCTTCCTGCCACAGTCCACTCAAATCCCTTATCTGAGCATTAGAAATCATTTCTAAACACCCTCAGGGATGGATGCCACCTACTTTATAATGGAAGAGTGCATCGGCGCTTGAAATCGTTTAGAAACAGTCGTTCCCTGTTTACACAGTGAACGTTGTTAAACACAGGAAAATCCACAAAGAACATTGTTCATCGGACTTCAATTCCCATGAATTCCGCCCTAAACTCCTATCAGGTCCGCCCATAATCGCTATCGCAAGTCACTTTGGCCCGGTTCCAAGGTTTCCCTTTGTATTTCAAAAATACATTAAAACATGCAAAATATCGCAAAATTGGCTTGATACAGACTTGAAATAATATTCATTTGTATTTCGGAACCCTTTCAGGTCCGGTTTCATTGCATTGGGCACTTCCCTTCATATTTCCTTTGTTAAACGAAATATGGAAAATACATAGAAAATGTTTGTTTGGCGGATTTCAAAATATATGGAATGCCGCTTATAACTCTATCGAGTCTGGCCATCGCATCGCGTGTATATATATATATATGTATATCGACCCTGCTCCATTGTAATGTGTCGACACGATACTGCAATGTGACAAGTCGCAATCGCAATACTGCAATGTGACAAGTCGCAATCGCAAATCACATAAGCCCGAGGTCTTTCCCATATAGTATGGTGTTTCGCCGATGCGATATTGCGATGCGACTTGTCGCAATCGCACATCGCACATACCCCAGCCGTTTAATATGTGCTCCACTGTAACCACCGATTGCGATATCGCGATCGCGCTAAACATATACCATGTGCCAATTTCCGCCAATTTCAATTGTCGATCGGATATGGACCGTTGATCGGCCAGATCTGATGGTTCCTGTTCATTATTGGTTTAAGCCTCCGATGGGCTCGATTTTCGTTGTTTTCTCATGTTTTTGCCTCTTTCCCAAAGAACAAAAGGGGATCTTCTTTTTATGAAAACTTCTTCATCTGAAGTCTGTTTTCGCCCATTCAAGTTGCATTGGATTCAGAATGAGGAGATCTCTGCAATGAGACTATTTCCGAGAGCAACCTGTGATTTTCATTTTCCTCTGATTTACAAAGGATTTGTGCCATTTGGCACCTTTTACCTCTTATATGAAGTCTTTTAGACTTAGAGGTTTATCCAGGATCCATTTTTGGATCAGTTGCCTTTGGTCTTTGATCTTTTTCCCTTTAAGCTGCTTATCTGTTTGATCTTCACGCTGGAAATCATATTCACTTATGATCTTTCATTTGATACACTTTAATATGATATTTTTGACCTTATGACCTGTCAATATCCTTTACTGTGCCTTTTTACTTTTACTGTACATTTCAAGTTTTTACTGTGTATTTCAACAATAAAACATTTAGTTTTTTTGTCTCAACATCAGGTAGTTTGGATATTGATCATCTATTTGTCTTTTAACTGTATGTTTTATCTGCCTCCTCTATTTTTGGTTTAGACCTGATTTATGTTTGTACACAAACTTCTGATAAATGAAGCCTTTTGAATAGATTTCATGAGAATCTTGGAGTAAACAGGTTTTTAACTAATGTCAAAATTGTTTATCCAGTCTCCTAGTCTTTTGCGAATCACCTGCAAAAATACAACAATTGTTAAGAAAAACACAAGTTGACAGGGAGGGCCACAATGGCTTTTAGGGAACAGGATCATGTATAGACAGAGTCCTGACAGCGTTTGGATGGTAATCAGAGGTCAAAATAGGTTGCAGAGGCTCGGGGTGGCACAGGAGGGTTATACAGGTTTAACTGTAAACGGGAGAAAGGACAGAAAGTGAGGGGTTTGTGTTTAAACGAGTGAACAGTTAACTTTTTAAAATTTGGCGCAAAGTGAACAGTGGATGGTTTAGTCATATGCAAGGAGCGGTTTCGGAGGCTCATCGCACCGCTTTTAGCCGCGGGGTGGCTTTTCTTTGAGGGCACGCGAGCTAACGAAGAAATGACACATAACCACAAGGCGCCCGAGAAAAACCATGAATCTCGCGTGCTCTTGGGCCTTTAAAGATCAAAGATCAGGAGCACGTGATATGTTTATGGATCGTTAGATCTGGAAGCAGGTGATCAGACGACTATCTCGTGGTCGAGATGCACGGAGGGAGCAGGCGCAGAGATTAGCGGGCCCGAGGGTTAATTACAAAGAACTTGTAATTATTTTAATGAATAAGCAAGGTTAAAAATATCACCACAGGTTAATGGAGTGGGACCGGGGTTTTAACTGCGGCGGAGTTTATTTAGCCACACCAAGGGTGGTGGGTTAAAAAAGTTTTGTATCGGGAAAAACATGAATTTGCGCAATTAAGATAAATAATGCAGGGTTAGCATAAAACTTAGGCTAAAAAGGTGTTTATGGGTTTTTACGCTTATGGCGGAGTTAGCTTTATAAAGCGGAGGGGGGAATAACGATTTTCCCAACATCACATGTTTGACATGGAATTCGGGAGCCTGCAAAAACCCTAACTTCCTCAGATCATATCTCCGAAAATATAGTAAACCAAGATCTGAAATTCGGTCATGAGGTTCATCAAGATTTCAGTGCAGATGGGTTTTAATTTTAGCTTCTAAAGCTTCGCAGGAAACTTCCTCAGATCATATCTCTGAAAATATAGTAAACCAAGATCTGAAATTCGGTCACGATGTTCATCAAGATTTCAATGCAGATGGATTTTAATTTTAGCTTCTGAAGCTTCGCAGGAAAAAAAATAAATAAATAAATTATAGAAAAAATTCCGCAATGACTTGTTTTAAGCCACAAAATCCCTACTAGAGGAGGATATGACGGTCATTATTTATATGAATGTTTTGAGTTGAGAGGGTCCTCAACAAGTGAACGTTGGAGGGATTTTAGGAGCAAACTTTTTTTACTATTAATTATTGACTATTCAATAACCAAAACCAATTATGAGTGTCATGCCACAACCCCATATGGTTTTAGCCCACTAACTGGGTTACTAACTTCAAACATGAATATCTCTCAAACCCTGAAGAATTACTTTTCGTGCCATATATCAACGAAAACATCTCAACAAGTAGAATCCATCTAGAAGATCCTTGACTTGGAATAGAGTAAGTTGTCAAGTCAAAATGCTCATGCAAGATCAGGGTAGCCCCTGGTGCTGCTTGAGTTGACATCAATGACAACCATTGATCAACTTGCTCCACATATCGCCAAAATCAGTTTGGCAAGGAGAATCCAATGAAAAGGATTCCAAGGCAAATTCATTGATCAACAAATGCAGGGTACATTCATCGTTCAGAGAATCCAAACCCTCGAGCTAGGGTTTCTAGCCATCCTTCAATTCGAGCTTCCAACTAATGAAATCCAGACAAATATTAAGAACGTTCATTATCGAATGTCAGCATCAATGACAACATCATTCAACAGAGTTAGAGGGAGTGTCATATACCATTGGAAAGGTCTTGGAATAAAATTTCCAACCATATATGTTATGCTTCCATTTGAGCTAGATAAATGGAGTAAAAATGCAATAAAAATAAGGTATCCAAATGGGGCATAACAAATCCAAAAACAATATTTCAAAATGTGTCATTTGAATATGTAACTCTCTTTCATTTGGGCAACCTTTGACATCAGTGGCAACTTCTTTCAACATAGCTTACCACAAGACAATAGAACAATATTGTCTAATTTCCTCCTTGATGTTTTTAAGAACATCATTAATGCCAAATTCAATGTTACACAACGTCTTCAACCAAGATTTTTTTAGTCAATAGAAAAATTTAACCCTTCTTCTAGAAGACTCCGAGTGTGGCTATCAAAATCAAAGCTGGAAAGTTTGACAACCATTTTTCTATGAGCAGGATTTAAGAATATCGGTAACATCATTGTCACTAAGAGGAGGTTTAAAAAACAAATTGTTAGGGTGATGGGAATGGGGAGGAATACCTGTAAAATAAGAAATGAAATCGGAAGAGGATTTACTTATAAAATTTGAATTATAATTATTTGAGGAATTTTTCCCTGTATTCATTTATTTTCTGATATAAATTTAACAAAAAAAACTAGTTAGGTATTTTTTTCAAATAATGATTTAGGACTTGATTCTATAATCTTACAAGTTGTCAAAGCCACAATCTCAATTAAGTCATAATTTTTAATTTCAAAAATATAAAAAATAAAATATGCAATTGGTTATATCACTTTTTGATTTGAAAAAAGGATGTTATTAATAGTGCCTACAATTTATTCGAGGGTAAAATAACCACTCAATGTGACCTCTACAAGTTGGTAACTTTGTTTATACTAAATGATGTTATACAACTTTAATATTCTAATAAATCAAATTATAAATTATGTGTGTTTCTATAAGTTACTCACATACTTGTTTGCAAAATATTTTTTGGTGGCCCATGTTCATACAATGAATGGTGTTGTACAACTTAGTGTTTATTAAACCAAATATTGTCTCTCCATAAGATTCTGAAAGTTGCTTATAATCTACTAGTCAAATTGACATTTAAATCTTATATAGGATTCTTGCATGTGTGTTTGCAAATAGGTTTTGTTATTAGATGTGAATATAATTACTGGCATTGTACAACTTTAGTATTATGATAAATCAAATAATGAATTATGGTGTAAGCTTCTATAAATTACTTGCATGGTGCTTGCAAGATCAATTTTGTTATCACCTGAATATAATTAATAGTGTTGTACACCTTCGTTTTTGTTAAACCAAACACTCTTTCCCACGATAAAATTATAAAAGTTGTTTATGGTTTACTTAATTAAATTAGCATTGAAATTTTTTATAGGTTTATCACATGTTTGTCTGTAAAATAGGTTTTGTCATAAGATATGAATAAATGAATTGTCATACAACGTTATTATTATGATAAACTAAATAACCAATGACATTATAAGCTTGTATAAGTTACTTGCATGCATGTTTGAAAAATGGGTTTTGTTGGTAAATGCAATTATAATGAGTGTTATTATACAACCTTGTTTTTTATCAACCAAATACTATTTCCTGCCATAAGATTTTAAAATTTGTTTAAGATTCACTTACCCAAATTAGCATTGAAATCTTGTATAGGTTTTTGCATGTTTGTTTGCAAAAGAGGTTTTCCTGCTAGATATGAATATAGCTTTAGTAGTTTGATAAATCAAATAATTAAAGGTGTTGTAAGCTTGTATAAGGCATTTGCATGCTTGTTTACAAAATAGGTTTTGTTGTCAAATGTAAATATAGTGAATAATGTTGTGTAGCTTTGTTTTTATTAAACTAGATAACATTTCCCGCTATAAGATTCTAAAAGTTTAGGATTTACTCAATCAAATTGGCATTGTAATTTTGTATAAGTTTCTTGCTTATTTGTTTCCAAAATATTTTTCGTTATAAGATGTGAATATAATGAATAATGTTGTACAACATTAATATTGCAATTTTGTATAAGTTTCTTGCATATTTGTTTCCAAAATATGTTTTGGTATAAGATGTGAATATAATGAATAATGTTGTACAACATTAATATTGCAATTTTGTATAAGTTTCTTGCATATTTGTTTCCAAAATATGTTTTGTTATAAGATGTGAATATAATGAATAATGTTGTACAACATTAATATTGATATTGTGATATAGACCAAATAATGAATGACATTATAAGCTTGTATAAAGTACTTGCATCCATGTTTACAAAATAAATTTTGTTATCAAATGTGAATATAATGAATGGTGATGTATAGTTTTTGTATTTCTAAGCTTCAATACTTTTCAACTATTTCAATGTTTAACTTGTAAGCTATTTTCTCAACTATTTCAATGGTTGAGTCGTTATAAATTTTAGCTTTGAGAATGTTCATGTGATCTAATGACTATTTACTGTACTAATAATGACTTTATCTGTGCAAAAAATGGCCTTTTATAGTACATTATGCTTTCTATTAGCATTCTAAAAGTTAACGCTAAAGCTATGTACCCATTTATATGGGTTGTTATGTCTACAAATTTGTATGGGCAAAATACAAAAAGCAATAAACAACAGTTAAACAATTTAGCTTGAAACAAGAAAACAAACAGCAACTGAGTAAATTAAGAAAAAAAAAATTGTACTAATTTAGTGTTAAGTTAGGAAAATAAACTCTAATAATTCATGGTGTATTTATATGTTATATACTATTTGGGTTATGATATTGATCTTCTCAAATGATTGGGGACTTCTGTAAATTCTTGTCATTTTGATATGTATTTTTTCTATCAAAACAAAAACAAAGAAAATGATATTATTTGAAGAGTTTTTATGATAAAACTTTGAATGAGCACTAGTTTTTTAATTGAAGATCTCTCTATAGTGCTTCAAAGTAAATTGATTAAACATTCAATTATAAATTGAAATATATAATCTATTTACAAATTTATATATATATCTATATATATATATATATATATATATATCATTCAATTTCAAACATAAATCATGTCATTAAAATATATCATTCAAATATACCTTATAGAATGAACATTGATTTAAATCTTAAAAAATACAATATTCAATAAAATATAGCTTATTTAATTAAAAATCTCTCCATGATTCTTCAAAGTGGATTGATTAAACATTCAATTATAAATTGAAATATATAATCTATTTACAAATTTATAAAAAATAAATAAATAAATAAATAAAATAAAATATATCATTCAATTCCAAACATAAATCATGTCATTAAAATATATCATTCATTCAAATATACATTACAGAATTAACATTGATTTAAATCTTAAAAATACAATATTCAATAAAATATAGCTTATTTTAATTAAGAATGCCATTAAATTAAACAATATATATACACACATCACACCATTCTTGAATAGTTATGTGGTTCAAATTTGATTTACACCATTTAAAAATTTCATCAGTTGATACAAATTAGTTGACAAAGTGGTTCATACTTTTCTTTTACAACATACCCCACACCCTTGTGCTCCCATTTTCCATGCCTAGTCTTACAGAAATACCAAAAATGTTTAACGTTTGATTTCTTTTCAAAGTGACATAACCAAAAGAATGATCGCGAGCGTTTAAATTAACCTGCACATCCACCTAACCATACTCAATAATGATTGAATTCAACCCTTTATTGTTTCAAACATAAATGATATCAAAACGGTGTCGAAAAACATATATATTACGCATATGATCATCATTAACATAAAAATGCTACTCTTTTTTCACATGACAATTATCAGAAGTCAGAAACTGTAATTTAAAAGAAAATCATAAGCCTAGAAAACCTAGAAAAGTCTCTTAAGAGAATAAAACAAATCATCAGTAACGAAAAAATGTCTCCAACTATATATTGAATTAACCCTACTTTATAGGGTTAAATAACGTAGAAAACATAGACATGAGGCTATGAAGAACTTGTTATAATATATATACTTTATAATGGTTTCAATTTGTACTTGGGAGTTCTTGATCAGGAGTAATCGAATATAAACTTATTTGTCGTTGCAATAGAGTTGTAATGTTAAGTTACGACTTCGCTTAATAAATAAATCCAATACTTAGATGATAGTATTTATGACTTGGTATGAAATGAATTCATAACATGCATCTCACTCTTCATGACTGAGTCTACATAACAAGGCATTATAACTGGATTAATATCAATGAAATTTTCTTATGTACATATTCAAATAACGAGAGTCTCCCATTGTATGTACATGATTGTGACATAATATTAAGGCCACGAAGGAGATTCAGGTATGTATACTAAAAAGGATGAAACAAAGTTACGGGATTATAGTACACAACCCCAAACAAGGTCAGAAGAGTAAGGCACGGAATAGGTAGATTACAAGCATAGATGTGAGGACAGCAAAGATGCGAGGCACAAATACTTTTGAATTTAATTTATTATATTCACTGTAATAATGTGATCATATCTAAGTTATACATTTAAGAGAATTATAATTAATGAATTGAATCTGTGAGCTAGTTGGTAAGTGCACTCAAGAAGAGACCAGGATGACTTTTAGAGGGAGGATTCAAAAGCATGAAGAAGGAGATCCTTCTGCATTTGTTACTCGAGACAAGAAGAGGAGGTCCATCTAATTCAAGAAAGCTTGCTCCAACATCTAGGGATTCTAATAGAAGATCAAGAAGGGACATGGATATGTCAAAAGTTGAATGCTATAATGATCACAAGTATGATCACTATAACTGGGACTGTCCGGAAAGGATAGATGCTCCAACGTCCAATTTCAACAACAATAATGGCTACAACAAGAAGAAGTTCAATAATAGATGAAGAAGAAGAGATGCCCCTAATGACTGTGATGATCATGATGAAGATCGTCATCCTCATGAGAGATCAAGGAACACAAGCTATGGAAATAATGTAGCTGCTACTCAATCTGAATACTTTCTTATTTTTGCTCTTTCTAGTTCATATCCTCCATATTTGTTTGATAGTTGGTTGGTAGATAGTAGGGCCTCTATACACTTTACTGGGTATTGTGAAGTCCTCCCAAACCTGGTTGACAGGGATACTAATTTGAAGATCATTCTTGGAGATAACTCTACTTATCCGCTGAAGGGATTTGGTTTTGTTACATTTCGTTTGGATTATGGGGAAATCGTACATCTTCGTGATGTTATGTATGTACCGGATTACAGAACATTGTCTCTATATCTGCCTTGGAAGACAAATGAATGAGAGTTTACTTCATAAGAGGAAAGGTCCTCACCTAGCCTATTAAATCTCGCATGAGGGATGCATTTGTTAAAATTTGGCAGCTCGGGGATGAATTTCTCTTAAAAAAAATCATATCTTTCGCTTTTGTTTGAACCACCTATAATAAAATTTCATTTCTGACAATTCTAATACGACTTTCTCAAAAATAGTAAGTCACATATCAATTTGGAAGCGACTTTCAAAAAATAGAAAGTCATGTCAAAATGATCAAGGATGATCTCGACATATGGAATCCACTTTAAAATCAAATCAATCATGATTATACAAGTCAAGAATTAATATTTTTATCCTTACTAGTATTATTATTATGATACTATTGTTTATAAAATAGTCTACAGTCATGCAGCTTTAATGGATTAATAAAACGAATTCTCTCATGGAATAAATAAATTAAATAGAAAATCTCTTACTTGGTGAATCGAACCTCTCTTGGAATAAAATAGTAACTCCACACTTAAGAGAATGTAACTCTCTCTCACTAATTCAATGTATGGCAAAAGTGTAACTCCTCACTAAAGGCACTTGTAATTCTCATTCAATTCGATTTGTAACTCTCACCAAATATTCTCTCATGTCTAAATGTAACTCTCTCTCTCTCCCTAATTCGAATTGTAACATCTTAAGACATGCGTACTTCTCTCTCTATTCTTGGGATGAGTTACACTTCTCCTCAAGTAACTCTTCAAGAAATTCGATTCTCTTGTTATTGGCTCAAGACATGAATTCATTTTGTAACTCCTCTCCTTTCTCATCTATTCAAGCAAAAGCAAGTGAGAGTTGAGAGTAACATGTTCATTGTGAAGAAAGAGAGCGAGTGTTAAGTCTGTGTAGGAGAAGTGTGAGAGCTAGTGAAGAGAAAGAGCAAGGGAAGAGTTGGTGCAAGTGTGAAGGACATGATCTGATCAAGAGAAGGAAATCTTCAAGCAAAGGGCAAGTGCAATTCAACTGCAAGTTTGTTAATTTTAAGTATGTTCTATGCTAGAGCAATTTATTTCAATTTCTTTTCCACATTAGCAATTATATCAGCATAAAGTAAACTATAGATAGAACATAAATATAAATCGCAGAAGACAAGCCAAGATAAGAGGACACAAGATGTGGCGCTAGCCTGGGACAAACCCCACAATGTGAGGAAACCCTTGATCAATTCTTCTTTTATGTTCTTCAAAGTTCAGCAAAGAAAGTGAGAGAGATAGTACATTTACAATAGAAGTCAATCACTTTGACTTTTGATATGAGCATGAGATCAGTTGAAGACATATTGCTTCAACTGATTCTCTAAGGTGACTCGTTCACCTATCATAGTGTTGCATCTCGTCTATTTGTTGCACATTACCGTGTGACACCTTGTTGTACTGTCACATGTGTTGAACCTTGATGACTGAGCTACTCTCATCTTCATGTTGTTCATCATGCTGCATCTTCCATGGTCTTATTCATCATCAAGTTGCCCATGCTCATGATCTCATTCATCATTACACTGCCCATGCTCATATCATCATGCATCATTATGCTGCCCATGCTCATATCATCATGCTGCTTATTACGCTGCCCATGATCTCATACATCATGCTACCCATACTCATATCATCATGCATCATTATGATGCCCATGCTCATATCATCATGTTGCTTATTATGGTGCCCATGATCTCATACATCATGTTGCCTTCCTTCGGATACAGATGCTCCGACTGTTTCGGCAGTTTCCGATAGTTCCGGCTTTTCCAGCAATTCCAGCTTTTCCGACAGTTCCAGCATTTCCGGCTTTTCCGGCGTTTCCGGCATTTCCGGCTTTTCCGGCGTTTCCAGCTTTTCCGACAATTCCAGCGTTCCCGGCTTTTCCAGCTTTTCTGGCTTTTCCAGCAGTTCCAACTTTTCTGGCTTTTCCGGCTATTCCAGCTTTTCCAGTAGTTCTGGCTTTTCCCGCTTTCCCAATTTTTCCAGTATTTCCAACTTTTCTGACTTTTCCAGCTATTCCGGCTTTTCCGGCAGTTCCGGTTTTTCTGGCTTTTCCGGAAGTTCCGGTTTTTCTGGCTTTTCCGACAGTTCCGGCGTTTCTGGCTTTTCCGGTAGTTCCTTTGGATCTCTCCTCCTACTAAAACCCAAAGACAAATAGGGAGAGGAAGAGATCCAAGTGTGTGTAGAAATGACTTGAAGTCCTCTTCTATTTATACTAAAACATAGAGGTTGAATAGACATGACTATTGAGCTTTTGAGCCTACATAAGTTGCTGGCCGACTTAACAATTTGTCCATAACATAAATAAATTCATAACTTCATAAATACTTATCGGAATCAGATGATATTTAGATCAATCCTACACCTCTCAACGAGAGGGATCTAATAAAAATATCAGCGGTCACAAATAAGCTGACCCACACGGAGTTTGGCCCTTGTTGCCAATTTTAACACTCCCTCTCAACTAGTGAGAACTCCATCCGCTAATCCATATGTCCAACTGTACTATCTCTGCCATCAGTGCCCTGCACTACTCTGCTCAGCTCTGCTGGCTCTGCTCTGCTCTGTTGGCTCTGCTGGCTCTGCTCTGCTCAACTTAGCTCTGCTGAACCATGAAGAAGAAGAATTAATCGAGAATGTGTCATACCATTCTCCACTAACCCAAAGTCAGTCTCAGAGTGTGTACCACCGGTCCCAGACTAGTCCTCAACCAACCCAAAGTCAATGTCATAGTAGGTACAACTCCTACCACTGGTCCCAGACTAATACTCTACCGACTCGAAGTCAATCTCAGAGTATGTACCACTGGTCCCAAACCAGTGCTCAACCGACCCGAAGTCAGTGTCATAGTAGGTACAACTCTTACCACTGGTCCCAGACTAGTACTCTATTGACTCAAAGTCAGTCTCAAAGTATGTACCACTAGTCCCAAACCAGTCCTCAACCGACCCAAAGTCAGTGTCATAGTGGGTACAACTCCTACCACTGGTCCCAGAATAGTATCATTGATCCCAGATCAATGAAGGTCATCCTAGCATAGAGAGTACGGTAGATACAGCGATGTGTCCATCGGTACTATTATGGTCCCTATCCTCATTTCCCTGCTCATTGATCAGATGAGAGGTACTTCCCATGAGTCCCATACTGCATGGGTAGGATGCCTCGACAGGAGAACTTAATCAATTTTGTCCTCACAGGAGAACTAATCATCATGCTACACAATCGCCATGGAGAACACATCATCCAAGTCTCACAAGAGAACTAATCATCCTGCTACACAATCGCCATGGAGAACACATCATCCAAGCCTCACAGGAGAACTAATCATCCTGCTACACAATCGCCATGGAGAACACATCATCTAGGCCTCACAGGTGAACTAATCATCCTGCTACACAATCGCCATGGAGAACACATCATCCAAGCCTCACAGGAGAACTAATCATCCTGCTACACAATCGTCATGGAGAACACATCATCCAGACCTCACAGGAGAATTAATCATCCTGCTACACAGGAGAGTGAATCATCCTGTCCCACAAGAAAGCGAATCATCTTGTCCCACAAGAGAGAAAATCATCTTGTTCACAGGAGAGCGAATCATCATGTCCACATGAGAGCGAACCATCCTGTCCCACAAGAGAGTGAATCATCTTGTCCCACAAGAGAGCGAACCATCTTGTCCACAGGAGAGCGAATCATCCTGTCCACAGGAGAGCGAATCATCCTGTCCCAGTGCGCACCACCAGGGGAGGGTGAGTCACCCTATGGTCATATGTTGCTCCAGTAAGAACCGCAAGCCCCTAGAGCTCCCAAAGCTCGATGTATGCAACATGCAGGACCCTTTTACAAGGGTCTCTCAATGACGCCAAGTCGTTCGGGAAAATCACAAATTTGATCTTTCCCCAGGGCTCTGACAAAGTGTAGCGACCTGTACATCATCTCAGTGCGATGGAGCCTCCTTGCTCATCAATTTACCATATCCCAGATAAGGCAGTATCTGATGTCTATTTGCTAGAGCAATCATTGAATACGGGATTCCTCAATAATCGAATCTCACCTCTAGTTGTCACAAAGAATCACAGTGGTATTCATCATGTGTACTCACTAAAGAGTTTCCACAACCAGGAAACTTCATACAAGGTCATACTCGTAGTTATGTATCCGGTCTCAGTGGTACTTATAACAACCGATTTCTGCTTCTTGCTCATCCATGATATCGAAGCAGAATCCAAAGAGAACCAGCACTGAGAAGTGCTCTAAAGATCCTCCACACTACCTGCCCAGTCAACATTCGAATAATCATGCAGTTTTCATATTTCCGGCCGTGTATCTCAATCCATGAGATATTGTGCCCCGAAGATATCTCAGAGGATTCTTGGCACCAATCCAGTGAGGCTCAACCAAATATGAACTCACCATGCTAACTGCAAAACATATGTCCGGAGTTCACCAAGAACATCAATGTGATTGAGTTTATGAAACTCAGAGGCATTTCCCAAATCTGGTCCAACATCACTACCATATAACTTCTGAAAGTTAATATCCTCGAGGTAGTCGCAGGCTTGCAGTTTATCATTCCACATTCGGAATCCAACTCCCTCTTACTTCTGCAAATGAGAGGGTCTGCACATGTCAAAAATAGGTCGTCCTTATGAGGTGCCAGTATGAGAGGTCTATCATCCACAACCTTCGGGTAATGGTTTGGATCGGTTTCACTCATAGTGAATCTCAGCTTCATCAAACAGCTATCAATCCTCTCATACTATGCCCGGGGTGTTTTGCTTCAAGCCATATATGGCTTTCTTCCACCTGTATACATGAGATTCCCATTCATGAATCTCAAACTCCACGGGTTGTTCCAAACCTGTGGACCTGCTACATGAAGGGAATGATCCCCTTCTAAGATTTTCCTTCGGTACATCTTAGAAATGTACCTTCATGCTCTTTTTGAATTCAGGCATCCCGGTCACCATCTGACTCACAGACCTCCGGTGTTGAGTCAATGGACATGGTCCCCAATGGACTTGATACAACCCTAAACTCTAAAACATCTTTGAAAAATCTATTTTCAAAAACGTACCTTTCCATCGATGAGTGCCACCTTGAAACCTTAAAATTCCATTTCCGAGATGGACACCAGGCTCTTCTTGCGATCAAGTACATAAAAGAGATTCTGGGGTTCGTTGCTTTCTTTGAGGACTCGACCATTTCCTTGATGACCTGCATTAATTCCTCTGATCATTGAAGATATCCCTGGAATGATTGTTATCTTCATCAAGAGATGTGTCTCTGCTATTCGGACACTCCTTTGCATGATGGCCGAACTTATTGCAACCAAGGCATCTGCCTTTCCTTCAACCCTTAGATCTAAACTTCCCGATGAAGTGATCTTTCGTTGTGCCATTCTAATAATATTCTCTGCTTCCACTTCACCCTTAGCGAACTTAGAAGAGAGATGTGGAACTCATTGGTCCTTTTGTCTTGTCCCTATTGTCTTTGGTGATTGCTCTTTCACTCTTGCTTGGGCATTGTCTTCACCTCAGCACTGATTCCATGTTAATTTTAGGTATGTTCTATGCTAGAGCAATTTATCTCAATTTCTTTCCCACATTAGCAATCATATCAACATAAAGTAAACTGCAGATAGAACATAAATATAAATCGCAGAAGACAAGCCAAGACGAGGACACAAGATGTGGCGCTAGCCAGGGACAAACCCCACAATGTGGAGAAACCCTTGATCAATTCTTCTTTTATGTTCTTCAAAGTTCAGCAGAGAAAGTGAGAGAGATAGTACATTTACAATAGAAGAAAATCACTTTGACTTTTGATATCGGCATGAGATCAGTTGAAGACATATTGCTTCAACTGATTCTCTAAGATGACTCGTTCACCTATCATAGTGTTGCATCTCGTCTATTTGTTGCACATTACCATGTGACACCTCGCTGTACTGTCACATGTGTTGAACCTTGATGAATGAGTTGCTCTCATCTTCATGCTGCTCATCATGTTGCATCTTCCATGGTCTTGTTCATCATCACGCTTCCCATGCCCATGATCTCATTCATCATTATGTTGCCCATGCTCATATCATCATGCATCATTATGTTGCCCATGCTCATATCATCATGTTGCTTATTATGCTGCCCATGATCTCATACATCATGTCGCCCATACTCATATCATCATGCATCATTATGCTACCCATGCTCATATCATCATGCTGCTTATTATGCTGCCCATGATCTCATACATCATGTTGCCTTCCTTCGGAGACAGATGCTCTGGCTGTTTCGGCAGTTCTCGGTAGTTCCAGCGTTTCCAGCAGTTCTGGCTTTTCCGGCAGTTCCGACAGTTCCGGCATTTCCGGCTTTTCTGGCGTTTTTGGTATTTCTGGCTTTTCCGAATTCCGACTTTTCTGGCAGTTCCGGCTTTTCTGGCAATTCCGACTTTTCTGGAAATTCTGGCTTTTCCAGCTTTTCCAGCTTTTCTAGCTTTTCCAACAGTTCCAGATTTTCCGGCTATTCCGGCTTTTCTGGCCTACGCAGTCCTTGTGCAGCCTCTAGTGGAATAACTTTGCCTCTTGTTGTTGCCTCTCCAGAAATGGAAAACTTCCTCTGGACTATTTGTCTTCGTGTCCCCTCTGGCTCGAACTTTCTCTGCTCAATTGTTGGATGCTCGATCTCTGCCAATGAACTCAACCTCAAGTGTGTCTTGTTCCAACCCCATCAACCTCCTCTTATAATCTCTCGTTGGCTCACCAACGACCATGATTAAATCCTCATCAATAGCTAAGATCATCTTTAAGTCAATCCATGTGAGTTCCTAGAGAAATCTCACATTTCTCAATTAATTCATGTTAATTAATCACTTTTCCCATTTTAAACTTAGGAAATATTGAATTATTGACTAATTAACTTAATTGAGCCATCTCTAAGTGTTACTCCTTAAATCTTTTCTGGGTTTTGGAGTCCTAGTGTTTCTAAACCTCTCTAACCAAAGTCAAGACTAGAACACCTGTCTGATGCTACCAAACCATCAAAAACTAACACTCCCTCTTAGCGAGAAAGGTATTCTAGACGATCTCATAACATCATCCCATACACGTTGTTGATGTCTAACAATTGTGACAACCTACCACTACCCACCAAGCTACTACGCAACTGATTCACCTGCTACTCTGAGCTAAACCAACCTGCATCTGTGTTGTTGCTGACACTGCATTGTACACCTTGCACTGCTACCAACTCTGCACTACACTGCAATTGATCTCTTGTTGCAGTCGTTGCTACAACTACTGCAACTGAGAACTGAATCAACTATGTCCCATGAACTAAAATTATTTCCTAAGAATCTGAGTACTACCATTCTTTGCACTGTCCACTAAGAATGTGTGCACTGCAACTACTCTACACCCCTCAACATCTGACTGCAATTATCCCTCAAGAAATGACTGCACCATCTAACATTGATCCACTTGCTACTGAAAATTGTGGGCCCTTGTAGCAAGTGTATTAATACACGAGGAAACACCTCTTTGATCCTCAACCCCTATCTGATGCCCTCCTTGAAGGATCTTGCCCAACTCTACACAACTCTAAAGTCTAGAGCTCAATGTCTCCCCACCTCTATCCTGGAGGTATAGCTGCATATAGAGTGAAGTCTTACTCCAACCTAGAGGACAACTGATCGATCTTTGCTGAATTTGTTGTCTGCCCCTGCTTCTCCTTCTTGTCCTTCTTCCTCTGAGGACAATGGATACTGCAGTGACCAAACTCACCACATCTGAAGCACTTAATCTTCAACAAATCTTTCTTTTTCTTTTCTCCTCCCTATGAGCATTGTCCCTAACTAGGACCTTTCTTTGCCTTTCCCTTTGACGCAAGGACTACATTCTCCTCCTCCTTCACACTCTTCGATCCTCTGTTGATGCCATTGGGACTACTCTTGACTAGAGCAAGTCTCATCTCCTCCTGCATGAAATCTGCCAACAATCGATCCCAACTTGGTAGTTGATATTGTCCATAGATACCTTGGACGAAAGTAGTCCATTCCTCGAACCGTTGATAGCTACATGCACCAATTCACTTTCTTGAGGTGTCTCTCCAACTGCAACAAGCTTATTCCGAACATCCTGAATCCTGGTGAGGCAGGGAGTAACTCCTTCTCCCTTTTGCATCCTAGAGGTTCTCAGCTTCTCCTTAAAGAACATCTTCTGATTCTCGGAAGAATTCTAGTAGAGTAATGCGAGAGCATCCCACATTTCTTTGGTTGTATTCTTGGTCGCTAAGTGTGAGACTACATGATCTTGAACTCCATCGAGGATCAACCGCTTCGCCTTGACCAACTCCTTATTGTAATTCTCTAGTTGCAACGGGTCTATAGGTACCGCTACAACTCTCTTTGCATACATCTTCAGACCATGTTCATCTAGCAGGAAAGTCATCCTAGCTTTCCAGATACAATAATTTGAGGCTCCATCTAGCCTATCCTAATCTCAAAGTCATGTTGAGGCCATTTTTTGCAAAACTCACAACTGGGAAAATAAATAGGAATCTCCTCCTCTCTTGCTCGGCTACTTGCACTACTACTCACACTCCTTCCTGGAATGTGCAGAACTACTATTGTTGCCTCACTCTACCTTCGGGTGTCCTTTTCTTGAAATTGGCACATGAACCGTAATCTCGGCAACTCAAAGTGGCTAGTCTGGAAAACTCGCACGACCTTTTGCAACTGGAAATCAAGAACTTATTTCAAAAAACTGAATCTGGAAGCCCTTTGAGAAAAATCCCTTTGTTTGTTATTTCTCTTCCACTCGGCGTTGATTCTGCTACTGCATAATTGTTGCAAAAACAACTGCGCCTAGATATACTCAACGAAAATATTGATATGCTTACTAAAACGGCTTCCTAGCTTTACCACTGCCTACTGGAACTGCAACTAAACAAATCGAACTCTTTTTGCCACCTAAAATTGGAAAATTGAACCCTTGTCTAGCAATTCGAACTGCCTAGCCAGCCTCTGCACAAAACTAGAAGAAATTCGCTCAGAGTCTCTCTGAACTGCGAAATTTCTCCCCCTCTGTCTTTGAGCCTCTGGATCTGTCAAACTCTCTCTGATACCACGTGAAATTTTCAATTATATTGCAACAACTAGAAATAATTATTCTAATTTGTTAAAATTAAGTGCAGTTTATTTGCAAAAACAAATAATGAATAAAATCACAACTGCAATTTTCACCATAAAAACATTACAGAAAATAAAATATTAGAACTGAGAAATATAGAGCACACACAAAATAGAATTGACACAGTTATTTTTGGACAAATGTCCCCAAAAAAACCCAGTGCGAGAAAACTGGTGCAGCAAATGAGGGTTTTATTATTATGTAGCAGGGAAAATATGAGTACAATTTGGATGCCAAAACTTGGCAATCCTCGGCAAGAATATTTGGCAAAATTATTGAGGAAATTTCTCCCTCCTCCACGAGCAATCCCAACACAACACCACTTAGAAAATTGGTCATCCAAAACCACTGTGCAGGCTTCTATGCACCCTGTAACTTGCACTCCTGGAATCTTCCTCTGAATCAAATGTCCTACCTGTTGCTGCCACTGGAAGTGATCCTCCAACCCTCTGGAAATTTTTCCCAGCCTCTGGAAGTTGAATCGCCCCCCGCTCAGCCAAATCGATTTGCCACTCTGAAGTTGTCTGCACAACCTCTAGTGGAATAATTTTGTCTCTTGTTGTTGCCTCTCCGTAACTGGAAAACTTCCTCTTAACACACTGTCTTTGCTCCCTCATTGTCTCTATGTCCCCTCTAGCTCGAACTTTCTCTGCTCAACTGTTGGATGCTCGATTTCTGCCAAGGAACTCAACCTCAAGTGTGTCTTGCTCCAACCCTGTTAGCCTTATCGGCATGTGGCCCAAAATGGATCCAAAACACTACTTAAGTCTTCAAAAATTGCTTAAGGATCATTCAAAGATCAAAACAATCACATGCCAAGAGCCCACACAATGGCGGAAAAGCACTATCGAGAGCCAGAAAACTAGAAAAAATAGTGAAAAAACCAAGTATCAGAGGCATAAACAGAGAAATGCACAGCAGCCGTCAGATCTGGCCAATCAATGGCCCAGATTTAATCAGCAAATTGCAATCGGCCAACACAGAGGACTTAAGTTTGGGCGGAAGAAACCCCTGATCATCGATCTCCGATCGGCGGGTCACAATCGGCAGAGGCAATTGGCGGATTAAGGGCGGACCGAGTGGAACTTGCAATGGCGATCAGTGATGCAATGTGGACCGTAGATCAAGCGCGCAAATCGACGGCCCACATCGCATCACAGGATCGCTATCGGAGATTAACAAAGAGCGTTATCAAATGGCCCGAGGCATGAGCGATATGCGATTGCGATCAGATCACGTCGTTGTATCGCATCGGAGCAACACCATGGGGCGGGGCCTTTACACAAATATGTGTGCGACCCGATGAACAGGACCCGATGGTATTCTAGATATTATTTCATAATATTTGAGGTTCGCAGAAAGGCCATTTTCACAGTTTGACGTATTTTATGAAATACAAAGGGAACCTTGGAGCAGCGTCGATGCGATAAGACCCGGACCCGAAAGGGTTCAGGAATGAAAATATATAATATTTTCAGGTTTGCCAAAGCCATTTTTTAATGTATTTCCAGTGTTTTAACATATTTCCAAATACAAAGGGAAGACTAGGAACGGGCCATCAGCGACTTGCGATAGCGATAAGGATGGGCCCGATAGGGGAATAGACAGTGTTTAAGGACTTTTTAAGTCTGAAATAAATAGAGCTTGGCGGGAGTTTACAGTATTGCATCATTCCTCTGTATTAACAGAAAGGGGCCGATTGAAGGGATTACAAAGGCCCGAAGAGCCATTCCATCACAGAGCAGAGGCCGGGAAACAGTTGCAAGGAGACAGAGGCCGGAAAGGGAAAAAAAGGGCCACAGCACGATGCAGCCCGAAACAGAAGCGATCATGGAGCATCAACAATGCAACATAGCCAAAACAAACAAAACGATCATGGAGCATCGCTTGCACGAGCGAGCTCCCAGACAGCGCAACAAACTACTTGAATGCAGTTACTCGGCTGTTAGAGAAAGAGGCCTCCGAGCTCCTGCGTGTCCAGTGATGGCATCAAGTTGTTAAACAAAGGATAGAGAGGATAGATTAAGACCTCTCGAGCCTTCTGGGCCTATAAATATTTGTAAGTTCAGAGTAACAGGGGTTCAACTTCTGCAGACTGTGGATACTCTGTTACTTGCAGCGTCTCATCTTCATTCAAGTAATACAAGCTTATTTTGTTGTTAAATGTTCAATTCCCATTTTTTCCTCTGTCTTAAGCTTGCACTTGGATAGTCTATTCATGATTTCTTCTGTGTCCAATGCCAGATAACTGTCATCTTATCTCTGCACTGATAAATTAGATTTTCAATTGAATAGGTTATTCATGTTTTCTTCTGTGTCTAATGCCAGATAACTGTCATCTTATCTCTGCGTTGATAAATTAGATTTGCAAGCTTAATTTACTTCCTGTAGCTAGCCATTCATATATGTTTATGTATGCATCTGTCGGTACAGTCAGTGTTCTCCATCTATCCATTGAATCTATAAACTATTGAGCATTAGTGGTCTAAAGCCTTGTCAAGCTAAGGGTGTTCATGCATGTCTGGAGTGAAAACAGAGTTGAAACGGTTATCTGGCTTGATTCATCCATTCCAATAGTTTCGAGAACAATATTGAAGATTATATGTTACCAGGCATCTCCGAGCTACAACCTAGGAGAGTTTCCTGGAGTGATAACATAATTGGCGCCGCTGCCGGGGAGAGGAGACTGAAGCTCAACTTCCCTGGGAGACGACACAAATCCAGCTTTGATGATAGACAAAGTCTAGGCACTTTTTCGGTTGTAATCATCTATCTGGCGACTCTACTGAAGGACGAACCTCTTGGCGACTCCACTTCATAGTTCTGGCTCAGTTTGTGAGGCATACTCTGAGAAATCCTCAGAAGTCACAAGTTGACCCAGTACTTGACCCTGAAAAAATCATCAAAGAAAGAAAGGCATTGCAGAAAGGAGCATCAAGTTCAGGTAAACCCAAACAATATTCCATATTTCTTCAAGAAAACCCTGCAATAGAACAAATACATGTTGAGAGTATAGCATCTAATACTAGCAGTGAAGAAAAAATCTCAGAGATTCATAAATCTCCTTATTCTTTAGGTTCTCCTTTTGTTGTATGCCCAAAGGAAACCTCACCTCCTATCCATCATACCCCTTTAGTCTTATCAGTCACTCCTCAGCCCTCTATCATTCAAACTACCAGTACTCTTATAGCGACCACAGCTATGGCAGGTCCACAAGCACCCACCAAAATGGAAAGAATCATGGTTGCTAGGTATGGACCTCTAGTACTGCCCACTCCTTTGAATGCCATGCCTACTGGAGAATATCATAAATATAGGCCTAAGTTCACTGGGACTAAAGGTGTTACAGCAAAAGAACATCTTGAATCATTCTATAGCTATGCTGATAACCTGGACATTAGTGAAGATGATGTGTGGATGAGAGTCTTTGTCCAAAGCCTAGATGGAGAGGCCAGAAAATGGTTCAGAGAACTACCCCAAGATCTATAGCAAATATTGAGGCTTTAGATGATGCATTCCTAAAGAATGGGGGGATAAGAAGGATATACTCTACTACCACACCAAGTTTGGGAACTTAAAGAAGGAAAATGGTGAGTTGTTGTCTGATTTTAATAAGAGGTTTAACTGCATGTACAGCAAGATACCAGCTGAAGTAAAACCCACCACTACCTCTGCTAAACTCATCTATGCCAGTGCTTTTGATTCTGACTTCTGTCTACTGTTGAGGGAGACGCGATGTGCTACTTTGGCTAATATGCAGGATGCAGCCTTGGAAGTAGAATCAAACATCATGGCTGCTAAGAAGCTCAAGGGGAATGTTGATAGAAGGAGACAGAGAGGCGAATCTTCATCATCTTCAGATCCCGAGATCGATAAAATGACCAAGATGATAGAGTCATTGGCCTCGAGATCTCCAAATTAAAGGTTGAGCAGCACCCTGGGAAAGGAAGAGTTCCTAACACCTTTGCTCCTAGAGATCCAAATCCATATAGAAGAATCGATAAGCAGTTGCAGATTTTGCAAAGAAGCAAAGATGCTAATAAAGACCAAAGGGTGAAGACCCCTTTCCAAAATGCAATCATGGAAGAAAAGCAGTTTGAAGAAGATGATGAGATCCATTGTATGGAAGACAAAGGCAATGCCACCTTTTGACCTTAGCTGCCTATGAGAAGTCATTATTCAATGACCAGATCAGCCAAGAGTGGGACGGTGAAGCTGTTCTACAAACTGAAGATCAGCGCAGATATAATCTGAGGTCAAAGATGAATAATGCTAAGGAAACTCCTATAAATTGTTGTTGTCCCTACAGTACAGCAAGCTACTAAGCAGAAGCGACCAGCAGTTGATCCTATCATCCCCAAAGCTCCAGAGCACGAGGTAAGAGGCCTTGACAAGTCTCCTTCTCCTTTCAGTTTTCAATCAGAAATTTAAAAGCTAAGAATACCTATACCTCCGATTGAGCTAGTGAAGAATGAGTTCTTCAAAAGATCCATCCTTGAGGCCCTTAAGCCTAAAGCCATCCAAGCCTCCACTGACTATGTAAATCTGCAAGTCGACAAACCAGTTGTTATTCTTAGCCCAATGATTGAAAATTGTGAAGATAGCTCCCAATCATTCTATGTCTCTCTGACTATTCATGACAAAATCCTTCACAACTGCCTTCTGGACACAAGAGCCAACCATAATCTAATGCCCAAGGCTATCATGGATAAGTCGGGTCTTGACATTACCAAGCCTTATCATGACCTGTTTTCTTTTAACTCTAGAAAAGTAAATTGCCTGGGATTAATCAAGGACCTAGCCATCACTTTGTCTCAGCTGCCCATGAAGAGCATGATGATGGATATTGTCGTAGCAGATGTATCCCCCAAGTTTGGCATGTTACTTTCCAAATGTTGGATTAAGAGATTAGGCGGATCATTACAAAATGATCTATCCTATGCTACTGTCCCAGTTTTTGGAGGTGAGAGCAGAGATTATACAGAGAAGCTCAGTTGGCTTATATTATCAGCGATGAAAGGAATCCCACTAATCATCCCATCTATGTTGTCGACACTGATTTTGGAGCTTGTTTTTTTTCTGATTGAAGAATCTTAGTTGGCCTCCATGCGGCGTAAGAAACCAGTTTTCCAGATCACAAAGGAAGAAGGCCCACAGATTTGGGACATGTTCTTTGATGGAGCTTGCTCTAAGGAAGTTGCAGGGGCAGGTGTAGTCCTTGTGTCCCCCACATAGGAATGCAGTCATTTATCTTTCAAATTAACTTTTCAGGTCACAAATAACATAGCAAAGTACGAAGCCTTGATGTTGGGCATAAACCCTGCTAAAGAAATGGGCATCAAAGGCCTGAAAGTGTTTGGAGACGCAGACCTCATCATTCAGCAGGTCAACAAAACTTTCCAAGCAAAGCATCCAAGGCTGAAAGCATACAGAGATGAGGTGAAATACAGACTATCTATGCCTGAAAATGTCAAATACTGGAAAGTTTTTTAAGAGGATGATGAAATTAATAGGCTTTACAAGTCTTTGATGAATTTGTTTAAATGCACATTGACCAAGAAAAAGAAACCTTTGATAGAAAGGTAAAATGGGACAATTTTCTGTTTGGTGACTGGGTCCTCAAATGGGATGTGTTGAAGGAAAAGAAGGGCAACCATGGTAAATTTGATGCCTTATGGATAGGTCTGTTTGTCATCACTCAAGTTCAGATGAGCAACTTTTTCATTCTGCACAATCTGGAAGGAGGAGATGTTTTTGGTAGCCCAGTCAATGGGCGGTTCTTCAAACATTATTTCATTGAAGGCTTTAAAGCCTTGGTATTGCAAATATGTTTTTTCAGTTTTTATTTTGTTGCAAAATAGACTCCATGCCCAATGGAACACTAGGAGGAAGATTTGATTTTTTTTTTACAGGAAAGGCATTGTTATGTGATTCTTGAAACCTCACAGGGAGGATTTCATCCCCAGAAGGAGCCAGTGTTAGCCTTATCAACATGTGGCCCAAAATGGATCCAAAACACTACCGAAGTCTTCAAAATTTGCTTAAGGATCATTCAAAGATCAAAACAATCGCATGCCAAGAGCCCTCACAATGGCGGAAAAGCACTATCGGGAGGCAGAAAACTAGAAAAACAGTGAAAAAACCAAGTATCGAAGGCATAAACAGAGAAATGCACAGCAGCCGTCAGATCTAGCCGATCAATGACCCAGATCTAATCGGCAAATCGCAATCGGCCAACACAGAGGAGGACTTAAGGTTGGGCGGAAGACACCCCCGATCAGCGATCTTTGATCGGCAGCTCGCAATCGGCAGAGTCAATCAGCGGATTAAGGGCAGACCGAGTGGAACTTGCAATGGCGATCAACGATGCAATGTGGACCGTCGATCAAGCGCACAGATCGACGACCCACATCGCATCGCAGGATCGCTATCGGAGATTAACGAAGAACGTTATCAATTGCCCGAGGCATGAGCGATATGCGATTGCGATCAGATCGCATCGCTACATCGCATTGGAGCAACACCATGGGGCAGGGCCTATACACATATATGTGTGTGACCCGATAAACCGAACCCGATGGTATTCTAGATATTATTTCATAATATTTGAGATCTGCAGAAAGGCCATTTTCAATGCATTTTCATAATTTGACGTATTTTATGAAATACAAAGGGAACCTTGGAGCAGCGCCGATGCGATAAGACCTGGACCCGAAGGGGTTCGAGAATGAAAATATATAATATTTTCAGGTCTGCCAAAGCCATTTTTTAATGTATTTCCAGTGTTTTAACATATTTCCAAATACAAAGGGAAGACTGGGAATGGGCCATCAGCGACTTGTGATAGCGATAAGGATGGGCCCGATAAGGGAATAGACAGTGTTTAAGGACTTTTTAAGTTCGAAATAAACAAAGCTTGGCGGGAGTTCACAGTATTGCATCATTCCTCTGTATTAACAAAAAGTGGCCGATTGAAGGGATTACAAAGGCCCGAAGAGCCATTCCATCACAGAGCAGAGGCCGGGAAACACTTGCCGGGAGACAGAGGCCGAAAAGGGAACAAAAAGGGCCACAGCACGATGCAGCCCGAAACAGAAGCGATCATGGAGCATCAACAATGTAACACAACCAAAACAAACAGAACGATCATGGAGCATCGCTTGCATGAGCGAGCTCCCAGACAGCGCAGCAAACTCCCCAAATGCGGTTACTCGGCTGTTAGAGAAAGAGGCCTCTGAGCTCCTGCGTGTCCGATCATGGCATCAAGTTGTTAAACAAAGGACAGAGAGGATAGATTAAGACCTCTCGAGCCTTAGAAAGCTCGAGAGCATTGTAAAGGGCCTATAAATATTTGTAAGTTCAAAGTAGCAGGGGTTCAACTTCTGGAGACTGTGGATACTCTATTACTTGCAGCGTCTCATCTTCATTCCAATAATACAAGCTTTTTTTGTTGTTAAATGTTCAATTCCCATTTTTTCCTCTGTCCTAAGCTTGCACTTGGATAGTCTATTCATGATTTCTTCTATGTCCAATGCCAGATAACTGTCATATTATCTCTACATTGATAAATTGGATTTGCAATTGAATAGGTTATTCATGTTTTCTTTTGTGTCTAATGCCAGATAACGGTCATCTTATCTTTGCGTTGATAAATTGGATTTGCAAGCTTCATTTACTTCCTGTAGCTAGCCATTCATATATGTTTATCTATGCATCTTCTAGTACAGTCAGTATTCTCCATCTATCCATTGAATCTATAAACTATTGAGCATTAGTGGTCTAAAGCCTTGTCAAGCTGAGGGTGTTCATGCATGTCTGGAGTGAAAACAGAGTTGAAACGGTTATCTGGGTTGATCCAAACCTTCATCCATTCCAATAGTTCCAAGAACAATATTGAAGATTATATGTTACCAGGCATCTCTGAGCTACAACCTAAGAGAGTTTCCTGGAGTGATAACAAACCCCATCGACCTCCTCTTATAATCTCTCGTTGGCTCACCAACGACCATGATTAAATCCTCATCAATAGCTAAGATCATCTCTAAGTTGATCCAGGTGATTTTCTAGAGAAATCTCACCTTTCTCAATTAATTCTTGTTAATTAATCACTTTTCCTAAGTTAGACTTCAGAAATTTAATTATTGCCTAATTAACCTAATTGAACCATCTTTAGGAGTTATTCCTTGAAACATTTTCTGGGTTCTGGAATTCTAGTGTTTATAAGCCTCTTTGACCAAAGTCGATACTAGAACACAGGTATGATGCTACCAAACCATCAAAAACTAACTATATACAAGTTTCAATGTTCATGTTTAGAGTTATTTTGCAACGTGTTGCAAAGCATAAGGTAAAACCTGAGGCATGCATGCTTGGTCAAGTTCTTTTTATATGTTAAGATATGGAATTTATAAGCAAAAAAACCTTGGTTATAATTTGTACATATGACTTTTCTTTAAACACCTTATGCGACATCCCCTACCACATAATCCTGGTTACATCGAGTTGCATCATTGTTCATGTCACCACCTTGTTGAATAAGCACCCATTGTTGATTTCCATGCTCTACATGTGTGATCATTTCATGATGTGCCTCCCTTTTACTCATCCAATCAGTGAATATTGGGACGAATTCCCTTGTTCAAACCCAATTTACCATCCAAACTCAATTTTTCCATTCTCAATTCAAGTCTAAATTCCCACTTCCTGACTAACAATGAACCATTGAGACGCAGGGGACCATGGAATTTACTTTACTGAGTCAATAAAGGAAAATTGTGAGCAGTAAGGCAAGAGCCTTTTCCAATCAAGTTCTTGGAAGGTTACCCCTAAATACAATGCAAGCAAGTCGATGCTAAGCGACACAAGGTGGCTTCCAATTATCTGAAAATTTTGATAACAACACTGTCACTCAGGCTTTCAGCAAGGTTTTGATGGGCAAATTTCCCATTGGGATTCTTGCCATGGATGTCTCAGAAGAGTCAGCAACTAAAGCCACTAGAGTCCCCCCATACTAGTGACCAATGGTTCAAAAATAACCAAGTTGAGAAGAGGGTGTGGAGACAGTGTTTATGCTCATAAGACTTGAATACAAACATGGGTAAAGGGGTCACAAGATCATGGATCATAAACAAGTGGTAGAACCTTCTATTTGTCATACAAAAGTATATTATGTGCGAGGTAAGGTATGCCATAACTTTTCTCTACCATCTCAGGGTATTACTTCATATAGAAGTTGGTGAACTATAAATTTTTTCTTTATATTTGCACAAGAGTTTGGGTCGTATGGCAGAAAGGGTACAACAAAACCCTAGGAATTTAACTTGTAACTTGTATGATCATGATTTGATAAAACTTTTAATTATAGAAGAACTCAAGAGAAGGGAAGACACATGGGAAGCCTTTCTTAATAGGAAACAGATTCAATGCTCAACCTCAGTTGCCAAGAAGAATACCTAGAAGATCTAACAGAGAAGTAATTGAGGCAGGTAGCAATGAGAAACAAATTGAGCATGAGGAAAAGAACAATAGTGATGATAGTGTGCTTGAAATTGAACAAGTGGGGAAAACCCTAAGAAAATTGACAGAGTAAAAAGGCAGGTTGTTGTCACTAGAAGGGTGACTAGAAGCATGTAAAAAAGAATATCACTACAGCAAAATGAAGAGGTCTCCTTGCCCCCTATGGAATACCTCAATGAATCCTCACCCTCTCTTCTGTTGAAAACACTGAGAGGGGTAGGTGAATCAATATTTTTCAATTATTATTTATGTCGGTTAAGATTTTTATCACAAATTGAACCAAAACATAAGAGACAAAACAAAAATGATTTTATTAATCAAAACGATGAGGACTCCAATCCTCTCAACAAATTTCAAGCTCCAACTTGGACAATAAACAAGAATCCAATCATTCCAAGCTCTAATTTGATTACCAAACAAGACTCTAATCCCTCCAAGCTCCAACTTGGTCAAAAACAAAAATTACAGAAGGCTTACTTTATAAGAGATTAAGATGTTCAAACGCTTCTCAAGGCAAGGGTTTTGTGAAGATGTTTGCAATTTTCTCCTTAGTGTTGACATACTCCATTTTGATGTTTTGTTCTGCAAACTATTCTCAGAGGAAGTGATACTTGATTGGGATATGTTTTGTCTTTGAATGCATCACTGGATTCTTTGAAAGGTTGGTTGCACTGGTGTTGTCACAGTAGATGGTGATTGGTTAATTTGTTTCTATGTTGACATCCTTCAAGGCTTCCTTCATCCATAGAATTTGTGTACAACAATCTGCTACAGCTATGTACTCGGCTTCAATTGTGGAGAGAGATATGGATTATTGTTTCTTGCTAAGCCAAGATACAAGACAATCTCCCATGAAAAATGAATTGCCACAAGTACTTTTTCGCTCATCAATGTTTCTTGCCCAATTTGCATCAGTGTATGTTTGTCAAGGTAAGAGTTGTGCTCTTAGGATACCACAATCCAAAATCAAGGTGCCTTTCAAATATTTGAGGATTCTCTTTACAACTAGCATATGAGATTCCTTAGGAGCTAATTGGAATCTTGCCACCATTCCTACTGCCTGCATGATGTCTGGTCGTGAAGCTGTCAGATATAAGAGGGCTCCAATCATTGATCTGTAAAGAGTAGCATCCACCATAGGAGATCCATCATATTTACTCATCTTGCACCCTGTAGTCATAGGTGTGCTCACAATAGCACATTGTTACATCCCAAATTGTTTGAGCATATCTCTAAGATATTTTGCTTGTGATATGAACATACCTGCTTTGGTTTGAGTTACTTGAAGTCCAAGGAAGTAGGATAACTCACCAATCATCAACATTTCAAATTCCTTTGACATATTTTGGGAAAATTCATGACTCATTTCATCATTGTTGCTGGCAAAAATCAAGTCATCAATGTACACAAGTGTGATTAGCAAGTTGTCTTTGTTTATCTTCATGTAAAGATTGCTCCCAGCTACTCCTCTTTTGAAGCCTTGTTGTTGAAGATAATGATCAAGTCTAGCATACCAAGCTCTTGGAGCTTGTTTTAATCCATACAAGGCCTTCTTCAATTTGTAAACAAAGTATTTTCCTCTTGTTAAATTGAACCCTTTTGGTTGTTCCATGTATACTTCTTCCTTTAGGTCACCATTTAGAAATGTTGATCTTACATCCATTTGATAAACTTCGAGGCCTTTTGAACAAACAAATGCCAATAACATCCTTATAGCTTCCAATTAGGCTACGAGAGAAAAGGTTTCTTCAAAGTCAATTCCTTTAATTTGAGAGTATCCCTTACACACCAACCTTGCCTTGTTTTTGACAATCTATCCTTCTTCATTCAACTTGTTCTTGAACACCCACTTGGTTCCCATAACATTCTTGCCCATTGGACGAGGTACTAGCTCCCATGTTCCAATTTTTTTTATTTGATGCATCTCTTCTTCCATTGCTTTTATTCAATGAGGATCCTTACCAACTTGAGTAAAGTTCTCTAGTTCTATTGTGGATAGTAGGGCAATCTCATTCATTTTTGGTGTATTTGTCATTGTTCTTCAAGTATGTATCTCATCATCTACATCACCAATAATTTTATTTTCTAGATGATGTTTTTGAACAAATTTTACTCTTGATGGAGTTTGAGATGGTTCCTTTTGACTTTGTTAAATTTGGCAACTAGGGCCAAACTTCACATTGGACAGCTCATATGAGGCAACTCATATTTTTCTTAGATTCCTCTCTCTGAGAGGTGTAGGATAGATCTAAAGATCATCCCATTCTGACATGTACAAATGGAAATATGAATTTATTTTGATTATGGACAAATTGTCAAGGTCGGCCAGCAATCTCATGTAAGCTCAGAAGCCCAACAGTCACGTCTATTCATCCTCAACATTTGCTTATAAATACATGATGCCTCCTCATTTGGACACTTCACTCACTCACAGCTTCTCTCTTCTTCATTGATTGGGCACGAAACTCAAACGCTACTCTCCACATGTGTGAAGAAAAGGAAGGGTTTTTTGTTCCATCCATTGACCAGATTTGACTAAAATTGCAGAGTTTTTTTTTACTGCATTGACCAAGTGTTGACCTATTTTGAGTGTGGTTTTGGGTGGAGGAATTCTGTTTGAGCAGGCCACAATTCTGGGCACAAAATCTGAGGCAACCTGACCTCTATTTCACCAGTGTTGACTGTGCTAGGGCTGGTTGTTGCATTGACTTTTGTTGACCAGGTTTCACTGAACTTTTTCAGACTATTTTTGGGCTAATTGGACTCGCTGTTGGAGGTCGAAGTTGACTGGGTTTGACTGAGCTAAATTGAGGAAGAATTATGCCTTGTTGACTAGCGTTGACTTTCTGGTTAGGGCTTTCTATTTCTTCTATTTGACTGATCAAATTTTCACTGTAATTGGGCAAGTGAATACTATACATTGTACTCTCTCTCTCTCTACTAAACTTTTGAAGAATTATATGAATTGATCAAGGGTTTCCCCACATTGAGGTTTGTCCCTGCCTAGTGCCATATCTTTTGTCCTCTTGTCTTGGCAAGTCTTCTACTGTTATTTTTATGTTTTATTTGCATTTTACTATCATGTTGATGTGATTGCTAAACTAGATATTGATATTGGGATAATAAACAAATTGAAGTAAAATTGCTCTAAGCATAGAACATACCATTGTTACCCTAAAATTAACATGGTATCAAAGCTGAGGTGAAGGCAAAGCCCAAGCAAGAGTGAAAAGAGAAATCACTGAGAAGAGCAATCACTAAGAGGAGCAATCACTAAACAAAGACAAGATTCAATGGCTTCCACATCCTACTTCAAGTCTGATGATAATTTCATGATAACTCTGATTATCATGCATGGAAGACGTCTCTTGGTTTGACATTAGAAGAGAAAGATGTGATGGATTATATGCAAGGAAATATTTCAGAACCTCCTTCAAATGCACCAGTTGCTGCTAAGACAAAGTACAAGAAGGGTGAAGTCAAAGCCAAGAACATCATCATGGATTCTATTCATAAGCATTAGTTGCTTACATATCCGATTTGAACACATCAAAGGAGATATATGAAAGGTTGGTCGGCATGTTCAAATCTAGCAATGCAAATCAAATTCTTTACCTCAAGAACAAATTGAAGGACATCAAGAAGGGAAGAAGTGAAGATATTCAATCCTACTTCATGAGGATTACCACGATCAAAAATTATCTTCTTTCGATTGGAGAAGTTATTGTTGACAGGGAGCTCACTCTCATTGCCCTTGGAGGACTCCCTCGTGAATGGCATGTATTCAACACTACTATTCTCAACAATGACAGGATTCCAGGTTTTGAAGAATTGCTGACAAGATGTTCTCAAGAAGAGACAAGGATGATGGAAATGGATATGCCTTCAAATAAAAATTGATCCCACTGCATTCTCCGCTCATGCTAAAAAGAAGAACAATGCAAGTTCAAACAAGCAATGTCAAGGAAGGTTAGGTTTCAAAAATGGAAGGAAGGGAACATGCTTCATTTGCAACAAGTTTGGCCACTATGCTAGGGAGCGTCCTAATAGAAGGGATACACCTCATGATGATGATAACCACAACAACAATAATTTGAGGGGCAACAACAATCAAAGGAATGGCAGATTCAACAACCAAGGAAAAAGGAATGCTCCTGCTTCTCATCAAGGAAATGGTCGCCCTCCCAAGAGATCAAGAAACACCAGATATGATGAATCTAATGTTGTTGATAACAAGCAAAAAGAATTCTATCTTATATCTGCCCTTTCCACTGCATCTCCTCCGAACACTTTGGAAAATTGGTTGATTGATAGTGGTGCCTCAAGGCACTTCACTGGGTATAAGGAAGCTCTTTCAAATCTGATTGAAAAGGATACAAATTTGGAAATTATCCTTGGAGACAATGCCACCTATCCCGTGAAGGGAGTTGGGAATGTTACTCTTCAATTGAATCAAGTTACACCATTCATCTACAAGAAGTACTATATGTACCCGATCTAAAGAAGAACTTGGTATCTATCTCGGCGATGGAGGACAAAGGATTCAAGGTGGCATTCATCGATGGAAAGGTACGTGTGTGGAATAAAAATTTCAAAGATGCATTTACACTTGGATTCAGGGTTGATAGCCTATATCAAGTTGGAGGAAGTCCATTGGGAGCTATGTCTTGCAACACATCACTTCAATTTGAATTATGGCACCGGACGTTTGCTCTTCTACATTATAAGGCACTACCCAATGTGAGGAAGATGGTGACAGGTATGCTCGAATTTAAAGTAGATCATGAAGGTGTTTGTCAGGGGTGTGCCGAAGGAAAACATACAAGGGGACCATTCCCCTCAAGTGATAGCAAGACTACCGACATATTGCAATTGGTCCATTCTAATCTATCTGGTATGAAGCACGTGAACCCTTTAGGTAGATAATTATATTATGTTATCTTGATGCATGATTTCTCTCGCAAGACTTGGATATATTTCTTGAAGAAGAAGGACGAAATATTCTCATGGTTTCGTTCTTTCAAATCTTTGGTCGAAAATCAAACTAGGAAGAAGACCAAAATATTGAGGACCGATAATGGAACCGAATACGAATCAAATGAGTTCAAAGATTATTGTAGAGAAGTTGCCATTAGAGGGAAACTACTACCGCATATACTCCTAGAAAAAAATGGTGTTGTTGAAAGGAAGAATCGTTCTATCGTAAAAGCCACTTGTGCCATGCTTCATGATCAAAGCCTTTTGAAGTTCTTATGGGCCGAAGCTGCAAACACCGCCATGTATGTTCAAAATAGATGCCCTCATCAAGCGTTGGACTCTAAAACTCCTGAAGAAGTTTTCACCGGTAAGAAACCTGATGTTTCTCACTTTAGAATTTTTGGTAGTCCTGTATATTTTCATGTGCCGAAAGAAAAGAGAAGCAAATTGGATGCTTGACGGAAGAAAGGGACATTTGTGGGCTACAGTGAAAATTCTAAGGCATATAGAATCTATGTGCCTGGTGAAAGAGAAGTGGAGATAAGTCATGATGTCAATTTCGATGAGGATGTTGCCCTTGGGAAGATTAGTAACCTTCCTCTTCCAAGGAAGGACAAAGAAGCAAATTCCAGAAAGCAGGGAGAACTGCAAGATGAGTAGATGCCTGATGCTAAAGGACCAATGGATCCCATTGATCCACCCCCTCATGAACCCTCCTCCTCGAAAAGGATACCCTCATGGCTTAGGGAGACTCTTGAAGATGTCAAGAGACAAGTTGCACCTAGGGGGACATTTCGTGAAAGCAAGACATCGGATAGGTACAAAGGGTACTTAACTGCAATGAGCACCATTGTTCAATATGAGCCTTGCACATTTGAAGATGTTGCCAAACACCAGGTTTGGAAGGATGCAATGAACGAAGTGTATGAGTCAATTATGAAGAATGATGTCTGGAATGTGGTCCCTAGACCCAAGGACAAATCCGTTGTCACCTTGAAATGGCTCTACAAGATCAAGCATGGAGCTAATGGAAACGCTGAAAAGTTCAAGGCCAAATTCGTTGCTCGAGGCTTCTCTCAAAAGGAAGGTGTAGGTTATGATGAGATATTTTCACTGGTTGCCCGCTAGGCTACCATATGTTTGATCAATGCCATTACTACCTCCCAAGGATGGAATCTACACCAGATGGATGTCAAGACTGCCTTCATGCATGGTTCACTTAAGGAGGAAGTCTATGTAGAACAGCTTGAGGGGTTTAAAGTTCAACATCGTTAGACACATGTACGCAGGTTGAAGAAAGCCCTCTATGGGCTTAAGCAAAACACCCCAGGCTTGGTATGAAAGGATTGATAGTTATCTAATGAAGCTGGGATTTACAAGAAGTGAAGTTGATTTGAACCTTTACTTGAAGGTTGAGAATGATAGAATTGTCATCTTGGTACTCTATTTGGGCGATCTCTTTATGACAGGTGCAGACCCTCTTATTCATCAATGTAAGAGGGAGTTGGCTTCTGAATTTGAGATGAAGGACCTAGGACTGATGCATTATTTCCTAAGGTTGGAGGTCTGAAAAAGCCAGGTGAGATTTTCCTTTCTCAAGGAAAATACATTGTGAAGATACTTGAAAGATTTCAGATGGTGGACTGCAAGTCCGTGACTCCTCCGATGGAACTTAAATTCAAGAAGTTATGCGGAAGTGCTGCTAGGCCCGATTTGGGAAATCCTTCTAAGTATCATCAACTCGTGGGGGCCCTGATGTTCTTGGTGAACTCTCGTCCGAACATATGTTTTGCAGTGAATACGTTGGACCAATTTATGGTCGAGCCTCATCACATACATTGGGTTGCTGCCATGAATCTGCTAAGATATCTTTGGGGCACAATCACTTATGGACTGAAATACATTGTCGGGAATGTGAGGCTCCATGGTTACTATGATGCAGACTGGGTTGGCAGTGTGGTGGATCGTAAAAGCACATCTGTATGTTGCTTCTCTCTAGGTTCTGCTTCAATATCATGGATGAGCAGGAAGCAGAAGTCGGTTGCCTTGAGCACCGCTGGGGCTAAATACATTGCTGCTAGTTTGTCCTCCTGTGAAGCTGTTTGGTTTAGGAAGCTCTTTAGTGAGCTGTTTGGACATGTGTTGGATGCCACCGTGATATTTTGTGCCAACCAGAGTGGGATTCGTCTTTCGGAGAATCCCATGTTTCATGACCGCTCCAAGCATATTGATCTCAAGTACCACTTTAACTGGAATATGGTAAAACGGGGATCAATAAGGCTTCGTCATATTGGGACTGATGATCAGGTCGTAGATATTCTTACGAAGCCCCTGGGGAAGGTCAAATTCTTAACCTTTCGTGAACTTGGAGTCGTGTAGAGACTCTATTATGAGGGTCCCGTTTGATTTGGATATTGAGCTCTGGGAGCTCTAGCGGGCTTGGGGTACTTCTTAGAGCGATGAGCGACCATAGGGTGAGTTGTTCACCTTCCCCTGTGATACTCCATGATGGTTGAGATATGCATAAGATGAGTGGTTCACCTTGTCCTATGGCATATGAGCAGGATGAGTGGTTCACCTTCTCCTACCGATACATCCTATCCATGCAGTTTGGGACTCATGGGAAATACCTCTCATCTAGCCAATGAGTAGGGAAATGAGAATAGGAACCATAGTACTACCAATAGACGCATCGTGTACTACGATACTCCCTATGCTAGGAAGTTGATATTGATCTGGGATCAATGGAAACTGACTTCGGATCAATTAAGAGTGGTATGACACACTCTCTATTATTAGAGACTGACTTCAAGTCAATGGAGAATGGTATGATACATTCTCGATCATTTCTTCTTTCTTCATAATTCAGCAGAGTAGAGCAGAGATAGTGATGTACAGATTGTCAGACATTTTGGCAAGTGAAGTTCTCCCTAGTTGAGAGGGAGTGTTAAACTTGGCAACTAGGGCCAAACTTCACATTGGACAGCTCATATGAGGCAACTCATATTTTTTTTGGATTCCTCTGTCCGAGAGTTGTAGGATTGATCTAAAGATCATACCATTTTGACATGTACAAATGGAATTATGAATTTATTTTGATTATGGACAAATTGTCAAGGTCGGCTAGCAATCTCATGTAAGCTCAGAAGCCCAATAGTCACATCTATTCATCCTCAACATTTGCCTAGAAATACATGATGCCTCCCTCATTTGGACACTTCACTCACTCACATCTTCTCTCTCCTTCATATTGAGCACAAAATTCAAACGCTACTCTCCACATGTGCGAAGAAAAGGAAGGGTTTTCTGTTCCAACCCTTGACCAGATTTGACTGAAATTGCAGAGGTTGTTTTTTACTGCATTGACCAAGCGTTAACCTATTTTGAATGTGGTTTTGGGTAGAGGAATTATGTTTGAGTAGGCCGCAGTTCTGGGCACAAAATCTGAGGCAATCTGACCTCTGTTTAACCATCGTTGACTGTGCTAGCGCTGGTTGTTGCATTAACATTTGTTGACCAAGTTTGACTAGAATTGTTCGCACTGTTTTTGGGTTGATTGGACTTGTTGTTGGACGCTGAAGTTGATTGGGTTTGACCGAGCTGAATTGAGGAAGAATTATACCTTGTTGACTTTCTGGTTAGGGCTTTTTGTTTCTGTTATTTGACTGATCATATTTTCACTGTAATTGGGCAAGTGAATATTATACATTGTACTCTCTCTGCTGAACTTTTGAATTATTATAAGAAGAAATGATCAAGGGTTTCCCCACATTGGGGTTTGTCCCTGGCTGGTGCAATATCTTGTGTCCTCTTGTCTTGGCTAGTCTCCTACTATTATTGTTTATGTTCTATCTGCATTTTACTATTATGTTAATGTGACTATTAAATTGGATATTGATATTGGGCTAATAAATAAATTGAAGTAAAATTGCTATAAGCATAAAACATACCATTGTTATCCTAAAATTAACAGACTTTCTGGCTTCTTTTCTTCTTTTGCAGCATCTTCTTCTGGATCTCCAAGGAAAGGATCTTCTTCATTGATTTTGACTTCTCTTTCAGACAAAGCTTCACCAATTTTTACATGAATAATTTCAACTATCTTTTGCAAACGATTGTTGTAGAATTTATAGGCCTTGCTTCTTATAGAGTATCCAAGAATTATTTCTTCATCAACTCGTGAATCGAACTTGCCTGGTGAATCATCATTGATCTTCATAAAACACTTACTCCCAAATATTCTAAAATATTTCACTGAAGCAAGTCTTCCTTTCCATAATTATGAATTTTTTCCCCTATTTGTCCAAAGTTGTGCCTTGTTCATAGTATGTATAGCTGCATCAACTGCTTCTCTCCATAATTTAGGTTGCAAATCAACTACAAGAAACATTGTTCTTGCGGTCTCTTGTACAGAGATGTTCCTTCTTTCAATCACTCCATTTTGTAGTGGAGTTCTAGCAATAGAGAGTTCCCTTTTGATTCCATGCATTTCACAATATTCATTGAATTCTTTTGAAGTAAATCCTCCATCTCTATTTGTTCTCAAGCACTTGACTTTTTATTCGTTGTCATTTTCGACAAGAGCCTTGAAATTCTTAAAACATTCCAGTGCTTCTGATTTAAATCTTATGAAAAATACTCACATTTTTCTAGTATAATCATCTACAAATAATACAAAGTACCTTTCGCCTTGTAGAGTTGGATTTCCATTTGGTCCACATAGCTATGCATGGATGATCTCCAGAGGTTTTGATGTTGAGCATTTCTTTGTCTTGAAGTTGGTCCTTGTCTGCTTTCCATGTTGACATGGTGCACAAACAGCATTTTCAAGTTTTGAAATTATGGTAATGTCACTCACTGCTTTAGATTTGCTGACCTTCACCAAATTCTCAAAGTTTAGATGTCCCAATCACTTGTGCCATAACCAACTTTCATCTGGTTGACTTAGGTAACATTTTCTTCTTGAATTTCATTAAGAATATATAGATTATTGTTAAATTTGGACAACTAGGTCCAAACTCCATGTTCTAATGCTCAGATTAAGAGGCTAATATTTTTGTTGGATTCCTCTTTCTGAGAGGTGTAAAATCCATATAAAAATAGTCTTAATCCGATGAGCAGAACTTATATTGTGAATTTATTATTCTTAATAAATTATATGTGCAAGGTCAGCCAGTTTTGTAATGTAGGCTCACATGCCCAACAAATGTGTCACACACCCTCATTGATGGATATATATACAGGAAAAGTTGGAGAGAATTTGATCACAACTCAACTCACATCTTCCTCTCTCATCTTAGAGAGTACGCTACCTGGAGGACGAATTTCAGCCACACGTGGGAAGGACGAAGAGGACAGACCGTACGGATTTTCTGCTGCTAGGGTTTCTGCTGCTAGGGTTTCGCAGAAAGTTTGACCAGCGTTGACTTTGGTCAACGCTTGGTCCAATCAAGCTGAAAATTGATGGAAAGTTCGATTTTTGAAGGCCGTACTATCTGGCACAAAAATCGAGGTCAAAGGGTTGACCGTTTTGCTGCTGCGTTGACTTTTAGCTTGCTGCCCCTGCATTGACTTTTCAGGACAGCGTTGACTTTTTGTAGAATTGACTTGGGTTGACTCATCTACTAGTTGGAGGGATCTTGTGACACATCTGGGCTGGCTGACCAAAGGAGACTTTGCTGGTTGAAGCATCCTGTTGACCGCCGAAACGAACACACACATTTTTCTTGTTTCTGATTTGTCTTCTGTAAGATCTGCTTATATGTTCTATCTGCATTTTGCTTAACTACTTGTATGATTGCTGTGAGAAAAGTGAAATTGCTCTTAGCATAGAACATCTACAAAAATTTACATGGTATCAGAGCTGAGGTGAAGACAAACTCTATCTATAGCAATCATCATCGAAATAATCATGCCCTAATCGAAGTCAATGGATGCCTTTGTGTCGCTGTACATAGAGGATTATATACGCTATCAATGATATACGTTGTAACGGAAAGATATACAGCGCAGTTGTAGATGATATGTTTAGGCAGTAAAGGAAGCCGTAGTCATAAGGACATGAGGCTGCAGTCATGAAGAGTCAAGTCGTAGTGATGAAGAGGTATCTGCAGGCTTAAGGCTCTGGCCAAAGTGCGAAGAGGAGTATTTCTGTGTCTTTTGTTTATGATCTGATTGGCCAAGTAAGGAAGGAGGCTAGCTGAGCTTGTAAAGAGGAGTTCTGAGCATAAATGCAAGGGTTATTCTCTATGCACAGGCCGTTGAGTGATTTTGAGTTTTACAATGGGACAAAAGTCTGTTTTGAGAGGGCCGAGAGGCCCAGCAAGGAGCAGGAAGAAGGCCGCAGTACCCTTGACCATCAACGTAGGAATTAAAGAGGTTTGAAGGCTGTATAGTGGGCTGTCGTAGAAGCCACAGAAAGCCCTAACCAGGGCCGAAATTTCAGGGTCCTGTGCATTGGTCAAAATGTAGTTGTGGACAGAAATATGACGTCTATCACAGGTATGTGCTTGTCTTTTATAATGATGAATTTGCCAGATACTATGGTCCAGATTAGACAGTTTGCAATTCTGGTATAATGGGCTGTAAGAAGATGCTTGGTAAAGCTCCAAGTATAGTCCCTTGAGAAGGACAACAAGGGCTGTTAGAAGGTAGATGATTTGGAGTCTCAAAAATGGATATATGGAAGAGATATTTGTTCCTATGACAATAATGTTTGGGCAGCGACTTTAGTGATATTTGGACAATGTTTCTTGATGTATGGAAGTGATTCTTGTATGACAGTGATTTATATGGCTGTGATGTGACAATGATATATAGGACAGCATGATGATGATGCATAGGCAGCATTATAAGATCATGAACATGAAGGGCTGCCTGATTTTGGAAATAATCATAAAGGTGTATGTAAGGGCTGAAGGAAAACATACAAGGGGACCTTTCCCCTCAAGTGTCACAAAGACATCTGAGATATTGCAACTGGTCCATTCTGATCTTTCTGGTATGTTGCCTGTAACATCCCTGGGGGGATGTTCTTACTATATGACATTTACTGATGACTTCTCTCGCAAAACCTGGATATACTTCTTGAAAAAGAAGGATGAGGCTTTCATGTGGTTCCGTACCTTCAAAGCCTTAGTGGAAAATATGACCGGAAAGAAGATCAAGATTTTGAGGACTGACAATGGCACTGAATATGAGTCAAATGAGTTCAAAGACTTCTGCAGAGAAGCTGGCATTAAGAGGGAGACTACCACTGCACTCTCTCCACGTGTTTGGGTTTTGTGGACAGAGAAATCTAGAGGAGAATCCGCAGTTCTAAAGAGCCCTCATACGCTGTCCCAAGAGCCCTTACACGCTAAGAACAGGAGCCCTAAATCTGCAGTATATTGGGCCCTAAATCTCTGTTTTATTGGGTGCAGGTAAGGGCATTTCCAGTGAAGGAAGAGGGGACGTTTAGGTCACTCCTATGACTGTTTTGGAGTGACAATTAACCAGCAGAAAGGCCTCAATAAAGGAGACAAAATTCTGGGTTGATTTGAATATTATGTGCGGGCTGGAAACTCTGTTTCAGCAGGCCGTGGGTACAGGAAGCCACCTGTGGTAGGCCGCAGGCCCTTACCCCACTGAAAAGGCATTGCGTGGGACTGTTTTGGGGCTAGATTGAGCCCTAATCAACAGCGTGGATGCAGAGGACTTATATAAGGGTAGCACGTAGTTTTTGAAGGCTGTTTGGTGACTTGGTTAAGGGCTGTTGCAGCATATGGATGCCCTAACCAGTCACAATTAGGAGCAGCAGCGAAAACAGATTGGAACAACAATTTATGCCTTGTGTTGGGTCAAGGAATTTGATCAGTTTTGGATCAAATGGTTGGGCAACCTGTGGGAGCAAATTTAGAGGCTTGATTGGGTGATCGTAAGCCTCAATTAGTGCAGATCTGACTGTGTTGTAGTGTTGCAAAGTGATGATGCAAAGGCAGCATGGGTAGCATGCAGCGTGATGATGCATAGACAGCAAAGAAGATATGAATCTCCACTAGGAGTATATTACAATGAAAAGACCAGATCTGTCATTCTTGTTGATTTGGGGTAGCAATGTGATGCTGTATAATGAGAGCAACATTAAAATCATTGAGGTGCAAATCCATGATGATTGAGAATTGACTATGACGATATATTTGCACCTGTGGCTCGATATACCACCATCCGATCCATCATAACCCTTGCTGCTACGCAAGGATGGAGTCTTCATCAGATGGATGTCAAGACCGCTTTTCTACATGGTGCAATAAAGGAAGAGGTGTATGTAGAACAACCTCTGGAATTTGAAGTTCAAGATCGAGACACTTATGTCTGCAGGTTGAAGAAAGCCCTCTATGGGTTAAAGCAAGCACCCAGAGCTTGGTATGAGAGGATGGATAGTTACTTGATGAAGTTGGGCTTCACTCGAAGCAATGCTGATCCAAACCTTTACTTTAAGGTTGTGGAAGGAAAGCCTCTCATTCTAGTGTTGTATGTGGACGACCTCTTCCTGACAGGTGGTGACCCTCTCATTCATCAATGTAAGAGGGAGCTTGCTGCTGAGTTCGAGATGAAAGACCTAGGACTGATGCACTATTTCCTAGGCCTAGAGGTCTGGCAGAGACCTGGAGAGATTTTCCTTTCTCAAGGAAAGTATATTGTGAAGCTTCTGGAAAGATTTGGGATGGTGGACTGTAAGTCCGTGTCGACACCAATGGAACTCAACTTTAAGAAGTTGAGTGGCAGCGCTGCAGGGCCTATCTTGGCCAATCCTACTGAGTATCGTCAACTCATAGGAGCTTTGATGTTCTTAGTGAACACCCGTCCGGACATATGTTTTGCAGTGAATACTTTGAGCCAACAGATGGTTGAGCCTCATCATTTTCACTGGGTTGGTGCCAAGAATCTTTTGAGATATCTTCAGGGCACGATAAACCATGGGCTGAGATACACTGCCGAGAGTGTGATACTCCGGGATATACTGATGCCGATTGGGCTGGCAGTGTGGTGGATCGTAAGAGCACATCTGGATGCTGTTTCAATCTTGGTTCTGCATCGATCTCATGGATGAGCAGGAAGCAGAAGTCGGTGGCTTTGAGCACCGCGGAGGCCGAATACATTGCTGCTAGTATGGCCTGTTGTGAAGCAGTTTGGTTGAGGAAGCTCTTTAGTGAGCTGTTCCAACATGTGCTAGATACCACTGTAATACTCTGTGATAATCAGAGTGGGATTCGTATGACTGAGAATCCTGTGTTCCACGACCGATCCAAGCATATTGATATCAAGTACCACTTTATCCGGGATATGGTACAGCGAGGCGCCGTAAGGCTCAATCATATAGGAACTGATGAGCAGGTCGCGGATATTCTCACTAAGCCCCTGGGGAAGGTCAAGTTCCTAACCTTCCGTGAGAGTCTTGGTGTCGTGGAAAGACCCTATGATGTGGGTCTTGTTGGACAATGAGCTCTGGGAGCTCTGGGGGGCTTTGGGGATACCTTCTCGAAGCTATAAGCACTCATAATGCTTCTGCCCCACCCTTGTGATTATTGAGCTGGTTCGCCACTCATTTAATCTGTGCCCCGTATGCATCCTACCCATTGAGTTCAGGGCTCATGGGAAGTACCTCTCATTTGGCCAATGAGGTGTGGAAAAGCTAGAGACTATTAGCAAAGACTGATGGACGCATCAGAGATTGCCGTACTCTCTATCTAGGATGGCATGGTCCAACCTCTTGATCTGGGATCAAGATTTGTGAGGTCTGGGACCTCTGGACTGATTATGTCAGTCGGGGAATGATGTCTTTGTGACTGACCCACTTCTGTTCTGAAATAAAGAAGCCAGCAAAGCAAGTTTCGGCGGGATGACTCACGATGTTGATTGCACTAATAAATGGAGTTCTCCCTAGTTGAGAGGGAGTGTTAAATTTGGACAACTAGGTCCAAACTCCATGTTCTAATGCTCAGATTAAGAGGCTAATATTTTTGTTGGATTCCTCTTTCTGAGAGGTGTAAAATCCATATAAAAATAGTCTTAATCCGATGAGCAGAACTTATATTGTGAATTTATTATTCTTAATAAATTATATGTGCAAGGTCAGCCAGTTTTGTAATGTAGGCTCACATGCCCAACAGATGTGTCACACACCCTCATTGATGGATATATATACAGGAAAAGTTGGAGAGAATTTGATCACAACTCAACTCACATCTTCCTCTCTCATCTTAGAGAGTACGCTACCTGGAGGACGAATTTCAGCCACACGTGGGAAGGACGAAGAGGACAGACCGTACGGATTTTCTGCTGCTAGGGTTTCGCAGAAAGTTTGACCAACGTTGACATTGGTCAATGCTTGGTCCAATCAAGCTGAAAATTGATGGAAAGTTCGATTTTTGAAGGCCGTACTATCTGGCACAAAAATCGAGGTCAAAGGGTTGACCGTTTTGCTGCTGCGTTGACTTTTAGCTTGCTGCCCCTGCGTTGACTTTTCAGGACAGCGTTGACTTTTTGTAGAATTGACTTGGGTTGACTCATCTACTAGTTGGAGGGATCTTGTGACACATCTGGGCTGGCTGACCAAAGGAGACTTTGCTGGTTGAAGCATCCTGTTGACCGCCGAAACGAACACACACATTTTTCTTGTTTCTGATTTGTCTTCTGTAAGATCTGCTTATATGTTCTATCTGCATTTTGCTTAACTACTTGTATGATTGCTGTGAGAAAAGTGAAATTGCTCTTAGCATAGAACATCTACAAAAATTTACAATTATCTATTGTTCTTACTCCTTTTCCCACAAGTTTTCTTGAAGAAAACCTTCTTATCTCACAATTGTTGTCACTAAAAATGATATCATGTCCTTGGTCACAAATTTGGCTGACACTTAGAAGATTATGCTCGAGTCATTCAACAAGTAGCGCATTTTGTGCTTTTCCCTTGCCATTTATGAGACTCATTGTTCCTTTACCAATCTTAGCGAATCCAATTCCAAAAGTCATATTTCCATCATTCTTGTCTAGCAAGATAAAGTTCTTTTGGTTACCAATCATGTGCTTAGAACATCCATTGTCTACAAAACACTTGTTCTCTTTTTGTCCGCACAAAGATAGACCAGATTTTTCTATAGTGGATTCCTTCCTTCTCCAAACCTTTTCTTTTGGCTCAAGTGGACAGTTTTGAGCTTCATGATTTGGATTATTACATCTGGAGCATTCTAAACTATACTTTGACAAAGGATCAAATCAGTTATAAGTCTTGATTTGATCTCGCCTTCTTGAAAAAATAGACTTATTTGGGAAGTTGGTCCTATACTCTTTGAGTTAACATTCTTATTGCTTCCATAAGCTTTGCAATGCTTTATTATGCAACCAACTCACAAAATAGAAGAAAAGATAGTTCAACGACTTCAGAATCAACCTCTTCAAGGGGCAACCTCCTTTACATTACACAAATGAACAATTCTAGGTGATACAAATGACAAGACCTATTTTCTATATATAGGAGTCTACGCAGTCCCAACACAATCAAAGCCTACATAACAATAATATTGCAGGGGCACAACAATAACACTAGTGGGCTTCTATGGGGGCCTGGGGCACAATAATAACATGGGGACTATATGGGCACAATAATACAATAAGGGGGTTGCACTAATAGCAATAAGGGGTTACACTAGTAGTATAGGGACCTAACATGCCCCTTTCCTTCAAAAAGTGTTGTCCTCAACACTCGAGTAGTTCTGGATGCTTTTGTATAAAATTTTCATCCTCCTATGTGGAATGTTCAGCGGGTAAGTTCTTCCACTTGATGAGATACTCTGAAATTGATCGATTTCGTAGCTGTCGATTTCTTGTTTCCGTGAATATTTCAGGTTCCAATATGATTTTTCCTTCCTCGTCAAGTTTTGGCAATATTGTTTGAACTGGGATCTTCTCACCTATAACCTTCTTTAAGCATGAAACATGGAAAACTGGGTGCGCTCAGGAAGATGCGGAAGCTCCAATTTGTATGCCACAGTAACAATCTTTTGTAACACCTTGTGCAGACGATAATACTTTGGTGATAATTTATTATCCCTCTTAGCTTGCTTGAGGGACATTTGTTTGTATGGTTGTAGTTGTAGAAATACCCACTCACCCACATCAAAACTTCTTTCGCTACGATATTGATCTGCCTATTGTTTCATTCTATTCTGCGCCAAAGTGAGGTTATCCTTTACGAGTTTGAGAACTTGTTGATGCTCGATGTGATCTTCCACTGCTTGAACCTTAGAATTTTCTTTTAAAGATGATGTGATGGACGGTGAACAATATCCATAAAGTGCCATAAATGGGGTCATTTTTGCTGTAGTATGGAATTGTGTGTTATATAACCATTTAGCCAAAGGCAACCACTTGACCCATTGTGTCCGTTTATCAGATACAAAGCAACGAAAATATGAGCTATGAACTAATTGAGTACACAGACAAGAAAATAATTATGTCTAAAAAATTCCAGTGAAAATAGGATCTTTGTCGCTTACAATAATCTTTGGGTTTCCATGTAGCTTTTGAATTGTTTCCATAAATGCAGTAGCAATTGTACTGGCTTTAAATGGATGAGATAATGCACAAAAGTGTAAATACTTGGTAAGTCTATCAACTACCACCGTGATGACACTCTTTCCTTTGGACTTGGGTAAACCTGTGATAAAATCCATTGAAACCTCCTCCCAACGTTGACTTGGAATGGATAAAGGTTGTAACATACGTGGGGTCTTAATTGTCTCAACTTTATTTTGTTGGCAAACCAAACATTCTGCCACAAACTTTTGAATATCAGATTTCAGGCCATCCCAAAAAAATTCTTTCTTAACCGTGTGGTAAGTTTTTAAAAATCCGGAGTGCCCTCCTAAGGTAGAGGTGATCAATTCCAGAAGAATGTTTTGTTTGAGTTGGGAATTCTTACAGAGGTATAAGTGATCTTTGTACCATAACGAATCATTTTTCCAACGAAATGTATCAGATGTATTGGGGTCTTGCTACAACTTTTGAATGAATGCCCACACTTCTTCGTCATTCTTCCATTCATCCCTTGCTTCATTTATACAATCTGGTTGGATAATAGAAATGGCACAAAACAATGCTTCCCCATCCTCATCCTTTCTTGAGAGTGCATATGCAACAACATTTTGCTTCCCTTTTTTGGAGATGATTTCAAAGTCATAACCCAACATCTTTGTGACCCATTTTTGTTGTTCATCTGAAGATAATATTTGTTCTAAAAAGTATTTAAGACTATCATGATCCGTTTTTACCTTGAAGCGTCTTCCCATTAGGTAAGGTCGCAATTTCTTAAGTGCATGTAGTATTGCCAACATTTCCTTCTCATAAATAGCTGTCTAAAAACTTTCCTCTGATTGAACGACTTTCGAAAGCAATGGGTCTTTCTTCTTCCATTAAAACAGCACCAATTCCATTTCTTGAAGCATCACATTCCACAATAAAGGTTTTTGTGAGGTATGGCGTAGCTAAGACCGATGCTTGGCACATTGCCTCTTTAAGATGTTCAAAGGCCTTCGTTGCTTCTGGAGTACAAGAAAATGCATCTTTCTTTAGTAATGTCGTTAGAGGTGCTGCGATTCTCCCATAATTCTGAACAAACTTGGGACAATACCCTTTCAAACCGAGAAATCTTCGTAGATGCTTTATGGATGTGGGAATTTTCCATTCCTTAATGGATTTAATTTTGCTAGGGTCTACCTTAACACCTTCATGAGATACAATATGACCCAAATATTCCACGTCATGTACTCCAAAGAAACACTTGCATCTTTTGCATATAATTGTTTCTCCTCCAATAGTTTGAGCACCCTGTCAACATGTTGAACATGATCCTTCCAAGCCTTCTTGTAGATTAGTATATCATCAAAAAATACTAACACAAATTTTCTAAGGAAGGGTTTGAAAATGGAATTCATCAAACCTTGAAATGTAGAAGGTGCATTGGTAAGGCCAAAAGGCATGACCAAAAATTCATAATGACCCTCATGAGTTCTAAATGATGTTTTTGGAATGCTTTCAGTCTTCATTCTGATTTGATGATATCCTAAACGAAGATCCAACTTGGTGAAGTAAATTGATCCATGTAATTCATCAATGGCAGGAATGGGAAATTTATCTTTAATAGTAAGTTTGTTGAGCTCCCTATAATCCGAACACATGCGCCATGATCCATCCTTCTTGTGTACCAATACCACTGGAGCAGAGAAAGAACTTTGACTAGGTCGAATTATACCAACCTCTAGCATTTTTGCAACCATATGTTCAATTTCACTCTTTTAGGCATATGGATATCTGTAAGGCCTAATGTTTGGGGAAACACTTCGTGGAATCAAATGAATAGCATGATCATGATCACGAATAGGTGGGAGGCCTTTGGGAGTATCAAATACCTTGGAATGATTGTCCAAAACTCTTTGGAGATCTGGAAAAATACATGATTTCGATGTGGGAACCTCTAGTAAACATAATTGTGCAATTATGCCCTGTTGCTCTTTCTTTAGAAGCTTTGTCATGCTATTAAAGCTAATTATCTTTCCCAGTTTCCCTGTGATACCCCTTAATTCAACTTCCTTTCCTTCCCAAAAAAATTTCAAGAAAAGTTCTTGAAAATTAAAAGCTACCGTACCCAAAGATTGTAGCCAATGGACTCCTAGTACAACATCAGCACCACCCACTGGAATGGAAAGCATTGAACTATTCATTACATATTCTCCCATGGATAACTTGATATTATGGCACTTTCCAAAGCAATTTATGGCTCCTCCATTTGCAACCATCACTTGACACTCTAGTGCTAGATATAGGAAGCAATTCAATTCTTTGGCTATCTTACAATGAATAAAATTATGGGTACTACCCTAATCAATCAACGCTATTACCTTTTCCTTCTTGATATGTCCTTCTATCTTGAAAGTTTGAGGAGTGATAATTCTTGCCAATCCATTACAAGATATGGTCAGATTCATTTTTCTCTCTAGGGTTGGTTCCTGGTGTATATCCTCTTCTTTTGATGTTTCTTCTTCCTTTTCTTCCTCCTCTTCACAATCTATGTAAAATAATTTCTTCTCAACACACTTATGACATATTTGTTATCACAACTATAACAAAGCCCTTTTGCTCTTTTTTCTTCCAATTGTTGTGGTGTCAACTTTGTAGGTTGTGGAAGGCTAGGGGAAGCAACACTTCCATCTTTATAGTTGTGAGTGGCAGGCTTCCTTGTTGCCATAATTTTGCTTTCAATTTTTCTTGCCAACCTGAATGCCTTCTCCAATGAATCAAGTTTCCAAAGGCAAACCTCATGTTGGATGTTATCCTTTAAAGTCCCTATGAACACATCAATTCTATGTCCTCTAGAATATCTTTTACCCTTATATTCAATTTTGGAATTCCTCAGTGTGCTCCACCATTGAACCCTTTTGTTTGAGATTTATCAATTGGCTAAAGAAGGTGTTGCTTTTTGTATTCTCATAATGTTTTATCATTTCCTCCATAAAAATTGACCAAGTGACAATTTGTTTACGAGAGAAAAGCCATCGATACCATACAAACTGATTGGGTTCTACATATAAAGTTGCAATGTGTACCTTTTGTGTGTTTTGCACTTTATGGAGATCGAAATATTGTTCCATCTGTAGTATCCATGTTACAGGATCCTTACCATCAAACTTCCTCATATCGATCTTTGGAACATGGTAGGTCTTCAATCCAACATTAGATTCTATGGAATCATGATTAACGTATCTTTTGTTTTCATCATGAGTTTCCTCTACTACCTTTTCGCCATTAGGAAGCATTTCTTGAAGTAAGTTTGTCAAACCTCCTTTCAAACCTTCCATGTCTTTCTTCAAATCTTCAACATTTACTTCTAAATCATCCATCTTACATTCCACACCATCAATCTTAGCTTCCACACCATTCATCTTAGCTTCCACACCTTTTTTTAAACCATCCATCTTAGCTTTTGTTACTTTTTGTGAGAGTGAAATTAGTTGCACTTGGTCTCGTAATTTTGATATATCATGTTACATTTCTTCCTCTTCTTCATGAATCATGGTAGAGCTTTCAGGTTGCTTACTAGGTGTTTCCATTTTCTTTTTTCGGGGCATCAATTAATGATAATTATGATTCACTATGCCCTTTGAATTACTTCAAACTAATTTTCAAACCAACCTTATGCAAAATTTTAAAAGGACTACACACAATTTTTCGCTTTGTAGGAGCTCGATATTAAATTTGTTGTATCTCTGTAATTTCGGATCTCCAAGGTTTGAAATTTCGTCCTGTGGTAGCCCTCTGAGTCCTCTTTCCAACCCCACAAGTCTGATCAAGATTGGATTCTCTGAGAAAGAGGTATTCCAAATATCCCACAATGGCCTTATTATAGACTAGTTCAGTAAAGAAAACTTGTACAAAGTACCACGTGTCATTGTTTCGAACTTCGTACCTGGAAACGATACACAGAAAACTACAATCCGTCCGCTTTTTGTACCTTCTTACGAAATTTCAATCCGATACTCGGATAGAAAGTTATGAAAAATTTCTCAAGGTCACCTGTTTGGGATGTAATTCGAGATCCTGCAGAAACCCTAACTTCCTTGGATCATAACTCCGAAAATATAATGAGACAAGATTTGAAATTCGGATCTGAGGTTCACCAATATTTCAACTCGAATAGGTTTTTTTTAGCTTTTGAAACTTCGTACAAAAAAATTTATAGCGAAAATTCCACGATGATCTGTTTGGAGCAGCTAAACCCTAGAATCCAAAGCTCTGGTACCAAATGTTATGCAACCAGCTCACAAAATAAAAGAAAAGATAGATCAACAACTTCTAGAATCAGCCTCTTCGAGAGGGCAACCTCCTTTACATTACACAAATGAACAATTCTAGGATGATACAAATGACAAGACCTCATTTCTATATATAGGAGTCTAAGCAGTCCCAATACAATCAGAGCCTACATAACAATAATATTGTAGGGGCACAACAATAACAATAGTGGGCTTCTATGGGGCACAATAATAACAACATGGGGACTATATGGGCACAATAATAAAATAAGGGGGTTGCACTAATAACAATAAGGGGTTACACTAGTAGTATAGGGAAGTAACATGCTTAGCTTAGTGACCAAAATTTTTGCACAAGAAACAATGACCTAGTTAAATGTTTTGATACCTGTTAAGATAGCCTTGGCTTGATGTGACATGCTTCTCTCGAAAAGACTTCTTCCCATTCCTTGGATTGTTGTAAGGAGATCTTTGACTTGGATGGACTTGTTTTTCTCCTCTTAGATAATTGTGAAGAGCATCAACATAACTTTTTGGTATTTCTTCATGATGAGCACTAGTGTTCTCTTTTGATTTGGATGATTCACCTATGTAACCAAGTCCTAATTTGTCATGTTGTGGTCTTTGAGAGCTAAGCTGAGGATTTGTCATGTTGTGGTCTATTTCTTTCTTTAGAGAGACAACTTTGGCTTCTAATTTTTCGCATATCTCTTCCTTTTTCTTTAGCTTGTTATTCAAGACTTATTCTATCCTTTTTGCTTCTTCCTTTTCAGTTTTGAGAGAGATAATCTTCTTTCTCAGTTTTTCATTTTCTTCAATAGCACTAATCACCAATTCAGCTACATTTCCTTCTTCTTCTTCAAGTTCATTACTATCATCTGTGAATGCCATTAACAATACTTCACTACTTCTTGCATAATCATCTTCTTCATTGTAATCGTCATTGTCTTGTTTGGAGAAGAGATTCGTTTTTCTTGAGTCTTTCTTCTTGAATAACCTTTTCTTAGGTTCATCTTCATCAAAATCATCACTTTCTTGTTTGGAGAAGAAACTCTTCTTGTTTGGTCCTTTCTTCTTGAATGTTCCTCTTTTGGGTCCATCTTCATCATCACTATCATCCTTGAAGGGGCACTTCACAACATAATGTCATATTTTACCACATTTAAAACAAATGAGAGGGTACTTACCTTTGATTTTGGATCCTTTCTTTAGCTTCTTCACAAATTGTGCCAATTCTATTTGAACATCAGAATCATCATTGTTGCAATTACAACTTTTCCCTTTTCTTGATGTTTTTGAGGTCTTGAATGCAGCTTCCTTGTGATTTGGGTTTCCCATTCTCATTTCATATGCAAAGAGAATTCCATGAAGCTCGTCCATTGACAAAGTGTCCAAATCTTTCAACTCTTCTATGGCACTGACTATGGCATCAAAGTAGTATGGGAGAGATCTCAGAACTTTCTAGAAAACAGTCTGCTTGACTTTTCCACCAAGCCCTCTGAGAGAATTGACAAGCTCATCTACTTGATGGAAGTAGGCAACAATGTCTTCTTCTTCATCCATTTTGAGTTACTTCAAACTTCCTTCTAAAAGCTTGGAGCTTAGCCCTCTTAACCTTATCATCTTCTTCATAGATGCTAATGAACATGTCCCACATCTCTTTAGCTATTTTAATACTCATAACTTTAGTGAATCCTGAATCTGACAGATCACTAGCAATGGAAGAGGAGATGGGATCATGTATCCATCTGTGACAGATTGCCAAACTTCAACTCTGTTGGACACCTAATCCTAAAGGGTTAGCGTGGAAGTTGAATGGACAAAGCAGTCCAAGAGACCTTGGGATCTGAATCCCAAGAGTCACCTATTGTACTATAAATGGGTATCTTATCTTAATAAAAATATGCACTCACTGATTTATCTTTCCTATTGTTTTCCTATCCATGTGAGTTTAACATGGTATCAGAGCCATGATGTGTGGCCTGTGTAGTTTTGTGTAACTGGTCTGAGCACTGGCCTTTGTCATTCTGACTTGAGCATTGTCCTCAATGCCTCTGTCCTCTCAAGGATTAATTTGGTGAATGATTACTTGGTCCAGAGCGGAAGGCAGAAGAATGCCTCTGTTGAATCGACATACCACCGGTAACATAAATGTTTTTGATGCTCCCTGAAATACGTTTGCTGCTTTGAGTATTTGTAAAAATGAATGCAGTTTTTCAAATGTAATGGTATTGAATGCTGCCGTTTTTCAAATAAACGCTGCTCTCTGTCTACTATTCACCTGCATATAAAAGCGCTGCTCCTCTGCGCTGCTCTGACATGGTATAATATAATACGCTGTAGTAAACGTTGTGGTGTCAGTATACGTTTCCTGAAGCCTGCCCCATATAGATGGTGTCAGTATACGTTTTATTCTTTCTGAATAATCAGCCCTCCAACCGTTATGCTCGGTGATATCGCTGGTGTCCGCCATCACCACCGTAGCCACCAGCAATTCCATCCTATAGGTTAGACCAGAGAGGTCTGCATTTGGTGTTTAACATTGCATATGCTCAGTGATATTTTCTCTGGAATGTACGTGCTGGCGCTGCATCGTCTCTCATCGAGTCCAACCCTTGGCATGATCGTGTTGTTCAAGCAGCAATAACTGGGGGAGCCATTGCAACCGTTGCTCAGTTTTTGCATATAGGTGATGAAGTGAATCGACCTCAACCTGGAGCCAACTATGTCGCAGAGTTTCTGGAGGCCACAGTAACCTGTCGAAAGTCACAAACATAGAACGTGGTACATAAAACGGCTATGGTAAAGGCTGAGAGGCCATCTCCATGATCACTATCTGATTTTTCAAAGAAAATGTCAAAAGTACTGTGTTATTTTACTATAGAGTAAAGTCTTGCGAAGTGTGTCACTGGCAGTAAAGTCTTGAAGGCTCACGGCCTTGCACCAGAAATACCTTAATATGCACAGTCGAGGAAAAGAGTTCCCTGGCTGTTTGGGACTACATATTGGTTGTGAAACTGAGGATAATGGTCATGGAGCATACTCAGAAGCTTAACCAGGCCTATCAAGCAAATTCTAGGCTGCATTTTATTTAGAGGAGGGAGCGTATGCACTGTAGGAGGTAATACAAAGCTAAGTTGCAGGAAACGCAGGGGTAGGGTCCGTTTCCGTACGGAAACGAAACGGAAACGCGTTTCCGCGTACCGTACGGCCTGGAAACGCGTTTCCGGCCGTACGGGCACGTTTCCCGAAATGGAAACGTGCCCGTACGGCCGGAAACGCGTTTCCAGGCCGTACGGGCCCCGTTTCCTCCAAAAAATCACTTGTTTTTTAATTTTATTTTTTTTCTAATTAGTTTGTAAATTTTTTTAGGGTTTCTAAGCTGTTCTAGAAACCATTTAATCTTAATCTTAATGTTAAAATGTTTAAGTAAATGTATCATTAATGCTTTATGATTGCACATATATATATTAATAATAAATTTTTTAATATATATATATATATATATATATATATATATATATATATATATTATATATATATTCGCGTTTCCCCGTTTCCAAAATTTGGGGAGGTCGCGTTTCGTTTCGCTTCCGCGTTTCGTTTCGCTTCCCCGTTTCCCCGTTTCGTGCAACTTAGATACAAAGCTACAGACAAATCGTGTCACATGTTTGTGGCATCAAATAATTTCTCAAGAGGTTGCGTCCCCTTTTTGAGCATAACCATGAATTTTGGAGCATTATAGAGACAGTCAAAAGATTATTCCTATTTTAGAATACCAAATTTCTAGACAGACGTCTCTTCTGTGATTTGGAAATACAGCGTTTGTAGCAGATAGTCAAGTTCTGAAGCTAGAAGGGGCCCTCGAACTAATATAGGGTAATTTCTGAGCCATCGCTCACGCCTGTGGAATAATTGCTTTAACGCAGCCCTGCAAATCGTTCTGGAGCATAGACAGATTGCACTGAAACAGACGCTTCAAATAAGAGATAAATCGGGTACACGTCCGGCCACGCAACGGTCTGGGAATTGATTAGTAATAAATTCGGGGCCAAATCGGGTCATTGAAATCGAGTAGAGAGCAATTCAAAACTCGGGCGGTAGACTGAAAGCGTTGACAAGTTCCTGTAGTGGCCTCGCTAGTGAAGAAAGAGTCCCAGCAACAGACTCGCAAGCGATCACATATATACGTATTGTTTGAGGATTAAGTGAACATTGCCTTGCTGGAGACAGAACCAGCCATGTGATGACTGCAAACAGAGAAATGCATAGAATTGGGTATAATTGGTAATCCATAATAATCTACGAAACCAATATGGATAATTTCGTATCATAAATCAATTCGACCATGGTAAAGAACATTTCGAAGGTTCGGTCTACTCGAAGGTCAGTGTAGGCAGATGTCGAGAAATATGTCGGCAAATGGCTAAAAATCCTCTTGTTGTTCGCAGCCTAGGCAGATGTCAATAAATCCTCTGGGCAAACCTCAATAAAACTTCGATAAATCTTATTGCAGAGCTCAAGAAATCCTCTAGTTTGTTCGTCCATGCCGCAGCGAAGATGACTGTTGCTTTCATTTGCTAAGATTCCTGGTTTGTTTCACAAGGACTCAATCTGCACAGTGATTTTAAAGCGTAATCAAGGTGTACATATTGTTTTGGATTGAAGGAAAGGAGGAACATATCTATTGTATCTGTGTCGGAAGGACTTTGAGCCTCTCATTCTTGCTGTTTATTATTCTTGGATTTATTATTGAAGGAAGAGGTCAAGCTACCCTTATGTATATTCGTGGAGTTTGAGCCGTGTCTCCATTGCTGGTGTAGAAAAATGGCTAAGCTTGAAAGAACATTAGAGTTATTGAGAACTCTAATCATGTCCACTGCTAACAGCACAGTCAAAATTAACAAAGCCTCTCTTTCAGACATTCAAACATGTCTGCAATATGCACAAGAAAAGATAGAGTTTTTGCAGCTTGAATCAAAACTGCAGCAGGAAGAATTACAGCAGTGTAGTCATCATTCTGAACCTGTTTCTGTTCAGAAGATTGAAACAGACTCCCATAAACAGCAAGACAATAATATTACAGTTCAATCAGATCCAGAATCCTATAAAGCAATAGTTGTACATGCAGATGCAGAAACTCAGTCTGCATTTCCCAAGCCCATCATCAGACCTTGGGAACAGCTTGTCCACAACAAGCACAGAACTGGTCTTGGATATGACAAGGACTTGTCCTTTCATATTCCAGACTATGCCAAGCCCATTCAGTTTCAGAGTGCTGGATTCATTTATGACAGTTCAGCTGCTCTTCATGACGGTTCAGCTCCAGCTGTTCCAGATTCTGCGCCTCTTCCACAGCAACAACAACAACAACAACAACAGATCGTGAAATGCCAACACTGTGACCGAGTTGGCCATCTGAAAGATCACTGTTTTGATCTTCATCCATGTAAGCACTGTCATAAAACCAGCCATTCTTCACACAGATGCTTCAGAAATAAACGTCCTGCAAGAACAAAGATTCATCTTGGATGGATCGCTTCTTGGCAATGGGCATCAACAGCCAAGAAGATATTCCAAACACATGTCAGAACTTGTTCCAGAGTATTGAACAGTCTTGCAGTTGAGTTTTCTCCATCTTCTCACCTTGTACCTGACAGGGGGGGAAATGATGGTCATCTACAAGCTTCAAAGCCACATCAAGCGAGCCTGAGCCACAACCTGCCACACCAGTTTCAGAGTTGTAGCCAGAGACAAGATGCCTGAACATGCCTACAGAGTTGTTGGTCATCCTTAAACCATCACAGATTGAGAACACTTCCTCTAGCAGAAGACACCAGCTTCTTGCCAGATTTGGAAGAGTTCCAGGAATTGCATTAAGCATTCCAGAGTTGTTGGTCATCCTTAAACCATCACAGATTAAGAACACTTCCTCTAGCAGAAGACTCCAGCTTCTTGCCAGTTTTGGAAGAGTTCCGGGAACTGCACTAAGCGTTCCAGTGTTGGTGGTCAACCTTAAACCACCGCCCTTTTTACCAACATTTCATAGAGCACATTCAGCCTAGTGCTGCCATGCATTTTTGCACATTTTGTATTACAGCTCTCTTCTTGGACTCATACATAACCCTTCGGATTAAGGGGGGGAATGTTGGACACCTAATCCTAAAGGGTTAGCGTGGAAGTTGAATGGACAAAGCAGTCCAAGAGACCTTGGGATCTGAATCCCAAGAGTCACCTATTGTACTATAAATGTGTATCTTATCTTAATAAAAATATGCACTCACTGATTTATCTTTCCTATTGTTTTCCTATCCATGTGAGTTTAACAAACTCCAAGAGACATTAAGTAAAATTTCATTATAACTTTCCAGAAAGTGAAATTTGTTCCATCAAATTGTGGGACTCTACCTGCATCCTTATTGGCCATTGTGACTCAAAAACCCTTATTCCAACTATTAGGTTGATCTTGAAGAAATTGGCTCTGATACCAATTGTTGGAAATACTAAGAGGGGGGGTGAATTAGTATTTCTTTCAATTGTTATTTATGCTAGTTAATATTCTTATTACAAATTGAATCATAACATAAGAGACAAAAACAAAAATGTTTGTATTAATCAAAACGACGAGGACTCCAATCCTCTTCTAAATCAGGCTCCAACCTGTACAATAATATTTTAAATTCTTAAGGCTCCAACCTTGAATAGACCCAAGCTCCTACTAGGTCAAAATGAGGACTCCAATCCTCTCAACAACTTCCAAGCTCCAACTTGGCCAATAAACATGACCCCAATCCTTCCAAGCTCCAACTTGGTTACCAAACGGGACTCCAATCCTTCCAAGCTGCAACATCATCAAAAACAAAATTTACAAAAGAATTACTTTATAAGAGATCAAGAATCTCTTCAAATGCTCGAGGACTACCTTCAATAGTACTTCAACATAGCTGCTTCAAAAATGCACAAATGGTCTTCTTCAAACAGACTTCTAGCTCTCTTCAAGTGTGCTCCTTAGTACTCTTCAAATTTTTGCTTCATGGCCTTCTAGTCTGCTTTACTCTCCTCCAAAGGTATACTCAACTCTATCACAAGATTGCTCCAAATAATGCCCAAAAACCTGCTCTCAAATGATGCCAAAACTTCCAACCAAATGTCTCTAGTCCACAATCAACGTGCCACAAGTCCGACTTTATCTCTGTTATAGATCTGAGCTTCAGAAGTTATGGGTCTCTGCCACAGGTCTGAGCTTCAGAAGATTTGCTCACAAATTAATGTAATATGCCACAGGTCCAAATTTCCTTCTATCACAGGGCTAAGACTTCACAGGTCTGAAACTTCTTCTATCCACAGGTCAAGGCAACATGCCATTGTTCCAACTCTTTTGTCCACTAATCTGAGGTTCAATGCCACTGATCTAAGGTCTTGACAAGTTGTAAAGTCTTCATAGGTCTGAAAGTTCAGTGCCACAGGTTAGCACTGTTGGAATTTCTAAGTCTAACTGTTAGAAACCCTTCATGTACTTTTATGATTTATTTTTGCCTACTTGCTCTGATTAATTAACAAGTTATTTACCATGTAAATCGAAATCTTGATCAACTCGGTGTGTTCTCCAAGTGACCCTCAAGCCTCCTCTTATACTTTTCTCGTTGACAATTCAACGACCGAGATTAAGTCCCTAATCAATGACTAAGATTAACTCTGGCTTGATCCATGACTTTTGGACCCTTCTAACACAGTTTTATATTAATTCACATTAATATTTTATTTTCCCTAAGTTTAGACTTAGGGACTCCATTAAAAATATTAATTATTTTAATATCTCCCAACTTGTTTAGAATCTGCCAAACCATTTCTGGGTATTGGAGATCTCATATGCTTTAGCCTCTCCACCAATTTTCGTGGATAGAGCACATTCGATGCTACCCTAAATCAACAAGCACTAAAACAAAGGTCCAAAATATCTAAGATATTGCTATAGGTCTAAGGTATTGCAGGTCTTCCATAGGTCCGAGAGTCAATGGTTTGCAACAAAATTGAGTTTTGTCCACAGGTCCTAAGAAAAAAGGCTTACTCTAAGCTTGAGAAGTGGAGGTTCTATTCACAAATTTGATCAATCTGAGCTGCAATGGAAGAAGGGTTTTACTCCACGTGTATTCCTTGCTTAGATAGAGATATAGCGCAAAAAAAGCACAGAAAATGCCAAGAAACAAAACTTATTCATCCAACAGAAAGATCTGGCCAATCCTTGTCTTCCTTGCCTCTTTAAGTTCATGAGTTGCAAACTCTCCCTTTTGCTCTTGCTTTGCTCCTTCGTGTGTTTGAACCGACCTGTAGGTAAACAAGTTCGGCTTTGTATTTATACATATCTACGCTATAATGAAGAGACGCGTCCCTTAGTGGAGGAGCCGACTTGCATATGTAGGCTCATGTCAGCTAGCATCAAAAAATATAATATTTCAACTTGTAAATTCATTTTCTCTCAAACTATGAGGAGTTAGGAGACAAGTAAATGTTCATTGGAAATAATGTAATGTCCTTTACAAGCCTATGTCATCATTTCATTGGGTTGATGTATCATTTGACATCAATAACAATTTTTCTCTCAACATTTTCACCATCAAGCCTCCGAACAAGCTAGTTTAGTACCCCCTGAACCTTCTAATGAGGCTACACTTCACCCTATGCCTACTGCATTCAACCATGGCTTCTTCATCTAAGAGACCCATAAGAAAGTATTCCAACCCCAAGATTCCTTATCCCCAACTTCATAACATCATTGGTTCATCCACTCTCACCAAGTTTGAGAACAACATTGATTACCATGAGCCTGCTAGGTCAGCTACCTCATCCATCGTTCCAAGCAAGCCTCCATCTTTAGGGCTCAAAGAAAAGTAAAAAGATTGAAAAACTGAAGGCCACAATTGAAAAGTTCAATGTTTGGATCGGTATGTCAAAAATGAGAACTCTATCCTCAAAAACAAAAATGCCCAGCTATAGGAGGAGATTGATAGGTTGTTGGCAAAGAATACGATGTATAAATTGGCACAAAAATGGTGCAAAAGAAACCACTGCCTAGCCATTCATAACAAGGCATTAGAGAAGAAATTGAGGGCAACAAATAGGAGGAATACGGCCAATGTGAGTATCTCCATTGCCAACCACTAGCTCAACAAACTATGACATTTTTTATCAGTTTTGTGTTTTGGTCACTCACACCCTGCCTTGATCAAGATCCTACCAGGTTTTCAATTGTATTTTGTTGTGTGAGGACACGCAAAAACTTCAACATGGGGGAGATGTTAGGGCTCAAAATTGACATGGTTTACTATAAATCTTTCCCCTTTTTGACACCACATAAAACCCCATTTTTGACCAAGTGATGTCACTCTTTCATACCATTCTTATGAAAAGTCACTAGAAAAGACTTACGAGGTAACCTGTTGATATCATCCATTCATTCCATGTTTTAGCATGATTAGAAGGCTTAATTAGAGGTTTTAAACTAGTAGTGAAGGTTTTTAGTAGACTTGGTAACCGCCACAGGGTCATATAACCGCCCTCCAAGTTCATGATGGATCCATTGCTTTTGGATAAAACGGGTGATATGGATTTTCTTCTCCACGTTGTCAACATGATTCACAAGCCACTAGTCAAACATGTGTTGACTGAACCCCAATTTTGGGGATGACAATGTCATCATCGGGCCTACGCATAACCAATTTTCCAAATCACAGATAGTGGAACCGGTTTGCAGTTTGATGGATTGGATCGTAGCCTTGAATTGGATTGGAAATCCATTCAAATTTCCTTTCCCGACTCTTATTATGATTCAATGATGCAATTAATGAGCAATATAGGGGATCCCATGGATCCACCAACTCGCACCCTCTCTTGTGTAAATATTTTAAATATCGCCCGTTTGTGCGTCGCATAGAGAAGGAGAGATTGATTTGAATACTAAGTTGTAATTCTAAGATCAAATTTGATTGTTTGGGACTCTTTACACTCTATTGACATGTAATTGTTGGGACAAAGTCAATATATTTGGCAGTGCATTGGTGTCATTTTTAATATGCTCTTTGTGTAGCTCTGCGCATAGTGTAGATCTTTGTTGTAGGCAACATAGTTGGTTGGGAGGACTCACCAACCCAGCAACGTCTTCCTTGTATTATGTCGTTTGTTAATGTCATATGTATGTGTGGTAATACTATGTTGCTATACTTTATTTCGATTTGGGTCTTCATGGTAATCGTATATGTTTATATGCTTTATTGTGTATCGTTTATATCAATGTTATTTTATATGAATGTGTGCTAATGTGTGTTGTGTTTGCAAGCATACAATATCGACCCCTTACCTCGCATTAAACAGAGTTTCTGTGTGTATAACCAACCTATGTTATGAGTTCTATAACCAGAACCTTGGCTAGCCCCTTTTCTCATGCATGGACAGGTAGGTTCAGTTCCTTGCACACTTTGGCATGTTACCTCAAATTACATTGATCTCGCCTCTTTAATTTCAAATTGTAGAGTGTGAAGAGTGAGCACTAAAGGAAATGTCAAACTTTGCATCCCCATCATTGTACGATGACTATTTGGTCTAGTCGATGTGACAGACAAGGTCTTGTCACTCAAGGACATTATAGGCAACCCCAGTGACCTCAGTAGATTTAGGATCCTTTCCCTTTCCCAACCTTTGATTGTAGTTTATATTCCTCACAGTAAACTGAATCCTTTTGAGCTAGAGTTTAAGTGTTGCTCTAGCGAGATATGAATGCAACAGTCACATTGTGCAGAGGATTGTCTCGTAAAATCTCTACAAAAATCTTTCTTAAGCTTACTAACTAAGAGAGTGGGTTTCTTGTGGCTTTGATTTACTTTCCACATCTGCTCTTAGATAGTAGTTGTTGTGGGCTGAGTCTCACCAATGATGGGGTTGAAGCTTGCGATCAAGCTTGGTATCCAGTAGATAAGCCCCTGTATAGCCTTGGTTTGCATGTTGTTTGGTTTTGTTTCCAGTTTGCAGCAATAGGTTAAGAAGAATATTAATGGCTTCAACTCCACACATATAGTGTTACATCTCTAACTTTACAAACCCCTGGTTGATAATTTAATGTCAAATACTTAACCAATTAAATGGATCATCAATAAAGTTGAAAGAGTTTGTATGTACATACTCGGTAGCTGACACTCAATCCAACAATGCAGAAGTCCATGATAAACAAAGCAAGAGATCTTAACAAGCCTTGATAGAGGTGATGCACACACTCATGAGACAACGGTGTTCAACATTCCTGGAGATCCAATCACTTTGAATATGCGCAAGGCCACATCATGCACAAGCATCCCAATAGTAACAACAAATGCAATTCCTTGCCTAGACCCTTGTCACACATGCAAAAGCACAACCTCAAAGTGAAAAAATGGGGCATTATTATTAAAGGGAGTCATGAAAGGTCAGACAATGTCTAAGCAAACCCTAACTATTTCCAAGAAACTCAATTTGGGCAGAGGGAACATGACAACGTGAGGTTTGAGAGCTAGAGAAAAGCAAACAACAACGTCATTTTTTTGTATTTGCAAACATGTATTTTCACATGGGTGTGTGACATGTTCGGATTTGCAGCCCATGCAAATTCATTATTAAGTTCAAATTATTGTATAAAAAATATCAAACTCAAAACTATAAAACCATGGGAAAGAAAACAACTCTCACAAAGGAGGTGAATCTATGAGATGCATGTACTTAATCCAAGAAAACATCTTCATGCTTGTTGTTGAATTTGTAACTATGATCAGTCTTCATAATGCATATTTGGCCACTTGAAGTACTTGTATTGATTATTGTAAATCATATTTTAAATGCCAAAGAAAAGAAAATTTATTTTGAGTCAAAGTCTCATTGCGATTTTTTAAAAGAAAAACATTTGAATTTTTAAATTGTAATTTTTGGCTCCAAAAGTTGCCAAGTCGGGCCAGGGCAAAGGACACACCCATTCTACCCAACAGATCACTATATAAAGGCAGCTCGAGCTCATTCTCTTTGCACCAATTCACACTTCCTCAAGAAGACATTTTTTGGGCATCTCAGCGAAGATCAAGAAGTATCAGGAGGAAGAAAAAGAAGACGAAATCCATCTTTCTCTCTCTCAAGCTCACATTAGTGGAAAGATTCTCTCTCCTGTTTCACAGTGTTTTTGAGCAGTTTTGTTGCAAGGGGCTTAAATTCTTGGTAACTATTGGGGTCGAAATTCTGGGGTAACTAACAACTGCAGCAGGACCGAAATTCTGGGTTAGATCAAACAGAGAAAAATTCTAGATCAAATTGGTAGGATTGACTTGGAGAGGTTGACTAGGTTGGACCATAGATCTAGGTGTGCCTCTTGTTAAATAGAAGAATTTCTCTATTGAAAAGGTTGTTGGGTTTTCCCCTTGGTGGGTTTTCCCAGGGTAAATCTTGTCTTCTCTCTTTGTGCATTGTGATCTCTATTGTTCTATTGTTCTTGTATAGTTGAATTTCTGAAGTATAATTGTTGAATGATATATTGAAATAATTTAAAAGAAGATCAACATCAAAAGTAATTATCAGTATTTCAGAAATATTGTGCTAGTTTATATTGCACTTAGAAAATCAACATGGTATTAGAGCTTTGGTGAAGGAAGGAATCCTAAGATCACCTTTAAAGAAACCCTACTTTGAGATTTTATTATTGAATTCCTTCTTGTTGATTCGCATCCATGGCTTCCTCTATGAAATTCGAGAACAAGTTGGAAGAAGCCTCAAACCTCAAAGCTTGGAAACTTAGAATTGATCTTATTCTTACAAAGAACAAGGTTGTGGGTATCGTGACAGGGAAAGTTGTAGAACCAACAAATATTGCAGGAAAAAAGAAGCTTAAGGAGGATGGCATTATCGCTATGAGTCTTATTGGGGATTCCATCAGAGATCATCGTATTCCCTACATTGCAAAGCTTGATACTTCCAAGAAGAGTACAAAGACCTAACCAATCTATTCACTATCAAGAATGTTGGTCAAGCCATGACTCTGAAAAATGAACTTTGTGATGTGACGATGACGAATGATGACACCATAGATTCATACTTCAAATTCAAGCAATTGGAGAAACTATTTTCAAGAACGAACCTGTGACTACAACACTCAATGGTCTAGCTAGATCATGGGATTCGTTTGCAGCAGGGATAAGAAATTGGAAGGAAGACCCTTCGCTTGAACAACTATGGACCTCTTGTGCTCAAAAAGAATCAAGGCTTATGAACCGGGGATACGCTAGATCCATCATGCTACAGATCAATATTAATGAACAAGTTTGACAAGACCAAGGATAGCTGGAAGTTTGTCGGCAAAGTTTTAATGCAAAAAGGCCACGAAGGAAGGGCATCTTATGAGATCGAGGACGATCATAGTAGTTCGTTCGTGTGGAAATTTTTCTTGAAGCAAGAAGCAATGGAATTAAATTGTCTACAGGAAGAGCACTTATGCATAAAATTGATTCAGAAGCAACCTCCAATGTCGTCAATTTGGAATTCATCTTGGTTATAAGGTCGTGGCTAGGGAGAGCATACACATTGTGGTTAGTTTCTCACCCTCTCTGCGACAAGGCAATGGCTTCTTGTTAAAATTGGAAACTAGGGCCAAATTCCACCTTATGACAGCTCATATGATGGAGATGATTATTACATTGGATTCCTCTTTCGAGAGGTCCTTTTGATATAAAGATCATCTCATTCTAACAAGCAGAAATGGAATTTTGAATTTATTTTCTCTCATGCACAAATTGTCAAAGACGGCCTCAATCAAATGTAGGCTCCATACCTTTCTCGGCCTTTTGGCTAAGATCAAGTGTAGTATCTGTTCTTATCAGTTTAATATCTGATACGTGGTTCATAGAACCACATGATATTAAATGTATTTTTCTAGGGGGAGGGCCCACTCACAATAGCTTGCTATTGGGGCTCTCGAGCGTCGCTTGTGCGTTGCACTACAGCACCAGCCTGGCGCACCCCAACAAAAAAACTCCCTGAAAAAAATGTAGGCTCATGAAGCCCAATGGATGTGTCTCCTCACCCTCAATGAAATGCATAAATAGGAGTGACCTCTCTCTCATTTGGACATCACTCATCTCCTCACATATCTCTCTCTCCTCTCTTGATTGGTTCGTACAGCTTGGAGGCTTCTCTACTTCGCATGTGTGAAAGAGGAGGAATTTCTGGACCATTTTTGGAGGCCGAAAATGTTGAGAAATCTAGGGTATTAGTATTAGATGATTTCTCTTCTTGGTGACTACTTGTGAATGATTTTTACTTGATTAGATTAGGATCTTCTTTACGTTATATTCGTAGTGTTCCTCTTCATCAAACAGTAACCAATGCAAGAACATAAATGGACAAGAGACACAACATGTAGGCTATGAGCCAGGGCCAAAACCTCTCACTCTTTGAGAGGAAAACCCGCACAAATTCTTCTTATAGAGATTCCAATTGATGAATACCAAGACCAAGACCCTTGACCTAATAGCCACTCCAAGACCAAGACACAAGTCCTCTTCCTTCTCTTCGATTACTCTTTCTCAGTTTCTTCTACTTTGCATCACATGAGATCACTGAGGTCACTGTCATGATACGAATTTCTTCTTCAACAGTAGCACCAAATCCTGAAGCCATACCATGGTTAGAATACTGAGACCTCTTCCTAGCACCGAGATCTTCTTCTGACATCCGAAATTCTGTTGGTTCAGAAAAGACTATCACTGTTCCTTCTTCGCATTCTTAACTAGGCATCCAAACTTGTCACATACTCACTGTCATTGTAATCTGAACCTTAGAGGGATCTAATTCCCTTTACCATCACAAAATTGTAGCCTTTGAATTGTAGCCTTCTAACAATGGTCCGAATCAGAGGAGATCCGAGCCTCTTCGCTGCTACCAATCACCGAAATCAGAGACATGCAAAGTTTTGGACTGTGATTTTCTATCTGAACTTTTCACTGTGATTACCCACCAAAAACTACAAAAGTATCTGAATTTATGAACTGTGTTTATGCGAATATCATACCCACCTATTTATAGTGGTTTGTCCATCCTATTAAGCCGACATGAACCAAGTGAACCGATGTTAAGGTAAGCCAACGTGATCTTTACTTTATATTGCAGGTCGACATCAAGTCAAGAGGGCTATGCTTGTCTTTTGGAGGGCTTTCTAGACACTAGATTGACTCATATACATTTTACATATGCCCAAGAAGATCCCTTCATACATGACACTAATTCATTGACCTTAATGACAAATCCTAAGCCTCTCAATGGGAGCCATATAAAATAAAATCACTTGCTCATGAAACCCATGAAGCAAGGCTTACAAAAATAATTTTCTTTCCTTTATTACATCATTTACAAAAGTCACAATTACATATCATTATGAACATTGAACCTAGTTACATTTTACAACAGAAAATTTCAGAAGCAGGGCAACATTGACCAATGTTGACTTGCGTTGACCTCATTCTAGTGGGCAGAATCTTGATTTCTGGAGGCCGCATTGATTAGCACGATTTTCGAGGTGATTGGGACAGTTTGACCGAGTTGACTTCAACATTGGCTTTTTTATTTGACCACAGAATTACAACAGGGTTTTCACTCCTTTGATTGGTTTGACTGATCTGTTTTGAGCTGACTTTGACTCTCTTGGAAGGCTGAATTCTTTTGTTGTTGACCGAGCTGCTTGGAGGACATTTTTGGGGTTGCTTTGACCATCGTTGACTTTCTGGTTAGGGCTGCTTTGACCACCGTTGACTTTTTGGTTTGGCAGGATTGTTTTGGGCATGTAATTCTAATATTTGTACTCTCTCTGTTGAACTATTGAAGAATAATAAGAATATTTGATCAAAGGGTTTCCCCACATTGGGGTTTGTCCCTGGCATTCGCCATATCTTGTGCCCTCTTGTCTTGGTTTGTCTTTTGCACATGTTTTTATGTTCTATCTGCATTTACTATCAATGTGTTTAAGTTAATCTGATTGCTACTGGATATAACTGGAAATTGACATTGGGTTGCTAAAGGAACATTGAAGTAAATTGTGCTAAAGCATAGAACATACCATTGTTATCTAAAATTAACATGGTTTCAGAGCTCAAGTGAATGCAAATCCCAAGCAAGAGTGAGGAAAAGAAATCACTAAGGGAAGTTGTTGGACAAGGACTTGGAACTAGTCCCAATGACGACTACATCTTACTTCAAATACAAGGACAAGCTTAAGGACAAATCCGACTATCATGCATGGAAGATGTCTCTAGATTTGACATTGGAAGAAAATGACTACTATGCGCTATGTCAAAGGAAGAGCAGTGGAGCCTCCTTCAAATGCATCCACAGTTGCTCAAACAAAGTACAAGAAAGGTGAGGTTAAAGCTAAGAAGATTATTGTTGATTCTATTCACAAGCCTTTGGTTGCCTATACTTTTGATTTGGAAACATATAAGGAGATGTATGACAAGCTATTTGGGATGTTCAAAGTAAATAATGCAAATCAAGTTCTCTTTCTCAAGAACAAGTTGAAAGACATCAAGATGGATAGAGGAGAATCCATCCAATCCTACTTCATGAGGATTACCGAGATCAAGAATGATCTCCTATCTATTGGAGAAGTCATTGGTGACAGGGAGCTTACTCTTATTGCACTTGGAGGCCTTACAAGAGAATGGGATGTGTTCAACACTACCATCCTCAACAATGACAAGATTTCGAGGTTTGATGAATTATTGGCCAGATGCATTCAAGAAGAAATAAGGAAGATGGAAAGAGACAAGCCCTCAAGTGGAAACAATCCTACCACCTTCTTCGCTCATTCTAAGAGAAAGAACAATGTTGGTCCAAGGAATCAAGGTTAAGGGTTCAAGTCGAGATTCAAAGAAGGAAGAAAAGGAAGATGCTTCAATTGTAATAGGTTTGGCCACTTCGCTAAAGAGTGTCCTCACAAGAAGGATACTCCAAGAGATGATGACAACAATAACAACAACTACAAAGGCAATTACAGTCAAAGGAACAACAAGTTCAAAGGAAAGAGGAATGCTTTCGCTGCTCGAAATGGAAATGGTCGTCCTCCCAAGAAGTCGAGAAACTCCAGGTATGAAGAAGTTAATATTGTAAAGGAAAAAGAAATTTATCTTATTTCTTCCCTCACCACCACCTCTCCTCCGGATACATTCGATCATTAGTTGATTGATAGTGGTGCCTCAAGGCACTTCACTGGGTACAAAGAAACTCTCTCTAACTTGATTGAAAAGAAGACGAATATGGAGATTATACTTGGGAATAATGCCACTTATCCTGTGAAAGGAATTGGGACTGTTACTCTCCACTTAAATCAAGGTCAAACTCTTCATTTACAAGAAGTACTATATGTACCTGATCTGAAAAAGAACTTGGTCTCTATTTCTGCGATGGAAGATAAAGGTTTCAAGGTGACATTCATTGATGGGAAGGTTCGTGTTTGGCAAAGGAACCTAAGAGATGCATTCACTCTTGGATTCAGGGTTGAAAGTCTCTATCAAGTTGGAGGAAGTCCATTGGGAGCAATGACTTGTGATACTACTCTTCAATTCGAATTATGGCACTGGAGATTTGCTCACCTTCATTTCAAAGCCTTACTTGACGTAAGGAAGATGGTCACAGGTATGCCGAATTCAACTTAGATCATAAAGGTGTTTGTCAAGGTTGTGAAGCTGGAAAAAATATAAGGGGACCATTCCCCTCAAGTGAAACTCAAACCATCGATATTCTTCAATTGGTCCATTATGATCTATCAAGTATGTTGCCCACAACATCTTTGGGTGGATATTTGTACTATGTTATTTTTGTGGATGAATTCTCTCGCAAAACTTGGATCTATTTCTTAAAGAAGAAGGATGAAGTGTTCAAATGGTTTCACTCATTCAAAGCCTTGGTCGAGAATCAAACACAGAAGAAGATCAAAATATTGAGGACCGATAATTGGACCGAATATGAGTCAAATGAATTCAAAAACTATTGTAGAGAAGTTGGCATTAAGAGGGAGACCACTACTGCATATACTCCTGAACAAAATGGTCTTGTCGAAAGGAAGAATCGAACTATCATAGAAGCCACTAGTGCCATGCTTCATGACCAAGATCTACCAAATTTTTTATGGGGAGAAGCTGCCAACACAATTGTGTATGTTCAAAACAGATGCCCACATCAACCATTAGACTTCAAGACACCCGAAGAAGTTTTTCGGTAAGAAACCTGATGTTTCTCATTTTAGAATTTTTGGTTGTCCCGTATATTTTCATTTGCCAAAAGAAAAAAGAAAAAAGCTAGATGCATCTGCGAAGAAAGGAACATCTGTGGGCTACAGTGAAATTTCGAAGGCATATAGAATCTATGTGCCTGGTCAAAGGGAAGTGGAAGTAAGTCATGATGTCACTTTCGATGAAGATTCTACTCTTAGGAAAGTCACAATGATGATGCTGATGCAGAAAAGTAGGATGAACCTCCATCTGATGAACCAATGCCTGATGTTGAAGGTCCGATGGATCCCATTGATCCACCTCCTAGTGAACCCTCTACTTCAAGAAAAAGGCCTTTGTGGCTCAAAGATACTCTTGAAGATGTTGAGAAACATATTGCACCGAGAGTAACATTTCGTAAAAGCAAGAAGTCGAATAGGTACCAAGGGTACTTAGCTGCCATGAGTACCATTGTACGATCTAAGCCTTGTACATTCAAAGATGTCGTGAAACAACAAGTTTGGAATGATGCGATGAACGAGGAGTATGAGTCGATCATGAAGAATGATGTCTGGGATGTGGTTCCTAGACCCAAGGACAAGTCAGCGGTCACTGCTAAATGGCTCTACCAGATCAAACATGGAGTTGATGGGAGTGGTGAAAATTTCAAGGCCGGATTTGTAGCTCGAGGCTTCTCTCAAAAGGAAGGAGTAGACTATGATGAGATATTTGCACCAGTTGCCCGATATACCACCATCCATTCGGTCATAGCCCTTGTTGCCTCGCAAGGATGGAGCCTACACCAGATGGATGTCAAAACTGTCTTCTTGCACGGTTCACTTCAAGAGGAAGCATATGTGGAACAACCCAAGGGGTTCGAAGTTCAAGAGCGTGAGACACACGTATGCAGGTTGAAGAAAGTCGTATATGGGTTGAAGCAGGCCCCTAGGGCTTGGTATGAGAGGATCGATAGCTATCTTATGAAGTTGGGATTTACAAGGAGCGATGTTCACCCGAACCTATACTTCAAGGTTGAAAAGGACAGACCTCTCATTCTAGTCCTTTATGTGGATGATCTCTTTCTGGCTGGTGATGAGCCTCTCATTCATCGATGCAAGAGGGAGTTGGCTTCCAAGTTCGAGATGAAGGACCTAGGACTGATGCATTACTTCCTAGGGCTGGAGGTCTGGCAAAAGCTAGGTGAGATTTTCCTTTCTCAAGGAAAATACATTATGAAGCTACTTGAGAGATGTGGGATGGTGGATTGCAAGTCTACAACTACTCCGATGGAACTCAACTTTAAGAAGCTATGTGGAAGTGTTGTTGGGCCTGGATTGGCGAACCCTTCCGAGTATCGTCAACTTGTGGGGGCCCTGATGTTTTTGGTCAACTCTCATCCTGACATATGCTTCATTGTGAACACGTTGAGTCAGTTTATGGTCGAGCCTCATCACATTCATTAGATTGCTGCTAAGAATCTCTTGAGATATCTCTGGGGCACAATCCACTATGGATTGAGATACACTGTCGGGAATTTGAGGCTACATTGATATTCAGATGTTGATTGGGCTAGCAGTGTGGTGGATCATAAGAGCACGTCTAGGTGTTACTTCTCTTTGGGGTCTACTTCAATATCTTGGATGAGAAGGAAGTAGAAATCGATTGCACTAAGCACCGCCGAGGCCAAATACATTGCTGCGAGTATGGCATATTGTAAAGCGGTTTGCTTGAGGAAGCTCTTCAGTGAGCTATTTGAGCACGTGCTAGATACCACTGTGATCTTCTACAACAACTAGAGTGGGATTCGCCTATCAGAGAATCATGTGTTCCACGAGCACACCAAGCACATTGATATCAAGTACCACTTTATCTGAGATATGGTACAAGAGGGACCAATAAGGCTCCAACACATCAAGACGAATGAGCAGGTCGCAAACATTCTCACAAAGCCTTTGGGGAACATCAAATTCTTAACCTTCCGAGAGAGACTTGGAGTCATGGAACGACCCTCCTATGAGGGTCCCGTATGAGTTGGAGACATAGCTCTGGGAGCTCCTGAGGGCTTGGGGTACTTCTTGGAGCTATGAGTGACCATAGGGTGAGTGGTTCACCTTCCCCTAGTGGTGTGTTGAATACATTGTGAGTGGTTCACCTTCCCCTGTGATACCCCATTATGATTGACATGTGTGTAGGGTGAGTGTTTCACCTTCCCCTACCTGGACACATGCATGGAGGGTGAGTGGTTCACCTTCCCCTACGATTGACATATGTATAGGATGAGTGGTTCACCTTCTCCTATGGCATATGAGCATGATGTGTGGTTCACCTTCTCCCATTGATGCCCCAGCACCCATCCTATCCATAGAGTCTAGGACTCATGGGAAGTACCTCTCATCTGGCCAATAAGTTGGGAAAAAATGGTTAGGGACCATAGCACTACCGATGGACGCATTGTGTACTGTCATGCTCCCTATGACTAGGATGCATGATGATCAACAACTTGATTTGGGATCAAGGATTGACTTTTGTCAGTGAAGAGTGGTATGATCTTATGACTCACTCTCGATCACTTATTCTTCATTTTTACTTCATGGTTCAGCAGAGCAGGGCAGTGATGACAGGGATGGTACAAGATGAAAGGATGGCATGATGATAGATGAATTGGCAGGGGGAATTCTCCCTAGTTAAGAGGGAGTGTTAAAATTGGCAACTAGGGCCAAATTCCACCTTATGACATCTCATATGATGGAGAAGATTATTGCATTGGATTCCTCTTTTCGAGGGGTCCAATTTTGATATAAAGATCATCTCATTCTGACAAGCAGAAATGGAATTTTGAATTTATTCTCTCTCATGCACAAATTGTCAAGGTCAGACTCAGTGAAATGTAGCCTCATGAAGCCCAATGGATGTCTCTCCTCACCCTCAACGAACTGTATAAATAGGAGTGACCTCTCTCTCTCATTTGGACATCACTTATCTCATCACATATCTCTCTCTCCCCTCTCTTGATTGGTTCGTACAGCTTGGAAGCTTCTCTACTTCGCACGTGTGAAAGAGGACAAATTTCTGGACTGTTTTTGAAGGCCGAAAATTTCAAGAAACAAGGCAGCATTGAACAGCGTTGACTTGGGTGACTTTGAATTGCGTTGACCTCGTTCTAGCGGGCAGAATTCTGATTTCTAAAGGCCGCATTGATTGGCACAATTTTCGAGGTGATTGGGACAATTTCACTGAGTTAACTTCAGCGTTGACTTTCTGATTTGACCGCAGAATTTACAGCAAGGTTTTCTCTCTCCTTTGACTAGTTTGGTCAATCTGTTTTGGGATGACTGTGACTCTCTTGGAAGGCCAAATTCTTCTGTTGTTGACCGAGCTGCTTAGAGGACATTTTTGGGGCTACTTTGACCACCGTTGACATTCTGGTTCGGGCTGCATTGACTGCTGATTTGGCAGGACTGTTTTGGGCATGTAATTTTGATATTTGTACTCTCTCTCTCTCTCTCTCTCTGCTGAAGTATTGAAGAATAATAAGAAGATTTGATCAAAGGGTTTCCCCACATTGGGGTTTGTCCCTGGCACCCACCATATCTTGTGTCCTCTTGTCTTGGCTTGACTTCTGCACATGTTTTTATGTTCTATCTACGTTTACTATCAATGTGTTTAAGTTAATGTGGTTGCTACTAGTATAATTGGAAATTGTCATTGGGATGCTAAAGGAACCATTGAAGTAAATTGTGCTAAAGCATAGAACATACCATTGTTATCTAAAATTAACACTTCTCCTTGTAGGAATGAAGCGGGTGACTCCTCAGAGAGTTCTGGTGATTTCAAGAATGAAGTGGAAGCGATGATCTCTCAAATTGGAGGACAAATATTAAATGAAGCCAAGTCTCATTTCTCCCTAGTGATGGGCCAGCTGGAAGGCATGCGGAAGGACGTGGAGATTGTCCAGGCAGCTTCGCAAGATTTGAAACAAGCATTTGGTATAGGAAAAGGTGGCGTCAATGAGCAAGATGGAGGCGACCCAAGAGCTCCCTCTCCAAAAATTCATCATGCGCCATTTTAGAGAAACCCTGAGGATGCAGGTCAGCGAGAGGAGGTTGCAGCGACAAAGCTGGAGAAAGCAGAACAACAAGCTCCAGACAAAGATGCTAGTTAGTTTTTATATGTAGTAGTTAGTTTATATCCATATTTTTTTTATGGTTTGCAAATATGTACTGTTTAATGGCATTTTTTGGCGTGCATATAAGCCAAATGTTGTAAGAAAGTTGAGACTATCTCTGAAATCTTCTGGTCTTTGGTTAGAACTATTTTGGAGGAATTTAGAAATGAAACTGTTGTCGAACGTACTAGTTCTGGCCAGATTCCATCTTATTTAATAGAAAATACCCTTTTCTTTGAAAAAAAAATATATAAAAAATAGGAGATATGTATGATATGCATGAAAACCAGCACTCTTGGAGGTCTCAAAATAGTACCAATGTCTTGAGGATAGTAGCATCCTGGGTCTGCAGTAAATCTAGTGTTCTTCTGCTTATATAGATGCATCTTGACATTGTAAACAAGAATTCAGCACTTTGGATAAAGTAAAATGTGTCATCTTTGCATCGATGATGTGTTAAAAGCATTGATGTGATGGTATACACCACTGAAGTTAGAATATATATGCAGGATTGGTCATTTGAAAATTCAAGTGCAGAACCAAATAATTTGAAGGGCAGGAGTGATAATTTCATATTTTTATTTGTGGAAGAATAATGATTTTAAAAATGATGATAAACAAAAAGAATAGTTTGGTAAAACTGGTGTAAGCACAGGTACATTTATATACTTGACCAGGCTAGTCGAGGCCTCAAGCACACCACATTTGTAGAGCGCGAGATATCGTTGCACAGAGTCTAGATAGGTTGGGGAAAGGTGCCTTCCTTAAGAATCATTCTCTAGAGTCCTTAACCTAACCTTTTTCTCCTTAAATGGTTGTGCCAACCTCTACAAGGCCTAACACCCCCCAAGGCTTCAATCTCTATATCTCTTATACCTAGCCATAACCTACACCACAACAAACCAAATTTGTATCATAGGAAGCACATACTAACCTTAAGGACCCCTGCTTCATTCTTACGCATCTTAGAAAATGTTATATAAAAATTAGTTAATTAAGTAGTTATTAGGCAAAGGGCATGATCAAAGATCATGCCCATTCACCAAGAGGCATAAATCCAGAGGCCTCCCACAAATTGTAATCATCTTCTATATCTTTTAATAATAATAAATATGAATTTGTTGAATAAGCTGAGTTAATTGTGCCATCTGTTATTGGAGCGGGTCATTCTTCATTGCTGGAAAGGATCACAGTTTTTTCCATCATTGTTATCCCTTCCACGTGCGTTATCCCGGCCGCCATCATTCGTCATCCCTTTCACTGCCCTTGTGTCCACGACCACCGCACTCTCTGTGTGCAGTCCCCTGTCTGTAGCCCCACCGTCCTGTCCATAGCCCCGCAACCCTATCTGTAGCTTGTAACCCTATCCACAACCCCGTACCTCCCTCGTTTTGTCTTATTCCTCGCCGTCCTCCAATTCCAACCACCTCACCCGCCGCTATCTCCGTTGTTATTCCCCGTACCTCACCCACGCGCCTGCATCTCAGCTGACCGTCGCATTAATATATAGTTATATGTAACTATATAGTATATAATTATTATTATTATTATATATAGTTCATATAATTTAAGAAAGAACAACAACAACAACAAAATCTTTATGTTCTAAAATAATTTCAATATATAATAAAATTAATTAATTTAATTTTATTATATAAAAAAAAAAAAAAATAGCTCAAATTAAGGAAGAAACTTTAAGCTGGCGGACAAATATACACCCCCACAAACCCGTTCAATGTCATCGATGACAATGACCGATTTCAGCAAAAAATTGAGTATCTTGATTCTTGAGAATAGGATTACTAGTCACTCCAATGATTTTAATCAAAAATTAGTCGATCTCGAGAGTAAGGTTACCGGACATTCCGACAACATCAAGAAGCTTCAGGATACGACAAATCAGATAGAACAACAGCTCGGACATAACCATATCAAGTTCGAAATGAATCATAATCAGACAATGACAATGCTGATTGTTTTGTGCGACAGGATGAAGATTACACCCAAACAACTATTCCAGGATGATGGAGATAATCAACAGCACAATTCATCAAATTCAACAAATTTAGCAAATTCTCATGAAAAAACTAAGTCCAAAAAATCATCCACGCACCATCACGAAAATAGTAACGCGATTTTTCAAAATAAGCATCTCTGGAATTCATTCACCAATCAATACCCTCATTTCGCTCTATCGTTAGGGACGCATCAACGAAGAGCAAAAATTGAGCTATCCAAGTTGGACGGTAACGAAAAATGCAGCATTGTGTGGCTGAATAAAGCAGAAGAATATTTCAAGATTTACGATATTGACAATGATAATGAAAAGATTAGGCACGCTTCCATGAAAATGGAAGGTGAAGCATATAATTGGTATATGTAGTGGAAGAAGACGACACTCGCTATCAGTTGGAGAAAATTTAAGGATGCATTCTTTAAAATATTCCAAGGTGTAAAGGAAGAAGAGTTCTTTTCAACGCTCATCAGATTGCGACAAAAAGGAGATGTGGATTAATACACTTGAGAATGGGAGACATTAGCAACACGAGTACCTAGGTTATCAGAATCTCGTCTAATTCAATCATACATCTCCGAACTTAAAACTCATCTACGAGTAGAACTTGAGCTTCATGACATTAGGTCGATAGAAGTAGCAAGACGAAAAGAAAAAACTGCTGAAAATAAATTTGAAAAGATACTATTGTCAAAACCAGAAAAAAAAGTATATTCCAGACGAAGAATTCTCCAGTATGTGAATACCAATGTTTTTAAAACCGGAACCGGTGACCGGACCGGTCCACCTAATGAACCGGTTTACCGACCGGAACCGGTCTAACCGGGACTGGTTTGGTCTAAACGAACCGGTTTTAAAAAAATACATTAAATAATTAACTTTTAATGAAACAAAACTATTTTTAAGATGTAAAACCATGATTCCAAGCAAATAGAGAAAAATATGCAAAGTTTGCTCATGTATATACCATGTAAAGGTGAATATATCAAAATGGCACCGAGTACAATACATATCATCGACAAAATAGCAAAATACATAAGAAATGAGGCTCTAAATGGCCTATAAAGTCCAAAAACAATGTGACAAGCTATGAGGCCATTGACCTACTACAAGTCTACAGTGTACACATGATCAATCATCAAGTTCATCACCACTACTAGACACAGGATCATCATCAGGAGCTACATAGACATCATCTGGTTCAGAGTCTGAGGATGCCTCAGCCTGATCTGCAACCTCAGTATCAATGCCACCAATGACAATAGAAGTGGACCTAATGGAAGCACGAGTTTGTCGACCTGCATGACTAGTGCCTTCCATTGGTTCTTTGCCTTTCCTTGATGCCTCTATTGATCCTAGTTCTGATGCCACCACATAATCTGCATCATCCCCCGCTAAAGCCATGTCGATATCAAAATCAGCCTCAAACACAAGTTCTTCAGTCTCCTCCACCCATTCTAATGTTGGATCAATATTGTCCAACACAATGGCATCTAGATCAGGAGTTTTGCTCATCATTTGGAGCTCCGATTGCATTTATAGTTTAGCCCCAAACCATGAAATCCTGAAAACCATTAAGTCTGCTGAATTTTGAGTGAAATCTAAAATTCTAGTTTCTCCATATGAAATCCAATGAGGTCGAAACCACTCTCAAACATCCTGAGTCATTTCATGGTAATGTTAAAAATTTAAGTAAAAGGATGAAAATGAAAATTAAAGGAAATGTCACTTTTACTTTAAGAATTTAACATTACCATTAATTGCTAACATTGTTAGGGTTGAAACACCCTTAGTTCCCCCCAAAAACTCCTGAAACACAGTGAAAAATATGATTTTTAAACTTTACAGTGGGCATGCCTAAAACCGGCCGGTTTAGGACAGAACCGGCCGGTTTGATACAAACCGGCCGGTTCCGTCCTAAACCGGCCGGTTTTCACCGGTTAGGGCCAAAAAAAGGTAAAATGCCAAGTCAAACCGGGTTTTTTGGCCGGTTTGGACCGGCAGCCTTGCCAACCGGCCGGTTTGACCGGTAACCGGTTTTTGAAAACAGTTTTAAAAACATTGGTGAATACAGATAATACAAGATATGTTCCACCACATCTTCGTGAAGGCGAAAAGTCTAACGTGGAAATGCAAAGGATGAAAGAAGGCAAGTGCAAATGCTGTGGCGAAAAGTGGGACCCTAAACATAGGTGTGCTAAAGGAAAAGAGACAAGGAACCTATATAACTGTGAAGCAACTAATGATTCAAACAGTGATGAATCAGACATATAGAAGGAATAGAAGATGCCTTAGAATTCTCTCCAGAGTTAGATGACGGAAGCATTTTGCAAGTGTCATTATCGGCTATGACAGGTATATCACAACTCTAGACTTTAAAATTAAAAGGACATATAAAGAAGAACAATGTAGTGGTTCTCATCGACTCCGGTAGCACCCACAATTTTTTAGACTCAACCATGGAAAATAGATTCAACATCTTCACATTTCCCATGCCCAACATTAAGGTGATGGTAGCCGACGGTAAGAAGATTGAAAAGGTCGGGAAATGCCATAAGGTCAAATCGCATATTCAAGACTTTAATTTAAAATCTTCGTTCTACACTGTAACATTAGGAGGAGTAGAAGAGGTCTTAGGTATCCAATGGTTACAAACCCTAGGCACTTACTTTGCCAACCATCAAGAGCGGTTTATAAGCTTTAATTGGGAAGGGCAGAGGTACAAGATTCGAAAAGGAGTACCAGTGTATGTAGTACAACGTCACCAATTAGAAATGTTATCTGCAAAAGTGATCAGCAAAGAGTCACCAGAAGTACAAGAGCTATTTCAGAAGCATAAACAAGTATTCCAAGACTTGCCCATGAAAATGTTGTCTAACAGGGAAATGAGGCATACAATAGAAGTCAATGCGGGATCAGACCTCGTCAACATCAAACCGTATCGATATCCACATCAACAAAAGACTGAAATTAAGAGATTAATCCAAAACCTTTTAAAATGTGGGATCATCTCGAAAAGTAAGAGTTTGTATGCTACTCTAGTGGTATTGGTAAGGAAGAAGGATGGTTCATTCAGGCTATGCATTGATTATAGAGGATTAAACAAAATAACGATTAAAAACAAATTCCCAATTCCCTTTATCGACGAAATGTTGGATGAACTACATGGCGCAAAATACTTCTCAAAATTGGACTTAAGGTCAAGCTATTACCAAATCAGAATCAGGTTGGAAGACATACCAAAAACTGCGTTCTGAACACACGAAGGTCACTACGAATTTAAAGTAATGCCCTTTGGGTTAACCAATGCACCAACAACATTCCAAGCCACTATGAATGAGTTATTCCATCCATATCTTAGGAAGTTTGTATTAGTATTCTTTGATGATATTTTAATTTACAGTAAAACTTGGAAGGAGCACCTACAACATCTGGATAAAGTTCTTACACTACTGAAAGAGCATCAGTTCTATGCAAAGAAATCCAAATGCACCTTTGGGAAGGAAGAAGTAGAATATCTCGGACACATCATATCCCATGAAGAAGTAAAAGTGGACCCTAATAAAATCAAGGCTATAAAGGAATGGACCAAACTAGTTAATATATCCAAGCTAAGAGGGTTCTTAGGATTGACTAGATATTACTAAAGATTTATTAAAAACTATGCACATATAACTACACCTCTAACAAACCTTTTAAAGAAGAATTCATTTCAATGGAATGAGGAAGCAGGAAGGTGTTTTGAAGAACTGAAGGAAGTTATGTCTAATGCCCCAGTCTTGGCAACTCTAGATTTCTTTATACCATTTAGTGTGATGCTTTTGGGTTCAGTATAGGTGCAGTGATAATGCAAGAAGGGCATCCAATAGCTTTCGAAAGCAGGAAGCTCAATAAACGATAACGTCTTAAGTCCACATATAACAAGGAAATGCTCACTATTATGCATGCATTGGCCAAGTGGAGACAATATCTTTTGGGAAGTAAGTTCTCCATTCGAACAGACCATACAGTCTCCAGCAGCTCCTTCAACAAAAAACACTTTCTGAAGAACAATAAAAATGGATTGAAAAAATTGTCGCCTTTGACATGGAGATACTACATAAAAAGGAAAAAGACAATGTAGTAGCAGATGCCCTGTCTAGGAGGGACGACAAACCAACACTGCTTGCAGTCTCGGTTGTTGTCCTGAATGGTTTAATGAGATTCGAAGTGAGTATGCCAACGATCTAGAAATAACTGCGCTAATCAATAACCTTCAAGACAACTCAAAATTTGAATGGAAGAACCATATTCTATGGTAAAAGGGAAGAATCTATCTGAATTCAAACTCCAAGTTTAAATCCAAGATACTCAAGGAGTCACATGATTCACTGTCAGTCGGACATGTAGGATTCTTTAAAACTTACTACAATGCACGTCAATCATTATTTTGGAAGGGGATGAGTATCGATATTTAGAAATATGTAGCAAAAAGTGACAAATGTCAAAGAAATAAAAGTGAAAATATTATGACACCTAGATTACTTCACCCCTTAAACATTCCGAATCAGAAATGGGAAGAAATATCAATGGACTTTCATGAGGGATTACCTGTCACTGAGGGCAAGGTTAAGATTTTCGTAGTAGTCAACAGAATCACCAAATGTGCTCACTTTATTGCAATGAAGAAAACGGACTCAACTAAACAAATTGCTAAGATATTTTGCAAAAATATTTATTTATTACAAAGTTTTCCGAAAGTCATTATGAGTGACAGAGATGCCAAATTGAAGGGTAATTTCTGAAAGGAATTGTTCAACCACATAGGAACCTACCTAAATATGAGCTTCACTTACCACCCTCAAACGGAGGTTGTCAATAAATGTTTGGAAGCCTACCTATGTTGTTATGCTACAAAAAAACAAAATAAGTGGGTTCAGTGGTTGCATCTTGCTGAATAGTGGCATAATTCTACTTATCATATGTCAGCAAAAATGACTCCATTCCAAGCTTTGCATGGGTACGAACCTCCGAAATGGAAGGATCTAGCTACCGTCCAAACAAATCTACCAACTATTAAAAAACAACAAGAAGAAACCCCAAAAGAAAATTTAAATAATGCAAGAAACTGTATGAAACAAAAAGTTGACCGAAACAGAACCGAGAGAGAATTTGAAGTTGGAGAATGGGTATTTGTCAAGCTCTAGCCATACAAACAATTGTCCTTGAAACAAAAAGGAAAAAAATAAATTGGCACCAAAGTTCTATGCACCATACCAGATCAACAAAAAGATCAGCCAAGTTGCATATAGTTTAAGCCTTCCGGATAAAAGTCATGTTCACAACGTCTTCCATGTAACCTGTCTTAAAAGGGCACTGGGCGACCATCAATCAGCACAAACAACGCTTCCATTCTTAGATGATGAAGGGTGGGTCATTTTAGAACCAAAAGGTATCATATCCACCAGAGGAAAGAAGCTTCGATCTCGTCTAATCAAGGAATACTTGATCAAGTGGAAGGACTTACCAGAAGAAGAAGCTTCTTGGGAGACTGAAGCATTTCATCAACAACATCCATCGTTATGTATGCTTTGAGAACAAAGCATTTTTTTGGGAGGAAGGAAATGTTATATAAAAATTAGTTAATTAAGTAGTTATTAAGCAAAGGGCATGATCAAAGATCATGCCCATTCACCAAGAGGCGCCCAAGGCAGTATAAAGCCAGGGGCCTCCCACAAATTGTAATCATCTTCTATATCTTTTAATAATAATAAATATGAATTTGCTAAATAAGCTGAGTTAATTGTGCCAGAAATCGAGTGTCCCTATAGAGTCTAGACCATTTGGTAAGGCATAAAGTGTCGTTAACATAATACACAGGAACTGTAGAAGTTTTATATAAAGCATAACAATAATATTGGGGGGAGTGTGGAATAACTTGGCACTGAAAACAAAATGAGCAGGGTGAAATAAAGCACAAGGAGTATTAGTACCAATACATCTACGTAAGACTTCCCTGGTGAAGTGTGTTGAGGGTAGTAGAAGGAGCAATTTGGGGCACATAGAAAGAATGGTGGGAAGAGTGGCAGTGGCGTCCATAAGGAGAGAAAGGGGATTAAAAAAAAGGTAAGTGGATGACTATAAAAGGGAAAACAAACTTAGGAGAAGAATGAAAAGGTGGTAGGATAAAAGTGGAGGAAGAAAGAAAATCAGAGAGGATAAATGGAGCAAAAATCCTAGAGGGAGACAGCTTGAGACTTAAAACGCTTCACACTTTCTTAGGGACCATAAATCCTTAGTAGGCTCCAAGGGAAGTAGAGTGAGTACCTTAGGGAATGGTAAGTAAACTAGCATCCCAAACTGAGCATGGAAGAACATGGAGTAGGACATCCGTAAGCAGACATATTTGGTTATCAGGTAGTCTTCTTTGTTCATCTTTAGTAATTTGCTTGGACATTTAGAGTTATTAGAGCTATAAAGTTACCATAGTTGTGGACAAAATTTGCTTATACATAAGTTTGTTAAAGAAACAAAACTAATTGGTTTTCTTTCCAATTACCTAGGTTGCCGGAGGCAAGCCTTACAGTGGTGAATTTTAGAACGGCAGTATAAATGAGTCCAGTACATGCACAAAGCTCCTCCAAGCTGATCATAGGGGAGAGTTATGTTATGATGAATTTGTTGAATTTTTAAGTGGCCATTTGAAAGCAGTTCATTACTCCTTACATTCCCCAACAGTATGGGGTTGTTGAGTGAAAAAACCACACAACTATGCAAATGGCTATATCCATAAAAGAATGTTGGGCAGTGCCATAAAATATTGGACAGAAGCACTACACACTGTAGTGTCCCGTTGAATCGATTTCCCAGAAAAGCAATGTGAGTCACCCCAGAGAAGGTTTGGTTCTCATGCAGAGTGCTGATTTCTAAAGAAAATGAAATTTGCATTTTTGTCCACTAAACACCAAAATGGGATGCGAAAGTGCAGGAAATTAATATTCACAGGTTTTAATGATCAACATAAAGGCTTACATAACAGAGCAGCATTCAGTTGAGATGTCAATTTTGTACCCTGTTTCAGATCAGAAGTCACATCTGAAAATTGATAATTATGGCTGCTGTGAGACTGAATATTCAACTAAATTGGATGGCAAGAAAGTGCAGGAGACAGGGAAGTCATCCAGAGTTAAGTGCACAACAATGGGAAGGCTGAAAAATTTCCAAATCAAGCAGAGGCAACACTGATTTGAAGGGATGAACATAGAGGGAAATGCCCAAGTGGTGCAATAACACTCTAGAGCACATGCAGTTAGAGGAACTTCATCAACTGAGCAAGGAATGACCAAGCAGGAGACAGAGAGGAGAAGGAATGCAGCATGTTTATTTTTCTCCATTTAATGTGGTTGATAAAAATGATGATTGGAGATAAAATCTCATGGAGGGTGAGGGCAAAGTGGCTTCAATAATGAAGCAGGATAGAAGCATAAGCTTTTTTGTGCCAACAAGGTGTGTAAGAGATGTGTTTATTGGACACATTATACTTTGAGTTTGTAACATGTATCAATGGTAAAGGGCTGCAATCTTCATCCAACATTGATTCCGATCCAGCTGGTGAGTCAACAGTCAGCCAAGTGGTTTGTGACGTGACGTGTTCTACATCAACCATTTAAATTATATGTCATGCAGTTCATATTTTCACTTTTTATTGCTTGCGTGGTCCAAATAAGTTGGGCATTGTTAGATGAGCAGCTATGTTATGACCATTAAGGGAGGGCATTAGAGTCTCTACCATGACACATTACACATTTGGAATAATATCAATCATCTCCTGTGAAATCATAAGTCTGCAATTGTGTATGTGTGACCCTTAGAGAACTGTACTCTCATCTAGGGAGTAAATACCTGGCAATTATGGTCAGCCAATTCTGTTGCCCTTCCAGCTATGAGATTGTACAGTAGAATTTCAATTGGAGCCTGACACAAAAATTCAAAAAACAAAAGCTCCTGCACACAATTTGACACCATCAATTGGATATGATTATCATGGAAATGAACACCAAGACCACATGAAGTATATCTTTTCCAGTATAACCTCAATTGTTATTGCAAGGCTCCACTATGGTGGAAATCGGAGATACCAAAAATGAGGACCACAATCGAACATTAAGTCAAAAAGATACACGTTCAATCATAATCATTCAGATTCCAACAGTAATATAATGCTGATAGAACACAACCTGACCTCAGTCGAACTGCAGACAAGTTGAGCCTATCCATTAGGACGAAATCTGACAACTAAAACCTTCAGAACACCTTGCTGAAAAACAAAGACAGACAACTTCTTAGAATGATTCCAATGGTGACTGCCCCACATTGTTCTTGGGATCAACCAAATGACTTCAATAGAAATAAATCTAAGTAGCATTTTACAATGAAATCAAAAAGCGAAAATCCACACATAGTCCAAATCAACCTCCTACTGACAGACGAAATGAAAGCAAGCAACTGATTTTGTGTCAACCAATATTTAATGAAGTTCAAATGAATCTTATAATCAATAAGGGAAAGCAATTAAGCTATAGGGAGAACAGAATATTATTGAATTTCAACAACACATGACAATGAAAACTTTGAACAAGGTGTCGCCCAAACCTACGCAAATTTTGTAGTAAAAATCGCATATTCACAAATTTACATCCATTCTTCCAAGAAGTTATGCTGGAGCTACACTAAATGTGTAGGCACTCCTAGTTGGGTCCCATGAGGAATATGCTTTTCACTCCAACCATACTGCTGGCCCTTCAAATTGTTTACCAAGTGAATCCCAAACTGAAACAATAAAGATCTTAAAGGTTGGTTAATCTAAGCAAAAAGAGCAATTATTCAAACATATTGTTAGTTTTTTCTTAGAAAAGTATTTCCTTTACAAGCTAACTCTGTGATTATTGTTCATCTCGCAACCTACGGAATGCCCGTGATGAGCAACTCCACAATTCGAGACCTTCGCGGCGTCTGAGACCCCGCGTGGCCGTACTGTTTCAACTTTCAAGTCATCGACCTCCATGTAGCCAGCCACCCTCAAGCCATCGTGTTAAGCCCTCGAACCGTAGAATCGTCATGCCTTTCCCTCTGTTCGCCCATCCGCATCTGCAATCGAGGTGCCACGAGTCTAACAAACAGAGCAACCTTGAGCAGGCAACACAACAGACTGGGTAATTTGAGCCACTGGTAGCGCACTTGCGCTAGCTCTAGCAACAACCCATGATTAATTCACGTGGGTTCTGGCTTGATGCCCCTCGCGTCGTTTCTGTCCTCTTCCACCCTTCCCTACTCCCCTACGCTCCATCCTCTCTATGTTATCCCCCTCCTTATTGTTCAGCCCAATGTTGCATGAAGTGAAAGCGAAGCGGAAGCGTTTTTTGGAAGCGGGGACGCCGAAGCGTCATTTTCCAAAAATCTAGGAAGCGAAGCATCCGCAGAAGCGTCTGCTATATATATATATATATATATATATATATATTTTATTTTTTTGCATTTATACTCAAAACAAACATCCCAAATACCAAATTAATTGTAGAAGACATGAAAACATGCATATTTTTGCATAAATCAAGATAGATATAACATCCATTGTACATTAATGATCTAGAATCTAGATTCTTCTCCTCTTGTCTAGCCTTTGCCTCTACCTCGATTGTCTAGGGATATTAGTCAACATTGCCCAATTTTGATCAAACTACCTAATTCAAGACTTAAAATAAGGTAGAAAAAGCTTAACATGTTTGATCGATGATTTTGACTTGATTGAAAGGTAATTTTTTGCTAAGGGCGTGTGGCGTGACAAAGGAGTTCAACAATTAACACCACCAACACTAGGGTACATATAGGGCTTGGTGCTCTTGATTAAATGCTAATCGAATACCTTCATACTTGATATAATCTAATGAAATGCCACAATCCCATTGATCCTGAATTCCTGAAAACTGTTAAGTCTGCTGAATTTTGAATAGGATATGAAATTCTATTTTCTCCATATGAAGTCCAATGAGGCTGGAACCACTCTCAAACATCCTGAGTCATTTCATGGTAATGTTAAAAATTTAAGTAAAAGGATGAAAATGAAAAATAAAGGAGAATGTCACTTTTACTTTAAGAATTTAACATTACCATGAGGGAGCATCTGCTATATTTATATTTTTTTTTTGCCTTCATTCGTCACCCTAACCCAAGGTGGACCCACCCCCAACAAGCAAACTCACCTAAAATTAAAAAAAAAATTGAAAAAAAACGATTTTCTAAACGCTTTTCCGAAAGCTTTTCTGGAAGCGTACGCTTCCTCCTCTGAAGCGCCACGCTTCCGACGCCCGAAGCGCCACGCTTCCGACACCCGAAGCGCCGTACGAAGCGCGCTTCGGTGCTTCCATACAACGCTTCCAAATTTCCAGGAAGCGGCTAAAAAAGCCAAAGCGGCGCTTCCGAATTCGGAAGCGCCGCTTCCGACCAAGCTTCCTAGGCGCTTCCGTACGGGATGCGCTTCGGGGCTTCAAACCGGGGGGGGCGCTTCGTGAAACACTGGTTCAGCCCCCACCCCCGAAACCCCTCCACCTCTTCAATCACAACATCAACCCCCTGCCTGCCCTTCTCGACCACACACATTACCCCTCTTTTGAATTAGCACGTAGACAACCATCCCTACGATGGTAGGAGCAAAATTACAAGGAAATCCGAATATTATAGTGGATTACACAATGAGTTGCACACATGCTAGTACAAAGGAGCATGTTCTACAACTCACTCAAAAATAAACAGGAAGAAATATGAGTCAACAAGCCACTTTTAAATAGAAAACAACAATAAAAAAAAAAAAGACGCCTATTGACCCATGGGCATGTATGGTTAGCGATTAGGTGGCTAGCAATCATTCATAACCTTAGGGCCATCATTTGGAATTCCCCTACCCTGCCTACTTCTAGCTAGAGTCTCTAAATGAAAGTCTAATTAGGGGAGGCAACAAGGATTGAGTATCTCAGTGGGTTTTTGGAATGGCAAAGAATCTTTTCGGTCATCTTCAAGCATGATCTTTCATGGTCTTGGTGCATCCAATATCCTCTTTATCAGAGAGACTCACACGAGCACTCTACGACCACTCCTACACATAGCAAGTTATCACTAGTCTTTGGCTTGTCGACAAGAAACTAGATCTTCAGGTGGTGTCAGAGGTTTAACTGTCGTTGCCTGCATGACTAGCGATTCCCTCAGGCATATGATTTCTCTAGTGGCTTTAGGCAATTTTGCTAGCTTTATGTGAATTCATCTTTTCAACTCCCTTCCCAGAGACATCTACATGGTGGTTTGTTACTTCCCCCGTATTTCATTGTAGTTTGTTATTCAGTCATTCAAACGAAGACCCCTATTTGGACTTATACATTGGCATCATTTAGTACTTGACAATGGGGAATGTCATCTTGCTAGGCAACTTTGATGCCAATACCAAAGCTCTTTAGGTCCCTCTCCATGATCACTCAAAGGATGTGTTTTGCATTCAAGAACCAGATCTAGATTGAAGAGGACTTCAACAATTATTTAATGATGTCTTTGGGCCTCTTATAGGCTATGGCAGACACCTTTTGCAACTTAGTGAATCCTATGAGTTGTTGATCCTAAAATGTCTCCCTTGCTTCCCATAGTCTTGCTTCTTCACTTGTTGACCTCATGATGGAGGGGTGAGTGTAGTAGATTATATGCTCTTTTATCTTTCTTCCTTTCTGTTGACACCACCTTCCATTGACTCCCCCACTCCTGGGCCACATTCGAACATTTTTTTATTTGAAAATGGTGATCCTGACATCTTTACTAACCATCTTCATTGAATGTTCCCATCTAATTCCAATTCTCATGCTTCAATTCTACTAATGCTAAATACACTTGTCTTTCATCCACCATTTGGTAAGTTTCTCTTTAGTCCTAACCCCATCAACCTAGACCCACCTCATCTTCCCTAGGAACTAGATCTTGTCCCATGAATGTTGTATGACAATGAATGTAATTGGAAAAAGTAACTATGTTTGGTCTTCAATAATGTACTTGAGTCATCATGTAATGTACTTGTCAAAAGAATAAAGAAAATAATTTTTATTATTATTATTGTGACTTATTAAAACATGGGTTTCATACTTGGGTCACTATGTTTTAGGTCAAAGTCCCCATTGAAGACTTCTAGGTTTTACTCTGAGTCTATAGAATTATTGTACATTTAAATAGACCCTTCTTGGGCTTTTGAATCATGTAAAAAGGATAAGTATTGAGTCCGTTGACCACTCCATGCCATCTACCCCATAGTTGTACATTTTTTCACGCATGGATTTCTATCATGTCCAAACACTCAGATGATCCACATATTCATCATTATCAACTATATGTACACTAGAGTTTTGTAAACTCATTCTACATTTTGTAATGTAAATGATCCTAGTAAGACAAAGGTATGTAACAACCTAGGTAAATTTATTTTTCTAGTGATGATTTCTATCCTAAGAGGTTTTTTGTCTCACCAATTCATGTGTGTTTCTAAACACAGATGATTGGTAGAGTTTTTCCCCCCAGCCTCACCCCAAAGCTAGGATGGATTTTTTTGTCAGGATTTTAAATGAGTCCTAGTGTTATTTATTGAGTCTCTATAAAAGTGATTTGGAATAATCCTAACTATTTGGTTAGATTATTTTATTACAAGTCACTTAGTCTACTAGATCATATTTTGTGTCGCAAAAATGGGTAATGTTGAGGGTCTATAACGAACAAGTGTTCCCCCTTCATGGGTTAGAAATGTAATATTTCATGTAAAAAATATTTAGTGCATGGTCCCTCATAATAAGACACCATAGCTAAATATTAGAGGGTTGGAAAAATTAATAATCCCCTCATGAGCCAATTAATTAAAATTTCTGGCTAAAATAAATTAAAATACTAAAACCAAAAATTTAATTAATTTAGGTTCTAGGAAAAATTAAATTCTCCAACATTTAAAATTCGTGAGTCTTAAAGTTTTTAATTTTTGGAGGTCCCCAGCCAAGGGAATATTGAAAATTTCAAGATATTTTGAAAATTTCAAGATAGTTAAGTCCGTCGACTTTTTGCGACAATTAACTCAAAATAATCATTTTTGAGTTAATTGAAAGGAAATTAAAAGTGAAATTCGAATTTCCTCAAAAAATATTAAAATAACTTTATTTCAACGGTGATGATTAAAAGATCATTTGATCTTCACCAACGATTGAGATTGTTTTGACGGGGATCAAGCCAACTAGCCATTGCAGAAGTTTTCTATAAACGAGACGCCTCTCTCCATTATTTGGATCCGATTTCTGAATCATGTACTTTCTCTAAGAAAGCTCTTGTAACATTTTCTTGCTAATAAAACGCAAAGACTTTGGGGTTTCAAACTATGGTGTTCCTCTTTCAGATTTATGTGGTAATAGCGTTCTTAATGCTCTGTTACTTTTTATTTGAATTTGTTGATTAAAAGCCTTTGAGGATTGATTTGTTCACAGGTATCTTGCACAGATTTCTGGGTTTTTAAAATATCATTTTGATTTGATAGAAGTAACAAGTATCACTATTTCTTGATAATTTTATGATTATTTTTTATCTTTATTAATCTAACAATCAACTCTAAATTTCCAAAAGTTGTCATTTAGGATTTGGGTGTTTGGGGAAATCCTCAGCTAGATCAACCAACTCTCAAACTACAGAATCTAAAGAGCCCGTTCTTTGTAAATTTCTGAAGACATCTTACAAAACATTTTATTGCAGGGTTTTTCTTGGGCATTTGCCTTTTTAAATTTTCAAATTTATTTCTAAATTTGTCCAAAATTTGTTTAAATCTAGCTAATAGAGGGCTTTTGATCTGCAAATCTGCCAGATCTGTAGAATATTATTGTAGATTTGTAAATATCAAATTTCTAATTCAATGGGCTTTTGGGTATTTCATAGTTTTTGTATATATATATGTTTTGGGGTTTTCTATCTTTCATTTGTGCAGGAAAAAACCTGAAGATTGCAGGCAAATTTGGGCATTTTGGAGACAAATCTAGGCTATAATGCCCTACTTAATCTTATTATGCAAATTTTATTAGTGTTTAAATTACCTGAAAATATTGACTTATAATTATCAAGAAATATTGGTATATACCTACATTTGTGAAACTGTAACTTTATTTACTGATATAAATTTTATTATTGTTATTATTCAATTCCCAACTTGTCTTCTCAAATTTAATTTTGATAGGATATGATCTCCTTACATTTATTCCAAATTAAATATCCATATCCCAAGGTGTCTTCTCAAAATCTACTTGGGAGAAGATATGGTCTTCTCTAATTAATTTCCAAATTAAATATCCATATCTTATCCCCAAAATGTCTTCTCAAATCTACTTTGAACAAGATATGGTAAGAAAAGTCAAGGATACTAAATGAAAAGATGAGGGGGTAGTCATGACATTAATGATAGGTGGTTGAGATGGATGGGAGAAAGAGGCATAAAAGGGGAAGGATGATGAAAGGAGAGAGGGGAATCCTTGGTCTTGGCTTTGGTTTGGAGGATTTTGTTTTGAAAGAGGAATGTGGAGAAAGAGAAGAGAGAGAATGGAGAGATAAATAAGGGGATACAAACTTAGATCTAGAAAGTGTTTGTTAAACTTGGACACACTACATCTGGTTGGACTTGGGCTCGGAAGGCTAGGGAACCTATGGAGGTTCCATGGGCTAGGAAATACTTCCTAGTTGATTGGGAGGCAAATCCAGTCGGGTAGTCAAGAGGAGCATCCCAACAGAGTCAGGAGCTTAGGAGCATCTCAATTAAGCTATTGGAACAAGTATTCCTTCGTTTATTGATTACTTATGTAAATGGTTGCAATGAAATTCTTACTAATTTAATTTATGGTAAATAATTTTTAATGGTATATTATCATCAAATAATTGTTTAGATATAAATAAGTTATTTCCCATCTTATTGTGTTTAAAAATAGAGAAACTTAGTTTTTAGTTAGAGGACCTTAGGAAGGAGCCTCACACATGGTATTAGAGCCTAGGTTCAAAATCTGGACCTTGAAGCCTACCTACTAGAAAAAAAATATTGCAAACAAATTTAATTATATTAGAAACCATTGAATTATTAAATGACATTGACCATAAATTTAAATGATAAATATATATATACTACTAAAACCATTTGACTTTTTTCAAAAATGCTAGAGCAACTCAAACAACCTAAAGAAGTCAATTCCATTACAATCACTTTCAATTAGCTTGATGATTTGATTTAATCAATCATCACTTGCAATTTCAAAAGACAACATCGAAGCTAAAAATACATTTTGCAGTACTAAGTCCACTGTAAGATCTAATTCTAAACCTTTGTTATGAGAAATTTCCAAGTTAGTTGTATAGGCAAAGGCAGCATATTCTAATCAATCATACTGGTCGACAACTCCTTACGCTTGACCTTTATGACCAGCCACAGAAATTACTTGTCAAAGTCTAAACAATACAATATAGATCTTGAGAATAATTCCATTGGTACGTAGACTGGACCTGCCTTAACAAGGGACATCTATGACTGCTACAGACCAAAATTATGCTTAGAGACATCAAACTTTTATGTCAAATAGAAGTAAAATTGGGATCCATTAAAAATATCACATACTAGAAGGATAAAAGAAATTGCGTCGACGTGAATCAAACATGCAAACTTCTGATCTGGTGTTAGACACGCTACCATTACGCCATGGATCCCTCATAACCTTGCAAGATGTTATGGTTCCAACATCCGAATATCACTTATGAGAATTGTTCGACCCACCCCTGCAGTGGCTTGAATTATTCTAATGCCCTGAAGAGACCTGATTAACCTTGGCTGCCATTCTTCTTCTTTTGTCCCATGACCTAGCTGCCCAGAACTGTTAGATCCAAATGAATAAACTGCTCCAGTCTTTGTTAACACAATACTATGACCAGGGCCAACAATGGCTTGACACTTTTCACACCTAAAGCATACTTCACCAGCCTTCAAAAATCACAATACCAACTTCCACAAACCTCCACATCTTTTTTTTAGGCTCTCTCTTTCTTCTTTTGTCACTGGTTTAAATACAGTTCTTCTTTGGCGCATAACCAATGCTGCGAGTTCAAAAATAAACAGATCAAAATCAGGGGAAAAGTTTGCAGGTTGTCTGAAAAACAAACATGTAGCCTCAAGGCTTGCAAGATCTTGTGGATCCAAATCACATTCGGTAAGCACATGTAAAACAATTGAGGGATTAGCAACTAGTGGGAACTCCCCAAGAGTTGAATTTCCAAAGCAGTGGCGTTGCTAACGCTGAAAAATTTGCGGCTGAATTAAAATAGCAAGAGACTGTTCGATGATTCCATGGTATTGTATAGATGGAGCCTGCGAAAGGGCTCCATTCACTGTAGTGTCCATGGGCTCTAAATATGTCACCACACCACAGCTGCTGGAATCACTAGAGGGTATTTTCGTGGTACAAGCAGCTATTGGTAACTTCTTCACTGTCGTACTTTCTAGAGAAGGCAAAGTATATACATTCTCTTGGGGTGTGGATGTTAAACTTGGCTCTTAACTGTGTTTCTCTTTCAGCTTTTTTTCTGGGCTCTTCCAACATACCACTCCCTATCATCATTGATTTTTTTTTTCCATTTAAATTCTCAACAACATTAGCAGCATCATCTGCATTTTCAAAATTAACAAACCCGAAGCCTTTGGATTTCCCATCTGCATCTCGCATAACAACTGCGCTGGTGACAGGGCCATAGCTACAAAAAAAAAAACCCTTTCCAAATCTTCATCTATGGTTGTTTCTGACAGATTTTTGACATAAACATTGCTGAATTTCGATGTAGCAGTAGCTCGATCTCTTTCCTGATGTCAAATAAATAGACCAACATAGACCTGCTTATCGTTCATCAACATACCTTTCAACTTTTCAATGGCACTTTTTGCTGAGTCATCTTGCTCAAACTTAACAAAACCATATCCTTTTGACTGACGGTGACCATTATCATCTATGGCCACTTTGCAAGAAAGAATTGGACCAAAAGCAAAGAACGTATCATGCAACGCTCTGTTATCTATTGATTTATCAAAATTCTTAATAAAAACATTTGCAGACCCACTTTTACGAATGTTGGGATCACAGTGGGAAAACATTATCCTCATTGGCTTTCCATTTAAAGGACTAAAATTACGGATATCCAGAGCACGGCTAGTTGTTCCATTATTTTACTGCGTCAATGCCCACTATGGAGTAGTATTGAAACTGTGTCGAGAACATTACCGGAAGCGGACATATCGGTTGCTTTGTCAATGCATTGCAAATATCCATGAAGTTCAGGGGATTTTCCTTTAGCATCTCTATATTCAAATTCAAACCGATGTGATTGGAACTTGATTTGATTTGATGGTAGCGTGTAGTAACTGATTAAAATGAGACAGAATCCACTCGAAGCACCTCTCAAGTTGCATGGGTCTAACTCTTTGTGAATGTGCAGTTATGCCCAACCGGCTATTTCTATGGCCCACTTCTCGCACTTCCCAACATTCTCTCTTTTCAAGAACGCATTTCACAATGGACCAAATATCTAAACCCACCCACAGACTGACATTGGTACACATGCTATTTATTTTGTGCGTACTACTAATTGTGATATAGGTAATAGGGACCACCTCAGCCAATTTATCCGCAAGTCGCCCTTAGGACATTGGACAATGATTGTCTTTCCCCTTCAATAATGTTGGCCTTCTATTCATCTTCCTATTATTAAATATGAATGGATTCCTATTGAGACAAGTCTCTCAAATGTTCCTCCCACGCCAGGTTTCCTATTTGAAGTCTTTTCATTCCACTGTTCTTTCTTCATCCTGGACAGCCTCTGTTTCTGTTTTGCTTATCCAAACTAAACTCATTCTTCATCAAATGCATTATTAGCACATTTGGCAAAGATTAGCGTACACGGCTCTATCTTACACTTTGATATTACTGCACATCATTTGGGATAACCACAAGTGCCACGAATGCAAAGGGTCTATGTATGCTCACATTCGAGGTAAACCCATACCACAGGGTCCAAGGCCCGACACCACCAAAGGGTTTAATCGTTGTCATATATTTTCGGTCAAAGGCGAATTCAAAGGGATCATATATTTTCGATGAAATGGTGGGTTGGGTGAAACACTAGATATTGATCTTATTTAACTTCAGGAAGGCATTCACCACTATGGTTAGGGACCTAGACTAGGGAAGTGACTAAACCTGGTCAATCGGTGCTTAAGTTGTTGCCATCTCTATGTTTACCCTTGCGCCTTCCCATCAGATTTACAGCATTCAAATCTCACAACAACAACAAAAAGAAGACAGAATCATCTGTTCATATGATTAATCAAATTAATCTCCCAGGGCATTCATTTCTGTATTCAAAACATGGCATGCTCATCTATGAAACTTGTTTTGTTCAATGCCTTTACTCAATTAAAAAAAAAATATGTTGTTTTGTTCAAACGACTTTAACATCTTTACTCAATCTATATAAATATTTATATGTTTTTGTGAAACTCTTATAGAAATTTAAGTGTTTTTTTTTATTTAAAAAAAAAAGGTCTCTTCGAAATTGAGTCATAAATATTGACCAAAAAGCCATTAGTTTTGATGAGTTAAGAAGTTATGAAAATTATATGTTAAATACATTTTGAAATTAAAATTTATGTGTTTGGTCTAATGCAAGTATATAAATGATATTATAAGAGAAATTAATTGTCATTCTCCATTCTATTAATATCACAAAAATGGCTCCCCTGGATGTGGGTGATTGAAGGGACGGGACGGGCGATTAATCGCGGCCACCTGCCAGCCATGCGCAGTGGAGCAGATCACACATGGGGGCAGGATCGTTATCAGCTGCGCGGGAGTGGGATTTATGGCATTCAGCAGGGGAGCATAAATGCTTCGTTCACCTCAGCACGCAAGCCAGGGTCCGGCTCCTCGGCTCCCATGAAGGCTGCAGTAATGGCGGGAGGGCCTCGAGGCGCAGGCAGGTGTGATATATACGGTTGTGGGTTGGGCTTCACTGCGCAAATTCATGGTCTGTTCACTGTGCAAATTCATGGTATGTTCATGCAGCCTCTGGAGCTGCGAGCTGCTCCAAGTGTTTGCCTTTCTGTTTGGGCTAATCCCCCGCCTGCTTTTGGTCTCCCCGGGACTGTTCTGGAACTCAATTTCGCATTGAGCTCTATACATTTGGGCCCTGCAATCATGGTTCGGCCTCGACAGCGAATGCTCAGCCGTCGAGGCACCTCCCGTGGAGGATCTTCGCGCCCCCCTGTCGACGAAATATCTCCCCATTGCTGCCATCGCACTCAAGAAGCAAACCCCCTTCGGTCCAGTCAATTCCTGGATTCCAGCGCTCCTGATTCCGCTTCCTCGCCCGCCTTTGGCTCTGCCATTTTCAACTTCAACAGTTCTTTGAACTGTCCCCGGATCAGCGCCCATGTTTCGGTGCTCTTCATTGAGGAGTCCCCTGATGGAAGCGATTCTAGAGACAGTCGGGGGACGATGCCAGCTGATGGCTCCGCGAAAGCCATGGAGACTCCCTCTGCAGATCCTGTGAATGTTTCAAAAAGCCCTCTTGCTGGTCCCTCGGGAGCTCAGGAGGCGATGATCAGCCAAAAAGAAGATGTCAATATGGAGACCGTTCCAACTGCAGCGGAGGTGGCGGAATTCGGGTGGTGCAGGGTAGTGGAGGAGGATCCTGAAGACTAGATGCGCCTTCTTACCAGGTCTCTGCGGCCCATCTGTGAGGGCATTCGGCCACTCTTGTTGTTTTTGGATATGTTTTGGATATGTGTTACTGTCTCTGTGTCAATGCTGATGGCAAATTGTCTATGTTTGGGTTCTGGAATTTTTTCTCTGTGGATGGAAAGTGTTTGTCTCCCCTGCGCGGGATTAGTTTGCTGTTCCACTGGCGCCCCTGCGTGGGTTGGTTTTTTTGGTCTGGTTAGTCCTCGGAGACTGCAGTCTCAGCTGTTCCAGGCTGCCATTACTTCCAGGCAGCTGGTTCTTTCTGTTTTGTAATGATGTAATTGTTCTCTGTTTATGTATATAATAGAATAGTTTTAACGAGAAAAAAAAAATATCACAAAAATGGCATTCTTTCATTCCACAATATTTTAGGCTTTGTCTATGAAGCTCGTGAGAATTCACATTTATTTTAGCAATGTTTATTTTTCTTCTTTAATCTAATATTGCAAACATATATATATATATATATATATATATATGCATTCATGGATAATTGCTTAAAAACCTTGCTCCAAGGACACTGCCTCTTCAAGAGGTGAGACCAATTGTTAATATGTCCTATAGGAGATCCCAAGATTCATAAAATGGACATAAATGATTTTAAAACATAATATAAAGGATGGGAAGGAACAACTAATGGCCATAGAAAGAAGACATGATTAAAAAGGGTATTATTCACATTAGTATTTAATTAAATTATTTGAATATATTAAACCAAGTTATTAATTAGCTTAATATTAAATTAAATGAATAACTATGATTACAAAAGAAAACAATTTTGTGTTAATAAAGCATTAGAGCGTGACTTACAAGTACATTGCACCAATACCCTAGCGAGTATCAAGAGAAAATTTGTAAGTTATGTAGAACTCACACATGAGAGGATTTGGTAGATCCTTGGGAATCTTCTAAGTATTAATAATGCTTGTTTACGAGCATAGTAAAAGAAAAACTTATGACTATCGTTATACACATGTATGTGAGTCAGCTAAGAGTGGACAAGTCCTAAGTTGGATTAATGAGTCTTGCATATCATACAGATATTTGAACAATTCAAAATGGTGAGGACGCGAAGAAATCAAGGTCAAGGAGGGTCATCACAAGGACCTCCTACAAATAACCCATTACCTTCACTGGAGTTGGCTCTCATCTTGCGTTCCCTAGAAGCAATTAATGAGACTTTAAGAGGGTGCCAAACAATTGAAGTGGAAGTAGAGCACCCTCCATCAAGGTTAGGAAATCTCGAGGGATCAAGAGACTCTGATAGAGGACCTCCAATGGAGGACATTACTAGGGAGCTCCAAAAGATTAAGCTCCCAGAGTTTGTTGGAGTTCGTGCCAGCGAACGTGTAGAAGCCTGGTTAGAAGGAATGAGAAAGTGCTTCGCACTAAGAGATTATACTTCCAATTCAAAAGCTATGATAGCGATATTCTTACTCAGAGATAGTGCTCTGAATTGGTGGGCTAACTTAGAGCGTCAACTACACTTCACTCCGAACACAGTTACTTGGGAGTTATTTGAGGAGAAATTCAGGGAAAAGTACCTACCAGCATATTATGAAAAACAACAGGTAGGAGCCTTCCATGCTTTGGTACAGGGAAATCGTACAGTAGAAGAATATGAGATTAGATTCATGGAATTGGTCAAGTACATCTCCTACATGGATACTGATCAGCGCCAAGCATATCGTTTCATTTATGGATTGAACCCTAAGATTAGGGCAATGGTGCGGACGTGGAAACCATCTTCAGTTGCAGAAGTTGTGGAACATGCTTGTTATGTTGAAGAGCAGTTAGACTTCAAGGGTGGAAACAAAACCATTTTTCCATAACAACCAAGTTTTATGGGGAAGGCCCCTCGTACCTTCGCCAGAGGGGGAAGTTTGAGGCCACCACCATATGGGAACAGGGTTGTACCCAGAGCACCGACAGTGGGGATTTCAATGGTTACTAGTGCAGCTTCACCCGCAGCTCCAAGGATTTGTGCAAATCAAGGTCATACACGAGGAGCAGAGGTACATACACAGGTGAAAATTTGCAGGCCGTAGACGTATGAAAAGGCTGTAATGCGACAGGGCGTATTCTTTTGGTTAAGTCAGATGCAAATGTACGTGAGCCTTTCCACTGTCACACAAACTTTGTTTCACAGTTTGAATTCGTTGAATGCACGCGCCTTTTTTTTTATGTGATGGCAAGGAAAAGGGTGGGTTGTGACTGAATAGGAGGTCGAGCACAAGTTCAATGGTAGGTGGTGAACAGGTAGCAGATGGCGGGGGAATGGAAGTCAGGTGCGGTGGGAGGAGTCAATGATCGGCTATGGTGCAGTAATTTTGTAATCTTAAAGACCAGAAGTGTATGGCGCAGTAAATTAACAGTTATTGTATTTTATTGCTCAAGCCAGTGAGCCAGATCGTTACCTTCGAACCGTCAAAAAAACAAAAAATCTGCTACTTAAGGGACACAACACGCTTACAATTGGTCGTACAAAAGGCAAGGAAGTTTGTATGGTTGTACAAGGTTCGCTGCAAATTTCATTTTTTTCAGCAGAGTCTATATGCGACGGGTGCGCACCAGTGGTTTTGGAATCGAATGAGACACCTCAGGTTTTGGAATAGGAGCAGAGTTAATGCAAGATGGCCATCCAATAACATTTCAAAGCAAGAAGCTCAATAAAAGAGAATGTCTAAAATCTAAATACAAGAAGGAAATGCTCGCTATTATGCATGCGTTAATCAAATGGAGACAATATCATTTGGGAAGTCAATTTTTTATACGAACATAACATGATAGTCTTCAAAATCTTCTCTAGCAGAAAACACATTCTACAGAGCAGCAAAAATAGATCAAAAACATTGCTTCTTTTGACATGGAGATATTACATAAGAAAGGGAAAGAAAATGTAGTAGCAGATATTGTATCCTAAAAAGATGAAGAGTCATCATTGCTTGCAATTTTGGTTGTAGTCCCAGAATGGCTTAATGGAATTCGAAGTGAGTATGCAAAAGATCCAAAAACATGCACTATAATCAATAATCATGCTCATAATTCAAAAGTCGAATGGAAAACAATATTCCTTGGTATAAAGGAAGAATTTACCTCAGACCAAATTCAAAATTCAAGTCCATAGTTCTTAAGGAATCCCATGATTCATTAGCAACAGAGCATGTGGGTTTCTTTAAAACCTACTATAACATACGCCAATTGTTTTTTTGTAAGGGGATGAATAATGATATTCCAAAATACGTAGCAGAGTGTGATCAATGCCAAAGAAATAAAAGTGAGAAAATTATGTCCCTTAGACTGCTCCATCCCCTAAACATTCCAAACCAAAAGTGGGAAGAAATATCGATGGATTTTATTGAAGGGCTACCAATGTCTGATGGAAAAGACAAAATCTTTGTAGTAGTCGACAGGATCACCAAGTATGCACACTTCATGGGAATAAAGAAATTAGACTCCGCAAAACAAATCGTTGACCTAGATAGATTTCACTAGGTTTTTTCCAAACTCCAACCCCAAGTAATAGTGCATCAACCCTAGATCCTTCATATCGGATTTTCCTGCCAATTGTCTCTTGCATTCTTGAATATGACCATCCACACCTATTATGAGAAGATCATCCACATATAGAAGAATGATCATTGGTTCATCCTTCACTATCTTGATATAAACATTTGGATCAACAAAAATCTTTGAAAAGCACAATTTTTGTAGATATGTGTCCATCCTGGCATACCAAGCCCTTGGGGCTTGCTTAAGGCCATAAAGTGCCTTCTTCAACTTGCAGACATGAGTTTCTCTATCATGTACTTCAAATCCCAAGGGTTGTTCAACATACACTTCTTCATCAATGGTACCATTCAGGAATGTTGTTTTGACATCCATTTGATGGATGTTCCATCCCATAGATGTTGCCAAACAGACAAACGATCTTATAGTTGTGTATCTAGTCAACTTCAGTCAAACTCAGCATCCTCCTCACAACTTGGTCAACTTCAGTCAAACTCGGCATCCTCCTCACACGTGCGGTTGTCCAAGAGAGATAAGATGTTGATGAGAGTGAAGATGAATTGTTCTTCCTTGGTGGAGAAAATAAGATGTTACATCAACTATTTATACTTAACGAATGGGGCAAAATAACCCAAGGGACACACCCTTTCATTGGCTAGGCCAACTTGAATTCCTGGGCTGACTTGTCACTCAAGATAAATTTTATTTTCATTTTTCTAGGCTAACTTAAAGACCCCCTTTTCCATGCGGGAATACCTCTCGATGCCACAAAAATAAACACTCCCTCTTAGCGAGGGAGGTATTCTCCTTAGCTGCAACTAGATTTCCCCTTAGCTGAAATTTCTCCTCCACAGGAAAAGTTCATTAGCTTGCTATGTTGATGTAGTGTCTCCTCACATGCATGTCTATAGATATAGATCACTCCATCCTAGAGAAGGAAATGTGAGTAACCTGGGCCATTTAACCCTAGCCAAATCAGTATGGCTTCTCAAGTAAATGTATCCAACTACCCTAGTCAAATCAGCAAGACCCAACCAAATCAGCATGGCTTCTCAAGAGAAGGTCTGCCCTTGGGCCATTCATCATTAGCCAAATCAGCTTGGCCCAACCAAATTAGCATGACTATTCAAGTGAATGTATCCATCTCCCCTAGTCAAATCAGCATGGCTTCTCAGGAGATGGTATGCCCAATCTTGCAAAGACATCAACACTCCCTCTCAATAAGGGAGACATTCTGCATCATGCCAAGCTTGTCTTTGACATATACAAACTTCGCTATAGACGAAGGCTTAGTCAGAATGTCTGCAATCTGCTCATCTATGGATATGTACTGGAGCTTCACTGCTCTCTTTTGCACCGTGTTTCAGATGAAGTGATATTTATCTCAATATGCTTCAACCTGTCATGAAAAATTAGATTCTCCAAAAGCTTAACACAACTTTGATTATCACAAAATATTGAGGTCGTCTCTAGCTCCTAATCAAATAGTCCCGCAAGTAGCTTTTGAAGCTATATTGCTTCCTAACTTGCAACACTGGCTGCGAGATACTCTGCCTCTATTGTACTGAGTGTGATAGAAGTCTGATTCCTACTAAATTAGGATATCATAGTTGATCCCAAGCTGAAGCAGCACTCTGAGGTGCTCTTTTTGTCCATTGCACTCCCGACACAATCTAAATCAATATATCCCTGCAACCTCACTTCACCACCTGAGACATATTTCAAACCATCTCAACACATGCTTTGCTACAACCCAATGTACCTGCCTCAGCTCAACCATATATTGGCTCAAGGTGTTCACTACATAGCAAATATCAAGTGTGGTGTTAACCAGGTACATCAAGCATCCAATCAATTGCTTGTACATCATGGGATCCACCAAATCGGAATCTAAAGCGGAATCACTCAGCTTCTTCAAATTGGTCACCATATGTGTAGTCATGGATTTGCAATCCATCGCGTCAAATCTCCTCAAAATCTGAACAATGTACTTCCCTTGTCCGTGGAAGATCTCATGGAGTCTCTGCCACACCTCTAATCCTAAGAAATAATGCATAACGCGAAGATCCTTCGTCTCAAACTCTGAGGCCAACTCCCTCTTGCACCCAACAATGAGCCTCTCAACCCTAGTGAAGAACAGATCATCCGCATATAACACCAAGATCAAAGGATCGCCATCAACAATCATGAAGTAAAGGTCAAGATCCACAACACTCTTGGTGAAGCCCAAGCTCATCAAGTATCCATCAATCCTAGAATACCATGTCCTGGATGCCTGCTAGAGTCCATGCAAAGCCTTCTTCAATCTACAAACATGGGACTCCTTCAAATGTACCTTAAAGCCCCGAGTTTGTTCTACGTACACATCCTCCTCAATCACACCATTGGGGAATGCGTTTTTACATCCATTTGATGTATCTTCCAACCCATAACTGAAGCAAGAGAAACAACAGTTTTAATAGAAGTGTACCTGGCAACTAGAGCAAACGTCTCGTCATAGTCCACTCCCTCTTTCTGGGAGAACCCTCACACCACAAACCTCACTTTGTACTTCTCAATGCTACCATCTGTTGCATACTTGATCTTATAGATCCACTTGGAAGTCACCACTGACTTCCCCTTTGGTCTCGGAACAATCTCCCACACATCATTCCTCATGATGGACTGATACTCCTCCATCATGGCATCCTTCTAAACATGTTGGCTTGCTACCTCCTTATAACTATAAGGCTTGAAATCAATGATTCTACTCATCAATGCTATATAGCTCGAGAACCTCTGCAGTAATTTACTCTCCCTGAAAGTACCTCTGGGAGTTGCATGTTTCCTTGCATCCTACAAAGTGTCACAAAGCCATGTTAGCCTCTACTTGATCCCTGCAACATCTTTCAGTGTGTCCACTGGCTATGTTAGTTGTACTGACTCCTCCTGATCATTTGAAGGATGAACAACTAGAATAGGACCTGTACCTACATCCTTTGGAGCCTCCTCCTGCACACTATCAATCTCCATATGGGACTCTCTAGACCTCCTGAAGGCTGCCTTCTCATCAAAAGTAACATCCCGACCAACCTCAATCTGACGTTGTCATGGAATGAAGATTTTTTAGGCCTTCAAAGTCTCGTTGTATTCCACAAAAGTGCCCTTCTTACCAAAGATTCCAACTTCTTCCTCTTCTCCTTGGGCACGTGAACATACATTGGACAACCAAAGATCCTCAAATGACTAACTTTTGGCTTTACCCCTGTGAATTCCTCCTCAAGAGTCATGTCCTCCAATATTCGGGTGAGGACTCTTGTTCTCAACATAAATAGTTGTGTTGGATGCCTCTACCCATAAGAACATGGATAGATCATGTTCATGAATCATTGCCTTCACAATTTCCACAATGGGCCTGTTCTTTCTTTCCTCAACCTCGTTCTGCTAATGGTTGCAAGGAATGATCCACTCACTCTTGATCCCCCCTCCTTACAAAAATCACTAAAGTCTCTTAAAGTATACTCTCGTCCATTATCTAACCTCGAGACCTTGATCTTCTTCCCTTTCTGGTTCTCTAACTGAGCCCTGAACTCCTGGAACATGTTGAAGACCCCATCCTTAGTCTTCATGAAATAGATCCAAGTATTCTTGGAGAAATCATCGATGAAAGTCACATAGTACAAGTAACCTCCCAAGGATGATACTGCATCGGTCCACATACACGAGAACGCACTAGATCCAAGCTCCCCTTAGACCTACTATCACTACTCGAAAAATATCCCTTGGCATTCTTGCCAGTGCACATCCCCTGCAAACACCATCATGCTCCACCTAAAGCTTTGGAAGACCTGTAACCATCTTCCTTGATGTTGGTAAAGCTTTGTAATGCAAGTGAGCAAACCTCCAATGCCATAACTCACATAGACTAATATTGTCATGTACCAGTGCCTAGGTTGGTTGTCCAATCAGTTTGTATAACCCTCCTTCTCGAACACCAATCACTTTTGCTAAGTCTATGTTCGATCCCTTAGCCCATACAAGAAACTATCCATCCACAAATGCAACTTTGTATCCTCTATCCTCCAATCCTGAGATAGAGAACAGGTTCTTCTTCACTCGTGGTACAAACAAAACATCTCTCATGTGAAGTGAATCTCCAAACTCTAGCTGAAACAATGTTGATCCAACTCATTTCTCTGCATACTTAGTTTTATACCCAAGTTCCACTTGCAATGTTGAATCTCTCTCCAACAAATTAGTGAGAGCATCTTGAAAACCAATCATATGCCTAAAAGCACCACTATCCACCAACCAAACATCACCGCCATGTGTAGTAATGCCTCTAAGAGTGAAGACAGAAATATTCCTTCAACTTCTTCTGTGGTGTGTTATCTCAAAATCAAGCCCTGGAAGGCTGCAACCCAGGAAGACTTCAAGTAACTATTTCACACCAATCTTTTGACTAAGGCTTAGCCTCCTTAGCCTGAGAGGGCTCTCTCAAAGGATTATTGATTTTGACTATTAATAAGATGGCTAACTCTTGTGAATAACATTGACAAATAATGAAGGCTGGACAAACATATCTAAGTTTCCATTGGGCCTATGGAGTCAAACATACTACAGCAAACAATGATGATGCCTTACATAGAAGTCAGGGCATTTAGCATTTGGATGTTCAGAATACCACTTATATAAAACCACAGTTTACAAAGACATACAGGAAGTCAAAGCATGATCAATGAATTCTGAGTGATTATGCATTTGTACAACTGTAAAAGAACACTAAAGAAAATATACCATCACACATTCTGAACAAGAAAATCCCTTATGAATCCTGAGAAGTAAAACAGTCATTTATATTACTGAACTCTATTTTTATATAAGCCAAAACAGTCCTCTGTTTTATAAAATATCCAACCCTCATTACATCACTGTCTTAGCTATATATAGAATTCTTATTCTACCTAATTCGAGATTCCTCCTCCAGCATGAGGGGAATTCAATAACTACTTTTTATGACACCTATCTGCTTTGCAACAAACTATTAAATACAATAAGTGCTAAATGGAGTTCTAAAGAGTTCTAATTTGACTATGACTCTAACTCTATCTTCTTCGTAGAATGATTCCTCCTTGTTCTTTGACACCTGGTCTCCTTTCAGTTTGGCTGAGATGGCTGAGATGATTGCTGAGATGAGTATTTAATGCTCCATGTTGGCCTTGGATGCTGAATGCTTTAACTGCTCAGTGATGTTAGGTGATATCCCTTGCTTTTCGGTTCCAGTCCTCCATAACTTTGAATATACAGCAGCATGTTTTTTAGCCCTTTTAATAACCCAAAAATATAGAACACCACCATGTTCCTGATGTGTTGGAGGCTTCATCGATGGCCAAGTGTGCAAGCCAAAATTCCTTGCATGCAACTCATTCAATACCCTATGACCGGTAATAAAGTGGCTTTATAACAGAAACTTTAAACTTGAGTTAAAGCATTCCACCTTTTAAAGGTACACCTGTCTTGATCTGAATGGTTGTGATGGCTTCATTTGGTCTCTTACATATCCTTTAGGTATTTCCTTTTGAAAATTTCCGCATATATTACCAAATTGTTTGTCTGCGTTGAAAACACCACCTACAGCAGTTTCGTAGCGCACTACGAAACTGCTGAATTGTTTAAACAGCTTGTCTTTGCCCTGAGGTATTTACCGCCTAGACATTTGATTGCCAAAACTCCTTTTGATCTTTGATACATATAGCAGGGATCTACATGTCCTCAAAACAATAAAACTAAGCAAAATTTGACAAAATTTGGAACAAAACCTTTCTTTGAACAGCAACTTCATTTAGCAGTTAACTGGCCTAGCTGTGTCTTCAAGTCTTCAACTTTCTTCCTCATAGCTTTATTTTCAGCTCTTAGATGCATATTTATCTTTCTGATGAATTTGGCCTCTTTGATTGCTGGAACTGTCCATGTGTAAACATCGGCTACCGAATCCAACTGGTTTACTAGGTTTTCACTTCCTTTCCATACAGCTTTACGATAATTTGCATACCTGACTGCAGACTCCCTAGTGGCATTCTTCACCTTAGCAATCTCATGTTTAGCTGCTTCTAACTGGTTCCTTATAGCTATAATATTACCTCCTTGAGATATGATGACTGTTCTATTTGTGTCTTTTTGCTTAATTTTCTCTGCCTCCTCTGTTCTGGGCAATTCCTCGGCTTCCTCTGTTCTGGGCAATTTCTCGGCTTCCTTTACTTGCTTCCTTGTAATAGGTCTTCTGGGTTTGAAAATGAATTCTTCACCTGGCTCATCAAACTTCAGCCTTTTTGAGGCCTTAGACTTCTTGGTACTTTCTGGTGATGACTGTGTCAAATCAATATGCACTGGTTCAATTTGCTCAAACTCAATGGCCTCCAATAAATCATTCAGGCTCGCCTTAGATACTGGGCTTTCTTCAACAGCTATGGCTTTACCTTTTTCTTTACTTATTTGGCTTCTTGTCTTTACCCTTGACACTGTTTCAGATCTACTTGTTTCAGGTACAGTCCTCTTATGCTGAGCTTCTTCTTTTGTTGATTGCTGAGGTTGTTCTCTAATGATCAGTGGCTTCACTGGTTTTCTTAGCTGTGACTTGGCTTGCTTTTTATCTCTTGCCTCTTTTTGAAGCTCAGCTATCGTGAATTCTTTGACTGGTTGTTCTTTAACTGGTTGTGGAGTAAGGCCAGTTTTGCTTTGGAAACCAGCCATGAAAATGAACGAATTCCAGTCTCTTCCTATCTTCTGGAGGCCATCTAAAACTAACAATTTAACCAAACCATGGTGAAACAAAGAGGTTTCACAATCCTCTTTCCTCAGCTGCACCTTATCACACATTTTACTCAAACTGCGAAATAAGTAAAAAGGAATGTCTATGGAAGCTTTCCCAGTGAAATGTAAAAGCAGCTTGAAGTGATAAGAGTAGACCTTATTGTATCTTCCTTCACAAGTCAAGTATTTCTGAATACAGGTGAGAAGAAGGGCATAATGCTCCTTGACATAGTTTCTGGGCACTGCTTTTGTTAGGTCTTCATTCACATATGCCTCTTTTAAAAACTCTTTGCATGGATTCATATCAAACTTAAAATTCTTAAACCATTCTTGCCGCCCTCTTGGGATCTCTGTTATAGCAGCTATTGCCTCCGGAGACACTTGAACTTCCAACATAGCTATTTTTGAATTTAAACCGGTGAAGTTTAAAGCAAACTCTTTGGTTACCTGCGCATGTCCTCCTTGCAGCTTTTTACAAAAGTTCCAGCACCCGGCATCTTTGAATGCTTTCTTCACGCCTTCATCTCTCAATGCTATGTCCAAACCTTCAGGTTCGGTCCTCTGGCATTTTCCAGATCTGTGTTCTTTCCTCTCCATTTTGCTTTTGAAATCTTCACACACACAATGACCAGCAGCTTCAGTTGAAATGGCGGTTCAGTTCTTTTTAACTCGGCCTCGCTTGTAATCAGGCTCGCTTGAAAACTCAAATACATCATCATACAAGCTTGTCACTTTTGCATCACTTACGATCATCATAAAGATCCATGCACGGTAAAATCCATTGGAATGATATTTCTGTGCATTTCAACAAATCTATTGGTGGAGTAGTGACTAATGAGCGTTTAGACATGCTACGGGAGGTACACAAACTGACATGAGAGGACAGAATTGGTGACTCATCAACAGAGTTGACACTTTGGGAAAGATTCGCTGTGAAATGCACGAATCCACGATTTCGCAGCGCGGTTAGTTTTGAATTCTAATAATGCGCTGCGAAACAGCTTAACGATAACGCGCTGCGGAATGGCTGAACAATGATTACGCTGCGAAACTGGCCAATAGGAGATTACGCTGCGAAACTGGCCAATAGGAGATTACGCTGCGAAATGACGAAAAGAATCGGTGACTAGGATAAGACAAGACATGACTTATGAAACCATGATGGTGGAGGAGGACCAATAGGATTCGAGTATAATTTAAATCAAACACCTTTAAAGCTCCAACCCTAAGTAAGAAACATAAAACGAAAACAATTTGACACAGACTTTTGACATTGAACTAGGACAAAGGATTATATGCAAAAAAAAAATATTTTTAGTTCTAAGTGATAACAGTGGCTCCACTTGGGATAGTGTGCTCCTGTAGTACACTAAGAACTCGTAGGTCCAGTGCTTTGTTCAATTTCTTAAAAACACACAGAGTTGACAAGCATTCCTTTCTAGCTTTGTGGGCCTTCACCTCGGGCTAAAGCTTTTTGTTCAACTTGTCATTTATTTTCAACAAGAAAGATTCATAAAACGGTTATATACAATGTTTGTGAGACACTTGGCAGAAATTCATTAATTGTAATGCTTTAAGAATCTGCCATTAACAGGTCCTCCAGCATATGGTGTTCCATCAACTTCCTGCAGAATGTAGGTGTTATTTCCATGGAAAGCAGAAATCTGATATGGCCCTTTCCACAAATTTTCAAATTTACCATGTTTACCTTTCTCTTCAATTCTGGCTTCCCATTTCAGGACTTTATCATGAATCTGAAATGTGACCTCTTTGATCTTTTTGTCAAATGCTCTCTTGACCCTGTTCTGGTTTTGTTGATGACTGTCAAACACCTCACTTCTTTTCTCCTGCAAAGCTATTAGCTGATTGATCCTTCGCTGTATAGCATTTGGTTCCTCTTCTAATCCTTGAATCAACTTCATTACTGGTACCCCGAGAGATGTTGGGAATATAGCCTCTGCTCCATACACAAGTTCATATGGTGATGTTCCAATGGACCTCTTTGTGCAAATCCGGTCAGCCCACAAGGCATATTTCAGTTTCAAATGCCAAGCTTTTTTATTTTCTTGCAGCAGCTTCTTTATGATTCTCACAAGACTCTTGTTTGATGACTCAGCTAATCTGTTTCCCTGTGGATAATAAGCAGTGGAATGTCCAAGGGAAATGTGATACTGATGACAAAAATTAATCATTCTTTTGGACTTGAAAGCTTGAGCATTATCAGTAATGATCTTGATTGGACAACCAAACCTTGATAATATATTATTTTCTAAGAAAGAAATAATCACAGAATCATTTGCTTGCCTTGTGGGTATTGCCTCTATCCATTTTGTAAAGTAATCAGTGGCTGTGAGAATCCAGCGATGTTGTCCTGATGAGGGAGGATGGATTTCCCCTATAAAATCTAATCCCCACTGCTGGAATGGTGCTTCAACATAAATAGGAACCAAGGGCATTGACATGAGCTTTCTTTTTCCTTCAAATACTTGACATTCATGGCATGTGGCTATCTTTTTATAAATATCTCTAAACATAGTTGGCCAAAAATAGCCAGCTCTCAAAACCTTGTTTGCAGTGGCTTTCCAATAATGATGACCTCCGCAATCCCCTTTATGAAACTCATCAATTACTTTATCAGCTTCTTCTTCAATGAGACAATTTAATAATATTCCTCCTGCATCTTTCCAAAACAGATTTTGATCATACACAAAATATCTGAGAGATTTCAACTTGGTAAACCGAGCTTTGGACTTTGAAAGGTTATCAGGAGCTCTATTATGCTGCAAAACAAATGCTATATCCTTATACCATTCAGAGATCAGGAATTTTTCATTTATCTGGACCAACTCTTCTTCATTTTCAGAAATTTCTGAGATTTCTGTGCTTAGATTAATATCAATACAGTCCAGATCTGACTGAGTCAACAATTTGGCTAGGCCTTGACCCTTTACCAACTTGGTGGGTTTGATCTCAATATCATATTCCAACAACTTTGCTATCCACTTCCCCCTTTTTCCATCTGGATCAGCTTGTGTAAGAATGTCTTTTATAACAGTATTTGGCACGTATGCAACAATGTGAGAGTGCAAAACATAAATTCTGAAATCCTTAACGGCTTTCACCAATGCATAAGCCTGTTTCTCTAAGATATTATATTTCAATTCAGCATTAGCCAATGTCTTGCTAAAGAAGGAAATGGGCTGTTCAGTACCTTGACTTCCTTTTTGCAATAAAACTCCAGCAATTGTGTCTTCAGAAGCAAATGTGAAGATCAGAAACTCCTTGGTAAAATCCGGGCTGATGAGTACTAGTGCTTGAGTAAGTGCTTTCTTAATTTCTTCAAATGATTTCTTTGCTTCAGGTGTCCATTTAAAATCTGCTCCTTTCTTTAACATCTTTGTTATGTTCTTAACCACTTCAGTAAAGTTAGGAATGAATCTTCTAACAAAGTTAACTTTCCCAAGAAAAGATTGAATCTCCTTCTTACTTCTTGGTAAATCTAACTTTTGAATTGCACTAACTCTATTAGGATCAATCCTAATTCCCTCTTCAGAAATAATATGTCCAAGCAGTTTGCCAGAAGTTAAAGCAAAAATACTTTTGGTTGGGTTTAGAGAAATACCAAACCTCCTACATTTCAGTAGGACCCTTTCAAGGTGCTTTAAGTGGTCTTCTTCCTTTTTTGAAAAAACTGTGATATCATCAAGATAAACCACCACTGATTTGTCCTTTTCTTCAGCAAAAGCAATGTCCATTGCTCTCTGGAAAGTTGCTCCAGCATTCATGAGGCCAAAGGGCATTTTTGCATACATGAATGTTCCCCAAGGTGTAGTGAAAGCTGTCTTCTCCTGATCATCTGGGTGAACAAGAATCTGATTGTACCCTGAGAAGCCATCAAGCATAGACATCCTTTGTGAACCAACAATGTTTTGCAAAATGAAATCCATTTTGGGAAGAGGGTAATTATCCTTCAATGAAGCTTTGTTTAAGTTCCTGAAGTCTATACAAATTCTGATCTCCCCATTCTTTTTCCTAACTGGTACCAAGTTAGCAAGCCAATTTGAGAATCTGATTGGAACAATAATTTTGGCATCAAAAAGCTTTTTCACCTCTTTTTCAATCAGTGGCATTAGAAGAGGATTAATCCTCCTTAATTTCTGCTTAAAAGGCTTCTCATTTTGCTTAATTGGGATGGTATGTTGTATGATTGAAGAATCATACTGTTTCAAATCAGCATAGCTCCATGCAAAAACATCAATGAATCTTTTCATCATTTCAACATATTTAGTCTTCATATCAGCTGAAAGGAACTTTGAAATCTTGACTATTTTAGGCACTACTGAGTCACCTAAATTACAGCTTTCCACTTCCTCCTCATTAGCTTGCAGTGTTGGTGCTTTGAACACATCATTTTGATCAAATAATTTCTCCAAAGGAATGAGGCCTTTAGGGATTAAATTATTTTGTAACTGTAAGACTTCAGAACCTTCCTTTGATTCTACTAACATGTTCTGCTGATCTATTTGATTGTGCTCAAACTCTTCTTTTAATTCAATGAAATTTCTTACCTGCTGGTCATCCTCAAAAACTTGCCAATTTATGATATTATCTGGTATGACTGGTCTATGGCGAACCTCCACCTCATAACTATCAGAAGAGTGCTTAGGAATGACAAATAAACTGGCTGAAACAGCAAGAGAATCTGCAATAGAGTTTTGGTCTCTAGTTTTGATGCTAAAAGAGTAAGTCTGAAATTTTTCTAACATCTTCAACACTAAATTTCTGTATGCTCTCATTCTTGCATCCTTGGTTTGATATGCACCCTCTATTTGTTTAATTACCAATTCAGAATCTCCACAAACAGCAATGTTTTTGGCTTTCAACTTTATCAAGGCTTCCAGACCTAAAACTAGAGATTCGTACTCAGCCATGTTGTTGGTACAATCAAAATTTAATTTGTATGAGAGAAACTTACTTTCTTCAGTTGGACTAGTGATCCAAATGCCAGCTCCTGCCCCTTCTTTTCTTGCTGATCCATCAAAGTACAATGACCAACAGCCCATGATATCCTTTTCATCTCCTTGCTGTCCTTCATGACTCTGATTTTCTGCAGGTTTATCTTCTAATTCTCTCCCAACTGATTCATTGAAAAGGATAGCTGAACCAAGACCAGTATCACATGAGTAAATAGGAAAATTCTGAGGCTTTTCTTTGCTGCTCACCATGTAGGCCATCCTTGTTTCACGGTACAACCTCCTTTGCTCACCAAACACTGGAATAGTAGCATATGTAAGATCCATCTGCATTGTGCCCTTGATTTTGGCTGCCCATGACCTTGAAAGAAGCATTCCAAACTTAGGTGGAATGTCTGCAACAACAATGTCCATAACAGTGGTTTTTGCTGGAATTTGTGTAAGACCCACAACAACATCTTTTATCAAACCAATGCAGTGAACTCTCTTTGAATCAAAGGAGAATAAATCCTTATATGGCCTAGTAATCTCTAACCCCAGTCTTTCCATAATTACCTTAGGCATAAGATTATGTGATGCCCCTGAATCTAACATAGCATTATGTAGAGTCATGTCATGGATGGTAATGCTTATGTAGAAAGGAGGAAATTTTTCATTTTGTTCATCCTCAAGCCTTGGACCCAAGCATATAATAGGATTATCTTCTTGTACATTTAGGATATCAGCCACTCCTGGTTGTGAATTAAGCATTTCAACAATTTTGCTTCTGTACTTATCTACCTTAAGAATTTCATTAAAAGGGACTGATATTTTAATTTTTGCAATCTCATTCTCAATATTAAAAACAGAGGTAGACTTGTCACTTTCTTTGGGAGGAGAAGAAATTTGAATGTCCCTTTTGTCAAGAGGAGGATCATCTTTACTTTCACCTACCTTTGCTTTTTCCTTTTTATCATCAGCTGTTCTTGAGGAATTCTTCTTGGACTGTGCCTTGTTTGCTGTGATAGGAACATCTCTATTCCTAAGATTGTAGTGCTTCTGTATCTCAAATATAGCATGCTGATAACCTTTTAAGAAATCTGAAGGCTCCTCTTCTGATTTTATCATGCTAGACTCATCATGTTCCTCCTTAGTTAAGAAAATTCCTGAATCTTCTTCATCAAAGCAATGGATAGATTCCTCAGGGACTTCAGGTTCTTCTTCTTCATCCACCAAGTTTTGTTGGAAAGGAGGTCTCACTGGAGGATCTGCCTGCTGATTTCTGTTGTCTCTTGGCCTTTGCTGATTCTGAGGTCTTCTGAACTGTGGGTTTCTAAATTGAGGTTCTTGTTGTGCTTGAGGAGCAGAAGTATTCCCAAGAGCTAATCGGTCCATCAATTTCTCCATGGTTTTCATCATTGTTTCAAACTTGTCTTCTTGAGCAGAGGTAGAAGGCTTCTCTTCTTCCTTTATCTTTGTCTTTGCCATCTTTGATTTCTTAGCCGCAAGCATATTCACTTCTACCTTAATTGCATCATTTTGCATGTCAGCAAGAGAGGTTGACTCCCTTTCTCTGAGTAAAAGAGAAAAATCTGAATCAAAGGACTCAGCATATCTCAATTGTGCCAAAGCTCCAGGAGGCTTCAGATGAGCTGGAATAGAATTATAAACTTTGTTAAACCTCTTAGAAAAACTTTGAACAGTTTCCTCTGGAGCTCTCCTAAGATTGTTATACTCAGTAAGGGCTTGGACAGGGTTAGTTCTGTTTCCCCATTTCCTTAGAAAGCTGTCTTCAAATTCTACCCAACTATGAATGCTTCCAGCTCTAAGGGCTTTAAACCATTTTCTGACTTCCCCAATGAAAGTTTGAGCAAACAGTCTTAATTTTACATCTTCATCATCCACTTCTTCCCTGTCAACAAAATCATTGAACCTATCTACATGTTCCTCGGCTGTAATATCTTCATCTCCTCCCCATGTTGGAATTCTGGCAGCATATTTACTAGGAAGATCATGCAAAACAGCAGGGAGAGCTAGAGGGGCATACCTAGCAGGTATAGCCATAGTGAATGGGGGAATAGTGATAACAGGTATTGTATGACCAGTGGAACCAGAACTAGTATGAGATGTTGTCTGAGGACTATTTGAACTAGCAGAGGCAGAAGATAAAGTATGGGTACGAAAAGGGCTATTTGGACTTTGTAAACCACTGACAAAAGAACTCCAATTTGGGAGAGGTAAACCAGTTTTAGATTTGAGCAAAACTTCAAAAGGGTCAAATTCTTTGAGCTGATTCAAGTCCTCTTCCTCTAATAGCAATTCTGAAGTAACAACCTCCCAAAACTCTTCCTTATCTTTTTGTGACACTAAAGATGAAGTATCAATGCCTCTCTTTTGTAAATCTAAAATAATTCCAATAAGCTCTTCTTCGTTTTCAGACCTCAACAATACCTCTTGAATTTTATCATCAACAATTTTATCTTCAGGACTTCTAGAAAATTCAGGAAACAAAGATTTTGAAATGTTTGAAGTACCTGGTATATCAGAAAATCTTTGTCTACTCCTTGAGATAATGTTGGGATTATCCACAGGACTAGGTGGGTTTGGGTCAGGATTACTCCTTGTATATCTTCCTCTCGAAGCCACCTTTTTAACTTTAAGATTGAATGGAGTCACCAAGGTAGAATGCAGCCTCGAAAACCTTTCTGAGCTCCTGCTACCTTCAGAAGTTCAGCTTCATAATTTCGGGAATGAGTAATCTTCGACTCCCGGCAGACGCACCAAAATGTTATCTCAAAATCAAGCCCTGGAAGGCTGCAACCCAGGAAGACTTCAAGTAACTATTTCACACCAATCTTTTGACTAAGGCTTAGCCTCCTTAGCCTGAGAGGGCTCTCTCAAAGGATTATTGATTTTGACTATTAATAAGATGGCTAACTCTTGTGAATAACATTGACAAATAATGAAGGCTGGACAAACATATATAAGTTTCCATTGGGCCTATGGAGTCAAACATACTACAGCAAACAATGATGATGCCTTACATAGAAGTCAGGGCATTTAGCATTTGGATGTTCAGAATACCACTTATATAAAACCACAGTTTACAAAGACATACAGGAAGTCAGAGCATGATCAATGAATTCTGAGTGATTATGCATTTGTACAACTGTAAAAGAACACTAAAGAAAATATACCATCACACATTCTGAACAAGAAAATCCCTTATGAATCCTGAGAAGTAAAACAGTCATTTATATTACTGAACTCTATTTTTATATAAGCCAAAACAGTCCTCTGTTTTATAAAATATCCAACCCTCATTACATCACTGTCTTAGCTATATATAGAATTCTTATTCTACCTAATTCGAGATTCCTCCTCCAGCATGAGGGGAATTCAATAACTACTTTTTATGACACCTATCTGCTTTGCAACAAACTATTAAATACAATAAGTGCTAAATGGAGTTCTAAAGAGTTCTAATTTGACTATGACTCTAACTCTATCTTCTTCGTAGAATGATTCCTCCTTGTTCTTTGACACCTGGTCTCCTTTCAGTTTGGCTGAGATGAGATGATTGCTGAGATGAGTATTTAATACTCCATGTTGGCCTTGGATGCTGAATGCTTTAACTGCTCAGTGATGTTAGGTGATATCCCTTGCTTTTCGGTTCCAGTCCTCCATAACTTTGAATATACAGCAGCATGTTTTTTAGCCCTTTTAATAACCCAAAAATATAGAACACCACCATGTTCCTGATGTGTTGGAGGCTTCATCGATGGCCAAGTGTGCAAGCCAAAATTCCTTGCATGCAACTCATTCAATACCCTATGACCGGTAATAAAGTGGCTTTATAACAGAAACTTTAAACTTGAGTTAAAGCATTCCACCTTTTAAAGGTACACCTGTCTTGATCTGAATGGTTGTGATGGCTTCATTTGGTCTCTTACATATCCTTTAGGTATTTCCTTTTGAAAATTTCCGCATATATTACCAAACTGTTTGTCTGCGTTGAAAACACCACCTACAGCAGTTTCGTAGCGCACTACGAAACTGCTGAATTGTTTAAACAGCTTGTCTTTGCCCTGAGGTATTTACCGCCTAGACATTTGATTGCCAAAACTCCTTTTGATCTTTGATACATATAGCAGGGATCTACATGTCCTCAAAACAATAAAACTAAGCAAAATTTGACAAAATTTGGAACAAAACCTTTCTTTGAACAGCAACTTCATTTAGCAGTTAACTGGCCTAGCTGTGCCTTCAAGTCTTCAACTTTCTTCCTCATAGCTTTATTTTCAGCTCTTAGATGCATATTTATCTTTCTGATGAATTTGGCCTCTTTGATTGCTGGAACTGTCCATGTGTAAACATCGGCTACCGAATCCAACTGGTTTACTAGGTTTTCACTTCCTTTCCATACAGCTTTACGATAATTTGCATACCTGACTGCAGACTCCCTAGTGGCATTCTTCACCTTAGCAATCTCATGTTTAGCTGCTTCTAACTGGTTCCTTATAGCTATAATATTACCTCCTTGAGATATGATCACTGTTCTATTTGTGTCTTTTTGCTTAATTTTCTCTGCCTCCTCTGTTCTGGGCAATTCCTCGGCTTCCTCTGTTCTGGGCAATTTCTCGGCTTCCTTTACTTGCTTCCTTGTAATAGGTCTTCTGGGTTTGAAAATGAATTCTTCACCTGGCTCATCAAACTTCAGCCTTTTTGAGGCCTTAGACTTCTTGGTACTTTCTGGTGATGACTGTGTCAAATCAATATGCACTGGTTCAATTTGCTCAAACTCAATGGCCTCCAATAAATCATTCAGGCTCGCCTTAGATACTGGGCTTTCTTCAACAGCTATGGCTTTACCTTTTTCTTTACTTATTTGGCTTCTTGTCCTTACCCTTGACACTGTTTCAGATCTACTTGTTTCAGGTACAGTCCTCTTATGCTGAGTTTCTTCTTTTGTTGATTGCTGAGGTTGTTCTCTAATGATCAGTGGCTTCACTGGTTTTCTTAGCTGTGACTTGGCTTGCTTTTTATCTCTTGCCTCTTTTTGAAGCTCAGCGATCGTGAATTCTTTGACTGGTTGTTTTTTAACTGGTTGTGGAGTAAGGCCAGTTTTGCTTTGGAAACCAGCCATGAAAATGAACGAATTCCAGTCTCTGCCTATCTTCTGGAGGCCATCTAAAACTAACAATTTAACCAAACCATGGTGAAACAAAGAGGTTTCACAATCCTCTTTCCTTAGCTGCACCTTATCACACATTTTACTCAAACTGCGAAATAAGTAAAAAGGAATGTCTATGGAAGCTTTCCCAGTGAAATGTAAAAGCAGCTTGAAGTGATAAGAGTAGACCTTATTGTATCTTCCTTCACAGGTCAAGTATTTCTGAATACAGGTGAGAAGAAGGGCATAATGCTCCTTGACATAGTTTCTGGGCACTGCTTTTGTTAGGTCTTCATTCACATATGCCTCTTTTAAAAACTCTTTGCATGGATTCATATCAAACTTAAAATTCTTAAACCATTCTTGCCGCCCTCTTGGGATCTCTGTTACAGCAGCTATTGCCTCCGGAGACACTTGAACTTCCAACATAGCTATTTTTGAATTTAAACCGGTGAAGTTTAAAGCAAACTCTTTGGTTACCTGCGCATGTCCTCCTTGCAGCTTTTTACAAAAGTTCCAGCACCCGACATCTTTGAATGCTTTCTTCACGCCTTCATCTCTCAATGCTATGTCCAAACCTTCAGGTTCGGTCCTCTGGCATTTTCCAGATCTGTGTTCTTTCCTCTCCATTTTGCTTTTGAAATCTTCACACACACGACCAGCAGCTTCAGTTGAAATGGTGGTTCAGTTCTCTTTAACTCGGCCTCGCTTATAATCAGGCTCGCTTGAAAACTCAAATACATCACCATACAAGCTTGTCACTTATGCATCACTTACGATCATCATAAAGATCCATGCACGGTAAAATCCATTGGAATGATATTTCTGTGCATTTCAACAAATCTATTGGTGGAGTAGTGACTAATGAGCGTTTAGACATGCTACGGGAGGTACACAAACTGACATGAGAGGACAGAATTGGTGACTCATCAACAGAGTTGACACTTTGGGAAAGATTCGCTGCGAAATGCACGAATCCACGATTTCGCAGCACGGTTAGTTTTGAATTTTAATAATGCGCTGCGAAACGGCTTAACGATAACGCGCTGCGGAATGGCTGAACAATGATTACGCTGCGAAACTGGCCAATAGGAGATTACGCTGCGAAATGACGAAAAGAATCGGTGACTAGGATAAGACAAGACATGACTTATGAAACCATGATGGTGGAGGAGGACCAATAGGATTCAAGTATAATTTAAATCAAACACCTTTAAAGCTCCAACCCTAAGTAAGAAACATAAAACGAAAACAATTTGACACAGACTTTTGACATTGAACTAGGACAAAGGATTATATGCAAAAAAAAAAAAATTTAGTTCTAAGTGATAACATGGTGGATGCTCATCATCATCATCAACATCGGTTGTTGATGCATGTTGCTTTCCCTTCCTTTTCTTTTGAGGACACTGGGATGCATAGTATCCGAAATAATGGCAATTGAAGCACTCGATCTTTGACATATCCTTCTTCTTCTTAACCTCAGCTGGAGCAGGTCTTCCTATAGTCTTCTTATCAAACTTTCCAAAGTTTCTTCTTCCTTTTCCTTTTCTTGCATGAGCTGCAAGAGCTTGAGTTTCTTCCTGTGGATTGTGCAAGTTATTCTTGGACAACAGTCTAGCCTCCTCTTGGACACAATCAGTTCATAGCTTATCAAACTTGGGTATATAACATGGGTATATTTTCTTGTGCAAAAAATCCTTGAACAAATGGATCCCATGAGGAAGGGAATCCATTGAGAGTCGTTGTAACAAGTTTTGTATCATCAATAGAATCTCCAATAACTCTAAACTCATCTCTCAACTAAGAGACTTTCATAAGAAAAGAAACAACAGAATTTGACCTAGACATCATAAAACTCCGAGTTGATGCCCCACCAAAGCACCATACATTTCTTTGGCAATCTTCAACCCAGCAACATGAGGGATCAAGTGATCCTCTATGGAATCTATCAAGATTCTCTTAGCCTTGGGTTCATCCTTCTTATACTCTACTTTCTCCACAGCTCCCTCTAGCTCTGGAATGGCTTTCTCCACATGATCCTGAAGCTCATTTTCTTCCAAGATAAGAAGTATTATGGTTGTTGGGCCGCCAAAATTAACATTCACTTTCACTATTTTTCACCTTTATCCTCATTTTGTCACCTCATTCCATTACATTATCATTACTACATGAGTTCACATTTACATTTTCCAAATTTATTAATGTTATGTATTTAGAGTGAATTTATGATTAAAAGTTAAAGAAATAACATGTATTGGCTTATACCTAAAAGTGGCTTGAGTTTGATGACATGTGTAAATCATTTGGAAGCTTCCAAGGCACCCTTATGTGGCCTCCCAAGATCAAATTCGAATTTCAACTCAAAAGGTGGACCATATTCCAAGGAGAAAGATCATGGAGATCTTGATGTGTCATAGGATTTGTATCTAGTATTTAGGGATAAGTTGAGACAAGTATGGATCTAGTAGATATTTAGAACATTGTTAGTTATTCATTAGCATCAGATTTATGATTGTTCATTCAGCATGAATAATATCATTTTCTCCAAATCATGAGTTATGAGTGTTGTTTGATTCTTAAGGTGTGATAGTTGTTCATGTGTGCTCATTGAGGAATGGAAGGATCCCCATACCAAGATAAGTACACTTTGTTGTAGAGTAATGTTCATACTTGTGAATATACTAGTTTTAATTCTAGATGTTCATCTTATTTCTTTGTTGTAAATACTTGTAGATAATTTCAGTATGAATTCATGTTATGGCAATGTTTTGTTGTGTGAAGATTGATCTCCTTTCAGTAGCTAGTTTTTATGTGAGAAGGACAACCAGGAACTCCCAAGTTAGGAGCCTCTTCTCCATGAGCTAGACTAAACTGAAACAAGATTTACTTTCTTATATGCTTTCCTAGATTACATTTATGTGAAGATTGATTTCCTTTCAGTAGCTAGTTTTTATGTGAGAAGGACAACCAAGTCCTCCTAAGTTAGGAGACTCTTCTCCATGAGCTAAGAACTGAACTGAAAACAATATTTACTTGCTTTCATTTATATGCTTTCTTTCCTACTTTCTTAGATGTTTGGCAATGTTATTATAGAAAGATTGTAGAAGGACAACCAGGACTCTTGAACAAGAGACTCTTCTCTATCTTCTAAAGTAAACTAATTCCATTGATCAAACATTTTTATGCTTTCATAAAATAGATCTGAATCTTTTCTTTTCAAAATAGTTTAGATTTGTAATATGCATTTCCATTCTAAACAAACTTCCTACACCAGTTTCATTTGAGGTCCCATATATTTTGGTTTGCTTCTAAGTTTACGAAACCCCCGGGTTGACAAATTAAATGACAGGGATTTAGCATACAATTAAATCGCCCAACATTTTGGCGCCATTGCCGGGGAAACAAACTTAGATGTAAGCTAGTTAGGAGGATTGTTTAGGAATCATTTTTATTTAGGGTTAATTGCATTTAGGCATTTTCATTTAAGTTTATTCTCATATAGAAAACATAGAAATAGAACACAAATCAAAAACCCCCATTCACTAAAAAAAGCAAAACAAAACAAAAACACAATAAAAATCCATATGTATATATGGAAGAACAATGAGTATAAGTTTGGAACAACTCACTCAGATCCTAGCAAGAGTCAGGATCTCCTCTTCTTGCGAAGAAGAGATCTTGACAGCAGCCAAAATCTTAACTACTCCTCTAGAAGAAAACAATGAATTAACATTTGAAGAATCTTGTACATCTAATGAGGAACAATTATTCGAACAGAAGATTGAGGGGGACAAAGAGAAGTTGCAGCAAGATCTGAATCAAAGTGGAAATCACAGCTATGAAAGCTTTATCGAGAGGTGGTTTTGATGGTTTCAAGCAAGTATGAGGTTAGATCAATTTCATTTTTATTTCATTAAATCACACTCACAAAAACTAGATTCGATCATCCTTGTATATTTTCATTTTAAAATTGCGAAATTGAAAATGAATATATTTTTACTACTATTGCATGAATGGTTATATTGGAAATTTAATTACACGTAATAGTTTGTAATTTTCAATTAGCATAGAATATGTAGGATGATATTTTCTGTTTCGAATAAGTATGCTCTCCTCCTGCGTCTTCGCACGATCTCGAGGATCAGAAAGTAGGATGTTTATAAACGTTTTCAGAGTTTGCAATATACTTGTTTCCATTTGCTAAAAAAAAAAAAAAAATCTTCATCCTAAATCGATAAATTTTCTAGATTGTTTTAGAATTAGAATAAAATTTAAATTATTTTTTAATATTTTAATTTAAACCAAAAAAAATTAGGAATAAAATTTAATTTCTTTTTAAAGATTAAAAAAAACAACATAAAAAAATTCTTAGGAATAAATTTAATTCCTTTTTTTTTATAGCAACATAAAAAAATTAGGAATAAAATTTAATTTTCTTAAATTTTAGTTAAAAAAAAAACAAATAAACAAATTGAAATAAATCAATTTAATTTTTATTTTTTTTAATTTAAAAAAATATAACATAAAAAATAAAAAATAAAAATTAGAAATAAAATTCAACCCTTTTTTTGTAACACAAAAATTAAAAAAAAAATATATATATATATATATATATTAGAATAAAATTTAATTTCTTTTTGTAGTTTTTAACACAATACAAAATAAACAATTAAAAAAAAAAGAGGAATAAAATTTAATTAAGTCGCTGAATAAAAATGGAGAAGCAGCGCTTCTCTACATAAATTCTTTTCTGCTTTTGGTAGGGTAGGGCTCTGTTCGTTTATTATGCACTCTTAAGTCAAAAACCTGAACTGGATGGGTGAATGAAGGCTGCCTGGATAATCGAGGGCTCCGTCCTCTACGGTGCCTTCGCAACATATCCTTCCGCCATTACTTATTCTAGACAAATTATCTCTCCAGCCGAAGCACAGCATTAACACTTTTGAGCCCATGCGAAATGATCCATAGAAAGGAAGGCAGCCTGGAACCGTCATGAGGGCAGCCCCTTGAACTGAAAGCAATATAGAATATCAAGGACAGATATTTTCAAATATCTGGGGAGTTCGGCACTATGTTGTGTGTAGCCCTCTTATTGCGTAAGTATATCCACTCCATTCCCAGCTTTCAGGAAGGGACCAAGTACCATTTTGCTTGGCCTAATCTGATCTATCACTCGTTGGCAGCGAATAGGTGCTTGTAATTACAACTCAAAGTGGTATCAAGATGCAAGATGACAACGAATCCCAAAATAATGGAGATCTCAGCTAAAAACCTAAATTGCTACCCCCACTATCTTATCAGTTCAATAACGGTATTTCTAATGAGGGACATTTGCCAGAAATTGTGTGCATTTGCTAAGTTTAGCACGAACAAAATCCTCCAAAAATCGACCTCTTTGTTTGAATTAAAAGCTATCCTATCTTCAAACCGATTTCCTGTGATCTCCAAATCAGATTTCACGCGATTCTGAATACATTTCACTCGATTTCACGCGATTTCAGATACTTGTGCTCATCTATCATTATAGTGTTAATCTCTCCAGAGACACAATTACGAAAACACGAAAGAGTTTCAATGCGGATGAAAGCAAACATTTTTCATCACGTATATCATGGACCGTGGATGGGTTGATATTGCTGGTGAAGCTTTTCTATCGAAGCAATTAATAAATTATCATTTTTCATCTGAAGAATGAACACAAAAGGATAAGGGTCACGGAAATGGGTCGCAGTATCGGCTTTCCCGAAGCACTCCTTAACTGCAACTATACCTTTTGCTTAGACTTGTATGCAGTGGGTCACAACGGTCCAAGTAACGCAGCTCCCTTTCTATCAGGTCTCTCTCGGATGCAGTCTCGATGAGGGCAGTACTTTTCCCTTGGTACACGGTATCCTGGGTATGGGAGATGGTCACTCTCTCTGATTTCTCATATAGGGTTTGTTGTCCACAATTTCTTCCCCCATTGTTTGGGAAGTATAGACAATGACACAGTGGTCAACTCTTTGTTCCCAGGGTTGGCTACTGACATTGTCACTAGTGTGTTTGATGTCACCCCTATCTTTGAAAACACCATATACCCTAAATCCAACCACCGTTACCTCGGCCTCGATGGAATCAGTGTGGCAGGCAACCGTGTGCCCTACCCTAATGGCACATTCGACATTTTACTCGGAACTGGAACAAGAGGTTTCATCATTGATCCTGGAAATCCCATCACGTATTTGGTGGAGCCCGCATACGATAATTTTGTAAATGCTATCAAGTCCACCATTTCAGCTAAGCCAGTTAGTGATCCCACTCCTCTTTTGATTTTTGACCTCTGCTACCCTGCCGACGTTACCATCGAAATTCCGACTGTTCATTTTCACTTCAGAGGAGTCGCACCATTCGATCTTCCCCCGAAGAATGTTTTCATCAGTAGTCAAAATTTTACGAATGGGTTACAATGCCTTGCGTTCAAATCTGCAAGGTATAAAGGTGGATTATCAATTTTTGGATATATTCAACAACAGAATTTCCACATTCTCTACGATCTAAATTGCAAACAACTCTATTTTACTCCCGCCGACTGTTCTGATCTCCATCTTTAGAAAGATTAGCTTTTCAAAAATTATTGTCATAGGTGTTATATTTTGTTGTCTCGGGATAAATTATGATGCAGCAATATCTTCTGCAAATGTTTGTTCAACTAACAAAGCTTCTTGTATTTTGTCCTCAGGCTTGCACTTACAGTAAGCCTTCTCTTTCTACAATAAAACTTTCGCTTACAATGAGTCCCCTCTTTCTACATTATATGGTTTCAAAGAATAGTAAATAAAATTTTCAAATTTTAAATGGGTAAAAAAAAACAAAAACAAAAAAAATTAAAAATTTTGCAAATGGCCATTTCATAACTTTTGAAAACATTTTATGCTAACTTGTCTTCTTGGAGTTACTTCAAAAGAACTAGCACGCAAAGGCAACAGGTAAAAAAAAATTCATTTTATTTTATTTCATTGCTAGCATTTATACTTGCATTTTATGTCCTTCAAAAAGCTCTTACAATTTTCATGCAGTATTTGTACTGAGCTTTTACAAATGCGCAGACGATCCAAGTTCATGCAGATGATCACATTCATCATTGAAAGCTTGAAGGAGCTAATTACATATGTTGTGACATTTGTTGCTACACAGAAATATTTGGCATCATAATATGTTTACCCACACTTCTCCTTCAAAGCCTCATTAGTAATCCATATTAAAGTCCACTAATTCATTGCCTTATACATCATGACTTCATACATATCTACTTTTCTAAGTCGCATACATTTTTGCCTTCTTTTGAGTTCATCTTTTTGCCTCACGAATAAACCATCCATCTCTCTACATTGCCTTGTTTTCCTTATCATAAAAATTGTTTGACCATGACATCTTTTATCTATAGTCCTACCAATCATTTTGTACGAACTCGCATTGACTGATGTAGGATTCGTTAAGGACCACCTTTCAACAAGTCTTGACCCATCGACCTCAGCGCCTTATCTGGGATAAAGACTAGAGTCATTATTAGTACCTTGAGGCTTGCATGCCTTAATGGCAAGTCTTCTCGCCAACGAACAATGGGAATACATTAATGTCCCTTGTTTGTTGGATCTTGCAAGTGGCTCGACATCAGCTCATCTATTCGCACTTTGCAAGATGTACTTAGGTACCTTGGCACTCATTGACATTAATGGTGAGTTTGTCTCGCATTGGTTAACGACATTCATCAATGGCCGGTAATCCAATGACTTCTTTCCATGTTCGACATCAACACATTTATTCACATGGAAAGAAGTGTGCCATGATATGGGATGACGTGAAGACTATATGATTCAATAGCAGATTCAATAGTATATTGTACTTTGAAACAGATTCAGTAGCAGTAATAAAGGATCCACATTCACGACTTCATCCATCATGTATGCAACCAAGACACAGATCACATTCTTGTATTCTTCATTCCATGATGCAGCAGCAAGAGCTACACTTTTTGTCCACATATACACAGTTTGTCCACTTAGGTAAGTAAAGGTATGTGCTTTTCTAGCTTTTTATCATACAATTCTTTTAATACTGAAATTATAATTTTTGGAAAAGGCTTCACCATGTTCATATTCATACCTCATATTCACATTTCATGATATATATCACATTCATTTTCCATTATCACCTTTCATATGTCATCCTAACCAACATATTTTTCCAAACAAATACTATTGCATTATGATTCAAACATTACATGTTTTGCAAATAATGATCGAAGAATTAATGGTTGATTAATGTTTTCAAAGTCTTTTGATGCAACACAAAAACAACAAAAGTATTGTTACACAAGAACCAATACTAATCAAATTTTGGTTGTCACACAAGAACCAACCAAAATAATATATTGCAACCAAAAAAATTTCAGAAAGAACACTTTGCAAAAAGGAAAAAGAAAATTATGCGAAGTTAAAAAATCGATATCAGGCAAAGTTCATAGAAGCAAGACAATGCAAAAAGATTAAATCATGATTAAATGAATCAATGCAATAGATTGCATGAGGACATGCAATAACTTAAGTTGGGGGGTATGTTGGGCCGCCAAAATTAACATTCACTTTCACTATTTTTCACCTTTATCCTCATTTTGTCACCTCATTCCATTACATTATCATTACATAACCCTACATTATCATTACTACATGAGTTCACATTTACATTTTCCAAAGTTATTAATTTTATGTATTTAGAGCGAATTTATGATTAAAAGTTAGAGAAATAACATGTATTTGCTTATACCTAAAAGTGGCCTGAGTTTGATGACATGTGTAGATCATTTGGAAGCTTCCAAGGCACCCTTATGTGGCCTCCCAAGATCAAATTCGAATTTCAACTCAAAAGGTGGACCATATTCCAAGGAGAAAGATCATGGAGATCTTGAAGTGTCATAGGATTTGTATCTAGTATTTAGGGATAAGTTGAGACAAGTATGGTCCCGATCAGGATGAGGAAGAGGGCAGGTGAGGATGGCAGAAGCGATCATGATAAGGGAAGGACAGACAGACGTGACTGCAGAGACGGGGCTGCCCCTCCAACAAAAGTAATGAGTAATCGGCCAGCTCTTGGCTCAAGACACTTGGAGTGGGGAAGGTGGATTGAAGATGATTAGCAAAAGTGGAGGCGGTAATGGCAAAACGAGAAGGGCGACGAAGAGGTATTATATGAAGGTGGTGGAGAGTGAAAGAAAGGGTAGTTCAGATAGATTGAAGAAGGAGCAAAACGTGGCGCAGCTAGGAAGCATCATCAGGGGGGTCTGCGGTCTCTGGTATGTTCAACCTGCATTCTCTGTCTCCGTATTAAACATTTCTATAGGTAGAATGGATAGGAGTCAGTATTATCAAGATCTTGATGTTGAAAAGAGCCTGAGAGAGCTCAGATGTCCCTTTGTGTTTCATTGGGAGGATCAACCGGACTTGGTCCGAGGGGGGTACCCGGAGGAAAAGGGAAATTGCAGTTGGGAGTATAGTCTAAGAAATAATGCGGAAAACCATGGAGAGAGCTCCACGGTAAGAACTGAGGGATGGTCAGGTAGTGGGGAGACGAAGATAGTGCCCTTAGCCCTCCAACTGATTCGCATGACAGAGGGCTTAATCCATTTCTTGTACCCGGAGAAAGGATACCAATGCCAAAGTCAAAAAAATGAAGGGGAATGCAGTAGGGATAGAGAAGTTACCAAAGGGAAATTGGTAAGCAAAGACGATAAGGAAAATGTTTATAAACTGACACCTGCGATTACTAACTGTGTACAGGAGAAGGTAGGTGAGAGGATGGCACAGCCAAGTCGCGGAAGAGGTCGCGGTAGCAGAGGCCGTCCAAGGCAAGGAAACCCGGGTGGTAGGTCAATGGAGGAACCAGGAAACCAACGCAGAAGGAGACGATCCACCCTGTCAGCGGTGCAGGAGGCGGCCTGTGCTTACCAGGAAGGAATGGACGAGGACATCCGACGTATCATCCAAAATATGGAATCTAGTGTGCTAGAAGAACAGTCGAAATTAGAGACAGAAGAATGGGCAGCTATGGTTAGTGACCCAGGAAACACGAGGGGAAGGATGACACTCTACAGGCAATCTCTGCATATTTACTGGGTCCTAAAACGCCTATTGGCAAAAGCACTGGAACAGGTTGCAAAAGAAATGGCGGATATTGCTAATGGGCTGCCAGACCTGCAGAAGGAAATGAAAAATTTCCAAGTCATTATGATTAATTAGAACAATAAACTGGAGGAAATGTCTCAGATTCTATCCAGGATGGTAGACTCGCACCCGAGCCAGGAGGAGCATATGGAGATCCCCATGGATATGGACCAGAAGACTGGAACCAGAAAGGCATGATTCACCGGTGGCTATGCAGTGGACTTTTTGATCTTTTTATTTACAGTATTATGCAAAATAGTAGCTTGATAGGCAGTTTTAGTTGTATAGTGTATATAGCCAGTATGGAAAGACTCGTTAAATTTTGCTTTTGGAATGCTTATAGTAAATTCAGGTGGCCAACAGACATGGTTTCCCTTCAGGGCAGGTTGAGGCCACCAAAACGATGTATTTGGTCTCCTTGTTTAGCATAAATAGAAAAGAATGGTACTACCTCCACTTACAAAAAAAAAAGTTGAGACAAGTATGGATCTAGTAGATATTTAAGGGATCTACATTTATTGAGTAGATATCCCTAATTCATGTATAAATAAGAGAAGCATCCTTCAAAGGAAGGAAAACAGTTGTTAGTTATTCATTAGCATCAGATTTATGATTGTTCATTCAGCATGAATAATATCATTTTCTCCAAATCATGAGTTATGAGTGTTGTTTGATTCTTAAGGTGTGATAGTTGTTCATGTGTGCTCATTGAGGAATGGAAGGATCCCCATACCAAGATAAGTACACTTTGTTGTAGAGTAATGTTCATAGTTGTGAATATACTAGTTTTAATTTTGGATGTTCATCTTATTTCTTTGTTGTAAATACTTGTAGATAATTTCAGTATGAATTCATGTTATGGCCATGTTTTGTTGTGTGAAGATTGATCTCCTTTCAGTAGCTAGTTTTTATGTGAGAAGGACAACCAGGAACTCCTAAGTTAGGAGCCTCTTCTCCATGAGCTAGACTAAACTGAAACAAGATTTACTTTCTTATATGTTTTCCTAGATTACATTTATGTGAAGATTGATTTCCTTTCAGTAGCTAGTTTTTATGTGAGAAGGACAACCAGGTCCTCCTAAGTTAGGAGACTCTTCTCCATGAGCTAAGAACTGAACTGAAAACAATATTTACTTGCTTTCATTTATATGCTTTCTTTCCTGCTTTCTTAGATGTTTGGCAATGTTATTATAGAAAGATTGTAGAAGGACAACCAGGACTCTTGAACAAGAGACTCTTCTCTATCTTCTAAAGTAAACTAATTCCATTGATCAAACAATTTTATGCTTTCATAAAATAGATCTGAATCCTTTCTTTTCAAAATAGTTTAGATTTGTAATATGCATTTCCATTCTAAACAAACTTCCTACGCCAGTTTCATCTGAGGTCCCATATATTTTGGTTTGCCTCTAAGTTTACGAAACCCCCAGGTTGACAAATTAAATGACAGGGATTTAGCATACAATTAAATATCCCAATAGTGGTCTTCCAAGATCTGAAATTCATGGCACCATTGAACCTATCTTCAACTCTGAGACTTGGTGCCATTTTGATAAGAGATCCAAAAACCAATCAAGCTACTGAATATTGTCTCTTAAGCGGACTTCAATGGTTGATCTTTCAACAAAAATTTGATACCATGTCAAAATTCTATGTTAAAGTAGTAGAATACAATTTTATGCCAGGTAATTACTTCCTAATGATTTTCAACCAGTATTTATGTCATCGTTATCATTGAATAATTACACTTCAGACAATCTCAATAGTAAATACAACGGAAACAATAAAGATCACAGAAAGACAGCCATGCACAATAGAGACAATAATTTTACCCTAGTAAACCCAACCTTGGGAGAAAACCTGGCAACTTTTCTTTAGGATAAATTATTCTTCAGCAAGGTTTACATATCAGCAATTTGTCTAGAAATTTGTGCCAATAAACAAGTCCAATTACTAATCAAACTTGGTCAAATAGCAACAAGTCAACACTTGTCAAACCAGCCAAAATACACAAAAGTCAATGCTAGTCAAACAATCCAACTTTGGCCTGCAATCAATTTAGGCCAGCGGTCAACTTAGTTAAATCCGTACTGTGGTCAACCCTTCGACCTGGTCAACGATCAAATAGAGACACACGTGTGGCCTCCAAAACATGGTCAAAAGCAACTTGGTATAAATAATTTATTTTCTTAAGTCAATTTATTTTCTAAGGATAAATAATGTCAACCGTTGATCTTCAAGATGTTTCTAGAAGAAATCTTTGAGATGTTTCTAGGAGGAAAATTCAAAATGCCTTTAAAAGGGAGATTGGGGTTAGAGATTTGGACTCAATGAAGATTATAGATGGAGGCTGGCAATGGATGTGAAGACACAACAACGAGCACAAGTGTGTGAGTGAGTCATCACGAGAGAGAGCAATTCTCTTTGCAGTGTGAGTGGCTCAGTGATCAGTGTGCAGAGAAGGAGAAGTGCGAGTGGGTTTGAGCGAATCTAGGACAGTCGAGTTGTAGGAGATCCCAAGGCCGAGATGTCAGAAGAAGATCGAGTTTGTATGGAGGAAGTCAAGTTGTTGGAGTGTTGGGGTTTTTCTAGTGCACCTTAGTGGCAAGGCGCAGATCGAGTTAGTGGAGGGTGCAAATCTAATTGCTAGAGGTCGATTTCTTCAAAGTGATTTCATCTAGAGACAGGTTTCCTTGAGGCCCATTTACCTGTGCTGAATCCATTCTGAGGGAGCCGAGTTGTAGGTTCCAAATTGTATTTTTGTTGGTATCTTTGTGAGTTGAAAACCCCAGATTTTACAGGTAATGAAATGATGAAGAATTTTTTGTGGGTTAATTAATTTTTACAATGTGTGATTGACCTTTTGGTTTATTTCTGCTGCATATTTTTAATTCTAAAAGTTAAAGATACCAGTGATTTTATTTTTTGGTGATTTAGTTATTATTTGGGTAAATAAATAATAAACTAAGGATAAATTAAATTTAAGTATTGAGGGTCTTCCGCAGTGCATTATATTAGATATCGTTTTTTGGGATTCAACTGCGTTAAGAAAGTCATTCATCTATGACCATTTCCATGAGAGGTAGTCGTAACTGACTAATTTCTCATGACCCGATGCAATGAGTGCTAAGTAGATAGACTATTCCAAAATCATGAGAAATTAGTCAGTTACGACTACCTCTCATGGAAATGGTCATAGATGAATGACTTTCTTAACGCAGTTGAATCCCAAAAAAATGATATCTAATGAATTAAATTGTCGTGAGAAAATAAATCTAGCTAGTATTAGCAATTTAACATTAGAAAAGTATAAATTGAGCCTAAGTGTTGAGGCTAAGACACAACAACAACACTAGCCTCAGGAGGAGGAGGAGTGTGATACTCCAATGTGCCAGGTTCGAGGAAGGTGCAAAGAGCGGCTAGAGAGATGGATCCAGATCAACCGAGAAAGATCGAAGGACAGATCTAGGGCTTGATCTGTTGGATAACTCCAAGTTTATTATTGTATATGTGATTCTTCAATTGGGCCATTATCCCAAGACAAGAGCCAAGTAGGTTCTGAGTAATTTTAATGAAGAACTAATTTGTTGGGCAGAAATTTGTGTCTCATTGTGATTCAGATCGTGTAATTTGCTTCCGCTAAATTTTTGTGTTAGGAACTTAGTCGTGTATTGGTTCAATTATTAATTGTTGGGAATTAAATACCAGGTGTTGGGTCGAAACAAATCTAACATGGTATCAAAGCGCCAACTCTGAATCGATCTTATAGAATTGCAAGTATCAGGTTCGTATTAGATCGTCAGAACCAAGTTTGGCTAGGATCGTACAAACCAAAATTTATTTTTTTAACAAACAGTGAGTTTTCTTTTTTGGGCACAAAATATTTTTTAAGAAAGAAAAATAAAAATAAAAAGGACAGGGCAACAAGGCCGTGATCCTAACTGACAGGTCATAACCAACTAGTTGCTGAGACAGTAACCACTAGAGCCAGTTGTCGCCAAGAGCTACAACCGATTGATCGAACAGCTTTGAGTCAATGATCGAGCTGGTGATGAGTTGCCACTACAGCCACATGTTCAATGTGTAAGAAGACAACGGGCACTGAGGATAATCTAAAGCATAGTTGTCATTGAGGAACGACCAACAACCAACGAGGGGCCTAGGACAAAACATCATCCATGGATAGAATGTGTTATCGGGCCACCAAACCGACCACAAGGGATTTTAGTACAAAGTGTGGGGTTGTGGCAGGGTTGCAACCATAAGCCAACAACCAACTGCAAAGATTTCACCACAAATAGGTGAAAAGGGAGTTCTAGTGCATGGCACAAGGGCTTATGCAGGGGTCATGGTGTCGAACTACGTGTAAAACACAAGAATGCCAAGAGGATTAATAGCAAAGACTAATTGCGAGATCAAATAGTGGAGAAGTGCAGCAGTGACTCATGGAGGTGCATTGCAAGGGGCAATAACAACCCACCCTAAGAAGTTGCTATAGTAGCAACTATCCACAATGTCAAGCCACAAGAATACCCATCCGGTAAGAAAACAGAGCTAGTAGGCCTGTAGACAAAGCTACGTGAGCCGACTGTTGGAATTGGGTGATCGCTAGTAGACAGTGGAGCATCCAATCGCACGATGGGGATGAGGTCAATGTTCCGCAGTATTTCAGAGACAAGTTCAAACTGCCATGTGAGTTGTGAAGCTAACACCATGCATGCAGTAAAGGGGGTTGGATGTGTTAGATCCCTGCAACCATAAATTCAATCCTCAATTTTGTGAAGGGGCCAATAATGAATTTAGGTTCCACTAGAGCAAGGAACACATGAATCTTTGAAGATATTTGACAATGTTTGCACTTCTTTATAGTGTGAATGTAAACATGGAAAATAGAAGGTTAAAACTACTATGTGTGAAGTTTTTTTTGTGCTATTGCAACCTAAACATTTGACCACCATAGGCTCCACTGTGATAATCATTCAAAACCTTCTTAGCTTCCCAGCGGATTAGGTATTGATGAACAATTTTTACATCTTGAAAATATAATTTGACTCTGATAATATGGTATCAGTTTTCTTGATTGTGAACTTGATGTTGCTCATTTCAAAAGAGGTGGGGGCTACACCTTTGGGTTTGGATATATACAGCGACATCACTATAACAAGGGTTGCTAGAGGGAATGAGGATTAAATGATCACCTCATAATGTGTTGTTGTAAATGTGAACACTAAACTCCCTACTATCCCCAAGCAAATGGCCAAGTTGAAGTTCTTATGAGGAATTAAAAAATATGTTACAAAGAATGGTAGATACAGACAAATATAATTGCCATTTGATGCTCAATTCCACTCTTTGGGTATACTAAACCTCGATTATAACTATAACAATGTTAACATCCTTTCAATACACCGTTGGCATATAAGCAATTATATTGATTGAATGACAAATCCAAGGGCAAGGAAGAGTTGGTCCAAGAAAAATAAGAGCCCCTTTGATACAACCCCTTTCTTGTTAAAAGGCCTTTATAAAAGAGGGCATATGATTTAGTCGACTATGAAGACACCATACTCGGGGACTCTATCAACAAGCTTCACCTTAAAATATATATGCTTACAATTATTCACTTTTTCTTCTTTGCATTCTTTTGCTCATGATTCATTCCAATTCATTCTTGATTGCCAAACATCATCCACTACCCCCACTAAATTAGATTCATTGATGAGGTAAGTTGTTGGAATCAAAACATTGTTTCTACTAAGGCACTTCATATGCCTTATGACTAAGTGTTGCATTCACATGGTATGTGTTGGTCCTACAACCAATAACAAAACATAATATGACAAGTCACATCACCATAAGTTTGTTGGATCCTTTGGCTCTTCACACATATTGCTTGATAGTTCATCTGGATTCACAAATTATTGTGTCCAAATTGAACAACGTATATCACATTCACAATTGTATCCTCAAAAAATTCTTATGAGTTAAGACTTCTCGAGTGACAATTAGATAACATCACTTTTATATATGTCCCTATAGGAGTCTTAAATTTTTTTCAAAAATTTGGCAAATCAAGTGCTAGATTGGCATTAGTAACATTAATAGGCAAAGGAAACAAAGTGCACATGTATATTAATATAACCATATATAAAATCACATCATTTCAATGATAATCATATATAAATCGAAATTTCCCATTATTTAAGTAGAGTACATAAATATATAACAAAAAATAACTTGTTTCAAATAGCTTTTTGGATCCATTGCATTCATGGCAGTTTAATGATCGATGTTTCGAACCCACAACTGTGGTTCATCTTCAGGCTACAAAGAAATAACTATGTGTTGTTGTAAAATGGGAGCATCACACAGCTAAAGCATCCAATAAAAAATGCTCTAGGGAGCCTGGGAAGGCTCAGTCGATGCATCCCCCTGCCTCACATCCAAACACGACCACACTCCCGTACTTAGTATCCCTGTCGCTACTCGATGAAGTAATATGCGCCATGATTGAGGCACTCCAACTACATTCGACTGCATTGCTAAGGGTATATCATCAAGTCTTGCCATTGGAACTCCCTCAGTTAACCTCTCAAGCCGCTCTCGCACAGCCTCTAGCACACGTCCCTCACCCTGCACCGGTTGTGCTATCGACCCTAGGAGGGTCACCTTCTCTGCTCCTCGTGGCATGTCTTGGTTCCTAGGGAATCCAACTAGTTGCTCCACTCCAACATCTGTAAAATAAACCAACACATAAGTATGAACAAGACCAATATATATAAAGATACATAAAAATCCATAACATTCAAAAAGCACAAATTTCTTAATTATGGCGCCCCACTATGCACCCTATGGCAAAGGTAAATCTAGGTCTACTCTAAACTCTGCATTGACACAAGGATAGTCATCAATAGTGACTAACCACTACTACCACTAGACAAACAACTTTGTATTGAAAACCTGGGCCACCTCACCACCACTGAAGCAATGCATCAATTCTACACATCTAATGATCCTCAACTCAAATGGACCTATTGCACATATCCCCATGTGACAATGAATCAAAGGCACCCACATATAGATAAATGAACAAATAATACAACCAGAGTCGAAGGGTTGGACAACCCTAATCTTGCACAATATACGTTGTTAGCACATATGAGATCACCAAAAATTGCCCCAATCAAATAACTTCCCAACCATGTAATGGCCCACTAGCTACATGTACACGTGTGAGATACATTATAGAGCAAAAATACCTACAAACCTAACAATAATATATGTTATAGCTCGCATAAGAAGGTTGCCAACATTCTTAACTAGAATCTAGTTGCTCAATTGATGCATCCCCAATCCACAATAAACATCAAGCATAAGGTAACAATACCATTACCTCCTTCCTAAAAACCTTCAAGTCCACCACTATCCCACCATAATAGACCTGTAAAGAAATGGATGTCCTCGAGAGAAATCTCTAAGAACTCTTCCTCAACCCTAAAAAACACCAAGAAAATGATACATCTCTAGGAGGTTCAAAATACTTCTCATGGAAAAAGAACAGAAGAATTTAAGCAACACACATTCAATTACAACTATAGTTGGCTCTACCATTCCCTTGACAGCTAACCCCATGTTCACATTCTCCCTAATACACATCCACTACCATTAACACATGCATGCAACTATCATTTATAACCCTACACCAAGGGCACAAAATAATCTTTGATACCCACACATATGCAAGTCTTCCTTAACAACAATGCCAAAACCCTCAAAAAATCAAAATTCAAAAAATTAAAAAAAAGAAATGCAGAGTTTGAAAAGGTGCCTACCTAGAACAAAAAAGGCAAGAAACAATCACTCATGTGATCTATGGTCATCAAAACAAGGTTTTGCCAAAACCTTCTCCTCTCTGAGCTGCACTGAAATTGAATAGTATTTGTCGTGATATTTTGCAATTTCTACATGCAAAACACATTTGTTAGCTTCTGTTTTCTTGCCCCATTTTGTCTCTAGCTTATCACTAATTGTTTTTCTTTGATGCTTGCTCATGCTTGGTGTTGCTACGTCTAAAACCTAATTGGCACACAAATCAATGGTATTCTAGAGCTTACATGTATTTGGGTGTCTGCATATCACTCCTTTGCTTGCTTATCGCCATTGTGTCCCTTGCACACTGTAACGAATAAAATATATAAATAATATAAATATAATGTAAATGATAATAATCATAAATGATTATTAGTTAATTAGTAATTAGGTTGAAGAGACATGTCTAAATGAGACATGACTCTTCATGAAGAGACACTTGCTTGGTATATAAGCAAGCCTCTTGTTCTCATTTGTAAATAATTCATTCTTATTCATTTTATTTAATATATATTTATATCCTAAATGGATATCTTGACATTCCAAGTCATTTGGAGTAATTAATCTATAGAAGGAACTTTGTTCGCTTCATTTGGTATAAGAGGAGTTCGGTCCTCTAGGTTGCTTAACCAGTGCACAGAGCTCGTTCTCCTATCCAAGTCTTTGACTATCGAAATTCGTGAGTTTCTCTTTTTCTCCTTTTTTTAGGCCTTTGGCCATAAAAAAAATTAACCAAAAAAAATATATAAAAGTAAATAAATTAAAATAAATAAATAAATAAATAAAAGTAAAAGAAAAAACAAAACGGATACAAAATCTCATACCAAGTATATTTAAAACTTTTTACATGGAGAAACCCGTGGTTTTAAAAACAACCCATGGTAATTGCCAACAAAAAAGAAAAAATATTTAAAACTTTTTATGTGGAAAAGCCAACCCATGGTAATTGCCCATGGTATTTTAAAAAGTTAAAAAAAAAAAAACAAAACAAAAAAAAACAAAAGAAATACGTTTTACTTTTTACGTGGAGAACATTTTAACGGAGGTTTTAAAAGCAACCCATGGTAATAGCCCATGGTATTTTAAAAAAGGATACTATGTAAGCCTTATGTATTTTAAAAAAGGATACTATGTAAGCCTTATATAGCTACATATAAAAGGAAAAGTGGGTAACAAAAAAGTATATATAAATTTTATATAATTATAATTTTATAATATATATAAATTAAAATTATATAATATATATAATTTATAATTATATTAAAAAAATAAAAATAATATATATATATATATATATATTCTTATATAAAAAAATTTATTAAAAGAGTGAACAAAAAAAAGAAGAAGAAGAAGAGAATATTTGAAATACATACATATATATATAGATTAGATTTTTATAAGAGAGTAGTGGAAATATATTTTATAGATTAAAAAAATATATATATATATATAGAGGAGAGAGAATATACC